>CM053158.1:41082500-42332500 GCA_028571685.1 Heterohyrax brucei
TGAAAGGCCACAACCTTGAAAACTCTATGGAGCAGTTCTACTCTTCACACATGGGGTCATCCTAAGTCAGCATGGAAGCAGAGGGAAGCTATCAACAATAAAAAAGAAGTCTGACAGCTTCTTAAATAGTTAAATGTATATTTGACTTAGGACCCTGCAGTTCTATTCCAAGATATTTACCTGAGAAAAATGAAAGCATGTATCTACAAAAAATTAAGTATGAGAGTCAGAGAACCTCTTTGGTAGTTTAAAAAGAGAACATTATCTTCTGCAGACACAGCTGAGCGTCTGGCTGACAGTCTACCCAGAGCTCCAGAGATGTTGGGTTCTGCAGGTGAGGTAGTTTTCTGTGTTAAAGTGAGAACCCTCGTTGGAAAAATCTATGATTTGAAACATGGGGCAAGGACACCTAGGTGTCCCTTGAGGAATGTGGCTCTACAGACTCCTCTGACTCCCTGGCTCCCCACAGCCTGTGTAAGTAGCCGATCCATTCCTATAGAGAACTGGCAGCTGCAGCACATGGGAAGACACTGCAGAGACCCCTTCCACACATGGCAATAGGTACCCCTCTTAGGAGCTGCCCCCACCTCTTCTCTTGGCTGCCAGGCTATCAAAATCAGTTGCCGTTGAGTTGACGCTGACTCATGGCGACCCCATGTATGCAGAGTAGAATTGCACTCCATATGCTTTTCAATGAATGATTTTTTAGATAAAGATCACCATACATTTCTTCCAAGAGCTCCTCCAGGTGGATTTGAATTGTCAATCAGGTTAGCAGTTGAACGCTTAACTGTTTGTACCACATAGGAACTCCTACCGGGCTATAACCAAACCCACTGCCATTGAGTTGATCCCAACTCATAGCAACCCAACAGGGCAGAGTAGAACTGCTCCATAGAGTTTCCAAAGAGTACCTGGTGGATTCAAACTGCTGACATTTTAGTTAGCAGAAGTAGCATTTAACCATTATAGCACCAGTGTTTCTGTCACACCATAACCAAGGATAAATTTCATTATAATGCAGCTGACTGAGCACACGCCAGCCCTGAAAAAGAAGAAGAGTGTACTTTAAAGGACATGGAAGAATTAAAGTATGGTGGAGAAACTGGACCCTTCAAACATTGCTGGTGGAAATGTAAAATGGTACAGCCACTGTGGAAAATAGTCTAGCAATTTCTTAAAAGATTAAATATACAGTTACCATATGAGTAGGCAATCCCACTACTAGGGACATGCCGATGAAAAATGAAACCGTATGGATTATTTGTTGTAGCTAAAAAGTGGAACCCAATATCCATCAACTGATGGATGGATAATAAAATGTGGTATATATCCATACGATGAAATATTATTTTACCATATAAAGAAACGAAGTTCTGATACATGCCACAATATGGTTGGACCTCACCACCATCCTGCTGAGAGAAAGAAGCTGCTCACGGAGACCCACATATTCTATGATTTCATCTATGTGAAAGTTCAAGTTCTAGGACAGGAACAGTATACACAGAAAGTAGATTAGCAGTTATCACAGTACTAGAGTCAGTGGGTAGTGGATGAGGAGTGACTGTTAAAAGGTATGGGTTTATTCCAGGTGAGGAAGGAGGGATGATGAAAGGGTTCAAAAATGAGAGTGTAGAGGTTGCTCAACACTGTGACTATATTAAAGACCATTGAATTGCATGCTTTAAAGTGGTGACTTCTATCCTATGGGAATTATATCTCAAAAAAGCTGGTTAAAAACAGAATTAGCTAGCATATACCAGCCAGAGCCAGGGAAGTAACCACTGGTCTGAGATTTCATGGGGCTCGATTAAGGCGGCAGAATGAACAATAATTTATTGGGTTGGAGCAACTTACTAGGGACTTGGGATTTAATACCCTGGTAAGGGCCCTAGGGGAAGGAGTAAACTTCTTGCCAGGGAGGCTTTTATAAACCTGGAGAAAGCAGTGGTTCACTCTGCCTGAAGCTGAAATGCAAGAGTTCATAGGGCACGTGGAGGAAGGGACTAAAAAGTTCAGGGAAGTATGAATACCGATGGATTTATTATATGAAGCCAAAAGACCAACCCCTCAGAGGACTTTGTTCCCAGGAAGGCCCAGAGGACACAGCTTCCACCAAAGCCATCAGATGTGCCCAAGGCAGAAGGTCCTGGCCTCCCTCAAAAGTTCAGTGGAGGCTGTCCTCCGCAGGCCAGGATTGGAGCTGATGAATGGTGATGAAGATAGTAGAATCCCGAGCAAAGGAAGCCAGGCAGTGACACTTAACCACAAGCTGTCAGGGGTTATAATCAACATAACAACAGAACACGTAGGAGAGGTAGACAGGGACTTGACACAGAGAATGTAGAAATGGTTAAGTAGGATGCGGCATCCCTAGGAGTAAATAGATGGGTAGCTGTGGGATGATGGATTACCTTACCCAAAGGATCTGATCTTTCTCCTTGGGTCCCGGGAATTTCCTGAATGACTGAAATGTCTTTGTTATGCTAAGTAAGGCACTAAAGTGTGGGTTCATAAAACCACCCCACGCCCCACTTGATTCAGCTTTATCTCCCAGGAGGGGTGGTGGTTGGAAACTGGGCTTAACCATTTAGGCAATGAGTCAGTCAATCATGCCTGCAAACCCCAGTGAAAACTCCAGACCCTGAAACTATATGAGGTTCCTGGTTGGTGGCAAGCATCAATACATGGGAGAGTAATGTGACATTTGAAACACAAAGGTCTGTGTTGAAGACTCTCTCAAGACTTCACTCTGTGCCGTGTCTTTTGTATCCTCTTTGCTATAATAAAACTATAATCTTAAGTATAGTGATTTATTGAATGCTATAAGTCATTCTAATTAGTTATTGAATGTAGGGGAGTAGCAGAATCCCCAGATTTATATTATGTGTGTCATATGTAATGATTTCCTGAGAACCCCTGAAGCTGCACTTGGTATTTGAAGTCTGAGTCAGACTTGGCAGCCCAGGGGACTGTGCCCTTTTGGTGTGTGGGATCTGACCATGGTCACAGGAAGGGAGAACTGTAGGTACACTTGATGTCAGGGAACACTGTCTGAGTTGTTGCTGGAAGACAGACAAAGCAAGAATGGATGACCAAGAGGCTAAAGGTGGTCAGCCCACTAAAAACAATGACTGTAGACAACCAAAATCTCCACCAACAGTAGCCCTAATCTACTCTGCTCAGTGTAGCAATGTTGCTAGTATAGATTATTAAGGCCATGTGTATGTGTTACCATGGATTTGCCAAAGACTTTGAATCTTTTTTCATTGTTGTTTAAATTTTAGTCTCAGAGAAAGGCTCAGAAACAGTATTGAAGAAAAAGGAATGGATTAAATACTCCTTTTCAGCAGGGCCAGATTCCACCAACAGCCAACTAGGCCGTATTTTTGTATGGCACTCAAATTAAGATTGGTTTTTGTATCTTTAGAGGCTTGTAAAACAACAACATCGTCAAAGAATAGTACACAAGAGGGATCCGTATTTAACCCTCAAAACCCCAAATATTTATTATTCAGTCCTTCATAGAAAAAGTTTGCCACGTCTGTTGTATTCTTTTGCGCCAGGGCTATCTTAAATCTCCCACCTTCTGTCATAGTCTGAAAAGATCTGCACCATCCAGACATCCCTCAGAATATTATTATGATCTGAGGATATTATTATGCACTGAGGATGGAGCCCTGCTGGCATACTGGTCAAAAGCTCAGCTTTTAACCAAAAAGTAAGCACTTTTAATCCACTAGATGTACTGTGGGGTAGTTCAGCTCGGTAATTTAAGGTCACTATGTGTCAGAAGTGACTTGATGGCAATGAGAGTATGTTGATCAGACAGGATGAGCTGAGGGGACTAGACACTGCAGCCCTTTTTTCCTTTCTAATATTTTATTATGCTTTCAGTGAAAGTTTATAATCCAAGTCAATTTGTCATACAAAAACTTCTATACACTGTGCTATGTGTTTTAGTCAGCTAGGGCTGCTCTAACAGAAATACCACGAGTGGATGGCTTAAACAAAGGACAGTTTATTCTTACACAGTCCAGCAGGCTACAAGTCCAAACTCAGGATGTCCGCTCCAGGGGAAGGCTTTCCCCATGGTCCACTCTGCAGGAACGTCCAGTATTGCATCAGTCTTTGTCCAGGGAGCATCTTGGTGCAGGAACCTCAGGTCTGAAGGACGCACTCTTCTCCCGGTGCTGCTTTCTTGATGGTGCGAGGTTCCCAATTCTCTGCTTGCTTCTCTTTCCTTTATCTCTCGTGGGATGAAAGGATTAAGGGTGGGGCAAGCCATACTCCAGGGAAACTCCCTTTACAGTGGAGCGAGGAGGTAATCCTATGAAGAGATTTACAGTCCCACCCTAATCCTTTAAAATACAGCACAGGAAAATCACGAAATGGAGGACAATCACAAAATATTGGGAATCATGGCCCAGCCACGTGGCTACATATATTTTTGGGGGACACAATTCAATTTATGAAATCATATAACTAGCTGCGCTCCCCACCCTGTGACAGTACGCTCCTCCTTTCCACCCTGTATTTCCCATGTCCATTCAGCTAGCTCTTGCCCCCTTTCTGCTATCTCTTCTCCAGTCCGGACAGAAGCTACACGATTAGTCTCGTGTATCTGCTTAAGCCAGGACGGCCACCCTTCACCAGTATCATTTTATGTCTTATAGTCCAGGCCTATCTTTGTCTGAAGAGTTTGCTTCAGGAATGGTTTCAGCTCTTGGTTAACAGACAGTCCAGGGGCTTTGTCTTCCCGGGACCGTCCACTCTGTCAGACCATCAAGTTTGTCTATTTAATAACATTCAAGTTCTCTACCCCATTTTTCTCCCGCTACATCAGGGACTGTTTATTGTGTCTCCTGTCAAGGCAGTCATTGGTGGTGGCTGGGCATCATTTAGTTTGTGTGGTCTCATGCTGATACAGTCTCTGGTTTACGTGGTCCTTTCCCTCTTGAGCTCATATTTTCCTTACGTCTTTGATGTTCTTCATTCTGTTCTGCCCCAGGCGGATTCGGAACAGTTGGTGCTTGTTAGATGGCTGCTTGCTAGCTTTTAAAACCCCAGTGCCACTTATAAAGTGGGATGCAGAACATTTACTTAAAAAAGTTTGTTATGCCAATCTACCTAGATGTTCCCTGAAACCAGGGTCACCAGACCCCTGCCCTTGCTACTCTGTCCTTCAGAGTACTGAGCTAAATTTGGGAAACTTCTTAGCTTTTGATTTAGTTTAGTTGTTGCAGCTCTTTTTAAGACACTTGTGTTTCAGAGGTGGAGATAAGCCCGTGAAGAATCAAGGGCTTCGTACCTCAGTGAAGCTGGGTTCAGTGGTCAGGTCTGTGCTGGGACATCTTCTCCAAAGACAGAAATACAAGGTCATTGTGAGTTCACCACACTTAAGAATATTGCTCCAGCCCATGCATCAAGTGATATTGGAGGACAGTTTAAGTTGGGATAGGAGAAGCAAAGCACTCTGCAGCAGGTCCAGGCAGTGGCAGCAGCCTGCTGTTTGGACCATACAATACAGCAGAACTTCTGGTGCTAGAGGTGTACAGGTGATGAGAAAGATGAAGCTTGGAGATCACGGGTAAACTCCAGCGGGAGGAGCACACACTAGGCTTTTGAGTTTCTGGAGCAATGCTCAGAGAATTGTACACTGTTATGGATTGAATTGTACCCCTCAAAAATATGTTTTATAAATCCTCACCCGAGGTTAGGAACCCTTTAGTGCAGAGGTTAAGAGCTCACCTGCTAACAAAATAACTAGCCAGTTCAAATCCACTAGCTGCTCCTTGGAAACTATATAGGGCACTTCTACTCTGTCCTATAGGGTTGCTGTAAGTCATAATTGACTCCACAGCATTTTTTTAAAAACACCTGTGGTTATAATCGCATTTGGGAATAGGTATTCTTTGTTAGTGAGACGACATTAGCGTAGGGTGTTTCTTAAGTCAATCTCTTTTGAAGTATAACAAAGATTAAACAGGCAAGTGAGGAAGCACTTATAGTGAAAGATGCTGTGCAGCATGAAGAAGGCCCAGGAGCAGAATATTAAAGGACAAGGACCTGCCTCCCAGAGCAGAGAGAGAGAGAGAGAGAGAAAGAGAGCATTTCCTTGGAACCAGGACCCTGAATTTGGGCTTCTCATTTCCTAAAGTATAGAAAATAAATTTCTGTTTGTTATGGTCACCCATTCACAATATTTCTGTTGTAACAGCAATAGATAACTAAGAATTTGGTACTGAAAAGTGAGAGTGTTTAAAATGTGAAAGTCGTTTTGGAATCAAGTAACAGGTGGAGACTGGACAAATTTAAATCTAATAGTAAAAGCCTCAGTTGCCTTAAAGAGACTGTTGGTAGATTTATAGATGTCAAAGGCCTTTCTGGTGAAGGCTCAGAAGGAAGTGAGGAGAGACAGAGAAAGTCTGTATCCTCTTAGAGAATACGTATAGCACCAGTAACCAAATGGTGCTAGCAATGTAGATGTTACTGGTGCTTCTGTGTGAGGACTTAGAAGGAAATCATGAACATGCGATGGGACAATGAAGAAAGGCAATGTATTTATGCAGTGACAAAGAACTTGTTTGAATTATGTTTTGATGTTTGGTGGAAGGTAGAACTTGTAAGTGTTGACCTTGGATATTTGGCTAAGAAGATTTCTAAGCAATATCTGAAACAGGCTGTGTAATTTTCCCTTGCTGTTTATAATATGATGAGAGAGGAAAGAGATGGGCTTAAATGAAAACAAAACAAAGTTTGGAAAATTCTGTTTCACAAATTAAGGACTCGTGACCTAGAGTATTCACCAAGGATGTGGCTACGCGATCTTTTCCTAAAGAGAATTAAGCCTGTGGCTGATAGATTTAACCAACCTCACAGCACAAAACCCATCAGCTTAGGCTGAAGGGGACAGGAAAAAATATGGGAAAGAGGGCTGTCTCCCATTGGAATTCCATAGACAGGAAACAAGTCAAAGGAGCTGTCTCTGTTGTTTTCTACAAAAAGAAAAAGACATCCCTGCAGCTAGTCAGAGATCAGCAGCACTGTTAGAAGGAGCACAAGAAGCAGAGTTAACTTGGTTTCAAAGGATGGGGCAATGATCTCCTGGATCTCAAAAGATGTGGTCATGGCCTCCTAGTTTTAAATAAATCAGGTCTTTACCATCCAGGTTCTGGAGTGTGGGGCTGTAGTTCTTGAGTGCCAGGGGGATAGGGCCACTGCTCAAAGCTGAGGGGTCTGCCTTGCCCAAAGGGCAGAAGAATGGGACTGAAGTGGTTGAGGATGTCACTCAGATGGACAAAGAATGGGAACTAGGGTAGCAGAAGACTTGCTATTCCAGTGGGCCTGGAAAGTGAAGTTGAAATCCAGGCCCAAGGGGCCTCTACTCGGAATCCAGAGAAGAGGGCCAACACCCAAAGTCTGGAGGGCAGGGCCATTATCCAGATGGTCCTGAAGAACAAAGGATTATTGAAGCCTTGAGAACTAATATAAATTGTTCTGATAGGTTTTGGACTTACTTGGTGCCCATTATCCCTTTTTCTCTCCAATTCTTGCCTTTTATAATGGAAATGTCTACCTTATATTTGTCTATATACATAACTTGTAGTCTAAATTTCACAGGTTCACAAATGAGGAATTTTGCCCCTGGGTGGAATGAGCCTACAGTCTCACCTATATTTGATTTAGACAATTCAGAAAATAATATTTTTTGATTTAGATTTAACTTTTGGGATGATGTGATACGTTGAAAGTGTTTTTCATGTGGGTAGGACATGAATTTGGGGGATAAAGGGTAGAATGTTATACATTCAATAATATCCTAGGTAATATGTGTTGTAAATGCTAACTCCTATATCTGTGGTTGGAAATCCTGGTGGTGTTGTGGGTTAAGTACTACGTCTGTTAACCAAAAGGTTGTCAGTTCAGATCTGCCAAGTGCTCCTTACTGTGGAGCAGTTCTACTCTGACCTCAAGGGTCACTGTGATTCAGTCCCAACTCCATGACACTGTTTTTTTTTTTTTTTATATCTGTGGTTATACCATTTGGGAATATGTTTTATTTTTATGCTAATGAGATAGTATGAATGTAGGGTGTGTCTTAAGTCAATCTTTCTCTTTTAAAAAATATTTTATTGTGCTTTAAGTGAAAATTTACAGTTCAGGTCAATCTGTCACATAAAAACTTACACACACACTGCTATGTAACTAGCTGCTGTCCTCATATCGTGGCAGCAGGCACTGCCTTTCCACTCTGTATTTCCCATGTCCATCCAACTAGCTCCTGTCCCCCTCTGCCATCTCTTCTCCAATATGGACAGGAGCTACCTAGTTATTGTCATGTATCTACTTAAGCCAAGAAGCACACTCTTTCTCAGTATCACTTTACGTCTTATAGTCCAGGCCAATCTTTCTCTGAAGAGTTGGATTCAAGAATGGTTTCAGTTCTAGACTAACTGAGAGTCCAGGTACCATGTCTTTCAGGGACCCTCCAGACCATCAACCTGATCCTGTCAGATCAAGTCTGGTTTATTTAATAGAGTGTGAGTTCTGCACATATTTTTCTCCTGCTATATCAGAGACTCTTTGTTGTGTTTCTTGTCAAGTCAGTCATTGCGGGTAGCCAGGTACTATCTAGTTCCAGTGTCATGCTGATGTAGTCACTGGATTATGTGGCCTTTTCTGTCTCCTGGGCTCCTTTTTCCTTGTGATGTCTTTCATTCTCCTGAGCTCCAGGTGGATTGGGATCAACTGATGCTTGTTAGACGGCTGCTTGCTAGCTTTTAATACCCCAGACACCACTTACCACAGTGGAATGCAGAATCTTTTGAGATGTAAAAGCAATTAAACAAGCAAGTGAGGAAACAAAGATGAGGAAAGAGAGATGCTAAGCAACATAACTCATCCAGAAGCAGAAGCTCAAAGAGACAGGTACCTTTCTCTGCAGACCACACACACACACAGAGAGAGAGAAAGAGAGAGAGAGAGAGAGAAAGAGAGAGAGAGAGAGAGAGTGAATTTACTTAGAGCCAAGACTGAATTTGGACTTGCAGTTTCCTAAACTGTGAGAAAATAAATTTCTGTTTGTTAAAAGCCAAGCCAAACCAAACCAAACCAAACCAAACCAAACCCACTGCCTTCAAGTTGATTCCAATTCATAGAGACCCTATAGGACAGAGTAGAATTTCCAAGGGGTACTCAGCAGATTTGAGCTGTCTGCCTTTTGGTTAGTAGCCAAAGCACTTAACCACTATAGCATCAGGGTTTCTTCTGTTTGTTAAAGTCACCCGTTTATGATATTTCTGTTATAGCAGCACTAGGTAACTAAGAGACACACCTTTTTAAACAATGGCTCTTGACATACTACTGGGCCCTCATTGAAATGGAATAGTTGACCACAAGATACCAAATGGTCATGGTCATCATTAGGTGCTTCTATCAGATGCAGCAGACTAAGCAGAAGTCCATTAATGAAATTAATTCTGTGTAACATCTGAGGATATGTAAGTTCCATGTCACTCATCACAGCTGCACTAGTGCCCTACTCTTCAGTCACATCTATGGTCATGTGTTATTGTTGTTAGTTGTTGTAGAGTCAGCTCTGAGTCATGATGACTATCTTAGTTATGTAGTGCTGCTATAACAAAGTACAAGTTGATGGCTTCAACAAACAAAAGTTTATTTTCTCACAGTGCACCCTGCTGGCGTAGTGGTTAAGTGCTATGACTGCTAACAAAAAGGTTGGCAGTTCGAGTTTGCCACATGCTCCTTGGAAACTCTATGGGGCAGTTCTGCTCCGTCCTCTAGGGCTGCTGTGCTCTGTTTGCTAAGTCACCCATTGATGGTATTACTGTCATAGCAGCACTAGGTAACTAAGACATACACCTCTTTAAAAAATGGCTCTTGACATGCTATTGGGCCCTGATTGAGATGGAGTAGTTGACCAGAAGATACCAAATGAAATCGACTGGACAGAGTGCGTTTGGTTTGGGTGGTAAGCTGGAAGTCCAAATCCAAGGGCATTAGCTCCAGGGGAATTCTTTCTATGTTGGTTCTGGAAAAAAGGTCCTTATTATCAGTCTTTCCTTGGTCTGACAGCTTCTGTGTACAAGAACCTGTGGTCCAGAGGACAGCCTCTGCTCCTTGTGCTGCCTTCTTAGTGGTATGAGGTCCCTACGTCTCTGCTCACTTCTCTTCTTTACATATCAAAAGAGATTGGCTCAAGACACAACTCAATTTTATAGACTGAGTCCCACCTAATCAACATAACTGCCCCTAATCTCATCTCATCAACATCATAAAGATAGGATTTATTTACAACATGTAGGATAATCACATCAGATGACAAAATGGTTGATAATCACACAATACTGGGAATCATGTCCTAGCCAGTTTGACACCTAATTTTGGGGGGACATAATCTGATCTATAACATTGATATTATATATAACACAAGTGAACATTGCCCAGTCCTGCATTAGCTTCATCACCTGTGGTGGCTGCTGGAACCCATTGGTACAACCATCATCTCAATCCATCTCATGGAAGGTTTCCCTCATTTTTGCTGACTTTCTATTTTACCAAACACGATGTTTGTCTTTCTTTAGCAATTGGTCTTTCTTGATAACACGTTCAAAGTAAGCAAAATGAAGGCCTCAGCATTCTTGCTTCTAAAGGAGTGTTCCAGCTGTTCTTCCTCCAAGACAGATTTGTTCAGTCTTCATTTTCATTCCATGATATATTCAATATTCTTCACCACCACTACCATTCAGATTTGTCAATTGTCCTTTGACCTTCCTTTTTCATTCTCCAGTTTTCTAATGCGTATGAGGCAATTGAAAATACCATGGCTTAGGTTGCCATGAGTCGGATCCGACTCGACAGCCCTTGGCTGGCTGGCTAGGTCAGGGGTACATTAGTCATGAAAATGGTGTCTCTGCTTTTTAACACTTCAAGGATGTCTTTAGAGCATATGTTTCCAATGTAACTTGTGGTTTGACTTACTGACTGCTATTTCCATTTGTATTGATGGTTGATTCAAGTACACTGAAATCTTTGACAACAACTTCTCCATTTATCATGATGTTGTTTATTATGAGAAGGAGAAAACAAAAACCAAACCTGTTGCTGTGGAGTCAACAGCTACCCTATAGGACAGAGAAAAACTGCCTTACGGGGTTTCCAAGGACAACCTGGTGAATTTGAATGGCCAACCTTTTGGTTAACAGCTATAACTCTTAACCACTATGCCACCAAGGTTTCCTAAAAACCAAGAGAAAGAGGAAATAGCCTAACCTGGGTTTATAGATGGGTTGGTTCATAAGGATGAGGAAGCAGTTTGAAAATGAATGGTGGATTCATCATAGCTGTGCTCAGGAGTAGCCTTGAAGACCAAGACATTGGCATAATTTAGGTGCTTAATAATTGTACTGTTGTCACTATTTTAGCTTCTGGATATTTTAAATTCAATTGTGGATCTTTAGGTCTACATTTTGTGTGTTTCTATTTAAAAATTTTCTCCTGAGGAAACATAGTGGCAAAGGAAAATCTCCTTAATGGACCAAGTTTTGAGCTGTGCCTTTCTTTCTCCAAGAGTCTCAGCTAGTACCCTAGCATATACGCCCACATGATACACATTTAACTAAAGAAGCCACTTCACAGTGAAGGAGGTACAGGAGAGGGGTATGCCCATGATATCCAACAGTCCTATCTCATGTTACACTGTCTAGAATCAACTGGCCTCATCAAGCTCTGGAATAGCCACTGATTCTGATTCATGGCAACTCACGTGTTACAGAGTAGAAGATTCCTCCATAGGGTTTTCTTGGCTGTGATCTTTTTGGCAGCAGATAGCTAGGCCTTGTTTTCTGCAGTGTCTCCTGGGTGAGTTTGAACCACCAACCTTTAGGTTAGAAGTTGAGTGCAAACCACTTGTGCCACCCAGAGACCTCGAAATAGTGCCTGACTTATAGTGTATACTCAGTAAACACTAATTGGTTACATAAAGTGTTTTGGGTCTTCTTGTGGCAATGCTTTGACATTTCTAAAGGAGACAACTGGCAGATAGTGAGAATTCATCATACAAGAACTGGCATTTAAGTTCTTGAACTCGTTCAAGGAAAAGTGCTACATACCTCGTTGCTTATTATCACTATGGTTACCTTCAAAGTATTCCCCTTGGGAAGCTATGCACCAATGCCAGTGCCTAGTATACCCTTCAAAGGAATTTTGGAACTCTTTCTGGAATGGTCATCAGAGGTGTCATCATATTACCTTTGATGTCCTGAATGTCATCAAAATGTCCTCCTTTCAGTATTTCTTTTATCTCCAGGTAAAGAAGAAAGTCACTGGGGATCAGTTATGTGTTTACTGGCTAAAAACTCCCTCACAGACAACTGTACAATTAATTTCGTGAAGTTGCCATTGTGCCACTGTGTGTGATGGCCATTCCAGAAAAAGAGCTCCAAAATTGCTTTGAAGTGTGGACGAGGTGCCGGCCTCAGTGCATGACTTCATAAGGGGAGTACTTTGAAGGTGACTGTATTGATATTCAGCAATGAGTTATGTAGCACTTAAAACAATTAAGTTTGCAGACTTAGTTGTCCAGTCCTCCAAATCAAGAAAGAAGGAATACCAGGAAACGTAGAAGGGTCTCAAATAGAAGATGGCAGGTGGGAGAAATTCTAGATAAATTGCCCTAAAATGTATATGACTGATTACTGAATTGCACTTCTAACTCTGGTTTCTAGCATAGTCCTCCTGACCTAGAATTTCTCATCAGTATTTTCTGCTTAGCCACTGATTGGTGACCAAAAATAAGTTAATGAGCTGAGAGAGAGGGGGGCTACTTCCTGCAGAAATGACAAGGTTCCCATCTTTGATAATGATTGCCAAGTGCCATCGAGTCAGATCCGACTCATGGCGACCCTAGGGGCCAGGGTAGAACTGACCCCCAGAGTATTCAAGGAGCGCCTAGTGGATTTGAACTGCCGACCTTGTGGTTAGCAGTGGTAGCACTTAACCCATAATAGCAAATAATTTTTGAGTTACTGCTAAACACCAAGCATGGCTAAGTTTTTGCATACTTGATTTCTCATAGTCTTTATAACAGCTCTAAAACCTCAGAGGTATTTTATCCGCCTTTCACACATGAAAAAATAGAAGCTCAGGAAGGTGAACTAATTTGTAAGTGGCCAGCACAAAACAAAGGTCTCTCTGACTTTAAAACCAGTGTTACTCTCACAACAATCTGCTCCCCGTAAGTGAAAGGGCTCATCATTACTGCTACTCATTCATTTACCCATTAATGTTTAAGAAGTGCTTGTTATGTGCCAGGCCTTGCTAGATGTTGCAGATACAGGGGTGAACAAATAGATGTGGTCCTTCCTTGATGGATCTTAGAGAATAGTGATGTAGATGGAACCGTGAATCAAAGGAGTTCAGATCTCTGAAGGATAGCAGACTCAACATATGCTCAGACTGAACTTTTGCAAAGAGACTAACAAAGATTATCTTTGACCTTGTTATTGCTAGGTGCTGTCCAATTGATTCTGAATCATGGCAACACTACGTAATAGAGTAGATCTCACCATAGGGTTTTCAAGGCTGCAATCTTTATGAGAGGAGACTGCTCAGTCTTTTTCCTGTGGAGCAGTTGGGTGGGTTTGAACCGCTAACACTTTGGTTAGAACTGCTTGACAGTTGTACCACTGGGGCTCCTTTTCTGTGACCTATGTATACTGTGTATATATGTACATATATTGTTCACAGTAAATACATATAACTTGATTCACCTCTTAGCCTCCTCAGTTGTGAAATGGGTACCATAATTATAGGTTTTTTGCCAACCAGTTGTGAACTGAACAACAACAACAACAGTGTTAAAGCTCTTTGAAAATATAAAATTGTCAACAAGGGGAAAATGACTCAATTCTCTTTATATTTACAAAAAAATTCATCCTTAAAAAGTCAAAGACAGAGTTATATACAAATATATATGTGATCAGAAATCCCAATTCTAGATACATATTTACAAGTGAAAGCAGAAATGAAACAGAAACCTGTACACCAATGTTCACTGCAGCACTGTTCAGAACAGCCAAAATGTGGATGTAACCATAATGTCCATCAACAGACATATGGACAAACAAAATGTGGTACATACACACAAGGGACTATTACTCAGTCCTAAAGAGAAGTGAAGTCCTGATGCATTCGCAGCGTCAATGAACCTTGAAAACACCGTGCTGAGCAAATTAAGTCAGGGGCAAAGGACAAATACTGTATGATCTTATTTATATGAAATAAGCAAATACATAGAGCCAAAACAATATTTGTGGTTACCAAGGGTGGGAGAAGGGGAAAAGGGAGAATTTTTGCTTGGGGGGTACTGAATTTACATTAATCATGGTGGAATATTCGGAAAAGAACAGCAACAATGGTTGCACAACATGAAATGAAGAGTGTCATCAATATCACTGAATTAAACCCGTAGAAGTTGTTGAAAAAAATTCAAACACGCTAAAAGTAGAGAGTGGTATAATGCTATCACACGTACGTCAGATACCATATTAACCAGCTTCAACATTTATCAACTTGTGGTCATTCAGCAAAAAGGTTAAAACTGAGGGTTTGAAGCCGGAATCCCTTGGTTTATATCTGAGTTTCGCCCCTTGTTCGCCACAGGCAAGTCGCTTGTTTGCTCTGTGAACCAAATATTAGAGCTGGTCTAAGGATTAAATGAGATTTTGAAAAACGAATTAACTAACGAAGTGACTGACACTAAGGAAATACTTGATAATTTTACCGATTACAACTTTCCAACCAAGAAACAATCATGAGGTTCCAAGACAATAGGAGCCCTGGTCGCGCCATACATAAGTGTTCAGCTGCTAATCCAAAGGCGGATAGCTCAGATCCATCAGCCGTTCCTTGGAAACCCTAGGGAGCAATTCTACTCGGTCCTACAGGGTCTCTATGAGTCCGAATGGACTCCTCCTTAATTGATGTCTTTTTAGACTACAGGAAGTTTTGTAGTGTTTTGTTGTATTTTGTTGCGTTTTGACATCAACTGAAGAGGGAGGAGCGCGCTCCAAAGGAGAGGTACCTAGAGAAAGATGAAGGATAGACTGTATCCACTGTCCAAGCCAGTCTGGGGCCTGGCCCTTTAAGGAGGGCGTGGCCACGTGACCCATGGGGTCACATGGCTCGGTGGACAACATGGCTGCGCCCGCGCTGGGGCCGGCTCGCGGGCGCTGTCCCGGGCTCGGTTGCGCCCTGCTGCTGCCGCTGCTATTGCTCCTGCGCGGGGCGGCGGGCGGCGAGGAGGCCGGGGCCGGCGCTGGCGAGACGTCCCTTGCGGGCTCCTGTGGCTGCGGCACGCCGCAGCGGCCCGGGGCCCATGGCAGCTCGGCGGCGGCGCACCGGTACTCGCGGGAGGCGAACGTCCCGGGCCCTGTCCCCGGGGAGCGCCCGCTTGCGTCCCCTAAGGTGCTCCCTCGTTTCCCCGAATGCGGGTGGGATTCTTCGGGTGTGTGGACAGCACTGTGAAGAGCTAGAGGTTAGGTTGGCAGTAGAGGTGGTAAAGGTTATCACTGCTCCTGAAATCGCGCACCCCCTTACCCCTTCTGACCGGGAGTCAGAAAGCCTCCCTGTCCCAACACGCCCAAAACACTGGGTCTTTGGACTCAGCGTAATTCTCAGCTTTAGGAAATTTGGTCTCAGGACTCTTGTTCCGCCTGTTGTTAATGCTTACCCCTGTTTCCGTCTACTCTTCTCTTCTTAACATTCTCTTGATGAAAGTCTCAGAATTTTTAGTTCGACAAAGTCGAGTTTAAGTTATGGGTGCGTGTTATTAAGTTGGTACTTTTTTCTTAATTCTGAGTTTCAGTGTTTCCAGCATTGCTATGCAAATTTTCTGTAGTCTTTTTTGGTAAGCTTCTCTTCTTGCGGGGGGAGAACTTGTTTGATTTATCCCACGATTCCCAGTTCTTTGGAAACTCCGGTGGCGTAGTGGTTTAGTACTACAGCTGCTAACCAAAAAGGTCAGCAGTTCAACATGGAAACTATATGGGGCAGTTATACTCTGTTCTGTAGGGTCACCATGAGTCGGAATTAACTCCATGGCAATCGTTTGGGTTATCCCGAGTTCTTTAGCACATAGAAAGAACTCAGTCAAAGGTATCTGCTTTATTGGAGTCCCTGGTGGTAGTGTAGTCTTAACAGTTGGAGTTCAGCTGCAGTGTAAATCCACCAGACCCTCCTTGCAAACCCTAGAAGGCTGCCGTGAATCAGAATTGACTCCCCGGCAATGGGTGTGGTTTGAATTTGGGTGGTGCGAATGATTAGGCTGCTAAGTGAAAGATTGGAGGTTCAAGTTCACCTAAAGGTGTCTGGGAAGGAAGAAAGCCTTGGCTGTCTACTTCTGAAAAAAATCAGCCATTGAAAACACTATGGAGCACAGTTTTACTGTAACACATGGAGTCTTCGTGACTCAGAATTGACTTGATCGCAAATCATTATTTTTGCTTTGTTACTGTTATTTATATCTCATACAGTGCCTGGATGTGCTAGGTGCTAGGATATATAAATAGTAATAACTGTTACTTGGTTCTGGGTGTCCAGTACTTTCCATATTGGTGTTTTTGTGGAAAAAACTTTAAGGTACTGAAACCCAGGTCTTTATGACTCTGAAGTCAGTGCTCCTTCCTCTGTACTTGGTATGTTCTTCCTCCTGTTCTCCATCCCATTTCTCTTCTTGCTAGGTAATTCTGACCAGTTTGGGGGACTTAGATGAGAGGTCATATCTTCTAGTAAGTGTTGCTGACCCTCATAGCAACATGCCTCCTTGCCAGTATTTCTGTATGCTGCCACAGTAGTGTGTGTTCGCTCTGACATAACATCTGTTAAATATGCTGATCTGGTACCAGGACCATGCTTTAGTCTTTCAGTTATGGAAGAGTGTAGGAGATTGGTAACTGGACTTGCCATCGCTTCTCCATTGTGTGTAATTATTGACCTTCCAAAATCTATTATTCCTCAGGGGGCCCTGCAGTGTTAGTGTTTACTTTCTAGGTGGCAAGGAGTCCTGGTTACTGTTTTAGTGTGTATTGGCTGTCCGTGATCTTAATTCCCTCCCCAGCTTCCTTGGTAATTAATAAACTGTCCTCTCTGAAGAGACAGCCCCATATCTGCTTATCTGCTTTCTCACCCACAGGGCAAGTGTCTTATTTGTATGTATACTTTGGTCCGTCTCAAGTTTTTATCTAGAATCTTCTGATCTGAACCGAACATTTCTTATTTTAAATGATCTCTTTTCCTGTTCATTCCAGAATGGGATGTGGGTGCTAGCTTCTTTTGAATTACATTTATAAGATACAAAAATTTTCATCTGTTTAGAGGCATTGTGTGGATCGGTCTTGACCAGATCTTGTACTTAACTTTCTGTGATGTTTGGAGGCAAACTATGCAATTAATAAGTGATAGTTGAGAGCATAGCCTGTAAGGCTTCAAGCACTCATAACCTGATGATTGAATCTGGAACAGCCTATTGTCAAGACAAAGACTCTCTAGGAAGCAGTTCTTCGTCTCTGTTTTCCTCGGTTTCCACTGCTGTAGTTCATGTGGAGGTGATCTTGGTTAAATGACACTTAGCTGTCTGTTCTAAATTCAAGAAGTTTAGTATTGTAGGAGAGGTTAACAGAGATAGTGGTAGTTCTTGTTTTTATTTTTGTCTTTGTTTTCTGTGTATTTAATTTAGTTGGACAATACTGGGCATCTGTATTGTAAAGGGTCTTCCAATAAGAATGTCTTATTTTCGACAGATCATGGAGGCGATATTTGTGAAGCTATAGTGGCTTTATTTAAAACATGTTTTTGATTAGTCTAGACTAATAACCATGAAAAGTTACATGATTCCACAATGCATAGAAATTATTAAAGCTTATTATCCAAGTGGGTCTTCCATTCACAAACCTTGTGTGCACTGTGTGAATTTTACAATGCGCATAAATCATCCCACCAAGAGAACAATTCAATGTTTAATCAAAAAAATTCGAGTCAACCCGAGTCTACTGCCAATCACAGAATGCCTGTGTGTCAGTGAGCCACACATTCCAATGAAAACATTGTCACTGTTCTTCAGAGTGTAGTCAAGAGGCCATCCCAATCAGTTTCTCACAAGGACAAGAACTGGGCCTTCCATTGACCACAGTTTAGCTGATTTGCATCCGGACTTGAAGCTTTACCCTTAAAAAATTGTTTTAACCAAGGACTGAAGTCCAGCAACTGTAGATTTTGCTGTGCATTTGCTGACTGGCCTCTGGAGCAATTGAAAGTTGACTGCTTTTGGCCAAAAAATCATCTTCAGAGACAAGGCTCATGTTTGGAGGAATGCTTTTGCTAACAAAACTGTCACATGTGGAGCAATGATAACCCAATGGAGATTCAAGAACGTCCACTTTATTCCCCCAAAAGTTACCGTTTGGTGTGCATTTTGGCCCAGTGAAATCACTGGCCTTTATTTTTCCAAGATGAACAAGAAGAGGCTGTGACTGTCAATGGCAAAAGATACTGGGCCGTGATAACTGATTATTTTTGCCTCTATTTGCAAGGTGCTGTGGCGGCCTTTTACCAAGGTTCTTTGCTACATGTAGTACGATCAAATGTACTTCCAAATAATGAAACAGTTAAAATGTATCATTTATACAGCTTGTCTTACTCAAGTTCAAAGATGTTGTTTGGTGCCATCTAATTGGTTCTGACTCATAGCAATCCTGTGCACAACAAAGTGAAACACTGCCCAGTCTTGCACCTTGTCCATAATGGTTTTTATGCTTAATGCGTGTCGTTGAAGCCACTGGGTCAATCCATCTCATTGCAGATGTTCCTCTTTTTCATTGATTCTCCACTCTACCAAGCACAATGTCCTTCTCCAGGGACGGATTCCCTCTGACAACATGTCCAAAGTATATGAAATGCAGTCTTGCCATTTTTCCTTCCAACGAACACTGCGGTTGTGCTTCTTCTAGAACAGACCTGTTTGTTCTTTTTACAGCCCATGGTACGTTCAAGATTCTGCTCTAATGCCACAGTTCAGAGGCATCAGTTCTTCTGTTTTCCTTATTCATTGTCCAGATTTTGCATGAATATGATGCAATTGAAAATACCATGGCGTGGGTCAGGCACACTTTAGTCTTCAAGGTGACATCTTTACTTTTCAATATTTTAAAGAGTTCAAAGATAGGACACCTTTATTGGAAGACCCTTTGTAAGAGTTTGTCCTAGGAGCTAAGCATATAGAAAGAAGATCTGTGTCCTGCTGGACTCCTTTCCTAATGATAGACAAGAGAGTCCCTTTTTTCTGATAGCTATAGCAAGTTTTCAGATTGATTTTGATTGGGTCCTGAGCCTGTCTGTGATCACATGTCTGATTAGAGGAGTGTTAAGAGATATCAGGGCTGTCACCCTTCCCTTGCTGGAGGTAGAATAGAGAGTCATTCAGCCCTACCTGAGCAACTTGACCTGAGAGTTGAAGAACTGGTCTCTGTAAAGGACGTCAGGTGCCATTATGAGAACAAGAGGCAATGGGTGCTGAGTGGGCACAGATAACAGACGTCCACTGAGCCTGGTCTGAGTGTGTAGGTAAAAAATGACGCTAACAATAATGGTCATTCTTCATTTATGCTCCTGGCTTGAGTGGCAGTGACTAAAGCTGTGGTGTGGCAGAAGGGACTGTAACTTGCTTTTAGACTCGAGGAGGAAGGAGTTGGTTGAATCTGGGCACTTCAGTGAAGACTTGATTAAAATTGTTCTTTTTATTTGGCTTGGTCACTTGGTGTTGGATTTCAGTAGAATGATGTTTTACATTTGTAGAACAGAAGACTGCATTAATAAATTGGAAATGAAGATATACTCAGAGCAGAGGAGCTATTTTCATCTGTAGCCTCCAGAATGGAAACTTGGTATATTCAGCACTGGCTATCTCTAATAGTTAATGAAAGAAGAAGAAAAAAAATGGGCCAGGGGTCTACAGTAGAAGTCATGATTTTTTTACATTGCTGATACTTAGGGAGAAGAGACTGAAAAAAAACTAGATTAATTGTAAAAATGCATTAGGTAAAATGGGCACAGCCTCCTGTGTGGGCCCTGTCTTTGAGCTGAGAGATTAACAATAGCTCTTAAGACAAGACCTGTTAATCTGCTGTGGGAAAGCTTTTTGAATGTAACTCCTTCATGAAACCTTTTATTGTTCTTGCCATCAAGTCAGCTCCTACTCATGATGACATCCTATGCAGCAGAGTGAAACATTGTCTGGTGTTGCGCCATCTTCACAATCACTGGTGTGCTTGAGTCCATCACGGTCACTGTGTTGTCAGTTCCTGCCAACCTAGAGGACTCATCTTCTGGCACAGTATTTAACAGTATTTGGTTGTAACCCATAGAGTTTTCATTGGTTAATTTTTAGCAGTAGATGGCCTGGACTTCCTTTGTAGTCTGTCATAGTCTGGAAGCTTCAGTTGTGTCCTTTCACTGTCGGTGACCCTGCTGGTATTTGAAATACTGGTGACATCATTTTCAGCTTCATAGTAATACACAGGCCACCACAATACAACAGACTGACAGACAAGTGGAGGAGACCTTTTGTTGTTAGGTGCTATCATTTTCAACTCACAGCAACCTTGTGTACAAGCGAGCAGGTGTGGCACCATCCTATGAGGACTGCTAATTAAGTTCACAGACTCATCCTGGGAAAAGGTGCTACATACCTCATTGCTGAATATCACCATGGTCACCTTCAGAGTACTCTCCTTGGAAAGCTGCATATAGATGCCAGTGCCTAGTCCACTCTTCAAAGGAATTTTGGAACTCTTTCTAGAATGGCCATCAGGGCTGTTGTATTATTCTTGCTGTCCTCAATGTCATTAAAATGTCATCCTTTCAGTATTTCCTTTAGCTTTGGGTCAACAAAAATTCATTGGGGGCCAAATGAGGTGAGTAGGTAGGATGTTCCACTACAGTTGTTTACTGTCCAAAAACTCTCTTGCAGACGACTGTACGATTAAGTTCGTGAAATTGCCGCCTTTGCACTGTGCAATGGCCGTTCCAGAAAGAGTTCCAAAATTGCTTTGAAGGGTGGATTACACACTGGCATCGGTGCATAGCGCTTCCCAAGGGGAGTGCTTCAGAGATGATCATGGTGATATTCAGCAGTGAAATATGTAGCACTTAGAACAATTAAGTTCCCGGACTTAGTTGTCAGACCTCGTATGCTTGAGTCCATTGTTGTAGCAACTGTGTTATTCCATCTCGTTAAGAGTCTTCCTCTCTCACTGACCTACTTTACCAAGCTTGGTGTCCTCTAGGAACAGGTCCCTTCTGATAACATGTTTAAAGTACATGAGACAAAGTCTTACAGTTCCTGCTTCAAAGAAGCATTTTGGCTGGACTTCCAAGACTGATTGGTTGATTCTTCTGGCAGTCCGTGCTGTCTTTAATATTCTTCACCAGCGTGCATGTACAGAATTGATGGCAAACATTAGTAAAGAGTCATTACAAATGAAGGCGAGAACTCAGCCAGTCTTACTTTCTGTTTTTCCTGCTTTTATTTTTTTAAATCTACTCTTACTATTGAGCACGTTCTTTTAGTTTCTAACAGCTTATCTTTCTGTGCCTTTCCCCTCTCCTCAATTTAAGCTCCATTTTTTTCTAGATCAGACTAAGCTTTTCAGTTGTCTGCAAGTTGACTTTTTACCTAGATAATTTGAAAGTAAAACATTGTGTATGCAGAGTATATTCATGACAGGTGGTATGAGTGAGTGCCTGTGCTGTCTATTTCTTAATGAAGATACAATTCCCATACATAATATTCACACTTAAAACAACTGTTGCTGTAGAGTTGACTCTTACTCTTGCTGGTCATGTGTATTATGGAGTAGAACTGCTCTGTAAGATTTTCTTGCCTGGTAGCAAAGTGGTTAACTGCCACAACTGCTAATCAAAAGGCAGGAAGTTCAAATCTGCCAGGCAGTCTTTGGAAACTGTAGGGCAGTTCTACTCTGTTCTGTAGTGTCCCTAAGAGTAGGAATTGACTTGATGGCAGTGGGTTTGGTTGGTTTGGTAATCCTTACTGAGCAGATCACCAGGCCTTTTGTTCATCGTTCCACTGGGTGATTTTGAACTGCCAAATGTTAGGTTAGTAGTCAAGTTGTTGGCACCACCCTGGGACCATTAACACTATTGAATTCTATGAGATCTTCACCTCCCCTGTCACCCATTATCTCATATCAATTAGAAGTCATTCCCTCTTCTTCGTTCTCCTAGCTTCTGGCCAGTCCTAGTCTGTTTTCTGTCCCTTTGAATTTGTTACTTGTCGACATTTCATGAATTATACAACCTGTGGCCTTTTATGAGTGGCTTCTTGGCTTAGCTTAATGTTTTCAAGGCTCTTCACTGTTGTGGCATGCGTCTCTATTTTGTTCCTTTGTATGACTGACCATACGTCATTCCACTGTGTGGTTCTATCATGTTATTTAGATTTTTCTTGAGAATATATATATCACAACATATATTTATTTTTTATTTTTATTTAAAATTTTTTATTTAATATAACTGAGTGAAAATGTACATTCCCGTATAAATCTACATACCCACCTATATGCAGCTTCCACTGCTCTCCCTGCCTGGTGACAGCACACTATTCCTCTCTGCTCCATACATGTCTCATCCTCCTGACAATCTCCTTTCCCCTCTTCTCTACCCACTCTCCTTCCTCCAGCCAGAGGTCAGCAGGATGACATCCTATAGATGTATAGAACCATAAAGTGCATCCAGCATATGGTCACTGCATTGCCAAGTGCAATCCATTCCTGTCTGAAGCGTGGACCTTCGTTATGATTTATGGTCAAGGGCAGCATCAGGGCGAGGGGCCATGATCCCAGGGGAACCCTGAAACCACTGGACCATCAATTGAGGTCTTTTAGTGGGAATCTCAGGGTGCACCCCTTTTTATTCTTGTGTTGCCACTGAGACTCAACTTAGTGAGCTCCATCACGGCTATCACTGGTGGTGGCCGGGCACCATCTGGTTCTTCCGGTCCCAAGTCGATGTAGGCACCCACTGATGTGGGTCTCTTTGTCCTCTGGATTGTCTTTCCCTCATGTCATTTTGGTCCTCGGTGAGCGTCCGTTTCTGCTGAGTTGGGACCATTTGCTGTGCCCTTGGATGGCAGCTTGGCAGCTTTTAAGACCCCAGATGCCAGTCACCAACGTAGGGTGCAGAGAGCCCTCTTAGCAAAACGCTATTGTGCCAATTGGCCTTGCTTTTGCCTAAGAGCATGGTCCCCCGCCCTCCGCCCCAGCTACTCTATCCTTGCAATATTGGGTTAAGATGGAAGGAGTACTCATGTTTAAGTCCACTTAATATTGCAGAACATATATTAATTCTACAGTTTTTACATGCACAGTTATATTCTCACCTTTCTTTTCTGAATTGTCTTTTGCCATTAACATAAGCTCACTGCCCCATAAGGTTCCTATCTTTTGAATTGCTACTGTCAGGTAGATCCCGTAGAGACAGATCTTAAAAGATCATCATGCTCAGAGCAGATGTTCTTTACTAGTTAAGCTAAACTTTTTGTGTGTGTGATCTAGGTGAGTGTTTACAGAGCAAATTAGTTTCTCATTAAAGAGTTAATTGTTTTGTGACTTTGGTTGCCAATCTTGTGATGTGTCAACACTCTCTCCTTCTCCACCCTGGGTTCCTTATTTCTATTTGTCCATTTTTCTTGTTCCTTCTGCCTTCTCATCTTCCTTTTTTGGCTGATGTGCCCATTAGTCTTGTATATACTGTGAAGACCCTCACTTATGTTATTGTTGGTTTTGTAGTCCTGTCTGATCTCTGGCTGACAGGTGAACCTCAGGACTTAAATACTGAGTTAAAATGGTGTCTGGAGGCCATACTCTGAGGATTTCCCTAGTCTCTGTCTCTGTCAGAACAGCAAGCCTGGTTGTCATTGTATTTTTTTGGGGGGAGGGGAGTAATTTGAATTTTGTTTTATGTTTTTCTCTGGTTCACTTCAGGACCCTCCATTGTGATACCATCTAATTGTTCTAGGTATTGTTTGATTTTAACAAGATTCAGGAAATATTTTTGGTTAGAGACTTAAAGATTATCTCAAAGCTGTTGTTTTGGGAGTTCATCCAGCCTCCATGGCACCAGGAAGTATGGAGTCCATGAGAATTTAAAATTCTGCTCTGTATTTTCCCTCTTTTGGTCAAGATTGTCCTACGGAATCATTGATCAAAATGTTCAGTAATGTAGCCAGGAGCTATCCAGTTCTTCCAGTCTCATGGATGCAATTAGCCACTCTTTCCCTTTCCTCCTCTTATTCCTGGCTCTCATTCTGTTGTTGCTCTGTACAAATAGAGACCAGTTATTATGCTTGGATGGCCCTTTGTGAACTTTTAAGGTCCTAAGCACTATGAAACATACTAGGAGGTAGAACAGAAGCACTAAACACCTTATTAGGCCAGATGTCTGGCATGTTGCATGAAGCTTTGACTACAGACCCCCAAACCAAAGAACCAAATCCCGTGAGGTATTTAGCTCTACATGTTCTCTTTCTTGTCACTGTAAATATATTTAGTAGACAGCTTTTGCCAATTTATAGATGTACAACTTATTGACAGTAATTACCTTAATTGGCTTTGTAATGTTGACCTTAGTGTGATTTTTTCATCACCATAAACTGAAACTCAGTATTCCATTAGTACCACCCCCCTTCCTTCTCCGTCCTGTCCCAGTAACCACTAATAAACTTTAGTGTATACATTTGCCTATTCTTGCTTTTTATTTAAGAGAGGCCATACAATATTTGTCCTTTTGTGGTTGACTTATTTCACTCAGCATAGTGTTTTCAAGTTCTACTGGTAGTGTAGCATGTATCAAAACTTTGTTTCTCTTACTGGCTGAGTAGAATTCCAGCATATTTGTGTACCACATTTTGTTTATTCATTCACTGACTGATGAGCATTTAGGTTGTTGCTACCTTTTGGTTACTGTGAATAATGCTGCAGCATTGGTTTACAGGTTTCTGTATGAGTCTCTGCTTTCAAGTCTTTGGGATATACGCTTAAGAGTAGAATTGCTGGGTCATAAGGTAGTTCTGTTTTTAGGTTTTTGAGGAACTGCCACGTTATTTTCCCATAACGGCTGTAGCATTTTGTATTCCCACAAGCAGTGGATAAGCGTTCCCATTTCCCCAAATCCTCACTAAGTGTTCTTTTTTTTTTTTGAGCCATCCTAGAAAAAAACCCCACACCAAACACATTGCCCTAGTGTCAATTCTGACTCTTAGCAAGCTTGTAGGACAGGGTAGAACTGCTCTGTAGAGTTTCCAGGGAGCACCTGGTGGGTTCAAACTCCTGACCTTTTGGTTAGCAGACATAGCACTTAACCACTACCCGACCAGGGTTTCCAGTTAGCCATTGTAGTGGGAGTGAAATGGTATCTCATTGTGGTTTTGGTTAGCTTCCGTCTGATGGCTGTCCTTGGGCAGCTTTTTGTGTGTTTGGTGGCCATTAAATGTCCTCTTTGGTGAAACATCTAGTCACGTGATATGCCCATTTCATGATTGGGTTATCTTTTTGTTGTTGTTGTTGAAGTTTTATATGTATTTTCCCCTACGGCTGTAGCATTTTGTATTCCCACAAGCAGTGGATAAGGGTTCCCATTTTCCCACATTCTCACTAAGTGTTCTTTTTTTTTTTTGAGCCATCCTGAAAAAAACACAGGAACCACACTGTCCTAGGGGTCAGTTCTGACTCATAGCGAGCCTGTAGGACAGGGTAGAACTACTCCACAGAGGTCCCAAACACCTGGAATGAGTCAGAGGCACCCTGCTGTGAGTCAGCGTTGACCCTAGGGCAGTGTGTTTGGTGTGTTTTTTTTAGGATGGTTCAACAAAACAAAACAAAACCCCAAACTATCAGATATGTGGTTTCCAAAGATATTATAGTCAGTAGCTTGTCTTTTTACTTTTTTGGCAAAGTCTTTTGATGAGCAAAAGTTTTTAGTATTTATGAGATGCCATTTATTTATTTTGACTTTTGCTGTTGTTCTTTTGTTTTTATCTTAGATAATCCACTGTTTAAAGCTAGGCCTACCAACAATGTACTTCATTTTATTCTAAGAGTTTTGTGGCTTTAGTTTTCACATTTATATCCTTAATTGAATTTGTTTTTATATATGGTGTGAGGCACAAATCTCGTTTTCATTTTTCTGCATGTGGAAATCTAGTTTTCTCATCACCATTTATTGAATAACAATATGTCACATTTTATGTATCCATTTGTCAGTTAATGGACACTTCGTTCCACTTTTTAGCTATTATGAATAATGCTATGAACATTCATGTACAAGTTTTTGTATAGGCACTGTGGAGTGGAATTGCTATGTTGTAGGGTAACGAGGCTTGGGTTTTTGAAGAACCACACTATTTTTCAGGGTACGTCCGCATTTTTACCCTCCCTGCAGCAATGTATAAGTTTTATTCTAGTTTTTCCGTATCGTCACTGAGACTTGTTCATCCTGTTTGCTGGAGCCAGCCTAGTGGGTGTGAAGTTTTATCTCATTGTGGTTTTGACTTGCATCTCTCTGCTTACTAATGATGTAGATAGAGCATGAGCTGTGTTTTTAACTGAGATTTTCAGTCTGCTGAGACCTTGTCCTCAGTGCTGGAAACACAGCTGTGGAAAAGGCACAGCATCTGTGCCCTTGGACTTTAATATCTGCCTTTGCAGATAAACTCTAAACAAGTAATTGCAATTTGATTATATAGGACATGGTCTCTTAATAAAGTTTTTAGGTTTTCTAGTTCAATAAGGAGTTCTATAAGACGTAGTCCCTTAGTAAAATTTTTAGGTTTTCTATTTCAATGACGTAACTCTTTTCTGTTGTCACTGGAGGCCAAAATTAATTCAGTGAGTATTTAAACATATATATGACATTCTTATATTTTATTGTAACAATACTTTAAAAGAAGCAAGTGCACATTAAAGGAAAAAAATACAAAAATGTATAAAGAAAAAATGGGAGTGTTTTGTGTCCCTTAGCATTTTGTTGTATATTATCCCAAACTGATTTTGATGCATGCATGTACAGATTTGTGTCATGTAGTTTTGACTGAACGAATCACTTTGCTAATGGGTTTTCACTCCTTTTTGTGGCTAGCAGTTTTATTAATTGTACAGAGATTTCTGAAGGATGGTGGGGTTTTACTAAATAATGCCATGTGGCTTCCATGGGCGGTTCCCTTAGACTGTGATGTTTCCCTTTTCACTGTAGATGGTCCTCATCCCGGCTGGAATATTCACAATGGGCACAGATGATCCTCAGATACAACAGGATGGGGAAGCCCCTGCCCGGAGAGTCACGATAGATGCCTTTTACATGGATGCCTATGAAGTCAGTAATGGTGAATTTGAGAAGTTTGTGAATGCAACAGGCTATTTAACAGAGGTAATGGGGTTGAGATGGGGAGGGAGAACTTGTTCCTTCCTAGAACTTTTAACAATGCTTTAGTAATAGCTAGCATTGATTGATATCTTTTAACCATGCACCCAGCATGGCACTAAGCACATTATACATGTATTTCATCTAATGTAACCCAAAAGCAACTCCATGAGGCAGATTATGTTTCAGGTAGGAAGCTGAGAATTAGCACGGTGATCTGTCCTGAGTCACACAGCTACCTGGCATGTGGACCTAGCCAGTTTCACCCTAGATTCCAGATTCTTATCTCTTATGTCTTAGTGTGTTAATGCTGCAAAGTGCCAGGGAGTGTCACTGTTCAGTCAGGCTTTTGGAGAAAGATGGCATGTCACGTAAGGCCACTTTTCCTTCTCAGTAAATTGCAGCTTGGTTTTTCAGATGCATTTGCTACCTGGATGGTGACAGCAGAAGTGCGGCTTTTTCATTTCTGTGGTTTTATTTCAGTGCCTTGACGACTCTAATGATAAGCTCTCTCGTCTCAGTTCCAGGCGTTATCGTGTGACCATGGTCATTGAATTACAAAGCTAGGTTCTGAAAGGGAGTATTTGTCCTAAATGGGAACAGGAAGAGGAAGGCTTTCTCATTTCTGTAGGTTTCTGAAATAACGCTTGTTTTGTTGGCTGCTGACTTTCCCTCACCAAAAGGCTTTACTCCTGCTTTCAGTTTGCAGAATCCTTGTTCTTTTGTCCCAAAAAGATACTGTCATGCCAGATTTCTCAACAGTCTTCGTAAAGTTTGAAGAGGAGTTCTAAGGGCAGACAACTTCTCAGATGAGCATTTTCTATGATAATTAAATAGAATAAGTAGAATTTATGAGTCCATGAATATAGGTGGGGAAAAAATTTCATCTGGAGTTTTTATTATCTGTAACCAAAACATACTGTTTCTTTCAGTTATTAACACAGACAAGAAACTGTAGTAGTAGCAGTATCCTATGAGTTTGTCAGCAGTGGAAACAACAGATGTTTTCATATCACATTATTATTGTTGCAGACATCTGGGAATGCCATTTACACACATCCTCACTTTGGAATTCTGATAATCATTAAATTTTCTGCTAGATCTTATTCTGTTAATAAAGAACATGTGTGAGCACGTGTATAACTATAGCATTTATTTGTTTTATTAATATTTTGATAGAACTGATTCCTTTCCATTTCCTTTGTAATCCTATTTATTTTATGCATGTAAACATTTCATCCCGAAAAAGGGGTACATGAGCTTTACCGTACCGTCAGAAAAGAGTCCAGGGCACAAAAAAGGGCTGAGAACTCCTGCCTTGGAAAAAAGGAATGCTTCATATTTTTAGGCATTTTATCACTGTTTTCTGTCTCTTTAACTTCATTTTACATCACAAGCCCTTGCCCCCCCAATTGTCACTATGTTTCAGCTCTGTGTTTATTACTTGAAAACTGGACACTCTTTCCAGCCTTGGGGCATGGTCCACATTTCCCCTTGGAATTTCCTGCCATCCTCCCTGTCCCACTTTCTGTGTAGCTGTCTCCTCATTCTTGAGTTTTCTCAGCTTAAATGTCATTTTTCCAGTGAGGCTTCCATGGCCCACTCTATCCAAAGGTAGCTTTTTACAGCCAGCCAAGTGCAGAGTGAAGTAAAATTGTCGTTATTTTTCATCTTTGCTTTATTTGATTTGTTTTTTGTTTGTGCCCCACATGTAAGTGCTGAAAAGAGAGGGACCATGCCTATCTAAAATTCACCAGTATCACTATATTTAGCTGAAAGCCAGGCACAGGTTTGTGGGATCCATGTTTGGTGAATGAAAGAATTGCTTAAGTACTTGGGCATAAGAAATACAGGAAGAAGAGCAGTGGTAAAGAAAAGATGTTGACCTCTGTTTTGGACAAAGAGTTGAGATGCTGTGAGGCCTGAAATAGGGACATCTAGTAGGCAGCTAAGGAACCTTGTCCAAAGAAGGGGGTGAAGCAGAGGCACTTGGATGCTAACTGAAGGTTTGGTGGTTCAAATTCACCCAGCTGTTCTGTGGGAGAAAGACCTGGCAATTTGCTTCTTCAAAGATTACATCCAAGAAACCCGTATGGGGCAGTTTTGCTCTTTTATATGGGGTCAGTATGAGTTGAAAGCAACTCAGGACAGCCAGCAACAGCAACAAGTAGGCAGCTAATTTGATCCGGTGAAGATGGGACTGGACATAAAGAGCTATGTGTCACCTGAATTCTGGTGGCACAGCGATGAGATAGAAGGAGGTTGTTGAGTGTTAGACCCAAGTATCTCAAAGTGTATTTCTCACACCACCCTTATTTGAACCATCAGCTCTTCTATTTACATATGCAGGCTTTTCAGCTTCATTCCGAACCCAGACAACCAGAATCTTGGGTCAGAGGCAGGAATCCTTGGTTTTCACAAACTAGCCGGGTGATCTTGACTGCACAGAGCCTGAGAGCCACTGGTATAGAGTAGGAAGAGCAGTGAGCCAAAGGCAGAGCTCTGGGAAGCAGCAGTGTTTTAGGGGATAAGTAGAAACCATCAGAAATGTAAGAGGCAAACCGGAAGAGTAGTTCCCTGGAGTCATAAAGACAAAGGGACTAGGGTGAGGATTTCTAGAATGGAGTCACATGGCAGAGAACCACATAGATGAGAACCTGAGACACTAGTATCAGTTAAAATAATCAGAATACATGCTTTTGTATGAGGCTTGATTTGGCCATTTGAAATATATGAGTACTACAGCTGACACCTTAGTGGAGCCAGAGTATATCAGAATATCAGCAAGCAGTGCTCTTTAATTCCTTTAGGCCGATTTCAGGAGCGGAATAGAAAGTAGAGCTTGATTATCCAATCCCACATGTAGACGTTACTGTTATTTTTTCCAAAGTCATTTGTAATAATTCTTAGGTAGTCATTTATAATACTTAGGTAAGTGTACTTTCATCAGCAGAGAGAGTCACTTGCTTAAAAGCTGCTTTCCTCCTATCTGCATTCTTACCAGCTGAATGAATCTTAATGAAATTGGCCTCTGTAAGTGACATGGACTTATTTTTGAATAATTTCTGAATCCTCTGGGAAGGCACAAGAGAAACTTAGATTCTAGAAGTATGCGAGGAAAATGGCACGTGTGTGAAATGTGTTATTATAACTTTCTTTGGATTTTTGTTTCTTACCTTTCTGACAGGCTGAGAAGTTTGGTGACTCCTTTGTCTTTGAAGGCATGTTGAGTGAACAAGTGAAGACTAATATCCAACAGGCAGTGAGTAATGTTTAAACAGGGTCTTGTATTTCTCTGGGTTTGATTGGAAAGAGTTTGAGTGAAAAATTGAAAATACAAATGCCATCCTCATTGGCCCACCACCTAACCCTTATCTGGCTGTTTACTTGATCAGAGTAATAGCACCACAGACCCGAGCACACATTTTGAGGAGGTAGTCCCAGTCCAGGGTAGCACCTGAAGAAGTATTAGGCCTGACATGACCTTTTGTTTGGTGCATCTGAATAACAGAGTGTTTTGTCATGTAGAGCTCAGGTGAGCTCTAGACCCTTCTGTCTGTCTTTTTGCTTATAGCCATTCTAGAATGAAGATTAAATGTGACTTTTTTTTTTGGCTTCTTAAAATCAATCTCATTGGTGCTGGTGTCTATTAGAACTTTCTATTAAGACAAGAATTTGCGTGATCACAGAAGTGTTCCTGCAGGGCCCTCTGCTGTGATTGTTCATGGAACATGGAGTCAGAAATGTGGTCCTTATTGCCCAGCCACCTAGTGATAGACCCTGTCTCATAGGGAGGACCCCAAGGGTGTGAATTAGGTGTATTTCTCTCAGAAATCATGGGACCAGTGGACTGCATTTCTAAACACCTATGGTGAGTGGAATTACAGTCTCCTGTGCCAGACATTTTAGCAGGTTTGTGTTCATTTGTGTGTTTGTGTATGTGTTCTGTGGGAGGGCAGAGAAAATAAGAACAAAGGGGAGAGTGCAGGTCAGCTGGGAAGTTGAGGGTTCATGAAATGAAGAGGGCAGAGAATGTGAAGAGGCTGAAAATAGTGTGAGAGGAGAAGAAATGATCAGTCTCAAGAGAGACTAATCAAAAGACACCCGTTAAAGACCGAGGAGCCAAAGCCTAGTCTTCCTTTTGTATTCAGGTTCTTTTACTACTTCTGCCTATTATCCTGTCTCTATGTGTTGGTGGTACTCTGTTCCCTTGGGTGAGTAGGAATGCCAGAAGTATTCAAGACCCACCTCACACATTTTCTCTTCAAGCTAATATAAAAGGAACTGAGGAGGCAAAGATGAGGTAAAAAAGACGTGGTCTCAGATCATTGACGGGATAATCACTCTACTTGTTTTTGTAAGTATTTTAAATAAACATTTTAAAAATGTGACTGGGCACCATTTGGATTTCCCAGGTTTTTATTCTGTTGTGCCGTCTGATAATGCGTCTTTTTTTAAGGGCTTTGAGGTCAGATCAGGTTGGCCTTGATGAGCCAGCTGCTCTGGACAATGGTGCTTTGTTTGAAGATAGGGACTTCAGATGAGGGAGGGCGCTTGCTTGCCCTTATCTTTGTAATTTGTGCTCTCAGATTTAGGGCCTCTTGTCACTTGAGAGCCTCCAAACACATTAGGTGTAAAGGCCGAGGCAGATTATTGGTGGCCTCCAAAGGTGCCCTGTTAAGTACACAGTGAAACCCATGTGTGCGTAACTAGGACAAGGACAAGCGGCTCTTACCAGATCAGAGTTTCAGTCACTTGCTTAAATGCCCATAATGGAAAAACAAACCATTCAAGTGTGTTCAGAAAAGGATGGAGTAAATAAAATGAATCTATTGACAGTCTGAAAGATCCAGTCTTTGTTTTTCTGTTCCCTTCTTAGGCCTGACTTACCCTCATGCACCAAGCCTTTTGTAACCCATCATATTCAGAAGTGTAGGACATCAGATCATGTGTGAAATGTAAGTGACACAGGAGATGATTCTAGACAGTTGATGGACAAACATAAGGTGACAGTGAATCACACTGTGGAGAAGTGTGATTTTCAGGTCTGTCTGAAGGACCTGATGAAGCTGAGAAGAAAGTCCAGTTTGGTGCCAGCTTATCACTGATAGCCTCCAATGTTTGTTAGTCTCTTTTTTCACATACAGACAAGGACTTTCTTCAAGCTACAATAGCTAGCCTAGATTTAATGATATTGTTTATCTTCATATAACTAAAAAAAAAAATTATAGACTTTATTTTTTACAGCAGTTTTAGGTTTGGAGAAAAATGGTTCAGAAAGTACACAATTCCAGTATGACCCCACCCGAAGTTTCGCCTATTCACGACTTACATTAATTCGATACATTTGTTAAATTAATGAACCAGTGTTGATGTATTAGTAATTGAAGTTCACAGTTTACATTAGGGTTTACACTTTGTTGTCCAGTTCTGTGGGGTTTGACAAATGCATAATATCATGTGTCTATCCTTACAGTACTATGCAGAATATTTTCATTGCCCTTAAAATGTCTTGTGTTCCACCTTCTCATTCCTCCTTTCTTTACCCAGCTATCTTAGCTGTCTAGTGCTACTGTAACAAAAATACCACAAATGGATTACTTTAACAAGCAGAAAACAGTTTTGGTGGTTAGAAGTCCCAAATACAGAACCTTGGCTCTAGGGAAAGACTTCCTTTCATAGTTCCCTCTGAGGGAAGGTCCTTGTCTCTTTTTAGCTTCTGTTCCTCAGTTCCTTGGTGGTCCTTAATGACCTAGCCACCTATCTTCCCCAATCTCTGCTTGCTTCTCTATGTCTTAATTTGTTCACTTTATAGCTCAAAGGTGATTGATTGGCTTAACACACACCATACACTGACACGGTTCATTAACATAACAAAGAAAACCCTATTCCCAAATGCGATTGCATGCACAAGTATAGCATTAGGATTTACGGCACATATTTTTGAGGAACACAGGTCAATCTGTAATACCACCCTGCCCCAATTCTTAGTAACTGCTGACTTTTTTTTGTATTTCTGTAGTTCTTTATTTTCTGTAATGTCATATGGTTGGAATTATACAGTATATAGCCTTCTCAGACTTACCTCTTCACTTAGCAGTACTCATTGACGTGTCCTTTGTGTCACTCTGGCTCATTGCCTTTTTATCGCTGAACAATATACTCCATTGTGTGAGTGTACAGTTTGTTTATTTGGTCACCTTTTGAGGGACATCTATTTTGTTGCCAGTTTTCGCCAGTTATGAATAAGCTGTTATAATTATTCATGTGAGTGGCCTTGTATGGCGTTCAGTTTTCAGTACATTTGGATAAATACCTAGGAATGTGATGGCTGATTCCTATGGTAGGACAATGCTTAGTTTAATAAGAAGCCGCCAAAGTGTCTTCTAGGCTGTCTATATCATTCTGCGTTCCTACCGGGAATGAGTGAAATGCTTGTTGTTCCATATCCTTGTCAGCATTTGGTGTTGTCTTTCTTTTGGGTTTGAGCCATTCTAGCAGGTATAATTGAGAGCTATGGCTGCTAACCAAGAAGTTGGCTGTTCGAATTCACGAGCCACTCCTCCGAAGCCCTATAGTGCAATTCTGCTCTATCCTGTTGAGTCACTATGAATCAGAATTGATAGAAACAGGTTTGGCTTTGGGGGGGCAGGGGAGGTAGTAGGTGGGTAGGAACCCTAGTAGCATTGTAGTTAGACTGCTTGACTGCCAGTGGAAAGGTTGCTAGTTGAAACTCACTAACTGCACTGTAGGAAAAAGGTGTGGCACTCTGCTTCTATAAAGATTACAGTCTTGGAAATCCTATGGGGTAATTCTGCTCTGTGGGATGGGCAGTGTGCTGTCCTACAACTTGACTCTAGATTCCTCGCTCATTGGCCCTTTGCAAGAACTCTATGAGTTGGTATCTTAGTGTTTTAATTTGCAATCCTTAATGGCATGTGATATTGATCATCTTTTCATATGCTTGTTTTCCATCTGTAGGTCTTCTTTAGTAGGCATCTGTTTACATCTCTACCCATTTTATAATTGGGTGGTTTGTTTACTCATTGAGTAGTAACAGTTCTTTGTATATTTTGGATGCAAGTCCTTCGTCAGAAATGCCTTTTGCAAACATTCTCCCAGTGTATGTCCTCTCTTTTCCTTCTCCTAAGAGTGTCTGTTACAGAGCAGAAGCTTTTAATTTTAGTGAAGTCCAGTTCATCAATATTTTCTTTCAAGATTTGTGTTTTTGCTGTTTTATCTAAAAACTCATTGCCAAAGAGGATCACCTACCTTTTCTTCTATTTTATTTTCTTGAAGTTTTATAATTTTGCACTTTACATTTAATTATGTGATCTCTTTTAAGTTACTTTTAGGGGCGGGGGAGGTAGTAGGTGGGTAGGAAAGGTATAATGTCACTGTCTAGATTTTTTTGCATGTGCATATATGGTTTTTCCAGCACTACTTTTTGGATTGCCTTTGTTCCTTTGTCAGAGATCAGTTGTCTGGGTCTGTTTCTGGTCCCTCTGTTCTGTTTCGTAGATCTGCTTGTTTATTATTTTGCCAATACCACATTGTTTTTATTATCGTGGCTTTATATATAGTATCTGACTCGACGGCACTTGGCTTGGCATAGTCAAGTAGTGTTAGTGCTCTGACTTTGTTCTTTTTTAATATTGTGGTGGTTATTCTGGAGCTTTTGGCTTTCTATACCAGTTTAGAATTAGTATGTCAGTGCTCACAACGATGTGATTATTTTTAATGCTACAGTGTATTTATGACAACTGTCACTAGTGATGGAGCCTTGGTAGTGCAGTGGTTAAGAGCCATGGTTGCTAACCGGGAATCTTGCCAGTTTGAATCCACCAGAACTACTCAGTTCTGTAGGGTCGCTGTGAGTCAGAATTGACTCAGTGATGCTGAATTTGTTTTTTTGGTCACTAGTGATATGAATTTTTATTGAAAAAATCATTTTGTTGTAGAATAAAATATAAATATGGAAAATCACACAAAATGAATGTGTTGCTTATGAGTTATTCTAAGGTCAGCATGCTTGGAACTATCATCTAGGTCAGGAAAGTGAATTTTGCTGCTTGCTGCTGGAAACCCTGTCCATGTGCCACATCTTAACCACTACCCGTTCCTCTCCCTAAAGTAGCCACTGGCCTTTATAGAGAAGACAGACACCTCCTAGCATCTATTTGTAATGTGATCACCCAGGTGCACATTTCAAGATTACTGTCGTTTAATCTTACTTATTTTTCTTTTTTAAAAAGTGTCTTTTAAGATTCTTTTAATCTACGGGTTTCCTTTCCATTCTCCTGTCCCTCCCCCCTCCCCCCCGCGCCCCCCCCCCCCCCCCCCCGCGATATATCTGTTGAAGCCCTCAGGGATTTTCCATTCTGAATTTTGCTGATTGCCCCCTCACGGTGTAGTTCATCTGTTCCTCTGCCCTGTTACTTGCAAAATGTTGACAGAGTCCACAGGTTTGATTGGACACTTGTGGGAACCCTATTACAAGACACTAGATAGCAGTATGTTCTTTCATCAGGAGGCACATAATGTCTACTTCTGTCTCTTTTTGTGATGTTAATATTAAGGACCTAGATTCATTCTTTAATTGGAGATGTTAAGATAATGCGTGATTTTTTTCGTCTGCTAGCTTCTTGATCATTGGCCCTGGCAGTCATTCGCCAGAAAAGGCAGGATAAGTGCTGCATCTGTCTAGCATGTTTTTTTTTTAAATTGTGCTTTAGGTGAAAGTTTACTGTTCAGATTTTCCTTTCAGAAGTTTATACATGTATTACTTTGTAATGTTGGTTGCAGTCCACACAATGTGACAACACTCTCCTGCTTTCCAGCCTGGGCTTCTTGTGTCCATCCATCCAGTTTCCATCACTTCCTGCCTTCTTGGTGTTGCTTTTGGGAAAGAATTGCCCATTTGGTCTCATACTGTTTGACTGAACTAAAAAGTATGTTCCTCATGTTTGTTATTGTTTTATAGGTCTAATTTTTGTCTGAAAAGTGTGTGGCTCAATGGTTTTTTTGTTTATGTTTGTATAGAGTTGTGCAGCCATTACCAGATTCTAGTTTTAGAACATTTCCATCACCTCAGAAAGAAATTGGGTGCCCATTTGCAGTCAGCTCTCCACTCCCACCCTCAGCCTGAAGCAACTGTCCTAAGTCCTTTGAAAATGATGCCGAGTCTTGTATAGGTTTGGTCTGTCTAGTAACAAGGTCCTCTCCCAAGGCCTAGAAGAAATCATTTCTCTAACAAGTCCTGGTTTCTTTGAAAAGAGAATAGTATTTCAAGCACACTGTATAGCACACTGTATGGTATTTCAAGCACACAAGGTTTAACCCTTGTGGTTAAATACTGTGGGTGCTAACCAAAAGGTTGGTGGTTCAAATCACCAGGTGCTCCTTGAAAACTCTATAGGGTAGTTCTGCTCTGTCCTAGAGGGTCGTTATGAGTTGGAATCCACTTGACAGCCATTAGCTTGCTTTGGGTTTGAGTATAGGTTGTAGGTATGCTCATGGCTTTTTTGATCCTAAGTTTCAGGAACTAAGAGCCCCTGTCATGGGATTCATGCAGGTTGTGTGACTTGGTGGTTTGTCCTCACCTGCTTGTATTCTGGCTGTGGTGAGGATACCTTGTCACATCAGTTTGTTGTGCACGTTGTTTTGGTTTTGCTGCCTAGTTACTCTTGCTGCTTTATGCGTAGATTCAGAGAGATTCAAAAGCTGTGTTGCTGCTGCTGCTGTCTTAGCTAGTTTTCTTTTTATATAAAGTTCACAGGCAAACCATTGAGTTGACTTTCAGAGTTTGCTTCTAAAAATAGTTTACACTGTGTAGATTTAAAAGTTTAAAACCCAGCACACGTGCATTCTGAAGTTTACTTCTTTGTGTTATTTGGTTGCTGAATTTGAAGAAAAGATTTTAAAAGATACAGATACTGTTGTTCTTACTATTAGGTGCCATTGAGTGGGTTCTGACTCATAGCAACCCTATGAACAATAAAACAAAACACTGCTTGGCCTTGCACCATGTCTACAATCAGTTTTATGCTTAAGCCCATTGTTGTCAACCCATCACGTTGAGGATCTTCCTCTTTCTCACTCACCCTCCACTCTACCAAGCTTGATGTCCTTCTCCAGAGACTCATCCCTCCTGACACCATGTCCAAAGTATGTAAGACACAGTCTTGCCATCTTTGCTTCTAAGGAGCACCCTGGTTGCACTTCTTCCAGAACAGATCTGTTTGTTCTTTTGGTGGTCCATGATACACTCAGCATTCTTCTCCAACACCACAATTCAAAGGCATCAATTTTTCTTCTGTCTTCTTTGTTCATTGTCCAGCTTTCGCATGCCTATGATGCAGTTGAAAACACCATGGCTTGGGCCAGGTGCACTCTAGTCTTTGAGGTGACATCTTTATCTTTCAATACTTTAAAGAGATCCTTTGCATCTGATTTTCCCAGTGCAATGTGTCTTTTGATTTCTTGACTGCTGCTTCCATGGGTGTTGTTTGTGGACCCAAGTAAGATGAAATTGTTGACAACCTCAATCCTTTCTCCGTTTATGAGAATGTTGCTTACTGGTCCAGTTGTGAGGATTTTTGTTTTCTTGATGTTGAGGTGCAGTGCATACTGAAGGCTGTGGTCCTTGATCTTCATCAGTGTTTCAGATCGTCACTTCAGCAGATGAGGTGGTGTTGTCTATGTAACGCAGGTTGTTAATGAACCGTCCTCCAATCCTTATGCCTTGCTCTTCTTTGTATGATCCAGCTTCTTGGATTATTTGCTTGGTATACACGGTGAAAAGGTATGGTGAAAGGATACAACCCTGACACATACTTTTCCTGACTTTAAACCATGCAGTGTCCCCAGGTTCTGTTTGTGTGACTGCATCTTGATCCATATACAGATTCCTTAAGAGCACAGTTGTGTGTTTGGGAATTCCCATTCTCCACAATGCTAGCCCTAATTTATTATGACCCACACAGTCAAATGGCTGTGCATAGTCAATGAAACACAGGTAAATGTCTTTCTGGTATTTTCTGCTTTCAGCCAAGGTCCATCTGACATCAGCAGTGATGTCCTTGGTTCCACGTCCTCTTGTGAATCCAGCTTTAATTTCTGGCAGTTTCTTGTCAATATGCTGTTGCAGTCATTTTTGAATGACCTTGAACAAAATTTTACTTGCATGTGATATTAATGATACTGTTCGATCGTTTCTGCGTTCAGTTGGGTCACCTTTCTTTGGAATGGGCATAAGTAAGGATCTCTTCCAGTCAGTTGGCCAGGTAGTAACTGTCCCCCAACTTTCTTGGCGTAGATGAGTGAGCTCTTCCAGCGCTGCATCTGTTTGTTGAAATATCTCAACTGATATTCCATCAAATTCCTGGAGCCTTGTTTTTTGCCAATGTCTTCAACGCAGCTTCGACTTCTTCCCTCAGTACCATTGGTTGCAGATCGTATGCTGTCTCTTCAAATGGCTGAACATCAACCAGTTCTTTTTGGTATAGTGACTCTGTGTATTCCTTCCATCTTGTTTTGATGATCCCTGAGTTCTTGAATAGTTTCCACTTGAGTCTTGAATTTTTTCCTCAGTTCTTTCAGCTTGAGAAATGCAGAATGTGTTCTTCCCTTGTGGTTTTCCATTTCCAGCTGTTTGCGCATGTCAGTATAATGCTTTATTTTGTCTTGTCGACCTGCTCTCTGAAATCTTCTGTTTAGGTGTTTTACTTCATCATTTCTTCCTTTTGCTTTAGCTGCTCGATGTTTGAGAGCAAGTGTCAGAGTCTCTTCTGACATCCAATTTGGTCTTTTCTTTCTTTCCTGTCATTTTAATGACCTCTTGCTCTCTTCGTGGATGATGTCTTTGATGTCATTCCATAATTTGTCTGGTCTTTGGTCATTAGTGATCAACACATCAAATCTGTTCTTGAGATGGTCTTTAAACTCAAGAGAGATATACACAAGATCATACTTCGGCTCTCATGGCCTTGTTCTAATTTTAATCTTCTTCAGTTTCAGTTTGCATTTACGTATGAGCACTTGATGATCTGTGCCACAGTCATCCCATGGTCTTGTTCTGACTGCTGATATGGTGCTTTTCTATTGTCTTTTTCCACAGATGTAGTCGACCTGGTTCCTGTGTATTCCATCTGGTGAGGTCCATGTGTACAGTCACTGTTTGTGTTGGTTAAAAAAGGTATTTGCAGTGAAGAAGTTGTTAGTCTTGCAGAGTTCTATCATGTGATCTCCAGCATTATTTCTATCACCAAGACCATGTTTTCTAACTACCAATCTGTCTTTGTTTCCAACTTTTGCATTCCAGTCACCAGTAATTATCAGTGTATCCTGATTGCATGTTTGATCAATTTTAGACTGCAGAAGGTGGAAAAAATCTTCAGTCTCTTTATCTTTAGCCTTAGTGGTTGATGCACTGTGGTATTAACTGGCCTTCCTTGTGGGCATGTGGATATTATCCTATCACTGACAGCATTGTACTTTAAGACAGATCTCAAAATGTTCTTTTTGATGATGAACGCAACACCATTCTCCTTAAAGTTTTCACTCCCAGCATTCAAATATCAAATCCAGGAAAAGAATAAGACTAGTTTTTGTTATTTTATTGTTGCTTGTTTTGAGAATGTTTTACTACATATAACCTTCTTTTTTTTTTTAAATGACAGTATTTAAAATAATATCTAGAAATTATTATTTTTGCGTTGTATTATTAATGGACCTCATAAATCTTTGACACAAGGGGACAACCATGAGCGGGTTACATAAACCATTGCTGTTGGTAGGAGCCTGAGGTACAATGATTGTCTCTCCACTTGCAGTTTGGCACTTTCCAAATTAACAGTTTAAAGAAACAAATTCCTGAGTCCTGGAGAAAGCAAGATAGCTTGTTAAAGGACACTGTTTTGAGAAGTTCTGTTCATCTCAAAGCCAATTTCAGTGAGGAAGCAGAATTGCTAACGAGTTTTTTTCTTTTTTAAGTAAAGTTTATAGCCTTGGAAACCCTATGAGGCAGCTCTGTTCTGTCATATATAGTCACTGTGAATTGGTATTGACTTGCTGTGATGAGATTTATCATGAAGAAAACCAACAGATTTTTGTGATAAAGAGTGCAGGTAAGGAATTGGGGGAGGCAAATGAAAACCACCTTGTTGAGGGGGATCAGGGACTGCCCGGATGAGGAAGAAGCTTTTAAGGGAAGTCTGTAGATGAGGAAGAACCTGCGGTGGGAAGCAATCAAGTGAAGCTCTCAGCAGGGGGACGCCAGGGTCCGTGAGCCTAACTGCCCACCTCAGTGCTGTAAGGTCAGGTCTCAGCTCAGCTTCCTCTGGGAAGTCTATTGGAAGCCCCCTCTCTGTGGTCTCACATCCAGATTTAGATGCGCTCCATCTTTTCTTTGTTCTTATGGCTTCTTTTTCATTACTTGCTTTCATATTACTGATCTTAGGTGGAAGGGTGATCATTAGTGAAGGTATCTGCTTAATGTTTTTGCCTTTGCTACTTATAAGTCCCGTGAAGGTATGTGGGAATGCATTTCTATTATTTATCACTATATCCCCAGAACAGTAACTGTCACATAAACCAGTTACCGCTGAATTGATTCTGACTTACAGCTACCCAGTGTGTGTCACACTAGAGCTGTGCTCTCAAGGGTTTCAATGGTTGTTTTCTCAGAAGTAGATTGCCAGGCTTTTCTTCAGAGTTCCTTCTGGGTAGACTCAAACTTAGAACCTTTTGGTGAGCAATCAAGTGTGTTAATTGTTTGTACCACCCAGGGAATCCAGGTATTGCATAATGAACACTTAATAAATATTAGCCAGAAAATTAAACAATGCAAGTTGAAGATCACCTCCTGGAGCATTTGACTTTGAAAGGTGTGCAGCTGAGACCTGGTGCGACCCATCTTATGCTGGAGAGTCACTTCCACTTGGTGGGAGGACACCATCCTGGCCACTGGGGCTGAGGTAGCTGTAGTAACTGTTATTCAGAAAGGTCAGTCAAGGGCTGGCAAAGTGGATAAGATAAGATGGGAACACTGTCACACAACTGTCTGTTGTATCTTTTTCGAAAAGATTGCTTGTCAGACAGACTTAGGAGTCAGTGTATTTCATAGGCTCAGGCAGTAAAACATGATAACCCTGGAAGGTGAGAACATGGTTTGGTGGATAAACAAGGCACCCCCGACCCCCACCTCCTCCAGAATAAGGCACCTGCTGTTAGTGAATGTGTGTGAGGCATGTGGAGTTCCAGGGCTCAGATTTGAAATATCTGTTGAAGGTGTCCTTAAATTTCTTTTCAAGTCATGAGTCTTGTGAGACCTAACTTGGAGTAAGAAGTACAATGGTTTAGACTTCGTTTTCTCTGCCCTCACAAAATGGTGAGATTTATATCCTAAAACTTCTCCACAGTGACGAGAGGTAGACTATTGAGAGGTAGTCATATATAGGGAATGTTTAGCTGTAAGAAAACTTACACGAAAGGAATTTGGAGTGCATGGAACTTTCAAAACCCCTAGGCATAAACTCTTTTGTCTTATAAATTAGGAAACCCTGGTGGCATAGTGGTTAAGAGTTTGGCTGTTGACCAAAAGGTCAGAAGTTCAAATCCACCATATGCTTTGTGGAAACCCTGTGGGTCAGTGCCACCCTGTTCTGTGGGGTTGCTGAGTTGCAGTCAACTTGATAACAGTGGATTTGGTTGGTTTTCTTATAGGTGAGGCAGCCATGGTCCAGGAAGAGCACATGGCTTGCCTTAGTCATGGGCAGAGCTGAGATCCAACCTATACTTTGCCTAGTACAGATAACCACTAAAACCCATAAGCTAGGAGATGATTCTCTCTTTCTGTCTTTACAAAAGGATCTACCACTGAAAGATTATATTTCAAATTGGGATTTATCCAGAAGCAGGTCACCCAGTGTGGGGACAGATTGGAGACCATGGAAACCTAAGGAACAGTTGAATTTTTTCATTAAACAAATGTTTATCCATTACATCCTGTGGGCCAGGTGGTATTCTAAGTGCCATGGCTGCAAGAGTGAATCAGACAAAAGTACTTGCTTTTGTGGAGCTTATAATTATAGTAAGAAGCAAAACATAAACAAACTTACAACTGACTGTGTTATTGTTCTGATAAATCCCCTGTGATTAAAATAAAATGGAGCAACGAGATGGAAAGCAATTGAAGTGGAGTTTGTTTGGGAAAGTGACACTTCAGCTGAATCCTAAGTGATGAATGGGAGCCACCATGATCACTGATGAACAGCGGTGACCAAGGGAGACTGTGATAGGGTTAGGGTCAGAGCAGAGAAGCATGCAAGGGCTGGGATTTATATAGGGTCTTGTAGGCTTCAGCTGCCTTCAGGTCCACTCTGAATCCTGACAGTCCTGTGTGTGTCACAGTAGAACTATACTCCATGGGGTTTTCACTGGCTGATTTTTTTAAAGGTAGAGGGTGAACATTTATCCAGATAATTAAATACTTTTTCTATATATAATCTGTAATGTCTATGATGTATTGTTTCATGTGGCTATACCATAAATGATAGCAAATAGTTTTTTTTTAAACAACATAAATGCTGAACAAACATGTGAAGCTTGCCAGGTAGGACTATATATGAATGAGATCAACTTTGTTTGTGGCAAGAAATGATGGAAAATGTCTATATCATCAGTGAGAACAATGCCACAGGCTGTTTGTGGAACAGACCATCGATTGCTCATGTGTAAGTTCTAGTCAAAGTTGAAGAAAATTAGAACAAGTCCGTGAAAACCAAAGTACAACCTTGAGTATATCCCACCTGAATTTAGAGACCATCTCAAGAGTAGATAGGACACATTGCAAGAAAACTTGAAGACCAAAGACTGGGTGAAATGAGTAATGACATCAAGGACATTATACATGAAGAGAGCAAGAAGTCATTAAGAGAAAAACCAAGTGGATGTTAGAAGAGACTTTGAAAGTTACTGTTGAATGCAGAATAGTGAAAGTGAAGGAAGAAAGGATGAAATACAGGAGCTGAGCAGAAGAGTTCAGAATGTGCTTGAGAAGACAGACTAAAGTATTGTAATGACATGCCCAAAGACCTGGAGTTAGAAAGCCAGAAGGAAAGTGCAGGCTCAGCATTTCTCAACTGAAAGAGATGGAAAAAAAAATTCAATCATTGAGTTACAGTATTGAAGGATTCTACAGGGAAAATATTAAACAACATAGGAAACAGCAAACAAAAATGTAAACAACATAGAGTCACTGTACTAAAAAAGAACTGTTTGATGTTCAACCATTTCGGGAGGTCGCATATGATCAGGAACTGATGTTCCTGAAGGAAGAAGTCCAAGCTGCGCTGAAGGCTTTGGTAAAAACAAGGCTGCAGAAATGGACCAGATACCAGTAGAGAAGTTTCAGCTAACAGATGCAGCTCTGGAAGGGCTGACTCATCTGTGCCATGAAATTTGGAAGACAGCCATCTGGCCAACTGACTGGAAGACACATCTGTATTTGTGCTCATTCCAAAGAAAGATAATCCAACTGTATATGAGGGTTGTATCCTTTTACCATACTTGGTCAGTCTGTATGTTGAACAAATAATCTGAGAAGCTGGAATATACAAAGAAGAATGTGGCATCAGGATTGGAAGAAGACTCATTAAGAAACTATTTACAATATGCAGATGACATTACCTTGCTGAAAATGACTTGAAGCACTGACTGATGATGATCACAGACTATAGTCCTTAGTATGGATTACTCTTCAACACAAAGATAACAAAAATCCTCACGATTGGGCAAATAAGCAACATCATGACAGGAGAGAAAGAGTCTAATTTTTCAAGAATTTCATTTTACTTGGAACCACGAATCCACAATCAACACCCATGGAAGCAGCAGTCAAGAAATCAATACATTGCATTGAGTAAATCTGCTGGAAGAGACATTTTTAAAGGGCTGAAGAGAAACATGTCACTTTAAGGACTAAGGTGCTCCTGACCCAAGCTGTGGTGTTTTCAGTTACCTCACATGTGTGTGAAAGCTTGGTGATGAATAATGAAGATCCAAGAGGGACTGATGCCCTTGAATTATGGTGTTGGTGAAAAATATTGATTGTTCCATGGACTTCCAGAAGGATAAAAAAATCTTTCTTGGAAGAAGGACAGCCAGCATGTACCTTAGAAGTGATGATGGCAAGACTTTGTCTCAAGTCCTTTGCAGATGTCATCAGGAGGGAACAGTGCCTGAAGAAGGATATCGTGCTTGGTAAAGAAGAGGGATAGCAAAAAAGAGGTAAACTGTCAACAAGATGGATTGACACAGTGGTTGCAACACTGGACTCAGGCATAGCAACAGTTGTGAAGATGGTGCGAGACTTGGGGAGTGTTTGGTTCTGTGAGTCAGAACCAACCTGACAGTACCTATTAACAACAGCATAAGTGATTCAGCTAGTCTTGCTGGACATAAATATGATGCAGGCTTTCAATGAGTATCATCAAATTACTTTCCAGAAAGGTTATAGCAATTATGCAATCACTTCTTTGTCTAAGGAAGTAAAACCTTATTTTTGAGATCAATAAAAAAAAGTTATTTTTCTGTTAATATTTTTAGAAAGCCCTAAATTATCTACCTCCAATTTTATGCAGGTTTCAGCTAAGGATGAGGTAAATTAATCTGCTCTTAAAGGTTGAGTCCAGTGATTTCTCAAGCTGGTTTGGGCACACTGTCCACACTGAGTGATCAGACATAGGTTTCCGTTCTCTCTTTTAAGGATGTGCAGTGTTCAGAGTGTACTGGTTCCTTGCCTTGGGAATACAGCAATAATTATAGCATGGGAGTTGTGCTAAGAACTGAAGCAAAAAAGTACTGAGAAATTTCAGGTCTGTGTCAGGTTTCACAAATGTTTGTAGCCTAACTGGAAAAGCATGTGTTTTTCTATCATGCATTCTATTAAGCAGTAAAGGTAACTGATTTAGGATTCAATTTGAAGTAAGCGTCAGACTTGACTACCAATCTATGTGATATGAATTTGTTTTTGTCATCTGTGCAAGCCTGGCTTTTACCTTCTACGTTTGTATTAGTTGCTAAGGGGCGAGATTTTGAGTCAGGCTTGGTGCTCTCTGTTCCAGTTCCTTCAGTTGTTTGACTCTCCTCCAGTTTATTTATACTCATGAATCTTGACTATATCTGCAATTTTTTTATTGTTCACTGGTGCCAGCTAAAAAATTCTCCCAGGCTGTTTTTGTGTGGATGACTGTCATATTGCTACTGCACTTCAAGAAACATCATCTTTTTAATTTACTTGTCTAAGTGCATTTAATTGTTAAGAGAGCAGTTGTAAAATTATGAACTTGACATCTTTACACTTAAATATGCATAACTACCCAATGCTTTCTCTTTTTCCCTGTGCTGGTTTTATTCCAGACTATGTGTGTATAAGAGGAAGCCTAATTTGCCACTTCTAAGACAAAAATAAAGTCACCTTCATTATCTGTCCCTTTCCTTTTCTTTAAGTTGTTACTACAAGTCTGGTTATGTCCCTGGGGAGGGTTATCTGTGCTTCCTGAAGTCCATTTCTCAAGGGGCCATCAATGCCCACACAGATCCTATTTACATTGTAATTGACTGTCTGGTACAGCTGTTTCAACTTAAACTTGACAGTTGCTATGGAGGTGGTTGACTAGAAACAGGTCATGTTAAAGTCTTTTTACCCGTTAACATAAGGGAATGCTGTAACTCTGAAAAGGAGCCCTGGTAACACAGTGCTTACACCCTCAGCTGCTAACTGAAAAGTTGGCAGTTCGAACCCAACAGTTGCTCTGCAGGAGAAAGAAATGACAGACAGCTTTCCTAAAGATTTTCAGCTGTGGAAACCTTGTGGGACAGTTTTACTCAGTCCTACTCAAAATTGGCTCCACAGCAATGCAGTGGACAGGTAACGCTGGAAGTGATGTCAGTTGGACAGAAAAAGTATAGGTAACAACTGCAGCCTCCTCAAATTTCTCTTTCTAAGATGAGATGTACCTTAGACATCAGTCTGCTCATGTTGCTGCTTCTGCCTGTAAACAAACACCTCTGAAAGTTTTCTTGTTCAGGAAAAGGAATTGTTAGTTACTGGGGAGTCACCTCTAACTCAAAGCAGCCACAGGAGTTATGAAGTAGAGCTGCCTCTTAGGGTTTTCTTGGCTGTAATCTTAACAGAAACCAGAACTTGACGCCTTTAAATTAGCAGTTGAGTGCAAACCATTTGTGCCACCTGGGAACTTGAAGAAAAGGAATTAGAGGTGTCATAATTTGCACTATAACCTTGATGAACTGGCTGATCTGATTCTCAGAACTTTATTTCATAAGTTCCTGAAAGTAGTAGAAGAGCATGTATCTTGAAAACAGAACTAGAAGCTTAGGAACAATGTTTTCAAAACTTTGAGTTAAGAAATACACTTAGAAAGGCAAGGCATCCAGTGACATTGGATGGGATTTGCCATCTGTCTGTCCAGGAAGCATGGCTTTTGTAGGACAACTTGGCCAGGCTGGAGGATGCCCCAGCCCTTTTTTTTTTCGGTCCCACTGGTGGGTTGAGTTTAATTACTTGTTCTCTTCATCTGTCAGCGGTTTGCAGTGGTAATTTAGGCTCTGTCTCTGAGAGGGGCATGTAGTTTGGTTCCTTGCAGACCCCCACTTTTTCTCTAGTGTGGTGTTGACAAGTGTGGATCCTTCATGACTCAGTGTATCCCTCATACCCTTCCTGCACCCTCCTGCTGCGTGTTGCAGTAATGGACTAATTTACATGTGATTCTGGCAGTGTGTTTGTGATAAAAACAAAAAATCAAACCTGTCCCCAGTTAGTCTATTCCAGAGTCCCCCTGTAATAGAGTAGAACTCTCTCATGGAGTTTCCAAGGAGGAGTGTGTAGTGGATTCAAATTGTTGATAGCTGTAGCTCTTAAGTGCTACACCACCAGGCTTTCTGTGCTTGTAATAGAATTTTTTTGAAATGACACCTGCTGAAACACTTCCTCAGCCTCCTACCCCTCAGTGTGACTTTCTCAGTGTTTTATGTACATACTGTACCCGTTGCACCAGTGGAACTCCTAGGCACCCTATTCTTACTCTGAAAAGGAAAAAACACTGGCAGGTGAGTGGAACTCCAGCTAAAAAAGGATTGTTACTATTGTTGGGTGCCTAGAGTAACAGAGTAGAACTGGCCCTTAAGGTTTCCTAGGCTTTAATATTTGTGGGAGCAGATCACCGGATCTTTTCTCATGCAGAGATACTGTTGGTTTGACCTTTTGCTTAGCCGCTGAGCACTTAACTATGGCAGGTGGGACTCCTTGCGAAAGAATTAGGGGACAGATTTTCAATAATTAGAATGTCCTGTGAAAGCTCCAAAAGAATATTGCAAATTACAGTAGCATAAATAATACTGATCATTTATTACAAATTATTACATAAATGATTGGTATTATTTATATTTAATATAAATAATTAGTAATGTCGTAATAGTAATTAATAGCTTACATGTGTCAGGCAGTGTTCTAAGCTCTTAACATATATTTCCTTATTTAATATCCTGACAGCACCCCAGGAAATAGATGTTTTTGCTACTTGTATTTTTATTTTGGGTCCTGTGTGTCACAGTTTGTGTCCTGTTAACACAACGGTTGGAGGTTTGAACCCACCTGTTGGCATGGCAGAAGAAAGGGCTGATGAACTGCTTCGGTAAAGATTATATAGCCAGGAAATTCCTGTGGAGCAGTTCTACTCTGTGATATGTGATATGAGATATGAGAGGGTATCATGATTGCAACCTACCTGACAACAGTCGGTTTGGTTTTTGACATCACCGTTTTACAGATGAGGAAACTGAGGCCTAGGGAGGTTAAATTACATGCCTGAGATCCTGCAGCCTGTAAAAGGTGTGCTGTTCAAACTGAGGCAGCGTCCTCCAGAATCAAATGCTCTTAATGACTACACTCCTGTCAGCTATATATTAACATTAAAGAAGAGTAATTGTTATTCTTTTCCTGATTATCATAATACAGTGATTCTCCAATGGGAATGATGTTTTCCCTCCTGCTTCCTCCTCCAAGGGATTTGACAGTGCCTGGGTATGTTTTTTATTATTACAACTAAGGGGAGTGATGTAGTGAGTAGAGGCCAGGGATGTTGCTGAACGTGCTGTAATACACAGGACAGCCCCTACAACGAAGAGCTATCAATCTCCAAATCCGCATAATCTTGAGGTAGACAAAATCTGCAGTAATGACACATACTCATTTACAGAGTATGTTCTTCCAGTTCTTTTCCTTTGTTAAGTGTATTTATATTCTTTAGATCTTTCCCTCTCATTATGCTAACATACATATGTACATATTTCACAGGAAAAGCATTGAATATGGATTTTATTCCAGAGCTTACCTTTATAGCATAATATATATGTAATAACTTTCTTGTCAGAGTGTATTTTGGTAAAAGTATAATTCTCTGTCCTATGCATAGGTACCAAGGACATCTGGGTTACTTAGTAATTTTTTACCTCTAGAAACAATATTATAATATTGTGTATATATCTTTAAGAAGCCCTGGTGGTTCAGTTCCACCCCTTGCTGTTCAGTCAGTTCCAATTCATAGTGACCATATAGCATAGTGGTTAAGAGCTATCACTGCTAACCAAGAGGTTGGCAGTTTGAATTGGCCAGGTGTGCCTTGGAAACTGTATGGGGCAGTCCTGCTCTGTCCTGTAGTGTTGTTATGAGTTGGAATCTGCTCAGTGGCAATGTTTTTATTATTATTATTATTATTATTTGGTCAAGCACTAGTTCAGTGCACTGCTGCAACCTAAAAGATAGGCCTTTTGAACCCACCAGTGAGCTGGCCTCCCTAAAGAGCACAGTCAAGAAAACCCTACCTGGCAGCTGTACTCTGTAACGCATGGAGTTGTCGTAAATCAGAGTCGTTTCTGTGATGTACAACAACATATATATCCCTTTTTTCTTATGTCAGATGTTATTAGCTTTACCAAAAAAAAGAGAGAGAGAGATTGTAACTCTAGTTCAAGGATATTCCCAGGGCCTTCCTCCCCGATGCTGTAACTGGAGTGAGTGTACTCTTCTTGTTTGGCTGTACATGCCATTGAGGTTGGTCGGACATCATGTGGAGCTGTCATCTGGTGGTTTGTTTAGGGAGAAAACGCCAGTGGTGTAGTGGCTGTGTGCTACATCTGCTAACCCAAAGGTTGGCAGTTCAGATCTGCTGGGTGCTCCTCGGAACCTCTGTGGGGCAGTTCTGCTTTGCCTTGTAGGGTCACTGTGAGTCAGAATTGACTAGATGGCACTGAGTTTGTTTGGGGTTTGATTTGTTTAGAGTGGGTTGCTAGGGTAAAGTGAAAAATTTCTGCAGAGAGAGATGCTGAGAGAAATGTTTCGGAAAGCAGACACCTAGAATGAACCTCAATGTGTGTTGGACAGGTGGGATGTAACCCAAACTGAAGCACTCATGTGTAGACCCAAGAATTTGGATTTTAGAGACATTTTTGAAGGAGAATTCAGTAACAAGGTCCAGACTTTGTACATCTAAAGAAGTAACCAACTATTACATGTAAAATAAATCATTGACAAACTGCCATATATGCTAGCTGGCTTTAAAACATATTCTCAGGAACCCCTTTGGGAACTAGGCTCAGTGTCTGGCATATAGTAGGTACTCAGGAAGTATCTGTAGCCAGGCAGAATGAGGAGAAGAGGACAGGAGAGTGGGCAGGCTCCTGAGGATCTCGTGTATTGGCTCCAACTGTATGGAAACTCTCCTTTGAAGAAAGAGTAGGAAGCTCTGTCAGGCTAGTCCAGAGAGGCTGAGATCCTCTTGTGACACCAGATTTGTGAACAGTAGATCTCACTCCACATGCTTGCGGCAACCTCTGGGAATGTCAGCGTCTTTTCCCTGGTCAGTTCAGATCCCAGCTAGCAACGCAGTCCTTCCCTGTCTCATTCCTGTTCCCCTGGGGCCAGACCAGCTGATACTGGCCCCTTCTCTTTATTGTAATCTGTTGGACTGACTACAGCAAGGAAAGGGGTATTTTTAATGTAGATGAAGAAAGGATACAAACACAGAATGAGGTCCAGAGGGAATCTTGGTACAGAGCTTCTGGGTACTTACTCTCTGGTGAGCAGATGTTTGCTCTCTCCAGCCTGGAAACTCCACTGAGCCTCTGTCTTCCAAGGCCTTTATTGGCCTCACCACATGGCCGTGATATTACTCCAGGGCTGCTGAGGCTTAGTTGCATGGGGCCCCCAGGTGACCCCTCTTGGTCTGGTTAGTCTCCACTCATTGGTCTCCGGTGTGGTCCAGCTCACAGACCCCAGAACCAAAGGACAGATTGTTCACTGCAAGACAGGGGCGGATTAGCCAATAGGCGAAATAAGCACAGTGCTTGCCTCGCGTACCAGATCATGTATAGTGAATAGTTTCACAGATTTTTTTCACCACATCAAAGATTCTGTTTCTATTTATGGGAGGCATCTGTCTCTCTCCCAACCCTGTATCACCCTCCTACAGAATCAGTGCCTCTTTTCAAACTTACAGTCCCTAGCAGGGGCGGATGACGAAGTAAGCAAGGTAAGCACGAGCTTGCTTATGCCTGCTTACTAATCTGTAGTGAACAGTGTCACATGGGTCAGTCATGTGATGTTGTTCACTACGGATAATCTAATAAAGAAGGTAAATCCCATGCTTACCTTGGCTATTGGATAATCTGCTCGCACGCACAAGGGGGTGCCACACTTCGTAGAAGGCTTAGAAGACTTGTGCTGCTGAGGCTTGTATTTGGCTCTCTGCTGAAGCCGAGTACACGCTCACTCTGTGATCCAGCTGTGTGGCTTCCAGGTGTACAGTCGGTGGAGATACATGGGTGTGTTTACTAAAAGCCACAAATGCTTAAGAGTATTCGTAGCATGGCCCCAAACTGGAAACTACCCAAAGGCCCATTAATAGTAGCATGAGTACATAGTGGTTTTTAATTTTTTACTTTTTTTAATGATTAAATCTTTCCAAACCTAAAAAGTACAACAAACAAACAAACAAAACCCTAGTATCTGCCATTCATACTCAACAGACAATAGCATTTTGCTGTATTTGTCTTTTTTAGTTTTATTTCTTTATTTTTTTTTAATTTAAGTGTCTTATCAGTGTTGGGGTTGAGTAGAGGTAAGTGAGTAAACTGAAGGTTTCCCTGAAGAGGGATCAGGATGATGTGGACTTTCTGGGCACGTCTCTTCATTTAGTATCCAGTGATTACCTGTCACTGCCACGTAAACATCCAGCAGTCCAGTCAGTGAGAGCATCCCTAGACTAAAGGTTCTGCAGTGCCCAAATAAAGTGGAAGCCGTGGCTTTCATTGCTCCTGCCTTCTATAAAATAAAACACCTTGCAGTAATGTTGTTTAAGGACATAATGCCTCTTTTGTTAAATGAAAAAAAAATTAGGTTTCTTCTATCAAATTGTGATTGAGATGCCATAAATGTTTTGAATGTGTTGTTGGGGGGAAAACAGAAGAGAAACGAGTAGAGTTGGGTTTTTTTTCACAGTGACTGCTGGGATTGTTAGCTGGATCCCATCGCCCTCGCTTTCCGTTCCTACATGCTCATCAGAATGCAAATGGTCAGGAACAGCACTCCAAAGGGGTAAACTTGGTTCTAGTTTATACTGGAAGAATCTTGTAAACTCACAACTCAAGAGTTATCAGCAACAATGATTATTATTAGTTTGGGGCTCTTTTTTCATGACTAGTTGTCTGGAGGCCGTGGTTGGACTGAGTGTTTACATAATTGAAAGTCGTTTATGTGGATTTCCTTCTTGTTACACTAATGAAGTAGGTACCATTATTCTTCTCATCAGCAGGGAGACTTGGGAAGATTATACCAGTGAGCAAGGGCCACGGGGTAAATGGGAAACGCACGATTCAAATCTAGTTTTTTTGTGTTTTTGTAATGTATTTTATTTTTGTTGTTGGGAATATACACAGCAGAACATTCACCAGTTCAACAATTTATGCATTTACAATTCAGTGACATTGGTTGTCATCTACTTGTGTAGTCCTTCTCACCCTCCTTTTCTGAGATGTTCCTCCTCTGTTAACATAGAGTCACCAGTCCTTAAAGTTCCTGTCAATTCTTTTGAGTTATGGTTGTTAGTTTGATCCCATGTAAATAGTTCTTAAAAGAGCATAAGGCAGACATCCGATACTGGTTAAACTGTTGTTTGGTTTTAAGGAGACTTACTGGTGCTCTGGTAGTGCACTGGTTAAAGTGCTTAGCTGCTAACCAATAGCTCAGTGAATGGAGCCCACCAGCTGCTCTATAGGAAAAATAGGTGGCAGTCTGCTTGCGTGAAAGATTTACAGCTTCAAAAACCCAATGGGGCATATCTCCCATGCCCTACAGGAATACAGTGAGTTGGAATTAACTGGATGTCAGTGGGGTTGTTGGGTTTTCTGTGGTGAAGTACGGTTTGGGCTGATTGCAAAGCCAAAGCTCTTAACCACCCATTAAATGTAAACCACTTTTGGTGTCATTCTGGTAAACAGAACTGTAACGTGAGTGAATATCCTAGTAGTAGTTTGTGTGGCACTTTCAGATGTTATTAATTTGATTGTGTTATTAGTTATGATTAATCGTAATCTACTCAACGCCATTGGATTTTGGTGGTCTGAAGGAGGTGAGGTCGGCAGTCTCTGGTCTCATTTCCCAGGTAAGGACCGGGAGAGGCCAGACAAGTAGTGAACTTTCCAGGGCCACACAGCTAACGGTTGGCTAGAAATAAATCAGAGTCTTTTGAAAACACACGCCTGGTGTTTTTATCCTGGACTTCAGCCAGATCACTATCCACCTTGGTTGAACTTCAGCCTAGCACTTAATCGTAAGGTTAACTCTGGTTCCCTGTCTTTTAAATAGGAGAGCCACTGTCTGTCTCTCGCTTGTTAGAGACTATAGAGGATTAATTAGCAGTGTATCTTTGTAAAATTCTTGAAAATTTATGCCTTTTCAATATAGATTTGTTTCATTGGTTTGGTGTTTTTACGTGTGAAATAATTGTTTAAAAAAATTTTTGTTCAATTTTTTGGTTCAAGATTCATTTATATATAATTTTTTTTGTGTGTATACATATTGTCATAGCAAAATCAAGGAGTCTTCTTAAAGTAAAAGCCAGAAGTTTATTGAGGGATAGAGCAATTCGTGTGTTAGGGTAGCATGGAGTGACCAGGCATTCTGCAAAGTGCTCTACCTGTCAGAGGCTGCACAGGGCTTAAATACTAATATTCCGGGAACTAACAGTGAAAAATATTCTGATTGCCTGGCTAAAGTAAGTTCTTCTGATTTATTTCTGGTAAGTCGTTAGGAACATGCCCAGGCAAGTTCTTTGTGTAAAAAAGATATGCCAGGCAAATTCCTTGTGTAAGCACCTTTCTGCGTGCTAGCTCACCTGTTTTCAGCCACACTGTGTCTGAGAGTGGGCCGTCTCTCCCTTGTTTAGTCACCTGTGGTCATAGGCTACCTTCTCAAGCACAGAAGCAGAGCCTAGGACAAAATAGAGTCCAGCTCAGACCTTGTGTCAGCTGTCTTGGTCATGCCACCCACCTCCAATTTTAGAGTTTCTTTACATGGTATAAATCTTTACTTTTGGTATGCTAGTAAAGGGAATTGTGTAGTAGCTCAGCTGGGAGTTGAAGACCAAACAGTGGGATTTTGCTCGCTTCCTGAGTCACTGCCTTCCTAGAGTCCTTGTAGCTAACATCAGTGTGTTCTGGGTTCCTTTGAGGTGGCAGCTGCTCCCTGGTGGTTACCTGTTAAAGGCGCTAACTGGAGACATCCAGAAGGGCCCGACTCTACTATTCTGCACAGGTGAGGCAGGTGGTTCCTTCCCTACTTGACTTGCTTTGTTCAAGAATCAGTTCCTGTGCTGGTTAAAGGGAATCAGTGGCTCCATGTCTTCATTTGTAAAATTTTGAGAATGACAAACTCTAATTGGTTGGTGGGAAAATAAAATAACAGGGAATGATGTGGGTAAAGACTCAAAACACTGCTTAGTTCATAGCAGGCTCTTGTGAAGTGACTTCCTTCCTTTCTTACTTGGCCTGTGTGAGTTACCTAGTTGAGTTGTTTTCCCACCTCCCCCAGTTGTAACAGGCCGGTTACAACTCGCAGAAGCCCCAGTGGCATAGTCGTCATGTACTACAGCTGCTAACCAAGAAGGCTGGCAGGTGCTTCTTGGAAACTCAACAGCACAGCTGTACTTTGTCCAGTAGGATTGCCATGAGTTGGAATTGATACCACAGCAGTGGGTTTTTGTGGTTGCAAATCTCATGGCACGTTTAATTGTTACAACCAATCACCTGGCCTCTTATCGGGAGGTCATCATGGAGAAGAAGGCTGTTCTTATGGATGGTAGCTCTACACTGTTACCCTGCAGGCAGCCCCTGCAAAAGCCCAGTCATTGGGTTTAGAGGTCATATTATCTTGAGTCCTGGACTGACATACTTGTAGCCACCACCTGATGGAAAAACCACAGAGCAGCAAGTCGGTCAGCGAATCTCCAGGGTTGCAAGACAATTATTATCTCAAGCAAAAATAGCGTAGCACTGGAAGCCCTGGAGATGAGATGAGTTTGGTTGAGGACTCAACAGCCCAATAAAACTGCTCTCCTAACCTAATTTTTTGGATGAGTTTTTTGAGCCTCTATTTTTAACAATATTCCTGGTCATTGTCCTAATTATCAGAGAGCTGATAATTCAGCTGAAAGTTCAGCTTTAGGTATATAGCTCCTTTCAAAGCCTAAGCTGACAGTCTTTATGTTTACTATGGGGATATGGATGAGTGGTGGATATTCTGGAAATAGACGATGAAGGATAAATTCATAGAATTCTTGGGTACCACAGGCTAACTGTATCTTTAGATCCCAATCAGTACCTTATTTCCTGAATTCAGTGGTGAAAGGGAAAGGCTAAATGAAAAAGGAAAACCTTTGGGGGAATGTGTTTTATTCCTATAGGAAACTTTGAGTCTGCTGAGAAAAGTGTACTTTTCATCAGTGCCCCAAACAGTGACTAGTACATAGTAGTGATTCAGTAAGCAACTGTTGAAAGAATAAATACAAGTCCTGATTTAGTTGCTCTGGGGAATACAAAGTTGTGGGAGGAATGGAGTAGTAATATGTAGTCCATTTGAGGGGGAAAAAAGTGAACCAGGAAGTAAATCATTGTTACCTAAGCCAAACCAGACCGGTTGCTATTATTTGATCCTGACTCACAGTGATCCTGAAGGACAGAGAAGAGCCTCATTGGAGGAGTTTTTAGGCTGTGCATTTTTGTGGAAGCAGACTACCACATTTTTCTCTCATGGAGCAGCTGGTGGGTTTGAACCACTGACGTTTCTGGTAGCAGTCAGTTGCCTAACCCCCTGTGCCATCAGGGCTCCACTTTACTCTGACTTTGGTAGAGTAGTGGTTAAGTGCTACATCTGTAACCAAAAGGTTGGCAGTTTAAATGTTCCAGAAGGTCCTTGGAAACTCTGTGGAACGGTTCCTCCCTGTCCTGTAGAGGCACTGTGAGTTGGATCCACTGTGGTTTAGTGGCTAAATGTATATATCCCCTTATCCTCAATTTTTTTTTCTCACCTTTCCCACCCCTCCATACCTTCATGAAGGAAAAGGCTTAAGTTGGAATCTGTTAGCAAATACAACTAGCTCATCTGTGGTAGCACAGATTGGGTTCTCTATAAACAGAGGCTGAGATAGAGTTTGGGGCACAGAATATTAGGGATCACCATACTGGTGGAAACCCTGGTGGTGTAGTGGCTAAGTGCTGTGTCTGCTAACCCAGAAGTGAGCAGTTCAGATCTGCCAGGTGCTCCTTAGAAACTATGGAGCAGTTCTACTCTGTCCTATAGGGTCTATGAGTCAAAATTGACTCTGCAGCTCTGAATTTGGTTTTGGTTGGGTACCCTAGTGGAGCTGCTAACCAGAAGTTTGGGGTTTCCAACCCACCCAGCCATGGGACAAAGATTTGACTATCTGCTCTCATAAAGATTATACCAGGAAAACCCTATGTGGCGGTTCTTCTTTGTCACATGACGTCCCTAGTCAGTCAAAATCAGGTCAACAGCAATGAACAACAACAGCACTAGTGAAAGTGGATAGGGCAGAGAGAGAAGTTAGCCTGCCATACAGGCCTGACTGCGTTTCAGCCAAACCCGAAGACAGCTTAGAGTATATATATCCTATCAGTGTTGTCCCACATGGGGCTGAAATGGCTGGCCTCTATGCCCCTGCTGTGATTAGTCACTGAGGCGCAGAGGTGGCTTTCTGCGCCTGTGGGAAATCGTGAAGGAGCCAGCTTCTAGAAACTTTTGCTGAGAGCACCCCCAGCAGGTGGAGTCACACTTGTTCCTTCAAGGGAGGATTTGAGCAATGCATCTCCATATCTAGCATTCTGAATGAAATTCTGTGGGAGTCCAAGTCTGCAAAAGAAGAAATATTTTGAGGTCAGAAACCCTGAGTGGAGGGTGACAGATATGACCTGTCTGGGACTTGAACTCTAGACCAAGAGCTAGGTGTCATGGATAGAATGGAGGATCGTTTTGTTGGAGCTCTGCCAGACCTGGTTTCTGTTTTCTGTTCTGGTTTGTGCCTCTCTTCACTCTGCTTGCTTTCCTCTAGGCGGGATCACCCAGTTCTCCACGTCTCTTGGAACGACGCGGTGGCCTACTGTACATGGGCAGGAAAGCGGTTGCCCACAGAAGCTGAGTGGGAGTACAGCTGCCGAGGAGGCCGGGAAAATAGGTACCTGGAGGCATCATCTTGCCTGACAGTGTGTTGAGCATTTTCTGGAACTGTGGAACTGAACTTTGGTTAGAAAGTTGATTAACAAAGTTTAATAATAAGACCTTTTTTTTTTTTTTTTTTGGTCATTAGGTTTTGTTCCTCTCCGCTGAGTTACTTAAGGGGCCCTGTGGAGTAGGTCACCAGCCCCTCACATCCCTCAGAGCCCAGTGTCCGGTGAAGTGGGCTTCCTCCAGTCCAGAACTAGCTCTAGCAGTTCACCTCCGTGTTGTTCTTGCATATGACTCCTTAGAGCTGCTTGGCAGGCTGCCTTGCATTTAGCATTTTCTTATTTTAGGCATCTTCTGAAGCAGCAGTTTTTCACTGCTTCTAGAACTATGAGGCAGAAAAGTCCTGTGTGGGTCACATCTTGTAGGAACGGTTCCTTAAAATAGTGAGGGCTTTATTAAAAAAATGAGTGGTGCGGTGGTGCTTCATCATGCTACCATATAAGTCCAAAATGATGTCTCCTTCCTTCCTCAGACTTCTGTCAGCTCTTCTTTTTAAATATGCAATTGATTTCAGGTCTTCTGAGAACTTGGGAGAGATGAAGGTGGTTGTGAATGTGACATGAGCTGGCATATGAAAGTTTAAAATAAAATCTTCATTAAAAACTTTATTTGTTTATATATTTGAGAGAAAAAACAGCTCACTCAGAACAAGCTGGCCATGTTCTCTCTTTCATTGCATTCCTTCTTTTGACTTTAATTCAGAGGCCTGTGCCTGTTTGACAGGCTAATGCCTATGTCTCTTCTGACAGACTTTTCCCCTGGGGCAACAAATTGCAGCCCAAAGGTCAACATTATGCCAATGTTTGGCAGGGTGAATTTCCTGTGAGCAACACTGGAGAAGACGGCTTCCGAGGAACTGCACCCGTGAGTACTGGCTTCAGGAGGGAGAGTAGTGGCTCCAGAGGCCTGAAGCTTGTGGGGAGGGGGTGACATTGCTCACTCTCTGATTGACGTGCTGCCCCCTTCCTGCTTTCATCCTCTGTTGCTGCCAGTTTAATCAAAGATTCTTTTTTAATATTGCATTTTCCTTTCTGATTACAAAAGGTATATTGTAGGAAATTTGGAAAACTGACGGTATAAAGGAGAACATTTGGTTGCTCAGTAGTTAAGATCATGGCTGCTGCTACTCAGATTTGACCCCTGATAGCATTTTGATGTGCTTTCTGCTGTTGATTTTCTGTGTTAATGATGCTAGTAGTTCTTGAATGCTGGCATTGAGCAAGGAATGGTGCTTAGCTGTAGGCATGAATTACTTGTCAGTTAAGCTCTGTAAGATGGGTACTTACTGTCCTCATTTTCCAGGTGGACATTCTGAAGCACAGAGAGTTAACTTGCCCAAAGTTGCACAGCTAGGATTTGAACCAGGTGGATTTGCTTCCAAAGCCTGTGCTCCTAACTCACTAGCAAATGTGTTTGTGGTGTATGTGTATTTATTTTGTACATACTGCATTTGAGTCATTCTGAATACGTATTTAAAATCCTACTTTCCTCCCTGTAGTATATTAGGAATGTTTTATCTGTTATTAACAATACTTCAGAAATCAGTTGTCTTTCAGCAGCTAGTTAATTTGTCAGATGGATAAGCCCTGATTAATTTACCTCATTCTCAGAGAAAAAGAGGAAGACCCTCTATGAGATGGATTGACACTGTGGCCGAACCAATGAGCTTAAGCATAAAAATGGTTGTGGACGTGGATGGTGCAAGACTGGGCAGTGTTTCATTCTGTTGTGCCTAGGCTCACTGTGAGTCAGACCGACCCAGCAGCACCTACCAACAGCAGTTCCCGCAGTGTTGCAAATTTTTCTTTTTTTGTTAAACAATTTCACAATGAATTTCTTGTACATAAATACTGCAGTATATTTGTGATTATTAGAACAGCTTCCTAGCAGTGAAATTAATGAGCCAAAGAGTAGAAAACTTTTGTGTTAGGAATTTTCCACTGTGTGGCCTAATTGTTTTTCAGTGTGCCTCTGGCGTGTTCCCCTCTCTTAGCATATCAGAGATTTCTTTCTCATTGTTCTTTGTCCAGCATAGTCTATAAACTAGTGAAGCAGTGTTATAGTCATTTTAATTTTCTCGTAACACACCAATTAAAGAAATCTTGTGGTTGACAAGTAACATCCTGAGTTTGTAGTTACAGAGAATGATTTTCTTTCATCAATCTTGCAAATAGTTGTTATTAAAAATCTATGTATTTTTGTTAGTTTCACCTGAAGGTAATTGTAAAATGTATTTATAAGTAAAACAAAGATCTGTTACTTGGAACATGACTTAAATGATTACAAAATTTCCACTGAAAAATAAATTATTGTTGTTACTAGTTATCATTGAGTTGATCCTGACCCATGGCAACACCACGTGTGCAGAGTAGGACTGCACCCTAGGATTTTCAAGGCTGTGACCTTTCTGAAGCAGAGTGCCCCTGTCTTCCGAGGCACCTCTGGGTGGGGTGAATGAGATGGCTTAGAAATTTTTGTAAAAGGTGAAGAATGAAGAAGAACTTGACCTACTAGAAACTGAAGGATATTTTGAGCTATAGGAGTTAGAGCATTGTATTTGGGGTGGCAAAATTTATGTACAATATAAATTTCGAATCTCTTTAAAAGAAAGACTTTCAGTAAAACAGCAGTAGAAGGGGTATTATTCAATATAATAGAGACCATTTGTAAAAAGATACAGCTAATACTAAGTGGTGAAAGACTGAATGAACACTGTCCTCTTAACGCTGGGAACAAGATGAGAATACCACTTTCACCACTACTATTCAACATTGTGCTGGAAGTTCTAACCAGAGCAGTTATGGGGAAGAAAGAGCATCCAAATCAGAAAGGAAAAAGTGGAATGATTTTTGTTTACAGATGACATTATCCTGCACAGGCAGCCCTGGGATTTCTAACAACATGTCCCTCCTGAGTCGGTCTTTGAGTATGTACGGGAAATTGGAACAGTTGGAGGTGTGGTTCACATCTAACATCAGTCCAGCGTTTGTCTGATCTTAAAGTGTACCTTTCTATGTATAATAACTGTAAGGAAACACTTCCAGATACATTAAGATGTATTGAACCTAACAATTCAAAATAATGGTATTTTGGTGCTTGCAGTAAAGTAGCACCTATTGGTTATTGCAAACCATTATATGAACCTTCTTCACCCTTAAAAAGATACCTTCAAAGTAAATGTCACGCACAATACTCAGAAAATTCTGGTCCATGAAATCTTTGAGATCAGTTAGATACTTTATTGTAGACTCTAAACTAAGAAAAAAAAATCTATGTCATACCACTGGACTTACATCCTGCCTGGATTTTGAACCTCCTCAGTAGAGACGGGCAGGGTTGGGGTATAGATAGGATAGTGCTGGGACCAGACTTACCATTTTCCCATCACCTCCTTACCAGACTTGTCAGCCCCACATGCCAGTTATGAGGCCCCCTGCCTCAGAGTCCAAGGGAGAAAGTATCACTCCTGATGTGCTAGGAATGAGCTAGGCCCACAGGTTGGAAAGAAGATGCTTAGGGAAACCAAAGTTCAGAGTTCTCCATGGCCCCCCTGAAACCATATGGATGTACAGAGGTCAGAAATCTAAGACTGCATCCCCTGGCTACCCCCTTTTAGCCACCAAAAGGCCAACAGCTGTGGCAGTAGTGAAATCTCACACTTGGACGGTGGGGAGACAAGCCTGGAGAGGCGCTACAGTAGCCCTGGCTGTGCAGCATAGAGGGCCCAGTGGGTGGTGTGGGGTGGAGCCGACTAAGGGGGCACTGAGGAGAGCAGGCTGTGTACCTAGCCTGGTGGGTGACCTGACCAGTTATACTTGGAGAAGACAGAGCCTGGTTCCCGTGTCCCAGTGGCCACCACCTGCAGGCCTGGCATGTGGATCAGAGCAGTGGTGCTTGGGGCATGTGCATGGTAGGGCCAGCCCTTTCTGAGATCTGAAGGAGGCGGGTACATGTGGGCTGTCTACTCTACGCTGTGGAGTTAGCTGTGCATTCCGTTTCCTCCTCTTCTTTCTGACTTTCATTTTTCTTCTGTTGCTACAGGTGAATAGATGTCAACTGTTGTACCTTGCGTGGCCACTTGCAAGATTTTAAGACCCCAGGCATTACTTAGTGAACTAGAAAGTAGAATAGAAACAGTAAAAGTGATATTACGCCAATTAGCCAGGACCTTTTAATACTCTGAAAACATTTATTCTGTAAAAATTTTAGAACTTGCTGTACATTCAGCACTGGGGTAGGCACTGAGAGAAAAAGAAAAACACATGGGATGATCCGTGCTTTCAGGGACTCATTTTTGTGCCTTTGGAAAACAAAACTTATTGTGGTTGCAATAGATTCTGACTTGTGGTGTCCCTGGATGTTACCAAGTAGAACTGTTCCCAGTGGCAACACAGAAGAAATGCCTGATGATTTGCTTCTGTTAGGATTATAGCCAAGAAAACCCTGTGGAACAGTCCTTCTCTGTAGAACATGACATCGCCATGAGTCAGAATCAACTCAGTGCAGTAGTGGTCAGTACTGTAAACTTTGAATCCCAAGTTGACTTGATGGTAGCTAACCACAGTAATCTTTGCAGAAATGGACCACCAGGCTTTGCATGTGCAGCTCTGCTGGGTGGGTTTAAACTGCCAGCTGTCAGGTTAGCAACTGATAGCAAAGTGCATGTGCCACCCAGGGACCTTGAGAAGGCAAAACCCAAACCCACTCATTGCCATCGAGTGGATTCCGACTCATAGGGACCCTATGGACAGAATAGAACTGTCCAATAGAGTTTCCAAGGAGGCCCCGGTGGACTTGAACTGCTAACCTTTTGGTCAGCAGCTGTAGCACTTAAGCACTACACCACCAGGGTTTCCTAAGAAGGCCAAAGCACTGCATAAATGCGAGGGTGTATTTTCTGAACTTCTGGTTTTTGATACATACAGGCTGTACAGTCTAGATCCTGTGGTTTGTTTTGTCTTTTCCCAGCCCTGTTAAAACTAAGCACTTAATTATCTATCTTAGCTTAGAACAAGGGCTGGCCAACTGGGGCTCGTGGGCCAAATTGTGTTTGCTGCCTGTTTTTATTTTCAACAGCCACTAAGCTAAGAATGGTTTTTAAATTTTTAAGTTGATAGGTTTTAAATTGCTATATAAGCCCCTGTGTTACAGCCTAGATTTTATCTCTTGGCTCCACAAAAATCTAGAATACTTATTTGTCCCTTTAAGAAACATGTTTTCTGATTCTTGGTCTAAAGTAAGTTTAGAAAAAGAAATATGAGGACTAACAATTAAGTTCATGAGCTCATCCTAGAAAAAGTGCTACTGTGTACGTCACTGCTGAGTACTGCTATGGTTACCTTCGAAGTACTCCCCTTGGGAAGCTATGCGCTGACGCAAGTACCGAGTCCACCCTTCAAAGCAATTCTGGAACTCCTTCTGGAATGGCCATCAGAGCTGCTGTCATATTACCCATGATGTCCTGCGTATCACCTAGATGTCTTCTTTTCAGTATTTCCTTTATCTTTAGAAAGAAGAAAGTCATTGGAGGCCAGATCAGGTGAGTAAGGAGGGTGTTCCAATACAGTTGTTTGTTTACTGGCTAAAAACTCCCTCACAGACAAGTATAAAGTTAAGTTGGCAAACTTGCCATCGTGCCTCTGCATAATGGTCATTCCAGAAAGAATTGAAAAATTTCTTTGAAGAGTGGACTAGATGCTGATGTCCGTGTGTGTAGCTTCTCAAGGGGAATGGTTCAAAGGTGACCATAGTGATACACAGCAATGAGGTATGCAGCGCTTAGAACAGTTAAGTTTGTGGAATTAATTGTTAGACCTCATATATGTGGCATTTCCGTGAGGTTCTTAGTAGGCTTCAGGGATTTAGTTGTCGCTCTATCTTTTACCTTCTGTTATGGATTGAATTGTGTCCTACCAGAATGTGTGCCAGCTTGCCTAGGTCATGATTTCTATCCTTGTATGATTGTCCACTATTTTGTCATCTGATGTAATCTTTCTATACATTGTAAATCCTGCCTCTGCCTCTATGATGTTAGTGAGGCAGGATTAGAGGCAGTTATGTTAATATGCAGGACTCTATCTGCAAGACTAGTCAATCTCTTGTGAAATCTAAAAGAGAGAAGCAAGCAAACTTGGGGACCTCGTCCCAACAAGCAAGTAGTGCCAGGGCTTGAGGAGTGTGTTCTGTATACTCAGGGACCCTCAGCTGAGAAGCTCCTATTCCAGGCAAAGATTAAGGACCTTTCCCCAGAGCCAACAGAGAAAAAAAGCCATCCCCTGGAGCTGATGCCCTGAATTTGAACTTCTAGCCTACTAGACTGTGAGAGAATAAACTTTTGTTTGTTGAAGCCACTTGTGGTGTTTCTGTTATAGTAGCTTGTGGTGTTTCTGTTATAGTAGTCACTGAGTGACTGAGACAGTTGCATATATGTTGTCTCATTTAATCTCAGAAACTTTAGGAAGCTCTAAATTGGGGAGCTGTACCAGGGAGGTAAAGTACAGAGCATGTGTTTGGATGGCACAGTAGGTGAAGCAATCAACTGCTAACTGTAAGGTCAGCGATTTGAAATCACCACTGGCTGCGCAGGAGAAAGATGTGGAAATCTTTTGTGAAGATTTGTAGCCTCAGAAACCCTATGGTACTGCTATGAGTCTGAATGGACTTGATGACAGTGGGTTTTTTTGAATATGTTTTGTACCTCCATATATGTTTTTGGGCCCTGGTGGCACAGTAATTAGGTGTTTGGCTGTTAACTAAAAGGTCAGCAATTTGAATCCACCAGACAGTGCTTGGAAACCCTGTGGGATATTTCTACTCTGTCCTGTAGTGCTGCTATGAGTCAAAATTTGCTCACTGGCAACTGGTTTGGTTTTATAGATACTTTATCTTCTTTAATTTCAAAAACTCCAGGAGGTTCTAAATTCAGGGGCATTTGGGCCCCAAAGATAGAGAGCTTTGTCTGGGCAGAGGAAGGCCAGAGTAGATGTGGTGGAGGTCTTAAGGCATCCTGGATGTGGAAGACTAATTGAACCACCTGTTAGCACGTGGTTAGTTTTATTAGGTAAACTGAACAAATAACGGTACTTGGCTGGCGAACAAACAAGGGTCTTGAGGCTGAAATGGTTTCAACCTATTCTCAGACTTCAAATGGGTAATAAGCATGGCTTGCTGACATCATAGAACTGGGCGTGGACTGGAAGTACCTAGGGAACTACTTACGGTAAGCAGAACTGGTACTGTGTGGGGTGAATGGAATGCCTGGATAATGTGCCCGATGTGGGTATTTGTCAGAACCTAGAAAAGGAGTTGATGTGGTTAGCAGAAAGGTGGCCACAGAAGTTTGCATCTGTTACCAAGTGTGTAACATAGAACCTGCGGATTCCACTGGCCCTAAAAATGGATGACACTGACTGAGCATCTAGCCCATACCTGGCCTTTTTTGACACATCAGGGAGACTGGCAGGGAAGGGCCTGGGTTCTCCCATGTATGCATTCTGACCTGGGGGTCTCCGAGTAAGCCTTCACACCTTGATGGACCTGCAGGAGCAGACCTTAGTTGTCATAAAAAGTCACATGAGAGTTTTGAAGGCCCAAGTAGAGAAGGGTTCTGTGTGAACAGGAGTTGAATGTGAGTCAGTTGGTTCTGAGAGGTGGCTGGACGTCTTTCTAAATGGATGGCGACAGCTTTCGTTGTCCTTGTTTGAATTAGTTCACTAGCCATTTTTTTGGTTTTATAGATGCTTTGTCTCATTTAATCTTAAATGCTAACTCTTCTTGATGAACAAGACACATTAGATAATTGCCTGTTTGCATAAACCGTAGTAAGGCTGTTTCGTATTTTTTTTAAGTATATAAGCTCAGGGAAAGTAGAACCATTTGTGCTTAAAATCAATGTGTTTTCAGAAAACATAGTGATTAGTTTGGTTTTGGAACACTTGGCAGATGTTTAGAGTTAGAATATTTATCTGTAGGTTCAGCAAATGTCTGCTTGGAATATCTTCAGCAAAACTTACCTGAACAAGTTGCCCTCAAAGCTACTCAGATGAAATGAGAACAATTGCCAGGAGTCCTTAAGGAACCTGTCTGAGAAACAGAATCAGAAGAGAAAAAAGAAAGGGAGCTTAGAAAGGTCACTTCTCCCTGTGTTTGAAACCTGAATTAGCTACATCAGTATTTTTAAATTGGGACTGTGCACACCTAGGAAGTCGCAGATGGCTGTTGCATGGCTGCTAAACAAAAAGTTGAAGGGTTGAGTCCACCAGAGACGTCTTAAAAGAGCCATTGAAGTGCCTGTGGAGCACAACTCTACTGTGACACTGTAGGATGGCCATGACTTGGAATTGACTTGAAGCCCACTGGCAGGTTTGTTGGAACACAGAACTCCAGTCAACCTCAGCTGCTCTGTTGGGTCCACATGTTCTGGTCAGTTAAAAGCAAGAGTTTAACCGTAATGATGGAATACATAGAACTCAAGTCTACATCAGCTGCTCTGCTGGATCCAGCTGTTCTGGTCAGTTGAGAGCAGTTGAACCGTAATGATGGAACCAACTGCAGAGGGAAACAGTGTCCTCACCTGCCCTTTCATATGTTTTATTATTTCAGATCTGATTTAAAACAAACTGTGAGAAAGCCATTTTGACCACAGTGAGCCGAAAGAATTGGGTTCATGTTTTGTTAGGCTGCTATTATATAATGTTATTTTGTTCTGATTTTAATGCTGTTGGTTCACTTACCTGAAAATAGGTATTTCTTATGAGCGTTTGTTTTCTTTTGAGGTTCTTTGAAGGAAAGCTTGGTTAGCATGATAAATTCAGCAATTAGCACTCACAGTGTTTATTTACTTTAGCGGTGTACTGCCGTATGGTAATTTGGGGGTATTGCAATCCAGGTTTTACCTCATTTAAACGTCGGATTGTTTAAAGGATGCCTCTCCATCAGAGCAGTGTCTTCAAGAATGCACTTTTATTTCCCCTATTTTGTAGTTTAATAGACCCAGGTAGGTTAAATTGCATGCTGCTGAGCTGAACACTGAAAGCTTGCTAATTCAGACCCACCCAGTGGAGCTGTGGGAGAAAGACCTGGTGACCTGCTCCTGCAAAGATTACAGCCTAGAAAACCCTGTGGAGCAGTTCTGGTAGGTCACAGGGAGTCTGTGTGAGTCAGGCTCAGCTGGGCAGTACCTAACAACAAGAAGCTGTTATGTCTTAGCCTGTAGATATGCCTTCAGACCACTGATTTGAAGACCCCCTCAGCTTGTGCTTTCTGTAACTTCATGGAGTGATTCCTTCTTCCAGAATGCTTGTTTCTTCTTTTAGTTATTTGTGAAATACATTAATTTTTTCTTTTTTTCCTACTCTGTCCTGTTTTTGCTCCACTTTGTTCTTTCTGATCACCTGTACATTCTTCAAAGAACAGCCTCTCCTCTTACTTGCCCCTTGAAATCTGACCCTGCCTCCAAAGCCAGCCCAAACACTTCTTTCTTGGCAGAGAAGGATAACTTTCAACCAGAGATCCCTCCCTCTTGGCAGTTCTTGTGGCATTTCTTTCACCTTTCTCATCCATTTTGCCTTTCTTGGATGTTTGTTTTTTTCTCCCACTTTAAGCTCTTTGAGTCTGTCTATAAATCCTTTTCTTCATTCAGTCAGTTTGCATGAAATTACTAAATGAACCAATGACTAAATGCTGCTGTTTCCATAATGAATGCTGATTATGGAAGCTGGATGGTAAAATTCTGTAGCTTTCCATCTCTTTCAGATTAAGTTTTTTCAGAATGGCTCTGTAACTTTGACTGAAGTGCTCTGAATTCCCCCAGGCGTCGCGTACTTCCATATTTACGTGTAGACATGAAACCTTAGGAAGACAAATAGAAATGACTTCTAATTTACTCATCACTTCAATTCTACCTCATAAGAACCATAAATTTATAAAGAGATAACCAAAAATTCTGAAGATAATTCCTTTTTTTTTTTTTTCATTTAAAAAAGTAAAAATTTTTGCTTTCTACTTGAGAATTTCCTTAAAAATGCTGGTAACAAATTTTAAACCAGTCACTAAAGTAGCCAAATTGTTTTGCTTTGCTGTTGTTGAGTTAGCTTTTTCTCTTGTCTTCTCCCTGCCCCGTCCTTTTTAAAAAACCTTACATGTTTTGGTTTTGTGTCTGTGACAATATTTTGTGGCAGACTGCCTGACCTGCCTTTGAAGTGTGATTTAATTGCTTGCTGAAGAATGTGTACAGTTTGCCTCAGACTTCCAGAATGCTTGAAAATGAGTTCACATTTTCTTTATAAAAACAAGTCCCCTCAGTGTTTAGATGACAGCAACTGAGGATAGAGGATAAGATGGTAAGTTGGAGGGGGCTGGTGCAGAGCACAGGATTAATTTGTAGTGTGTCAATGCTAAAAGACACTGTGTGGTCAGCACAGCTCAGCTGTGGTGACAAGACTCATATTGAGTACAATATGCTGTTCCTGTTACCACTTGGAAGTCTCAATACCAGTCTTCACCTCACCATCTGCCATGCACTGCGAGATTCAGCTTTGAATGATAATCAATATTAGTTTCGATTATGAATAGTCTTGCTGGCTTTCTTACTATGTAATATAAATGCTCCTTAGATTCATAAACTCCTCATAAGAGCCCACAGCCAAAAAATACCTTTTTGCATTTGTATTAGCCAAATTTTATTTTGACTGTTTGAATGAAAGTTAATATTCATAACTTGGGGTGAAACCTCTTAATGCAATTTTGTACCAAAGAGATTGCCTAAGCACGGTGAGTGTTTTGACAGCCTGTTTCCTTTTTCACTTCCAGGTTGATGCCTTTCCTCCCAATGGCTATGGCTTGTACAACATAGTGGGTAATGCATGGGAGTGGACCTCAGACTGGTGGACTGTTCACCATTCTGCTGAAGAAACATTTAACCCGGTGAGTGTCATTCTCACAGCATGTATCTTGGAAAGGCAGTGTCCATCCCCTCAGCAGTCTGTGGTTTTTCTTCTGGGATTAATCTCTGGTATATTCCACAGCTTTGTAAACGATACAGTCAAGTATGTGTCTCTGAGGTTCACCTGAGTATGCAGGCAAGTTAACAGGCAAGTATCAACTGATCAGTTGGGAATTTTCTCTGTTAATTTGTGAGGGCTGATACAGCAGGTGACTATTTAAAAGAATTTTATGTGTTTCTCAGGGATATTTATGTGCTCTTGAAATTAATCTTAAACCATCTCCACAGTGACATTAAGCACATAGCTCTTATTTCAGACTGAAAGTGTTTGTGTAAAAGTGACTGTGAACATTTTTGTAATGATGCACCTGTGCTGGTGATAACTATTTGAAGGATTCTACTATCCCTTCATAAAGTATATTCATTCTCCTAAATTTGATCAGAGTGAGACACATAAAAAACTATGGTAAATTCATTAATGTTTTATTAATAACCATTTAAAAGCCATTGGATGGTATTTACCACATACGTAGTTGCCCTGAATTTGGATTGGTTGAAATTTTCATTCAGCTTCAGTGTGTGGACAAAACGGGAAAAGATACTTTCTGGGTGAATACTCAGCCAGGAAGCTGAGTCATTTAGTGGTTATTTTCTGAATTTCTCAGGATGTCCAACATCCTGTATCTTGAGCATCTAACACAAATTTTTTTGTTTTTTTTAAATCTAAGTATTACCTTTTCTGGAACATTGACTGCAACTAGTACAGCAGCCTACCTCTAAAAACCAACCTTTTCCAGCAGAATATATAAAATGAAAGACTCTGTGTGTAAAATGCTTCCTTCAAAAAGAACGTTTCTGAATATTGTTGTAGGAACAGATGGGAAAAAAATATCATATGAAAATCCTATATCTGGCAAACTAGACATTCTTAAGTCAGATCCAAGAATATATATTTATACCGAAAGTAGCTAGACAGGGAACTGATACACTTAATTTTAAATCTTAATCTTTTGAGAAGACATAAAGGGGTATGTTAAAGTTAATTCTTCAGTCTCTTCTCATAGAGACTTATTATGTAGCTCAATGTAGCTGAAGGAATTGTCATGATTTAGACTGTGCTGCAGGCCATTTTTCAGAATGTAGAGCTGAATTTCTCCTTGATATGCTGGATTGTTCTTCGTAGAATAACACGTGGGCTGCTCATGAATAATCTAGAGGCACAAATCTTCTTTCTTGGGTGCAATTTGGAAGAGCTGAGTTCTTCAGAAACTGTCATTCACTCTCATTTTCCTTGTGCTTTCTGGCAAGAATGATGGAAGTAGTGGTCAAAGACAACCCTTTTCTCCAAAGTGAGAATTAGGTTGTGAAATTCATGGTGGATTTGTGGTTGAGAGATACCATTTTTTACTGGCAAGATGTGACTTTTCCGTTTGCTGTCAGAATCAGAAATAGAATTTTTTTTCTCCTCAGATACAAGCATCTGTACATTTGGAAGGGGATGCACAAGGCTGCAGAATTCTGGCAAGTTGTGAATGTATCTATTTGACCATCTGGTGTGGCACTGGGTGCTTATTAGCTTTCAGTTTTATAACTGCTTCTTTTTCTTCTAAGGATTTATGGAAAAACCCAAATTTTTCTTGTTTGCACTGGTTCCACACTCCATCCTGGGGGTTGCCCTTGCTCAAATAAAATTGTACCCATTTTAGGTTTCTCGTTGTGATAGTGGGCTCGTTTGCTTCCTAATGTGACTGGGATGAAGTTCAACAGTATTTTGAGAACTAAATCCCAAGTCCCTAGAATACCCTCATACTTCATCATTTATATCTTAACAGCTTTGCTTTAGGGCCATTGCTGATTGACAAGCCCAGTATCTTTTGTCATTTGGGTTACTGTATCAGCTTTCTAACTAGGCTTCCTGGGTTCATTCTTTTCTAGAGAGCCAGTCTAATGATACTGCTCTTCTATGTCAAACCCTTCAGTGGCTTCTTATTTTATGAAGAGCATGAAGAACAAATTCTTAGTGTGACTTCTAAAAGCTAAAATAAGTTAGCACTTACTGATCTCTCTAGCTGCACTTGTTTCTCCTTTTTTAAACATTTAATTCTGATGTATTACAAAAAGGTGTGTGTATGCAGAAACGAGTATAACAAACACCTATGTACTGGCCAAAGAGCCCTGATGACACCGTGATTAAGAGCTGAGCTGCTAACAGAAAGGTTGGCAGTTTGAACTCCACGGCTGTTGTACAGGACGTGGCAGTCTGCTTGCATGAAGATTATAGCCCAGCAAACCCTCTGGGGCAGTTAGACACAGTCCTGTTGGGTCATGGGGAGTCAGAATTGACTTGATCGCAGTGGGTTTGCTTTTTGATTATGTATTAGCTGTTCAGACTTAACAGATGCTAATAGTTTAAGAGAGAGAGAGCTGAAGTAAATGTAGTAAACGAAAGCAATAAAAACAGTTGACCTTTATAGCACTTGGTATTGTCAGTATTTTTTTTATTTTAAGCCGTCTGGTCAACATGAGTGGTATCTCATTGTGTGGTTTCTTAACCATCAGTTTTTAAAGTCTCCATCCAGCTTCCCTATGGATCTGCTTCTGTTGTCTGTTGTATTTCTTGGTTTGGGGTCATCTTTTGTTTCCTCACATGCCTAATTAGCTTTTATTGAGTACTAGGCAATATATGTGAAAATACTTGCTGTCTTGGTAGGGTTTTCTCTCTCTAGGAAGGATTTACCTGCTTCTAGAAACTTCTAGGGTGGGAACACTAGCTGTTTCAGACTAACCCCATCCAGTCAGCTATTCAGATGATTTGAAGCCAAGCTTGGGTCCCTTAGAGGGCTAATCTGTTCCCAGTTTACTCTGAGTGTAGTTCAGGGCTTTTACCTAGGCTCCTCCTTTGAGGGTCCTGAAGACTTTTTGTCTGTTTAGGCCAAGAGTTTATTGAAACTTCTCTTCAGCTTTTCAGACTTGGAGCTTCTGTCATTTGAATCAACAGACCTCTGGCAGAAAGACAGGCTCACCTCTCCGGGTTTCCTTCCTCTTTCAGGTTTTGGTCCTGCCGTTCCCTTGCAGCTGTCGTATGTGTCAGCTGGTCTGGTTCATGCCTGTTTCTGTTTGAGGGCTTAATTTATTTGCCGGTCTTTTCTAATTGGCCATCTCACTCCAGTGTCTAGCAAAGAAGCTGGTGCGTAATAGTTGGTCTTACAAAAAATAAAGCCAACTCCAAATAAAAAAAAAAAAAAAAAAACTAACCCATTGCCATTGTGTCAATTCTAGGACAGAGCAGAACTGCCTGTAGAGTTTCCAAGGAACACCTGGTGGATTTGAACTGCTAACCGTTCGGTTAGCAGCCATGACACTTAACCTGTATGCTTCCACGGTTTTCAGGCCAACTCCAGGCATCTAGAATTCAGGGAGTTTGATCACTGCCCTTACTGAAGGTGTCTGAAAGCAAATGCTGGTTGGAAGCAGATAATTTCAGGAAAAAATTTAAACTGAAATATCCATGTGATTAGTAGACATCTTGGCTCTGGAACTGACCTCTTCAGTGTAGGAACTGAATACCTAGTAAGCAAGGTAAGCACAGTCCCAGTTGTGCCTTGCCACCAACTGCAGTAGACAGTTTCTCCAGTCTCCTACTATGGCAGACGGGTGATGAACCCCATGTGAAATTGTTTACTACAGATTAGCAAGAAAACGCAATCAAGGCCTCAGTCCAAGCTGGTGCATACTGTGCTTAGTGGTTAATCAGCTGTGTTTCAGTGTCATGTATTTAAGGTGGCTCAAAGACTAACTTCAAAGGCAGTTTAAAAATACATATATTTTATTGTGCTTTAAGTGAAAATTTACAGTCCAGGTCAATTTGCCACATAAAACCCTGCATACACACACTGCTGTGCAACTCTAACTTCTCTCTATACCCTGTGACAGCACATTGCTACTGTCCCCCCTCTACTTCCCTTATCTGTTCAGTGAACTCCTGTCCCCTTCCAAGTCTCCCCTCGCCTCTAGACAGGAGCTGTTCAGACCGCCTCATGTGTATACTTAGGCCAAGAAGTGTCTCTTTGCCAGTATCACTCTATATCCAGTCCAATCTTTGTTTGAAAGGTTGGCTTCAATACTGGTTTGAACTCTGGGCTAACAGAGAGTCTGAGGGCTGTGTCCTCAGGGGATCCTCCAGTCTGTTGGACCATGAAGTCTAGTCTTGTAATAGAGTTCTAGTTCTGTATACCCATTTTTCTTCCACTTAGTCAGAGTTTCTAAGTTGTGTTTCCCTGTCAGGGCAGTTGTTGGTAGTGGTCAGGCACCATCTAGTTCTTCTGGTCTCATGCTGATGTAATCTCCAGATCATATGGCACCTTCTGTCTCCTGGGCTCATACTTTCCTCATGTCTTTGGTGTCCTTCATTTCCTCTGCTCCAGGTGGATTGGGACCAATTGATACTACTTAGATGGCCGCTTGCTAGCATCTAAGACCCCAGGTACCATTCACCAAGGTGGGATGCAGTACATTTTCTTAAAGAACACTTGGTTAATGGCAAATATTTTTAAAGCTGCTTTGGGGAGCCTGGGGAAAAGTCAGTGCTTTGTATGCAGTGGATGTATAGGAAATCGATTTTTCATACTCAGTGACTTCCAGGGAGCCAAAGTTAATGATGAGTTTTTTATTTTATTGGTCGGTCATTGATGAGAAAAGCAGGTTATAGACATGAACTTGTGTACTTTGTTCATAGAGTCCTCAGAGAGGTTGAAGTGCTAGCCAAGACATAGTGGTCTGTGCGATCTTAGCTGGTAGGATGGTATGGTTAGAGAGAGAGAGAATGTGTGTGTGAGAAAGGGAGAGTACGTGTGTCTGGCCTTTGGAAGTTCTTATGTGTGCCTATATTAAAATGGCATTACCACCTTCTACACAGACAATCCAGAGTATTGCCATTGGTGCTACAGTTTTTGTTTTTTAAACAAATCATTTTTAAAAAAGTTTTTTTCTTCCTTTGGTTACCTACCTCCTAGAGCAGTATTATTAGTTTGTGGCAGTATGTAGTGCTTTCATTCAAATCTGTGAAGAGCTGATGTAATATCCTAATTTCCCACATCAGCCTACTCAGTACCACTATCCGGGTACTATGCTGACTTGCTTGTCCAAGGACCTGACAAGATAGAGTGGTCTGTAATATCTTTCCCTTTAATGTAGAAGAATATAATTTAGGCAGTTATTTTTTTTAATGTGAAGGACTCCAAAATTAGAATTAGTCAAAATAACTTTGATAATATATGGCTTTGCCACTTAATATAAAAGGAGTGTCTTTAAACTTAGACTGTAATCTTAAATTTTTTATCCACAAAGTGGGAATAATTCTGCCTATCTGGTGAAATTGCTGTGAAATTAAATTTGATTATATTGTCTGGGAATGTACTTTATACCTGTGTATTTCAAAAGCACTGTTTGGTTTTTGATTTTGCTGTTTTTGTTTAAATTCTGTTTTGGGTATGTAGTTGGAATATTGCATGCTATCACAAAGAAAACCCAATAAGAAATGTTGACTTTTGAGAGTAGAAGGGTGGAAAATGTATAAATAGTGATTGCTTGATATTCCTCCAGTTCTTACCTTTTGTTGGCTTGTTACATAGTTATCCTCACAGTGAGAGACTTGCTTATTCGTCTTCGTTCATTAAAGTACAGTGGGAATAAGGTTCTCAAAAGTAGTTCCACCTTTAAGTGATTTCCTGCGGCTCGCTTTATTTTATTTGCCTTGTTTTTGTCAACATTGAGTTTCTTTTTTTACCAATGACATTTTTAAAAAATTGTACTTTACGTGAAGGTTTATGGAACAAACGAGTTTTTCATTAAACACTGTATGTAATGTTTTGTGACATTAATTAATCCCACAACAGGTCAGCACTCTCTTTTTTCAGTCTTGAGTTCCCTATTAGCAGCTTTCATGTCTCCTCTTGCCTTTTAGTCCTTGCCCTTGGGCTGGTGTGCTCCTTTAGTTTTGTTTTGTTTTATGGGCCTCAACATGGAATTTAAAAAATTTTTATTGCTGTGATGTACATATAACAAACATTTACCTTTTCATTTTTTTAAAATAATATTTTATTGTATTTTTAGTGAAGGTCACACAGCAAATTTAGGTTCCTGTTCAATAATTTCTAACAAATTGTTAGGTGACATCAGTTCATTTCATTTATTTTGATGCGCATGATTCAGTGATTTTAATTATAATCACTGTGTTGGACAGCAGTCTCCATTCTCCATTTTCAGTTTTTTCATCACTCTGAAAAAACTCTGTACCCTTTAAGCAATATCATACTCTCTCTGTCTCCCACCTGCCTTTGGTAATCACTAATAAACTTTTGTCTTAGTGCATCTTCCTATTCTAGATATTTGATGGAAGTAAGATGAGACAATATTTGCCCTTTTGTATCTGACTTATTTTACACAGCATAAAGTCTTCAAGGAGCCCTAACGGCATAGGGTTAAGAACTAGGGTGAGCTAGTGCTGCTAACCAAAAGTAAGCAGGTTGAATCGATCAGCTGCTCCATAGAAACCCTGTGAGGCAGTTCTACTCTGTCCTTGTAGAGTCGCTATGAGTCGGAATTGACTTAGTGGCAACTTCTTTTTTTCTTTTCAAGATTCATCCATGTGCCAGTGTCACTATGGATCTAGATTATGTAGCTCTAGGCATCTTGGGAAGTATGTTTTGTTTCTCAAGACTACTTTGATTTGGTATGGAAGTGATCAGATTGCTTTTGTCTGCCTCCATGAAATTTATTTCTACCTCCAGAATTTGTGCTCTGCTTGTTTTTATTTTAAACTTTTTATTTTGAAATAAGATAATATTGACAGAAGAATTACAAAGATGCCAAGCCAGCCAAGTGCCGTCTAGTAAGATAGAGTTCCCAAATACCTTTCCAGCAGCTTTCCCTAATGTTAACATCTGATTGACTGGTTGCCATCACTCATAGTGGCCTTGTGTGTGTTAGAACTGTGTTCCATGTGATTTCCTTGTCTTCCTTTTTTAAGAATAATTTTGGCATTGTTAAGAATATACACAGCAAGTATATACCAATTCAGTAGCTTCTGTATGTCCCATTTAGTGACATTGATTATATTCTTCAAGTTGCATAACTATTCCCATCCTCCTTTCTTTTTTGTTCCTCCTCCACTGGCTTAGATTCAGTGCCCCGTAAGGTTCCTATCTAATGTTTTGAGTTACTGTTGTCAGTTTGATCCCATAAACCTAGTTCTTCAAAGAGCGTAACACTCAAGGCAGATATTTTTGACTAGTTAAGCTAAACTATTGTTTAGTTTTAAGAGGACTTCAGTGGGTATTTTTGGCTTAAGATTTAAAGATTATGTCAGGGCAATAGTTTCAGAGGTTCATCTGACTCTTATGGTTCCAGAAAGTCTGGAGTCCATGAGAGTTTTATATTCTTTTCTGCAGTTTTACCTTTTTGATCAGTATTCTTTTATAGAGTATCATTGATCAAAATATTCAGTAATGGTAGTTGGGTGCCATCCAGTTCTTGTGGTCTCATGGCAGAGAAGACAGTTATTTATGGAGGCAACTGGCCACACATTCTTTATCTTCTTCCTGTTCCTGACTTTCCTTCTTCCTTTGTTGCAGGTGGATAGAGAGTAATTGTGCCTTGGGTGGCCGCGTGCAGTCTTTTAAAACCCCAGGCAAGACACGTTGAACTAGGCGGTACAACAGAGCACTAAGCATGTGATTAGGCCACTTAATTGGGAATTCCATGAAACCATGATCCTAAATCTCCAAACCAAGAAACCAAATTCTGTGTGGTGTGTGGTTTTACTTAAACCAGACTCAGTAGCTACTTTTTTTTTTGACATTGTTGTGAATGTATCTATCATACAGTTTTTGCCACTTCAACTTGTTTTTTTACAGGTGTACAACTTATTGATAGCAATTATATTAATCGTCTGTGCAACCCTACACTTAGTATTTCCATCACCATTAACCCTTCTGCATTTGATCCTGCCTCCCACCACTGGTAACTATCAATAAACTTTGTTCTGTGTACATTTGTCTTTTTATGTAAGTGAGGCTATACAGTATTTGTCCTTTTGTGATTGACTTATTTCAGTCAACATGTCCCCCTTGTAGCATGTGTATGAAGACTTCATTTCTCAGTGTTCCATTGTATGTGTGTACTATATTGTGTGTATCCGTTTGTCTGTTGATGGGCATTTTAGGTTGTTGCCACCTTTTGACTTTTGTAGGTAGTGCTGTAATGAACGTTGACGTACAAGTTTCTATTTGAGTCTATTTACATTACTTTCACAGATATCAGAACTCTGGGCCTGATTGCTCCTCCTCCTTATATCCTGTCCCCTGGCTCCCACCACTGCGCATTTCAGTGTGCAGTGTTTGTTAGGCTCCTGTTTAGCCTGTCTTTGTGTCCTCCTCTAACTTAAGGCATGAGACTGTCTTTGCCTCATCGTGGCAAAAACAGTAAATTTCACTTTGCTTTTTTCAGTGGAGAGTGCACCCATTGAGTGCTCTATTAGGAGACTCATCAATTCAGCAAGTATTCCATGAGAATTAGTCAAGTGATAGGAAGGGGAATTGACTGTGAATTTTTATCTGCCATAATACCTTTGTGCACATATTTTTAATGAGACTATTTTAGGAGCATATTTCAGAATAAATCAGTTTGACTGAGAAGCAACTTAGTTACTCAGAATGTTAGCTTATCAAAAAGTTAGCTCAAAATGAAAAAATCATGGAAGTGTTAATGGAGTTGGCTTAAACGTGATGATAAATGAACATGGTTGCAAATTGTACTTATTAAGGGCCAAGAGCATAGGGAGGCAATTAAAATTGCATTCAGGAACATAATTATATCATCACCTTTCTAGTAGGAAGGGGCCCTGGTAGCACAGTAGGTTAAGAGCTTAGCTGTTAAACGGCCTGTGGTTTGAACCACCAGCTACTGGAGGACAATACAACGGTCTGTCTAATTCCCTAAAGATTTTCGGCCTCGGAAACCCTATGGGGCAGTTCTACTCCATCCTCTAAGGTTTGTTATCAATTGAATTATGTCCCCCCAAAATATGTTGTAAATCCTAACCTCTGTGCCTCTGGTTCTAATCCCGTTTAGGAATGGGTTGTCTCTTTAATATTAATGAGGCAAAATTAGTGTAGGGTGTATCTTGAGTAAATCTCTTTTGAGATATAAAAAAGGTTAAGCAAGCAGAGAAAAGAAGGGATAAGATAAATAGCAAGACATCCAGAGGTCTCCAAGGAGCCAAGAAGCCAAAGCTGAAAAGACAAGGGCTTCATCCAGAGCTGACACAGAGCGAAGGCCTTCCCCTAGAGCTGGCACACTGATTCCAGACTGGCAGCCTGCCAAACTGTGAGAAAAGAGGTTTCTGTTAAATGCATCCACCTGTGGTGTTTCTGTTACAGCAGCGCTAGCTAAGTAAGAGACAATTTGGAAACAGAAGAGTGGAGTCCTGCCCTTAGACCTAAACAAACAGCCAGAATGTAGAAGCAGTTTTGGAAGTGGTAATAAGTGAAGGCTGGAAGAGGTGTATAGTAAAAGCTTAGATTGTCTTGAAGAGACTGTTGGTAGAATTATAGGTGTCAAAGGCAGTTCTGGTGGGGACCCAGAAGAAAGTGAAAAAAGCAATGGAGAGTGTCTCGTTATCTTAGAAGGTACATACGGCTCCAGCAGCAGAATGCTGCTAGGACTGCAGATGGTGACTGTACTTCTGGTGAGGCTTTAACAGAAAACAGTGAACATGTGAATGGACGATGGAGGAAGATACAGTGATAACCTTTTATGAAGTGGTAGAGAAATTCTCTGAATTATTTTCAAATGTTTGGCAGAAAGTAGAATTGTAGGTGATGAATTTAAATAGATGCCTGGCTGATGAGATTTCTAAGAGAGATCTTAAAGGGCCATGTGGTTTCTCCTTGCTGCTATAGTAAAATGTGAGAGGAAGGAGATGGACTTCAAAATAAACTGTGCAAAATGAAAACAGAACCTAAAGATTTGGAAAATTCTGTTGCACAAATTAAGGACACATGTCCTAGAATACTCACCAAGAACGTGGCTACATAATCTTTTGTTAAAGAAATTAAGCCTGTGACTGGTGGATCTAACCAGCCACCATAGCAGAAAACTTATGAAGGGACAGAAAGAACCAAAGGAAAGAACATTGTCTGCCTTTTGGAATTCTATGGGCAAACCGTTCAGTGGAGCTGCCAAGAAGATCACTATCCTTGGAGCAGCTTGGAGATCACCAGAACTATTGGAAGGAGCACAGAAAGCAGGGTTCACTCAATCTCAAACGGTGGGCCAACATCTTCTGGATCTCAAAGGGTTGGGTCACAGTCCTAGGTTTCAAAGAGTGGAATCTTTGCCAACTCGGTTCAGTGCCAGTGTATGAGGCTTCTGTTAAGATGGGCTAGGGGATGGGGCCACTGCTCAGAGTTGAGGAGGAAGGGCCTCCATGCCCAAGGGGAAGAAGAATGGGGCCTACTGAGGCCAAGTGGGTCAGGTAACCACTCAGGTGGCCTAGGAGTAAGGGGCCACTTACAGCATGAAGCAGAGTTGCCAAGCCAGAAGGGACTGGTAGTCAGAGCTGAAGGCCAGGACTGAAGGCCTCCACTCAGAATCCAGCGAGTATAGCCAACACCCGGATTCTGGTGGGTGGGGCTGTTGCCCAGATGGTCTCAGAGAAGACAGGATTATTTTCAAGCCTTAAGAGCTAATGTAATTTGTTCTGCTGTATTTTGGACTTGCTTGGTGCGGTTATCTCTTCTTTCCTTCTACTTTCTCCCATTTTAGTAGAAATGTCTACATGGTACCTGTTCTACCATTGTTCTGTGGAAACAGATAACTTGTAGTCTAGATTCAGATGTTCACAGGTGAAGAAGAATTTTGCTCCAGGGTGGAATATGCCTAAAGTATAAATGACTCAGAGATTTTGGACTTCGAGTTGATTTAAGACTTTTAGGGTGATACGGTGGTGTGAATGTGTTTTGCGTGTGGCAGGAACATGAATTTTTGGAGACCAAAGGATGGGATGTTATGGATTGAATTCAGTCCCACAAAATGTATTATAAATCCTAACCTCTATCCCTGTGCTTATAGCCCATTAGCGAGTAAGTTTTTTTCTTAGATAACGAGGCAGTGTTAATGTAGGGTGTGTCTTGAGATTGAAGGAGCAGACTAGGCAAGCAGAGATACAGGAAGAGAGATGCCAAGCCACATGACAATAACCAGGAACAAAATCAAAGAGTTGAGGGCCTTCCTGCAGAGCTAACAAAAAGTTTTCCCCTAGAGCGAGAGCTCTGAGTTCAGACTTCAGCTTCTTAACCACAAGAAAATAAATTTCTGTTGTTAAAGCCATCCAATTGTGGTACTGCTGTTGTAGCAGCGCTACAAAACTATGCCAGGTCACTGTAAGATGGAATTGACTTGATGGCAACAAGTTGGTTTTTGAATTTTATCCCTAGTAGAAAATGGAAATCTTCCCAGAAAAAGAGCTAATGCTCATCCATTGCCATTTTTCTTTACGATTCTGGAGCTGGATTCTTGAGCCAACAAATGAACTGTTGAGAAATAGAATTAAGCTGGAATGGATAGGGCTCAAATGTTTAGATCCTGTAACACATTTCTGTTTATCCATACACGTTGAAATGATCAAATGCTATTTGGAAGATTGTAGAAAGAGTTCGTGCCTCTCACAGTAAAATTGTCATCAGACCATAGATTACGACTGTTGACTTTTCCTGATCGAGGACAGCAGGATACCAAAAGGTCCCCTGACCTCCTCTCTTAGTGTGGAGGATCAGTGGATCTCAAAGGTGGAAGAGGTTAGAGTGGAAGCCTCCTTCAGCTGCTACCCCTGCAGGAATCCCTTCTTTGAATCCCTCACAGCTGGCAGTCGTATATAGTTTCTTGCTTGAAACTTCTGGTGACAAGAGTTCTTAATGCCTGTGGCCCCCTGCTGTATTATCAGATTTTCCATTGTTTAAAGGTTCTTAAAGTTGAACCCAAATACTCTTCCCCTGGAGGTTTACTCACTATCTCTTTTTCTGCCGGTGGTAGGAACACAGACAATGTCTTCCCTGTGTATTTTATATGAAAGTTTGTCAGACTCCTAAAGAACTGCATTCCTTCAGCTGTGCCTTGGGCAACTTCATTTACAAATCAGTGCAGCAGGTCCCATTCCTGTGGATAACGTGCCTGAAAAAAAAGTCCTTTTTTATAAATGGCACCCAGAGTATACACAGCATCCTAGCCTTGAGGTTGCCTGACAGATGCGGGGCACAGTGGTGCTGTCCCTCATCCTTTCTGACTCCCTAGCGCTCACTTTATGTTTGATGCACTAGGGTTTCAGCTCGTTACTGTGATTCTGCTTTACCAGTTGTGACCTTACACGGGTCACTTAGCCACTTAAGGCTCGGTTTGCTCCAGTCTTAAATGAACATGAAGATTCCTCCTCCTTAGACAAGTTGTGAGGCACTGAGAGAATATGAGGCACATAGCACAGTGTGTGGCAGATAGTAGGCATATCGCACACAGTGACTTGTGCATTATTCATTGTTAGTACTATTAGTACTACTACTGTGTTACTGTGAGGAGTAGCCGCAGGAGCTGCAGCAGCGACAGTAAGAAGCAGCATCTCACTGTGAAGCTTGTAGCCAAAGAAAACTTGCCATTTTTTTTCCCTGTATATATTCCTCCCTGGCTGAGTCTCTCCAAATATTGTTGCTATGCACCTATTTTTTTAGTTAAATTTTTTTTTTTTTGCTGAATTTTCTCTTTATGTTTCAGCTGTATTTTGAAACTTACAGTAAGCCCAAACTCTTCTCCATCACAGTTCATTTTGCTGATAGGTTTCAACCTTGAGACACAGCTTATAGAAATCATTGTGATTATCAGCGCTGTCACTTATAGTACTAGCCAGCTTAATGTGATCAACAGATTGGCTGTGTTTTTAAGTAACTGATGAAATGTTGACTGGACAAGGCTCATGGCAGAACTGTGAGTCATTGGAGTCAGCCACAGTGACTGAAGACTTCTTACATTATGGAGTCCCTGGGTCGTGGAAATAGTTAACGTGCCCAACTGCTAACTGAAAAGTTACAGATCTGAGTTGACCCCGAGGCTCCTCAGAAAGAAAGCCTGGCAGTCTGCTTTTGAAAAATCAGCTATTGAAAATCCTCTGGAACACTATTCTGTTCTGATAACACGTTGGGTCAGCATGAGTTAGAGTTGACTTGAAAACAGCTGGCACTGGTCTTCTATTATGGGATCTGTAGTCATGCTTGGGAATACAAAGGTAAGACAGGACTTGGCTATTAAGAAGATTTTTTAAAAAATAACAAACACAAGAAAACAAAGCCAAAGCCACAGTTGTTGAGTCAATTCTGACTCTTAGCAGCCCCATAAGACAGAGTAGAACTGCCCCATAGAGTTTCCAAGGAGTGCCTGGTGAATTCCAACTTCTGGTTAGCAGCTGCAGCTTTTAACCACTATGTGATCAGGATTTCCAAGAAGCTTATTGTTCTGGGAAAAGATTGTGTAGTCATCAGACGACTCAAAATGCACTGTGGCAAGATGTGTTATGATTGAAATGGGAACCTCCTCAAACTCTTTTCTGCTAGATAGAGCTGGGGATGGCTTTGCTGAGGACGTGCCCTTATGAAGGATACATTGACTAGGTCACTGTGCTGGGTCTTTGTGATTCCAAGATAGGAAACCAGGGTTTGACCTTTTGAGTCCTTCATGGTAAGAAAAGAGAAAGCGTTTTCTTTTTTTGTCTCCATTGCTTTCATTTTCTTGAAGCAAATGTCTATTCACTGATGCCCTGAGCCAGAGCCACCATTTGCTGCCTTGTAATCTTCAAGAAAATGCCTTTTCTGTGCTCAAAGCAGAAAGAAAATTCATGGAGGTGAGGGCGCTGGTGTCTTTTTCTTTTGTTGCAGTGTCGTCGTCTACCAATAGGAGCATTGGAACCGTTGAATCTCTGGTAGCAAAACCAGCTAGTGGCTTTCGAGAGTGACTTGTAAATTGGCTTCCTGACACCAGTATGCTTGATATAAGAGCTTTTATTAGCTATCTTTTTCACAGTTTATAGCACTCCTGGGAAGGGAGAGCCATATGCTGTAAGTTTCGGTGGCATAAGGTCAGCATCATGAGGGGAGGTTATAATGGAAACATTAAATGAAGAGTGAAGAGTTTGCTAATGTGACTGTTGAGCATCTGGAGTCGCAGCTCCTCGGTTGAGCTCTTCTTGCTGCGCTCAGTAACAGAATCAGGATCAAGTGGTGACAGCAGAGGTTAGTAGCCTGTGGATAACGTGAAGAATCAGAATTCCAGAACAATTAATTGTGCTCATGGAGAACCTGTATGTAGAGAACCTATATGTAGACAGTCTTTTGAATAGGACGAAAGGATAGTGAGTGGTTTAAAATGAGGAAAGGTGTGCTTCCAGATTGTATCCTTCCACTGTACTTACTGAACGTATTGAGCCAATAGTCTCAGGAGCTGGGCTATATGAGGAAGAATGTGGGGTCAGGTGTGGGGAAGACTCACAACCTGTGATGTGCACGCGACACAGCCCTGCTTGCTGGAAGGGAAGAGAACTTGAAGCACTCGGTGTTGAAGGTCAAGACCGTAGCCTTCAATATGGATTGTACCTCAACATAAAAGAAAAATCCTCAAAACTGAACCAAGAAACAATATCATAATAAATGGAGAAAAGGTTGATGATGTCAAGAATTGCGTTTACTTGAATCCACAGTTAGTACTCATGGAGGCAGCAGGCAAGAAATCAAATGCTGTACTGCACTGGGTGGATCTCCTGCAAAAAGACCTCTGAAAGTTTTGAAAAGCAGAGTTGCCACTCTCAGTACTCAGGTTTGCCTTCCTGAACCAGTCAGTGGTATTTTCAGTTGCCTTATATGCCTGCGAAAGCTGGACAGTGAGTAAGGAAGACTGAAGAAGAATTGATGCCTTTGACTTATTATGGTGTTAGAGTGTTGAATATACTGTGAACTACCAGAAGAAAAAACAAGTGTGCTTGGATGAAGTATAGCCAGTGCACTCTGTAGAAGCTAGGATGGTGTTGTGAATTGAATTGTTTTCTCTCCCAAAAATGTGTGTAGCAGTTGGTTGGGCGATGATTCTTGATATTGTGGGATGTACTTTCATGTTGTAAATTCTGCCTTTATTTATGTTAATGAGGGAGGATAGACGGCATTTGTGTTGGGTAGGACTCAGTGTGTGAGACTGTATCATGCACTGAGGCAATCTCTTGGGCTATGAAAGAAACGGAAGTAAACAGAGAGAGTTGAGGACCTCGTGCCACCAAGAAGCAGTGCTGGAAGCTGAGCATGTCCTTTGGAAAGGACACAGAGTCCCTGTATGTCAGGAGGTCCCAGTTCAGGGGAAGATGGACAGTAAAGATGTTTCTCCAGAGCCAGCAGAGAAAGCCTTCCATTGGAGCTGACACCCTGACTTAGGACTTTTAGCCTACTGGACTGTGACAAAATAAAATTTCTGTTTTTAAAGCCACCTGCTTGTATTTCTGTTATGGCAGCACTAGGTGACTAAAACATATGTCAAGATTTGGTGTCCTGTGCTTTGAACATGTTATCAGTAAGGACCAGTCCCTGGAGAAGGACATACTTGTGGTAAGGTAGAGGATCAGTGAAAATGAAGAAACTCCTTGATGAGAAGAACTGACAGAGTGGCTACAACAGTGGGCTCCAATACAGGAATGACTGTGGGGATGGCACAGGACCAGGCAGCGTGTGTTCCATTTTTTGTACATGGGGTCTCAACCCATGGTGGACCTAACAGCAAGTGCCTGTTAGTTGGTACATTTCTTTTTTGTTAAAATTCTTTCTAGCATTACCTCTGGTTGTTTATTACACCAGGTTGTTCTTTTTCTTTTCTGTATTTAGCAAGTGTTTATTGAGCACTTGCTGTGTGCTAGGAACAGGTGTAAACATCACACAATTCTTGTGTACAGAGAGGTTGAATTTAAGAAGTCTCCAGTGATGGTTCCTTGTCATTTCCATCCACCATCTGCCTATCAGTTTGTCGTACTGTGGTGGCTTGCTTGTTGCTGTGATTGTGGAAGCTGTGCCACCAGTCCTTCAAGTACCTGCAGGGTCACCCATGGTGGACATATTTCACTGGAACTTCCAGGCTATGACAGACTAAGAAGAAAGGCCTGACAGCATAGTTCCAAAAATGATTCAGTGAAAATCCTGTGGATCTCAGTAGAATATTTTCTGATGCAGTGCTGGTAGCTGAGCCTTCTGGTTGGAAAGTACTCGTTAGGTAGAGTGGCTGCAACAGTTGACTTGAGCATACCAGTGTTTGGGAAGGTGGAACGGAACCAGATAGCATTTTGTTTTCCTGTGCTTGGGGTCACTGTGAGTGGGAGTGGACCTGAGGGCACTGAAACCACCATTTTCATGTTAATGGTCAGTTTTGCCCGACAGATACTTAGGAAGCCAGAATGGACTTCTTGACTTTTTCTAAAGATTGTTTATTCCTTTGTTTTGTATCTTTCTATCTAGAGAGAGCAGTGGGGATGGATGGGATAGGGGTGGGGCATCTGCAGAGCCTTTCTCTCTTGGCCTTAGTTGGATCTGCAGCTAACAAGTTTGAATACGTTTTCTGAGTAGAGGAGAGGTACTTTCTATGTGGAAGCAGAGCTCCATGCTCAGTTGTTTGCTTGAGTTTTTTTCCTGACCTGGTATGGTTTGAGGTATGAAGTGACAGCTAAAAGTGTAGGTTGGCTTCCAAGGTGAGACCCACTCTACCAGGCTTGGGATCCTGTCTTCATCTGTGTGGATCTCCCTTCCCATCTCTGTCATAATCTGGCACTTCCCTTAACTATGTTTTTTAGTACTGTGACTAACTCCCACCCTGCCCCCCTCAGTGTCTCACTCTGATTTGTTAGCTTAACATTACCAACAAATGCCCTCATACTGTTGTGCTTGGTAGGCAGCAAAGAATAGCTTATGTATGTATTTTGAAATACATAATTGTTTCTTTTTGTGACTAGAAGTCTTATTCATAAACAGTTTCCTCACAGCGCTCCTGTGCCAGAGGTGGAATCATTACAGATGTCTTGGGAAGAAAGAGAATGGTGTCTTTCAACTGGAAGATGGTCCCCCGATTCCTTCTCCAGTAGAGCATCCCAGATTATAGTATCAATGTGAATTTTGGGGTATAAATGCGGAGATACACCTCAGACCTTATATTCTTGTATAGTAGTCCTGACTTTACCATGAACTACCAGGTGTTTTTGAGAGAAATGAAGTCAGAATGCTTTTACTAAAAAAAAAAAAAAAGAACACCTTGTTATTTTTTCCCTGAAAAAAGGTGCTTCTCTCTTTCTCCCCTTCTCTGTTTTTATTTCTCATATCCTAAAAATATTCCCAATCGTAAAAAAAGGTTCATGTGGTAGTGTTCTCATTTCTTATGGTAATCCATGGAGGTGAGTGAAGTTTTGATTTGCCCCAGACTTGCACTTTGATTGGCGTAGGATTAGAACCCAGATCTTCTGATCCCCAGACTTTTCAGTGTTTAGTGGACTCCAGATGTTATTAAAACTACGAAACATAAAAAGCTAGTTACTTCTTTGTAGTGGCATTTGATAGCAAAGTGTGAGTGTGCTAGGAATCTCAGAAAGGGTTACAAACGGGAACGATCACTTAAGAGATGTGAATTGCTGTGTCGTGCAGTGGCTTCTTCCAGCAGCGGGCAGGCAGTAAATGTGGCCTGCCATCTTCTAAATCTTAAGCTTTTAAATCAGTCTTAGGCCCTTCTTACCTTTCTAGTTTCCTTATTTCCACTAGATTTACTTTTTAAAATTCTTGACTTGCCAAAAGTTTTGTACTTAACATTTGGCTTGCTAATAAATTCTAAAGTAATAAAGTGTCACCTGCCATTTCTATAGTTTCCCTTTAGTGATTCCTGTGCTGTAATGTGACTCATTTGTTCTTTTCCTAAGGATCTGGAAAGAAAACCATATTACTGAAGAGAAAACAGGACAGTTAATTTGCCACCTCCCCCCTCCCTTTTATTTATTTTGTTGTTGAGACTATACACAGAAAAATATGCACCCATTCATGAAGCTAGCAAGCAGGCATCTAAGTACCATCAGTTGATCCCAACCCACCTGAAGCAGAGGAGAATGAAAGACATCAAAGACATAAGGAAAATATGAGCTCAAGAGACAGAAAGGGCCACGTAATTCAGAGACTACATCAGCATGAGACCAGAAGATCTAGATGGTGCCCAGCCACCACTAGTGACTGCCCTGACAGGGAATATACCACAGGGCCCCCTGACATAATGTAAGAAAAATGGCCGTGCGGAACATGAACTCTACGAAAAAGACCAGATTTGATCGTTCAGCAGACTACAGGATCCCAGGAAGACATCATCCCTGGACTCTCTGTTAGTCTAGAACTGAAAACATTCTTGAAGCCAGCTCTTCAGACAAAGACTAGACTGGACTCTAAGACACAGAATGATATTGTTCAAAGAGTGTGTTTGTTGACGTAAGTAGATAAATGAGGCTAACTGGGCAGTTCCTGTCCAGAAATGAGATGAGAGAGCAGAGGGGGACAGAAACGGGTTGAATAGACATTGGAAATACAGGGGTATAAGGGGGAAGAGTGTGGTCTCACAGGGTGCAGACTGCAGTTAGAGTTACCTAGCACTGTGTAAGTTTCTGTATTACAAATAGACTTGGATTGTGAACTTTCATTTAAGCCAAGTGCCAAGTGCCGTTCATTTAAAGCATCATAAAATATCTTGAAAAGGAGAAAATACACCAGTTCAGGAGTTTTGATGTGTACCATTTAGTGACATTGATTACATCCTTCAGGTTGTGCAACCGTTGTCAGTTTCCTTTTTTGGATCATCCCTGCCCCCCATTACCATAACCTCACTGCTTCCCAAAGTTTCTGTTTAATCTTTCCAGTTACTGTTGTCAATTGGATTCCATATAGATAGTTCTTAAAAGAACATAATGCTCAAGACAGATATTTTTTATTAATTAAGATAAACTATTTCGTTTCAAGAAGACATTGGGGTTACTTTTGGTTTAAAGATTATCTCTGCTGTAGTTTTGGGGGTTCTTCTTACTGTCATGGCTCCAGGAAGTCTAGAGTTCATGAAAAGTTGAAATTCTCTTCTGCATTTCCCCCTTTTGATCAAAGATTCTTCTGTAGAATCTTTGATCAAAATGTTTAGTAATGGGCTCTGTCAGGGGTCACAATAAAGGCTTCCAAACAGGGCTGGAGAAAAATGTAGACTAAAATTCTAATTCACCAAAAAAGAAAAAAGTGAGAGAGACAGAAAAAGAGACCAGACTTAGTTGTCAAACAGAACTGGAGAAACTCCAAGAGTATGGTCCAAAGACACCCTTCTAATTCAGTAATAAAGTCACTCCTGAGGTTCACCATTCAGCCAATGATTAGACAGGCCCATAAAAGAAAGCAGAACTAAACGGGCCCACCAGCCCAGGGTTACGGACAAGAATGCAGAAGGGAATAGGAAAGCTGGTAATGGGGGACCCGAGGTCCAGAAGAGAGTGTTGACATGTTGTGAGGTTGGCAACCAATGTCACAAAGCACTATGTGTATTAATTTAGTTACAAACTAATTTGCTCTCTACACCTTCACCTAAAGTACAATAAAAAAGATTTTTAAAAAAGATAATCAAATGGAAATTAATAATAGTTAGAACTAAATAACAGATAAATATGTATCTATTCAGATGATTTGCCCATTTTTGATTGGTTTGTCTTTTTTGTTGTTGAACGTGTGTGTGTGTGTATGCGATGTGACAAGTTCATTAACTCATCCTAGAAAGAGTGTTACATACATCATTGCTGAATATCACTTCATTCACTTTCGAAGCACTCCCCTTGGAAAGCTGTGCACTGACGCCAGCATGTAGTGCACTCTTTAAAGCAGTTTTGGAACTCTTTTTTTCTGGAATGGCTGTCAGGGCTGTCCTGAATGTCATAAGTGTCCTTGATGTCCTGAATGTCATCTAAATGTCTTGCTTTTGATATTTCCTTTATCTTCAGGTAAAGAAAAAAGCCATTGGGGGCCAGATGAGGTGAGTAGGAAGGATATTGCAATACAGTTATTTGTTTTCTGGCTAAAAACTCCCTCACAGGCAGTGCCATGAGAGCCGCACATTGTTGTGGTGCAAGAGCCACAAGTTGTTGGCTACAAGTTCAGGCCATTTTCGTCCAGCTTTTTCACACAGCCTTTTCAGCACTTCCAAATAGTAAATTGGGTTAACTGTTTGTCCAGTTGGTACAAATTCATAAAGAATAATCCCACTGATACCAAAAACGGTTAGCAACATCATTTTGACTCTTGATTTGAACTGATGAAAGTTTTTTGGTCATGGAGAATTGGCTGACTTCCATTGTGCACTTTGACGCTTTGTTTCAGGATCATATTGGTGCATCCATGTTTCATCACCCATGGTAACATGGCCCTAAACATCGTTTTGCCACTTCAGAAGATCTTGGCAAACTTCGAGTCTCTTGTTTAGTGTTCATTGGTGAGCTCCTTAGGGCCCATTTTGTACACAGCTTTCTTATGCCAAGATTTTCAGTTAAGATTTTCCTGTTTGTCTACTGATGTCTACTTCTTCTGCTATGCTTCTTACAATTAACCAATGATTTGGATGCACAGTTCAGTCAATTTTTGTGGTGTTTTCATCAGTTCTCGTTACTAACTTCCCTGACTTCTCTTCATCAGTGACACTTTCTCTCCCCATATAAAAACATTTAATCCATTTATACACTGATGTTTTCCTCATGGCATTATCTCCATATACTTGAACTGACATATTCCTGATTTCACTTGTGTTCTTGACAAGTTTAACAAGAAATTTAATGATTTAACGTTTGCTCCTTGCTCTGATTCAAGATCCGACATTTTTGTCATGGCACACGAAAACATGCAACAACAAAACTCAGCAAGATGCCGCCACACATCAACATGAACACAGCTGTGAGATACTGATAAGCCAAAGTTTTGACTCCTTACTGAGCTGTTTGTACAGTGCTGCTAATGTAAGCACATGGTCCAAGTTTACAAACTTAATTGTCACACTTGTATAGTTCAGTGATGTTAGACAGACACGTTTCATATCTTCTGTATCTTTTAGACACTCCTTCATCTTTTCCGGTTAAATAGAGACCAATTGATGTGCCTTGGGTAGCAACTTGCAAGCTGTTAAGACTCAGGCATTATGCAGCAAACTAGGAGATAGAACAGAAGGCACTGAAGAAGTTATTAGTCCAGTTAACTGGAATACCTCATGAAAACATAGCTCTAAACCTCCAAATTAAGAAACCAAATCCCATGATGATTTTGGTGGTACATAAGTAGCCTCAGCAGCTGCTTCTCTTTTTCTTTTTAGTTGTTGTTCTAAATATGTCTATCATACAACATTTGCCAGTTTGCCTTTTTCAGGCATACTGCTTATTGACAGCAGTTACAGTAATTGGCTGTGCAGTGATTCCCTTAATGCATCTGATACTCCCGTCGCCATGACTGGCCCTTTCCCCTCCCTCCTTCCCCTGGTAACAACTCAGAAACTTTTCTTCTTACACCTTGGTCTTTTCTTCCTGTTTTGTATAAGTGGTGTCATAGTGTTGGTCCTTTTGTAATGGACTTGTTGCCCTCAGCATCATGTCTTCCAGCTTCACCTGTACTGTAGCATGTATCAGGACTGAGTAGTAGTACACTGTATGTATGACATTTTGTTTATCCATACATCTGTTGATGGTCATTTATGTTGTTTCTTCCTCTTGACTATTGTAAATAGTGCTACAGTGAGCACAGTATACAAGTTTTCTGTTTGAATCTCTGCTTCCAAGGTTTTTTCTTTTTTTTATGTATTCCTAGAAGCATAATTCCTGGTTTATATCGGAAACTGTAGTGGCATAGTGGTTAACTGCTACAGCTGCTAACCAGAAGGCCAGCAGTTCAAATCCACTAGACGTTCCTTGGGAACTCTGTGGGACAGTTCCACTGTCTATATGGTTGTTACAAGTCAGTGAGTTTGGTTTTGTTTTTTTCTGGTAGTTCTCATTTTTAGCTTTTTGAGGAACTGCCACATTGTTTTCCACAACAGCTGTATCATTTTACGTTCCCATCAGCAGTGTGACAGGGTTTCAGTTTCCTCACATCCGTGCCAACATTTGTTATTTTTAATTTTTTATCTTAGGCTTCATAGTGAGAGTGAAAATGGTGTCTTCTTGTGGTTTTGATTTGTGTCTCTCTGATGGCTGATGAACATCTTTTCATGTATTTGGCTTCCATTTGAATATCCTCTTCAGTAAAATGTCTGTTCAAGTGATCTGTCCATTTTTGATTGGTTTATGTGTCTTTTTGTTGTTAAGTTGTTGGATTCTTATGTATATTTTGGTTATTAGATTCTGATTGGAAATATGGTTTCTGAAGATCTTTTCCCAATCCGTAAGTTGTCTTTTTACTTTTTTGGTAAAGTATTTTGATAGACAGAAGTTTTGATTCTTATAATGTCTTTTTATAATGTCTTTTTTTTTCGGTCTTTTGTTGTTTGTGCTTTTGTTACTGTGTTAGGTAGTCCATTGTTAAAAGTTAGATCTGACCACATCACCCTTGCTTGTTCCTCTAAGAATTTTATGGCTTTGCTGTCCATGTTTATATCCTTAATCCATTTTGAATTTGTTTTTGTGTGTGCTGTGAGGTATAGATCCTGTTTCATTTTTCTGCATGTGGAAATCCAGTTTTCCTAGCATGGTCTATTGAGGACAGTCTTTCTCACATCAAGTGGAATTGTTACCCTTGTCAAAAATCAGTTGACTGTGTATATATAGGTTTATTTCTAGCCTTTCAGTTCTAATCCTTTGATCTCTTCATCAGTATCCATGGAAGCAGCAGTCGAGATATCAACTAAGAGTCTCTGACAGAACAGGAGAAAAGTGGGCTTCAGAATTCAAATTCTAGTAAAAAGACCAGACTCCCTGGTTTTACTTACTGCGCATGGAGGGACTCCAGAAGGTATAGCTCCTGTACTCTCTGATATCTTAAAACTAAAACCATTCCCAAAGCAAACTATTCAAACAAAGATTTGACTGGACTATAAGACATAAAATGAAACTCATGAAGAGTGTGCATCTTAGCTCACATAGATACCTGACAGAAAATGAGCAACTTCTGTCTGGAGTTGAGATGAGAAGGCAGAAACGGACAGGAGCTGGTTGAAGAAACAGGAAACACAGGGTTGGGAAGCAGGACTACGTCGTCATGTTATAGAGAAAACAGCTAGGGTCACCTAACAATGCGTATATAAATTTTTGTATGAGAAACTAACTTGAATTATAAACTTTCACTTTAAGCACAATAAAAAGAGAGAAGAGAAGAAAGAAAGAAGGAAATCAAGGATGTATTACACTGGGGAAATCTGCTGCAAAAGATCTCTTTATGGTCTTAAAAAGCAAAGATCTTCCTTTGAGGACTAAGGTACACCCCTGACCCAAGCCATGGTATTTTCAGTTGCGCTTGTAGGCTTGCAAAAATATGAATAAAAAGACTAAAGAAGAGTTGATACCTTTGAATCATGATGTTAGTGAAGAATATTGATTATATCATGAGCTATTAGAATAATGAATAAGTGTTTCCTAGGGAAGAAGTCCAGCTGGAGTGCTCCTTGGAAGCGAGGAGAATGAGACTTGGTTCACATACTTGGGATGTGTTATCACTAGAGATCAGTCCCTGGAAAATGACATCATCCATGGTAAGGTAGAGGGACAGCGAAAAAGAGGAAGACCTGGGATGAGATGGACTGACACAGTGGCTGCAACACTGGGCTAAAATACATTGACAGTTAGAGGATGGTATAGGACCTGGCCGTGTTTTGTTCTGTAGTCCTTGGGATTGCTATGAGTGAGAACCAAACATAATTTTGTCCTTGCTTTTTATATATATTATTGAAAAACATGAAGGACAAACCGTTTAGAATTATCAAGCGTTAGTGTCTTACTTACACTTGTCCTTATACTTGTCCCTTCAATTTCCTTTATTAGTGATCTTTTTTTTTATATCTATGGCTTTGAATTATTTTCTTGTCCTTTCCATCTCCAAAACTCCCATTAATATTTTTTGTAGATTTGGTCTGACAGATATGAACCCTTTCAGGTTCTGTTTGTCTTTTACTAGTTTAGTTCATCTTCATTACTGAAGGATAGTTATGTTGGGTATAGTGTTTGGCTGACCCTTTTTCCCCCCTAGCATTTTAAATATGTCATTCCATTGCTTTCTGGCCTCTATTGTTTCTGGGGATTGAAATTGGGAATATCCTTTGTATGTGAGTGTTTGCTTTTCTCTCACTGCTTTTGCAATTCTTTTTAATTTTTAAGACCCTGTGTTATTCTTTGTCTACAGAAACAATAGTAAAGCGTGTAAGTATACAAGGTCTGATAATTAAGTCTGCGACCTTAATTGTTCCAAGTGTTGCATATGTCATTGCAGTATGTGGCGGTCCCGATGGTCACCTTCGAAGTACTCCCCTTGAGAAGTTATGCACCAATGCCAGTGCCTAGTCCATGCTTCAAAGCAATTTTAGAACTCTTTCTGGAATGGCCATTGTGCACCGTGGCATGATGGCAAGGTCGCGAATGTAATTTCATAGTTGTCTGTGAGGGAGTATTTAGCCAGTAAACAAATAAGTGTATTAGAACACCCTCCCTACTCACCTGATCTGGCCCCCAGTGACTTTTTTCCTTTATGTGAAGAGAAAGGAAGTATTGAAAGGAAGCCATTTTGATGACATTCAGGATATCAAGGGTAATATGACTACAACTCTGATGGCCATTACGGAAAAAGAGTTCCAGAATTGCTTCAAGGGTAGACTAGGTGCTGGCTTCAGTGCGTAGCTTCCCCAGGGGAGTACTTCAGAGATGATCATACTGATATTCAGCAGTGAGATGTGTAGCACTTTTTGTAGGCTGAGTTCTCAAATCGTCGTTCCTTGTATTTATAGAGAGATTTATATCAAGGAAATGACTCATGATTGTGGAGGTTCAGATGTTTCAAGTCTGTGGGTCAGGCTGAAGCCTTCTTCTGCTTCACGTAGCCACAGAGTCCAGGGAACATAAGATGGGTTCACTGGACACCAGGCCTCTTGTTCACAGGCTGTGAAGACCAGTAGGTCCCAGGATTGGCAGGCAAAATGGCAGATACGCTGCTAGATAAGTCCCAAGAGCTAGAAGTCAGATTAACAGGAGCCATCTACAGGATCCAGAGTCATTTACTATATTCCATGCAGGCCACACCCCCAGGAAAACTCCCTTTTAACTGATGGAATACTCAAAGCAGATCACATCGTGGGGGTGATCACATCATGATACAACTGCCAAACTATGTCGTAACTGCCAAGCCAATGAGAATCATGGCCCAGGCAAGTTGGCACGCAGTCTTTATGGAGCACAGAGGGAGCATAGAGCCTAACTATCATGTGTCTTGGTGTAGAACTCTTTGGACTTATCCCCTTTGGGGTTCTTTGAGCTTCTTGGATTTGTATGTTCATATGCTTCATTAGATTATGGAAATTTTGTCATTACTTCTTCAGTTACTCCTTCTGTCATTTCGTTATGGAAGTTCTGTGATGCATGTATTAAGTCTCTTGTCCCATAATTTCTTTAAACTGTACTTAGCGTTCTTGAGCCTCTATTCTTGTCATTCTTCAGTATCTTGTTATTTCGACCTCTCCCAAACACACCAGAGAACACACTGTGTCGTGGATTGAATTGTGTCCCCCAAAAATATGTGCAGTAATTTGCCTGGGCCAGAATTACCTGTATTCTGTAATTCCCCTCCAATTTGTGATTTTTTGATGCTGTAATTCTTAATCTCTGCCTGTGGTTAACAGAGTGGCTTATGCTAGAGAAGATTAGGTTGGAGTTCTACACCAAGACACATTATAAATCCCTTCATAAGATCACCTCCCTGCCCCATTGTAAAGGAAGTTTCCCTGGAGTATGGCTTTTACCATCTTTTATCTTACAAGGGATAAAAAGAAAGGGAAGCAACCAAAGAGTTGAGGACCTCATACTATTAAGAAAGCAGCACCAGGAGTACAGCACTTTCTTCAGACTTGAGGTTCCTGCATAAGATGCTACTGTACCAAAGACTGATACAACACAAAGACTTTCCTCCAGGGCCGACAGAGGGATAGCCTTCCTCTGCAGCAGACACCCAGAATTTGGACTTGTAGTCTACTAGACTGTAATAAACTTTCCTTGGTTAAAGCCATTCACTGTGGTAGTTTTGGTAGAGCAGCACTAGATAACTGAAACACACTGTGATCAGTGTCTCCACCAGCAGGCACCACCACTGATGTGAGATACCATGTACCTAATCAGTCTTTCTGCTGGGAGGCACAGCTTCTCCAGTTATTATGCCCCTCCTTTTTTCGTTTCTTCAATCCTGTTTTCAGTTGGAAACTCAAGCACAATGAGTTGCCTTTGGGGATGAGTGTTGCCCTTTGGTTTTGTTTAAGGTTTCCTTCCTTGCCTTGTGGAGAGGTATTGCTTATATCTGAGATGATGACAGACAGAATTTCCTAGTTTCAGGAGGAGAAGATGCTTGCACTCTCCAGAAGGACCTTGGGGAGAGTTGTGTTGTTGGTTGCAGAGCTCCAGTGGCCCTCTGCTGGTTGGAGGAGCAGTCTCCTCCACCTTCTGACTCCACTGTAGGGAACGTTTTGTAGGAGTTCACGCAATCCAGCAGCTGACCATTACTAGTTGGGAGAGAGGTGGTCGTGTTCTGGACACACTCTGAGAGAGGTCTGCTTTGTTGCTATTAGAGCTCGCCCTTCATACGGTCTCTGTGGGGGTAGTGTCCACTCAAGAAGCATGTTTCCCAGCACACAAAAGCCTCAGTCAGCAGTCCTCAGTATTGGCTGGAAGGGGAGCAAACAGACACAAATTGATGCCCAGGAAGGTCTGACCTATATGTTTCCAGGACTGATCTGTGTTGCACACAGGAAGGCAGATGGAGTGATGAGTGTGGAAGCACATTCCGCTGCAGGGGCCTTCAGTAGCGTTTGCAGCAGCTTGGCAACCAGTAGTTACCACTTAGGCATAGGGTGTTATCCTCTGGTCTAGTCACGTGGAGATCTTCCTTGTTGCTCCCAGAGTCCCTTTGTACATTACTTGTAGTGAGTACTGCGTCCACTTAAGGGTCCTGCTTTTTGGTACATAACAGCTTTAGTCAGCAGTCCTCAGTGCCAACTGAAAGTAGGATCAGACTTAACCCTAATTGACCTCCAGGGAGGTTTACCTTGTTGGTTTTAGATACCAGAGCTGTGCAGTATGTGGGGAGGCAGGTAGAGTACTGACTATGGGAGCAGACTCTACTGCACAGGTCTTCTATAGCAACTCACAGCAGGCTTGCAGACAGTAGTGTTAGGGTGGGGAAGATGCTGGCACACTCCAGATGGACCTTCGGGAGGGCTGCCTTGATATTAGGGTCCTCCTGTAAAATGTTAGCTGTGGCTGTGGCCTCCACTAAAGATGCATGTTTCTTGGTGCATAGCAGCCTCAGTCAGCAGTCTCCAGCACTAACTGAAGGGGAAGGCAGGTGGACCTAAACTGTTTCTAGGAGGTGTGTCCTGTTGTTTCCTGAGGCCTGACCTGTAGGGTGTGCAGGAAGGCAGGCAGAGTGTTGACTAGAAGAAGAGACTCCACTGTTCTTTTATAGCACTTCGCGGTAGGCTTGCAGCAAACTGTCTGGATGGGGATGGGCTGGCACACTCCAAATGGATCCCCGGGAAGGTCTACCTTGTTGATTTTAGAGCAGAAACTTGGGGTCGTGAATCTGTATAAGCAGTGGCTGTGGTGGTTAGGGAGGCAGGTTCCTCTTCTGGGTATACTTCCCCAGTTCATAGCAGCTGGCAGGAATGGTGGGAGAAATCATTTTCCTACCATATATGACCTGTGGATTCATTGATTCTTGTGTGTTTACAGTTCCCCACTGTTTTCATCTGTTCCCCAATTCAGAGTTCTTCCAAGTCGTTGTTGTTTTTGCAGGGGAGAGTTGAAACTTTGGTCAGTTTTCACTGCCATCCTCCCAGAATGTACTTTTTTTAAAAAAAGGTTTATACTAGTGATTTTATTTTTTACATGGATATGTGGACACACACACACTCACACACTCGATTTCTGTGTAAATGCATAAACCAAATAAAGCCAAACCTGTTGCTTTCGAGTGAATTCAGATGGAAACTTTTAATACATTCAGCAACTTTACTGACACTACTTAGTTTCAGAAATACAGCAGAGACGGGAATCCAAGAGTCATGGTCCCCTTGCCCTCATGGAGCTTTGATATTTTAAGAAAGCAAGTATATTGCTGTTGGGTGCTGTTGAGTCGGTTCTGACTCCTGGCAACCCTGGGTACACTGGAATGAAATAGTGCCAACTCCTGCATTATCCTCACAGTCATTGCTGTTAGGCCCCATTGTTGCTGCCACTGTGTCAGTGCATCTCGTCAGGGGTCTTCCTGTTTTTCGCTGACCCTCTGCTTTACCAAGCATGATGTCCTCCTCCAGGGACTCGTTCCTCCGGACAACATGTCCAAAGTATGTGAGATGACGTCTTGTCATCTAAATAGCTTTCCTTCTAAATAGCCTTCTGGCTCTATAAATTGCATAGAAATGCAAATATACATGCATCTGTGTGTGCATGTGTTTATATATGTATATGTGTGTGTATATCTTACATATGTATATCTACTTACATATAGAAGTACAGCATAAAAGCATGCAGTTCTGTAGTTGGTTGGGCTAGATTTAAGTCCTAGCTCAGCCATCTGCTAGCTGAATAACGTGATGTAAGCCACTTGAACTCTCTTTCAACTTCCGCATCTGTGAAGAAGCAATAGTATACCTCAGTACCCCTAGCGGATTAGTGGAAAGTTTCAGTGAGAGATAATACAAGAGACATGTTTAATGCTGTGTTTGTTGCGTAGTTAAGTTCAGATAGTAAGATAGTATAAGTTGCGTTCATCATGACTACTTTCTGTTATGTTTAATGGATATTTAAATGAAATGTGCCAACAAGCTATGAAATGGCATCTCGATGAAATCTGTCTTGGATATTTTCCCTTTTTTTGGCTTTAGGTGAAGGTTTTACAGAGCAGATTAGTTTCTCATTCAGTAATTTATACACAAATTGTTCCATGACATTGGTTGTAACCCCTGTAATCTGTCAGTGCACTTCCCATTTACCACCCTAGTTACCCCATTTCCACTAGTCTGGTTTTCCTGGCCCTTTCCTGCCCTCTCACCTTTGTTTTTGGGCAGATGCTGCCCTTTGGGTCTCATGCAGATGACTGTTCTAAGGAGCACTTTTCTCATGAGTGTTGTTTATTGTACAGGCCTGTCTAATGGCTGGAAGGCAGCTTCTTGAGAATGGCTTCAGTTCCAAGTCTAAAGGGGGTCTTGTAGTCTGTAGGATTTCTCCAGTACTTCTTAAACCAGCAAATAGGGTCTTTTTCTTCCTTTTCTTTCTTATGAATTTGAATTTTTTCTACATTTTCCCCTACTCCAACCAGAACCTTCAATTGTGGTCCTGGTAAGAGTGACCAGTAGTGGTAGCTGGGAACCATCTGATTCTCCTGGTTTTGAGCTAGTGGAGGTTGTGGTTCCTGTGGTTCGTTAGTCCCTATACTCGTTGTTTACTTGGAGTCTTTGGTTTTCTTCATTTTCTTTTGCTCTGGATGGAAAGAGACCACATGTATCTTTGTATCTTAGAAACACTGCTCACCAAAGTAGGATATAGAACATTGTGTTTATGAACTACATTATGCCAGTTGACGTAGATGTCCCCCAAGACTATGGTCCTTAGTCTTCAAGCCCTTTAACTTTGGTTCCTCAAGGTGTTTGATTGTATCTAGGATGTTCCCATGGCCAAGCCCCCATGTTCTACGTTACGCATATATGAATATCCATGTCACACATCGTAATTGGAATGGAGAAGTATGCACAGCCAAACATATATGTACTCCCATAGATCCTAACACACCTGTGCTGCATACGTATCTACCTGTATGTCTACTCATGAATTGTTATTGCTGTTGTTGCATGACTGTACTTGTTACAGCATGTACTGTCTGCCCTTGATTATTGTGTACCTTTCAGTGTCTTCCCCTGCCTTGGTCACGTCAACCTGACTTCCCCCATATTGTGTACCACCTTTCCTGTCACCTGAACACATGTCCTCTCCCTAGTTAGTGATTTTCCCTCCCTGCCCCTCCTATCCTTGGTAACCATTTAAAAATGTTTCTTACTGTGTGCAAGCCTTTTCTTGACTGTTTATGGTAGCGGTCTCATGTAATACTTGTCCTCTTTTGTGAATGACTTCTTTCACTCAGTGTAATGTCCTTGAGGTTCATCTATGTAGTGAAGTGTTTCACAGATTCATAATTACTCTTTGTTGTGTTGTATTCCATTGTGTGTCTGTACCATAGTGTATCCATACGTCTGTCGATGGACACTTCTTTTTACTATTGTGAATAATGTTGCAGTGAATGCAGGTGTGCATGTGTTGTTCTGGACCTTTTTAGGGCTCTGGAAGGAGATAAGCTGTCTGGTAGTTTACGATTATACATAATATTTCTTTCCAAGGACAGTCTCTCTACTCAGTGCAGGAAGTAAACACTGCATCTAATCAAGCTACAAAACGTACAGAATTGAGCACTTAGCACTTACCCACTTTCAGAATCTCCAAATAAAATCATGAAAGTGTTCAAGTAGTTCTTTGAAAATAATGTTTAACTAAAAATACCCTTTGGTATAAACTAATTACTGTACGCTCTTCACAACTTGCTAATGAGTTGTCACCAGAGAACATGGAAGATTGTGAATATCAGAGTATGTGATAATTGAAATCCTTAGTAAGACTGTGTTTATTTTCCCCCACTTCAGTGACACTTAAAACTGTAGCTGGCCTTACAAGCCAAACTGAACAGTTTTACACTGTTAAGCTGAGAAATAGGAGCAAACTTGTCAGCAGTTATGATCTGTATGTTGTGATGTTTTAGGGTTAGTTTAGCTGCTGCTGTATTACCATGCGTTGTTTAGGGTGAAAGGAATGATGTACTTCAGGATTAATTCATCATGGATTGTGTAGACCATGCATGATAACTTTTGTGTTTTACATTAGCATTCAGTGAAACCTGTGAGAGCTGGAACTTGACTTGACTGCCTTGTTTTTCTGGGTCTCCCAAGATTTTCACCTTGGACAAGGTGTAGTCGTAACAGTTTTCTATCCCTCTTTTTAATGGAAAGTATTTGAGTTTTCCTTTTCTGACAAGTTTCCGCCTTATGTAGGTTCTGCCTTTCTCAGGTTTTACTATACTAAAGTTTTAAACTTAAGAACCACATACATTATTAGGAGAAAAATTACACTTATTAATACCCACCTTTAACAGATGGTGGGAATATTTTCCTTTGTTGGAGAAATGTAAGTTATTATCTGCTTTCTCTGTATACCTTACTTTTTCATGAATAGCACACTCACATAAGTAACTATTTCATGTGGATTTTCTAATCTGTTGGTATGCAGTGCTCTTAGCTATCTCTTACAATCTTTTTATTTCTGTATGGTTGGTCGTAACATACCTCCCTTTATCTCTGATTTTAATTATGTCTTCTCTTTTTCCTTATAATTTTATGTAAAAGTTTGTTAATTTTACTGTTATTTTGAAAGAACCAACAACTTCTGGTTTTGATTCTATTGTTTTTCTGTTACCTATTTCATCTTAATCCATTCAGTTGTTGTTAGTCGCTGTCATGGATCAAATTGTGTTCCCCGGGAAATCTGTGTAGCGGTTTAGCTAGGCCTTGATTCCGGATGTTGTGTGATGTTCTTCCACGTTGTAATCCTGCCTTTGTGATGCTAACGAGGGAGGATGGGCAGCCATTGTGTTGCTGGGCAGGATTCAGTGTGTAGAGTGTTTAGTGTCTTGAGGCAATCTCTTGAGATATAAAAGAAAGAATCTAGCAGAGATTTGGAGACCTCATACCATTGAGCAGCAGTGTGGGAGCTAGTGCATCCTTTGGACCTGAGGTTCCTGCACCAGGATGCTCTCATTGTGTAAACAATGATAATTTCTCATATTGAATTTGGATTTGTAGCTTAAGGGACTGTGACAAAATAAAATTTCTGTGCTGTTGCTGTTAAAGGAGCACTAGTTGACTACAACAGCTGCTGTCCAGTCAGTTGCAACTTAATGGTGACTCCATGTGTTCAGAGTAGCACTGCTTCACAGGGTTTGTAAGGCTGTGGCCTTCTGGAAGGAGATCACCAACCCTGTCTTCCGGGGTACTCCCTAATGGGTTCAGACTGACAGTCTTTTGGCTAGTTGTTGAGCATTTATTTATTAGGTCCACCTAGGACCTCCTATCTTTACTCTGTTTTGTTTTCTTTGTAACAAGAAATGGTTTCACTTAATATGATCTGATAAGGTTTTCATATTCAACTATTCCATCAAGAGTGATTGCTCATGTATCAGTTTTGCTTTGTTTGCTCCTCCAATCAAAACCCAGAGCAGGAAGACGACTGTGAAATGATTAGGTCAGTGCAGACTGAACGGAGATTCCTACTGAAAGCTGCTCAGTGCCGTTCATGCCAGCACAGGCTGTGCTTCATGTACAATTTCAGTTGATAGCGTGTGATTTAGGGCAGGTTCAAGGTTCCTGAAAAGCAACAAGGATGTAATTATGAACTGAAATTAATAGAAACAAATGCACAGTTTCACCTGTTTATTTAACAGTTACCAAAAACCAAACCCACTGTCATCAGATTGGGTCTGACTGTCTGTGCTTCCTTTTTCTAGTTCTTCCAAGTATAAATATTAAATTGATTTGAGATCCTCTTTTTGAAAACCAGCACTTAACAATTGTAACTGAGCTCTGCCTTTGCCGCATCCCACAAGTTTTGATATGTTGTGCTTCAGTTTTCATTCATCTTTAAGTATTTTCTCATTTTTCTGTAACTTTTGTTGAAGTCATGTCACTGATTAGACCCCAAGTGACCTGATTTCAGGTTCTGGAGATTGAGCTAGCAAGTTTAGTCTCCCAACGAGTGGCAAACTGGGCTCCCCTTCCTGCAAAGCACGGGAGGATGCATCCTTTTTGGTAGCCAGCCAGCCAGCCAGTAGCAAATGATGCAAAAGTTTATTAAGGGAAAGTACATTCAAAGGAGGGAACAGGTCGTTTTACGTGAGTGGAAAAAGACCCAGCATAAATTTTGGGGGTGCTTTTTATTGGCAAAAGCAGGGCGCAGTGTCATAGATATGAGGCTGAGGTAGTAACTTGTTTTTTGATTGGGTTTGAGGCTACTATAGCTACTTCACAACTACCAGGAGGAATTGTATTTGCCTCACAAGCTGCCAGGGAGAACTGTTGACATGTGGCAGATCAGGTTCCCTTGGTAACCTTATCAGCACTGTATGTGTTCTGTAATGCAAACCATGATCTTTGTTATCCCTAGAAAATGTTAGATTCTGGAGTTAAATATGTTAGCGTGTGGTGGCAGAGATCAGGTTCCCTAGCTAGCCTTGACAGTTTGACCCATTGGTGTTTAATAAAGTGTTTATTGTCACATGTATGTGAAGCACCGTTTTCCCGCTGTGTTTTATTTGTAGTTTCACTCCATTGTCGTCAGAAAAGATAGTTTGTATAATTACAGTGTTCTAAAATTTTATCAGACTTGTATTGTGACCTAATACTGTATCTTTTTGAGTAGTGTGCCTGCCTGAGTAACCCACAAATGCACATAATGCCTGCTAAAGACAAAATTATGCAAAAAACTTCTGGTATAGTATATCCATGCATGTATGGTGTGTCTTCTGACATTTTCAGAAGTGAATTTTGGCCTCATTCACCATTATTCACTCCTTCCATATGTTACTTTTGACCTCATTTGTAACAAAGATATAAGGCATGATCAAAAAAGTATGAATCAAATTTACCCTGGTGGCATGGTTGGTTAAGTGCTATGTCTACTAACCAAAAGGTCAAATCTGCTAGGCACTCTTTGGGAACTCTACAGGGCAGTTTTACTCTGACCTCTAGGGTCCCTACAAGTCAGACCTGACTTGATGGCAGTGGGTTTGGTTTTCAGTAATTGTAAGGTAAACAGTTGAAACTGTGCATTTGTTTCTGTTAATTTCAGTTGATAATTTCATCCTTGTTGCTTTTGAGGAACCTTGAACCTGTCCATAAATCACATGCTATCAACTGAAAGTGTAAATAAAGCATAGCCTGCACTGGCATGAATGGCGCTGAGTAGCTTTCCATGGGAATCTCTGTTCAGTCTGCACTGACCTAATCATCACAGTCGTCTGCCTGCTCTGGCTTTTGATTGGAGGAGTAAACAAAGCAAAACTGCTACATGAGCTGTCACTCTTGACTGAATAGTTGAATATGAAAACCCTATCAGATCATATTAAATGAAACCATTAAGCTGTGTTGGCCCCTGCCTTTCTGCTCCCTTTCTGCTCCCGCCCAAATCCATTGCGATCAAGTTGATTCTGACTCTCAGCTGGAGAACTATGCCCTGTAGAATTTCTAAGAAGCATCTGGTGGTTTTGAATGTCAGCTTTTTATTAGCAGCCTCTTACCTTCTTTGCCACCAGAGCTAAGGTGTATTAGGTCTCCTTATTACATAGTCTCATTATGCCCTATCAGTGCCAGTGTCTTTGGTCCATGATTATAAGTCACTTTAGGCATATGCTTACAAGTATATAAAACTACCCTTGCTTCTTGTACATCTCATGTTTGAATTTTGCAATCTCTTTACTAGAACTAGCCAAGTATTGATTATCTTAGAACCCTTCAGGCTCATGGCAGGAATTAAAAACAAGCCCTGCAATGCTGACTAAAAACTGAAAGTCCTTGCAAGGGTGAAAGAAACAAGTAAGAGAGAGGCAGCTAGAGCTTGGTGTTGGCGAGTTACTCCTTGGTGAATGGTGACAGGTGAGAAAGGAAGTGGAGGAAACAAATCTGCAGGTTGTAGACCCACAGTTGGCTTTGAGTTGGAGAAAGACTTGAAAGTAGGTTATTTCTCATAGGGAACAAATCAAGCTGTCCACTGTCATTGTTCACATCAAAGTGGTGCTTTTGGCAAATAAAGGGAAATCCCAGATGTCAGGTGGGTTTCACCTAGATTTGTAATTTTATGAGAAGGAATGACCTTTTTATCAAGACTCGGAACTGCTGCTGCTGCTGAATGAATGAGTAAACCAAAATGGTCTGTTTTGAGATTCAGACATAATTTCGTCTGATGACTTCTGTTTGTTGATTTCAAAGATGTTAATTATCAGAACTTAGATTTCAGTTTAAGATTTATGAAAGCAGTAAAGTATAAATGACATCTTGTTCTTGTTGTTTTAGGCCTGAGATGATTTTGTACTTGTAATTCCTAGCTGTTTGTGCACTCATACTCCTTGACTTCAGTGTGGCATCCCATTTCCATCACAGACCCATTCATTTCACCCTTGGGTGCATTTGGTTTATGAAAATAGCTAACTTATATGAATTTTCTTCTATTAGATCAGCTTTATCCTGGTGACTTAAAATCTACTGGACAGAAGAAAATAGTGACGTCAACCATGTGTAAAAAAAATTGATATAGCAGTTTTGAAAATAATATGTATCGGGGGTTTGGCAAAGTTTGAAAAATGTGTAGTGTCATTATTTGCATAAAAACACGATGGTTTCTTCTTTTGTTTGATGGACTATCTTAACATCTAGGTATTTTATAGCTTTAGGTTACTGTTTGTTTTTATCGTTACTGTAGTCCATACCTTTTAGGTAGACCACATGTGTCTTGATCAGATAGATCAGAGAGTGCCCTATTTCCATGCATCCTTTCTTCCATTGTGGCAGCTGGGGAGTGTGGCTGTAAAAGTTGAGACCCTTGAATGAGACATCTGAAAGAAAGTTGTTGTTCATGTTCTATTTTGGCAAGAATCGTTGGTAAGCTCCTTGGAGGAAGGAAAGCAGTTTGGGGGAGGAGAAGCTCCACGATGCAAAGATCTGACAGTATCCGCAGCAGCTCACAGTGAATGGTCGTGATTAAATGGACTCCTCCTGTCTCCGGTACTGCATCTGCATTTCACAAATGAAGACACTCAGGCCAGGAGTGAAGGGACAGTGCCCCGACCAGATCCTCATCTGCAGACTCCATGACTTGTGATGCTCTCTCTGGTGGTGCCTCCCACCTGGATTATTCTGTGGCTTCTCTGCCCTTTTGTTGCTGATACTTTCTACTTTCAGTCTACCTTAAGCTTAACAGTTTTTATTTTGTGCTTTTATGTTGATAACTATAGAGGGGCCTCTTCTATCTTTCTCTTGTCTTTAAACTTCTCCCCGTTTTTTTGTAGAATCTCTGCTTTCTGGCCAAAAGCCATTAAATGCACAGTGATCATTATTGGAGCCCTGGTGGTGCAGTGGTTAAGAGCGTGTGCCTGCTACCCAAAAAGTCAGAAGTCTGAATCGACCAGCAAATAGCTATTGACGGCTGTAGTCTCAGACACTATTTAAACCTTGAGTGGTACAACAGTGAACAGAACAGAATCCCCACTATCAAAGTGCCTAAATTCTAGTGGGAGAAATAATAAAAAATGTGTAATTTGTCATGAGGTGGTGCTAAGTGCTAGGAAAAAGGGGAAACATGGGGTGAGTGGAGAGGTGGCAGTGGTCAGCAGAGGGGGAGGGGGTGATCTTCAGCATGTCTGATGAAGTGTCATTTGACAGTGAAACTAACTGGTCAAGTGAACCCTGAAATTGTCTGAAGGAGGAAGCAGAAAGAACAGCAAGTACAAGGGATAGTGGATGTCACTGAGGGACTCAAGAAAACAAAAGGTAGTGTGAAACAGGCCAATATGATGTTCCCTTAAGAAGGATGTCGCCTGTATAATACGGAGAAACACCTTCTGCTTACCTGATGTTTTGGTTCCTTGAGGCTTACAGTGCCTGTAGTTTGTTTGTAATGAAATGCAAACATCTGACATCCCACTTAACACTTTATCTCTGGGATGTGATTTGTCATTGGTGGCTTTTGAAAACCGTTCCAGTAATACACAAGGGAAGATGCAGCCATAAAAATGGGATTTGCTGAAATGGATGAGTGTTGATATGAGTGACACAAAAACCTAGTGGGATTTGAGCCAGTAAAACCACTCATGGCGTCTGCAGGGTTGCTTTGAATGCGGACATCTGTTGTTAGTGGTGGGTGTTGCTACTTTAAATGCGTCTTTGTTCCCAAGTGAAATACAGCAGACGCCATATGCCGAGGGAGGGACATTAAGAGAAGTACATGAAACAAGGAGACATATTATGCTCTGCCACAAGTGTTTAAAAGTGAACTCTGGACTCACATGTTTCCTTGAGTTTTAGCCATTTTCTTGTGGTGAACTTGTGAAATACAGAAGAGGTGTGATTCACACCGAAACAGTTGAATGATTTCTTTAAAACTGTGATCCCATGTCAGTCCTGCTGTTTACTAACGGTGTGGCCTCGGGCACAATATTTAACATTTCTGTTCTCTGGGTCCTGTTTTTCAAAAAGGACCAACGGTTGGGTGTCCGGACACTTCTTTTTTATGCCTGTGCCTGGCACCATTGTTAATAGCTCCCCTTTTCACTCCCAAAGTATTATTTGGACATTTTATGGTTGTCCCACGGGAATGGAACCTACATCAAAAGGTTGTTGTGATGATTAAGAAGAATAGCTGGTTATAATAGATACTTAGTATACCCTAGCTGCTGCTGCTAGTTGGGCCAACTAGATTTGTTTTAAATACTCAATGTTTTGCTTTCCTTCCGAAGTAAAGAATTGCTACCACAAACCTTGGGCTATGGAAGTTATATTTTGCTTTGGGAAAGAAAGCCACTGCTGTATAAGCAAGCCTAATAACACCATTATGAAAATTCCCTTAGTAAACTAGTGTGGGTGAAGCGAATAGCATGGAGCAAATGCCTGTTTTCATTCATTTCGCTAGTGGGGTACTCACCACAGTGTGACACACTGGTTTGACAGAGAAAATACTGTTGGGGTTGTTACTTTACTTTCTGTATTTAATTCTTTCAAATTTAATTTGTAGTTCTCTTTCTTTTCCTCTTCTCAGACAGTAGCTAAAGCTGACGGCAGTCCTTTATTTGTTGGTCCTTGTCCTAGGGATAAATTACACATAAGTGAAAAAGCTTCTTAGTAGTGACTTCATCCACCCACTCTTAAAATGTTTTGTCTTGTTGAACATTGGTTGCAACAAGTGAATCACTGGGATTTTCATTTTGCTTCCCGTATACCCCTGGTAGTGGGCTTCTAAGCCTGGAAAACCAAGGAGTTGGGGTGGGCATATGGGGCATGGGGTGGGCTCAGCCCGGAAGTGCAGTGGTGTGACAGACAGGAACTGGAACTCCTCACTCTGTCACTTGCAAGCTTTGTGGTCTTGGGTACAACATTTATTTCATTTCTTTGAGTTTAAGTTTTTCTCATACTTACAGTGGGAATTAGGATACTTCCTGTTTTCCAGGGTTGTTGTGAGGATCAAACCTAAGGGAAGATAATGAGCGGAGTCTACCACAGGATCTCTCTGAGTCAGAATCGACTCAACAGCGGTGGCTTTTGGCTTTGACAGTCATTTTAAATTCTGGGGTGCTTGAAAGCTGAGAGTTCCTGTCTTCATAAAATTCGCTGATATGATTGAAAAGAGACTTCTGGAAAACATGATTGAAAGCTTGAAGAAGAAGAAACTGCTGCTCCTGTTGTTTCTGAGCCATTATTGTAGTACCTGGTGATCTAATACAAGTGTTACTTCACCATGCACGAATGCTTCAAGTGCACATCAAGGCCAGGTCTCTTTTATCCCAATCTCAGGCTATTGAGACCATGCCTGTGGGAGTCCTGTGATTTGAGACTTGAAGACTTGACCAGAAATCCAGTGTGCGAGAGACCCCAACTTTTAGCCAGCTGTGCCATCTACACCTTAGCTCTTGAAGGAATGTGCCCACTTCTAGAGATCATAGAGTGGAGAATAAAATTTGGCCTGTTATACTCCTCATTTCCCTACACCTAAACTATATCTACCTCTTAAAATAAAGAATCCAGTGTCCTCCCTATCTAAAGAAGCTTTTGATTCCTTAGCATTTTGAGACTCAGAAAGGCAGTCTTTATTGTTCTTTTTTTTTATTTTGTCCAAGTTTGTATATTTCTAGACGGCACTTGGCTTGACTGGCCTTAAATATCTAACATGCAAATATAAAGAAAATAGCATTGTGTTAGTTTCTGAGGGTTGCTGGAATATATAGGACAAACTGGGTGACTTGAAACAACAGATTTACTCTGACACTTCTGGAGACTAGACTTCTGAAATAGGTTTCAGCAGGGCCATCCTCCCTTGGAAGACACTAGAGGAGAACGCTTCCTTGCCTTTTCCTAACTTCTGGTGGCTGCCAGCAATTCTTGGCATTGCTTGACTTGTAGATGCATCACTTGTTAAATTTCTGCCTCCACTTCACAGGGCATTCTCTCTCTGCCTCTGTCTTCACATGGCTTTCTCATAAGGTCACCAGTTGTTGGGCTTAGGAAGAGTCCACTGTACTTCTGCGTGACTTCATCTTACCTAGCTACAAAGATCCTATTTCTAAATAAGAGCACATCCGAAGGCTTTGAGGTGGTATGAATTTGGGGGGAACATATTCAGTTAATTGCAAGTACATTAAACTTGTAGCTAGATAAACAGTTGTCAACTCATGGCTAATCTTGCTTAATTCATGTTTCTACTACTTCAACCCTGCCACCATTTGATTATTTGAATCAAATCTCAGACTTGATATTTTATTATAAGTGTCACCATCTTTTTTATTTTACATATAAAAAAGCTTTATTGGGGTATAATCAACATACACTAAATTGTACATATTTAAAGTGTATAGTTTGTTATATTTTCACATATGTGTATACTTCTGACACCACCACAGTCATGATGGTGAACATATCCGTAAACCAGAGGTTTCCTCGTACTGTTTGGGAATCCCTCCACCCTCCCTGTTTCTGCTTCCCATTCCCAAGCAACTACTCATCTGCTTTCTGTCATGGTAGATTTGTTTGTAATTTTTGGAGTTTTAAATAGTAGAATCATACCGTATGTGCTCTTTTTGCCTCGCGTCTTTCATGATGCCACAGTCTTTTTTTTGTTCTACAGATATTATTGTGCCAATAGTACGTAGCATTTAGGAAGCTAAATGACTTATTACAAGGCTATTGTGGTGCACATGAGACATGGTTTGGACCAAGGTGGTTACCATGGAGATGGTGCTCTGGCTGCCGTCATGTGGTGATCTCGTTTGCAAATAGAGCTACTCAAACCAGCCGAATGTCAGGGAGAGGAAGAGAGAGGAAATCAGTAGTTACTCCTCACAGTTATAGCTTGAGCAGCTGGGTGGAGTGGAATGAGATGAGGAATCAGTGTGAGGTTTCACCGTCTGATCTTTTACTGGGTCTTCTTGATCATTCAAAGCTATTATTATCAGTGGAAACCCTGGTGAAGTGGTAGTTAATTGCTACAGCTACTAACCAAAATGTCAGCAGTTCAGATCTACCAGGTGCTCCTTGGAAGCTATGCCAGTTCTCCTCTATCTATTGAAAAGTAAAGATGTTATCTTGAAGATTAAAGTGTGGCTGACCCAAGCTGTGGTATTTTCACTTGCATCATATGCATGCAAAAGCTGGACAGTGAACAAAGAAGACAGAAGAAGAAATGATGCCTTTGAATTGTGCTGTTATGAAGAATGTTGAATGTACCATGGACTGCCAAAAGAACAAACAGATCTGTTCTGGAAGAAGTACAACCAGAGTGCTCCTTGGAAGCAAAGATGGCAACACTGCATCTTACATACTTTGGACCCGTTGTCAGGAAAGATCACTCTCTGGAGCAGGACATTGTGCCAGGTAGAGTGGAGGGTCGGGAAAAAGAGGAAGACCTTCGACGACATATGTTGGCACAGTGGCTACAGCAGTGGGCTTAAGCGTAAAAACGATCATGGATGTGGTGCAAGCCCAGGCAGTGTTTCGTTCTGTTGCTCATGGGGTCTCTATGCATCGGAGCTGACTCAATGGTACCTAACAACAACACTCTGTCTGTAGGGTCATTATAAGTCAGAATTGACTCAGTGGTAGTGGGTTTGGTGTTTGGTTTCTGTATATTATCATAGGCTTGTCTGAGCAGTATGTCGTCTGTAGGTGAGGACAATATTTAAAGTACCTTGCGATGTTGATGGGATTGTTGGGTTTTCTCAGAAATGGTATGTTATCTTTATTCAATCTAGCTACCACTGCCAAACTGAAAACAAGTAATTTCAGTTTTCCCTGCAGATGTTTGTGGTATAATTTGGACTAGGCAAAAGGGAGAGGAAATAGTGGGAAGGAGGATAATATTTTCAGGCTTTGTAAAGCATCTTGAGGTGCAGTTTACTGCACTTTCTCTGTGGCCTGCAGAATGTGTGTTAGTACCAGTAAAAATGTTCATGTGCAGCTAAGTTTGATGCTGTAGTAACCTCTTCTGCATCCTGAGATTCTAACTATGTTACTTTCATTGTAATATAAAATAGCCTTTTAATATGTCAGCTATTAAAACTTGGCCACCAGTGGGGAGCTGGTCTTAGAAAAACTAAGTCAGATGTTCTCTGTAATTTTAGAATTCGGGAAGTTATGTGCCACCTAGATTATTAAGTTTATGAATACCTTCAGGAAACCAAAATTAATGATTAACTGTGTGTAATAGGAAAATCCTGGTGGTGTACTTGTTAAGAACTACAACTTAACATTTGTTGTTTATTATTTGCCAAGTGTTCGCATGCATTATCTTATTTAATCCCTACATCAATCTGATGAAGTATGTACTTATTATCATCTTTATTTTACACGGGAGAAACCTAACCATAAAGAGGTTATACAACTCAGATCACACAGTAACTAATTCCACAGTCTCACAGCAAGTCAGAGCCACGATTTGAACCCAGGCAGGTAGTTGGACTCAAAACCCATGCTCGTTATTAAAGGACATAATGTTTGAAGTGGACTTAGCAAATGGGTAATAATTTAAAGAACAGTAGGGAAAACATATTAAGCAGAGAGAAACAAATATTTTATGGGGGGACATGAGAAGTTCATTGTCCCGACATGTGGATGAGGAGGTGGTCATGGGAAATGAAGTGGGTAAGGTGGAAAGGGGAGGAGCCTGTAAACCACGTGTTATGGCTAGCCAAAGCAGCTTTTTCTCAGATAAATGTATGAGATCTTTTAAAAGTCTCTTTGAAGTCTTGAAAAAGTTTAGAGATTCCGTTTTTATTTTCTCAGATCTTTCACGTTCAGATATGCAGCCTCTAGACTAGCTGACATCAAAGGTATCCTGTGATTTTAGACTGCTGAAATCTTGCCACCCAGGAGTCAGTCGTCTGCTCCTGCCTCTTCTGTTAAGCTCTGTTTCTTTTAGGGTTAAAGAGAATAGTCTCAGTAGTTTTAAAGTGAACAGCTTTCTCAGACTTGCCCATGCTCTGACACTAGCTGAAGGGCTCAGGATCAGCTGGCATCTGAATACCACTGGCTGCTCCCTCGCATACGTGGTTCCTGCAAGGGTGCTGAGTGTAAAACAGAACAGTCTACGATGCAATGGCTAACCTTTGTTCAGAGGCTGACTCTAAGTTATCACTCTGAAAAATGTGCTGGGCTATGTTAGTAGCCAGAATTGATTATAATGAGGGCATAGTCAATGTAAAATAAAAATGTTTTTGAAGTTTAATAAAGTGTAATCTCTGAGTGTCACTGAAGCAGAACCAATATATGCCACAGCATGTTTTCATTAAACTGAATGTCATTTTTTTATATTAATAAGTGAATTGGTAATTCATAACTGTGAATTCCAAAAGATACAGCACTCCCACCCCAGTCTACCAGCCCCTCTTTCTTTTCTCTTTGTTGTTGTTAGGTGCCACTGGTTCCGACTCATAGTGACTCTATTAACAACACAGCACTGCCCGATTTTGCACCATGTCCACAATTGTTTTTATGCTTTAAGCCCCTCGTTGGCGGCCTCGGTGTCAATCCATCTCATTGAGGGTTTTCGTCTTTTTTGCTGACTCTCCACTCTAGCAAGCATGGTGTCCTTTTCCAGGGGCTGATCTTTCCTGACAATATATCCAAAGTATGTAAGACACAGTCTTGCCATCTTTGCTTCCAAGGAGCACTCTGCTTGTACTTCTGGAACAGATCTGTTTGTTCTTTTGGCGATCCATGGTACATTCAACATTCCTCACAACACCTCAATTCAAAGGCATCAATTCTTCTGTCTTCCTTGTTCATGCTTTTGCATGCATATGATGTGGTTGAAAATACCCTGGTTTGGGTCAGATGCATTTTAGTCTTCAAGGTGACATCCTTACTTTTGAATACTTTAAACAATCCCTTTGCAGGAGATTGTCCCACTGCAACCATTATTATTGTCTATATAAACCAATTACAGAAAACAGTTATGAGACAAGAAAATTTCAACACTCACTGTATATTTGACAGTATTAAGGAATTATTATTACCCAGCATTGTTAGCCTGTTCCTGCTGTTCTTTAAATTCCCACCCATTTGCTGAGTCCACTTCAAATGTTATCTCCTTAATAAAGAGCATGCGTTTTGGAGTCCCAACTACCTGCTTGGGTTCAAATCCTGGCTCTGACTTGCTGTGAGACTGTGGAATTAGTTACTGTGTGATCTGAGTTGTATCACCCCTTTAACTTAGGCAAGCATTATTAGTAGTTCTCTAATGATTACTTTTACAAAGAGAGTCTATGTATATATTAGTACCTATGGATGTTTGTTTCCTTTTTGTCTTAAGAAATTTTTAAGAAATTTAAGATGTATATAAAAAGTAGAGAGAGTTTAAAAATCTTGTACCTGTAACTCTGCTTCAGAAATTCTTACCTATACCTGATAAGGTTCATTCAGAAGCAGAACTACTAGGGTCTGTGTGTCCATATGTATGACTGTGTGTCAAGTGTATGCGTGAGCATGTGTGTGTATGGTGTAGTAGGGAGATTACAGGGATTTGATCTCACACAATGGCTATAAAGCTCTTTTCGTCATTTCCTATGCTGGAGTGTGAGATCTTCAAGGAAAGCAATTGGAAAGGAAAGGTAGACAGACGTAGGAGAGAGCAAGAGTAACTGGAACTCACGAACAAGAAGTGGAATCCACAAAGACAGATTGGAACGCATGTCATTCTTTTACTGCATTCAGCTTTGATGATGGGAGTGTCATGTAGGAGAGGGTAGTGTCCTGAACACCAGCTTGCCCAGGAGTCAGAGAAGCTAAAAGAGGATTCAAGGGCAGGTAGAAGCAGCCGCAGGCCTGCCGAGTGTCCTTGCATCAACATCCTTAGCCTGAAAGCACTGTGTTTACTGCTGCTCTTTCACTGTACGAATCTCTCACTAAATGTCTTTTATAGGTCACTCTAAACCAAAACAGAGGGAAGGGAATTCTGGATAATGAGATTCAGTCGGATCAAGTGAAAACACTGCAGTTAGCCAATCTAGTTTAATCTACCTGCCTACTCTGGGTTATTTTAAAAAACAAATCCCAGATATCATATGTTTAAAAACAGACACAAAAACTGAAGTATGTATCTCTAAAAGATAGTCTTTTAAAGGAAAAAATATAACTACAATAGCATTATCAAATCTCAGAAAATTAATAATTCCTTAGTACTGTCAAATATACAGTGTTTAAATTTTCTTCATGGTCTCATAATTTTTTTCTGTAATTGGTTTACATAGAACTTGTTAGGATCCGGATTATGTTTGGCTGGGTCCTTATTTCAGTAATGACAATGTGGAGAGATCATGTGATTTGCCAATACAGAGAGTAAGTGTAAGACTGAACAAAATTTTGTGTGTGTCTGTGTCTGTGTGTGTGTACATGTATGTGTGTTGTATAAACCATTCAGATGTTGAAAATCACTAAAGGCAGACAAAAAAAATAAATGTTTATTCTTGAGAAACGTCTACAGCTTCAGACAGGAATAGGTGGGGGTGTATGGCATTCTTGCCTGTGGCTGATCTCATATCCTCTTCCTACTACCTAGCATTGTTAGCTTCCCCCACCCTACTCCCCATCCCCCCGCTCCCCCCAAATGTGGCTTTACTACTTCACAGCCAGTGGTACAAACTGACAGCCTTGTAACCGAAGGTGGTGGATTCAATTTGGGGCAGAGAGTGGCTTTGCCAGTTAAAAAAACAGACTGAATTCAGAATGTTTCTAGAAGTCTTGTGACATTACTCATCCAAGGTTGCATTATGTATTTGGAATGAGTGGTACACCAGCCAGAAATTTAACAGGGAGATCATGGAAGATAGTCATCGAGGGCTAAGATAAGTCTTCTTTAGCTATCTGATAAACTGCAGACGAGTGGCAGAGATCCAAGAGAGCCTAATAAAAAGTGAAGGCTAAGGGAGACTCAAAACTATCATTCTGAGTGTTGCCCCTCAACCCATGCGTCTTAGATGGTAAAGGTGGAAATCTTATGGACTTAAGCTAATTGAACATAACATCTGCTATAACCATTGACTGGTATTTAAATTTAAAAATTAAGTATAAGGATTGAAAAGCTGATCAGAGACATTACTGGGTGCAAACTTTTGGTAGATACATTCTGCAGTTTATATCTAAGCAAATTACCACAACAAAAAATCCTAAACCCTCAAAAAAACAAAATGGAATCCACACTTGCTACATATATAAATGACCAGTTTTCAACCAAAAAGCAGTAGGCATGCAGAGAAGTGGGAGAGTGTTACTAGAAAAAAATTAACTAGAAATGGATTGTGAGTGGGCTCAGATGATGGACTGACTTATCAGTGACTTCTGCTATTAGAAGAACTGAGGAAAATGTTTATGCTGTTAGTCAGCAAGTAGGTAATCACAACAGACAAATGGAAATGGTAAGAAAAGAACCAAATGAAATTTCTGCAACTGGAAAGTATAATACAAAGTGAAAAATTCTCTAGATGAACTCAGTAGCAGATGAGAAATGGTAGAAGGAAGAATCCTTCAACTTAGAGATCAAGAGATGTTCTCTCTTGATAAACAAAATGTTGAAGAAAACTAAACAGCCACATATGAAAGTGTTAAATATTTCAATATGATTCCAAAACATAGATAATATAAATCTTGAATGAAGAGGAAAGAGAGAAAGGAACACATAAACACACAGTTTTGAGAAATCTGAAAGCCTCCCAGATTTGATTAAAATCACTGAACTGTAGAAATCATTGAGCCTCAGTTAGGATGAAAACAGTTAGAAACATGCCTCAGCATATCACAGTCACACTTTGGAAGACAAAGACAAAACCTTGAAGACAAAACCAAGAGAAAAACAACTCATTACTGACAGCAATGAGAGCGTAAGGGCCGCTTTCTCATTAGAGACAACGGAAGTGAAAAGGTAGTAGAATGATATTTAAAATGTTGAAAGGAAAAAAAAATCAAACTGAGAATTCTATAGCCAGCAGAACTATCCTTCAAAAATGACAGTATAGGAAGTTTGACTTCCTCTTCCTAGAAAATGGAGTCTGTGTAGTTTTCCGTATGTTTTCACTATGTACAACTAAAACTCTAGACATTATATGTAAAAACATAAGACTGTAAAAGTTAGAAAGAAGAAGACAAGGTAACTAGGAATCTGAGGACCAAAGAAATGCCATAGTGGTCTAGGAGTTTCTCTTTGCCCCATGTATTCCAGACTTGATAGGTAAAGGCACAGGAAAGGCACATCCTAGTATACCGAAAACCACTGTACTCCAGTCAGACACCATGGGAAAACCAGTGACTCTACCCTTGCCGTCAGAGGCTAAATGAGAAGTCTGGTCTTTGAACCTTGTGAAAGTACACTGAAGTGCTGTGATACTCTCTGACAGTGTTGGTGTTAGAGAAAGCCAAGTACAGAGTAAGGGCTCTTACCACTGGCCAGCAGTAAATACGCCACCTCCACTGTGGTGTACATGGAGACCACATAGGAGCTGAAATGCTCATGGCCACCCAGCAGTAATGAGACGTTGCCCTCAAGATGTCAAAAGATGCCAAATGGGGAACATAGACTTCTACTTCCACTTGGCAGTAAAAAGATTGGGCCCCTCCTATTCTCCTGCCAAAGTGTTATACAGGAAGCTAGCTAAAACATTTAAATAAGATCCAGTCTCATAAAATAATTAGAAAATATCTAGATTTCTGTTGAAATTTACTCATACCAAGAACCAGGAGATACCGAACCAGGAGATACCAAACCAGGAGATGCCAGCACTGAAATGATAGGGATGTTGGAATTATCTTTCAAAGATTTTAAAGCAGCGTTAGTAAAAATGCCTCAAATTACAATTATAAACATGTTTTAGACATTATTATCCTGACCAGGAAACAGATTTACCCTCTGCCATCTTTCAAGACAGTTTGCTATGTAAACATTCCTTGAAAATATAGTCTAGAATGAGAACTGTCACAAGACATACAGAATGGACCCCCAATAAAGAGTACCTGAAGCCTGTCAATTTATAGACTCACTCCAGCCCCACCCATGCCATGTTCCCACATTCTAGATTTTGCTGACTGCATCTCTGTGATATCATTTAGCATGTTTTCCTAGCCCCTGTATTTACTAGAAAATTACATTTAGATCTAGATCCCAGATAGTGTTTAGATTTTAGGTGATTATGTGTGCATGTGAGCAAGAATACAAATAGTTCTATGTACATCATATGTATCACATCAGGAGGCATAGAATGTGTGCCTAATGCTCTTAGGGTAATATTAAGACTGGTCAGTATTAAAGCAGATATTGCCAATCTGATCCATCTATATAAAGTTCACCATTGGCCTTTCAGTCAGTGGTTTGAGCAGCCATTGATAGATCCGTTAATGACTTTAGAAGTTAAAGATATTGGTGCTATTCCAAACCTCTTAGTCTTTCTGTGTTCATTACCTGGAAGTCTTTTATAAATAGCATTTGTTTAATAACTCTTTATTTTCTGAGGTATGTCTTATACAAGAAAGATGGGGTAAATGCTTGACTCTGTGCTATTTTCTAAGCAAACATGATAATGTATACTTTACACACAGAAGTGCCTCCTTATTCCCCTTCGTCACCCTTCTGTCATCCTTGTTCTTTTTAATGATTAGGGTCACTATGAGTTAGAACTGACTCGATGGCAATGGGTTTGTTTTTTTGTTTTTGTATTCTATGCAATGTGTTGTGCCAGATAATATGTTTAAAAGTAGTTCTTTTTCAGTGTGACCATATAGTGTGTGTACTTTATGATTCTGTACATTTGTAGCAGACTGTCCTACTGGTTTCTTTCTAGATGGGAGAGAAGAGGTGGGGAGGAGGGGACAGGTGCTCGTTAAGAGGATCCTAGAAATATAGAGTGAAAAGGTGGATTATGCTGTTACTGGGTGAGGAGAACAGATGGAGCTACATACAGGCAGGCATGGAAAATTGATTTGGATTGTATACTTTTACTTAATCACAATTAAAATATAGTGCTTCTTAACTGCTGATTGATAAAAATTTATCAGACTCATCCCTTCTCCTGCTTTCTTTGTCAGGAGGGAAAAGAATGTGTCTCCCTTGACTATACCGACTGTCATTGCCAGATGTGTCCTGACAACCCTGAGCAGCTTGGTCAGCTTTGCTGATCTGTAGTTCCATGACATCTGCTGTGGGTTTCCTTCATTGTTAAAGATTATTTTTATGCTTTCCCACGTTTGAAATGGTTGTGCGTTTGTCTCCACTAACACTCAGAGCATTGCTCTTCATGTCTTTGCCTGAGAACTTGAGCTGTACCCCTGGCCGCTGAGATGATTAAGACTGAGGTTGAGAAACATGTGTTTGTTGATGCCCCATGCAGTCATTCAGGCATCGGAGGCTGGTTTGTATTCGGGGGCGGAACGTTTACCTGAGGTAGTACCTTTGGAGACAACGTGAGTATGGGTTCTCCTCTGTTTATGGGCAGTCGTTTGTTTAATATGTTCTTTGGTTTAACTCTTAGGTACCTTGAGGGTAATGGGGGCAGCACTGTGGCCTCTCTTCCTGTATACAGGTAGAAAGATGTGGCCAGTTGTTAAACCTCCAGTAATAAACTTCATCATGAGAGGTGATAAATATTAATCTTGACCGTTTTACTTTTCTTTCACAAGTAGAAATGGAAACTTTTTTTTTTTTTTTTTTGCAAAATGGCATGTATTTTCAACAGTAATAGCTAAGCTTTTGTCATGTTGTTTTCCAGCTAAAATAGGTTTATTTAGTTCATACAAGCATTAGGTGAATGGTTACCTAGACTGAGGACTGTATAAACTGCTGGGGATGTATCAGCACAGATTGATTCTTATTAGTGCTCGTTCCTCTTTAATGAGTGACATATTTATTGATTACAGACCCAGTTCACTTGAGCTGATGATGAAAGGAGACTGTTTGTTCTCACTCCTTCCCCTGGGCCAGTCAGTTTCTTCTTCTTTCTAATTTTTATTTATTACTTTTATTGTACTTTAGATGAAGGTTTACAAACTAACAGTATGCATACTGCTTTATGACATTGGTTAACAAGCCCATAACAGGCCAACACTCTGCCTTCTCAATTTTGGGTTCCCTGTTACCAGCTTTGGTTTCTTTTTGTTCTTATATCTAACTTGATAAAATAATTTAATCTTCTGTAAGAGCAGATCCTGTGAGAGACGTTAATCTGAATTTAAATTGTCATCAGGTACATGTGACACACACGCAGGAAGTCTCCTCCAGCACTTTAGTGTAAGAATTCCCAAGCAACAAGCTTAGTGTAGTTGAGTGCGACTATGATGTGGAATGGCTACACAATTACAAATTCTTTATTTCTGCTTCAGTCAATTCTTGGTTATCCTATGTTTATAGAACAGTAAGCTCATCCAACAGATTCAGATGCCAAGTCTGTCAGGGTCCAGATATTCCTGGGAAGAAAGCTATGCTGTTAGTTATTATTTTCACACACAGCTTTCCACATTTGCACCTTTGCTGGTTATAGTCGAAAAAGTTTATTAGTGTAGCATTAAGCGCCATGGCCCTGTGGATGAATAAGGAATAGTTAATGACTTGATCTGGGACCAAGTACCCAAAAATGCTCAGAAGAAAACATGAACTTCTGCCCGTGTAGTCGACCTTTCCAAGTCAGTGTGTAAGACATGCTGAGAGAAAACATGGTTCTTTTTAACTTATACCACTTACATATGGTCCTTTGACAATAGGTTGTTGGCAGAAGAAGGGAAAATTAAGATAGGAGGGCAGTTGCCCAAGCTTCTCTTGTTTTCAGTAAGGAAAGAGTTGATAGCTCTGTGGTTGTGGTCTTTTTGAACAACAAAGGAGACACAAAAAGCCCTTGTCAGACTGTTCTCTGGTTCTGGTTGTGGGAATTTTTGGTACCTCTCAGATGCTCTTTACATGGCTTATAGATGCAGCTCTCATCCTTTAGCAAGCCATTTCTATTGCATGTCTATCCAAAGCCTTCTTTAGAAGAAATGAGTCTGCCTCTTTGACAGGGTGTATACAAGGGCTGACAGTTCAGTTCACAAACTCACCCTACAAAAAGTGCCACATATCTCACTGCTGAATGTTACTATGGTTACCTTCAAAGTCCTCCCTTTGGGAAGCTGTGCACCTACACCAGCGCCTAGTCCACCCTTCAAAGCAATTTTGGAACTGTTTTTCTGGAATGGTCATCAGCTGTCGTCATATTACCCTTGATGTCCTGAATGTCATCAAAATGTCTTCCTTTCAGTATTTCCTTTGTTTTTAGGGGAGAAAAAAGTCCTTGGGGGACAGATGAGGGTGAGTAGGGAGGGTGTTCCAATACGGTTACTTGCTGGCTGAAAACCGCGTCACAGACAACTATATACAAATAAAGCTTGCAAACTTGCCACCGTGCACAATGGCCATTCCAGAAAGAGTTCCAAAATTGCTCTGAAGAGTAGACTAGGCACTGGCGTTGGTGCATAGCTTCCCAAGAGGAATGCTTTGAAGGTAACTGTAGTGGTATTCAGCAGTGAGGTATGTAGCACTTAGTACAATTAAGTTTGTGGACTTAGTTTGTATTCTTACTACACTGATACCCACTATTCCTTCTTACCTTCTTTTAAGCACTGCCCAATGTCCTACACTTCCGTTCTGGAAACTAGGTACACAGTGAAATGGTTAAGAGTGGGCTCGGGAGACAGGCTGCCTGGGTGTGAATCCTGCTGCTGCTCCTGCTTCTCATTTAACCTGCCCCACAGGTTGTCATGAAGAGCACATGAATTAAGATTTTATAGTGCTTAGTCCCATGCCTGGTTCATAGTAGAGCACTATGGAAATCCTTTTTGGCAAAAGAAAAACATGTCCCACATCTTGGTTGTGGTTGTGGCTGCCAAACAACTCTATACATTTGTCAAAACTCATAGGAGCTGGGTGTTTAGAAAGGTTGATTTTACTGTATGTAATTTATACCTCAGTAAACCTCATCAGGAAGCAGATTCCTTCATTCACTCCGCAAAGGATTTGTTAGGCATTGCACAGCAGAGTTAAGAAACATGCAATCAAAAGAAACTTGGCAATGTAGTTGAGCAAACCAACTATGATACAGGAAGAATTTGTGTAACAGCACAAGAAGGTGGTGTCAGAGACACTGCCAAGCTGCCGACCAGTCATCTGTGGAAAGACGCTATTGGGGTTTAGAGGCCAGATGGCTTAGTATAGTCACAAACACTTCACCAGAGAGTGAGGACTCAAGCTGGGCCCTGAAGGATGGATAGTGTTTGAAATGATAGCAATTTGGAAGGATGTGTGAGTGTGGATACAAGATGTGTGTGGAGAGTTTAGGTAACCATGAGAAGGCTGGTTGGATTAAAATGGACTGTTTCTCAGTTGTGTGAGAGGCAGCCGTGTTCTTGGCTAATGAGTTGCCTTTTCTTCTTCTGCAGAAAGGACCCCCTTCTGGTAAAGACAGGGTGAAGAAAGGTGGATCCTACATGTGCCATAAGGTAGGTCACTTTACAAAGTCTGTTTTCATCTTCTAATAGTGGGTTTGTAGGTCCCTTCTAAACAGTAGCTCCAAACATGGCTCATCCACTTCCTCTAATACATACCTACCCTCATCTAAGCCAGAAGAAAGTGTGACATCGTCTCAAGTCTGGGCATAGGCATGGGAAAAGTGGCAGGAGGAGCAAATGTTGTGAATGACCTATGGTCAGCCACATCCCGTGTGTTGAATCTTGCCCCTTTGAGAATCCTTTGTTGTCCCATGAACTAGGATGGACTAATTTACCTTTCCCAGCATTTAAGCCTAGAAGCACACCTTTAATTTATTGAGATGAGGGTGAGAGTTATAAATGGATCATAGTCTCCCAAGTGTTCTAGTTATGACGTGTGGCCTTGTGACATAAACAACATTCTCAGAGTGTTTCTGCACTTAAGGCTGTGATTTCAGTGTCAGAACTAGCAGCTCTTGGTTGCTCAGAGTAAGTTGGTATTTTGACTTGCTATTTTGTGAGTAGCTTTTTTAAGGAAATTGGAAATCAAATACCACCACTGTCCCTTTTTTCTGTGGATCGTGTGTTTTTAGAGTCTCCAGCACTTCAGGTTTTGTCTTGCTGTCTCTATGCAGAGATGACATTTTGCACATTATTATTGCAAGAATCTTCCTGTGGTAATTCACTCAGTCCAGGCAGTCAGAGACTTAACAACAACCTATAATGTCTTCAAATTAAGTTACTAATTTGATAATGGTGTCATTATCAACATTACCCTAAAGCAGTGATTCTCAAACTTTATTGTACATTGGAATCATCTGAGATCTATAAAAATACTGATGCTTGGCTCATTCAGATTTTGTTTTTCTGGGATATTACTTGCGTTTCAGGGTTTTTTTGTGAGTGCGTGTGAAAATACGCACAGCAAAACCTGTTCTTTATCCAGGTTCTAGACATAAAGATCACTGACGTTGATTGTATTCTTCACATTGTGGCAACATTCTTATTCTCTTCTAGTTCTTTGACTTCCTATTACATAATTTCCCTGTTCCTCAACTTTCTCATCTGTGCTTTAAAATATCTGTTGACCCTGTGGTCTCATATAATTTTTTTTTTTTTAAGGAAATGGAATACTTCAAAAGAAAAACTCTTTGACGGCTACAAGGGAGGGGAGGGAAAAGAGGGAGAGGGATGTATCTAGATTAGATAGCTGATAGAAATTTGGCTGGGTGACAGCAGTGACAGCACACCCCAGAGGATGATCATTTACTTCAACATAAGCTGAAAACTCTTCTATTCCTAGCCTAATATTGCAAGGATAGGGTTGCAGAGGCGGGGGTCTGGGGACCATGCTCTCAGGGGACATCGAGGCCAATTGGCAGAATTAGCCTATTGCTAAGAGAGTCTTCTGCACCCAGTATTGGTGAGTGGTGTCTGGGGTCTTAAAGCTAGCAAGCTGCCATCTGAGGTACACCCAATGATCACATCTCAACTGAGTCAGATGATCACTAAGGTCAAGACAGACGTAAGAGAAAGAATGCAGAGGACAGAAGGACCTGCAGTCGCGCCAGCATGTCATCAGAAGAACCAGATGGTGCCCGGCCACCACCAGTGTCAGCTGTGATGGGGCACAGAATGTTGGGTCCCAGTGGCAACACAAATAAAAAGAGGGATGCACCTTAAGAACTCCACTGAAAGACCATAATTCACAGTTCAGTGCCCTGGGACCTCGCCTGGGAGCATGGCCCCTAGACCTGTTGCTGCTCAGAGCATTGTTCATTACTGGGGTCAACTCTTCAGACAGGAACGGACTGGACTTAAGGACATAGATGGGGTGAACATATGGAGTGTACACTTTATGGTTCTGTATATCTACTACTGGCATCTTACCACAAGGCATGGCAGAGCGGGGAGGGGAGAGGATAGAAGATGCTTAGCAGGATATGACATGTATAGAACGGAAAGGAAGAGTGTGCTGTCACTGGGCAAGGAGACCAGAGGGAACTGCAGAAAGGTAGGTGCACAAATTTAACTTGGATTCTGTACTACTTTCACTCAGCCACAATAAGAAGAAAAGAAAGAAAGAAAGAAATATAATACTCAAAGGTGACAATCTTTGCTTTTTGAGATAAGCTGTTACTTAGTTTAAAAGTAACTTCAGGGGGTTGTTTGAATTCAAGGTTTGAAGGGCAACTTAAGGCCACAGTCTCCGGGACTCTTACAGATTCAGCAGGTCCAGTAAGTCTAGATTTTTTAACAATCTGAAGTTTTGTCATACATTTTTCTCTGTTTTATCAGGACTCATCTGTTGTGTTTCAGATCAGAATGTTTAGCATTGGTAGCTGGGCACCTTCTAGTCCTGGTCTTAAGGTAGAGGAGGCAGTGTTTCATGTGAATGATTGCCACCATACCGGAGGTGGCACATGCACTTTAAGAATGCTTTTATGCCGGTGGACTGGATTGTCCTAGGACACCATAGCCCTAAGCCCACAAACCAATAGAACTAATCTCATGAGGTGATTGGTTATGTCTAATGAGTATCAGCATCCATAGCCCTCCAACATCAGGAATTTTTAGAGCTCTCCAGGTTATGATAACGAACAACAGAGTTTGGGAACCACTGGCCTAAAGAGGAACTCTGAATTATGTGTACATGTGAGTCTATAGGTATGGGTGCATTCTGCAGTTTTTAATTTAGAGTTTTTGATTGATTGATTTAGGTTGAAATCCACAAAGTTTAATTCAGCTTGTGCTTTGTTATAACAAGCTGTGGATAAGCTTTATTTTTGAAATCCTAGTTTTTCTTGTTTTAAATTATATATATTATCCTAATTCTACCCAATAAACTTCCACATATGTATATACATTAGAGTATACATTAGAGACTAATGTCTCAGCTTGGTTCTTCATTTCAAGCTGTTATTACAAGTGTGCCTAATTCCTCTTGCTGAGGAGATAGAATTCCGCAAAAAATAGGTAAATCTCTTTTTGCACAATAGATTCTCAAAACTCTAATTGCTACCAATTATGTCTCTGACATGTGGACATATATGTATAATTGTGCTTTAGGTAAAAATTTGGAAACCCTGGTGGCATAGTGGTTAAAGGCTACAACTGCTAATCAAAAGACGGGCAATTTGAGTCCATCACGCACTCCTTGGAAACTCTGTGGGGCAGTTCTGCTGTGTGCTATAGGATTGCTATGAGTCAGAATTGACTCAGTGTCACTGGGTTTGGTTTCAGGTAAAAGTTTACAGTACAAATTATTTTTTCATTCTAAAATTTATACACAGATTGTAACATTGGTTGCAGTCTTCACATGGGTCAGTATTCCCCACGTGTTCCTTTCCACCCTGGATTCTGTGAGTCCATTTATCTAGTCTTCCTTGTTCTTCTTGCCTTCTTGTCTTTGCTTTAGGGCACATGTTGCCCACTTGATCTCATATACTTGATAGAACTAAAGAAGTATCTCCCTCATGTGTGTTACTGTTTGTGTTGTAGACCTGTCTAATCTTAGGCTGAAAGAAGAACTTTAGAAGTGGCTTCAGTTCTCTGTTAGCAGGGTGTCCGGGGGCCATAGTCTGAGGGCTTCCTCCAGTCTGCCAGACCAGTAAGGCTGGTGTTGTATATGTGTGTGAGAGAGAGTTTGAATTCTCATCTATGTTTTTCTCTTTCTCTGTCCAGGACCCTCTAGTGTGATCCCTGTCAGAGTGGTTGGTATTGGTGGCTGCCATCTAGTTCATCTACTTTTGTTCCCAGACTCTGCTGTTCATTATTATAACCTGGAGAGCTTTAAAAATTCATGATGCTGGGAGGAGGCTACAGATGCTGATACTAATTAGACATGACCAATCACCTCATAGAATTAGTTCTCTTGGTTTGCAGGCTTAGGACCATGATCTTGTGGGACAGTCCAGTCCACTGGTGCAACATGGTTCCTCAAGCATACGCTCCACCTCCAGCCTAGTAGTAATTGTTTATATGAAACACTGCCTCCCCTACCTTGAGACCAGAACTCGATGGTACCCATCTCTCACTGCTAAATATTCTGATCAGATACACAATAGCTGAGTCCCGATAAAAAGGAGAAAAATGTAGAACAGAGCTTGAAGGCACCATCTAGTTCTCCTGGGCTCGGGCTGGTGGATGCTGTGGTTGCTGTGGTGCTGTAGTCCTTTGGACTAGTGCGTCCGTGTGTCTTTGGTTTGCTTTATTCTTCTTTGCTCCAGACAGGATGGGTCCAATAAATGTACCATAGGTGGCTGCTTGTAAGCTTTTCAGGCCCCAGATGCTACTCGCCTGGGCAGTTTTCTTAATTGAGAATCCAGTTAATCTGTAAGTAATTGGGGAGCAAAAGATTTCCTCTCAATAATAAGTGGCAAAAATAAACCTTGTAAAAGTATTTTAGATAGTTAAAGAACACTAAACTAAGCCAGATGTCAGTGTGTCTGCTTTAATGCTTTGTATTGTTTTAATTTACGTTTTCATAAGCTTCTAGTTGATTCTTTTAAAATATGTTTTCCCTAATACATACTTTTCACAAATATGTTCACAGAGTACATTTGATCTTTATACATTCATCTTGTTTCCTGCCAAAGCCGTCTTGCTTAAACTCGTCTGTTAATTTTAGTAACATTTTTGTAAATTCTGTTGAATTTTCTGTATAGGTGATCATATCTGCGAATATAGACAGGTTTACTTTTTCTTGTTTGATGTTTATGCTTTTGTTAATTTTGTTTTTCTATATTACATTGGCTAGAACTTTTGGTCTGTTAATATGGTGAATTACATCAATTGATTGTTTAATGCTAAAACCAAGCTAGTATTCTAGGGTACACCTCTCTTTAAAAAAAAAAAGCAAACCCACTGTCATTGAGTTGATTCTGACTCACAGTGACCCTATAGGACAAGGTAGAACTGCCCCATAGAGTTTCCAACGAGTGCCTGGTAGACTTGAACTGATGACCTTGTGGTAAGCAGCCATTGCACTTACCACTTTGCCAGCACAGTCTACACCCCTCCTGAAAGAAAAAAAAAACATTGCCACTGAGTCAATTTTGACTCATAGTGACCCTATAGAGCAGTGTAGAACTGCCCCATAGGATTTCCAAGGAATGCCTGGTAGATTTGAACTGCTGACCTTTTGGTTAGCAGCTCTAGTGCTTAATCACTACCTCCACCAGGGTTTCCACACCTCTTAGTTATGATATATTACCCTTTTTATGTATTTTGGATTCAATTTGCTAAAAATGTTGAGCTTTTCGGATGTATATATATTCGTGATGGATATTGGCATCTTTTTTTTTAATGTCTTTGTCTGGTTTGGGGATCAGTGTACAGTCTGCCAGTCAAGTTCATGAAGTCATCTTAGAAAAAGTGCTGCATGCCTCATTGCTGAACACCAGTACAGTTGCCTTCAAATTACTTGCCTTTGGAAGCCGTGCACTAATGCCAGCACCTAGTCCACCCTTCAAAGCAGTTTTGGAACTCTTTTTTTGAAATGGTCATCAGAGCTGTCTTTGTGTTACCCGTGATGTCCTGAGTGTCATCAAAAGCTTTTCCTTTCAATATTTCCTTTATCTTCAGGTAAAGAAAAAAGTCATTGGGGGCCTGATGAGGTGAGTAGGGAGGGTGGTCCAATACAATTATGTGTTTACTGGCTGAAAACTACCTCATGGAGAACTATACAATTAAGTTTGTGAACTTGCCACCTGCCACCTTGTGGAATGGCCATTCTAGAAAGAGTTCCAAAATTGTTTTGAAGAGTAGACTAGGTGCTGGTGTCAGTACATAGCTTCCAAAGGGGAGTACCTCGAAGGGAATCATAGTGATACTCAGCAATGAGGTATGTAGCACTTTTTCTAGGATAAGTTTGTGGACGTAGAATTGTCAGACCTCATATTTGCAGCTTTATAGATTGAGTAGGGAAATATCTCCTCAACTTTAGTTTTCTGGAAGAGTTAATACAGAATTACGTTATTAATTCCTGAGATGTTTGATGAAATTCTCCAGTGAAGCTATCTAGAACTAGAGTTACTCACAGACTTAATTTTAGTAGATAGAGGGCTGTGGTTAAGCTTTGGTAGTTTTGGTCTTTCAAAGAATTTGTCCATTTCATCTAAGTTACTGAATTTAGTGGTGTAATATTTACCTTTTAATTGGGGCATATAGACCTTTTATATTTAATGTGGTTACTTGTATGGTTGAGGTTAACTTTGCTATCTTGTTATTTTTCTCTTTGCCTCATCCGCAGTTTGTTCTCTTTTTTGCCTTCTACTGGATTATATTACTCCAGTTCCTCTCCTTTGGCTTACTCTAGCTATCTATCCATCTTTGTTTTGAAATTTTAGTGGTTGCTGTAAAGTTTATATTCGTTTCAATGCATTCTAGTCTACCTGAAGGGTAAATTTTATTTAATTAGACTTGAAGTGACAGGAAAAACATCCCAGAAGAGAGAATAGCAGAATAACAATATGGAATGGGATTCATAAAATCTACCGGAGAAAAAAGACAGCTTTAGGATTTTGGTCAGGTTAATTGTTATAATGTGGGTCTTTAACATCAGTCTGGTTATTTCTGTGAGTTTGGGAAAACAGCACAGTGCTTGTTGTAAATTACTTTCAGAGTGCTTACTGTTTCCACTAGATTGAGTGGCATTGATAATTAAATTACTAAGTTGCAAACTGTGGAATAAGAGCTATCTGGATTGAAGTTTCGTGACTGTTCTTTATTAGGTGTGTGACCTTGGACAAGTTATCGAATGTTTCTGAGCCTTTGTTTTCATGTTTGTAAAATACATGTCAAATTTGCATTTAACTGTCTTGTTCTTAGGAGGAAATAATTGTACTCAATTATATAAACCACATGGCACACACTGCTGGCTCATGGTAAAGGCTTGAAAAAAGTCAGTGGCTACATTCATCATCCTACTGAAACATCATCTTTCTTACAGCTGTTTACTTCTCCTCCCCTCTTTGAATAAAGAACCAGTCTATGAACTTCTAATTAGACAGGCCAGGCCAGCCAAGTGCCGTCAAGATTAGATAGGCAGAGTCCTGGAAATGATGCTTATGGCATAGGTGAAAAGAAGTACTCTAAAAAGGAATAATGTGATTTTTTTTTTAATTCACTTTGCTTAGGTGTTTTATTTATTTGTTCTCATGGGCCAGGGCCAGTTTATATCACTGAAGTAGACTGTGATTATTACTCATAACTTTTTGAATTTCCATCAAATGAACAGTCTGAACAAAGAGACCAGGACGAAGAAAAAAGTAACAAGGCAACATAATATTGAGTTATGAGCACAGCCTGGAATGGTTCTGAATAGGGTGGAATCCTAACTCCATCACTTAGAAACTTTGTGACTGTGATCACACTGTTGACATCACTGGGCTTGAATTTTTCCTCCTGTATCAAATACTAATACCTATAATATCTACCTCTTAGTACATTTGGGGAGATTGAGTTAATACATGTGATATTAGTTAATATTAGTTGTTGTTACTGACCTTGTTAGATGAATCCCTGTAGGGTCTGTAGCCCAACACCTAACAGTGAGAATATCCTCACTCTTCTGTGATTTTACACTAAGATGTCCAGCAAAAGGATTTGGTCCGGTGTCAGTATAGCAAGAGCAGTGGGTTAAAAATCAAGAGACTTGAATTTTGATGTGTGGTTCCTTACAATGATCATGTTCATAGTGAACTACTGTTACTTTAAAAATTCCCTTTATTCCTAAAAGTCTTCCTGTCATAAAAACTATATTGCTGTCTCACTTGGCTTCAAAGCCCCAAGTCGCTATCTTAAATAGATTGTTCTGGAATCCTGTATCACATTCTTAGCACAGATACTGAGACCAGTTTCACAAAGCAATTAGCCCTTTTGATGAAATAGGATTAAAAGAATTCCTTCTGACTATGACTGTTCTTAATTGATAAAATGACCCATTTCCTGGCCACCCAAACATGTCACATCGTTATGGGTTTGGAAAAAAGAAAGAACAATGAGGACATTTGTAGTCAGGCCATTTACCTGTTTAATTTTGTGCTCTATTAGTTGTGCATTACTGGAATTTAAAATGAACCACCTATTAATATATGTATTTGCTAAATGAATTAACCCATTTGAAATGGAATGATGGTGGACAGTGATTGTTTACTCCTGTGAATGGCCTGGCCTCTCAGCACAACTAGTGGTAAGGCTTGCTGTGTAGGGTTTCACTCTTCTACTTGTTTATGTTAATGGCCATTTTGTGGACTGCTGTGATCTAACTGGAAACCCTGATGGCGTAGTGGTTAAGTGCTATGGCTGCTAACCACAAGGTCACTAGTGTGAATCTACCAGATGCTACTCTGTCCTGTAGGGTCACTATGAGTGAGAATTGACTTGATGGCAGTGAGTTTGGGTTTTGGCTTTTTGGTGATCTAATAAAAGACTAATTCTTTTTGTTATCACTGACTTTAAGCTTTTTAAGTTACACAAGCAACATTTTCAACATACAAAAAAAAATTAGAAAATAAATAATAAATGTGAAAATAAAAAGCATTCATCCTGCTTCCTAAAGGAAACTGTTGCTGTTATTCTGCTAGATATTTTTGCATATTTTTATTTTTTATTTCCAAAGGTGAAATTATTTTGTATCAGTGTTCAGACATGACTGTGATGCAAATCTCTTATGCATCATAGATCTGTCTTCTGCTATCCCATATCTCAGCCTCAGAGTCCTTCTCAACACATGTTGCAGGCTGGCATTAACAGCCTTTCAGGGTTGTGACATCCTGGGTCTTGTGGCATGTGAAGGACAACTTTTCAAAACAGTGTGTTGTATGGCTTTAGAGATCTATTGCAGATAGAAATGAGCCATCCAGCAAAGATGTCAGTCTTATGCCGTATCAGCAGAGACACCTCTCAGTTTCTCATTCATGTGGCAAATTAAACTTTCTCATTAATGCTGCAAATGTATGCCCACACTTAGATGCTGGCAGAGGTACTGTCATCTTTCCACAGTTCAACACAAGATCTCTAAGACCTGCTTAAAAATGGGGTAATACTTTCTAATTAGTGAAGAAGAAACTTCACCCAGAGAGGTCAGATGAGACAAGGTGAAGTTATTTTCTGTGATTAAGAGTATTTTGTTCATCATAAAGTAACAGTTTTCATATCTTTCATGTGTACAGTGCTTTACATTTTTTGGTGCCCAAACCCAAGAGTGCTTTATGTTTTATGTAGCATAAAAATGAAATGTTTTGACATTGTTACATTAATAGCCCCATTTTATCCATGAGTGAACAGATTCAGGAAAAATTTGCCAAGTTTACATAGCTAATGGATCCTGGATTTTGCCCTTTCTGTTGGATTTTCACAATTTTCATTTGTGTCAAGCCCAAACTCCTTTTTCTGCTGAGAAGACCACGTATTATGTGACTCCATTCTAGTTATCCACTCACATTCCTGTTTATGAGTAGCTGTCTTTGTGTCAGTCATTGCTTTTGCCTGGAATTCTCATTTTTTAAATCTCGAGGCAGTCCAGCTCACCTGTTGCCTTCCCACCTGTAGTGCCCTCCTAATCACTCTTAGCCGGCTCTGTTTCACTCTTTTTAAAGACAGCTGCAGCCACTGACTGTACTGGTTTATTTAGTTTCAGATCACTGCCCGTTGTATGTGTGCTCCCTCATAGCAGGTGCCTCGTCTGTCGCATTGCTGATTGTGTCACTAGTGCCTAGAATAGTGTTTTAATCATCTAGTGCTGCTCTAACATGATACCATGATTGCATGGCTTTAGCACTGGTAGGCTACAGGTCTGAATTCAGGGTGTCTGCTCCAGGGGAAGGCTTTCCCTCTGTCAGCTCTTGAAGGAAGTCCTTGTGTTGCATCAGTCTTTGGTCAGGGAGCATCTCGGTGCAGGAACCTCAGGTCTGAAGGATGTACTCTACTCCTGGTGCTGCTGTCCTGATGGTGTGAGGTCCCCAAATCTCTGCTTGTTTTCCTTCCCTTTTATCTCTTGCAGGATAAAAGGTGCTGCAGGCCACACTTCCAGGGAAGCTCCCTTTACAGTGGAGCGGGAGGGGACCTTAGGAAGTCCCACCTTAATCCTCTTTAATATACAGCACAGGAAAATGACAAAATGGAAGCCAGTTATAAAATATTGGGAATCATGGCCCAGCCAAATGGCTACACACATTTTGGGGGGTGGACAGTTCAATCCATGACATTCCACCCTCTAGCCTCCCCAAAATCATATTTTTGAAACATGTAACACATTCATCCCATCATAGCAAAAGTTGTAGCAAAAACATATCCAATATACCAAAAGTCTTAAATCAGTTCCAAGTCCAAAATACAAAATATTCCATTGTCTGAGACATTCTACACAATGGCCCTGCCCCACAGACTCTAGGTATTTGCCACACTCTGGATTCTGAGTGGAGACCCCTCATCCCTGTGTCACAGCTTGCCTTCCAGGTCCACTGGGACAGAAACTCTGTTCCCTCAGCTTTAGGGGCACCCTGAGACCAACTGAGTGGCACTTCCACCCTTAGAAACACAGGAAGCCATGACTCTATCCTTTCAAACCCTTGAGGTCATGGCCATACCTTTTGAGACTGAGGCAGCTCAGCTTCTTGTGCTGCTGATCTCTTCAGCTTCTGCTTCCTGTGGCTTCATGGCCTGGGCCTCAGCCTGCATCTGCCCTGTTAGGACAAGTGTTCCAAAGCTCTGTAGCTCCACTGATTCAAATGCCTGGAGGCACCCTACTCTGCCAGCAAACCTCTGCACAGATGCTCGGCTCTCTCTTCCATGGGTCGGCTCTAGTGCTGTCTCAGGCTGCTCTGGTTGCACTGCTGCCTGTTAGTTGCTGTTGCCACTGATCTTCTGCTGCTCGTTTCTTACCATCTTTGCCTTCACTGGTGTTAACTGTTCTAGGTTCCATCAGAATCTTCTATCCATTTACAGTTTCAAAACGACTTCCACATTTTAGGTATTTGTTGAGGCAGCACTCTACTCTCTTGATACCAAATTCTGTTTTAGTCATCTAGTCCTGCTATAACAGAAATACCACGAGTCGATGGCTTTAGCAAAGAAAAGTTTATTCTCAGTCTGGTACCTATAAGTCCAATTCAGGGTGTCCGCTCTAGGAGACAGCTTTCCTACTTTGTTGGCTTTGGAGGAAGGCCCTTGTGTTGCATCAGTCTTTGGTCAGGGAGCATCTTGGTGCAGGAACCTCAAGTCTGAAGGACATGTACCACTCCAGGTGCTGCTTTCTTCATGGTATGAGGCTCCCAAATTTCTGCTTACTTTCCTTTTATCTTTTGTAGGATAAAAGGTAGTACAGGCCCTCTCCAGGGAAACCTCATTTACAGTGGATCAGGGACCTTAGGATTGGAATTTGCAGTCCCACCCTAATCCTCTTTAACAGACAGCATAGGAAAATCACAAAATGGAAAACTACCACAAAATATCAGGAATCATGGCCCAGCTAAATGGCCACACATGTTTTTGGGGGACAGAGTTCAATTCATGACAAATAGTTTCTGACATACTGTATGCACTTAAATATTTAATGAATAAATAAAACATATTCAGACTGGATCAGACTGTAGTCTTGACCTGCCTGAGTTTTTCCATGTTCATGGCTCTGCTGTCATTGCTTTTGCCACTTGGCATGGCTTCTTTTGGGCTTTCTAAATCCTGGAAATTAGAGCTACCCAAAGTGTGGGCCATGGACCAGTAGCATCAGTAGCCCCTGGACATTGTTAGAAATGCAAATTCTTAGGCTCTACTGCAGATAGACTGAATCAGAATCTTTGGCCATGGGGCCTAGCATCATGCATTTAAGTAAGCTTTCCAGGCTGTTCTAACATATGGTATGTTTTTGAGAACCACTGCCATAATTACATAAATCTCACCCAGATCAAAATCTTTCCTAAAGACTTTTGGCTTATACTAGAGACAAATTTTTCCCTTAAATTAGTCATCTCAGAACTGTTTAACATGTTTTGGTGGCTGTTGTATAATCACTGTTTCCTCAATCAGCCTGTGATCTCCATCAGAACAGGATCATGCTTAGACTCTGGGCTTCTCACGGGGACAAACACAGTGGGCAGTCAGGAAGTGCTTGACTGACTGGTTTTTGGTGTGTGTGATACAGTTATAGAATGATAATGTCGATGCCTAGCTGTCAGTCTCTCCCTGAACTTGATCTTTGCAGCAGTGTGAATGCACTAGATACCTAGTTGCACAGGGACCCCAGATTATGCACAGGAGCTTGGTTCTAAGAGTACCAAAGCACTACTGCTTCCCAGGAGCTCAGTGAGTGGGCCCTGTGCAGAGCATGGTCAAATGTCCTGTAGGGTCCCCTCAAGTCACTTTGGGGCTTCCACTGCATGTGGATAACACGCCGTTGGTTTTTTGTTATTATTCAAGCACTTCTTCTTTTTTCCATCTTCCTTCTGCTTGCCTGAGAATTGGTAATAGAGTATATTCCTCCCTGGCCACAGAGAAAATGAGGGAATTGGTTGCTATTGTTTCACTATCTGTACAGGACAAAGTGCCATATCTTTCTTTTTATGGTAGGATTGCTCCAGAGACTTTCTGTGTAAACTTCAGAGATAATTTTTATGAAGATTAGAAATGTTCCACTTTAGTGAGACAGAATAATAAGAATTTTAAAATATCCTGTTGCGTGCTGTCTTATCATCCCCCTTCCCTCCATAAATTACCTCTTCTTCCTGAGTTCTCAGAATTAAGTCTACCCGAATAATAAGTACAGTTTCCTTAACAAGCTGGTGGAGGTTTTAGTTTTACTTGGCCAGCTCTGGGTTAATGCTCATGGTATACTGGATGAATGGTTTATGTTCATTCTCCATTATTTAGGACTGAAGAGCAGTCTGAGAGACAGGAGGGTTCCATGCATGGTTATTTTTGGAATCTGAAAGCTTTTGAGTATTTGAGTCAAGTAATCTGGTTATCCACCGAATACTTTCTAGGTGCCCTGGGATATGTGTTAGGTTTTCTTACATGTTTGTGTGAGTATGTTGTGCCCATATGATGAGTATTTTAGGAGAGATTGTAAAGAAGACATGAGATGTACCTTCGTTCCCCTTGGGCGTGTAGTCTCTCATTAGGGGGGCAAGTGCACCATAGTGAGAATCCGAGGGCTAGGCTTGGGTGCCTTCTTCCCCCAACAGCTTACTTCCTCTGGGTTGTTACGATCGGATGAAATAACAAGGTGAGCATGCCTACTGTCATGCATGGTGCATACCAGGCACTCAGTGTCTTATGTGTCTGTGCATGTACATTTATATACCTCTCCCCTGCTGATAGAAAGTTAGACAAAAAACATCACAAAGATGGATAGCTGCCCTAGTCATCTAGTGCTGCTTGTAACAGAAATACCAAAAATGGATGGCTTTCACAAAGAGACCTTTTTTATTCTTTCACAGTCCAGTAGGCTGCAAGTCCAAATTCAGGGCAGCAGTTCCAGGGGAAGGCTTTCCTTGTTGGCTCTGGAGGAAGGTACTTGTCTTCAGTCTTTCCTGGACTGGGAACTTCTGAGGCACAGGGACCCTGAGTCCAGAGGGTATCCTCTGTTTCCAGCACTGCTTCTTTCCTGATGGTATGAGGTCCCTAACTCTCTGCTTTCTTCCCTTTTCTTTGTATCCCAAAAGGTTGCTTTAAGAAGGCACAGTACAGTCTTACAGATTGAGTGCTGCCCCACCAACACAGCTGATGCCCATCCTCCCTCGTTAACATCGTAGAGGGGAGATTTATGGTATATAGGAACATCACACAAATCCTGGGATCATGACCTAACCAAACTGCTGTACACGTTTTTGGAGGGACAGAGTTTAATCCATGACAGCAGTTTTTTGAGTTGTTTAAACTTCAAAAAGCAGTTTTTGTTTCTTTTGGTCCACGGCCGTGCCTACAGTCAGTGCTGCTAGACTTGCCAGTCTGCTGGGTATGAAGTGGTATCTTATTATTGTTCTTCATAACTTCTCTGTTGTTTTTTATTGCTTGGTTTTAATGTCATTATAATTCTAAATGCAAAAATAAGTTTTTCAGTGGTAAAAGTAATGTTTACTAGTTGTAGGAAATTTGTAAACCTTATTACATGAGCTGTTAACATTGTGGTATGTTCTAAATCTTCCAGTCTTTTTTATTCTTGACATACATGATTATCTAGATTGAGAATCATACTACATACTGGTTTTGTATCCTATTTCACTTAACATTTTATCATGACAGTTCCCATGAATACATATGCAAACATGATTTTTAATGTCCCTGTGTGGTACAGATGGTTAATATACTCACTGCTAACCAAAAGGTTGGAGACTACTCCAAGGTAGCTCAGAAGAAAGGCCTGGCAGCCTACTTCTGAAAAATCAGCCATTAAAAATCCTATGGAGAACAGTTCTACTCTGACACAGATGAGGTCACCATGAGTTAGACTCATAGTCGAGTCAACTCTACTATCGTAGATGTGCTGTAACTTGTGTAACTCGTGCTTGTTACAGTTTTGTTTGTTACTGCTCTATGTCTTGGTCACACCCACATCTTTCTGGAACTATTTATTACTAATAAAGCACATTGGGTAATATGTGGTTAACTATGAACACTCTTCCCTTGGGTGAGCATATACATGCTGAGAACGTGCATGGGTGTTTGTAGGGGAGCACTGACTATAGTGTCCCGTGACTTCTCTCTACAGCTGGTGCCTTTTATAGAATATTCATCGGACCTTGCAGAGCCTTCGGCTGAGAGTTTGAGTGGAACTTGACCTTCTTTGTTTTGTCTCTGCACAGTCTTACTGCTACAGGTATCGCTGTGCTGCTCGGAGCCAGAACACACCTGACAGCTCCGCTTCGAATCTGGGATTCCGCTGTGCGGCGGACCACCTGCCCACCACAGGATAACAGGCAGGAGGTGCCTGCCCAAAATCCAAGAAGGGATGTCCAGCCTATACTCAGCTTGCCTCAGAACTTTGAACAAACTCGTGCGACTCATGGACTACACACCTGCCCGATGGCCAAAGGAACCATCTCGCAAGACCAAATCACTGAGTGCTGTCAGTGCCCTTGCTTTATTGTGGGGTGCGTCTTTGGAGATCATTGACATGTTTTATTTTTGGAAAGTCTTTTAAAGAGGGTTGGGAGAGTGGAGGGAACCCTGAGTTGGGTTTCAGGGAGCCTCGTTCTACCTATGTTCTACCACAGGGTCTGGAGGTGGGGTCCCCTGCTTGACCTTCTTGGGCCTCAGTGTCCTCATTATCGATGGGATAGACAACATTTCTGAGGTTCTCTCCAACTGAAAAATCCTATGAGTGATTTCAGATTCTATTGTGATGATTTCATAGTGAAAATTTATGACAGATTATTTTCTAACTATTTTTTTTCCATGTGTGCACTTTGGGTGATACTAATCATGTAAAATAAGAGTTCTCTTTATGTATTATTTTCAGAAAAGGGTGGGGGCTGATGAGTCTTTTATATTCATACTGCACTTTGTTTTTCCAAGGAAATCAGTGTCTTTTACATTGTTAGGAAGAATCCCACGTGGGCCAGTGATGGTGTGCCACTGTTCAGCAGTCTGAACACATAGGAACGTCTGTGGGGTGACCCTACTGTGCTTTATCTTTTAACATTAAGTGCCTTTGGTTCAGAGGGGCAGTTGCAAAGCCCTTTTTTCCCCTCTTCCCAAAGCCTTCAGTGAATGTGAGGTGTGTGTTAAACAGGGAAACCTATTAAATTCTAATGTAGACAAAAAGGAATAGGGACCTTGAATGAGCTCTGTTCAGGGTATCCAGCATTTTGTAAAGGAGAAGTGGGAAGTGTTGGTGGCTGTGAATTATCTGATGCTTTGAATCATGCACTATGTTGAATAAATTAGTATCTGCTAACTGCTACTCCTATTGGTTCCTTTTCTGTTCCCCTCCCATTGTGTTTTCTGTGAAAGAAATGACTTTGTGACTTTTGTATGTTTTATTTGCTAGCAAACATTCATGTCCACTAGCTGGCTGATGAGGACCGTTGGTGGCACAATGGTTAAGCACTTGGCTGTTAACCAAAAAGTTGGTGGTTTGAACCCACCCAGCAGCTCCGTAGGAGGAAGACCTGGCGGTCTGCATCTGTAAACATTACAGCCTAGAAAATCCTATGGGGCATTTCTGTCTACTCTGAAACAAGGGTTGCTGTAAGTCAGAATTGGTTTGATAGTATGCAGCAACAGCTGGCTGAAATTTTTGAAATATTAGCAGTTTACAGAATTTTCTTTTCCCCTAGAAGCAATACTCTTCTTCAGTGGAATCCTGTTATGACCTGGCCTCTTTCTGCCATAGTAGATGATGCAGAGCCAAGGTGGTTGGCTCAGCTGCTGTGCATATAAAACCAACAGCTGTGTCATCTGCCAGCCATGCAGACTTCCTTCAGAACAATGGTTTTCACCCTCAGGACCTATTCATCAGGATCCCATCTTGAATCTCCAGTCCTGCAAGACCCCAAGGTACTTCCAGCATATTGCTTGAAAGAAATGGCTAGTTTTTATGTCAGTTGTTCAAAATATAAATCAAATAATACTCAGAAGCCTTTAACCAGCAGTTATTTGTTCCTCATAGGCATAGCCTCCTACATGAAAACATCTGGAGTAGCTGTGCTGCTGGGGTGCATTAGCTGCGTCTGCTAATCTGTCACTTTGTGGATATAAAATATGTCTCTACAAACTTCTACCAATTAATTTCAGGCAAAAGCAAAGCAAGCAAACATTTCCTTAAGTCCTTAAAGGAAGTAAAGCATTTTATTTTTACAATAAACACTTTCTAGTTCAGTTTGTATTTTCACTGGTTACCTCCCACCTGCATATGTTTTTTATGCAGTTTATTTATAGTGTGTGTGTGTGTGTGTTTTGAAGCCCTCTCTTGTTAATTAATTTTGTAGCCTAAATATTTTTGTATGAGTTTTGGCATAATCCTTACAGTTGTATTTTTTAGCCACAGCATAAGACTGGAAAGCACTGAAAATGAGATTCTAATAAGCCTTTCATTTAGGGACCATTTTTCTAGGTTACTAACCAAAGAGCATACCAAACTGTAGAAAGTTATAAAAACAACAAAAGCTCATTGTTGTCAAGTTAATTCCCACTTGCAGTGAACCTATGCAGCAGAATAGAACTGCTCCATTGGGTTTTCAAGAAGTGGCTGGTAGATTTGAACTGATGGCCTTTTGGTTAGCAGCCAAACATGTAACCACCGTACTACCCAGTCTCCATAGACAGCTGTAGTCACTATTAGATACTTTCTAATATTGCCAGTTGACAGATGTTACTGTTCATTGCTGGTGAGTTCACTGTGACTCATGGTGACCCCTGTACAATAGAACAAAGTATTGATCAGTCTTGTATCGTCTTCATGATAATGGTATGCTAGAGCCCATTGTGAGGGATTGATTTGTGTCCCCCCAAATGTCTGTCAACTTGGCTAGGCCATAATTCCCAGTCTTATATTGTTGACCATCATTTTGTAATCTTATGAGATTATCCTATGTGCTGTAAATCCTGCCTCTATGATGTTCATGAGGCAAGATTAGAAGCAGTTGTCATCATGAGGCAGGACTCAGTCTATAGAATTCCACTGTATTTTGAGTCAGTCTCTTTTGGATATAAAAGAGAGAACTGAGCAAAGAGGAGATGACTTAATATCACCAAGAAAGAAGTGCTGGGAGTTGAGGGCACCATTTGGATCCAGGGTCCCTATGTGGAGAAGCTCCTAGAGCAGAGGAAGACTGATACCATGGATCTTCTCTCCCAGAGCCAACACAGAGAGAAAACCTCGCTCTGAAGTTGGTGCCCAAAATTTAGACTTCTAGACTCCCAAACTATGAGAGAAAACACTTCTGTGGTGGAATATGGTCGACAGTCACACCGTAGTGGGAATCACAGCCTGGCTATGTTGGTGTATTTTTTGGAGACATAGTTCAATCCATGACACCTCATAAGATGATATTTTTCACCTCTTTCTTCGTGCCTCCTTCCTTCTGACAAATATTACCTTCCCATTGGCTGCATTTCTCATAAAGGAGTTAACCTGCAGGTTGTGTACTTGGAAGTGCAAAAGAGGTGACTCTTGGGTGATGGGCCAGGCAGTAAGGTGTCAGTGAGTGAAGCAGTGTCTGTTTGACTGGTACTCATTCCAGAGGAGTGCTGCTCCACTGCCATCCCGAAATGTGAGAGCCAGAGTTAGCAGTCATCTGGTTTTTAAGAGTAGCTGGATATTTGCATTTTCACGTACACTTGTCTAAATTTCTCTTTCTGTCTGCAATTCTTTTTTAAAAATATTAAGTAAAAATTTTACAGTCTAAATCAACTTGCCATGTAAAACGCTGATCCTACACCACAATGCAGCTCTAACTGCTCTGCCCCCATCACCACCCCAAGACAGCAGACTCCTTTCCACACTGCACTTCCCAAATCCATTCAGCCAGCTCCTGTTCCCCTCCATCCTCTCATTTCGCCTCTAGAGAGGAGCTGCTCAGGCAGCCCTGTGTATATATATTAAGTCAAGAAGCATGTTCTTCACAAGCATAACTGTGTCTTATAGTCCAGTTCAGTCTTTGTCTGAAGAGTTGGTTTTGATACTAGTTTCAGCTCTGGGCTAACAGAGAGTCCAGGGCCATGTCCTCAGGGGACCCTCCAGTCTGACAGACCATCAGGTATGGTCTTTTAATTGAGTTCTAGTTCTGCACACCCATTTTTATCCCACCAACCACATCATGGGACTTTATATGGTGTTTCCTGTTAGGACAGTCATTGGTGGTGGCTGGGCACCATCTGGTTCTTCTGGTCTTGTGTTGATGTTGTTTGGGTCATATGGCACCTCTGTGTGCTGGACTCCTAATTTCCTCATGTCTTTGATGTCCTTCATTCTCCTCTGCTTCAGATGGATAAGGACCAATTGATGCTACTTAGATGGCCACTTACTAGCTTTTGAGACCCCAGACACCACTCACCAAAGAGGTATGCAGAACATATGCTTATTTAAAAAAAAAACTTAGTTATGCCAATTAGCCTAGATGTGCTCTGAAATTATCCAGGGTCTTGATCCCCAGGTCCCTGTCCCTGTTAGTGTGTCCTTCAAAATGCTGGACTGTATTTAGAAAACCTTTTAGCTTTTGGTGTTTGCTGAGTTTTTAAAGTTGGGAAACAATTCAGATTAAAAGAACAACAACTCTGTGAAGACCTAATAAATTGCTTCTGCAGCTAGACTCATCCTTTCAGTGCCAGTTTGCAACCTAGATTTTGAACAGTTGATACATTCTGTGGGGTACAGAATCATAAGTATCCACATCTAAAGGATGACTTATAGATAAGTATGACTTGGACCCACCAGGAAGGGCAGGGAATCATGTTGCCTAGAAATGCCTTATGAAGCTACCCATGCTATCCCACCTCAAATCATTTCACAGCCACAGGTAGTCTCAGCAAAACCACTGACAGTCTCATCTTCATTAGCTTTAGTATTTGTTACCAAGTGTCCAGATTAATATCAGAGAATAGTGGAAATATCAGTTTCATGACTCTCAGTTTCATTTTATTTATTAAAACAGTTCTCTGTGATAGAAACTACTCTAGCGCAGGCTCATTGTTACAGGTTTGCCAGAATCAGTTGTGCTATTAGTGCAAGCTGGCCTTTGTTGTTTCAAATGCTGAGAACACCATGGACAGTTAGCTCCAAGAGCCTCAGATGCAACCTTGGCAGCTGGCCACAGCCCCTTCCATCCACCGACTCTTGTGTTTAGACCATTAAGAGCAAGAGTTTAATTAATTTTTTGATTAAGGAAAACCATTACAGACCATATTCAAGTAGGCTGTAAAAGGAGAACTTTTCTGAATCTTGTCCTACTTAGGTTTGGAAAGTGGAGGATTAGCACCAAGGGGTAGAATCTTTCAGCTTCAGATCAGATTCTTATCTGCCCCCAAATGGTAATTGACCCCCGAGTCATCATTGCAAAAGGCTGTTTGAGCATCTGGAATTAGTCACAGTTGTCAGGCACGAAGGTGATTTTGTTTCAGAATAATAGAAGGTTGGACGGGACTGCTCTTGTGTCCCTCGGCCTGGCCCGTGTTTGACAGATGCCTTGTTTGCTTGGCTGAGGGTGGTGAAGGGAAATGAAAGACTGATCAGAGCCATTCTTTTCCGAAATGTCAGTTTAGCACCTCAACAGAGTAACTTGAGAAGCTCTGAATCGATCCCACAGGGGAGAAATGAAACCGACAGACTCAGGAAAAGAGCTGAGAGGCTGTCACGGGTGCTGATAAAAGGTTCACCTATGTTTAGCTTGGTGCCTATGGGATAGAGCCTTGTTTGTGCATTTATGAAGTCCACACTTCTGTGCTACAGAGAAAAAATAAGAATTTACTTACCTGCTTGTAAATGGTATGTGGAAGATGCCCCTTTGGTCTTTTCAGTAGCTGTCTTTAAAAGATGCCTTAGCATCAAATAAAGGACAAGAGAGCTTTGGAAGGTGATCCTCTAGGATCATATATTCACACCATCCTATCATAGCTCTGGGGCCTTAGGCAAGTCATAGCCATTGAGTTTCATTTTCGTCTAAGGTCATGGGAAGATCTGAAATAATGCAAAATAATGTTTAGCAAAGAACTAAGGTAAGTGCATCCTAGGTATTTGTTACTGTTATGAATATGGTTATTAAATGCGGAGGAGCAAGAAGATACTACCACGTGGTCCTGCTCAGCCACAGGGTTACAGCTATAGGACAAAGAGAGAGTGACAGACTAAGAAACAACAAAGAAACTGCATATAAAGCATCTGTTTGATCTCCGCTCAGTAAGAGCTGCCATGATTGATTCCCAAACCGTTGTTGTACTTGAATTTGGCAGTATCCTGAAAGGATATATCACATGTGCCACACCCCGCCCCCACAAAACAAATCCATTGCTGTTGCATCAGTTCTGACGTACAGTGACCCTGTAGGACAGAGTAGAACTGTCCCTTTGGGATGCTAAGGAGCAGCTGGTGGATTTAGCCTGCTGATTTTTGTTTAGTTAACCTGACCTCTTCTTAACCACTGTATCACCAGGGCTCATTAAAGTGGAAAATTAAATCTGGTTATTGCTAAGAATATTGTGTAATTCTGAGGATTTTCCTCCTGTACCTACCTCACAAAGAACCTCCAGCAGGTTTACTAGTTCTGAAAATGCCACTGATGAGAATAACAGTAATTAAGAAGGCAGAAAGAAAAGAGAGGGCAGTCCTGTAGCCTGTTATATGTCTACCAGCCTGCTAAGGTTATCTGTGGCATTTTTTTCAGTGCTTATTTGCATTTTCTGTTAGACCTGCTGTTTACATGCTCTGTTGGGAGAATGTGTTGTTTATGATAATGTTCTCATTATCTCATGGAATTTTCCAAGGATGACATGATAAATGTGTGATGTGAATGTGAATTTGTACATTTTCGTGTTCCAAACAATTCTCAGTCTTTCGAATATGGTAAAGGTCTCTAGATACAGCCTTTGGGGGTCTCCCTCATTGCTCCAAGTATAAAGGGGCCCTAACCCCAAAAAGCTGCTGATCTATGAGTAAAGCAAGGGCTGAGAGTGAATGAATCTGTCTTGGGAGATAATGACCAGTTCTTTCCACTTCCTCTGAGGACAGTCAAGAAAATAGGGCTGAAAGGACCACAAGAGAAGGTCAAACTAAGCATTAAGAATCACTTCCTTTCTGCTTGTTTCTGGGAGACGTATTAAATATAAAGCTGAATTTCCTTCTTTGGACTTCAAAAGACCCTCCAAAAATGATTGGATCTGTTCCCTTTGGACGGGTCGGGAGGTAAAACCCTGGAGAGCAGCACCGACAGATGGCCCCGCTGTGGGCTGTCACATTTTCCACAGAGGTAGCCATAATGGATCCAGGGCTTCGGAAAGATAATTGTGTAGGGAATGGGCTGCCCTAAACTTAGTCCTGTAGTTGGAGTCACTTGGATATAGGCCTCCCACAAAGGCTTTTTCAAGTGTTAGGTCCATGTGGTATAGGACCCCCCACTGTTGGAGCCTCTGCTAAGGTGACTTCATGCTGAGAGAGAGCCTATGTATCATCAGCCATCTGTGCACCTCCCCCCACTGCACTGTGGCTTTCATCAAGCCAGCCAGAAAGGTCAGGGTGTTGCACATTTCACTTTTTCCTGTTGCTGTGGACCTAGGTCATCATTGTGCTGTCAGCTGTGATTGCTTTACCTCTTCCTGTGCCTGGTCTGTGTTCTAGCCAACAATTTTAGATACCTCTTAGATGTCTAGAAACCCTCGTGGCCTAGTGGTTAACTGCTATGGCTGCTAGCCAAAAGGTCAGCAGTTGGAATCTGCCAGGTATTCCTTAGAAACTCTGTAGGGCTGTTCTACTTTGTTCTAGAAGGTCACACTTGGCTACTAAGTGAAACGTTGGCAGTTTGGACGCATCCAGAGGCGCTTCAGAAGATAAGTCCTGGAGGTCTGCTTCCCAAAGATCACGGGCATGAAAATCCTATGGACCACAGTTCTACTCTATTACACAAGAGTTCGCCATGAGCTGGAACTGCCTCAACAGCTGCTGGTTTGTTGTTTTTTTCTTTTTTAGGTGCCAGCCGCGGTGCTAGATATTTTTATACATGATCTCATTTAATCTGCAGGGTAGTCTTGGGAGGAACTGGGTATTTTTGGTTCATATTCCCAATGTGTAGTTAGGAAACTAGGACTCAAATTGTTTGTACGGTGTCAAAGTCATGTAAATGGGGCAGAGCCAAGACAGAGTTTTTGTCACCTGGAGCTCACTGGTCTCTCCTTGGTACCACTGAACACTCAGACTTATTGCAAGTTGGCGGTGAAGGTGAGTGGATTTAAGAGGAGAGAGACAGCCTCAAGGAGAAGATGGGCAACAAGTGGCAGGCAAGGAGGTAGAATGGATCCGTGGTTAAGAACATGGACTCTGGAGTCGGACTGTCTCATTTTCTTATTCTACCCTTGACTGGATTGTCACTTTGGCCAAGTTACTACTAAACTTTTTTGTTCTTTAGATTTTGAAAGTTAAATGAAAGTACTTCCAGAAAAACAGCATTGAGGTGGGAAGGTTAAAATGGTATAGGGTGATCAGAGGGTAAACCTCTGATTTGTATTAAGGCCATTCCAAACTTTGAAGGTCTCTGCCTAGTCACACTGCAATAATTATCCTTAGCATGGTAATAAGATAGCCGGAGTTAAGACTGCACAGCTTTGAAAAGCTCATCTTTAACACATCCTTCTTTTCTTTCCCAGATTGTGCTAGCTCTTTCTTTTTTCAAAATGATTATGTTCCCATAAAAAAGTGGATTTTTTCCCCCCTAGGGGCAGGGTAGGAAATGTCTGGGTATTTGTGAAACAGTCATCTGCTGGAAATCATGAAGATCAAAAGGTACATTATCAGCTCATTTGTCCCAGGCTCTGATCCATGAAAAGAATACAGTTGATAAAGAGGGCTGAGAGGGGTGTGCAGAGAATGAAAGGAACAGTTTGCGGCATCAGGCTTGTTAAATAACAGCCTGAAAAACTACACGGGAGGACTTCCTTGATAAGATTAAATGCCCTGGTCTTTGTGAAAGTAGGCTTAGAGCATCCTGCTCCCTGTGCCTCACTCCACTGCTGGCGAAAGCTGGACACTGGTTCTTAAGGTGAAGTGGCAGGACAGCTTCCAGCACACGCGTAAATGTTCAGTTCTGGCCCAGGGGAAGGGGGACCAAGAAACCTCACTAATGTGGGGATCCACATTCCCATCTATAATTTTATAGCTGTCACGCTTAGCTTCAGGACATATTAGGCAAACCAGAGGCTGGCAGCCTCACTGCATCACACTGATGACTGCTTGTGGGCTTTGAGCAACCTTCTGAGCCAGCAGCTTTATTACCTCCATCTGTGTGTGGGAACATTTCCCTGTGAAAGGGCAACTTCCAGTGGTTTTGTACGTAACGTTCCCCCTCTAGTGGCCAGAGTGGTTTTTTTTTTTCTGTTTGTATACTTGTCCTTTAGTAAAGTTTGTGAACCTTTCTTTTGTTTAGGGGCCCTGTGGACCTGAGTTTGTTAGGAGAAGGGGATAAGGAACATTTCAAAAAATTTAAAAATTAAAAATTAAAAAATCTGAATGGGGGAAGCAGCATCGAGAAAAGAGCACATCCTTTGGACCTGAGGTTCCTGTAGCGAGATGCCCTCAGACCAGACAGAGACTGATACAACCTGGACCTTCCTCCAGCCAAGCCAAGTGCCGTCGAGTCGGATCCGACTCCTGGCGACCCTAGGGGCCGGGGTAGAACTGACCCCCAGAGTCGACAAAAGTGGGAAAGTCTTCCCCTGGAACTTTTACCCTAAATTCGGATTTGTAGCCTACTGGACTATGTATGAATAAACTTCTTTGTTAAGGAAAAAAAAAAAAATCTGTGTGTCTGGGTGGGCAGGGGCGAGTCATTGGTCCTTGGTGAAACAGCTGTTCTACAGTATGTCTTCCGTCTCTAGCTTTTGGTGGAGGAGGAGGAACCTGCAGAGGGGTGGAAAGGACTGGAAACAATCCCTTACCTTTTCGCTGTCATTATTTTCAGAATGTTACTGTCTACCATTACCCTTGTTAGCAATTCTCTCTCAACTTTTATTTTTATATTGTACTTTTGGTAAAAGCTTACACAGCGAATTAGGTTCCCATGTAACAGTTTCTATACAGATTGTTCAGTGACATAAGTCACATTTTTCAGTGTGTCAACCCTCTAATTGTGCCCTGACTGTCCCATTTCTAGTGCTCTAATTTTCCAGCCCCCCTTATTGTCTCATCTTTGCTTTAGTTATTTTTGACCTTTGGTCTCATATAGAGGTTTTTTTTTTTTTTTTTCCTTATTGTGATTGAGTGAAATGAAAGTGTACAATCCAGTTTAAATTTGCATGCCACCTATCTACAGCTCCTTCTGCTCTCCTTGCCTGGTGATAGCACACTCCTCCTTTCCGTTCTATACATGTCATATCCTCTTAACAATCTCCTGTTCCCTCCTCTCTACGCTCTCCACTTCCCTTTAGTAAGAGGCCAGTAGGATGACCTCCTATAGATGCATAGAACCATAAAGTGCACACATGATATGGTCACTCTGTCCCCGAGTCCGACCCATTCCTGTCTGAGGAGTTGACCTCAGTAATGGTCTATGATCAGGGGCAGCATCAGGTCTAGGGGCCATGCTGCCAGGGGAAGCCCCAGGCCTTCAGACCATCAGTTGTGGTCTTTAGTGGAGTTCATAGGGTGTACCCCATTTTTTTCTTGTGTTGCCACTTGGATTGAACATTGTGAGCCCCATCACGGCTGTCAGTGCTGGTGGCCAGGCAGCATCTGGTTCTTCTGGTCCCATGTTGATGCAGTCGTCCATCCACATGGGTCTTTCTGTCTTCTAGGTTCTGTTTCCCTCCTGTTGTTTTCTTCGGTGATCATCTGTCATAATAGAGGTTTTTCAGTGGAGAGTTGTACCCACAGGAATGTCCTTTACTTTGAGTACCAGTCTATTTTTTGCTAATGAGTGATCCAAAAGGGGTAGTTTCGGTTCTAGTTTCAAAGAATATTTCTCAGGGAGTCTTCTAGTCTCAGCTGGTCCTTTTAAGAATGTGACTTTGGGTCCGCATTTTTCTCCTGTGCTATCAGAGACCATCTATTGTAGCCCAGACTCGAATGATTAGTAGTGATAGCCAGGTACCATCTAGGTCTTCTGATCTCAGAGTAGATGAGGGAGTGGCTATTAGCCCTGGATAGTTTCTTCTCTCAGTCTTTGATAACAATTAACAGCTATCCATCAAGTTTTTTTTTTTTTTTTTTTAGAAAAAAATAAAGGGTGTTTCAATAAGGGTGTCCTGTCTTTGAACTTGATTAATACAAGTTGTGTAAATGATACATTTTTAATTCTTTTATTATTTTGAAGTATATTTGATGGCATTACATGCAGAAGAGAAATTCTGGCAAATGGCAGCCACAGCACCATCCAAGTGGGGCCCCAAGTAATCCAGATCATAGCCTAATATATTTTGCCATTGACAGTCACAGCCTCTTCTCATTCATCCTGGGAAAATGCAAGGGCCAGTGACTGCATCAGACAATCCACTCCAAACATGGACGAAGTGATGTTCCTGAGTCTCCATTGGATTCTCTTTGCTCCAAATGCTGCAGTTTTGTTTGTTGACAAATCCATTCATCCAAAAATGGGTCTTGTCACCAAAGGTGATTTTTTTGGCTAAAAGCAGGGTCAAGTTCCAGTTGCTTCAGAGCCCAGTCAGCAAATGTGTGGTGTAATCTATGGTCACTGGACTTCAGTTCTTGTGTTAAAACAATTTTTTAAGGGTAAAGCTACAAGTCCAGATGCAAAATCTGCCAAAGTGCAGTCAACAGAAGGCCCAGTTCTTGTGCTTAGAGAGAAATTGATTGGGTGGATTCTTGCGCACACCCTGACAAACGGTGACAAGGATGTTTTCTCTGGAATATGCGGTTTGCTGATGCACAGGCACTGTCTGATTGGCAACAGATGTGGTTGTCTCAGATTTTTTCATTAAACATAAAATTGTTTGCTGGGGTTATCATACGCATTGTAAATTTCACCTAACAGCCACAATGTGGCTGGAATGTTTGGTGAACAGAACATCCACTTTGATAATAAACTAATAATTTCTATATATGGTGGAATTGTGTAACTTTTCATGGCTATCTGTCAAGACTAATCAAAAAACATGATAAATATGGCTGCTATAGCTTCACAAATATCACCACTGTGAACTGACATAAGACATCCATATTAGAAGATCCTTTTTATTCTTTTATTTTTCATTATAAAAGCAATTAAATGAACAGGATAAAACTTAAAGCTCTAAGAAATAACACAAAGTATGTTTTGAAGTCTCTCATTCTGTGTGTTTTGGTTTCCATCCAAATCCATGCCAGTAGGTATCTGCTGTTAACAGTTTGTACATCTTTCTAGACTTTTTCTGTACATTCACAAACATATATAATACATGTGTATATGGACTAGGATACACAAGGAATACAGATTAATTTATAAATACATCCATATATACATACACGTAGATCATAAATGATTTACGTAACTTATGTACTGATTTTATAAAACATAAGGGAAACATACTATAAATACTGTTCTGCAGCTTACCTTGTTCATTTAATATATTTTGTGCATTGCATGAGTTCACTAGGCCTATCTCCTTTTTTAAAAAGCTATGAATTCTTTTTAATGATTAATTTACTTAAGCATTCCACTATTAATGAGTAGTTGGGTTATTTCCAGTTTTCCTCATTAAAAGTGTTCCAGTAAACCTCTTTGTACCTACTTACACCTTGCCAATTTGTGCAGTATTTCTGGAGGATAAATTTCTGGGAGTTTAAGTGCTGCACCAAAACTTGGTAATTTTAAATTGTGATGAATACTGACAGATTTCTCAGTATCGACTCCCGCACAATGAAATAAAACACTGACTGGTCTGGGTCATCCTCGTGATCTGCTGTAGACTGGATTTTGTGATCCCCAGAGTTTTGGGGGGTGATTTTTGGAATTGGATCACCAGGCCTTTCTTCCTAGTCTGTCTTAGCCTGGAAGTTCTGCTTGCACCTGTCCAGCATCATAGCAGCAAGCAAATCTCCACTGATGGATGAGTGGTGGCTGTCCATGAAGTGCATTGGCTGGGAATTGATCCCAGGTCTCCGAGATGAAAGGCAAGGGTTCTGTCACTGAACCACCACTGCGTCTAAAATAGCCGTCTAAAAAGGTCAATTTACATTCCCACCTACAGAGACTCTATAGCTTTTCAGTTTTTGTTCATCGCAAAATGACTCTGAGAATAACCAAGGTATCGCAGCACAGGAGAAATTCAGGATTCAGAAATAGTTGTGAGTGAATCTGAATGAAATCAATTCAAGGTCTTTTATCTGGCCAGTGCATGAGAGCTTCGCCTACTCTCTGTGACTGAAATACAACTCAGGAGTATGCTAATCACTCCAATCTTAACAAATGACTCCAGTCAGCAAGTGACAGACATTGTTAATGAAATCAGACTTTAGGAGTCAACCGTTTCCACTCCTTAGCGCTGCCCACAGTCCCCAGTGACCTCTTAACTGCCTGTAATTGCCGTGTTGTATTTCTTCCTGTGGTTTCATGGCATGTGGCCCCCGACTGAGGCCGTAATTCTGACTGTTCCTGCATATGGCTTGGTTGGAGTTGCTTCTGACCTCACATGCCCCTAAAAGTTAAAACATCCTAGTGTGAACGTCTGGCACTTTATGTGTTATCCTGTCTTCTCTCCCTTCTGTTTCCCTACCATCATACTACGTCTGATGGCCTTCAGAGCTGGTGCCCCAACTAGCTTAGCTAATGTCAGAAGTACCTGAGGTCAGCAAAGGAGAGACGACATTTAGGTGGCTAGCAAGCATAGGAAGAAGTGCTCACAATAATTAGCAACTGTTGCTTTTGTTAAGTGCCATTGAGTTGGTTCTGACTCACAGTGACCCTGTATACAAACACTGTCCCATTCTGTGCCATCACAGTCCTTTTTTCTGCAGCAACTGTATCAACCCATCTGGTCGCGGTCTTCCTCTTTTTCACTGACGGCACTCTCCTGATGGTTTGTTGGAAGTATGTGAGCTGATGTCTTGCCATCCTTGCTTCTAATGAGCATTCTGGCTGCACTTCCTTTAGGAAGAATTTATTCTCCTGGTGCTCAACAGTATGTTCAATATTCTTCACCAACACCGTAATTCAAAGTTATTGAATCTTTTTCGGTCTTTATTAAATGTTCAGCTTTCAGTTGAAAACACCATGACTTGGGTCAGGCACACCAAAAGTACAATGATACACCATCTCACTCAACATGACCAACATTAAGTGACATTTGGGGGCTACTGAAACTCCTATACACTGCTGGGGGGACAGTAAAATGGTATAGCCACTATTGAAAATGATGTGTATAACATTTCTTCAAAAAGAAATACTGTATGATCCAGCAATCCCACTGCTAGGTATAGACCCTAAAGTAAGAGCTGTAATACAAATACACGTATGTTCATCACAGCATCATTCACCTCATCAAAAAGAAAAAAAAAAAAGACGACTCAAGTGCCCATCAACAGACGAATGGATTAATAAACTGATGCCTACACATAATGGAATATTATGCAATGATAAAGAATAATGATGAATCCATACAGCATCTCATGACGTGGATGAATTTGGAGGACATTATGCTGAGTGAAACAAGTAATCCACAAAAGGTCAAATACTGTGTGAGACCACTATTATAAAGTAACAACAAAAGGTTTACATGCAGAAAAAAACAATTCTTGGATGGTTACCAGGGATAGGAGGGCCTGGCGGGGGGGAATCAGCAAATAGGAGACGTGTTAATATCGATAAAGGGAGAGGCAATACACGCTGTGGAAGCAGTCAGCACAGCGTGACCAAGGCAAGAGAGGCCACTGAGAGGAACTGAAAAAGGCAACTGTGGTAACTACCATACCCTTGGGCAGTAGTATTAACAAACGCTTATTTAAGAACGGATACATAAAGATATATGCCTAGAAGTGTGGGAGGGTGTAAGGGAGCATGCCAACGGGCAGCTACAAGCTTGGTGCTGGGTATTTCTCACACAGGACTGTAGGTCCCCCTCATATATTAGTAGAGACAGTAGCGCACACAAGGAGGCAGGTTGGGCAAACCTCTTAGACATAACCAAACAACTCATGGGATGAAGTTTCTGGGCTTCGAGGCAAAAGACCATAGACTTGGGGCATCTAGCTCAACTGGCACAACATGGTTCTTAGAAACAATGTTCTGCCTCCTACTTTGGTGAGTAGTGTCTTGGGTCTCAGAAGCTTGTGAGCTGCCATCTAAGATACAACTGTTAGTCTCTTCCTGTCTGGCACAAGGAGAGTGAAGAAAGCCAAAGACTCAAGGAGCAACTAGTCCAAAGAACTAATTAGTCTTATGAACCGCAGCCTACACACTCCGGAGACCAGAGCAAGACGGTGCCCTGCTACCACTATTGACCGCTCTGACTGAGGTCACAGCAGAGGGTCCCGGACAGACCAGGTGAAAAATATAAAACAAAAAATCAAGTTTACAAAAAAGAGCTGACTTAGTAGTCTGATAGGGACTGGAATAACCCCCAAGACTATGGCCCTAAGACACCCTTGTGACCTAGAACTGAAGCCATTCCCGGAGACGACTGTGAAGTCAAACAATAGACAAGCCCGTAAAATAAGCAATGATGCCCAAAAGGATCATGTTTCTTAGAACAATCAATGATATGAGATCAAAAGGACAGTATTTCCCCCAAAGCAAAGATGAGAAGACTGGATGGGGTGGAAAATCAGGAGAAAAGGAAACACTGAATGCAGGGCAGAAATGGAGAGAGTGTTGACACATTGTGAGGAATGAAACTAGGCCATGAGACACTTTATGTATTACCAAATGGGAATCTAGCTTGCTCTGTAAATTTGCACTTAATATGTGCGCGGGCCTGCACTTAGCTCCAGGGAATAATAGGTCTCTGGTCCAGGATCATATATATTTTAAAAATGCCCAGTTCTCACTCTCTGAACTGTGGGCCTCTTCCCCGTAGCAAGCTTTAGTTACATTATCTGTAAAATAAGGAGCTTGAGTTCTACTGAGATCTATAGGGGAATGAAGAGAGGACAGTGTCGGGTTATTTCTCACTGGAGATTTTAGGAGACTTGTTCGTGAGAGTCACCGGCATGTCCATCTTGGTGGCCTTGGTTCTACAACGTTCAGGAGTGCAGTCTCTGCATTAGGCTGTATCTCTTGACTCACTTCTGGAATGACAGAAAATCAGCTGGGGGGAAGGTCAAACCCAAACCAGACCCACTGCTGTTGAGTAGATTCTGACTCACAGTGGCCATGCTGTTCAGGGTAGAACTGCCCCATAGGGTTTCTAAGGTTGTGAATCTTCACAGAAGCAGACTGCCACATCTTTCCTCCGCAGAGCAGCTGATGAGTTCAAACCATTGACTTCAAAGCAATTTTGGAATTCTTTTTCTGGAATGGCCATCAGAGCTGTTGTCGTATTACCCTTGATGTCCTGAATAGTATCAAAATGTCTTCCTTTCTGTATTTCCTTTATTTTGGGGTAAAGAAAACAGTCATTGGGGGCCAGATCAGGTGAGTAGGTAGGATGCTCCAATATAGTTGTTTACTGGCTAAAAACTCCCTCACAGACTGTGCTATGTGAGCTGGTGCATCGTGGTGATGGAAGAGCCATGAGTTGGTGAAAAGTTCAGGTTGTTTCCTTCTAACTTTTTCACACAGCCTTTTCAGCACTTCCAGATAGTAAACTCAGTTAGCTGTTTGTCCAGTTGGTACAAATTCAAAATGAACCATCCCTCTGATATGAAAAAAGTTTAACAATATCATTTTGACTCTTGATTTGGACTGATGGAACTTTTTCGGTCATGGAGAATTGACCGACTTCCATTGTGCACTTTGACACTTTATTGCAGGGTCATATTGGTACACTCAAGTTTCATCACCAGTGATAAAATGACCCCAACAGCATCTTGCCTCTCCGAAAGGTCTTGGCAAACTTCTACTCTCCTTTGCTTTTTGTTCATTGGTAAGCTTCTTCGGGACCATTTTTGCACACACCTTTCTCATGCCAGCGTTTTCAGTGAAACTTTTATAGTTTCTCTGTAAATGTTTACTTGGTCTGCTATGCGTCTCACAGTCAGCTGATGATTCTGTTGCACAATTCTACGAATTTTTGCAATGATTTCATCAGTTCTGCTCATTACTCGCCGACCTGACCTCTCTTCACCAGTGACATTTTCTCACCCCTCAGAAAAACATTTAATTCATTTGTACACTGCTGTTTTCTTCATGGCATCATCCCCATTAACTTAAATTAACATGTCCCTGATTTCACTTCCACCCTTTCTAGGTTTAACAATAAATTCAATGTTTGTTCATTGCTCTAACTCAAGCTCTGACATTCTCACAAAGGCACATTAAAATGCACAATAATGAACACCATTGAGCAAGACACCACCACACACTGACATGAACACAGCTGTGAGACACTGATATACCAAGTTTATGAAACCTTACTGAGTTGTTTGCACAGTGCTGCCAACATTAAGTGCGTGGTGGCAAGTTCACGAACATAGTCAGACTCGTATATGTCTATAAACAGTCTCCTGACTGGCCCACTTGAATCCTCTGAGGCAGTTACCCCATTACTAAATGCATGTCAGTCCTCCAAACTAGAGCCAGAGAAATCTTTTTAAAATAATCACATTACCATGTTCCATTCTGCTCAAATTCCATCAGTGACTTCCCATTTACTTTCATAAAGAACATAAACCATAATACGGACTGTAAAGCTTTGCACTCTCAGGAGGATTCAGAAAAGGATAGTACATGCAAATAATACAGAACAGTAAGTGCACCATAAGTGGTCAGAAATTCAGTGGATTGAGACTTTATGTGGTTGCATTTGTAGTGCAGTGGTTCTCAAAGGGTGATCCTAGAACCAGCGTCACCAGGAAAGTCTTAGAAATGCAGATTCTCAGGCCCCACCCATCCTTATTACATAAGAACGAAGTACAGCCAGAGTGCTACTTGGAAGCTTGGATGGTGAGACCTCATCTCACTTGCTTTGGACATATCAGGAGGGACTGGCCCTTGGATACAGTGAGAAGGGGAAGGGTCATAGATAACTTCCAGCTTTAGGCAACCATGCAGAGTAAGCCTTAACTGAGTCAGAACACGTATGGGAATAGTAGGTATTTCATTTCATCCTAGGGAAAAGAGAGGAAGCTTCTTAATGGGTTTGACTGACACAGTGATGGCAACGATGAGTTTGAGCAAACAAGGATTATGAATACAGCACAGGTCTGGACAGTATTTTGTTCTGTTGTATGTTGGGTTGCTATGATTGGAACTGACTGAATGGCATCTAACAACAACAATGTTATTTATATTGCCATTTTCACCATCTCTTAAATCATACTTAGAGAAGAGGTAACTAACTTCTTCGACCTACACATTTACAAATTTAAAAATAATCTGAATTGTTTTAAAATATTGAAAAATATTTCTCAGTCTCCGTGTACAACTATAATAAATACTGTAGAGATTTGTGAGTACATCTGGAACCACAAACTTGAACAGGAAGAAAACTGACACTCAACGTACACAGTATAGAAAACTACACTTTTTTAAGAATCTATTGCCTTCATGCCAAGAGGGAAAATCTGACAAGTTAGTGAATTCATTGATTTTCTTATTAAACTAAGCAGTTCTGCAGTTCAAGTACCCTGTTGTGCTCTAGAGCAGTGCTCATCTCTGATACTGGAAAGGCCCAGTCCACCAACAATTACAGAATTAGGTCCAGTTATGTTTTATATTAGAGCCCTGATGGCACAGTGGATAAGAGCTATAACCACTTACCAGAAAGGTCAGCTTCAAATCCACCAGCCACTCCTTGGAAACCTTAGGGGCCAGTTCTACTGCTTTAGGGTTCCTATGAGTTGGAATTGACTCACTGCCAATAGGTTTAGCTTCTTGATTTTACATTTTGCATTGAGGTCCTAAAGCAAGAGATTTGGAGAAGCGCTTCCCTGGGACCTGAAGTGTTATTCCTGACAGTGTACGTTCAGGGTCATAGAGTGCTGATTCCCAGGTGAGAAGTATCTATGTTGTTGTCATCTCCTTTTTTTTAAATAACACCTTTATTAATACATAATTTGCTTACTATAAAATTCACTCTAAAGTGTACAATTCAGTGATTTTTTTAGTATATTGATACAGTTGTACAACAGTAACCACTAATTCCAAAACATTTTCATTACTCCAGTAAGAAATCATTTACCCTTTAGCATATACTACCCATATTCTCCTTCTCCTACCCCTGGAGCCATTCATCTCTTTCTATCTCTATGTATTTGCGTTTTCTGGACATTTCATATAAATAGAATCATATAATATGTGATCTTTTGAATCTGGCTTATTTCACTTAGCATAATGTTTTCAAGGGTCATATGCGCCTATCACATGTATCAGAACTTCATGTCTTTTATTAGCCAAATAACATTCCATTGTATGGACATAGCACAATTTGTTTATCCATTTACTGCCTGATGGAAATCTGAGTTGTTCCTACTTTTTGGTTATTATCAATAATACTGTTATCAATAATACTGTATTATCAATAATACTGTTATTGTACAAGTTTTTGTATAGACATATGTTTTCAATTTTCTTGGGTACATAAGATTGGAATTACTGGGTCATTATAAAACATACAAACTGGTTTACAAATGAGTTGCTTTGTTTTATAATTCTACCAGCAGTCTAAGAGGGTTCCAACTTTTCTGCAACCTTAACAACACTTCGCATTGTCTTTTTGACTATAGCTATTCTAGTGGGTGTGGTTTCTCACTGTGGTTTTTATTTGCATTTCCTTAATGACTAATGATGTTGAGAATCTTTTCATGTGCTTATTGGCCATTTAAAATTTTTCTTTGGAGAAATGTCTGTTCAAGTCCTTTGCATATTTGAAAAACAGTAGAATTTATTTTCCAGAAAGTTTCAGATTTACAGCAAACTTGAGACAATAGTACAGAAAGTTCACACATACTTCACATGCACTTCTTCTATTAATACTAAGTTATGGTAAATTTACATTTTTATTCATCTTACTCTGGTGGGTTACATTCGTTACAATTAATGAGCCAATATTGATACATTATTCTTAATTAAAGCCCATAGTTTATTCAATTTTTCTTAGTCCTTTTTCTCTCCCAAGATCTGATCCAGTATACTACATTACACTTAGTTGTCATTATCCTCGGGCTTCTACTGGCTGTGACAATTTCTTAGACTTTCCTTGTTTTTTATGACCAACTCGACAGCACTTAGCTCCGTTTTGAGGTGTACTGATCAAATATTTTGTAGGTATCTCTCTATTGGAATTTGTCTCATAGTTTTCTCATTAGACTAGGGATATCGGTTTGGGGGAGGTAGATCACAGAGATAAATTGTTATTTGCCTCCCATATCAAGGGTATGTGCTATCAACATGATCCCTGTTCACACTTGATGAAGTAGTATTTATCAGGTTTCTTTCTGTAAAGTTACTGTTTATTCTTCTTTCCCATCCTGTGCTCTTTGGAGGACAGTCATTTTACAGTGATGCCTGTGAGAGGTGGAACTCAGTGTAATGGCCTTGTCTTTCTGGGTCATGCAAATTTTCCATCTTTGACGGGGTGAAGTCTTATTACTTCTCAATCACTATCAGTGGAAAATATTTGAGTTTTCCCTAATAGGCTTCTACCTTACACAGGCTCCAACTTTTACAGCTTTTACTGTATTATGTGAAGCATATATTTAAGGAGAATATAAGCCTTACACTTTTAATAATTTGTTTTTTAGTATTTTATGCCTTTCAATGTTATTTAAAGCAATTGCTTTCTTGAGAATGTTCACTGCTGATGTATAGAAATGCAACCGATTTTCTGTGTGTTTTGATCTTGTAACCTGCATCCTTGCTGAATTGACTAGTTTTAGTAGGTTTTTAAAAAATAAATTATTTAAGACTTTCTATATAGAAGATTACATTATCTGTGAATAAAGATACACTTCTTCGGATCCGACTTGACGGCACTTGGCTGGCTTGGCTCTTTGTATCTGGATACCTTTTATTTCTTTATCTTGCCTAACTGTCCTAGCTTGAACCTCTAATATAGTGTTGAGTGCAATGTTGTTATGGAGAAATCATTCAGAAAGTCTGTCACCATTAAATATGCTAGCTGTAGAGTTTTCGTAGATGTCCGTCCTCAGGCTGAAAAAGTTCCTACCTGTTCCTGATTTGTTCAGTTATTTTTACCGTTAGATGGTATTAGATTTTGTCAAATGCTTTCTCTGTGTCTACCGAGATGATCACATGGTTTTTGAGCTTTATTACCATAGTGTCTGGAATAAATCCCAGATGATCACAGTGTATAATCCTTTTTGTATGTTGTTGGATTTAGTTTGCCAGAATTTGCTGAGGATTTTTGTACCTGTATTCATAAAGTCATAGCTTTCTTGTATCTTTGTCTGGTTTTGGTATCCGTATTTTCTTTTAATTCATTGTGTGTGTGTGAGATCCTGTTGTTAGCTGCCATCCAGTTGTAACGACTCATAGCAATCCTATGTACAACAGCACAAAATACTACTGGGTCCTGTGCCATCCTCAGAATCGTTATGCTTGAGCCCACTGTTGGAGCCAGTGTCAACCCATGTCTCTGAAGGTCTTCCACTCTTTCCATGAACTTCTACGTTACCAAGCATGATTTCCTTCTCTTGGGACTTGTTCCTTCTGGTAACATGTCCAAAGTGTATAAGATAAAGTCTTGACATTGTTGCCTGTAAGGAGTATTCTGGCTATACTTCTTCCAAGGAATATGTTGGTTCTTCTGGCAGACCATGGTATATTTAATATTCTTCTTCACCAACACCATAATTCAGAGGCATCAATTCTTCTTGGTTCTTCTGTATCCATTTCCCAGCTTTCATATGCATCTCCTAAGCACTCTGAATTGCAAGGCTAAGGATAGGAAGCTTTCTTGCTCAGACTCTTAAATTACCTTTATGTGACTTTTTAACCCTGTTTAAGATTTACACTGAGGGACATTATGACCTGATCACACCTGAGTAAAAATGAGGAGAAAGAACTTAAGGCCACCCTAGAGATAGTTCTGAAAACTGATTCTTATACTATGAACTCAAGAGTTGTTCCCAGAGCCTTATGTTTATTAACTAATTTGATCTTCACAACAAGGCTATTTCCAGAAAATGAACTGAAGACTCAGAAGGTCATTAACTAGCTTATTGTTAACTCAATGGAGAATGGCAGGGCTGTAATTAGGGATTTACCATGCAAACAACCCACACCACAAACACAATCTGAACACTGCAGGGTATGAAAACAATTTTGAGAGAAAAAAAAAAATTTTAAATGAGACTTTTTTTTTTTTAGTTTAAAATCCTCTTGTCAAATTAGGTTGGCATCCTGTTGATCCTTTGAACTCATTCCTCTTTGATGCTTTGGAGCAAGCCAGTACTAGGGCTTAACATTGGGAAGAAGCACCAAACCCACTGCCACTGAGTTGATTCTCACAGATAGACAGCAGAACTGCCCCACAGTTTCCAAGGAACTCCTGGTGGATGTGAAATGCCGACTTTCTGGTTAGCAGCCATAGCACTTAACCAAGATTTCCTTGTGAATAAGAGCAGAGAGAAAAAATCTCTGGCATGTTTGTTTCAATTAAGACAAAATTTTCCATTCTATCAGCCATTAATATTCTGTGAAAAATAATTTTAAATAAAAAAGGCCTGATTTTTATTTGAAAGATTTGAAAACTTGGCTCTCCAAGTGTGATTACTTTTCGTGAGCAATAACTTTTCCCAAGGTACACATTTCAATGTCATTTATGAAGTGAGTGGAAAATTCCTTCACAGCCAATATTTTATGTTTCAGTTTCATAAAGATAATGCCATTGTTCAACACAAGAATAAATAGGAGTGCACCCTGAGATCTCCACTAAAAGACCACAGCTGATGGTCCAGGGGTTTTGGGGTTCCCCTGGGAGCATGATCCCTGGCCCTGATGCTGCCCCTGTCCATAAATTGTAATGAAGGTCAACTCTTCCGACAGCAATGGATTGGACTTGGCAAAGCACAGTGACCATATTTTGCGGGCACTTTATGGTTCTAGGCATCTATAGGATGTCATCCTGCTGACCTCATACTGGAGGAAGGGGAATGGGTGGAGAGGAGGAGAGAGGAGACTGCTGGGAGGATAGGACATGTATGGAGCAGAGAGGAAGAGTGTGCTGTCACCGTTCTGGGAGAACAGTGGAAGCTGCATATAGGTGAGCATGCAAATTTATTTGGGAATGTACATTTTCATTCCATCATAATAAAAAAAAAGAGAAAAAAGATAATGCCATTGTTTAAAAATTCTAGTATTTATCGTAAGTTATAATTATAAAATAATTTTTTTTTTTTTTTTTTTTTACCATAGTATAATAGTCAAGCAGTCCCTAGGTGGCACAAATGGTGACATGTTTGACTATTAGCTGAAGGTTTGGCAGTTCAAGCCTGCCCAGAGGTGCTTCAAGAGACAGGCTTGGTGATGCACTTCCCAAAGGTGAAAGTCTTGAAAACCCAGTTCTGGTCTGTACACATGGTGCCACTGATTCAGAATCGACTCAACAGCACTAACAGCAACAACAGTCCAGCAGAAGTACTTTAAAAAAGTTTGCTCTCAAGTCATATTCTTAAGAATATGACAATAAAGTAAATGTAGTTAATTTTTAGTGTACTATTTAAGATTAAACTAGTTTATGTGGACCAAAAAAAAAAACCAAACCCAAGGGTCTGTAGTCAAGTGAGTTCTGTGTGGCAGAGGCAGTGAGATGAAGGACGCTGCTAGTGTCCTTGTCTCTGAAGATTGTCCTCTGTGAGCATCTCTGATTCACAGATGGTAATGTTAAAAAAAATTAAAACAACCCTATAGAGAAAGGGCCAAAGGAGGTAGGAAAGGTTATCTACAGAATCAGAGGTGGATTAACCAGTGAACAAAGGTACACTGGTTTACAGTAAGGAAGGGCACAAAGGTTTACCTGTGCTTACTTACTAAACTGTAGTGACCAACTTAACATGGTTTTCACCACGTTGTGGCAAAAAAAAGTGAAACTCATCACTACAATTAGAAAACACGCACAAATAAGGCTGTGTATATACCATGCTTTATTGGGCAGTCTGGCCCTGTTCAGAATCAGAGTGAACGAGTCATTTTCCTTCTGACCATTTCTTTACTCCTGAAGTAGCTCAGTTATTGGGATAATGGTTAAGTGTTGCGACTGCTAACCAAAAGGTTGGCAGTCTGAATCCACCAGGTGCTCCTTAGAAACCCTATGGGACAGTTCTACTGTCTTATAGGGACACTATCAGTTGGAATCGATTTGACTACAACAGGTTTGGTTTTGCTTGGTTTGTGAAAAGGAGAAAGGCAATTCTGGCATGAGAGAGACAAGCTGCTTTGCAAAAGCAAGACTGCTTCAGAGAAATCAAAGTAACAGAGGAAAGTCCACAGGGAGAAATGCTTAGTTCCAGGAAAATATTTGTTTTAGACATTACACATCTGTAGCTGAAGGCACTCTGTAAGCACTCTAGTGTCTTTTAACTGGAACCACTCTTGACAATGTTACGTAAACATATTCATCCTAATGCACTATTTCTTAATATCTTTATTATACACTTAAAATATCATACAGGAATAGAGTGTTATATATAATATGGCCCTCTTACGATGTAACTATTAAGGCAATAACCAGTCACCAATTAGTTAATTCTGACTCATGGCAACCCCAACTGTGCCCGTGTATAACTGTCTAACTGATTTGGGGGAAGATTTCTAGGCCTTCTGAGATGCCTCTGAAGGACCTGACCCTCCAACCTCTTGGTCAGAGGCTGGGTAGGTTAACTACTACTGCCATCAAAGAATGCTAACGTTTAAAGTGCAGTGAGGTAATTCTTCGAAATCCTTGTTGTTGTTGTTAGGTGCTGTGGAGTTGGTTCAGACTCACAGACCCTGTGTACAACAGAACCCAACACTGCCTGGTCCTGTGCCATCCTCACAGTTGTTCTGCTTGTGCCCATTTGCTGCAGTCTATGTGTGAATTCACCTCATTCAGGGTCTTCCTCTCTTTCACTGACCCTGCACTTTACCAAGCATAATGTCTTTCTCCAGGGACTGGTTCATCCTGATAATATGTCCAAAGTATGTGAAACAAAATCTTGTCACCTTTGTTTCTAAGGAGCATTCTGGCTGCACTTCTTCCAAGACAGACATGTTCATTCTTCTGGCAGCCCACAGTATATTCACTACTCTTCACCAACACCGTAATTCAAAAGCATTTATTCTTCTTTGGTCTTGTGTATTCATTACGCATCTGAAGCAGTTGACAATACCATGGTTTGGGTCAGGTGCACCTCAGTCTTCAAGGTGACATCTTTGAGTTTCAATACTTTAAAGAGGTCTTTTGCAGCAGGCTTTCCCAATGCATTCTTTGATTTCTTGATTGCTGCTTCCATGAGTGTTGACTGTGGATCCAAGTAAAATGAAATTCTTAACTGGTCCAGTTTTGTTTATGCTGGGGTATAATCCCTACTGAAGGCTGTAGTCTTTTATCTTCAGCTGTGGGTACTCCAAGTCCTCTCCACTTTCAATATGCAAAGTTGTGTCATCTGCTTAACGCAGCTTGTTAGTGAGTCTGTCTCCAATTCTGATGCCCTGTTCTTCATATAGTCCAGCTTCCTGGAATATCTGCTTGGGATACAGACTAAACAGATATGGTGAAAGGCTACAACCCTGTTGCACACCTTCCCGGACTTTAAACCATGCAGCATCCTCTTGTTCTGTCTGAACTACTGCCGCTTGGTCTAAGTAGAGGCTCCTCATGAACACACTTAAGTGTTCTGGAATTCCCATTTGCAAGGTTATCCATAATTTGTTATGATTCATACAGTCAAGTGCCTTTTCATAGTTAGTAAAACACAGGTAATCACCTTTCTGGTATTCTCTGCTTTCACCCATAATGCATCTGGCATCAGCAATGACATCCCTGGCTCCATGTTCCTTCCTGAATCTGGCTTGAATTTCTGGCAGTTCTTTGTTGATGTGTTGCTGCAACTGCTTTTGAATGATCTTCGGCAAAATGTTGCATGTCGGTGATATTAATGACATTGTTCGATAATTTCCATGTTCTGTTGGATCATCTTCTTTCCTTGGAATGGGTATAAACATGGATCTACATCCTGCTCCCCCTCTCCAAAAAAAGAAAAAAACAAACTAGTTTCCATCAAGTTGATGCATACTTGATATTATAGGACAGTGTAAAATTGCCCCAAAGGGTCTCCAAGGAGCACATGGTGGATATGAACAGCTGACCTTTTGGTTAGCAGATGAACTCTTAACCACTATGCCACCAACGTTTCCTAAATCCTGCTAACGGGATTTAAATGTGTCAGAAATTTACTAAATACTGTTGACTCAGTTCTGACTCCTGAAGACCCCACATGTTATAGAGTAGAACTTCTCCGTGGCATTTGCTAGGCTATCATCTTTATGAAAACAGACTGTCAGGCTTTTCTTCCCTGGAACCACTGGGTGAGTCTGAACCACCAGCCTTTAGGTTAGCAGCCAAATGCAAACTGTTTATTGCACCCGGGCCCCTAAACAATAATCTAAGTGTATAAATAATTATTATTTTGGCTTTTGAAACCTCCACACTAACTTTGTTTTTATCACGTCCTTGCTTTAAAGGAAGAAACTAGAGATTTTTGCCTCTCCAGAAACTGAAATGAGACCTATCAAACGCCTGTTTCTTTCTGTAGTGTTGACAGGGTTATTTCCATGTCATTAGTACAAAAAGATAAGAGACTGTTTGAAGTTTTGAAGCATAACTTCATAAGCTTCAGAGTCTAGCCAAGTCTACAATGAAAATTTTATGTGCTTCCTTGTATGATTTTTGGTTATGTACACGGAAGTCATTCTTGGTTATATTCTTCATTATTGATGGTAATTATTAGGGTTTTAAAAGATGATAATTACTCATGTCCTTTTCCCTCGCTTAGTATTTGGAAATAAGTAAAAAATAAAATGCAGGAATCGGACAGAGAAAAATAAAAATACAAGCTTTATTACTGGTCAAACTGATTAGGAGGCAGCGCTCTGGTGTGCAGCCACCAGGATCCCTTGGGTCTCTACGATGAGGTTCAGTGGGATTGCTAGGAAAAGCAAAATAACAGGGGCTTAGACAAGAGAACCCCACTTCTCAGCAATAGCGCTTAATAGTCTAGGGGAGGCACTTCAGAACTGAAAGGTTCTACCATACCAGGCACCCAGGTGTCTATGATTTGTTATACGTGGCTTCCTTTCCAGCATCATCTTGGGGTTCGAGATGGCTGCTCCACTTCCAGACATCATGTATACATTCCAGCCAAAGGAAGAAAGAGATGGAGATGGGAAGAACATTTGCACTTAGGACACACTACTTTTGCTTACACCCAATTAGCCAGAATACAGTCACTTAGCCACAGTATGTGAGTATTTGGGGCAGTCATATACCCAGCTGAAAACTGAGGATTCTACTATAAAAAGGGAGAAAGAATACTAATGGACAACTTGTATATTCTGTCATAGCCAAGTTAAACTTTGCGGCCAGGCAAACTCATGTAACCACTGGCCTCCCCTACACAGACAGGCAAGCTGCTTACCACAGAGCAGAAACTTACCTCGAGGATAAGCTAGATGCAAGAGAGGAACCCAGGAGGCACTGAGCCATACACACTTAGTTCCTTCTTATTCTGACCTACTGAGGGAGGCCACATGTATGTCTCTAACTGATGACTGGCTTTTATAAGGGGCAGTACAGTGAACTCTCATAAGGCAGGAAAGCAGCACATGATTTGGCACCACAGTAACAAGGTTTTCTTGGTTTCCCTTTATCTAGCTTCTCTCCATCTTCACTGTCCATCAGGTTAAGAAATCTTCCTGAATAATCATAAGAGAGTTCTTCTTCTGGCAAAATATCTCTGGCTGCAAAAAGGGCCAACTTAGGTACCATGGAGTCAATTCGGACAGGAATCATCAACAGGTTTGGTTCACAAGAATGGTTAAGATATCTCCCAACATTTCCTATATAGGTAGGATCAACATATGTCTCCATCACCTGTCCATTATAAACATGTTCTCTGATGGCTATAATATAATTTGAATCATGTACCGTTTGTAATTGAATTCTTCTCTGTGCTTCAGGGAACCCTAAAACCTCACCAGCATATTCACAGACAAACCTTCCTTTGGGTATAAATTCCAGTGTCCTAAGTCCCCAGCCTTTTTTGTCTGTCTTGAACACCTGAAGGTGGAACTGGAGACCTCTCTGGACCACTCTGTTTTTGCAGTGGTCACTGCACTGGCACATGGCATTGCATTCAAAAACTGGCCGGGCATACTTTCCTTCTGATCCTATCTGTCTGAGGCAGGAATTATCAGCATAGTTCTCCTCCTGACGGAGACAGGAGCAAGTATCAGGCAGGCAGTGGGTTTTGATACAGATGCATCCAGGAAACGTTATTTCAGTGGGATCAATGTCTGCTCCAGGTCCAATGACAAGATCAGGAGTATACTGCAAAAAACATAAATATCGGAAGTCAGCATGGTATGGTATATATTTATAAATAGGTCTCCAATAGCTTTTAGCTGAGACACTTTCTAATTCCAACCTGTATAAAAACAAGACTGGTAAAATATATTTTTTAAATTGTGCTTCAGGTGAAGGTTTACAGAGTAAATTTGTTTCTCATTAAACAATACACATATCATTTTGTGACACTAACTGCCAACCCCTCATATATTAACAATTCTCCCATTCTTGACCGTGGGTTCCCTGTATCCATTTGTCCAGCTTCCTGTCCCTTCTGCCTTTTCATCCTTGCCCCTGGACTGGTGTTACCATTTAGTCTCATATACCTAGATGAACTAAGTGTATTGTTGTTTATTTTAAGGGCCTCTCTAATCTTTGGCTGAAGAGTGAACCACAGGAGTAACTTCAGTACTGAGTCAAAGGGTGTCCAGTGGCCATACTCTCACCAGTTCTCCAGTCTCTGTCACACCAGAAAGTTGGGTCTTTTTTTGTGTCTGTGTGTGTGAGTTTGAATTTTGTTCTACATTTTTCTGCAGCTCTGTCCAGGACCCCTATTGTAAGCCTCGTCAGAAAAGTCAGTAGTGGTAGCTGGGCACCATCTGGTGGTACCAGATTCAGCCTGGTGGTGGCTGTGGTAGTTGTGATCCTTTAGTCCCTTGGACCAATGTTTCCCTTCTGTCACTGGTTTTCTTTATTATCCCTTGTTCCAGATGGAACGGGACCAGCAGAATTTCTTAGATGGCTGCTCACAAGTTTTAAGACTCCAAATGGTACTCACCAAAGTAGGATACAGAACATTTTCTTTATAAGCTACGTCATGCGACTTGAGCTTGATGTCCCCTAGACCATGGCCCCAGCCCTCAGCTTAGTAACTTGACTCCTATGGGAGTCTGGATGTGTCTATGAAGCTTCCGTGACTTTGCCTTGGTCAAGGTGTGGTGACTTCTTCAGCACTGTATACTGTCTTACCTCTCACCAAAGTCACTACTTCTCTATCATCCAGTTAGTGCTTTTCTTTCCCTATTCTTCTTCTCCCTCATAACCAACTATTGTTTGTAAAATATAATATTTTAAAGTACTGTCTGAAAAGCCAACTCCCCAATTTAAAAAGTAAGGTTACCTTTTTAGACTACAAGATTTTTTGGTCCTATTTTAGGTATAGGGATAATAACAGTATTTTTTTTTTTTTTTTAATCAGACACTGAAAGCATTTTGAAAACCCATAGTACTTCCCTCTTAGCTTTAGACATCAGGAAAACCATGGCTAAATGTAATGTTTCGTCACATCAGGTGCTGTATCCTTGGCTTTCAGTCTGTTTCACTTAGGGTCACTGTGAGTTGGAATCCACTTGATGGCAGTAGGTTTTTATCTTTATCTGATAACGCTGTTAGCCGCTGTCAAGTGGATTCCAACTCTTATTGACCCTAGTGCAACAAAACAAAATACTGCCCGGTCCGGTGTTATCCTCCTAATTACAGCTGTGGTTGTTTGAGTCTATTGTTACAGCCACTGTGTCAATCTATTCCATTGAAGGTCTTTCTCCTTTTCATGGACACCCTACCAAGCTATGATGTCATTCTCCGGGGACAAGTCCCTCCTAATGACACATCCAAAGTATAAGAGATGAAGGATCCCTCTAAGGAGTATGCTGGATATACTTCTTCTAAGACAGATTAATTCATTCTTCTGGCAATCCATGCTATATTCAGTATTTTTTTGCCAACACCATAATTCAAGGGCATCAAATCTTCAGTCTTCCTTATTCACTGTACAGCTCTCACATGTATGTGACATGAATGAAAATACCGTGAGTTGGGTCAGGCACACATTAGTCCTCAAGGTGACTTCTTTCTATATACATATATTTTTATAGTAAGTTACCTCAGTTCCTTTTTGGGGATTAAGAAGGCATGAATGTCAATAAATAACAAAAGATAGCCTTTTGGGAGTCTTCCACTACATTTTTTCTTAGAATTTTGTATTTGAAGATTATCTAAATTCTTAAAACATTCTCTTTTTTTGAAAAAGAGAATGTTTTTAAGATAAGTTGGATCTGACTCGATGGCACTTGGCTTTGGCTTTTTAAAAAAACACTTTATAGTTCCATTTGCATCTACACAATATTAACTATTTGGCTAAAAATTGAAGACAGAATTCTAAGAATGGTATTTTTTAACAGATACTCAGATTTGTTGTTTCCTTTTATGTAAAGAAATCTTGTTCTTATTGAATGATAAAGGGATCATATAAAAGCTCCTGAAGTCTTCCTAGTGCACTTGCATTTTCAGACATTAACATTTATACAATGTTACAGAAGAAGAAGGCAATCTAAAACGGTTAATGTCTACATGTGGCTGAATCTCTAGTTATCTCCTCACTGGCATAATAAAGCTTATTTTCAAATTTGGAAGATTAAAGTATTTCCAGAACCCAGCATATGTTTTTTATGTACAGAAGAGTACTCGCTTATATGGAACTTAAATCATTCATTTATACCTGCCTTGTTCAAAAGCGGATTTACTGTGGCTCACAACGAGGGAAGATAAACAATCATAGGTAAGAAAAGTGAGGCGAAGGGATAATAAAACCAAGCCAGTCCAGTAAGCTCAGACCTGCAATGTGTGGATGTTTATTAGCTCAGCCTGAGGGCAGCCAGCCACTTCAGAGAGGAAACAGAATTAGACGTGTACATCACCCTGTCCATAAGGAACAGTCTTACTGTTTAGAAGAAGCACTGACTCTTTCTAGTACTGAGACTGGAGAGAAATTTCCACTAATGTGTCCTGCTAAACCATTCTTTCCCAGGAAGCAGTTTCACGGGCTGTGTTTTATTCTGACCCTCAATAAAGGTTGCTGGCATGCACTTCAGCAAGTGCCTTTCTGCAAGGGACCAGTTGCTGAGCCTTTAATTCAGGGATAGATTTTAGAGTATCTAGAGGGATACTTGAGCAGTATGTCTTTCCATCAATCCTCCATTAATATTATTTCTCCCAGCTGAGCTTTAGAAAGGCATTGAGCAGCATGTGGTTATATTTCCTGTGGAGCCTGTGTGGAGCTATGCAGTTAAGTACAAAGCTCCAACTTCAAAAAATGCTGAGTTGGGGTGGGGGTTGGGTGGCAAGGTGACACTCTCTTGTTTAAGACGAGGAGCAAGAGTGGGAGTACCTGTGGGGGAAGGCCAATATTCGGCTTAAAAAGTGATCTGAGGGTGGAGAATGGAAATAGCTTCCGCTGTTTGTATCTTTTCTCACAATTTTAGCTTAGTTGAGATGTCCTAAAGGAATAAAGCATAGCTTAGAAAGAGATGCCATATCACTCAAATTCAATGACTGCTGTTTTATACCTGGTCTACTTTGGGCTTTTAAATGATTCAAATTTGGCATTTAACTTGCTACCACGGCATTTTAAGAAGCACACGTCAAATAAGGATTTTACTATCTCTTTGTTAAATTTTTTATGAAGACTTTTTAAAACTGATTTGCTATTAAAGGCTCACATATTTTTAAAGCTTTATATAACTCACTAAACTCTATAAGGTTTTTTTTTGTTATTAAGTGAAAGTTTACGATCTAAGTCAATTTGCCATAGAAAACCTCAGACACAAGCTTCTATGCAACTCTGCCCTAGTCACCCTGTGACAGCACACTCCTCCTTTCCATTCTGTACTTCCGGTATCCCTTCAACTAGCACTTGTCTCCTCCTTTCCACCCTCCCCTCTCACCTCTAGAGAGCAACTGGTTGAACAGCCTCATACATGTATCATCAAGCCAAAAGTACACATACCACCTGCATCACTCTGTATCTTACAGTCCAGTCTAATTTCTGTCTGAAGAGTTGGCTTCAGGAAAGCATTATTACTGATTTGATTTGCATATGAGTAGATATAGAAAAACATCTTTATCTGTTTATCGCTAATATCTTGGAGAATCCTGTGATAATATTTTTTAATTCTGTAACCTAAACTTGATGCCCAACCTAAGATCCTTTATGGACTTAGACTACAAATGGTAGCTAATTCCAAACCAGCTGCAGATAATGTTCAAAGAATAATAAAGACTTCTGGATAAATGTCTTGTTTACAGAGAATATTTCTTCTCCTTGATGGACATAATCATCGACACTGAAACCTCCAAATCAGTGAAAATCATTTAATCTACAAAGTCCTCTATTTCTCCCTCCATCTCTCAAATACTATTACAGAATGACAGTTTACCTGACTTAGGAACTTTGAATGTCTGCAAGATTACAGAGTGTTACAAATTGGGTATCAGTTCACCTGAGCTTGAATGCTCCCAATTTGTAATACATTTTTCATAGTCTGTATCCCATTTCCAGATTGATCTGAAAATGGAGTTACCTTGAGGGTTAAAAAGGGGAGATCAAAGCTTGGGAAGGATGCTGAGCAGAACAGACATGTTTTTACCTACCCAGCACCTACTCCTCTTTTTCTGATACCAGCATACGGGAATCCTCCCTGCTCTCATTCTCACTGGCTTGGGATGAAGGTTGGGCTGAGACACAGACAGCTAACGAGAAGACCACAGGCCCCATTAGCAGCATTTTGTCAATGGGTGGGCACATGACTCAAGCTAGACCAATGAAATTCAGTTTTGGTAAGTATGCTAAAACAAGTACGGAAGAATCGGCCTCTTTCCAGGGACGGCTAAACCTGTAGAGTATATACATAACATTTTCAAATGCTACCTCACAGCTAAGACCTACTTAGCGTGCAGTCAACCACTGGAGACAGGAATAGAGTTACTAATGTGGGAGGTGACTGGTATCTGATGATACTGTTTGAATCCTTGGATCCAGACATGCTTATAGTAATCATTCCTCAGCTTTTACATTATGTGAGGCAACTCCTTCTCTTTGTCCCTTGGGCCAGCTTGTACTGTGTTCTTGCCACTAAATCAGTCCTGTCTGACACAACTATGGTGTATGTCATCTGAGAAAGAATAACTCAAGTGAAAGGCAGACAAGTTTAGTCAAAGATATAAACGACCAATGAGCAATCAGGTCTCCAACTGGGAAGTGAGACTGGAGCAAACGATGGAGTCCAGAGAGGAAAGCTCTACAACTGTGCCCCCAAACAATGTCAAGCACGGGAGAGCTTCTTAATGAAGAACACGGAGTGTCCGAAAGGAGATACATACTGAGACAGACCATTATCTGCTCGTTAGAGTTTTTAAGGGCTGTTTTTTTTCATAAGTAGACTACCAGGCCTTTCTTTGAAGGTGCCTCTGGGTGGACTTGAACCTCCAACCTTTTGGTTTGCAGCCAAATACACTAACTGTTTGTGCTACCCAGGGACTCCAAGCTTTGGGTTGGCAGCTATAAAACAGGGATACTTGTATTTGCAAGGCTTATCATGAAATGTAAATTTGCATAGTACCTAGTGCCAGATGCTTCATACTTTCAAATATTAGCTTCCTTCAGTTCTTTTAAGGTCCCTGGGTAGTGCAAATAGTTTGTGCTTGGCTATTAACTGAAAGGTTGGCTGTTCAAATCTACCCACCAGGAGGCTTCAGAAAAATGGTCTGATGGTTACTTTTGTAAGACTGTGGTTATTACTGGTAGGTGCCGTCAAGTTAGCTCCAATGCATAGCCACTGTGCAGAACAGAGCAGAATGGCTCCATAGGGGTTCCAAGTAATGGCTAGTAGGTTGGAACTGCCAACCTTCTGGTTAGCAGTCCAGCTCTTAACCACTCTGCCAGGGCTCCTTCATAGGATTACAGCCACTGAAAACCCCACAGAGCACAGTTTTACTCGGCTACATGTGGGGTTGCCATGAGTGAGAACTGACTAATGGCAACAGGTTTGGTTTGTTATATGGTAGATTCTTCTAGGTAATATTGCTAGAAGTTTTATTTAAAATATGATACATACCTGAGAAATTAAGAATTTCTTTATCTATCTACAGGTTGCTGTGAAAGAAACAACAGAGGAATCTATGTAAAAAAGCTTACTTCAGTGGCTGACACATAGATGTTTAATAAAATATTTTACAGTGTGGTAGGGTGGTGAAAAACAGATTTGGAGTTACAGACTTGCCAGGTTCAAATATACTCGAACCAAAATTATGTCTGGAAAAACAACAGCTGTTCTCCATTAATTAATCCAACTCGAAGGTGGAAAGCAAACAGGTGACCCAACTGAGATTAATTTATAGAAAATACTGCCTTAACAACTACCAGAGATGCCCTGGTGGTGCAGTGGTTAAGTACTTGGCTGCTAAGTGAAAGGTCAGTGGTTTGAACCCAATAGCCTACTCCATGGAAGAAAGATGTGGCAATCTGCTTCCATAAAGATTTACAGCCTTGTAAACCCTACAGGGCAGTTCTACTTCAAAGCAGTGGGTTTGGTTTTTGGTTACTACTATATTCAGGTGTTGGATTTAAAATAACTTGCTGATGAGAACATGGAGGAAGGGACTTCTATCATTTCTTACATTGTCATAACACAGAATTTACCTTTTCTGATATATATCAAAGTACAGCATTAACTATGCAAGAATTGAGAATGCAAAATCATCAGTGCAAAATGATGCACAAGAAACCGGATCCTTGAAGAAATGTGGAGAGATCCAAGTTTTCTGACAGAAAATCTAAGTGAAAGTGTTTTATGAAATAAATCTGAGTTACCAAAAAATCAAAGTGGAAATAGTAGACAGCATATTAAACAGCAAATACATTTCCTTGGCTACTCTCATCCACAATAATTTCTCCTTTCTCTGAAGTAGACCTGCATTTATTGTTAACAGGGAGAACTCTGGGGTCTAAATGATATAGACTGTAAGGTTCCTTAGTTACATTAACTGTGATGATCTTGTCTTTCTAACAAATATGTAGGTCTCAAGGAAAGCCTGCCACTATGTGGTTTGGGAAGTGGCATGTGGATGGTACCAAAGGCACAGAACAGTAAATAATTTTTGATTGCTCGATTGTACCTCTGGAGAACTTTTGATTGGAAGCTTGAATTTTCTGTATCAAAGCCACAGAAACTGAAGTGTAACACTGTGTATGATATTCTGGGTTTACAACCTGGGCCTGGATTCTGAATTTTAAGGAACTGTTGTGAAAATCTTCATTCCTTTTTTGGTTGTTTTAAAACACTAGCTACAAGAATCTTCATACTTGGCCTCTAGCTGCATGAGTTTGTTTTTGCTCCAAGCTGCTATTAGGAGATTGTGAGTCAGATAATTTCCATCAAGACACGGTTGAAATCTTAAAAATTATGTTTGAAGCTAATTCAGAGACTTGAAAAACATAGCCACGTCCAATTCTTGGCTCAAGAAAATAAGTTATTTTCTACTTGGCTTTCAGCACTGATGGCATGATGGTATGCTTGTTTCCAACTGAACATCTGAACACTCCTTTTGCCTTTTTACATAGCATCTAACAGCATCTCTTGTTAGGTACTGTGAAGGTGGTTCTGATTCAGAGTGACACTATGTACAACAGAAAATTTTCCTGGTCCTGTGCCATCCTCACAATTATTGCTCTGTTTGAGCCCACTGTTACAACCCATGTGTCAATCCCTTTGATTGAGGGTCTTCCTCTTATTCGCTGACTCTCTACCAAGTATGATGTCCTCCAGGGGGTACTCCCTCTTGGTAACATGTCCAAAGTAAACGAGACGAAGTCTTGCCATCCTAGCTTGTAAGGAACATCATGGCTGCACCACTTCTAAGACAGCTTTGTTTATTCTCCTGTATTCTTTGCCAACACCATAATTCAAATGCATTGGTTCTTCTGTCATCCTTATTCATTTTTGCACGCATGTGAGGTACTTGAAAATAAGATAGCTTAGATTAGGTGCCCTTTAGTCCTTAAAGGAACATCTTTTCAACACTTTTGTCTTATGCAGCAGATCTTCCCAATGCAATAGGTTGGTTGATTTCTTTTTCTTTTTATTATGATCGAATGAAAATGTATTCCCATATAAATCCACATGCTCACCTATAAGCAGCTCTCACTGCTCTCCCTGCCTGGTGATAGCACACCCCTCCTCTCTGCTCCACACATGTCCTATCCTCCCAACAGTCTCCTGTCCCCTACTCTCCACCCACTCCCTTTCCTCGAGTAAGAGGTCAGCAGGATGACATCCTATAGATGCATAGCACCATAAAATGCCCACAAGATACGTTCACTCTGCATCACCAGGTCCAATCTACTGCTGTCCAAAAGTTGACCTTTATTATGATTTCTGGACAGGGTCAGCATCAGGGCCAGGGGCCATGCTCCCAGGGGAACCCCAAAGCCCCCAGACTATCAATCGCGGTCTTTTACTGGAGATCTCAGGGTGCAACCCTATTTATTCTCTTGTTGCCAGTGAGACTCAACTTTGTGAGCTCCGTCGTGGCTATCACTGGTGGTGGCCAGGCACCATCTGGTTCTTCTGGTCATGAGTTGATGTAGAGACTCACTCACATGGGTCGTTCTTGTCCTTGGTGATCATCTGTTCCTGTTGAGTTGGGACCATTTGCTGTACCCTCAGATGGCAGCTTGGCAGCTTTTAAGACCCCAGACGCCACTCACCACTATGCGGTGCAGAGAGTCCTCATTAGCAAAACACTAGCTGTGCCAATTGGCCTCGATTTTGCCAGAAAGCATGGTCCCTGGCCCCGACCCCAGCTACTCTCTCCTAGCAATATTGGGTTAAGATGGGAGGAGTACTCAAATGGTGTTGAAGTCCAGTTATTATTGGTCTTCTTTCTAATGTGTGCTGTCACCGATTTCACCCAACCAAATTTCTATTAACTATCTAATCCACACCCTCCCTCCCTCCCCACCCTTGCAGCCATCAAAGGGTCTTTTCTTCTATGCATGAGTCTGTTTTTAAGCTCTTATAGCAGGGGTCTCATACAATATTTGTTCTTTTGTCGCTGACTAGTTTCACTCAGCATAATGTCCTCCAGTTGAAATCAGGTTAAGAGATGCTTCCTGCTATTATTGTTGTTCTTTATCATTGCATAGGGTTCCACTGAGTATATATACCATAGTTTACCTATCCATTCCTCTGTTGTTGGGCCTCTGGGGTGATTCCATCTTTTTGCTATTGTGGATTGTGCTGCAATGAACATTTGTGTGCATGTATCAGTTGGTGTGAATGGCCTTGATTCTGTAGGATATATTCCAAGCACTAGAATTACTGGGTCAAACGGCATATCTATATCCAGTTTTTTAAGGGAGCGCCAGACTGCTTTCCAAAGAGGTTGCACCATTTTGCAATCCCACCAACAGTGTAAGAGAGTTCCAGTCTCCCCATAGCCTCTCCAGCATTTGTTGTTTTGCATTTTTTGGATCATGGTGGTTGATTCCTAGACTGCTGCTTCCATGGGGCTTAAATACGGATCCAAGTGAAATGAAATTCTTGACAACTTCATTTCCTCTACTCCTCATAATGTCACGGGGATTTTTGTTTTCTTTATGTTAAGGTATAATCCATATTGAAAAAGCAAACTAGACAGTTATTTTTACCTTCAGTTCTTTTGTGCTTTAATTGTTACATGTGCATTTTCATGTGAAGGCAGGGTATGGGGCAAGCAAGCTTTTTTTTTAATATTAAATAAAAAATACTTTATTTTTGCATGTAACCCCCCCACTGCTATGCAACTCTAACTGCTCTGCCCACCCCCCACCCTGATAGCACACTCTTCCTTTTCACACTGTACTTCCCACATCTATTCAACCAACTCCTGTCCCTCTCCACCCTCTCATCTCTCCTCTCGACAAGGGCTGCTCAGATAGCCTCATGTACATGTTTAAGCCAAGAAGCACATTCTTTGCCATCCTCATTCTGTGTCTTATAGTCCAGCTGAATGTATGCATAGTTGGCTTTGGTACTGGTTTCAGCTCTGGGCTAACAGAGAGTCTGTGGGCCATGTCCTCAGGGGACCCTCCAGTCTGAGGGATCATTAAGTCTGGTCTTTTAACAAAGTTCTAGTTCTGCACACCCATTTTTCTCCTGCTACATCAGGGACTTCATACTGTTCCCTGTCAAGGTAGTCATTGGTGGGGGCCAGGCACCATCTAGTTCTTCTGGTCTCATGCTGATATAGTCTCTAGATCATATGGAAGCTTCTGTCTCCTGGGCTCATATTTTCCTCATGTTCCTTGATGGTCTTCATTCTTCTCTGTTCCAGGTGGGTTGGGACCAACTGATGCTATTTAGATAGCCACTTTTTAGCTTTTAAGACCACAGCCACCACTCAGCAAAGTAGGATACAGAACATTTTCTTAGAAGAAAAGTTATGTCAATTAGCCTAGATGTCCCCTGAAGCTACAGTCCCCAGAACCCTGTTCCTGCTACTTTGTTCTTCAAAATGTTGGGTTGTAAATTCATACAGAAAATCTTTTAGCTTCTGGTGTAGTCCAGTTATGCTAACCTCCCTTCTATGGCATGCTATTACTCCAGTTCTATCTACTACCAGTTCTATCTACTATCACTCAGTTTCTATCTACTGTCTCATCTATGAATCCCACTGTACTGTCCCTCCCTCCCCACCCTTGTAACCATCAAAAGATTATTTTCTTCTGTGTTTCAACCTTTTCTTAAGTCCTTATAATAATGGGCTCATATATTTGTCCTTTTGCAACTGAATATTTTCCCTTAGCATAATGTCCTTCAGATGATTCCATGTTGTTTCCTAAGATCATCACTGTCGCTTATCATTGCATAGTAGTCCATTGTGTGAATATACCATAGTTTGTTTCATCCATTCAGTTGCTGATGGGCACCTAGGTTGATTCCATCTTTTTGCTACTGTTGATAGTGCTGCAATAAACATTTGTGTGCATGCATCTGTTTCTGTGACAGCCCTTATTTCTCTAGAATATACTGAAAGAAGTGGGATTGCTGGCTCATATGGTATTTCTATTTCTAGCTTTTTAGATCGATTTCCAAAATGGCTGTACCATTTTACATTCCTACCAGCAGTGCAGAAGAGTTCCAATCTCTCACAACCTCTCCAACATGTATTATGTTGTGTTTTTTTGATTAACGCCAGCCTTGTTGGGGTCAGATGGTATCTCATTGCAGTTTTGTTTGTATTTCTGTAATGGCTAATGATCATGAGCACTTCTTCATGCTGTAAGCATCCTGGATATCTTCTTTGGTGAAGTGCCTATTCTTAGCCCATTTTAAAATTGGGTCATTTATCTCGTTGAGATTTTGCAGTATGTTGTAGATTATGGTGATTAGATGCCAATCAGACTCATGGAAGCCAAAAATTCTTTCCCAGTCTGTAGGTTGTTGTTTCACTCTTTTGGTGACATCTTGGGATGAACATAAGTGCTTGATTTTTAAGAGTTCCCTGCTATCTATTTTTCTCCTCTGGTGTTTGTGCACTGTTAGTAATATTTTGTAGTCTGTTTATGAATGTATTAGAGTACCCAGCATTATCCTTATTTTTTTCTTTCATGATTTTTATTATTTTATATTTAGGTCTTCGATCCAGTTTTAGTTTTTGAGCATGATGTGAGATGTGGGTTGTTTCCTTTTTTTGCATATGGATATCTAGTTATGCCAACAGTTCCAATCTCTCTACAACCTCTCCAACATTTATTATTTTCCGTTTTTTGGACTAATGCAAGCCTTTTTGGGGTGAGATCATGTCTCATTATATAATGTTTTGATTTGGAATTCTCTAGTGGCTAATGATCATAAGTACTTCCTCATCTATCTATCTATTAGCATCCTGGATGTCTTCTTTGGTGAAGTGCCTGATCATATCCATTGCCTATTTTTTAATTGGGTTATTTGTCTTTTTCTTGCTGAGGTTTTGTAACACCTTGCAGATTATAGAGATTAGACACCAGTCGGATTTGTGGCAGGCAAAAACTCTTTCCCAGTCTGCAGGTAGTCTTGTAAGCAAGCTGTTTTGACCTTTTATAAAACTGGTTTATGCTTCATGAATATATAATAACATATAAGTTGAACATCCTTTTAGGATTGTCATTTAAATGTTTCAATAATGTTTTCTTGATGAAACTATAAGCTTCTTGAGGAAGAGATCCTATCTTCTTTATTAAATTCTCACTCTATCTAGAGTTGTGCATATAGATAGGTAGCTAGATGACTACAGAACTGAAAATTAGTTTTTTGATTTTCATTTATATTCATGAACTGAAGAAATAAAAACCATCACAAAGCATCCTCTCCTCCCTTATGGAAGTGCTGATGGCATAATGTTTAAGAGCTATGGCTGCTAATCAAAAAGTTGGTAATTTGAACCTACCAGCTACTATTCAGAAACCCTATGAGGAGTTCTACTCTGTCCTATAGTGTTGTTATGAATGGTTATGGACATCAACAGGTTTTGTATCTTACTTCTCTTTTTAGAGCAATCAAGTGCTGTTTATTTCCTCCTGTATCCCAAGCATAGGAGCCTTGCTGGTGCAGTAGTGAAGTGCATGTGGCTGCTAAATGAAATGTCAGGTGTTCCAAACCACCTGAAAAAAGATGGAGCAGTCAGTTTCCTTAAAGATTTAAAGCCTTGGAATCCCTAGTGGAGAGTTCTATCCTTTCCTATATGATTGCTATAAATCCGAATGGATTTCTTGGCAATGCGGGGTAATCTCAAATGTAGGGATTGGGTGTTTTATTTTCTGGGCATAGTGTAATAAAATACCCGGCACATGACAGACACTTAAATATTTGTGGAAAAAGTAAAGATGTATCAGTGATTTTGATTATGCAGCCAGCAATGTTCAGTCTTAAATAAGCTTTCAGGGTTTGCTGATTAATATGGTGGCAGCTAACTCTATAATTTCTGACATTAACATCCTGTTCTACTCTTTGTAAAGAAAGCATGGTGACATAGTGAGTTAAGTGCTATGTCTGCTAACTGAAAGGTCAGCAGTTCAAATCCATCAGGCACTTCTTGGAAACTCTATGGGACAGTTCTACTCTGACCTCTGGAGTTGCTACGAATCAGACCCAACTCAATGGCAGTAGGTAGTGGGTATTTGAAAATTGCTATTGAGTCTATTATTTCATTTGCTTTCATAATAACTCTAGGAAGAAGACAGAGCAGTTTATTTTGAGTACTGATTATGTCTATGTCATTGCCATCAAGTCAATTCTGACACATATTGACACATATGGTCAGAATGGAACTGCCCCATAAAGTTTCCAAGAAGCACCAGACAGATCTGAACTGTCAACCTTTTGGTTGGAGACACAACCCTTAACTACTATGTCACCAGGGTTTCCTTTGACTATGGCTTTTAGGATTACATGAAACCCTGGTAGCCAAGCCAAGTCAAGTGCCGTTGAGTGGGATCCGACTCATGGCGACCCTAGGGGCCAGGGTAGAACTTAACCACTAACCCTGGTGGGGTAGTGGTTAAGTGCTACATCTGCCAGGTGCTTCTTGGAAATTTTATGAGCAGTTCTACTCTGACTCATAGGGTCACTATGAGTTGGACCTGACTCAATGGCAGTGGGTTTTTATAGGAGTATAAATTTTTAAATTATTATTTCTATCTTGCAGCTGAAGAAACACAGGCTCTGTAATGCAGCTAAGATTGCTAAGACTTGAACCTAACTCTCCAATCTTCAAGTTCAGTGCTCTTAACACTTTAACAGACTTTTTTTCTTTTGGTCACTCCTTAGGCAACTTTCAGGCCAAGGAGAGAGGCGTCAAAAAGTTACAGTTAAAGGAACTTTGAGATAATTGTAGTTAACATTTACTGAATTCTTATAGTGATGCACACACTATGCTTTAGTTGCATTTTAATTCTCAGAACAATCCTACTCTGAGTAGTAGTATTTAAGTGTACACAGCAGGAGTCCCTGGCTCAGTGACGCTAATTCTTTTGCTCAAAAGCTCACAGTTTGAGGGAGACCTCAGCTAGTGACTCTAAGAGCTACAACATTAACCGTGACACTAGGCTGGGATTCTTTAAGAGTTCCCAATCCTTTCCTTACCAAATGAGACCAGAGAGGTGATTTTCCTGGTCCCTTAGTGAGCTCGGGGGACAGAACCATGACAAGAAGTCAGGCTTCCAGGGCTCTTTTTAAGGGATCTCAAGAGAAGCCTCTGCGGTTGTCCTTTTGGGAACTACCAGTCTACAGGTAGAAAAAGGTCCCTGTTACGACCATACGGCAGTTCACTAGAAAAATGCTGAAGCGTGTGCAAAGAGCGATTCCTGTGATCTAAAGACCACGCGCTAAAGTAAGTGAACCGAGTAGCTAGGAACTGGCTCGCACCAAGACGAATGCGTGAACAGTCGGAAACTTAACTCTCGTGGCCGCTTAGTCCCGCCCTAACCCGGAAGACTGCAGACCCCGCCCCCAAGGACCGCGTGAGCATCTCCTGCGGAGGCCTAGCCCCGCCCCTACCTGGAAAGGCGCAGGGTGTATCTCTGGAGGCCACCAGCTCACTGGCACGTTCTCGAGGCCGCGCGCTACATCCTGATGCTCAGCTGGGGCCTCGGGCTCCTCCTTAGAGGCTGCTAAGCGAAATAGCTGCTTTTTCTCGCCAGCTTCCGCGAACATTTCGCCCTTAACGCTGCGCCCACCATCCTGTCACCATTGGGACTCGCATAGGATGATGGGAGTTGTGGGAGTTGCGGCCACACGGCCTCATGGGAGTTGTAGTTTTTGCTCTTCCGCGCGAGTGGCACGTGAAAGGGCGCCCCTCAGCTTTGCTTGATGTTTAGGTGTGGTTCCCTCTTTGTTTTGAGCCGAACCGGACACAGATGGTTAGAAAACAATCTGAGGAACCGACAAAGCTTTGAGAAAATAAAGCAAAGTGTTTTTAATTTTCCTGTGGGCATCGTAGAGGGCTTTAGAGGTGAGGTAATTAATTCAAGTTCTTGAGTGCTTCTGGAGTAGACAGACCAACCAACAATTAAATCCTCTGCTGTCCACTAAATTCCGATTCATAGCGATTCTATGGAGAGAGTAGAACTGCTTCTTAGAGTTTCTAAGGAGAGCCTCGTAGATTCGCAGTGCTGAAATCTTGATTAGCAGACATAGCACTTAATCCGCTAGGCCACCACGGTTTCCAGAGGGATGCGTTTTAAGCTGGGGTGGGAGCAGGGGTTAGTGCATGTCAGCATTCCTGAAAATCCGAAACTTGGAAAAAAATTATATGGCATGTGATAGAAAATAACATCAGATCACAAAAGACTGGACAACCACACGATACTAGGAATCAAAGCCTAGCCAAGGTGATACATATGGGGGGGGTGGGAGTGGTCACAGTTCAATCCATAACAGGAACCAGTACTCAGATCAGGCTTGTAAATGTGAGCACCCATGAACAGGTAATAAAGTCACTTAATTTTACAGTGATTGTACATGCTTGATCTAAAAATTCTTTTTTGAAAGCAGATGTAGTGAGAAATATAAGTTGATTCTGTGTAGAAAAGTACCACAGTGTAAAGGCTAGGGACATCAGATCTGGAAACAGACAACAGACAATGACAAAAATCAGTTTCCATTGAGTTGATTCTGACTCAGGGCAACCCCACGTATGTCAGAGTAGAACTGTACTCCATAGGGTTTTCGGTGGCTAATATTTTGAAGTAGATTACCAGGCCTATCTCCTGAGGTAGGTACCTTTAGGTGAAATCGAGCTCTAACTTTAAGTTAGCAGCTGAGTGTATTAACTGTTTACATCACCTAGGGACTCCAATAACTAATATTTATTGAGGTATTCTCAGCCAGGTACTTTTTAAGCACTTTCCATCTATTTAATTCATTTAACTCCCATAATAAGGTGCTTGAAACATCTATCAGGGAATCACTTTAGATTCAACTGAACACTCCTTCTTTTAAATATATATATTTTATTTATTTATTGTGATTGAGTGGAAGTGTACAATCCAGTTTAAATTTGCATGCCTGCCTATGTGCAGCTTCTACTGCTCTCCTTGCCTGGTGACAGCACACTCCTCCTTTATGTCATATCCTCTTGACAATCTCCTGTTCCCTCTCCACTGCCCTCTAGGGGCAGTCCTGCCGGTAGGACAACCTCCTATAGATGCCTAGAATGATAAAGTACACACAATAGGTCACGGTGTTTCCAAGTCCTGTCCATTCCTGTCTAAGGAGTTGACCTCAGTAATGATTTATGAACAGGGGCAGCATCAGATCTAGGGGCCATGCTCCCAGGGGAACTCCCAGGCCTTTCGACCATCCGTTGCAGTCTTTAGTGGAGTTCTCAGGATGCACTCAACTAAACATTATTGCTCACAAAACTATTATAGACTACATTTGATGTTAATATAGAAGGTATGGGACAGAACTCATTCTGCCACTGGGAAGGCTATAGATGTTCCTTTTCTGTGGTAATAGTGTTTGTAGCTGTTTACATAGCAGGTCACAGGGCTGCCTGGGAGCCATCTTTAATGGCTGACCAATGATGGCTCAGATGCGAAGAGAAGGATCCTTACTGACAGTGTGGTAGCATCCTAAATTAAAAGTCTTATACCTCCATTGGAAACCCTGATGGTGTAGTGGGTTAAGTGCTATGTCTACTAACCAAAAGGTTGGCAGTTCACATCTACCAGGAGCTCCTTGGAAACTCTATGGGACAGTTCTACTCTGACCTCTTAGGGCTGCTATGAGTGGGACCCAACTCAATGGCAGTGGGTTTTATGCCCCTATTGGAGCCACAGGCAAGGCAGTGGTTCCCCTAAAAGGATATTTCCCGTTTTAAGGGTCACCACCTTAGGGAAGTCAAGATCTTTAGTGCTCACGTTTATATTCTTCACCTTGCTCTCCAAAAATGAAGAAGACCTGAAGCACTTACTGATGAAAATCAAAGACTGTAGCCTTCAATATGAACTACACCTTAATGTAAAGAAAACAAAAGTCCTCACAACTGGACCGCTGTTAAGCAACATCATGATAAATGGTGAAAAGACTGAAGTTTTCAAGGATTTTATTTTACTTGAGTCCACAATCAATGCCCATGGAAGCAGCTGTCAAGAATTCAAACAATGAATCACAATGGGTAAGTCTGCTGCAAAAGACCTCTTTAAAGCATTTGAAAGCAAAGATACTACTTTTAGGATTAAAGTGCACCTGACTCAGGCCTTGGTATTTTCGTTTGCCTCATACACATGTGAAAGCTGGACAATGAGGAAAGGCTGAAGAAGAACTGATGCCTTGGAATTATCATCTTGGTGAAGAGTACTGACTATACTGTGGACTACCAGAGGAAGAAACAAGTTTGTCATGAAAGAAGTGCAGTCAGAATGTTCCTTAGAAGCAAGGATGGCAAGATTTTCTCTCAAATACTTTGGACACGTTATTAGGAGGGACCAGTCCCTGGAAAAAGACATCATGCTTGGTAAAATAGAGGGTTAGCAAAAAAGAGGAAGACCCTCAACAACGTGAAATGACACAGTGGCTGCAACAGTCACCTTGAACGTAGCACTGATGTTCCTGAGCCATAAGATGGCATGGGAACAGGCAGTGTTTCCTTCTCATATATGCAGGGTTGCTATGAGTTAAACCAGTTTGACAGCACCTACCAACAGTCCAAATGCATTCTAGCAAACTGGAGTCATTTTTATCATAAGCAGCAGATAGCTAAGGGAATACAGTTATATCACTAAATGAGGTAAAATTAAGATTTTATTAATTTGCTAGCCACACTACTATTAGCCCCCTTTTTAGATGAGGAAACAGGCAAAGAAGGGCACCCTGGTTTCCTTATTTGTAAAGCAGGGATTAATAATACCTATGTTATAGAGTTATAAATTTTGAATAGTTGAGCATGAAGAGCAAATAAACATTACTATCTGTCATGGGAATAATTTTCAATTAAAAAATTAATTTTTTGGTAATTGTTAAAATGTAATTATTCACAAGGAAATCATAAACAACTTTTAGTGAATGAGACAGGAATAAGGTGAAAACTGGACTGTTTCTCCATTCTCTTGTTGTTGTGGCTGTTAGGTACCATCAAGTCATTCTGATGTATAGCCACCTTATATGACAGAGTAGAACTGTCTCATAGGGTTTCTAAGGAGTGGCTAGTGGATTTGAACTGCCAACATTTTGGTTGGCAGCCGAGCTCTTAACCATCATACTTACTAGATAGCATGATACGCACTGCTATTAAGTTGATTCCGACTCATGGCAATGCTATAGGACAGAGTAGAACTGCTCCATATGGTTTCCAAGGAGCGCCTGGCAGATTTGCACTGCCGACCTTTGGGTTAGCAGACTCTGCACTTAACTGCTACATCACCATGGTTTCCAGATAACATGATAGTCTTTTTTTTTCCCTTGCTCTTATCTCTCTCTCTATATTTTTTAATCCTTCATTTCCAAGCTTCTGTGTAATGTTATTTTTTTGAGCACGGTTTGTGGTTTAAATGGAAGTTTATAGAGCAAATTCTTTTCCCAGTGAATAATTTATAGACAACCTGTTTTGTGACATTGATTGCAAACCTCTAAATGTGTCAGCATTCTCTCCCTTTCCTCCTTGGGTTTTCCTTACCCGGTTTTCCTGCTCCTTCCATCCTTCAGAGCTTTGTTTTTGGGCAAATGCTCCCCTTTAATTCTCATGTAGTTGATTATCCTGAGGTGTACATTCCTCAGTGGTATTATTGTTCGTATTATAGGGCTGTTCATTGTATAGCTATAATGTGATATCTGGGAGTGGTTTTAGTCCCAACTTTGAAGGTTGTTTGTGTGTTTCTGCAATGAATTGTCACATATATGTATTGTGTGAATATCTATCTCCCTATGACAGTCATTTCTTAGATCATACTAACTTCTCTATTTCTCTTATTCCTCATTTCCACTTAAAAAATCAATTTCAGATCTTATTTTGTGTTACTTTTTCAAGTACTTAAAATTCATTTGCTAATTGAATAATGATTGCCATAGACAGTAAGTTTTCTGAGAAGTCAGGATTTTGAAACAAGACAGCCAAAGCTTTAAGATGAGTCCCCCAATAAATATTGTATCAGACATCTCTGTGCACTGCTATCACTGAAGAGGAGAGACAAGCCATTTAAATAATTCAGTTTCCTGTCTTGTAGTTCAATTAAGGGATACAAGAAAGGTTTGGGTAAAGTGCTGTGGAACTTCAAAAGAGGGAAAGATGACTTCTGTCTGGGGAGCTCAAGGAAAGCTTCAGGGAAAAGAAGCTATTTGCCATAGGGCTTGTAGAATGGAAAAGGTTTAGGAAGATTCGAAATAGGTACAGTAGTCAGAAGTCATAGCAGAGCAAAGTGATAAGGAAAAAGGTATGTAGCAAATAATATTTTAGATGGGCCAGAGATAAAGTTCTTTCATTTTTCAGGAATTATCAACAATAAGGGGACTTTGCAGATATTCAAAGAACATGCTGTTCTTTCAACTTAAAAAAAGTTTTTGAACACTGATTAGTTGCACAGGGCTGTTCACCACTCTGGGGAATGTACACATGAAGAAGATGTGGTGTCCTAGGAGATCTTCCAAACTAGCAAATGAATAACCGTATACACACAGAAAGGAATAAGAACTGTAAAAATGAGACAGAATTATAGGAGCAATGAATAGAATCACACTTCTATATTTATTAATTATTAATTATACCACTTTTATTTTTTGATTCTTTTTTGGTAGCATTCTCTGCCACCTTAGTAAAAGTGTTTCAGAGCATCCATGATGTTTTATTTCTCTGAAACTGTCAGTGATGGTGCTTCCAGAATAACAGATTTTGTTCATATCAGCCCCTCAACTTAATTTGTTTTTGTCTTGCTGGTAGAGGATCTGAAAGTATTTTACAAAGTATGAGATTAAAACAATGAGAGGGAGTTTGTAGGCTGGTATAACTAATCTGCAGAGTGCCACTCAGTGTTTCATCTTTTCCAGGTCTAAAAACCTGTCTTATGTTTTTCTAGACACTTGCTTTTTACTGACCACTAGCATGGATCTTCAGAATTTGTTCTAAAAACCATTTTAGCTAGATGGTTAAAAACCATATCCCTGGGCTTTAATGGGTGTTCTATATTGGCTGCTATAGATAGGATTTGGACTTGAATATTACATTGACTGTTCATTGGTGGAAGAGAAACTGACTTGATTCATAATAAACAAATAAAAAAGAAAATAATGCATATTTTAGTCATTTAGTGTAGCTTTAACAGAAATACCACAAATGGATAGCTTTAACAAAGTTTATTCTTCACAGTCTAGTAGGCTACAAGTCCAAATTCAGGGCATCAACTCCAAGGGAAGGCTTTCCCTCTCTGTTAGCTCTAAGGTCCTTGTGATTCATCAGCCTTTCTTTGGTCTGGGAGCATCTCAGTGCAGGAACTTTCTGTCTGAAGACTGTGCTCTGCTCCTAGCATGGCTTTCTTAGTGGCATGAGGTTCCTGACTCTTTGCTTGCTTCCCTTTCCTTTTATCTCCTGTAGGATAAAAGATGGTACAAGCCATACCCCAGGACAACTGCCTTTACTTTGAATCAGGGAGGTACTTGAGAAACGCTTTTACAGTCCCACCCGAATCCTCTTTAACATAATCCAATCTTGCCCTATTAACCACAGGCAGAGACTAGGATTTGCAACATAAGATAATCATAAAATGAAAGAAAACTGTACAATACTAGGAATCTTGGCTCAAATTGCTACATTTCTTTTGGGGGGAACACAGTACAATCCATGATAATATAATACTGTAAAATACTAAAATTCTATACCAAACCAAAAAACCACTGCCATCGAGTTGCTTCCGGCTTGTAGTGACCCTATGGACTGAGTGGAACTGCCCATAGAGTTTCCAAGGAGTGACTGGTAGGTTTGAACTGCTGACCTTCTGGTTAGCAGCTGTAGCACTTAACCACTACACCACCAGGGCATAGGTTTGTTATGTATCTGTAGATTAAATTATGCGGTATAATTAATGTTTTGTCTTTAAAAAAAAAAAGGCATGTAATTGAGAGTGGTTTTTTCTTATACTTTTTGCCAGTGTTTTAATGAGATTCTACATGGTTTTCCTTTCAGAAGCTCTTCTTTTGTCAAAGTCTCACTAGCTTTATCTGGACTTAAACTTCTGGGATGTATTTTATAGTCAGTGTTGATACTGGGAGTGTCATAAATTAAATTGTTTGGAACATCTTTGCTTTCTGATAACAGCTATCACTGCTAGAGATAGAGTAGGCATAGTATAGGCACTAGATGCTTAAAGCAAATAAGATCTTATAAGTTCAGTCATTTTGAAGAGAACAAAGCATAGTGATTGATACCTTTTGAGTGTTTCTGTTCACCTCCTCAACTGTCTTCTGAGTACATCCCAGCCACCAATCTATCTGTGGGGGTGGACTTCCTGGCTGTTAGCTGCAGTTGCTGAAATTGGATTTAAAACTGTATTTGTAATCTGGGTGCTGAGAGGTAGCTGTATTCTGTTTTATGAATGGAGAAGCAGATGAAAGTCAGTTTTTAAGAGAAGAATGAATCAAAAGAATGTTTGGAAGAGGGGATTTCTTGGTTCCTGACAGCTGTCTGTATCTGGTTCTAGTCCATTTTTTATTTTCTCAACATACTGGTTTTTTTTTTTAAATTTTATTTTGTGCCATGGAGTCAATTCCAGCTCGTTATGACCCCGTGTGTGTCAGAGTAGAACTGTGCTCCATAGAATTGTCTTTTTCTTTTTTTGTTGTACTTTAAGTAAAGATTTACAGAGCAAATTCGTTTCTCATTCATTAGCTTATATACATGTTGTTCCGAGACATCGGTTGTAATCCTCGCAGATGTCTGTACTCTCCCCATTGCTACCCTGAGTTCCTCATTTCCATTTGTCAGGTTTCCCTGTCTTCTTCTCTTTGCTTTTGGGCTGATGTTGCCTTTTTGGTGTCATATACATGTTTGTTTTAAGGAGAACTTTTCTCACAGATGTTTTTGTTTATTTATGTGCCTATCTGTTATTTGGCTGAAAGGTTATCTGCAGGAATAACTTCAGTTCTAAGTGAGAAGGATGTTTGAGGGCCATAATCTTGGTGATTCCCTAGTCTTTCTCAGACCAGTAAATCTGCTTTTTTTTAAATAAATATAAATTTATTCTACGTTTTTCCCCGACTCTAACCAGGACCTTCTGTTGTGATCTTGGTCAGAGCAGTTGGTGGTAGTAGCTGGGTACCGTCTAGTTCTTCTGGTCTCAGGCTAGTGGAGGTTGTGGTTCCTGTGGTCCACTACTCCTTTGGACTGGACTGATTATTTCGTTGGAGTCTTTGGTTTTCTTTATTCTCCTTTGCTCTGTTTTGAATCAGACCAGTAGTTGTATTTTAGGTGGTTGCTCACAAGCTTGTAAGACCGTGGATACTACATGCCCAGGTAGGATGTATAACGTCTTTATGAACTGTTACACCATTTGACCTGGATATTACTTAAGACTATGGTCCTTAGCCTTGAAACCCAGTAACTCAGTCTTGTGGGGTATTTGGTTGTTTCTAGTGTGTTTCCGGGATTGTACCTCTTGTGTACTCTATCATATATATCTGTAGCATGTACAAATTTGTGTGTAGAAAGATCCACAGCCAAACACATGCATACATGTGGGTTTACTCTCATATGTCCTTCTGTACCTGTTCAGCGTACCTGTCTACTTATATAACCACTCGTAATTTCTGGTATGTTATTACCATTATTGCAATATTGTATGCCAAAAAGACTCAAATCCATTGCCATTGGGTCGACCCTGACACATAGTGACCCTATAGGACAAAGTAGAATTACTCCATTGGGTTTCCAAGGAGTGCCTGGTGGATTTGAACTGTTGACCTTCTGATCAGTAGCTGTGGCTCTCAACCACTGTACCATCAGTATTGTGTATGTTACAGTATTTACCATCACTGTCTTTTTTCCCTGCATTCCTCTCAGTGTCTTCCTTTGCCTTGGTCATGTGGTGCTGATTCCCCCCATACTGTGCACTGCCTTTTCCTTCACTAGAGTTGACACTTCTGTAGTTAGTGATTTTCCTTCTCTCCCCCTTCCATTCATGGTAACCATCAAAAAATGTTTCTTAATGTGTGGCAACCTTTTCTTGACTACTTATAATAGTGATCTCATCACTATTATAATCACCTTTTGTGATTGACTTATTTCAGTCATCGTAACGTCCTCCAGATTCATCCATGTTGTGAAATGTTTCATGGATTCGTCTTTGTTTATTGTTTCATGGTATTCCATTGTCTAAATAGATCACATTTTCATATCCATTTATTTGTTGACAGATGTTTAGGTTGTTTCCATCTTTTTGCTATTGTGAATAAAGTTTCAGTAAACATGGGGGTGCATGTGTCATGGTTCTTAATTTCTCTAGGATATGTAACTAGGAGTGAGGTTGCTGGGTCATATGATATTTCTATTTCTTTTTAAGGAAGTGTCATATTGTTTTACATAGTGGTGGTAACATCTTATATCCCCATCAGCAGTTCAGTTACGCTAAAATCTTGTCACCAGTTTTTGTTTTCTGCTGTTTTGATAAGTGCCATTATTGCCAGAGTGGGATGGTGTCTCATTGCAGTTTTGATTTGTATCTCTCTAGTGATTAATGATTGTGGGTATCTCTTCACATGTCTCATACCTGTATTTTTATAACAACTTCTTCCTTTGGGTTTAGTTAAGTCAGGATGGTTTCTTTCCATTACTTTTGTCAAAAAATTCCAACCAGTACATGGTATTATGATATTTATGAAAATATTATTATTACCAATGTTATTGTTAGGACATGTGGGCTTGATAATAAGCTACTTTGCTCTATATAGACATTAGTGATGTCTGTGTATTTTTGTTCATTTTATAAGTCAGTAGACTCTTTTTAAAAACTGCTTTTCCTTTCTGATGCATCTTCCCTAGAAAATGTGTCCTGGAAATGTGGATAGAGATCCACAGCATCAAGAAGCAGCAAAAGAAATATGAACTTCCTATCTAGCAGAAGAAATAATACAGTAATAATAGCTAACACCTAACACACAGTATGTGCCTGGTGTTGAGAAAACATATTAGCAAAATACAAATAAACTAGAGATAGGAAAAAATACCTTTTTAGTAGCTGAAATTTCATGTTAAAGTGTACAGAATACAGATACTTTTTAAATAACAAAAATGTGGCAATTGATTAATCTGAGATATATTTTACAAAATTATGATCCTATGTTATATACACTATTCAAGAGACCATAGTTTGTATGTTTGTGTTTAGACTGGTAGTAGGTACATGTTTTCAGTAAAATAAATGATACTTATATCCTGTTCTAATTTTTTATCACTGCATTGTAATTTAATCAAATCTCTTATTTTTTCCTTTGGATCTGACAACAAGAATAATAAAGGTAAAATCACAATCAGAATATTTTTAGTGAAAGTACTCTAGCTGTAAATTAAATATCCAAGATTGACTAGAGAATAATAACTCATGATGACATACAATCAAATAGGTATTGTTTAGTAGCAGGCAAAGAAGTGAAAGAAAGGAATTGTGTATTTATTTAACTTGAAGTGTCTTCATGAAGGAGTTAGTTTTACTCACGAAAGAAATGTGAATGAATTTTATATCAGGTGTACTCAAAGACTTTTACTGCAGCTAGGAGAAAAGACTGGCTCTATTTTTGACTTGACCTTGAGTTGCAATTTAGCCTGGGGTTTTTGTTCACTCATTTTTATTTGACTTGGAAAGACTTTGCATACTACCTGGGAGGATACTGCCTACAAGCACAACTTCAGGTTTGTTTTTTTTTTAAAATATATCCTTTTTCTCGTCTATAATAAAGTCCATGGGCCAATCTCTGTCTTCTACTTGTAGTTTTGAAAACAAAGGAATGTATCCTTTGAAGTTTAGTGCCAAAAATGTTTTCTTACAGAGAAATCTGCCCCAAACATCGAAGCCCAAATCTAGAGGTGTCAATAGGCTAATTTTACTTGCCAATCCCAAATATCATTTGAGACCAGAATTCTTAACGATCACACTAATTTTTAGTTTCTTATAATTCAGCATTCCTGTAACTTTATAGACCCCCAGCAGCATTTTCACTCTGACAGCTTCCCAGCACCAGTTCTGGTATTTGGAAGAAGAAAGGAAGTAAAACTCAAAACCGCATTAATAAGTGCTAAGTTTAACTTGGTTAAGGTACCTCTGCAAAAATGTAGATGACTTTTACTTATTTTTAGACATTTCAACCAGGAAAATTGGGTGTGAGGAGAATTCTACAGAAGAAAAAGCACCTTTCTTTGTCATTGTCCTAGTAAGTGTTAATGTACTGAGGGCAGTCTCCTTGCCTTGGGTATGTCTTTAGGTATGCTGCGAAGATCACTGTAGAGACTCTTTTGATCCTTTTTAGTTCCTGTAGTTAGTCCAAGAAGACTCCCCTGGTCTGGCTGCAGTGCCTGGAATCCCTAATGCTGGAGCTTCTCCCATTTGTGATCAGCTTTGTTTGCTCCATCCAGTGCCCTTTTACGACTCCAGTTTTCCTGGGAGGGAGAGAAGTGATAAACACGTTTTATTATTCTGTTTTCCTTCCTGAAGGAGAAGGTGAAAGAGTTGGTAAACCCAACCCACTGCCATCCAGTGGATTCCAACTCACAGCAGCCCTGTAAGGACAGAGCAGAATCTGCTCTATTGATTTTCCAAGGAGTGCCTAGCAGACTTGGTAGGGAGGAGGAAAATTCTAATCAGAGCAAGCTACCATTTATTGAGCACTTAGTTATGTTCCCCAGTATTGTCACCTTTCATTTAGTTGTTCTCTTGTAATTTTAATTGCAGTTGTTTTTTAGTCACATATTTCCAAATATATTTGCTTTGGTCAAGTGTCAGCTCTGGGTGATTAAATTTCATATTCTGGAATTCACCCATGAATTTAGCTTAGAAGAACATTAAATATAGTTTGCTTTTCACAGAGCCTGGAAGTTGTAGGGTTGAGGAAACCATTTCTTACTGATAATGAGAGCCTTCTTACCGTCTCTTGTCATCTTAGGCAAAATTTTCACCGTAAGTTGGGTTTTTGCTTTTAACCAGTGAGTGAAACCAGAGGCTTAGATTGTGCTTTCCATACCCTGGATTCTGTAGGTATTTGTTGCTGGGGCTTGGGCCTTACTGAAGTTTGGCAGTACCTCTTCAGGTGAGGTGGCCAGTTTACATTTGCTCTGGCTTTGAGACAAGCCATCTGCTGTGGGTTTGGTTTCAAACATGTCGGGGGGAAATACAAAGTAGAGGTACTTTGATGGTGACAGCGGGTGGAGAAAGAAGTGTCATGTCTGACTTAGGAAAGGAGCTGAATCAAGTGCAATACTGCCTCATTTTGTAAGTGCCTATGGGTTAGTTGTGCATTTTAATTTCTGACACATTCACTTATTTCTGATTCATAGCTGAATCTCTTTCTTAGGGGATGGATGGACTGACATCTAAACAGACATTCCACTAACAAAATATCCTGTGTTTAACCAAAGCCTTGCAGACATGCTGTTTCAAATTCAGTGAATTTTTAAACCAGAAGAGAAACTGGATAGTATTTATAACTCTAGGGCAAATATTCACCTTAGAAATATTAAACCAATACTTACTTTTTTTTCCTCTGTTGAAAAATCTCTGTGATAACTAAACAACATTTTATTTTAGATGAGTAAGTCTACGTTTAAACAATTAGAATTTTATCTTTTCTCCAAATCATCTGGACTAAATCATATTCCAAGATTGTTTTTGCTACTGCTTGGTTGTTTTAATTTTGGTTTTGCATTCTAAAAAGCAAAGTAAACGATGGATAGATCCTTAAGCGTTGCTAACTATTGGAAACAACCTTATTTCTAAAGAACAAACATGTTAGGGTTGGTACCTAAGGTAAGGTAACTGAAAGAGTGATGACAGGGACCCAGGGGAACAAGCCTGTAGGGAAGGATGTGTACAAGACCGTTGCTATAAGATAAAAGAAAGCTACACATCTAACCTTGATCAGAAAGGTAGGGAGAGATAACACTTTGGAAATATGGCCCACATTATACTTAAGAGGCACACTTATGGCTTCTCTTTTTAGAATTCATGTCAATTTGTTTTTTAACTTTGCAGTTGGAGGCGTAATTTTGTCCTTCTTAAAAGGTCCGTATGAAGAATCCATTTTCGTCAAGGGCCGGTTAAACAGGAGCGTGCAATCAGTGCAGTGGGTGGTAAAAAGCAACTTAATTTTCTTTCCTTGAAGAAATGTAGGATGTTTATCCACTAAACATGTAACCAAGTTATCTATTATTCACCACAAACCTTTTCTGGAACAAAGTGAGGTATAAATAACTTATTTTGCATTATGAAGTCATGTGTAAAGGGGAGGAAGAATGGAAAGCACTGTCGAATGAATCAGAATGTAAGAGAAAAGCAGAAGGACACAAGAGGGGAGAGGGAGAGAAAGAAGAGAGACTGAAATTTAGAGCAGAAAGGGAAAATGTCTGGCTTTTTTTATAAGTAAAGAGCTTATGTCCCTGTAACGGTTTAGCCTGTGGTTAACCTGGAACTACCATCAATTTTAATAACGTATCTTAAAATTTCCCACTGTAATTCTAAATTGTCACCCGACAATTGAGTATTCATTGCAGATTTACTACTTGCAAGTTACTGTGATAGAGTTATGGTGAATAAATATTATTAATATTTAATAACCACTCACTCTTTGCCAGACACTGGACAAAGACTTTTATGTGGCTTTTTTTTAATTTTAATTTTTGCATTTATTTTATCGTGTTTTAAGTGAAAGTGTACAACTCGAGTCAGTTTTTCATATACAATCTTAGACGCGCTTTGTTATGGGACCCTATCCACTCTCCCCAGATAGTAGTAGCACACTGCTCCCATCTACCCCTAATTTCTCATGTCCATTCATCCGGCTTCTGTTGCCTTCTTTCTTCTCAATTAGCCTCCTGATAGGAGCTACGCAGTTAGTCTCCTGTACCTACTTAAGTCAAGAGCCATGCTCTTCATGACTATCACTTTATGTCTTATAGAGCACTTTAGTCTTTATTCGAGAAGTTAGCTTCTGGAAGCATTTCAATTCTGGGCTAACAGAGTCCAGGGGTTGTGTTTTCTGGAGAGCCGTTAGTCTGTCAGACCATCATGTCTGGTCTTTTTACTAAAGTCTGAATTTTGCACCCCAGATTTCTCCCGCTCCATCAGGTACTTTGTTGAGTTCTCTGTAAGGGGAGTCATTGGTAGTAGCCAGGCACCATCTAATTCTTCTGGTCTCATGTTGATGAAGTCTCTGGTTTATGTGGCCCTTTCTGGCTCTTGGACTAATATTTTCCTTACGTCTTTGATGGTCTTCATTTTGTTTTGTTCCAGATGGGTTGAAGCCAACTGATGCTTCTTAGATGGCTGGCTGCTAGCTGTTGAGACCTGAGATGCCATCTATTCCTAATTTCTCATGTCCATTTATCCACCTTCTGTTGCCTTCTTTCTTCTCAATTAGCCTCCTGTCAGGAGCTACGCAGTTAGTCTCCTGTATCTACTTACGCCAAGAGTCACGCTCTTCGTGAGTAGCGTTTTTATGTTTTATAGAGCAGTTTAGTCTTTATCCAAGTGGGATGAGAGTGGGATGCGGAACATTTTTTTAATGAATTTTGTTATGCCAGTTGACCTAGATGTTGCCTGAAACCATGGGCCCTAGACCCATCCCCCAGTTTCTCTGTCACTCAAAGTGTTTGGTTGTATTTAGAAGACTTCTTAGCTTCTGGTTTAGTCCAGTTGGACTGACTTCTCCTCTACTGTGTATTGTCCCTCTCTGCACCTAAAATAAGTCTTATCTGCTATTTAATTAGTGAATACTTTTTGCCCCACTCTCAAAACCATCAAAGACTGTTTTCATCTGTGTTTAAATCTTTTCTTGAGTCCTTGTAATATGGTCTCTTGCAATATTTGTTCTTTTGTGACTAATTTCACTGAGCATAATGCCTTCCAGATTCCTCCATGTTTTGAGATGTTTCCCAAATTCATTGTTGTTGTTAATCATTGTGTAATATTCTGTTTTGTGGATGTGCCATAATCTGTTTATCCATTAATCCATTGGAAACCCTGGTGGTGTAGTGGTCAAGTGCTATGTCTGCCAACCAAAAAGTCACCAGGTCTGATCCACTAGGTACTTATTGGAAACTCTATGGAGCACTTCTTCTCTGTCCTGTAGGATCGTTATTAGTTGGAATTGACTCAGCAGCAGTGAGTTTATCTTTTTTAAATTCATCCATTGTCAGGCATCTAGGTTTATTCCATCTTTTGCTATGTACATGTGCCTATTCTTGTGACAGTCATTATTTCTCTAAGATACATTCTAAGAAGTGAGATTGCTGCATCATATGGTATTTCTATGTCTAGCTTTTTAAGAAAGCATCAAATCAGTTTCCAAAATGGCTATACCATTTTATATTCCCAACAACAGTGTATAAGTGTTCCAGTCTCTCTGCATCCTCTCCAACACTTTTAATTAATTGATTTATTTATTTTGATTAATGTCAACCTTGTTAGAGTATCTAATTGTAGTTTTTATTTGGATTTCTCTAATAGCTAATGATCACGAGCATTGGCTCATTTATCTGTTATCCACTTGAATATTTTGCATTTATAATCAAGTTCAGGTTTCTCAAAGATAGTCATTACTCATTTGCTTCCACTGGTATTTGCTTCCACTCCTACCAACAGTGTGTGCAAGTTTCAGTCTCTCAACAGCTTCTCCAACACTTTTTATTTTTGGATTAATGTCAGTCTTGTTTGGGTGTGATGGTATCTCAATGTAGTCTTTAAAATTATTTATCATTGTGAATTAAGAATTTTACAATCTGTATATCATGTTGCCATATAACACCCAGAACTTTTACCTCTGTTCTATTTTAGCTGCCCTGTCCACCCGCATTTGGTGACACCATGCTTCCTCTTTGGTTTGGAACTTCCTGTGACCTCTGGACCAAGGTCTGGCCGTTCTCACCCAGTCAACTCAACTCCAGCAAAGTGTCCGTCAGACAACCCTGTGTACATTTTTAAAGGTCTGTTCGCTTCCAGTATCACTCTACATTTTGTATGGTCCAGGTCAGCCTTTGTCTAGGGAGCTGGCCCTGGTGTTTGGATGCAGTCTGGGGTTAGTCTGACACCATGCTCCCAGGGGGCCTTCTGTTCAGAAGGACCATCAAGTGTGATCTTTTGATAGAATTCTAGCTCTGCCCTCTACTGCATCACCTGCTCGTACCCTGTCTGGGCTGTCATTTGTAGTGGCTGGGCACCATCTAGTTCTTCTTGTCCCATGCTGAAGCAGGATGTGGCTCATATGGCCCCTTCCATTTGATAGGTTCATATTTTTCTTCTATCCTTGATGCCCTCCATTTGCCTCAGGTCCAGGTGTATCAGGACCATTTGGTACTATTTAGATGGCAGCTTGCTAGCTTTTAATAACCCAGTCATCACTCACCCATGTGGTATGTAGAGTGATATCTTAAGAGAGGGAGAAGGAAAAACCTCAGGTATGCCAATTAGTCTGAATGTCCCTGAGAGCATAGTCACCCAATCTCAGGCCTTGTTTCTCTGTTCTTTGGAAGAGGTGATACACATTAACAGGACAGTTTGGCTTTGAAGTTGAGTAGTTGTGGGTACCCTACTTCCGGTGCAAGCTGACACATCCTATACCAATCCCGAATCCTAACCACTATCTAATTTGTAAGAAGTCCCTCTCCCTCCCTGCCCCCTACCCTTGTAACCATCAACTGTTGATTTCTATTATTGAGTTATAGTTGAGTTATAATAATGGTCTCATACAAAATTTATCCTTTTGTGTCTGGCTGATTTTGCTCAGCATGATTTCCTCTAGATGGTCCCACATTCACAGATATTTCTCTAAGCCATCGTTGTTTCTTTTCATTGTGTAGTATTCTTTTATATGAATAAAACCAAGCTCACTGCCGTTGAGTCGATTCTGGCTCATAGCAACCCTGTAGATCAGAGTAGATCTGCCCATAGAGTTTCCAAGGAGCACCTGGTGAATTTGAACTGCCAACTTTTTGGTTAGCAGATGTAGCCCTTAACCCACCATGCTACCAGAGTTTCCTTGTATCAGTATACCAATTTATTTAACCATTTTTCTGTTGATGGGCATCTTGGTTGCTTCCAACTTTTTGCTATTGTGGGGAGAGCTTCAATGAACACTGGTGTGCAAGTATCTGTTTGAGGGGTGTTCATTATTTCTTTGGGATATATTCCAAGGAGTGGGATTGCTGGCATTTCTATTTCTAGTTTTTAAAGAAAGTGTCCAGTCAATTTCCATAGTGGCTGAACCATTTTATTGTCCCTTCAACAATGTAGAAGAGTTCCAATCTTTCCACATCCTCTCCAGCATTATTATTCTGTTTTTTGGATTATTGCCATCTTTGTTGGAGTGAGATGGCATCTCATGGTGGTTTTGATTTGGATTTCTCTGATGGCTAACAATCGTGAATACTTTCTCATGTATTTGTTGGCAACCTGTATGTCTTCTTTGGTGAAGTGCCTGTTCATGCCATTTGCTTATTTTTTAATTGGGTTGCTTGTCTTTGACTTGTTGAGGTTTTGCAGTGTCTTGTAGATTAGAGAGATTAGGTGGCAGTCGGAAGTGGGCAAATATTTGTCCCCACTCTGTAGGTAGTCTTTTTACTCTTTTGATGAAGGCTTTGGATGAGCATAAGTGTTTAATTTTTAAGAGTTTCCCATTATCAATGTTTGTTTCTGATGATTGAAGGTTGTTGTTGGTTTTTGGTAGACTCTTGATGCCATTGGTCAATGCTTCCAGCATCTTCCCAATTTTTCTTTCCAAGAATTTTGTTGTTTTACCTTCTATATTTAGGTGTTTGATCCATTTTGAATTAGTTTTTATGCATGGTGTGTGATAAGGATCTTCTTTCATTTTTTTGCAGGTAGATATCCAGTTATGTCAACCCCATTTGTTCAGGAGTGTCTACCCTAATTCACTGGCTTTGGGCTTTTATCTAATATCAGCTGTTCACAGGTGGATGAAATTATATTTGGATTTTTGATTCTATTCCACTGGTCTATGTGTGTGTTTTTGTGCCAGTACCAGGCTATCTTAACTACTGTGGCAGTGTAATAGGTTTTAAGGTCAGAAAGGGTGAGGTCTCCCACTTTGTTCTTCTTCTTTAGTAATAATTTACTGATCCATGGCTTCCATCTTTTCCCTATGATGTTGGTGATTTGTTTCTCCATCTTGTTAAAAACTGTCATTGGAAGTTGAATTGGGATTGCACTTTATGTGTAGATTGCTTTGGGAAGTATAGACATTCTCACAATGTTGAATCTTCCTATCCAGGAGCAAGGTAGTTTTCTCCACTCATGTAAGTCATTTTTCATTTCTTCAAGCCAGAACCTGTAGTTTTTTTTTATATAGGTCCTTTACATCTCTGGTTAGATTTGTCCCCAGGTATTTGAATCATCTTGGGAGCTCTAGTAAATGGTAATGATCTTTTGATTTCCTCTTTGGTTGTCTCTTTGTTAGTGTAAAGGAATCCCACTGATTTATGTATGTTTATCTTGTACCCTGATATTTTGCTGAAGTCCTGTATTAGATCCAGTATGGCTAGCTTGGCTAGTCTTTTTGGTGGATTCTTGAGGGTTTTCGGTGTATAAGATCATGTCATCTGCAGATGGAGATACTTTGACTTCTTCTTTGCTCATTTGGATGCTCCTCATTTCTTGATCATGTCTAATTGCTCTGGCTAGAACCTCCAGAACAATGCTGAGTAGAAGTGGTGACAATGGGCATCCTTGTCTAGTACCTGTTCTTACTTTTCTCCATGAACTATGTTAACTGTTGGTTTGGTATAGATGGCTTTAATTATATTGAGGAATTTCCCTTCTATTCCTATTTTGCTGAGAGTTTTTAACATGAATGGGTGTTGGACTTTATCAAATGCCTTTTCTGCATCAATTGATAGAATCAGGTGATTCTTCTATTTTGTTTATGTGGTTGATTACATTAATTATTCTCGTTATGTTGAACCATCCCTGCATCCCTGTAGTGATGAACTATTTTTTTTGATGTGTTGTTGAATTCTGTTAGCTTAGGATTTTGTTAAGGATTTTTGTGTCTAAGTTCATGAGAGTTTGGTCTGTAATTTTCCTTTTTTATGCTGTCTTTACCTGGTTTTTGTACCAGGTTTATACTAGCTTCATAGAGTGAATTTGGGAGTATTCCCTCCTTTTCTATGCTCTGGAATATCTTTAGAAGTAGTGGTGTTAACTCTTCTCTGAGCATCTGATAGAATTCTGCAGTGAATCCATCTGGGCCAGGGCATTTTTTGGATGAAGGTTTTTAGATTACCTTTTCAATATCTTCTTTTGTAATAGGTTTGTTTAATTATTCTATCTTTAATTTTACTTATTTAGATAGGAGGTGTTTTTTAAGAAAATTGTCCATTTTCTCTACATTTTCAAATTTATTACAGTACAATTTTTCATAGTATTCTATGATTCTTTTAATTTCAGCAAGGTCCATTGTTATATTGCCCATCCCATTACTAATTCAGGTTATTTGTTTCTTTTCCAGTTTTTCTTTTGTCAGTTTGGCCACTGGCTTCTCAATTTTGTTGATCTTTTCAAAAAACCAGCTTTTGGACTTGTGTACCTTTTCAGCCATTTTTCTGTTTCATTTATTTCTGCTCGCAATTTGATAATTTGCTTTCTTCTGGAGCCTGATGGATTCTTTGCTGAGATCTTTCTAGTTGTTCAAGCTGATGAGTTAATTCTTTGATGTGTGCTCTTTTTCTTTTTGGATGTGCACATTTATTTAGATGAATTGACCTCTGAACACTGCTTTTGCTGTGTCCCATAGAGTTTGGCAGGATGTGTCTTCATTCTCATTTGGTTCTATGAAATTCTATGTTGCATCCTTGATTTCTTCAATTGTAAAGTAGTTCTTGAACAAACTGTTATTTAGTCTCCATGTTTTTGATTTTAATTTGCATCTTTTTTTCTGTTATTGATTTCTAGTTTTATGGCTTTGTAGTCAGAGAAGGAGCTTTGTATTACTTCAGTATTTTGAATTTTGTTGAGCATTGCTGTGTGGCCAAATATGTTGTCAATTCTGAGAATGTTCCATGAATGTTGGAAAAGAAAGTATACTTGACTGCAGTTGGATGGAGTGCTCTGGAAATATCTGTAAGGCCACTTTGGTTGATTTTGGCATTTAGATCCTCCTTGCATTTACTAAGCTTTTTTCAGGATGTCCTATCCTTTGCTGAGAGTGGTGTGTTGATGTCTCCTACTATTATTGTGGCGCAGTCTGTTTTCAGTGCAAATAGTGTTTGTTTTATGTATTTTGGAGCCTTGTCATTGGGTACATAGATATTTGGCATGGTTATGTCCTCCTATTGAACTGATGGGTCATGGTTTTTTAATCCCGTCTGCTGCACTCCCTTTCTTAATTGGTGCATTTAGTCCACTTACATTCAGTGTGATTATTGATATATATGATGGTAGTGTTGTCATTTTAATGCATTTTTTGGATATGTCGACAGTTCCTCTGTTGCATTCCATTTTCTAGGCTGAGTCTTTTTTCTTTATGTATTTTCTTTTCATGGCTTTCAGTCTTTGTTTTCTTGAAATTGTGATTCGGTATGTTGCTTTTTGATGTGTAGAATTATATGTTTCTTTTAAGGTTACTCCTTTAGTCTCCTTTATTCATCTAAAAGTAGTCCAGACTTCAGAGTCTGTGTATCTCCTTGTCTTCCTCCATATCTGGGCAGTCTATGTACCTTTCTTTGACCCTCTTTCTCATATAATGTGGTTGCTGGTTATATCCAGAAATCTCTGAATTTCCATTTTTTTTTTTTGTGATTTGGTTATAGTTATTATTTTTGGATTGCCTTTCCTGATGGTATCCAGATGCTCTGTTGAGTGTTGGATGTTTAGGTATATATCTAATGCTATTGATTTTCTAATCTAAGTAATTCCTGTAATATTTTCTTGTAATTTTAGTTTGTTTCTTACAAATTCTCTAAATTTCTGTTTATCTTAATTTCACCTTCATACTTGAGAGACAGCTTTGTGGGATATATTATTCTCAGTTGAGAATTTTTTTCCTTTAGAACTCTGTATATGTTATCCCACTGTCTTCTGGCCAGCATTGTTTCAGCTGAGTAGTCTGAGCATAATCTTAATAATTTTCCTTTGTCGGTTGTTTTTTGCTGATTTCTCACTGCCCTCAGTAGTCTCTCCTTGTTTCTAAATTTATTGAGCTTGAATATGTTATGCCTTGGTGTATTTTTTGGCATCTATCTTGAGTGGGGCTCGATGAGCATCCTGAATGGAGATCTTCTCATCTTTTATAATGTCAGGGAAGTTTTCTGTCATCAGGTCTTCAACTATTTACACTGTATTTTCAGCTATCCCACTTTGTTCTGGTACTCTGATCATAAGAATATTATTTCTTTTAATAGAGTCCCACATTACCCTTAGAGAGTCTTCACCTTTATTGAGTCTTTTATCTGATTTTTCTTCATGTATGTTGGTGTCACTCTGTCTTCAATTGCACTAATTCTGCCTTCCATGTCTTTGATCCTGCTTCTTTGACTTTCTATTGAGTTATCAAGCTCAGAGATTTTATTGTTAATCTGTTGAATTTCAGATCATTGCTACTCAAGCATTTCTTGCAGCTTATTTAATTTTTCAGTGTGTTCTGCTGCATTTTGTCTGATATCTTGCACAGCTCTGTAAATCGGTCTTTTATATTCTGTTTCTCATAGTTGCAGGAACTCTTCTTTGTCTTGGAAATCCATTGATGTTCTTTTTTGGAAGTGTTCAGAAGCCATAGCAGTCTACTTCTTTAGGTGATTACAGATCAATTGTTGTCTCTGCCAAAGCCAAGTGCCGTCGAGTCGAGCCACCTGGAAATCATTGCAGTGAAAGAGACTTAATAGTTTGGTTGGTGTGACTGGCATCGCTCTGTTGGGGCTGGGTCGTAGATAATATGTGCAGTCTGATTGTTTTCTATTGCTTGTTCTTACTGTCCTGCACTGGTTTGCTACTGCTGCTGGCACAACTCCCAGGTGGGGGAGCCACAACTGTTTTCAGCAGCACCACTGCTGCTTCTGTCTCTGGGCTGGCAGGGAGTCGCTTGCACAGGTGCTGCACTTTCACAACCACCCCAAGGTGGGCAGGACACAAGCACTGCTGTTGCAGCTGCCTCTAGTTTGGGCAGATCCCTCATGGAGCCTCAGACTTAGACTCAGTTTGCTAGCTGGTACCTTCTTTGCCAAGCCTCAGCAGCAACTACTGCCACTGTTTCTGTTGCCTCTGCTTTGGGCAGAGATTTGTGGAAGCTTTGTCCAATGCCTACTTAGCCACTGGGCTGATCGTTCCCCATGTCCCAAGTCTCCTGAGCCCAAGCCTCCCAGGCATACTTGGCTCCAGTGGTAGTCTAGCCACTGCAATAATTGCCTAACTCCTCTAGAGTAACCCGAGCCCAGGCCTTCTGTTCACTGGGCTCCAGTGGCTGCCTAACTGCCAGGGTGATCACTCCGCTTCCCCTAGGTCACCTGAGCCCAGTCCTCCCTGGCATACATGGCACCAATGGCTGTCTAGCTGCTGGAGTGATAACTTCATGCCCCCAGGCGTCCAAGCCTCTCTGGTGTACTTGGCTCCAATGGCTCTCCAGCTGCTGGGGCAATCACACCCTGGGTTACCTGAGCCCAAGCCTCCTGGGTGCACTTGGCTCCAGTGGCTGCCTAGTCACTGGGATGATTGTCTAACTCCTCTAGGGTCGCCTGAGCTCACGCCTTGCCAGCTCACTGGCTCAAATGGATACTTAGCTGCTGGGAGAATCTCTCCTCCGCCACAGGTAGCCTGAGCCCAGTCTTCCCTGGTACACATGGCACCAGTGGTGGCCTAGCCTCTGGGGCTATCACTTTACTCTTCCTGGGTCACCTGAGCTCAGTCCTCCCAGGTGCACTTGATCTAGTGACTGCCTGGTCACTGGAATGATCACTTTACTCCTCCAGGGCCTCCTGAGCCCAGACTTCCCTGGAGCAATTGGCTCCAGTAGTTGCCTAGCCAGTGGAGCAATCTTCCCTCCTCCTAGTTCACCTGACCCCAAGCTTTCCCAGTGCCCATGGCCCTAATGGCTGTCTAGCCACTGGAGCTCATTTCCTTTTGCCCTGTGATCACCTGAGCCGAGATCTCTTCAGCACTTGCGGCTCCGGTGGCTGTCCAGCTGTTGCAGTAATCACTCCAGACCTGTCCAGTTGCCTGAGACTAAGTCTCACTGGCCCATGTGGTCCCAGTCCTCTCCCAGCTGAGGGTGCACTTTCTCAGCCCCCCACCCCCAGGCCAGGAGCCCAGAACTTCCTGACCCTCAGCTAGGCTTTTCACTCCACGTCCCCAGGTCCAGCTATCACCTGCTCCATAGCCATAGGGCACCTGGACCCGGGCCTCCCAGTCCCACGTAGGTCTAAGCCTGCACAGAGCGCACTCCTGTGCTCCCCCCTAGCTCTACCCTCTCCTTACCTATCTTCCTGGGGTGCTGGGATCCTTGGCCTCCCATCCCTGCACCTCCCATTTTGTCTCCTGGATCCTCCTGCCAAGGCCTCCCATCCCCTTGCCACTCTGAGTGGCACTTGGCCCTTGGGTCTGATGGGGCACTGACCCCCAGCTGACCTTGTGCCAGAGTGCTCTAACCTGTGTGGGGTTCTTCGAGTCTAGGCTGCAGGCTGCAATGCTTAGGCCAAGGTGGGGATCTTTAGTCGAATTCAAGGTTGCTGCAGCTCTTGTTTCTTGGCCCCTTGGTTGCTAAGATTTGCTGGAGGTGAGTTTTAGCCCTGTCTGGGTTGCCTTTAGCTCACGGAGAATCTCCGCCCAGGTCACATTGTTTTATCTGAGACGGTTCAGGGATCCTAAGATATTCCTTTCCCTCCCTTTCTACTTCGGGTTCTCTAAGCACAGCTTAGTTCTTCTGGACTGCTGTATTTGGTGGATTTCATTACTTTTGAGGTTCTTAGTTGTACTAGGGTTTAACAGGGCCGTGACTGTTACTCTGCCATCTTGGCTCCACCCCTCCACTGTAGTTTTGATTTGCATTTCTCTAATACCTAACCATCATTTCCTCACATATCTGTTAGCCAGAGAATATTTTTCTGTCTCTGATATGAAAGTGCCTGTTCGTATCCTTTGCCCATTTTTAAATAGAATGATTTGTCTTTTCCCTGCTGAAGTTTTGCAGTATCATGTGCAGAGATCAGACGCTAATTGAATGTGTCATAGTCAGTTTTTTTTCCCCAGTCCATAGGCTATCTTTTTATTTTTTTGGTGAAGTCTTTGGATGAGCATAAATGTTTGATCTTTAGGAGTTATTAGTTGTCTGTTTTCTCCTGGTGTTTGTGCATTGTTAACAATGTTTTGTATTCCGTTTATGCCATGTATCAGGGCTGTTTGTGGGTTGTCTTTAATCCTTCTACTAACCTTGCAAGGTGGCTAAAGTCACCCCACCCACACACTATATATTACATGTAGTGAAAATGAGATGTGGGGAAGTTAAAGCTAATCAATAATTTCTTTAAAAGTATCCTGATTTGTGGTGTTTTCTGATTTCCATTGCGTAAACACACCATGCTTGATTGCAATCAAATAAAAATTTAACAACTGAGTTGCAAAATTTCTGAATATTAAGCTAGTGTTGAGAGCAAGTCTGAGCCAGCTTCAGCGTTCCACTGTAAGTGGTTGTCCACGTGTGCTCAAGACACAGTGTGGTAGGAAGATAAGCCACTGTAGTATGAAGTAGAAGAGGGAGCACGTAAAGCTGCTTGGAAGCTTAGGCAGACAGACGTTGTTTTCATTTAGCTCTTCCACTGTAATTTTATTTAAGAAGCTTCGATAGTGGGGGCATTTAAAGTGTGTTTTGAGGAATGAGTAAGATTTGAAGAGGTAGAATTGGAGGCAGAAGATCTGAAGAATTCCACATAATAAGAAAAACATGACCAAACACTGTCAACTGTTCTGTATCTTCTTGTTCTGAAAACATGTGCTGGCTCTTATTTTTAATGATAACAATAATAGTGATCAACTACCATCATGGATACATAATTTTTCCAAATGTATACCAGTGGAAAGAAATGAGTAGAGAATATCTTTAAGAAACCTGAACTGGATCATGATTGGAGTTTCTTACAAATATTTGTTAGTCCTCAAGAGTCCTAAAATTTTAGGAAAAAGTACATATTATAGTATCCTATTGGCTTTGGCTATCTTCCTTACTAGACTGTAAGTATTTTGAGGACATGACATCACTGACAGTGGGATGATAACTCTGGCTCATACTTGTTGTCAACAACAGCTTAATATTCAGAAATTTTACTAAGTCAGCTGTTATATTTCTATTCTCTTGCAGTCAATACAGAAGTTAATTCCTCTTTTGCAAGATTTTCAAATCGGACTAAAAGTCTTAGGGTAGAGCCATGGAATTTGTGTGCCAGGAAAACGAGGTTGGGTCAATGTTGCGATTTCTCCAGACATTCAAAGAAAAGTATCTTTTGGGGTCAGGGATATCTGCTTTTTTGGTTCTTTAGTCTCTAACATCTCAGCGTATTACAAATCAGAAATCCGCATTCACTTACTAAACCAACCACAGCTGTCAAGTGGACTCCGACTCATAGCGACCCTATAGGACAGACTGGAACTATCCCACAGAGTTTCCAAGGAGTGCCTGATGGATTTGAACTACAGACCTTCTGGTTAGCAGTCTTAGCACTTAACCACTACGGCATCAGTGTTTTCTTTCACTTACTAGCAGTTTTTTTTTTTTTTTTTTTTTTTTTTTAAAGACAGGAAAAAAGTTTTGGATTTGTAGCAGCAATACTGTGAGACTCCACAAGGTGGCGGGCTAACTCTATCCTTTTCTCCACTCAAATATGCTACAATACCAATTTTAAACGAGCTGGACAAGTTTTTCTCTGTTGAAAATTAGGAGGAAAAAAGAATTTAAGAGCACCTGTAGTAGTTATGATCAGGCATTTAAGTGACATGCTTTCTTTACTTGTGATATATTTTGGTTCATATTTACACGACCTAAGAGAAATTTATATTCAAGATATAAAGTGCATGGATGTGAAATCCCAAGATAAGTGGGTACGCTTGATGTAGATATAAAATACAGTCTAGAGATGCTAAATTTGGGACCATGTTTTATTTGACTGAGAGCTAAGAGTCGGGTATGTCTTTGTGTTTCACTGACACTAGATTTGTAGGGCTGTAGAGCACCTGTCTTTGTGCCAATATATCTTTTACCATCTATCATGATCTCATTAGTTGAGGTCTGCCAGTAATTGCAAAAATGCAGCTTACCTAACTGGAGTGCAAGTTTAAAGGCATCTTTTTTAAAATAAAAAACAATTTATTTGATGCTGAAGTTGCTTATACTAAGAAATACTTCTTTTTTGCATTTTATTTAGTTCATTTATGAGCACTACTGTATGCCGGCCACTGTGCTAGGTGTTATTTAAAATGATCATTCAGTTCACAGAGTGCTCCAGCTAGAGACTTTGCAACCAGACATTTTACCCCAGGTGGATTATAGCAGCAAAGAAAGTGGGTCTAAATTAAGAGGGATGGTAGATCCCATCAGCACCAGGGAAAATACGTGAAGAAGGAGGGTGTGTCCAGAGGCCTGTGTTTTCCAGGAAATAACTGAGATGTCCATACTCTTCAAGGCATGAATTCTTGAATTCCTTCCCATCCTGAGATTTTTTCTAGACAGCAAAGCTGTTACTTGAGAACATGCCCTCGGCACACACCGGTTTATGCCACGGTGCCTGGATTTTGGTCCTTGTTCTTACTGAGCATCTTTCTTTCTTCCTCCCTAAAATCGAGTTAATAATAGAACCAGTCTCATAGGACAGGCCTGCAGATTTAACAGTACAGGAAATGTGGGAAGTGTTTTGGAAATGATTTTTTAAGTGCTAAGCGGGGGAGATGTGTGGATTCTTCCCTTCATCCCCATCTGAGGATGTCTTGACCTCCAGCTGCTGCTTTGTGACCTCCAGTGTGAATTTTACACACATCCTTTCTGTAACCGTCCTCCTCCCCATCTCTACCTCTGAGTTGTGGTTTTAATTTAGTTGTGTTCTGGCTTGGCTGGGATATATGCTTTGGAGTTAAAATAGCCCTTGCTGGGAATGTGGCGACCGTTACAACCCACTAGAAGCAAATTATACTGTGCTCTGTACTAGAAGGTGCTGGGTAAATAATGAGATAGAGCTGGTAGAAGAACATGCTCTTTCGGCCTGCGGTTCTTCCTGATTCTCACAGATAAGCAGTAAACAGAACTTTGCAAAGTTCTAAAATCAGCTTCATCTGGTGGGTGGAAATTCAATTTTATTTGGAAGTCTAGGGTTCCATATTTCTAGTTTTTGAGTGAAGTAGTTGTATTTATAAGTTGTGTCAGAGGAATTAACCAGATCCTACATCTCTGTGAGCAGAGAACAGTTTTGGAATGGAAGCCAATCGTAATCATGCTTTCAGAGCCCTGCTGCATCCACTCAAAAGCTTGAGAATACTTATTTTCTAAGTGAAAGGACACACAAAACAGTAACTCCTGGTTCTTAATTCTGTGCCTAAAGCTGAGGATATTTTTGTGCTGTGCCAAGAGGGAAATACTGTCCCTGTGTAGTTTATCCACTTGTCAGTAGTCCTTGCTTACTGCTCACGTGTATTTACTGAGGTTAGCAAACCGGATCAGGTAATGGAGAAATGCAGAACTTGGTTGGTATCACTGTGTTTCTTAGGTATTTTCTACTGAGGCTCTTCTAAATGTTCATTGACCTAGATTGACAGTAGCAGGTGCCTGAACTCTCAGGAGTCATTATTTTGCTTTTATGTGGAATCATCTTTAAAATTTTCATGCCACTGCAGAGCTGGGAAACAGGGCCCAGAAGATGGGGAGGAAAGGAAGCATCTTTGTCAGAGCAGCAGCATGAATTATCCAGATCTATGAGTTATCAGAAAGACATCAAAAGCATCCTGTATTCCTGTGCTGGAAGATTTGCTAATATGCTTTAAACTTTGCTGAATTGATTATAATACATAGAATTTTATGAGCACAAATGACTGGCCAGTAAAGAACTAATCAAGTTAACAAAGACAGGCAGTCTTTGCTATGAATCCACGGTTCCCAAACCATGCACTGATCTGCCCTGGGGCTCCAAAGAGAACTCAAGAATACTGCAGGATACTTTAAATATTCAAGAAAAAAACACGGCTACGCTCGAAATCCGCAGAAGGAACACTGTGCAAATGACTAGCTCTAGGTAGTTCACAGTTTCAACAATTGATTGAGCTACAGTGTTTGGGGGAAACCATGGTGGTGTAGTGTTTCTAAGTTCAGCTACTAACCAGGAGGTTGGCAGTTTGACTCTACCAGGAGGTCCTTGGAGTGCCCATTGGGGCAATGCTAGTAAAAATCAGCTCAGTGGCAGTGGGTTTGTTTTTTGGGGTTTTTTTTTAGAGTGTTTGTAATGAGGCCACATGCTTGCAAAGCTTAATTTTTGGTGATTGCTCTGACACAACACAAGTACCAGTAAAAATCAGTATGGAGCAGGAGGTGAGAGTAACGGTAGGCAGTGTGACTCAAAGGTACGAGAAGGTGGGCGGTGGTCACTAGGCACAAGCGTCCCCTTCACAAGTAAATGTGGTTATTTAAGAATAATTTTACATGAATATGTATATGTAAATACATAAATTTATGTAACTTATTCTTGCTAAGGGCTATTAAATGTTTTGTACATAAATACTTGTTATGTGGACCCAGCTTGTTAATAAACAGAACTTTTAGGTGTTTCTTTTGTCCTAGGGATGCCATGAAACAACTGAGAAGGTTTGACAATCCATAGTTTAAATCATTCCAAAAAATCATTTCTGATGGACATTTTTCTTGTGGTCATTTTGCATAAATGGATAAATTTAATCACATGCCTATTGTTAAAAGAATCTTTTCTGTTTCTGTTGATTTACCACTACTTCTCCAATGTTTACCCCCAAACTGTCCTACCAAGTGTCATGTTAATAAGCTAGTATCAAGCCTTGAATATTTTGAAGAATATGATTCTAGGTATCTCTGTATATGTATGGAAATCCTGGTGGCATAATGGTTAAGTGCTACATCTGCTAACCAAAAGGTTGGCAGTTCATATCTGCTAGGCACTCCTTGGAAACTCTATGGTGCAGTTCTGTTGTGACCTCTCGGGTCACTATGAGTAGGAACTGACTTGACAGTGGGTTTTTTTTTTTTTTTTTTTGGTATATAAATATATTTAAATATGCAAACCTGGGAGGGATTACTGCTCTCTCATAAACTGAGATCATGTTATTGCATTGCATCTTTTTTTTTCAATCAGCATACCTGGGAGAATGCTCATTCTTTTATTACAAATTTAATTTAGTATGTTTAGTACTTTCTAATTCTGTAGGGATTTTATGCATGTTGTGGAAAAATTAGAAAAGACAGGTAAGCAAAATAAGAAAATTAAGATTGCTTGTAATTCTACTCCTTCTCCCCAAGCTAATAATTATTGATATTCCATTGTAATAATTTCTAGACTTTTTTCCTAAATACATAGAAAATGTCTTAGTGGGAGGTACACATGTACATATGTTTCCTTTAACAAAGGAAGTGAAAAAGTAGTACATATAATCAACAAAAGAAAAAAACTGATTGGATTCCATAAAAATAAAAAGCTGTCCTGTGCAACAAAGGACTTTGTCAAGAAAGTGAAATGACAGTCTATAGAATGGAAGAAAATACTTGGTAACCATATTTTGGAATATAAAGGTTTAGTATCTAGAATATATAAAGAACTACAACTCAACAACAAAAAGACTTACAATCCTATCAAAACTGAGCAAAGACTTGAACTGATGTTCCTCCAGAAAAGATATACTAATGGCTAAGGAGCACCTGAAAAGATGCTTAATATCCTGATTCTGACTTGCAGCAGCCCTATAGAGCAGACCAGCCCTGCCTCATAGGATTTCCAAGACTGTATATCTTTCTCCTGCAGAGAGTCTCCTTGGTTCAAATCATGAACATTTCAGTTAGCAGCCAAGTGCTTTAACCACTGTGCAACCAGGATTCCTTTCTTAGTCATTAGGGAAATACAAATCAAACCATAGTGAGGTACTACCTTACACCCACTAGGATAGTTATTACAAAGAAAAGAAAAATAACAACTATTGATAGGGATGTAGAGAAACTGAAATCTTCATCCCTTGCTGGTGTAGTTGCTATGGAAACCAGTTTAGCTGTTCCTCAAAACAGAAGCTGTGGGGCAGCTGTACCTTGTCCTGTAGGGTGACTATGAGTTGGAATTGACTTGACAACTGGTTTGAAAAAAGTGACTTGTAGAACTCCTAGATGCCCTTTTAGCTCAGCAGTGATGAGGTAAAGGGCACACCAGCCCAAGTCCAAGGACTAGAAGGCAAGAGGCAACAGGAAATCTGGTAATAGAGAACCCAAGGTTCAGAAAGGGGGGTGTTGTGGGGTTGTTAACCAGTGTCACAAAACAGTATGTGTACTAATTGTTTAATGAGAAAGTAGTTATGTAAACCTTCATCTGAAGTACAAAAAAAAGGTACATATATAGATTGACCACACAAACTCCAAACTCACTGTCTAAGAAATATTCGTAACTGTGCCACCTATATGCTTTGTTATATATATGAATATGTGTGGATACAGTCACATAAATGAACACGTATGTATATACATGTATATGTGGGTTCAACAATTAAGTCTGTGAACTTAATTGTTCTAAGTGTCACATAACCTCATGCTGAATATCACTACTGTCACCTTTGAAGTACTCCCCCTGGGAAACTGCACAAATACCAGAGCCTAGTCCATCCTTTGAAGCAATTTTGGAACTCTTTCTGGAATAACCGTTATGCACAGTGGCATGGTGGCAAGTTTGTGAACTTAATTGTATACCTGTCTGTGAGGGAGTTTTTAGCTAGTGAACAAATTATTGTATTGGAACACCCTCCCTAGTCACTTGATCTGACCCCAGAAACTTTTCTTTACTCAGTGATAAAGGAAATGTTTAAAGGAAGACATTTGGATGGCATTCAGGTTATAAAGGGTAATGCAATGACAGCTCTGATGGCCATTCCAGAAAAAGAGTTCCAAAATTGCTTTGAAAGGTGGATTAGGCGCTGGTGTTGGTGCATAGTTTCCCAAGAGGAGTACATATCTCATATTCAGCAATGAGATATGTAGCACTTTTTCTAGGATGAGTTCACAATTGTCAGACTTCAAATCATATACATACCTATATACATTTACATATATATATACATGTGGAAACCCTGGTGGCATATTGGTTAAGAGCTACAGCTGCTAACCAGCAGTGGGAATCTGCCAGGTACTTCTTGGAAACCCTCTGTGATAGTTCTCTGTCCTATAGGGTCACTATGAGCTGGAATTGAAGACAACTTTTTTTTTCTTTTATATATACATATGTATCTAAGTAGTATGAATACTTACACATAACCAAATGCCTCTTGAGATTGGATTTCTGGGTTTGAGGGATGAGAGCCACTCTGTTATGAATTGTTGCAGTCAGTTGGCATGATACAGTTCATAAAGTTATGTTCTGCATCCTGGAACATGGCCTGGTGAGTAGTGTCTGGGATCTGGAAAGCCTGCAGTTGGCTGTTTATGATAAAGTCATTGGACTCCACTTATCTAGCAAAAGAGAAAGAGGAGTCAGAATCGACTTGATGGTTCAGTTTTTTTCTTTTTTTTAAAAAATATACCTACATATATATGTATTTATGTGTGCTTGTACATATACCCACATATACATTTTTTTTTGGTTGTTTTTGTTATTCCTTTTTATAATTTTATGAATCAGCTTTATTGTTGTAAAAGTAATATGCTAACTACAATAAAGGAAGATTTTTTTTTAATTAGGCAATTACATAATACCATACACAAATCACTTACAAGGATCAACAGAGTTAATTTCTCTATTCACAGGTGTCATGGTTTGAATTGTGTCCCCCCAAAAATGTGTGCAGTCACGTGGCTGGGATATGGTTCCCAGTATCTTGGGACTGTCCTCCATTGTGTGCTTTTGCTAACCTGTATGTTAAAGGATTAGGGTGGGACTGTGAATTCCTGCTATGGGGGAAGTTTCCCTGGAGTATGCCTTGCCCCACCCTTAATGCTTTTAGCTTGCAAGGAATAAAAGGAAAAAGAACCAAGGACAATTTGAGAACCTCGCTACCATCGAGCAAGCAGCACCGGGAGCAGAACACGTCGTTCAGACCAGAGGTTCTTGCGTTAGGACACTCCCTGGACAATGACTGATGCAATACTGGACTTTCCTCCAGAGCCGTCAAGGGGAAAGTCTTTCCCTGGAGCCGACACCCTGAATATGGACTTGCAACCTACCGGACTGTGTAAGAATAAATCTTTCTTTGTTAAAGCCATCCACTCTGTGGTATTTCTGTTAGAGCAGCCCTAGCTGACTAAAACAACAGGTTATTTTAAATACATAAGTGTATTAATTAATGAATTAAATAGTTATTAATACATATGAGAAAACCAAAACCAAACCAGTTGCTGTGGAGTAAATATAGAAGTCCACTATACCCAATCATTAGTTTCCCTTTAAACAGCAAATTGATTTGTAATGAAGCTGTTGAGAGAAAAAAAATAAACTTTTTATTTCTCAATGTATTTATTTTTCTCAGAAATTTTCATTCTTTTTTTTTTAATTGTACTTTAGATGAAGATTTGTAAAACAAACTAACTCTCGTTGAACAGTTAGTACACATCTCTTTGTGACATTGTTTACCATCCCTGCAGCATGTCAGCCAGCACTCTCCCCTCTCAACCGTGGGTTCCTAATTCCGTGGTGTCCTGCCCTCTCCCACCTTCCAGTCTTTATCCCTGGGCTGGTGTGCTCCATTAGTCTCATTTTGTTTTATAGGCCTGTCTAATCTTTGACTGAAGGGTGAACCTCAGGAGTGACTTTGTTGCTGAGCTAAAAGGATGTCTGGGGCCACACTTTCAAGTTTTCTCCAGTCTCTGTCAGATCGGTAAGTCTCATCTTTTTCTGTGAATTAGAATTTTGTGCTGCATTTTTCTCCAGCTCTGTCTGGACACTGTGTTCTGGTTCCTGTCAGAGCACTATCTAGTTGTGTTGGAGGGACAATATTTTTTAAAAACCGAAAGGAAAGTCCTCTTAGAGTATTACTTATTAAAGCCAAATCTGTAAACAAAAATGGCTTATTTTCTAGGAATAATAAATATTTCCATTTCTGTGGTTTGTTTCCCAATAAGTTTTTGCAGTTTTAGGCTTACAGGATGCTCATGAAGGCCCAAATACTCTTCTAGTTTTTATTATTTCAATTCTGAGCTCTCCGGATATGTAGTTTTCTATGTAATGCATATTGAAGTGTGTTAGTAGGTAAAAACATGTGAAAAACTATGGTGAGAACTTGACTAAAACCTTTTATTGAATCCTTCAAAGATAACAACATGGTGACTCAGTATCAGAATTTCTAGAAAAGTTTTCAGAATTTGCCTGAACCTCCAGCCTGGTGCTATCTATAAAAATCCAGTAAGGTTTTTAACATATGTAAATACTTTTTCTTAGGCCAATTTTCTCAAAACCATTTTTCTTCAACACTTACTGAAAATTTTTATATATTCTTTTGGATATTATTCATTCCAGCTTTACAAAATCAACAAAAACATAAGCATACAAAGTTTTAGATTTTATACTATATCTAGAATATTAAAACACTATAATATGAAATCTTTTTTAGTAATGATTGAGGCTTTGTTACTAATGTCTTGGTTGCTAGAAAGTGACTTTTTCATTTTGTTCATTCAGTGATTTTCAATTCTTTGGTATCAGGTTACCATATGCTCTTCAACATTTTTTAGTATTTTAGAGTTTTTGGTTGTGTGGTTATGTCTATTGATATTTAGTGGGTTAGAAACTAAAACTGAGACCATTTTAAAACTTAGTGCTACATAAGTGTGTGTTTCCATAACTGCAGGGTGACAATGTCATGCACATCATGTAGCTGTAGGAAAGTTCTACATTCAAAAGAATAAAGGCAAAAAAAGGACAAAACACACACAAAAAAACTTCAAAATATTACAATGAAAATAATTTTCCCCTTGTAGCCTCCCTGTGATAGTCTCAGGGATCCTAAGTGGTCACAAGCCACAGTTTGAGAATCTTTGTAACAGTTAATGTTATGTAGCTAGTGAGACTAAATTTAAACTGTAGTGATAACACCCATAGTAATGTTCTGGGTTTTATTTTGTATAAATATTTCATGTCTGATAGTGTATGATGATTTTTAGCTACATTATGTAGCTAAATGTGCAAAGAGCTGGAAATGGAAAACCAGAAGGGAAGAACATGTTCTGCATTTCTACAATCAACGCCCATGGAAGCAGCAGTCAAGAAATCAAAAGACGCATTGCATTGAGAAAATCTGCTGCAAAGGATGTCTTTACAGTATTCAAAAGTAAGGATGTCACATTGAAGACTAAAATGTGCCTGACCCAAGCCGTGGTATTTTCAGTTACATCATATACATGTGAAAGCTGGACCATGAACAAAGAAGACAGAAGAAGAATTGATGCCTTTGAATTGTGGTGTTGGAGAAGAATGTTGAATGTACCATGGACCACCAAAAGAACAAACAGATCTCTTCTGGAAGAAGTACAACCAGAGTGCTCCTTGGAAGCAAAGATGGCAAGGATGCATGCATCTTAAATACTTTGGATGTGTCAGGAAAGATCAGTCTCCAGAGAAGGACATCATGCTTCATAGAGTGGAGGGTCAGCAAAAAAGAGGAGGACTGTTGATGAGATGGATTGACACAGTGGCTGCAAATATGGGCTTAAGCATAAAAACGATTGTGGACATGGCGCAAGACTGGGCAATGTTTCGTTCTGTTGTTCATGGGATCACTAAGAATTGGAACCGACTCAATGGCTCCTAACAGACACAACAACATGAAGAGTTACCCTGGTGGTGTAGTAGTGAAGTGCTAGGAACCCAGCAGGTGTTCCTTGAAAACTCTATGGGGTCAGTTCTACTGTGTCCTGTAGGGTCACTATGAGTTGGAATGAACTCCATGACAGTGGGTTTGGGTGTTTTAGATGTCTGGTTATAGATACGTTGTGTGTTATGATATGTCATGACAGTGTTAAGACTGATCTTTTTAAATACTTTAATTGGCTTTATTGACACTGATAAAATATTGTCTTTGGGAATATTAATTATTTTAAGTGCTTTAGTGTGTAAAACTTATTTGCAACATCCTTTTTATGTATTTCTTTTTGATTAATCGCATTTTCTTTTCAGAACCATGACTGAGCTTAAACAGGATGTGATTGCTTAAACAGCAAATTTTAAAAGTGAAATATTGGAGCACCATCTGTGTTCAACATTCATCAGGAAAAAAGCCAATCATAATTTTTTGTTGCTGCTGAAATAAATAGTTTTTCATTGCAAGAGTAAAATTTGTTTTCTTTGCACTGGTTCTTCCACAATCCCAAAAGGCAATCTAGGCTGCTTTTGCTTTATACAGAATTAGAGGATGTTCCCATTGGTTCATTATTACTATGATTTCTGCTTTATTTTCCTGTAGATTCATAAAATTCATGTTTATGATATTAAAGGGAAAATCAGGAAACTTACCCTAACTATATATTTTTTTATTCTGAGTATTTGTTTTAAATATTTTATTACAAAGTCTTGCATTTATAAATATCAAAACAACTGCACACTCATTACTTATATAAGAATTGCAGTGCACTAGAAGTAAAACCAAAGAAAAAACTGAACAATTTAGGAATAGAAGTAAGTATGCATTTGGGAATAATTACAAAATGGTGATACTCTTAAGGTGTCTTGTAAAGAATGTGCAGTGTATTCTTGCTGCATACTGTGATGTAAGGCAGACTGGTTGATAGTCCTACAAATATTTCTCTAACTAGTAATGGAAACCCACTTAAGGTTGATTATCATGACATCCTCTGAAAACTAGCTTGAGTTAATTTATTCAGATTTAGTTTACATTTTTAGTTGTTTTTTCAGCTCAATATATTATTGTTATAGTATTTAACGTAAGTATGAGAGTATTTCAACATTTTTAAAGTACTGGTACATATCGGATGAACATATCACCTCTACCTTTTGCATCCTCAGAAGTATCATTCATTCCTCAAACAGCTACTGATCACTAATCCAAATGTCAGACACTATCCCACAGTATAAGGCACTGTGAGCTGCCATGGGTGGATACAAATACAAGGTCTGACAATTAAGTTCACATACTTGCCACTGTGTGTTTACCTTGGCAGCACTGTAGAAACAACTCGGTGAGGTTTCATAATCTTGATATATCAGTGTCTCACAGCTGTGTTCCTGTCAACGTATGGTGGTGTCTTGCTGAGTGGCGTTCCTTATTGTTGTATGTTTTTCATTGCTGTCACAAGAATGTCAGAGCTTGAACTGGAGAAATGAACAAACAATAAATTCCTTGTTAAACCTGGCCAAGAGTAGAAGCAAAATCAGGGACATGTAAATCCAAGTTTGTGGGGATAACTTCCTGAAGAAAACAGCAGTATACAAATGGATTAAAGGTTTTCCTGAGGGAAGAGAAAGTGTTACTGATGAAGAAAGGTCAAGGCAGCCAGTGATAAGCAGAACTGATGAAAACATTGCATAACTTCATCAATTTGTGCGTGAAAATCTTCAGCTGACTGTGAGAAGCAAAACAGACCAAGTAAACATCGATAGAGAAACAGGAATATCTTCACTAAAGCATGAGAAAGGTGTGTGCAAAAGTGGTCTTGAAGTAGCTCACTGATGAACAAAAGTAAAGCAGAGTCGAAGTTTGCCATGACCTTCTGGAGAGGGAAGATGATGTTTTGGGCTATGTTATCCCTGCTGATGAAGCATGGGTATATCAATACAACACTGAATCAAGGTGTCAAAGTGTACAATGGAAGTCAACCAATTGTCATGACCAAAAACTTCCATCAGTCCAAATCAAGAGTCAAAATGATATTGCTAACCATTTTTGATATCGGAGGGATCATTCTTTATGAATTTGTATCAACTGGACAGTTAACCAAGTTTACTATTTGGAAGTGCTGAAAATGCTGTGTGGAAAAGACGAAAACAACCTAAACTTTTCACCTATAACTCATGGCTCTTGTATCATGACAGTCCACCAGCTCATGCGGCACTGTCCAGAGGGAGTTTTTAGCCAGCAAACAAATAACTATATTGGAATACCCTTCTTACTTACCTTATCTGGCCCCCAATTACTTTTTTATTTGCCCAAAGAGAAAGGAAATATTGAAAGGAAGACACTCGATGACATTCAGGACATCCAGAGTAATATGATGACAGCTCTGATAGCCATTCCAGAAAGAGAGTTCCAAAATTGCTTTGAAGAGTGGACTAGGCACTGGCGTTAGTACATAGTTTCCCAAGGCAGGTATTTCAAAGATGACCGTAGTGATACTCAGCAGTGAGGTATGTAGCACTTTTTCTAGGATGAGTTTGCAAACCTAATTGTCAGACATGACAGATCATGTATTCAAGGCCTAGAGTGTGCTCTTAAATAAAAAACCAAACCTGCTGCTGTTGGGTTGGTGCTGGCTCATGTGTTACAGAGTAGAACTGCTCCAGGGGGTTTTCGAGGCTGTAATCTCTACAGAAATGAATTGGCAGGGCTTGCTTCCACAGTGCCAGTGGGTGGGGTTGAACTGGCAGCCTTTAGGTTAGCAAGTGATTGTAAAAGGACAGAGTCCTTTGAGATCTTATAATCTATGATGTATCTGTAGGATGTAATGGATACAGAAGAAAGTACTAAATACTGGGAGAAATGTTTAAATAATATGCAATTTTGTTCAAGGGAAGACATTAGTTTTGTTTGGGAAATTTCATTGTCAAAAGTTAAAATGAACTCCATATATTTTTCCTTATTACAATCATGTATTCTCATTATGAAAAATTAACAAACTCTAGACAGTCACAAAACAGAAAAGAAAAATCACTTGTAATTTCATGTAACAATGGATGGCATTAATACTTTGTTGTTTGACATTTCGTTATATTAAACAGACCCTTTTGAAAAGTGCTTTGTAAAGCTCCTCATTCTAGGTACAGTATCAGGAGTCATGGATACTGCAGAAAGTCCTGGCTGTGAGTGATTTTGGAGCAGGAAATACTATAAGTCACATTACTTTAAGCATGAGTTGTTTTACTGACAATAATGATTTGGCTATGATTATGGGAATAACTTTATAGTTAAGCCCAAGAGATATGAAGGCGATCATATAGCTATCTCACTTACTGGCTTAGGGACCGGAGAATCTCACTCATCAAGTTCTAAGAATTCAGTATGTTTAAATAGAAGCAAGCCGCATTGGCTTTGGAGAAAACTGTCAGCTGATCCTTAGATACAATACTATAAATGAGAGATGGAAGCTTAGCAAAGCCACAATCAAAAGTATGTCCACATAAAACCAACAGCTACCTTGTTGTATTTGAAGTAGTATTTGCTTATTAAGATTTGTAGTCTGTTTGCAGGAAAAGTAATGAATGAAGCAATTACCTCTCTCTGAGTGGTTTTTATTCAAAAGCATCATGGCATGGATAACCCAAAACAATCCAAAGCTGCTTTATATTTAGTGTTAAAATCTGTGGTACATTTTATGTCATTTGACTTTCCTTTCCCCTTTTTAATCTGAGCTGTTGATTCTGCTGTGAATTCCGTAGAGCAGTCAGCTGCTGCATACTACACTGGAATGATAGATATGTCAAATACAGTATTTAAAGTAGACCATTCACATGCAATTGAAAGTTGATGGCAAGGCCACCTGTATGGACGACAGTAAAGATTTTAGTACTTACATTTTTGTGCTTTCTTTCTCTTGCCTCTTAGCACTCCACTTGGTTAGCTCCCTGTTGACAGTTTTTCTAGGGTCCCTTTCTGATAGGTAACACCTAACTATGCCTTCCCTGTGCAGTGCCCAATACCTAGACTTACGCTTTTCTCCTTTATCAAAGCTTACTCATACTGTTGGTCATTTCTGTCTTCTGATGTCGGTAAATGGCAATGAACTGATCCCTCCAGAGATGTTAGTTACTGAGGATACTTTAGTTTGTTAAACTTTCACTCCTATTTGAATTTTAAGGAAGACTTTCTAGAGAGACGGTGCTTTAAGAAAGAACAAACATGTGATGCTGAAATTGCAGATGAGTTGGAGAAGGTATTTGGAGAAAGAAGTAACATCACAGATGTCTCCTTCATCCTATAGACAACCACACAGCTTGTAAACACACAAGGACTGCCAATGAAGTTTACAGACTCATCCTAGAAGTGCTACAGACCTCACTGCTGAGTATCACTACAGTCACCGTCAAAGTCCTCCCCTTAGGAAGCTATGCACCACCGCCAGCACCTAGTCCACCCTTCAAAGCAATTTTGGAACTCCTTTTCTGGAATGGTCATCAGAGCTGTCATTGTATTACACGTGATGCCCTGAATGTCATCAAAATGTCTTCCTTTCAATATTTCCTTTCTCGTTGGGTAAAGAAAAAAGCCATGGGGGCCAGATGAGGAGAGTAGGGAGGGTGTTTCAATACAGTTGTTTGTTTACTGGCTAAAATCTCCTTCACAGACAACTATACAATTAAGTTTGTGAACTTGCCACCTTGCCACCATGCATAATTGCCATTCCAGAAAGAATTCCAAAATTGCTTTGAAGGGTAGACTGGCACGGACATCAGTGCATAGGTTCCCAAGGGCAGTACTTTGAAGCTGACCATAGTGATATTCAGCAATCAGATACGTAGCACTTAGAACAATTAGGTTTTCAGACTTAACTGCTGGACCTTGTATACTGATGCTCTGACAGAAATGGAAGAAAGAGGTGGTACTATGTGAGTCTCTCTTGCTCTCTGTTTAAAAATAATGTTTCATTATGCTTTCAGTGAAGGTTTATACAACAGTTTAAGTTCCCATTCACCAATATCTACCCAGTTGTTCAATAACATCACTTACATTCTTTGCAACGTTGTCCTTTTTTTTTTTTTTACTGTGATTAAGTGAAAGTATCAATGCAAGTTAATTTTGCATGCCTGCTTATCTGCAGCTCCTTCTACTGTCCTTGCTCGGTGACAGCACACTTCTCCTTTTCGTTCTATATTTGTTGTTTCTCTTAACAAGCTCCTGTCTCCTCCTCTCCACCCTCTTCTCTCCCATCTGGAAAGTGACCAGTAGGACAGCATCCTATAAATGTGTAGAACCATAAAGTACAGACACCAAATGGTCATACTGTGTCCCAAGTCCAGTCTATTTTTGTCCAAAGAGTTGACCACACTAGTGTTTTATGGACAGGGCAGCAGCAGGTTGCAATGTTGTCCTTGTTTCCACTCTGGCTGCTCAGTTTCCATTATTCTAATTTCTCTGCCCCTAACATTCTCGTTTTTTTAAAAAGTAATTGTAGACTGTTACTGGAGATTTTTTCAATGCAGATGAGCATTTGGAAATTCCTTTTCTGTAAGTTTTATGTGCTTCATTGTTATCTCCAGAAGTTGAATGTAGGGGCAATTTTTCTGAAGAGATTTAAGTTAAAAGAAGCAAACTTTTACAGCAGGTTTGCAAGCCATCTTTCTTTCGTCATTTTCCTATCTTTAAGAGTGTAAAGATCCTCTAGGGAAAAGTACCAAGTGCAGAATGTCAGTTCCTTTCAGATCCACTGTCTGAGCTGGTGAAATGGCATTATGTGCAATCTGAAAAAGAGAGTCACCTATTTCATTTTGTTCTTGGAGAAACATAACACGTAATTGTAACCTGAGCCTATAGGAGAGCAGTAAAAATAGCTCCGATAACCATTTCCAATGAAAATGTAATTTTTCATTGGATAGATGTCCAATCAATGAAGATATTTTTAAAGTTCTTTTTTGGCAATGTTTGTAGATATTGTGGCTCTAAAGGCAGTCACCGGAGAAAGAAATACATGATTGATGCAGGACAAAAACCAGACATCTAAGAGAAGTATTTGATGACCTTTAAATTTTGTAATAAGATTTTCTTTTTAAATCTTTTTCTAAGTAAGAACTGACTGAGTGACAGTTCTCCCACCTTCTACTTTCGTGCTGGTATCATTATTTTTACCAAAAGTGCCATTTAGTATAAAATGGTTGAAATTATAATAACAGTGATTTTAGTGCCAGCCATAATGCTGTAAGGATTTTGTCCTGCTCTGGGTTCCAAGTCGCTGTGATAAGGCAGGAACTGGGGAGCAGAGAAATTGTGGAAGGTTTGGGTAAATCAGTTTTTGATTCTAACCAGCAACTATTCTAACTAACAACAATTAAATAGGAATAGTAGCACTTTAACTGTATACAATGTTTGACGATTAAGTCTGTGAAATTAGTCTTTCTAAGTGCTACATACCTCATTGCTGACTATCACTACGGTCAACTTTAAAGTACTGTCCTTGGGTGCTGCCTAGTTCACCTTCAAAGCAGTTTTTGGAAGTCTTTCTGAAATGGCCTTTGCACACGGTTGGGAGTTGACGAGCGTAATAGTCTAGTTGTCTGTGAGGGAGTTTTTAGCAAGTAAACAAATAACTGTGTTGGAACACCCTTCCTACTCACCTGATCTGACTCCCAAGGACTTTTTTCCTTACCCAAAAATAAAGCAAATATTGAAAGAAAGACATTTTGATGACATTCAGGACATCAAGGGTAATATAATGACAGCTCTGATGGCCATTCCAGAAAGAGTTCCAAAATTGCATTGAAGGTGAACTAGGAGCTGGCAGTGGGGCGCAGCTTTCCAAGGGGAGTGCTTTGAGGGCGACTGTGGTGACATGCAGCAGTGAGGTCTGTAGCACTTTTTCTAGGATGAGTTTGTGAATTTGGCTTGCTGTGCTTGTACTTGCCACCTATACCTTCCTACGTTTCCAAAAAAAGAAAAGGAAAAAAAAAGATTTTAAGCTTCAAGTGTTGTAGCTTACTAGTGGCCAGGCGTTACATCTGGTAAAGCATCAATAAAACTTTTTTTTTCCGCTGTTGATTTCAATATAGTTTCTTTCTTTGGCTAGATAAGTCTATTGCTTTTATATTTGATAGTGATTAATGCTTTAAGAAAATAATAAACTGGGATTACTGACTTTAATTTTTTTGTATGTAGCTATTGGAGTTAGCTTGTTGACTCACTGCAGTCTTTAAGGATTTATTCTCTTTGCTTCAAACAGCATTAAACAAAATGTGTAATGCGAATGACAAATGAGGCATGTTAAGTAAGCAAAATTAAGATTATGGACTTTTACCAAAAGGTTATAACCAGCTTGTAAGTATCTGTTTAATCTTCTGCATTCTGACTTGTTTCTGCTATTCTACTGAATTTCTTTTCTTTATAAAAAATTTTAGTGCCTTTTTTCTTTAAAGGAGACACATTTTTACGTGGACCAAAAATCTTCACAATATCAACAGCGTGTAGTAAGACATTTCACTCCCACCTCTGTTCTTGCCTTCTTTCTCTATGTCCTATACTTTCCCCTCCAGATAACAATGTTTAAGGTAGTGTCATTTATTCATTCCTTGTAAATCGTTCCACTTCTTCTTTTATATAAGTACAGGTGTTTTACTGATCTTTCCTCAAGAGTTCACTTAATATGTAAACTGTTCTGAATCTGGAAACCCTGGTAGTGTAGTGGTTATGTGCTGCGGCAGCTAAGCAAAAGGCTGGCAGTTTGAATCCACCAGGCACTCCCTGGAAACTCTATGGGGGCAGTTCCGCTCTGCACTTCTAGGGTCCCTGTGAGTTGCAATTGACTTGATGGCAGTGGATTTATATTTTTTTTGGTTCTGAATCTTAATTCTTATTTTCTCTCATCTCTGAACTGATAGCATTTTCCCTAAATTTTGTATCTTTTCTGGTCAGGCAGCCCTGTATTTGAGTTCCGGCTTTGTTAACAAGTGTGTGTGACTTGTGCTCAGCTTGGGGCTCCCAGGTACTCTACCTGTAACAGTGGAACTGCCAGCACCTATGTCATAGAGTTGCTATGAGGATTAAGAGGTAGTTTATGGCTAACAGGCTCTGATGGGCAGTCAACATGTATCAGTCGCTCTCTCCCTTCTGCTGGCCTTTTTTCTCTACCATAGTGAAACCATTCTGTTGCATTTTTCCTTTCCTGAGTGAGAACTACACAAACCTCACAAGTAGTCCTCTTGTAGTACAACCTTGTGTTTCTGTTCTTTACATGCAAGTCGAGTGATCTGTGGCTTGTGTCACCTACAAAGAGGATACACTTCAAAGGACGTGTGATACTTTTTGAGATCTAGGCCCCTTCTGCCTGTCTGCTTCATTTTATACCATTTTTCTCTCTTGTTCTCTTGCACATACCTTTTTCTCTGCCCAGAAAAACCATCCCTTTGTATTCACCTGACAAACCTTTTAAACTTTTGTCTCAAATGTTGTCTTCTTGATAAAGCCTTCCAGACCTTCCTGTCATCTTTTTCTGTACTAGACATTTTTAATTATTAAATTAAAAAAAATTGTTTGAGTTAATTTTTTTGTCTCTAGATCATGAGCTACTTGAGGATAGGCATTATGCCTTTTCATCCTTGAATTCCCAGTTGTTGTCGACTTGCATCCCCCATAGTGTTGCTGTGCACTGTCAGGGCGATTCTAACTCACAGCAGCACCGGGGGGCAGAGTAGAGCTGCTCCTTAGGGTTTCCAAGATGCTAAATCTTCATGGTAGCAGATTGCCACCTCTTCCTTTTGCAGAGCTGCTGGTCATTTCAAACTATGACCTTTTGGTTAACAGCCATGTGCGTTAACCACTGTATCTCCAGGGATCCTTTTGGCACCAGATAGCCCAGGTCCTTTCTCCCAGAGTCACCAGCGGGTTGAACCTCCAGCCTTCTGGTTAGCAGCCAAGTGCTTAACCACTGAACTACCGGGGCTCCTTGCCTAGTACAAACTGACCAGATCAGACCAGACCAGACCAGACCAGACCAGACTCACAGCTGTCAAGTCAATTCCAACTCATAGAAACCCTATGGGGCAGAGCCCCATAGGGTTTCTGACGAATGCCTGTGCCACCAGGGTTTCTGAGTACAGACTAAGCAAACTTAAGTTATATGAGTTGAGTAGGCTAAACCTTTCTAAAAACTTCAGGATATTTTTGACTAGTTCATTGGTCCCATTAGCAGTCCATTTATAAAATGCCTCTTGGAATTGCTCTTTTCTACAGATAGATAGTGTCATCTGTTATGTGTATGCATTTACTATGTTTGAGTCATGCACCCTTGAAGGAAAAAGGCTTTAAGGATTCTTGTAAGCTAACTTTAAGATATTGTGTAAAAAAAAAAAAAAAAATGCCTTAAAAAACAACTCATAGAGTACATGCAGTTTTTTGCATGTGTACCATCTGCTAGGCTAATTCTTATGCACACTGAAGTTGAGAACCCTAGGAACTGAATTCCCTAAATAAAAGCCAGGAGCTGGGAAAAAGTAGTCCTATTTTAAAAATTATCTTCCAGCCTGCAGAGGCGGCATAATGTCACTTGGTCTATCTTGTGAGCCTTCTCACAGAGTATTCATGCTTTTTGTTGTTGTTGTCCGCAGCAATGCTATGATGAATCTTCACCTCCTGCAGGGAATGTCATCACAGCTAAATTACATAACTTTCCAGACAGTCATAAGAACGGCTACTTTCCATTTCTAAAAGCTTAGTCCTTTTCATTTATAATATTAATTTCCCATCTAACTTACAGGTTAGTCTTAACCACTCCCGTTAGTGAGCACCACTGAAAGCATGGTGACCTCAGTAGGCTCTGCTTCAAGGTCTTGTTCTCTAATGGTCCCTTTCAGGACTTGATCACATTCTCTGGCTGACGCCAGTGGGCAGCGTCATTTCACACTCTTTGTGCCCTAAGCTGTGATGGTCATCGGTAAGACTTAACCACTAATTCTATCTGCTTTCTGTGGCCAGCTCTTGAACTTGCAGACATGAATAGAGATCTATCTTTCATACTCATAAGGACTTGGAAACTAGAGATGGGGGGAGAGTTGACTCGTTTTCTAGCCAGTGGACTCCAACCACACTGTGTCTGTTTTGCTGTTTCTGTCAGTAATAGTGGGAAAAGTCAGTGCGTCCATTGGCTAGGCTGATGGGAACAAAATGCCAGCCCCATTGCTTTCTTCCTTCCTTTTTTTTTTGCCAGGCCAATGATCTATTGTCTTTGCCTGCTGATCTGTCTGTCTACCTTTCTGTCTGTCTGCCTACCTACCTACCTTTTTATGTATCTTATTCACATGCAATTTATATACCATAAACTGGACCACTTTAAAATGTACAGTTTAGTGGTTCTTCATATATTCATATTGTTAACACAACTGTCATCCCTGTCTAATTTCAGAGCACTTCTGTCACCCCATTAGCAGTCATTCTTCATTCCTCTCTCCCCCAGAGTAGTTCCTGGGTGGTGAAATGCTGGACTACTGACTGAAAGGTTGGCATTTCAAACTCATCCAGCGGTGCCCTGGAAACAAGACCTGGCAATCTGCTTTTGAAAGGTCAAACCACCACCACCACCACCCACTGCTGTCAAGTCGGGTCTGACTCACAGTGACCCCAGAGGTCAGAGTAGAACTACCCCATAGAGTTTCCAAGGAGCACCTGGTGGATTTGAACTGCCGACCTTCTGGTTAGCAGATGTAGCACTTAATACACCCATGCCACCAGGGAGCTTCGCCTATGGAGAGTGTTCCTACTCTGGACACTAGGGATCATCATGTGCTGGAATTGACTTGCCAACAAATAGCAGAAACAACAACCCTCCCTCCAGCCCCTTACAGCTCGTAATCTATGCATAATTCTGCCTGTTTTAAATTTGTCCATTCTAGACACTTTGTAGAAGTGAAACCATACAATATGTGATTGTTTATGACTGCTTTATTTTATTAACGTGATGGTTTTAAGGTTCATTCATGTTGTAACATGTATCGATACTTAATTCTTTTTATGACTCAATACTGGTCCATTGTATGTATATATGTGACGTATTTTGTTTATCCATTCCTCAGTTGATGGATATTTTGGTTGTTTCTACTCTTTGGCTATTATGGATAATGCTTCTAGTAACAATCATATGCATGTTTTTATGTAAACATGTGATTTCAATTCTCTTGAGTATTTGCCTGTTGTGTGTGTCATGTGAAAACTGTATGCTTAACTTTTTAATGAATTGCCAACGTGCTTTCCAAAGCAGTTGTATCATTTTAGATTCCTATCAGTTATGTATGAGAATTCTGGATTTTCCATATCCTCTTTAATACTTGTTACCCTTTTTTAAAAGAAGTAACCACCCTAGTGGGTATCAAGTGGTACCTCATTGTGATTTGGATTTGTGTTTCTGTAATAGGGCTACAAACTCCGCTTGGCAGAGTAGTTAAGAGCTATAGGTGCTAACCAGAGGGTTGGCAGTTTGAATGCACCGGGCATGCCTTGGAAACTCTATGGAGCAGTTCTGCTGTGTCCTGTAGGGTTGCTATGAGTGGGAAATGACTCGATGACAATGGGTTTAATTTTTTTGGTTTAATGACAAACGACAGGGAGCATATTTTCATCTACTTGTTGAACATTTGTATATCTTCTTTAGGAAATGTCTGTTCAAGCTTTTTGCCTATTTTTTGATTAGATTGTGTCATAGATTGAATTGTATTCCCCCCAAATATATGTCAGCTTGGCTAGGCCATGATTCCCAGTATTGTGTGATTGTCCACCATTTGCCATCTAATGTGACTCTTTCTCCCGGGTGTTATAGATCCTGCTTTTGTGATGTCAGTGTGGTGGAATAGAGGCAGTTATGTTAATGAGGCAGGACTCCTACAAGATTAGGTAGTGCTGTACATCAGTCTCTTTTGAGGTGTAAAAGAGAGAAGGGAGCAGAGACACCTGGGAACCTGATACCACCGAGAAACAAGACCAGGATAATAGCACGTCTTTTGGACCCAGGGTGCATGCCTCGAGAAACAACTACATCAGGGAACACTGACAAGAACCTTCCCCCAGAGCCAACAGAGAAAAAAAGTCTTCCTTTGCAGCTGAGACTCAGAATTCCGACTCATAGCCTTCTAGACTGTGAGACAAGAAATTTCTGTTTGTTAAAGCCATGTGTTTGTGGTATTTCTGTTAGAGCAGCACTAAATAACTAAGACAGATTACTTAACTTTTTATTATTGAGTTTTAAGGGTTCTTTTTTGGCTTGGCTTACTTTTGATACTATTATCAAATAGGTGATTTGCAAATATTTTCTCTCACTCTGTGGGTTGTCTTTTTACTTTCTTGACAGTGTCCACTGGCACACAAAAGTTTTTAATTTTGGTACAAGGGACTAATGGGCCATAACTACTGCAACCTCCACCAGACTGAACCTGGAATAAGTAGATAATGCCCAGGTACCACCACTGACTGTTCTGGGAAGAGATCACAGTAGAGAGGCCTGGACAGAGAGAAACAAAATTAAAACTCTCTCTCTCTCTCATACACACACACACACAGATCAGGCTTCCTGTCTGGCAAAGACTAGAGAAACCCTGAGATTATGGCCCCTGGACACGATGTCATTCAGTGCTTGTGTCGCTCCTGAGGTCCACCCTTCAGCTGAAGATTAGAGAGGCCTACAGGGCTAGCTTCAACACAGGTGAGGGACGCGCTTCATAGTTTAGTCATGTGTATGAGACTAATGGGCACATCAGCCCAGAAGCAAACATGAGAAAGCAGGAAGGGACTGGAAAACTGGATGAATGGATACAGGGAACCTGGGGTGGAAAGAAAAGAGTGTGGATCCATCTCAGGGTTGGCAACCAATATCACAAAACAGTTTGTGTTTACTGTTTAATGAGAAACTAATTTGCTCTGTAAGCTTTCAGCTAATAAAAATAGTAAGAGGAAAACATTAAAAAACAGGTTTTTAATTTCGGTTAAGTGTAACTGATCTATTTTTCCTTTGAGTTCTTGTGCTTTCAGTACTGTTTCTAAGAAATCATTGCCTAATCCAACATGTGTTTTAATTTTTAATTATTGTCATCTTAATAATCTTCCAGCTGATGAACACAGGCTGTCTTTCTGTTTATTTAGGTCTTTCATTTATTTCAACAATGTTTTATAGCTTTCAGTGTACATTTTTGCCATTTTTTAAAAATTTATTCTTCAGTTTTATTCTTTTCAATGATGTTATAAGTAGAAATACTGTCTTAATTTTCTTTTGGATTGTTCATTGCTAGTGTCTAGAAATGTAGTGGATTTTTTAAAAAAAAATCTGATTAAGTGAATGTATACAGTCAAATCGGTTATGCGGGCCCACTTATCTGCAGCTCCCTCTAGTCTCCCCACCTGGTAACAGCACACTCTTCCTTTTTACTCTATATTTCTAGTATCCTCTTAACAAGCATCTGTCCTCCCCTCTCAATCTTCTTCTTTCCCATCTAGAAAGAGACCAGCTGGACAGCCTCCTGTAAATACATAGAACCATAATGTATGCACACCATGTGGTCACACTGTGTCCCTGAGTCGAGTCCATTCTTGTCTTAAGAGTTGACCTCAGTACTGGTTTCTGGTCAGGGACAGCGGCAGATCTAGGGGCCATGTTCCTTCAGGCTGTCAAACCATCAACTCAAGTCTTTAGTAGAGTTCTTGGCTGCACACCTCTTTTTCTTGCGTTGCCTCACTGACTGTACATTGTGTCCACTGTCACGGCTGTCTTTGGTGGTGGCCGGGCACCATTGGGTTCTTCTGGTCTCACGTTGGTACAGTCTGCCATTCTTATGGGTCCTTCTGTCTCCTGGGCTCTTTTTTCGTTATCCTTGTTATTTTTGGTGATCGTCTATTCCAAATGAGTTGGGACCATTTGATGTTCTTCAGATGGCAGCTTGCTAGCTGTTAAGACCTCAGATGCCACTCACCAATATGGGGTGCAGAAGACTCTCTTAGCAATAGACTGGTTATGCTAGTTGGCCTTGATGTCCCCCATGAATACATGGTCTCCAGACCCCTGTCCCTGCTACTCTATCTTTGAACTGTTAGACTGAGTTCAGAAAACTTTTCTGTTTATGGTGAAGTCCAGTTAAATTGATCTGTCCTCTGCTGGGTGCTGTCACTGCTTCACCTAGCCAAATTTCTATCCACTGATCTATGGCCAGCCCTCTCTTGCCCTCCCCACCCTTGTAGCTGTCAAAGACTTTTTTCTTCTGTGAACAAATCTATTTTTAAGTCCTTACAGCAGGTGTCTCATATAGTATTTGTCTTTTTACCACTGACTGATGTCACTCAGCATAATGTCTTCCATTTGAAACCAGGTTATAAGATGCTTCCTGAAATCATCATTGTTCTATATCATTGCATAGTGTTTTGTTGAGTATATGTACCATAGTTTATTTATCCATTCCTCTATTGAGGTTGATTCCATCTTTTTCTATTGTGGATAGTGCTCCAATAAGAATTCGTGTGAATGTATCTATTTGTGCGACTGTCTTTATTTCTATAGGATATATTCCAAACAGTGTATTCTGGCTTTTTAGGGAATTACTGAGTTGCTTACCAAAGCAGTTTTACTATTTGCAATCCCACCAGCACAGTGTAGGAGAGTTCCAGTCTCTCCACAACCTCTCTCGCATTTGCTGTTTTGTGTTTTTTGGATTGTGGCCAACCTCGTTGGGGTAAGATGGTATCTCATTGTAGTTTTGATCTAGACTTCTCTAACAGCTAATGATTGTGAGCATTTCCTCATGTGTCTTTTGGCTGTCTGAATGTCTTCCCTGGTGAAGTGTGTGCTCATCTCCTTTGCCCATTGCTTAACTGGATTATTTACCTTTTTCTTCTTGATATTTTACAGTATCTTGTAGATTATGGAAGTCAGATGTTGGTCTGACATATAGTTGCCAAATATTTTTTTCCCACTCTGAAGGTAGTCGTTTAACTTTCTTGATAAAGTCTTTGATGAGCAAAAGTGTTTGATTCTTAGTTATTCCCGTTTATCTATATTTTTCTTCTGTTGTTCATGCATTGTTGGTCAGATTTGAAGTCTGTCTAATCCATGTATTAGAACTTGCTTTGTTGGCCCTATTTTTTTTTTTTTTTTTTGCATCATCTTTATTGCTTGAGGTTTGATATTTAGGTCTTTGAGCTATTTTGAGTCAGTTTTTGGTATAAGGTGTGAGATATGGGTCTTGCTTCAGTTTTTTTGCAGATAGATATCCAATTTTGCCAACACCACTTGTTAAAGAGACTGTTTTCACTGCAGTTTATGGTCTTTGGGCCCTTGTTAAATACTAGCTGTTCATAAGAAGATTGTGGTATTTCTGGAGTCTCAATTCTGTTCCATTGGTCTATATGTCTCTTTTTGTACCTGTATCAGGCTGTTTTGACTACCATGACAGTGTAATAGCTTCTGAGGTCGGGTAGTGTGAGCCCTCCCACTGTGTTCCTATTCTTCAGTAGTGCTTTATTTATCCAGAGTTTCTTCCCTTTCCAAACAAAGTTGGTGATTTGTTTCTCCATCTCATTAAAAAATGACACTGGAATTTGTACTGCATTGTATATTTAGATTGCTCTGGGCAAAATAGACATTTTCACCAGGTTAATTCTTCCTATGCATGAGCAGGGTAGTTTTTTCCACTTCTGTAAGTCTCTTTTGGTTTCCTGCAGTAAGGTCTTATAGTTCCCTCTGTATAGATCTCTTGTTTCTCTGGTTAGATTTATTCCTAGGTATTTTATCTTCTTGGGGGCTATAGCCTCTTTGATGTTCTCTTTGTTGGTATAAAGGAATCCTAACAATTTACTTATTTTTGTCTTATTTCCTGATATAAGATAAGGGCTTCTACTAGTTCCAGTAATTTACTTATGGATTCTTTGTATATATGATCATATCATCTGCAAATAGGGAGATTTTTACTTCACCTTTGCTGCTGCAGATGCCTATTATTTCTTTGTCTTGTCTAATTGCTCTGGATGGAACCCCTAGTGCAGTGTTGAATAGAAATGGTGACAGTGGGCATCCTTGTCTTGTTCTCATTTTCAGGGGGGTTCTTTCGGTCTCTCTCCATTCAGGATGATGTAGGCAGTTGGCGTTACATGGTTGCCCTTTATTGCACTGAGGAATTTCCCCTCTATTCCAATTTTCCTGAGATTTTTTAATGTTGTAGTTATTTTTTTGTGTTTTGATCTTGTACCTTGCAGTCTTGCTGAGCTAGTGTATTACCTCAGATTATTTTTTTTATTTGATATGTAAGTTTTTTAGGATTTTCTATATACAACCTTATGTCAGCTGTAAGTATAGTTCTAACTCTTCTTTTGTAACATAGATGTGATGTGGATTTTGTCCTCTTGCTTAAGCTGTCTCACTAGAACCTCCAGCAGAATGTTGAATAGAAGTGTCAAGAGCAGATATTCTTCTCTTGTTCCTGATCTCAGGGGAGAAGATCTCAGTCTTTTAGCATTCAGTGTGATGTTAGCTATGGGATTTTTATAGATGTCCATTATCAGGTTGAGGAAATTCCATTCTATTCCTGTGAGTTTTTTTTTTGTTGTTGTTGTTTATTTGTTTTGTTTTTTAATCATTAAAGGGTGTTGGATTTTGTCAAATGCCTTTTCTGTGTCTATTGAAATAATCATGAATTCCCCCTTTTATTCTATTAACATGGTACATTACATTTATTGACTTACATATGTTGAACCACTCTTCCATTCCTGGGATAAATGCTGCTTGCTCATGGTATGAGATCCTTTGCAGATGTTGTTGGATTCACTTTATTTATTTTTGAGGGCTTTTATGTCTATATTCAAATGGTGGTTTGTAATTTTCTGATGTCTTTGTATGATTTTGGTATCAGGTAATATTGGCCTCATAGAATGATTTAGAGAGTGTTCCGTCCTCTTCCATATTTTAGAAGACTTTGTGAAGGATTCGTCTTAAGTGCTGTTTAAATTATTGGTAGAATATACTGGAGAGCCATCTCGTGAATGAATGTATGGAGGAACACAGTGCTGGAAGTTTTTACTCTGTTGTTTTTGATCACATCACCTGGCTTTATCCTCTTGAAGACATCCTCAGAATTTTAGAGCAATTGTCTTGGTATCTGTCTCACAACTTTACAGAAGAATACATCCTTGGAGGGGAGTAGTCTCCCATTTTAAGACATAAACAATAAGCGCACTCTGGAGAAAGGGAGAGATAGAGCAGAAGGTTAACCAAGGTAAGGATTTTCTTGTCAATAATTTTATATATGTGAGAAATATCAAGATAAAATATTACTTTAAAATTCCTCTTTTGATTACAATATCCAGTGCTTTATTACCTTACTTGACTCATCCCTTTACAAACTTCCTTGAAAGAATTTTCTTTACTTTCTATTTCTAGTTTTTCTTCCCCATTCTCTTTTTATTTTCAGGTGGTAATAAACCTAAAGAAAGTTACGAAAACATACTAAGAGTTTTTCTCCCTGTGAATCATTTGAGTGTAAGTTATCAACATCACCCTTGAGTTCTTTGGTATGTGTTTCCTGTATATGAGGAATTCTCCTGTAACATCAATAAATAATCATTTAATTCTGGATATTATAATTATACACTACTTCCACCTAATCCAGAGAACTCTGCCACGTTTTGCTAGTTGTGCTGATATATCTTTTACAGTCAAAAAGACCTATTCTAGGGTCAGGTGTTATATTTTGTTAAGTGTCATGCTTCATGTCATAATAGTTTCTTAGTCTTTCCTTGATGTTCATGACCTTGAGACTTGTGAAGATTAAAAATCTTTTTGGGCTTGTCTAATATTTTCTAATGATTATGTGCATGCTGTAATCTCCTAATGTTATATGTATATATATGTAATTAGTATTTTATTTTTATTGTGCTTAGGTGAAAGTTTACAATCCAAGTCAATTTGCCACATAAAACCCCCAGCCCCCGCCTCTATGCAACTGTATCTGCTCTCCTCAGGCTGTGACAGCACACCCTTCTTTTCCACACTGTACTTCCAGTGTCCACTCAGGCAACACTTGTCCCCTCCTCTCCACGTCTCCTCTCCCCTCTAGACAGAAACCAATTTGACAGCCTCATACGTATATTAAACCATAAAATACACATACTACCTGCATCACTCTATTATAATCTCTTAATTACGTTGTGATTAGAACTATCACAGGCATTATGCTGTGTGGTTGTATCCCATAATGTGGGACTTGATTTCAGTCTGCTGGATTCTTGGTGATAGTAATCTTCTTCTCTGGGTGAAGGCAGTGTCAATTGCGTTTCCATTCAACAAAATGCAACACACTTTCCCTTTGTAGTTGCCATGAGTTAATTACTTTTGTGTGTGGCCCTTTTTAGCCATGGTGTTGTAACTCCTTCACAGGTGATTGGGCAGGACTGTGTAATAGGTTAATTGTGGTTTGCCAAGGGAATTGGTCAGTGTAATGGAATGAATTGTGTCCCCCCCAAATGTATTGAAATTTAGCTGGGCCCTGATTCCCACTACTATGTATGTTCCTGTGTGTTGTAAATCCTGCTTCTAGGATGTTAATGAGGGAGGATGGGCAGCTGTTGTAACAGTGAGGCTGGAATCCATGTGTAAGATTCTATGATGTCTTAAAGTAGTCCCTTGGGATTTAAAGGAAAGGGAAGCAAGCAGATAGTCGAGGACCTCATACCATCAGGAAAGAAACAGTGCTGTGTGGGGACCAGAATGAGTCTGTTGGATCCAGGGTTCCTATGCCTCACAAGCTCCCAGGCAAGGGGAAGATTAACAAGGACTTCCCTCCAGAGCAAACAGAGAAAGATTTCTCCTGGAGCTGATGCCCTGAATTTGGACTTTTAGCCTACTTCCCTGTGAGGAAATAAATTTGTCTTTGTTAAAGCCATCCACTGTGGTATTTCTATTACAGCAGCACTAGATGACTAAGCCAGTCAATTTTGCCTTGAAAGAGCTAATTCCAGAGCAGAGAGGAGATCCCTACCACTACCAAGGATTAATAACCAGAAACTGGCATGTCCTTTGTACCTGGGACCCCTGTGCTAGGAGTTATTTGGAATCAGGAACCAGAGAGAGACAGAGACAGAGAGACAGACAGACAGAACAAGCTATAATGCTGAAGATGGTAAGAGGCAGTGGAAGGCGAGATGCAGCATTAGGAAACAGCACGGTAGGCTTCCCAGCCCGTGGAGAGAAAGCTGAGTGCCTTTGTGCAGAGGCCTAGTGCCGGGGAGATGTGTGCTTGCTAGCACAGCTGGAAAAAAGCAGTCCTGATGAAAGAACTATATCCTCGAGTGTTCTTAGCCTGAATTGTAACCTGTTACTTTTCTAATAAATCCCATAACTGTGAATATGATCTGTGAATTCCTGTGTGGTCATTGCAGTGAATTGTTGATCCCAGTAGAGAAGTCAAGAGTTCGGTGGGAAAGATGGTTGTTATCATGTTGGTAAATATGGCTGAGAGTGTAGGTACATCTGACTTCTGTTTCATAGGAATCTGCTGCGCTGTGGATCTTGGTTCTTCTTTCCTCTTGCGGGTTGGAGAAGGTCAGATTCTCCCCACTGCCATTTCTACAGTAATCAATAAGTATTTGTGGGAGAACTTTGAGGCTATATAAATTTTTCATTCCTAATCAAACTTTCATTCACTGGTTTTAGCATCCTTTTTTTTCATTGCTGTTGAATTCAATATAACTGTAATGGTTGCCAGATAGTGATTTTGTAATGACATTATTCTATCTGTGTTCATTAGCCTCAAAAGCTTTCTCCTCTTGTATTGATGTATATAAGTATAACCTAGTGGGTTCTGATTTTCAAGATAGTTTATAATTTATTGCCATTGATATATTGAGTGCAGGCCATCTTAAATGTAGGCAGTGGTAGCTCCTTGAAGCTGACTTTGGAGTTATTTTGATATGTCCTCTCATTCTTTGGGGACTTTAGTGACACAGTTGTTTAAGTGTTCAGTTGCTAACCAAAAGGTCTGCAGTTTGAGTCCACCAGCTTCTCCTTGGAAACTCTGTGGGGACAGTTTGGCTCTGTCCTCTAGGGTCGCTTGAAGTCAGAATCAACCTGATGGCAGCAGGTTTAGTTTTTTCATTCTTTGACTGCTTACGTTCTAGCCCAAAACAGTGTTACAGGTTCATGTTGTACTTTTCCTAATACAACCTAGTTATTAGCAGTTTCTCCAAGGAGTTCTGGTTCCTTTCAGTGTAGTATGGTGTTTAGAAAGTAACACATGGACTTTAGGTGCGCATGTTGCTTTTGAGGTGTCACTGTTTCCAGCATCTCTCAATGGACGTAGCTATGAAATGTATGATGAATATAATTATGAGTAGGCACACAAGTGTATACACATGCCTGCCTGCTGCTGTGTCACTGTGTCTGTCTGTTTACCCAGCTATCTTTCCATCTGTCTTTTCATTCATCCATCCATCTATACTGAGAACCGTGAAGTCATGTTGATACTTCTGATTCCAATGTACCCCAGAACAGTGTTCACTGGTTTTCTCCTCTTTGGTATTTAAAGCTCTGTTCCCCAGCAGTGAGAAACCTGACTCCCATTATCTGTAATGTATTTAGTTATTTGACCAGTTGCTCCTGTATGTACCAATCCGTAGGGCTACTTCTTCCCTCCCTCACTCATGGGCATTCTTTACCCTTCGGGGTTTCATGCACCATGCTGGGCTATCCCTCATCCTTCCTTGTCCATCCTCCGCCTGATCCTATGAGACAGTCACTTGACAGTTCCATACCACTTTAAGACTTTTAAAATGAATTGTGAAGGGAGGAAAGCTCTCTCTTTTTCCAGCAAGTCTGTTTTGAAAAATATCAAACTTATTGAAAAGTTGCAAGAATAATACAATGAAAAATCTTACCTTTACCCACATTAAGAAGTTAGTAAAATTTTTGCCACATTTTTTATCTTCAGATATGTATGTGTGTTGCTATATTTATATACTTTTTATAGTAATTGAACTAATCAAGTTAATTGGTATATCATGCCGTGTTATCTGTATATATTCCAGCATGCATCTCCAAAGAACAAGGACATTCTCCCATATAACCACTATGTCTGTCACACTCAGGAAATATAGCACTGATGCAATACTCTGATTTAATATGCAGTCTATGTGTCAAATTTTCTGTTTTCCTAACAGTGTTCTTAAGGACTAATCAAGATTATACATTCTACTTAGTTGCTGTATCACTTTATTTAATGTAGTTTTCCAGCCTTTAGAACAGTGTCTGACACACAACATTTGAGTAGATGTTTGTGCTTCTCTTAAGGTGCCTCCATTTGGCACAATTTTGTATTTGTAATTTGACCTCTTTTTTAAGAAAGTAATTTACTTTATAAAATAGATGATATTTCATATGAGCAAGATTATAGCATATACTCTTCTGTTACTTGCCTCTGCACTTTCTAATACATCTTTTACAAAAATTATTTTACTTCTTGTTGTTGAGATTCTACACAGCAGAATATACACCAGTTCAATAAATTCTACACGTACAGTTCAGTGACATTAATTGCATTCAAGTCATTCCACCATTCTTACCCTCCTTTCTGGAATTCTTCCCCCTGCCCCGGTTAACGTAAACTCATTGGCCCATGAGTTCCCTGTACAGTCTTTTGAGTTGCTGTTGTCAGTCTGATCCTGGATAGGTAGTTCTTAAAGCAGCATGGTGCTCAAGGCTGACGTGTTATACTAATTTTAACTATTGTTTGGTTGAAGGAAAAACTTCAGGAGATATTTCTGGTTTAAGGTTTAAAAACTGTCTCAATAGTTTCTGGGGTTCCGCCAGCCTCAATGGCTCTGGAAAACTGGAAGTCCGTGAGAATCTGAAATTCTGTTCTACATTTCTCTCCTTTTGGTAAGGGTTCTCCTATAGAACCTTTGATCAAAATGTTCAGTAGTGTAGCACCAACCAGTTCTTCTGATCTCATGGCAAAGGAAGTAGTTGTTCATAGAGGCGCTTAACCACACATTCTGTTTTCTCCTAGTCTGGACTGTCCTTCCTGTTGCTCCAGGTGGATAGAGATCAATCGTTTTGCCTTAGATGCCCCTTATAAGCTTTTAAGACCTCAGGCACTATGCAATGAACTAGGTGGTGGAACAGAATCACTAAACATGTTATTAGGACTATTAACTGAGATGTCCTATGAAGCCATTACCCTAAACCTCCAAACCAAGATGTCACATCCCATGAGGTTTTTGGTTGTACATAAGCAGCCTCAGTAGCTGCTTTTTTTTTTTTTTGAAATGGTGTCTATTACATAATTTTGTCAATTCGGGTTTTCACATTGTACAACTTATTGACATAAATTACATTAACTTGCCAGCACTTTCTGATGTATCTTGGAGGTAATTATGCACCTTCTTGTGCAGACTTATCTCATTTCTCTTGGCTTTATATGTTTTACTGTAGAGGTGTGCTGTCATTAAATTAATTGAGGGACATATAGTTTGCGTTCCTTATTTAATAAACTGTTTCAGACACGTATCTTGCCTCTTAGTCTAGAACTTTTTGACATTTTGAAACCATGAAGTGACAGAATAAAAGTTTAAGAGCATTTAGATGTTTCTTTTTAGTGGGTTATTTTAGGTTATCATGACCTCCATATAACTGTACTTCAATATAGTAATAATTGACTTTATCTGACAACTGAAATAACACTTGGATCATTCAGTGTTAAAATAGAAATGTCTAACATAATCATGTAGAGCTGAATTAGAACAGTGTTTCTCAAATGATCTGTGATGAAAGATTCAAGTTTTTTAAAATCCCAACTCTTTGTGGGTCAATATTTTTTTTAAAAAATTCAGTATAAACGAAATATCTGAAGAAAAAGCATGCAGGATGCAAAGTCTAGATGACTATATAGAGCAGTGGTTCTCAGTGTGTAGTATGGGATGCTCAGTTGTTCTGCAGATACAAAGGGTCCTGTGACCGGACAGTTTGTGAACAGCTGATACAGAGAACTGCTGCTATCACTGGAACTATTCCTACCCATTTCTGGGTTCAGTGACAGTTTCTTTTCCCAGTAAGTTTTGATTTTTCAGGATCTGCCTATGTTTCAAATGTTTGGAGGATGAGTTTTCTGTGTGACCTCAATTCTCTGGTGGATTTAAGAAGAGTTGATTTTAATTTTTTTTTCTTATTGTGAGGATAGGACTGGTGACTCCCAAGCTCTTCACATTAACTGAAAAGTGAAAATTGCTGTTATATTTATATTTTTTATGTTGTTCCATCATCATAACTAAACAAAAAGCTATGAGTGAAACAGCAGCTCCTAACAGTGAATGTCTAAGTGCTCACTCTGGAAGAACAACACGTATAGCAATATTTAGCATTTTCAGTGTGACAGGCTTCCTTGTTTACTTGTAATTTATCTAATCCAGAGAGGATTGATGATAGTACTACTTACAGGAGATAATTTATGTATAAACTGATTCTGTGGGTTGTCTTAGGAACATTCTTAATGAAGGAGCTAGTATTTGATGGCTATGGAAGAAGAGTTTTTAAAACAAGTACAGCAGGCTGGAGTATTCATTGAATAGCTTCACTCAAAATTAAGCAGTAATCCTATGTTTTCAAATTTATCTTCAGTTTTTTAAATCAGTAATTAATTCCAACAATTTATCCTCTAAAATCATTGCTGATTTAAAAATGATGTTGTAATAAAAGCAATAGATCTGCAATCTGTGAAACAATTCTGAATGCCTGTTTTCTTTTTTGAAAATTTTTATTGTGATTAAGTGAAAATTTACAATCCGAGACAATTTTCCATATGAAACCCCAAGTACCCGCCTCTTTGCAGTCCTATCTGCTCTCCTTACCCTGTGACAGCACACTCTTCTTCACTCTTTACTTCCAGTGTCCTCTCAACCAACACTTGTCCCTCTTCTTCACCCCTTTCTCTCCCCAGCAGATAGAAACCAATAGGACAGCCTCATACATATACTGAATCATGAAGTACGCATACCACATGGATCACTCTGTGTTCCCAAAACCAGTCCATTCACTGTCTGAAGTATTGCCTACAATACTGGTTTCAGCTCTGGGTGAGCCATGTTCTCAGGGGACCCTCCAGGTCATTGGACCGTCAGGTCTGATCTTTTAATAGAGTTCTTGATCTGCACACCCTTGTTTTCTCCTGCTGTGTCAGGGACTCTGTACTGCGTCCCCTATCAGGGCTGTCTTTGATGGTGGCCAGCTACCGTCTGGTTCTTCTGGTCTCATGCTGATGTAGTCTCCCAATCATATGGGTCCTTCTGTTTCATGGCTTCATCTTTGCTCATGCCTTTGATGTTCTTTGTTGTCATCTGTTCCTGGTGGGTTAGGACCATTTGGTTTTCCTCAGATGGCAGCTTGCTGGCTTTTAAGACCTCAGACACCACTCACCAACATGAGGTATAGAAGATTCTCTTGGAGAAAGACTAGTTATGCCAGTTAACCTCAATGTCCCCTGAAAACGTGGTCCCCAGACACCTGCCCCAGCTACTGTGTCCTTTGAATTGTTGGGCTGAATTTAGAAAACCATTTAGCTTATGGTAGTCCAGTTACACTGACCTGCCTTCTCCTGTGTGCTGTCACTCCGTTCATCTAACTGAGTTCCTATCAACTATCTAATCTGTAAATAACCTTTTCCCTCCCTCTCCGTCTTTGTGGCCAATAAAGAGTATTTTCTCTGTGCATAAGCCCTTTCTTAAGTCCTTATAATAATGATCTCGTACAATATCTGTCCTTTTGCAGCTGACTAATTTCACTCAATATAACATCTTCTAGTTGATTCCAGGTTATGAGATGTTTCATAACATCATCATTGTTCTTTATCATCGGATGCTGTTCCATTGTGTATATGTACCATAGTTTGTATATATGTTCATCTGTTGATGGGTACTTAGGTTATTTCCATTCTTTTTGCTATTGTGGACAGTACTGCAATAAACATTCGTGTTGAATGAATTTTCTTTGATAGAAAATAAAATTCCAGACATTTTAGAAAATTCTGAAATTGTTTAGTGCAACATCAAGATCATTCCAGTAAGTGCCTGGTAAGTTCCAGCTGCCAACCTTTTGATTAGCAGCCATAGCACTTAATCGCTGTGCCAGCAGAGTGTCCACTTAACTGATAATTACTGGTAAATTATAGAACATGTCAAAATATGGTCTAAGCGTTAATGTTTTGCTTTTGCTCTTTGGTTTTACCATTGAGAAAGATATTTCAGCTTTTCTTCCCATGAACATACTAAGGTAACATTACCAAAAATGTCAGACTTGTAAGCGAGTTTAGGTGTCTTATTTACGTGTGTGAGAAGCTCAGACCAAGCTGGTTTCTTTTGTTGCACAAGAAATTCTTTTGGTAGTTCAAACATTGTTTTTGTCTGCTAATGCGGTTATAATAGAGAAAACACAAATAGATAGCTTTAACAAAGGCAAGTTTATTCTTACACAGTCCGGTAGGCTACATGGCCAAATTCAAGGTGTCCCTTCTAGAGGAAGGTGAAATTTCCCTCTTTGTCAGCACTGGAGGAAGATTTTTGTGTTGCATTAGTTTTTGGTCGGGGAGTATCTTGGCACAGGAACCTGAAGTCTGGAGGTGTCCTGCTACTGGTGCTGCTTTCTTGGTGGTATGAGGTACCCCAATTGTGTGTTTGCTTCCTTTTCCTTTTATCTCTTGTAGGATGAAAGGATAAAAGATAGTTCTAAGCCATGGTCCAGGAAAACTCCCTTCACATTGGAGCTGGGAGGTGACCTTAGGAAGGGTGTTAGAGTCTCACCCTAATCCTCTCTAACATAATCCACTCTGTTAACCACAAGTAGAGTTTAGGATTTATAGCATAAGAAAAACCACAAAATAGAGGACAGTCACAGAATATGGGGAATCATTGCCCAAATTACTACACGTATTTTTGGGGGGACACAATTCAATCCATGACAAACGTTTTACTTTTAATAATCATTATACTTCAGCATGCAATAAGTTTTTTTTTAAGTTATTGCTTTTCATGTTATCACATAAAAGGAATCATCTCAAATTTGAATAAATTTACTTTTATAGTGAGTCACACTTTTTACTATGTCTCTAAGTATCTTTTTTTTGGTAGTAGCAAGAATCTCTCAGTGAAGTATGTTGATTTACATTCTGGCTCACAAATTTTTAATCTGAGCAACTATTCCAGAGGAAACCCTGGTGGTTAAGAATTACATATTCTAACCAAAAGATTGGCAGTTGAAATCCACTAGGTACTCTTTGGAAGCTCTATGGGATAGTTCTACTCTGTTCTGTAGGTCACTATGAGTCAAAATCAACTCTACAGCAGTGGTTTTGGTAACTATTCCAGAAGGTTTATTGTTAACTGGATTGTGCCAACAGAACACATTCATAAACAAAACTTAAACTGTAAATCACATGTGGGGACTATGTAATCATTCACAATCTTATACAGCTCAGAACTAGTGGTAAGCAGCAGTGAAGCTGGAAAAAAAATTTTCATCTTTCATGTTCAAGTTACAAGTACAATGAAAAAGTTACCGTATCAGCAATTGTTACCTGATTTGGGACCATGCCCTGGAGCAGTCGAGCCAATGAAACATACTCCAAGTCAGAAAGAGGAAGAAGGTTTATTAGGAGGTGTAATACCACTGGAGACTTGACAGCAATTCAGGCTGGTCTCCATGGAGTCTCAGAAGACAATTTTTACATCAGGGTATATGTATCACGTCAGCAAGGAATATTTTATGTTTTTAAGCATGTAGTCCACAGATGACAGTATACATCACAAAATAACCACAAGAAACTCTTTATTAAACTACAGATATGTATGTCGGACTCTAATCTGCATGTTTGTAATAGGCAAAGACAAAGCTTATACAAAAGTTCCTTAGCTAGTGAAACTAGCCTGCCAAGTCCACTCTAAGTGAAATACGAAGCAAGCAACTGTCAGAGAGTCTTTTCTTCTATACATGAAATGGGGTAAAGACAACCCAGAAGATAGAGAGACCCACATGAATGGGTGCCTACATCAACTTGGGATCAGAAGAACTGGATGGTGCCTGGCCACCATCAGTGATAGCTGTGATGGAGCTCACTAAGTTGAGTCTCACTGGCAACACAAGAATAAAAAAGGGTGCACCCTGAGATCTCCACTGAAAGACCTCAGTTTATGGTCCAGCAATTTCGTGGTTCCCCTGGGAGCATGGCCCTTGGCTCTGATGCTGCCCTTGCCCATAAATCATAACGAAGATCCACTCTTTGGACACAAATGGATTGGGCTTGGTGATGCAGAGTGACCAACGATGCACTTTATGGTTCTACACATCTATAGGGTATTATCCTGCTGACCTCTGGCTGGAGGAAGGAGAGTGGGTGGAGAGGAGGGCAAACGAGACTGTTGGGAGGATGAGACATGTATGGAGCAGAGAGGTATAGTGTGCTGTCATTGGGTAGGGAGACCAGTGGAAGCTGCATATAGGTAGGCATGTAAATTTATGTGGGAATGTACATTTTCACTCAGTCATAATAAAAAAAAAAAAAGAAGCAAGCAAGAAAGTTGTGAATACAAAAGAATGTCAGGAAGCCTTCCCCGCTGCTGTTTTTCAGGCTAAAGTCCATTTCATAGGAGAGCAAAGAATAGGAGGGAGACCAAGGAGCTGAGAGGGCTCTGTGCCCCTTTGGAAAGAGGCCAGTGCAGAGGCCAGAGTAACTGGTGCAGTAGAAAACGCTTACAGATTATTTACAGTATCATTACTTTGTTAGTTATGTGAAACTCTCAATTACCCATTTTGAAAAGGAGAAAACATGTTGTAAGGTATTAGGGTTACACAGTGAAAAATTCTTTGCTAACTTTATTTGCTTTATGAGTTGGTCTTCTATATCGTTGGCCAGTGGTTGGGTTAGTCATTGAGAAGAGCTATGTTCTTTGCTGTTAATTCACCTACATTTCCAAGCAAACGTTTTTGTTTGTGATGTTTTTTAGTCTTAGGAAAATCTGAAATGCTGCGTTAAAAAAAAAAAAAAAAGCCTGAGGAACACTGATATTTATACAAGAGACATTGAGCATCTACTTTTATTAGCTTTTTAATTCAGTACCCTTTTTTCCAAAGAATTCTTTGGTTTTGAACTTATTTATTTATGTTTTATGTATAAGATCTACTTAGGGTCACCATGAGTTGGATCCAACTCGATGGCACTTGGCTGCCTAAGTTTTGATTGGAAACCCTGGTGGTAAGTGGTTAACTGCTATGGTTGCAAACCAAAGGGTCAGCAGTTTGAATCCACCAGGTGGTCCTTGGGAACTCTATGGGGGCAGTTCTACTCTGCCCTATAGGGTCACTATGAGTCAGAATTGACTCAATAGCACTGAGTCTTTTGAGAAGTTTTGGTTAGTCAGAACATATGATTTAATAATAAACTGTGGTTTACTATATCACACTCAATTGTAGCTACAAAAGTAAAATCAATACATGCAGTATCTTATTTCTGAAAGAATTAGTTCAGACTCCTTTGGTCCTCATTTACTTGTAATTTATTGGAATTGCTACCACTGCTATGTTAGAAAAATGTGTGCCTATTCTTAACAAAAACATTGCGTAAAGCTTATCTTGACGTATGTAAATTAGAGTTAGAAATAAGATAATTTTATTTTCCAAAATTAGCTTATAACATTAAGATATAAATTAAAAATCAAGCTTGCTCTAAAATTAAACTGATTATAAAAAAAAATTATAAACATAGGTGCATGATTTTTTTATCTTTATTTTCTTGTGGGTAATAGATGACAGAATAACCTGAAATGTGGTAAGATGAGCTTGGCTGATATGCAGTTCATGGCCTGTGTGACACAAGGTTTGAGTATGACAACATCCACATTTTTCGGACCTTGTTTGTCAAGACGGGTCCACTGATTTCGTGCTTGAGTGTTATGGCAATGGTAAGTTGCCATGAATGTTTATAAACACTTACTGTTGTGTCCTAAAGAGGTCCTACCAAGAACCAATTACAGTTTGGAACAGGCGCTGGCCCACAGACAAAACTTTGAATAGCACTGGCCTAGAAAATACTAATGTTCCATAATAGTAATCTAGTTGCCATCAAGTCATTGCTAACTCAAAGGAAGCCTATCTGTTTCAGAATAAAACTCCATGGGATTTTTAGTGGCTAATTTTTTAGAAGTAGATTGCCAGGCCTTTCTTCTGAGGCAACTCTGGATGGGCTGGACCTTTAATCTTTTGGTTAACAGCCAAGTATGTTAACCATATGCACCACCTGAGGACCCCATAGTAATAAAAAAAAAAACAAAAAACCAAACCAACTGCTAACAAGTTGAGTCCTTTGCTCATTTAGCTCTGGCCTTTAACATAATGACTAGAGCTAATAATTCATTGATAGTGATGATGAAAAAATTACCACATCAATATGTTGAAACTCTGAATGAGCTCTGGAAATGATGGGACACTCAGGGAAAGTTCTTCCTACCATCTCAGAAACCTGAGTACCTAGTGCGGTAGAGTTGATTCTGATTCCTAGCGGCCTGATAGGGTTTCTAAGGCTATAGAAGCAGACTGACATATCTTTGTTCTCTGGAGCTGCTGGTGGTTTTTGAATGGCTGACTGTTCAGTTAGTAGCTGAGTGCTTTCACCTGGAGCAACCAGAGTTCCTTAAATTTAAATTCAGAAGACATATTCTAATCCTGCTTAAAACTCTCTGTTGCAATTTGACTGTCCTTTTCACAGAGTACTATGCCACATCAAACAGCATAACAGAAAAATGGTATGAAGCCACTCTGTGTTTGTTCTGTTAAGATCTGGATGTAAAGAATACAAAGTCTGACAATTAAGTTCACAAACTTGCCACCATGCACTTACGTTGGCAGCACTATACAAACAACTCGAAGGTTTCATAACCTTGGTATATCAGTGTCTTATAGCTGTGTTCATACTGCATGTGACAGTGTCTTGCTGAGTGGTTTTTATTGTCTTTGTTGCATGTTTTTGTATGCCGTCATGAGACTGTCGGAGCTGGAGTTAGCACAATGAACAAACATTGAATTTCTTGTTAAACTTGGCAAGAGTGGAAGTGAAATCAGGGACATGTTAGTCCAAGTTTATGGGGATAATGCCATGAAGAAAATGGCAGTATACAAATGGATTAAAGGTTTTTCTGAGGGGAGAGAAAGCGTCACTGATGAAGAGACATGAGAGCAGCCAGTAATGAACAGAGCTGCTGAAAACATTGCAAAAATTCAGCGACTTCTGTGTCAGAATCCTTGGCTGGGTGTGAGAAGCATAGAAGACCAAGTAAACATTGGTAGAAAAACAGGAAAATCTCCACTGAAAATCTTGGCATGAGAAAGGTGTGTGCAAAAGTGGTCTTGAAGGAGCTCACTGATGAACAAAAGCAAGACGGAGTCAAAGTCTACCAAGACCTTTTGAAGAGGCAAAATGATATTTTGGGCCGTATTATCACTGGTGATGAAACATAGGTGTACCAGTACAACCCTGAAACAAAGCATCGAAGTCCACAAGGAAAGTCAGCCAATTGTTGTGACCAAAAAAGTTCCGTCAGCCCAAGCCAAGAGTCAAAATGATATTGCTAACCTTTTTGATATCAGAGGGCTTGTTCACTATGAATTTGTACCAGCTGGACACTTAATCAACTTTACTATTTGGAAGTGCTGAAAAGGCTTCATGAAAAATTAGACAAAAACGACCTGAACTTTTTGCCACCTAACTCATGGGTCTTTCATTATGATGGTGCACCAGCTTACACGGCACTGTCTGTAAGGGACATTTTAGCCAGTAAACAAATAACTGTATTGGAACACCCTACCTACTCATCTCATCTGGCCCCGAATGGCTTTTTTCCTTACTTGAAGATAAAGGAAATACTAAAAGGAAGACATTTTGATGACCTTCAGGACATCAAGGATAATATGACAACAGCTTTGATGATCATTCCAGGAAAAAGGTTCCCAAATTACTTTGAAGGGTGGACTAGGTACTTGCATCACTGCGTAACTTCCCAAGGGAAGTACTTCAGAGGTGACTGTAGTGATATTCAGCAGTGTAGCACTTTTTCTAGGATAAGATCATGAACTTAATTGACATACCTCATATAAGTATTTTCCATTTTCAGTTATGTCCAAGGTTCTACTATGTCTGATCTAGTCTCCTTTACCAACTTGGATAGTGTCGCTGCTTTTCTTGCCTCTTGTTTGTTTTCATCAACTTCCCTCTATCCTCATAAGCTTCTGGATCCCTCTGTGTACTCGAATTCACATTCCACGGTTGTTTTCCTCTAGTTAACCCTTATTTACTTTGTCTCTTTCCTTAGATCCCCAAAATTATAACTTATCACTGGCATGTCAGCAGAGGGTATTATTGAATATACACAATCTACTAATTCCTATTTAGCAGTTGCTCTCTTGATACACATTGTGGTGTGTCTTTTTATTTATTGAAACTATTTTTCTCTGATGAATGGCATAATTTTTGTGGAAAGGGTAGAAGCCTTGGATAAGTGAAACACTGTTGAAGAAGAATAAGAACCTACTACACAGCTACAGTAGTCTACATAGCCTGGTACTGGTATGATGACAGACACATTGACCAAGGGAGCAGACTTGAGAACCCAGATCACCTAAGGTCACCTCATCTTGGACAAGGGCCCAAAGCCTATCATATAAGGGAAAGACAATCTTCTTAACAAATGGTGCTGGCAAAACTGGAAGTTCATCTGCAAAAAAAATGGATCAGGAACCATACTTCACACTATATAGAAAAACTAAATCAAAATGCATCAAAGATCTAAATATAAAGCTCCAAATTATAAAGTTCATAAAAGAAAAAATAGGATCAGTGCTAGAAGCCCTAATAAAGAACAGTAACAGGATACAAGCTATAACCAACAACACACAAACCCCAGGAGATAAGCTAGATAATTAAATTTTCTAAAAATTAAATGCTTATGCTCATTAAAAGATTTTATCAAAAAAGTAAAAAGAGAATTCACAAACTGGGAAAAATGTTTTGGCTATTACAAATCAAGACAAAGGTCTAATCTCTAACGTATACAAGAAAATCCAGCATCTCTACGACAAAAAGACAGACAATTCAATTAAAAAATTGGACAAAGGGTTGTATTGGTGAGTGACATCTGGGGTCTTAAAAGCTAGCAAGCCGCCATCTGAGGTACACCAAATGGTCCCAACCCATCTGGAACAGATGATAGCTGAGAAAAATCAGAGATATGAGGAAAAATGAGCCCCGCAGACAGAAGAATCCATGTGAATGGGAGGCTGTGTCAACATGAGACCCGAAGAACCAGATGGTGCCTGGCCACCACTGGGGGCACCTGTGATGGGGAACACAATGTAGAGTCCCTGAGGCAACAAGAGAAAAAGAGGTGTGCAACTCAAGAACTCCACTAAAAGGCCAGAACTGATGGTCTAACAGCCTGGAGGATCCCCTGGGAATGTGGCCTCTAGACCTGCTACTGGCCGTAACCAGAAGCCAGTACTGAGGTCAACTCTTCAGACAAGAATGGACTGGCCTTGGAGACACAGTGTGACCATTTATGGTTTTATACATGTGTGTACATTATGGTTTTATACATTTATAGGAGGCTGTCCTACTGGTTTCTTTCTGGATTACAGAGAAGAAGGTGGAGAGGAGGGGATAGGTACCTGTTAAGAGGATACTAGAAGTATAGAGTGAAAAGGAAGAATGTGCTGTCACTGGGTGAGGAGAGTAGATGGAGCTACAGATAGGCAGGCATGCAAAATTGATTTGGGTTGTATACTTCCACTTAATCACACACACACACACACACACACACACACACACACACACACACACACACACACACACTATGTACTTAGAAAAATGGGCAAAGGACATAAACAGACACTGCAGCAATGTAACATCCAACAGGCACATGAAGAAATGTTTTTGATCACTAGCCATTAGAGAAATACAAATCAAAACCACAGTGAAATACCATCTCATCCAATATTACCGGTAGGAATCCCAAAATTAGGAAATAATAAATGCTGGGGAAGCTGTGGGGAATGCGAAATGATACAAAAATGATAAAAAAAAAATGATACAGCCATTTTGGAAAACAATGTGATGCTTCCTTAGAAAGCTAGAAATAGAAATACCATATGATCCAGCAATCCCACTCCTAGGAATATATTCTAGAAAAATAAGAGCTGTCACATGAATAGACACACGTACATTCATGTTCACTGCAGCATTGTTAATAATAGCAAAAAGAAACAACCTGGATGCTCATCAATGGATGAATGGATAAATGGTGGTACACACATACAGTGGAGTGTTACACAACAACAAAGAACAATGATGAATCTGTGAGGCATCTCGTAATGTGGAGGAAACTGGAAGGCATTATGCTGAGTGAAATAAGTCAATCACTAGAGGATCAATATTGTATGAAACCACGACTGTAAAAATTCATGAGAAGATTTACAGATAAAAAGACGGTCACAAGGGAGAGAGGGGATGGCAAACACAAAACAGATAGTAGATCAGTGGTAACTTTAGTGAAGGGTAAGACAACATGCAGTATCGGGGAAGCCGGCACAGCTTATACAAGGCAAAGTCACGGAAGCTTCATAGACACTTCCAGACTCTCTGAGGGACATTTGTCTGAGGGCTGTAGGGATCATGGTCTTGGAGAAAATCTAGTTCAACTGGCATTAAACAGTTTTAAAAGAAATTGTCCTAAATTCTACTTTGGAGAGTAGCATCTGGGGTCTTAAAAACCTGAGAGGCTGTCTAGGATACTCTACGGTTTTACTTCTTCAGGAACAAAGAAGAATGAAGAAAACTAAAGATGCAGGGAGAGATTAGTCCAGAGATGGACCACACCTACAGTGGCCTCCACCAGACTGAATTCAGTACAGTTAGACGGTGCCCGGCTACCACCACTGACTGCTCTGATAGGAATCGCAACAGAGGGTTCCAGACAGAGCTGCAGAAGAACATAGGACAAAATTCTGACTCAAAAAGGCCAGACTTGGTGGCCTCATGGAGACCGGATAAACCCTGAGCATACGGCCCCTGGGCGTGCTTGCCGCTCAATAGTGAAGCCACTTCTGAGGTTCAGCCTTCCACCAAAGGTTGGAGAGACCCACAAGACAAAACAAGACTAACGGGCACACCAGTTCAGCGACAAGGGCTAGAAGACAGGAGGGGACAGGAAAGCTGGTAAGAGGGGTTCAAGGTTGAAAAGGAAGAATGTTGACACGTTGTAGGGTTATTAACCACTGTCATAAAACATTATCTGTATTGACTGTTTAACGAGGCTACTGTGTTCTGTAAATCTTCATCTGAAATACATCAAAAAGAATAGTATAATTTTTGATAATTGTTGAAACTGAGTAATGAGTACATGGAGTTTCATTATATTCTCTACATTTGTGTATGCTTGAATATTTTATGATTAAAAGTTAGAAATGTTTTTCTCTTGTAAGCACACACCACAATAAAATGAAATTATCAGGAGAAGAATGGAAAAAGGATGTGCTGTTTCTCCCACAGACCTTAGTAATTCATCTGGAATTCTGTTAAAGAAGGTGGAAGACTTACTTAAAGCTGTAAATGATGACCAGAGTACCCAGACCTATTAATTTCACTCATTATACTCTTAAAAACTCGTAATTTGATGTTAAAAATACTATTTATATATAATTATAATATATGTTGGTGAGGTAATGGAAAGAACCTGGGTTTGGGGGTTTTGCTTCTGTTCTTTAACTATTTGAATTTAATTTTTCTCATTCATTAAATAACAGCTTTCAAACTTGCCTGTGCTTCTGAATCACCCTAGAAACTTGGTAGAAATCCAGATGGCCGTGATCGGCTTTCCTCAGGAACTGTTGATTCTCTTTTGGGGGTGACAGCACGAGAGTGAGAAAGGCTCAGTATAAAAGGGTCATGTTTATGCTTACAGGGCTTATTCAATGCGTATTTTGGGGGGATACAGTTCACTTCTGACTCTTGTGCTTGGCTAGGTTACATTTGCTGGTTTAAACAATAGAGTCTTGCCTAGAGGACAACAAGTGGTTATATAGCCAGCCAACTTGTGTCCATTCTCTTCTTTCTGATAGAATCCTGATTTTGTACTAATATCCACCTTCCTCCCCAGAGCTGTATGCTTGAGAGGGAGTTGCCCGTGCTTCCAGCTGTAGCAGGCAAACTCCGATCAGGTTAAGTCAGCCCTAGTTATTCCATTTCCCTTGCCAGTAATTGGGTTAGAGGTTGCTGATATATATCTGTCACGGCCAATACAATGTGAGAAAGGTGGAAGAGGAAGGGAGGCCAGTGTTTCTGGGGAAAGTTTCCTTGTTCTCACAAAGGACACACAACAACAACAACAAAACAAAATCCAGTGCCGTTTAGTCAATTCCGACTCCTAGCAGTCCTATAGGGCAGAGGAGAATGGCTCTGTAGAGTTTCCAAGCAGTGCCTGGCACCTTTGAACTGCTGACCTTATGATTAGCAGATGTAGCACTTAACCACTATGCCGTCAGGGTTTCCAAAGACAAGACAGGAGAATCCAAAAGGTGGAACAGGAGTCTTGATCATACAAATCTAAAGTTGTTCTACTGCTGAACTTCTCTGTATGATACAATACATGTCATTATTTCAAAGAATGAAGTCAGTTTGTAGTTGCAGCTAAAGTTATTCTGCTACATCTTTCCTGCATAACATCGTTCTAGTGTGGTCACAGGCCGTTTTTAAAATTTCTCACAGTACAAATGAATCTAGATAATGATGAAGAAGATGTACATTGCAGAGAATAATTTTCAACTGCTCGTAAACCCAGATCAACACTAGGATGGACACAGAGATGTGTCACAAAACCTGATGGAATCTACTTGCTCCAGAGTTCCTTGTCAGGCAGGCATCACAGTTGAACTTTTTCTTCTGCCCAGTTCTGCTTCCTTACCCTTCCTTTACCTGGTGTTGATCTCTAATAAATATCTGGCATCCTAAACACCATCTCAAGCATTTGTTTCTGGAGGACTCAACCTGTTACACCAGGCCAGCTTTCCGTTGGCTTCTGTCCTGTCTCTACGTGTTCAGTGACAGTATATCTCCAGCAATCATTCAGTGCCTTTCTGAACTCTGATGTGCTAGCCAATTGACCAGAGAGATTTTTTTTCTTTCTGAAGATTGATTTCCAGATGTAGGAAAAATTTCTTTCTAGGATGTTTGGCAGTAGGGTCTTTATTTTTTTGTTTACAGAGGAAAACCCAATCCCCATTCATAAGGGACACTTTCTGGCTATGTACCTACAAAAGGCCAATCATGAAGTAGTGTGGTGTTCATATATTGTCTGGCTGGTACTGTCTTTTCTATGGTCATGGAAACCCTGGTGGTGTGGTGGTTAAGTGCTACAGCTGCTGATCAGAACATCAGCAATTCAAATCCACCAGGCTCTCCTTGGCAAGTCTGTGGGGCAGTTCTACTCTGTCTACAGGGTCACTATGCATCAGAATTGGCTCAATGGTTGTGGGCTTCCCATAGCTATATTGTTGGATTGCAGTAGTGATGACTTCAGACAAGTTGGTTAATTCTCTGAGCCTCAGCTGTCTGTGTTTGAGTAGTAATACTGTCTCCCTTTTAGAAAAGTAGTTAGAATTAAATGGCATAATGTGTGAAGGACACCTAGGACAGTGCTCATTCTTATTCTCCCTCCCCATCCTTACTTCCCTTTGCCCCAATAAATTTTGCATCTTGATAATATCAGGTTAAAATGAATATCAAAGGCAATTTGAAGGGGAAAGTAAGTCCTATCTGGTAGTAAACTTGTGAATTTGTAATGGAATGTTGGAAACTTAACATAACTGTCTGTTTTTCCAGGTCTTGCAGGTTTTCTGCCCATGACGGGATGCTGTCTTACCACTTTTCTATATCTTGTTTTAGTGGAAGATTTCATTCCCGTTGTGTAAGGTGGAGACCTGTCCTTCTCTGATAGGTTCTCACCTTACACGGACTCCGGCTTTCACAGGTTTTACTGTGTATAGAAGTGAGGAGGAGTAGGTTCTATTTGTTGGGATAAGATGGAGATTTTGCAGGTACAATGACTGTATCCTAGAGTTCTTTGATTGACTGCATTAATATGACTGACAGACTGGTATCTGTCACATTGTTTCAGAGCCCTGGTCCGTGGCGAGACTTCTGCAGGTAAGTCCAGTTACTAGTGTTGAGGTCAGGGGCCTGCTGATCTGATAAATGTGGACAGATGCAACTGGGCTGTTCTTTTAAACCTAGGGTGGTACATTTAATCTACTGACCAGGTTATGCCACCCAGGAGCATGATAAATGATGACCAAGGACCTCTATGTCTCTTTCCCTCTTCTCCTTTTAACTTCTTTCTTTCTATTAAAGTATAATTTACTTATGGTAAAATCCACTTGTGTTACATATACAACTCACAGATTTTTAGTAAATTTTTAGAGTGGTGCCATCACCACAATCCAACTCTAGAACATTTCCTTCACCCCTGAAGGATCCATTGTGTTCATTCACAGTCATTCCTGTTCCCAGATCTGTTCCCAGGCAATCACAGATGTACTTTCTATGGTTATAGATTTGCTGTTTCTAGACATTTCATATCAATGGCATTAGACAGTATGTGGTCTTTTCTATCTGGCTTCTTGCACACAGCATCGTGTTTTTGAAGTTTAACCATGTCCTAACATGTATGTGTTAACACTTTGTTCCTTTTTGATTACTGAGTATTATATCACTGTATGCATATACCACATTTTGTTTCTCTGTCTACTAGTTGATGCATTTGTGTCGCTTCTATTTGGTGGCTATTAGAAATAATACTGTGGTGAACATTTGTGTACGGGTCTTTGTGTGGGCATGTGCATTCATTTCTCTTCCACTTGTAAGGAGAATTCTTGGATCATATAGTAAATATATATTTAATATTCTAAGGAACTGCTACACTGCCTCCCAAAGTGGCTGTACCACTTCCTGTATTTGTTACTTTTGATTTTAGTAGTTATTATGAAGTTAATTTAATAAGAAACAGATGATTAACTACCATGCCCACTGCTGTCAAATCTATCCCAACTCATAGTAAGCCTATAGGACAGAGTGGATCTGTCCCTTGGGGTTTCCAAGGCCATAATTTTTACAGATACAGATTTATTTGTCCTGAGGGGCCACTGATGTGTTTGAACTGCCAACCTTTTGGTTAGCTGCCTAGAGCTTTAATCACTAGACTATCAAGGTCCCCTGTTATTAGCTACAGAACGGGGTAATTACATAGTGGACACTGGGATGCAACACCCAGATGTCTTTCAGAACGGAATCACCTATTCCTCCTATTTCCCAGAGTCCTCAGCTGTCACTCCTGTCTAAGAGTTGTCCTTGGTTCAAGAGGCACCTCTCTCAGGGTCATGGTTCCTTCATGGAGAAGCCCATACTCAGTGTCTGTTTGATTTGAGGCTATGAAGGCCCAGTCTCCTTGCCCAGTCTCAGGACAACACCAAGGGCTATCCCAGCATCAGAGCTCTCTGTGCGGATCACCTGAGTCCTTTGTTAGAAATGCTTTCTGACCCAGCGCTTGCCTTCTTTTTTCCCTCCCCCCAGGAAAAGGGTTGATCCCTATAGTACTTCCTAATAAACCTTCTACGCTTACTGTCTGTCTTAGAATCTGCTCTTTAAGGAATACAACCTGCAACAAATTGCTACAGTTTAAATTCTATTTATATTTGTTTTACTAAGCAGATGTCCCCTGTTGGCAAGAATCAGAGTATTTTCTTGAAGCCTGAAGACAAATCCTGTTACAAGGAGCATTGGTGGTGCACCAGTTAAGTGCTCAGCTGCTAACCAAAAGGTTGACAGTTTGAACACACTAGCGGCTCCACAGGAGAGAAGACCTGGTAACCTACTTCTATGAAGATTGCCAGCCAAGTGCTGTCGCATGAAGATTAACTCTCCCAAAATAAATAAAAATAAACCAAACCTACATTGAGTCTGACTCAGAGCTACGCTATAAGACAAAGTAGAACTGCTCATAGAATTTTCAAAGAGCAGCTGGTGGATTTGAACCGCCAACCTTTGTAGCACTTTAACCACCATGCCATCATGGTTGGTTAGAGCTTAAGAAATCCTATGGGGGAGTTTTACTGCGTCCTGTAGGGTAGCTGTGAGTTGTGATCAGCTCAATAGCAAAAACAGAAATCAGCTTGTTATCTCAGTAATCTACCAAGAGAGGGCAGTGAAATGCTAGTTATCCTAGCAGCTGTGTGGCAAGAATAAAGCAAAATTTAATTATCACAGAAATTCCCAACACTTTGTTCTCTGAAAAAATAGTTTTGGTTGGCTTTTCCCATATTAACTAGGGATCAGTAGGGTATGTAGAAATAGATGTCACTTAGTGTGTGTGCTCTGAGCAAAGTAGAATTCTGAAGAATATGTTTTTATCTGTGCACTGGCTGTGGTAATTTTTCAACTAATGTTGAAATTCGTGGTATAGCAGTATTTGAATAACAATGGATTTAAAAGAAAAAATCAAGTCAGGGATGAGTCTAAAATCAGAGGTAGGCTCCAGAGTTTATCTAGTGCAATCCTTTCGTTTTACCGGCAGAAACACGCGGTGTTGAGAGTGGTAGTGGTAGCTGAGGAGCACGAAGGAGAATGAGGACTGAAATCTGGTCACATGCTTTTCTCACGATAGCTGGATCTCCTTCTTCTGTTACAAGATTTTGGTTCTCTCTAGTTTTTCAGGGACATAAAATCTTTTTTTCATAAAGAAACACGCTGCAGAGATTGTCATGAAACGTGAGGGGTGACAAGTGCCAGCACTGCCTGGTCAGGCTGTCTATGGTAATGGCCAGTGACTTTTAAGTCTGTCTTCCTCCAGAGCTGTCCCCCCCCCTCGACTCCTGAGTGATTTCAGTCATTTTTAGTAGTACTGTAAGGAATGTTTTTGAAATGTGTTAACTATTTAGATTTTTTTCTTTTTTTGCCATCTCAACATGAGTTGTGTAAATTTGTATAGTCGAGTCTAGTCGACCAATTTCCCTTTTACATGATTCAGTTTCCCTTTGTGTTCTCTAAAACTCTTCCTGCATGAAAAACTATTGTTTAGGGAGATAAAACTCTAGCAGACAAGTTCTTGAATGAAAAAGAGGAGTGTGCTGTCTGTCACCCGGGCAAGGAAACAGAAGGAGCTGCAGATATGCGAGCATGCAAAATTAATTTGGATTGTATACTTTCACTTAGTCACAGTAAAACAAACAAACAAACGAAAACAACTAACAGACAAGTTATTAGCAAAGTGAAAATTAAATAAGCACTCCCCTCCTTTCTGTTAATATTATATCATCTAAAGTCTTTGTTTGGTAAAACCAGGAAATATCTTAGTTACAGACCTATTAATTTTAATACAAGTATGTTAAAAGAATTTCCACATGCTGGGGTTCTTTGTTCAAATGTGAGGTGGAGTTCAGTGCCCTTTATTTTTTTGATGACCTTCTTTTCACATGAATTGAAATTCTTTCTACATTTACTTCTCTTTGTAAATATATACCCTTGTTGTGGTAGAATCCTAAAGAATGTTGTTGTTAGGTGCTGTTGAGTCAGTTCTGACTCATAGTGACACCGTGAACAGCAGAAGGAAATGGCCCAACCTTGCGCCGTGCCCACAATCGTTTTTATTCTTAAGCCCATCACTGAAGCCACTGTATCCATCCATCCCATCGACGGTCTTTTTCTGCCCCCCGCCACCGACCCTCCACTCTACCAAGCGTGATGTCCTTCTCCAGGAATTAATCCCTCCTGAAAACATGTCCAAAGTGTGTAAGACGCAGCCTTGCCTTGTTTGCTTCCAAGGAGCACTCTGTTTGTACTTCTTCCAGAACAGATCTGTTGATTCTTTTGCTGGTCCATGGTGCATTCAACATTCTTTTCCAGCACTGCAATTCAAAGGCATCAGTTCTCCTTCTGTCTTCTTTGTTCATTGTCCAGCTTTCACATGCATATGATGCAATTGAAAATACCATGGCTTGGGTCAGGAGCACTTTAGTCTTCAAGATGATATGTTTGCTTTTCAACACTATAAAGAGATCCTTTACAGCAGATTTCCCCAATGCAATGCATCTTTTGAATAAGGAAGTATAATTATAAATATGTTGCTTACTGGATGGGTTAATTTTTTTCTTTCTTTATAAATGTTTTTTGAATTTATGTGCTCTGTGTGTATGTGTGTGTGTGTGTGTGAGCTGGAGAGGAGGGAAAAAGGGGAGTGGGGAGACAGAGGAGAGGGAAGTGGGAGACAAGGGAGGGAAAGAGATTTTTTCGTGGTCAGTTTCTGCCTGTTTTCTGCCAGATGAGATCTGAGGTCGCTTTTTCACCTGCAGAGTCCGTCATGCTTCAAGGATTAATTCTTTCAACACTGAGGGTGCTTGTTAAGGAGTCCAAGGCCATTGCCTCACTATCAGTTCAGCATTAATTTAGCTTTGCACTGTTCCAGTTCTGACTCCATAGATTCCCTGTTCTTCATGTGTTTCCTTTGAACTTTGTGTAAATGATCTAAGTTTTCTGATTTTCAGTTTCCTTATACATAAAGTGTGGCGAAGAATTCCTAAAATAAGCAAACAAATACATAAATGAAGAATACCTAACTTTCTGCAGTGAGGGGAGGATTACATCAGAAGGTAGCTATAAAATGCTGACTCAGTACATGGTATCATTACTTCGTCATCATCTTTAAAAACTGCCATTTATACTGAGGTATAGATAACTAACTTCAGCTTGTGTTGCATACCCTACATTTCTCATTCCATCCCAAACAGTAAGGGAATTTTGATAGGACCTAATCCTCATACATAGGGGATGCATTTCCAATAGAATTTCAGGCATTAACGCATAGAAGGATCTGATGGAAATGCCTTTATAGCTTCTTCAGAACTTCCAATGTTATTCTGACTTCCAGTGTTATTCTGCGTAAGGAGTTGATCTTTTTTCCTTTGGGTATGACTTTCAGGCTTCAGCAAACTTGGATTTTCATTCATTCATCAGCATAATTACTTCACCCATTTATTCTCCCCTCTGGCCTGTATTAATTCCCTCTCCATTCTACTAGTGGTGTCTTGTCTTATGCCATATACCAGCTAGTTTGAAATATGACACTCTTGTGATGATTGTTATATATTTGCATGTTGTCTATGAAATACCCTGAATTGTGGTTCATAACTAGCTCTATGGAAGTTATAGTTCTAAACTGAAGATTTGAAAACTCAGATTGTTATGGCCCCAACACATGGTAGGCTTTTGATAAGCGCTTGTTGCTGATAACAGATTAGCTGAGCACTCAGATTTCTGAAATACGGTCCTGTAACTCTTTCATTGTTTAAGAGAATAAAAATTATATTTTACTCCTTAAAAATAAACTGATAGGATTAAAAATATTTTTGTTTTTTTATGAAGAATATAATTTGGGGGAGTAGTTAGGTAAGCTTGGGCCAGTTAATAGAGATATTGTGTCCATTCAAATAATGTGATTTGTGAAGAAGTATTTTGTAGACTATGTTATGTATGTAAGAATCATAATCATTATTAACAAAAAATAGGGTAAACCACACTTGCACTCACTGTTTCTAATGACCATAGGGACTTCAAAGGCATAAAACTGTGGCCTACAGGTAGATAATCTCTGGGCATATCCTTGTGATTCCTTTCAACCTTGAGAGTCCATGAAAATTTAAGCAGGGATTCAAAGTAATAAAAATATTAACACAACTCCAGCTACAGACACAGAAGACATGTATTTGTCCTGTATATTAACTGACAAGAGTTGAGGGTCAGATTTGTTAGAAATTGCTACTGTAATGATGTCTGATGTTAGACTATTAAAAATAATTTTTATAGCCATGAAGAGTCAGGAAGGCTCTCTTTCCCTGACATATCCTAACCACTTACAATGAACTGACTTTCTGATGAGGTACTTTGTAAAAGCATCCATTTTATCACCTCATTAATCAAGTTTCACTGCAAACCTAAATGGGGTGTTATTTCATTTAGAAGAAAATCACTTTCAAGGTAGTCAAAGGGCAGCTGAGTTAGAAGTTTACAAGTCACAGCTATAGGAAAAAAAAAGTGAGTATCTTTTCTCACTGGTTTTCCTTTATAAGTAAGTGTTCTGGTGCTACAAGTCATATAGCCTTCCAAGGCTCACAGAATTTTCATCACCTCAAACTCTTCTTTCCCATATTTATTAGTATGCTGATAGTTGATGGCAAGAAAGAAACTCTGGCATTTGGAAGAGCTAAAATATTGGTGGTGGGTCTCTTATTACAAGCCTCTGTTTCTTTCCAAGTACTCCCTAATTAGGCTGGGGCCTAGAGCACAGTGCATAGCTGTATTTAACCACCTGAGAAGTGTCTCTGGAAAGATGCTGGCTCAGCCTAACTGGATTGTATCCTGGCTGTCTTTGGGTGATAGCTTTATTTTTTAACTCCACTCTTGTTTCATATGATTGCTGAAGTCAGATTATAGTAAGAATAGCTTGGATTCCATTCTTAAATACATACTTTGTTTTCAGTTTTATAGGATTGATAACTATCTTCCCTTTCTCTTGCCATTTGTTGGGTGATGTGAGGTCAGTTCCTACTCACAGTGATCCTGTGTGCACCCTAGTGAAACACTGCCCAGTCCTGTGCCATCCTCGCAATCATTGCTGTATTTGAGCCTGTGGTTGTGCCACTGTGTTAGTCCATCTTGTTGATGATCATCCTTTCTTTTGTTGACTCTCTACTTTACCAAGCATGATGTCCTTCTCCAGGTCCTTCCTGCTCAAAAGTATATGAGATGAAGTCTTGCTATCTTCACTTCTAAAGAGCATTCTGGTTATACTTCTTCCAAGAGAGATTTGTTCCTTCTTCTGGACATCCATGGTATATTCATTATTGTTTGACAACACCATAATTCAAAGGCATCAATTCTCCTCTGATCTTCTGTGTTTGTTGTCTAGCTTTCACATACATATGATGTGATTGAAAACACCGTGATTTGGGTGAAGTGCACTGTAGTCCTCAAAGTGACACCTTTGTTTTTTTAAAATACCTTGAAGAGATTTGCAGTAGGTTTGCCCAGTGTAATACATCCTTTGATTTCTTGACGGCCTCTAGATCAAAGTAAAATGAAATCTTTGACAACTCCAGTCTTTTCTTCATTTATCATGGTGTTGCTTATTGGTCAAGTTATGAGGAGTTTTGTTTTCTTGAAAGTCTCAAGAAGAGATCTGATATGTTGATAAGTGATGACCAAACACAAGATGAGCTGTGGGATGACATCAAGGACATCACCCATGAAGAAAACGAAAGTGATTTAAAAAGCTGAAAAAAAGAAAAGATCAAAATGGATGTCAGAAGAGATTCTGAAATTTGCTCTTGAATGTAGATTAGCTGAAGCAAATGAAACAAATGATGAAGTAGAACAGCTGAACAGATTTCAAAGGGTGGTGCAAGAAAATAAAATATTAAAATGAAATGTGTAAATACATGAAGCTAGAAAACCAAAAAGAAAGAGCACACTCAGCTTTTCTCAAACAAAAAGAAGAGAAGAAAAAAAATTCAAGCCTCACTTTGCAATAGGGAAAGATTCTGTGGACAAAACAGTGAGCCACGCAGGAAGTATCAGAAAAAGATGGGAAGAATGCAGAGTCACTGTACAAAAAAATTTTGGCTGACATTCAACCATTTCAGGAGGTAGCATATGATCAAGAACCACTGATACGGTACTGGAGGCACTGGCAAAAATCAAGGGTCCAGGAATTGATAAGATACCAGTTGAGATATTTCAACAAACTTATTTAGTACTGGAGGTGCTCATTGTGCTATGCCAAGAAATTTGAGAGACAGCTACCTGGTCAACCAACTGAAACAGATCCATATTTGTGTTTAATCCAAAGAAAGGTGATTAAACCAAATGCAAAATTATTGAACAATATCATTAATATCACACACAAGTCAAAATTTTGCTGAAGATAATCCAAAAAGAAATGCATCAATACATCAACAGGGAATTGCCACAAATTCAAGCCAGGTTGAGAAGGTCACATGAAATGAGGGGTATCACTACAGATGTCAAGTGGGTCTTGACTGAAAGGAGAGTACCAGAAAGATGTTTACCTGTGTTTTATCAACTATACAAGAGCACTTGACTATGTTAATCATAACAAATTATGGAAAATCATTTCAAAGAATAGGAATTCCAGAACACTTAACTGTGATTATGAGAAATCTACACATAGAACAAGAATAAGTCATGAGAACAGAACAAGGGAATACTTAAAAAAAAATCCAAACCTGCTGCCATCGAGTCGATTTTGACTGATAGCAACCCTATAGGAGAGTTAGGGATACTCTGTGGGTTAAAATCAGGAAAGGTATGCATCAGGTTTGTGTACTTTCACCATACTTAATCTATATGCAGATTAGGTATTCTGAGAAGCTGAATTACGTGAATAATGTGGCATCAGGACTGACAACGTGCATTATGTCTACTAAAGAGCACATAACTAATTATATTAAGAGGCAAATGAAATAAGGGCCAGTGAAGAATGTTCATAATATGCTTTGAAAGTACATCAAACTTAATAAAAGAATCAGGGAAGACTTTCTGGAAAATGTAGCCTTTGAGTTGAGATTTTAAAGGTGAGAGGAGTTTTATAGGCAAAAATAGGCAAAAGAGCATGTCACAGTCAGTGAACAGGGTAGATGAAGACAGGAGTTATGAGAATGCTGGGTATGTTGCTGGCATGGCAAATGGACCAGTGTTGCTGAGTGTAGGTTACACAGCTGGGTATAATAGGAGACAAAACTAGAGAGAATGTTGGGACTGGATCAAGGAGGGTCTTGAATATGGTAGGCTAAGGAGCTTTACACTACTACGATCTGTCCCTATGGAGTTTGAAATGAGCTGAAATTCTTTCTTTGCTTTCTAAAAGTCATCACCTACCTTTTCGTTGAATTATTCCAGGGTTTTAGCTTGGGTTTCAGAAACCCTGGCAGCATAGTTGTTAAGTGCTACGTCTGTTAATCAAAAGGTTGGTAGTTCAAATCTGCCACATGCTCCCTGGAAACTATGGAGCAGTTCTACTCTGTCCTATACGGTAGCTATGAGTAGGAATCGACTTGACAGCAGTGGGTTTGGTTTGTTTTTTTATCTTCAATTTCAAAGCAATATATTTTAGTGAAGAGAAATCTCATTTGGGAGACTTGTTCCTTAATAGGGGTAGAACTGACCTATTGCAACATTTAGGAGGAACCAGTCCTGGCCAAATGTATGGTCGTAGCACTCTGACAATTGTGACTGGTTTAAGGATGGGCTTGTGGTCATACCAGGCCATTCAGAGCCAAAGACTCAATTATTTGACTTTTATTGAAACTTTCAGAGAAGAGTCATGATTTTCCTCTGGGTTTGCTGAGAAAATAGATATAATTTTACATCTCCTGAGAGCCATCTTGCTACCACTTCAGTAAGAATGGAGCCAACTGGGGAGAAAGCAGAATCAGGAGCCAGAGAGAGAGAGGGAGAGAGAGACAGAGACAGCTTTATGATGACCCTGCTTGAGCATCAGCGGTGCTGGAAGTCGGCACTATGGTCATCGCTTTTTAGTTACGTGCTAAAATTATTTTCTTTCTGGACCATTATTATAGGGGCTTAAGAAAGGACCTATGTACAGAAGAAAATATTCTTGGATGGCTACAAGGGCAGGAGGGAAGAGGGGACAGGGTTGTTCATAGATTAAATAGTTGATAGGAATTTGGTTAAGTGAAGGGAGTGACAGCATGCAGTAGAGGCAGCTCAGCATTACTGGACTACACTAGAAGCTAAAAGCTGACAGCTAAATTCAACTCAACATTTCAAGGACAGAGTGGCAGGGGTCTTGAGATGGTGTTTTCAGAGGAAATTGAGGTCAATTGGCATGACTAGTCTTTTTCCACGAGAGTCTTCTACACCACACATTGGTGAGTGGCGTCTGGGGTCGTGAAAGCCAGCAAGCTGCCACTTGAGGAACAGTGATTAGTTCCAACCAAACTGAAATGGATCGCAACAAAGAACATCAAAGACATGAGCAAAAATGAGCCCAGGAGACAGAAGGACCCGTGTGATCGAGAGACCACGTCAACATGAGGTCAGAAGAACCAGATGGCACCTGGCCACCACCAAAGGCAGCCCTGATAGGGGACACAGTGTGGAGTCCCGCACACAACATGAGAAAAGGGGGTGTGCCGATCTAAAACTCTGTTAAAAGACCAGACTCGATGGGCTGACAACCTGCAGGGTCCCCTGAGAATGTGTCCCCTGGACTTGCTGCTGGCCCAGAGCTGAAACCAGTACTGAAGCTGACACCTCAGACAGAGGACGGACTGGACTTGGGGACACAGAGTGATGTGCATGGTGTGTGCATGTGCACTTTATGGTTTAATGTGTATAAGAGGCTGTCCTATTGGTTTCTTTTTGAAGGTGAGAGGAGTGGGTGGAGATGAAGGGACAAGTGTTGGTTGAGTGGATATGGGAAGAGTGGAAAAGAAGAGTGTGCTGTCACAGGGTGAGGAGAGCAGATAGAGTTACACAGAGGTGAGTACTTGGGGTATTATGTGGAAAATTGACTTGGATTGTAAACTTTCACTTAATCACAATAAAAAAATTCCCTTTTTTCCTTTGGCCATTTTCTGTCACTGGCTAATAAGCATACGTAAATACTTGAGGTGTTAGCATTTGAACTCAGAGGAAGGAAAGTCATTGCTGGAAACTGAAGTGCCTGGGAAGTCATCATGTTGGAGACAGAGATTATAATGAGCTTTGAAGGATGGCTAGGATGGCTTCGACATAGCAGGCCCAGGTCTTTGCATCGTGCCCTGGGGCTGTGCTGGGCATTGTGCTTCTCCGTACCTGGCTCAAGGAAGGGTCACCTCCAGGTCCTCCCCAGATCACTTCTTACTGGAGGGAGGAGTGGCCACACCACTTTTCTGCTGTGTGCCCAGTGTGAGGCATGAGTGTAAAGGTACTTTAGCTTGCGGCAGTTCTGGCACACAGGGAAGATTGAGATGAGGGTGATTCTGGCCATTTTGAGAAGGTGAGGGACCGGTCACATCGTGTGCTTGGTTTTCTCTCCTTAATTCTCACCCAGAATGTTTTTCTTGGTGAAATTTGTCTGAAATGAACATCAAGGACAATCTGAAAGGGCAACTCATTGGCTGCGAATAGAAATGGAGTAAAATACTTGCTGTGAACGTTGAGGACCAGCTATCTGTCTGTGTTAGTCTTCAGGTATCCACCTTACAGGCCCCAGGGTCCTCACTTCTAATTGTGGGACTCTGGGGGAGAGGTCTGTGTGTGGTTCCAAGTCTAAGTCTCCCATTACACACTGAATGGTAAAGCAGACATGAAAGTGGACAGATTTTCCAAGCGGGCACTGATGTCCTTCATGCTGCTGACTCTGGCATTGCTATTGCTGTTGAGCTGTCATGGTAATCATGATCTCGGCAGGCATATCACAGCTCCAGTTAGATTGCAGATGGTTGACACCCAAGCCAACAGAAAATGTGCATAATCCTTGGGATAGCAGATTCTAACAAATCCTCTAGAGACAGCAGGACAGGCAACCCATGCCCAGGCTGTTCTAAATTCCCAGCTAGTTAGGCAGCAGAAGATAAGAGGCAGGCATTTAAGTAACAGTAAAATGTTAGGCTGACTCTAGATTGGAACAGCTTTGCCTTTTTCAACTGAACACATCTCTTTCTTCCTTTCAGTTGCCCTGTTATCTGTCTCTGAATCCCAAATCAAGCATTAAAAACCAAACCAAACCCCATGCCTTCTAGTTGATTCCATCTCACAGTGCCCTATATGACAGAGCAGAACTGCTCCGTAGAGTTTCCAAGGAGTGCTTGGCGAATTTGAGCTGCCAAACTTTGGGTTAGCCGATGAGACACTTAACCACTATGCCACCACTTTTTCCAATCAAGCGTTACTCCTTATTAAATCCTAGTTGAACAGAAAGTTCTTCATTTTTGTGAATGTTATTAATTCTGTCTTTATGAGAAAATTACATGAAGGTAAACTGACAGCAATCAAGGCAGTTTGGTGCAGTGAAAATGTGACTGAACTTGGGTATGGATACTTGTCTTTTCCTGATGGTTTTGTATTGAAACTCTATGGGCCTTAATTTCCCAATCTGTAAAATAACAAACTAGAGTCAATTTATTAGTGTGTTATTGCTGTTATAACAAATTACCCCAAACTTAGTGGTTCAGGCAACACGGTGCAGTATTTAAGTGCTGTGATTGCTAACCCAAAGATCAGCAGTTCAAATCTACCAGACACTCCTAGGAAACTCTAAGTTTTACTCCGTCCTGTTGGGGCTGCTATGAGTTGGAACCAGCTTGATAGCAATGAGTTTGGTTGGTTTATAAATTTATTATCCTAGCATTCAGAGGTCAGAAGCCCATAATCAGTTTCACTGGGCTGAGATCAATCAAGCTGTCAGCAGTGCTGCCTTCCTTTCTGGAGGCTCTAGGGGAGAATTAATTCCCCTGGCCTCTTCCAGCTTCTAGAGGTCACTACATTCCTTGGCTTACGCCTGCCTCTCTCATCTTCAAATCTAGCAATGGCAGTTCTTAGTCTTTCTCACGCTGTGTCTCTGTGACCTGTTCTTCTGCCTTCTTATTTCACTCGTAAGCATTCATGTTGTTAGATTGGAACTTTCAAGATGATATGGGATAATCTCCCCCAATCACACCTGCAAAGTCCCTTTGGTCATGTAAAACAACATATTCATATATTCTGGGGGGTCTGTGGACATCTTTGGTGGGCTGTGCCTGTTAGTCAGTGAATCCGCAAGTCTCTATCAGCATTTCATTCTGTTAGAAGCTTATTATATACTCAGCTCACCCCGGAAATCAGGGATATGATCCAGGTCCACTTCTGATTCAGCCCATTCTCGGGTAACTAGGGGCTGCCAACTGGCAACCAACAGGTCGAATCTGTCACGTAGTAATGTCACTTGACCTACATGTTTAACAAACTTCTAACTGAAAAAAATTTAAATTAGAAGACATAAAAACACATGTTTCTGATTTGTCTTAAAGAAAGGGACAAAAAAGGAGAATATGATGACAGGTGGCATTTTTTTTTTGAATGGCAGCGCTTGTCCAGAACTGAGAAGTACCTATTCATTGTCTTCTGTATGTGGGATATTTGTACCTGCTTGTTTATGTTATCCATCACTCGGCCGTGAGTTTGTCTTATTGTGGTGTCTTGTGTGCTGCTGTGATGGTGGAAACCGTGCCACTGGTATTTCAAATATCATCAGGATCATCTATGGTGGATGGGCTTAGAGGAGCTTCTAGACTCAGACAGACTAGGAAGAAAGGCCTGGTAATCTTCCAAATATTAGCTGATGAAAATTGTATGGGTCACAACAGAACACTGTCCTACTTGCTTGCTTTGGACACACCGTTGGGAGAGATCAATCCCTGGAAGAAAACAACATGTTTGGTGAAGTACAGGGCCAGTAAGGGGGAGGCAGACCCTCAGTGAGATGAATTGGCACGGTAGCTCCAGTGATGGTCTGAAACATGCCAGCAACTGTGAGGATGATGCAGGACAGGACGGTGTTTCATTCTGTTATACGCAAGGTCACTGCGTACCAGAGCTCACTTGATGGCGGTTATTTATGTGTTTATATTACCTACTTGGTATCTGTGTAAACATTTGAATTTTCAACCTTGTGTTCTTTCTCTTCTGTGACTTAACCCTACCATAAAAGTTGATCTTTATCCTGATGGCCAAGAAGTGCTGCTGGTTCCTGAGTCATTAGTTATGTTTTATTCATTAAGTATTGAGCTAAACAAATAGATTACTGTATTTTATCTTTGTTGATTTTTTTTCTGGTTTTGGAAACAATACATACATTATGACACTCTAGAAAACCTTCCAACTATGTACAATTATACATCATCTACTAAGCATTCCTGTTAAGTGAGGTTGTCAGTATTATTTGCTTCCCTCTGTTTTTAAAACAAATAATAAAAGTGATGACTGCTTCTAGGTATTAAATTTCTAGCTTTCTTTATTCAAATGTATTTTCCAACCATTCTAAGAACAAGTGGTACTTTAATAACCTGAAAAAAACTCAGTGGAAGTTAATTATTTCCAAAGCATCCTTTTGCCACTAGGCTTTGTGCTGCTACTACTGAGCTCCAGGCAGAGAGTTGGATGGAAAATTATTCATTGTTTGGCATTTTGAGACTTCTAATTCCCTTCTTAGATTATTTAGAGTTGTTTATAACCCAAAAGGCAAGAGGATGAGATTTACTGATAAAAACTAAAGTAAAATAAAAATACAAACTAAGAATGCAGAACTCAAATTCCTGTGAAAAGCTCAGACTTAAAGGTCTGACTGACACTAGAGGAACCTGGGAAGACATGGCCCCCAGACTCTCTGTTAACTCAGAACTAAAGCCATTTCGTAAGCCAACTCTTCAGACAAAGATTAGACTGAGTTATAAAATAAAATAATACTCAAAAGAAGTGTTCTTTTTAGTTCAAGTAAGTATTTGAGGCTAAATAGGCAGCTCCTGTCCAGAGGTAAGACAAGAAGTCACAAAGGGGCAGAAGCTGTTTGCCTGGACATAGGAAACCCTGTAGTGGGAAGGAGGAGTGTGTTCTCACATTATAGGGAGAACAACTAGGGTCACGTAACAATATGTGTATAAATTTTTGTATGAAAACTAACTTGAGTTGTACACCTTAACCTAAAGAACAATAAACAAAAAAGAATGATGACCCCTAGCCACCACTTATCTGATATAATAACACAATTAATACCTTTGTTGAAAAGGGCAAACATGCAAAGAACTCATATTTGAGGTTTTCATACTGTGTTGAATGATTGTATCCTTTAATATAATTTACAATCTCTTTAGCTGTGTTTTTGTAACATCTAAGTCCTTTAACTGTGCTATTAATTTCAATTACAATCTCAATAGCCATAGATGTACAAAAACAACAAGAAGAAATTTCACTAAAGATAATCAAATTTTTTTTCCTCAGGCTGATGTTCCTTCCCCTTTTGAAGGAAAAACGGGAAATAGAAAGTGAACCAAGACTTAATCACGTAGATTGAGCCCATGTCTGAACTCAAAAGCTTTTCCGCAATGCCCTTCTTCCTTTAGAACACTGTAACATACTGGATTTATACAATTAACTGGAATTTTTTGAAGCTGAAAATCCTTATGGATGAAACACATCATAAAGTCTAATTGGTAACGAATTAGGAGCTACACAGTCTAAATCAAGTGTTCCCCATTGTTGGTTTTGGAAAAATGATGAGTCAGTAGAGAACTTGGTTTTGTCGATAAGGATACGCTTTGAACATTTTCATGTTAGAGTGTTTTGTTATTTAATACATTAAAAAACAAAAACAAAAAATGAGGCACAGTTTCACATTATCTGTCTGCTGCCTGAATATTCAACAAGAGAGACATTTTTGCAACTTTTCCTCTTAGAATTAGGATTCCTTGCTTTGCTGTTCCTATTTCCCACTGTACCTGGTGAAAGAATGGATTTTCCCCTTCATTGAAAGGGTTGGCTGGGTGCATATAGCAAATTGGGAAGTAAGTGGTTTGATTGAAACTGCTTGAGGTTGTAACTTTCAATTTTCCTAGTTTTCGTTCTCTCCCTGAGACCACTGAGTTCTTCGTATCTGTGAAAAAAGGTAAAAAGGGAAGCTTGTAATGAGCTTGGCTGCCTTCATTCCCTAGTGCTGCCACTCAGGCTTGTATTTTGCGATATTTGACAGTTCAGCAGTCTCAAAAGGGTGAATCTATTTAGGGATTACTTTTGTCTTGTATTTTGGGATAGTAGACAGTGTGGGCAGATTGTGCAAATGTTTTTAAACAGCTCATGAGGTGTGTTAGTGTGTGTGTGTGTACATGTGGATCTGCTTAAAGGGGAATCCAAAACCTCCTGTAGAACTCTTATTTTCTACTTTTTTTTGTAGACTTTTTAGATTTGGTTGTCCTAGAAACCACACTTATGTAGCCTGTGGAGAAGAAAAGGACGTAGTTCAAACATTTAATTCTATCTCCATTTTGCAGATACTGTGTATTTTACAAGCAATGAGAATTTTTCTCAGAAACGTTTATTAATTGTTTCTGGTAGAACAGCCTATTTTACCATTTTCTTTATTTAAATCTGTAAATTAGGATGCCAGCTGTCACTGTATGCATTATATTTGATTTGAGGGTTCAGTGGAATGCATAGTTTGTAGACGACTAAAATTCTCTTGAGATTTGTTTTGCTAAGTGTCAAAGGCAGGTAGCACCACACTGCGCTAGAGAACACAGAGCTTCTTTTCCCTGTTTGTTTGGCATGCCAATCCATCAGGAAGACACCTTCTGAGTTAGGGGCAAGAGATCCCCCGCCCCCTGCCATGTGGAACAAATGGCCCCTGATAAACCAGCTGATGCCACTATTGAGACAGGAAAGAGGAGAGGAAGCCTTGACACACACCTGGACGTGAGCTACTGGGGCCCCTCTGTTCCCTCCACATGAATTGCGTTGCTCCCAGGCAGCTGGGAACGTCTGACTTCCTGATTACACCTGTAATTCTAGGTACATTCTGTTCTCTCTTTTTCTTCGCTGTACTTTCTTCTCTTCTGTCTACAACTGCCTCCTCTCTCTACTTCAGCTACCCCGAATTGCTGGAGCATGCTCTGAAAGACTGCATGTTCCCAGGATTCTAAATGGAAGCAGGATAAATCCCCCTCTCTACTCTTGGATCCACTGCTGCTGAGTAGATTCCGACTCATCACAACCCTCTAGAAGAGTAGAGTTGCCTCATCAGGTTTCCAAGAAGCGCCTGGCAGATTTGAACTGCTGACATTCCTGTTAGCTTTAGCACTTAACCACTTAACTGCCACCAGGATTTCCTGGAATCAACTCGACGGCAGTGGGTTTGGTCTGGTTTTACTCTTGGATCCTGAAGCATACCTAAGGGGAGGAGTGTTTCCAATACCTCTTCTCCCGTTTCAGGATGAAACCCAGGCTAATGGGGATGTGTGGGGAGGATACGGCAGGAGACCTAGCTAAGGCAAGTGCCATGGAGTCAGATCTGACTCACGGCGACCCTAGGGGCCAGGGTAGAACTGATCCCGAGTATTCCTACACTAGATTTTTCTCTTTTTCTTGCTCAGCTCCCTACTTCAGCCTGTGAAGTATTTTAAGGATGTTCCACTGTAACGGGAAATTTCAGGCTCTGGATTTTAATATAAAATGAATCTTTAAGAATTCAGAAAATCGTTTTCTTTCTTTAAACACATGGCTCTTGGAATTGAGAATTACTGCTTTCATGGTGATTCTCTTTTCGTATGACATAAAAATTCTACTTTGACAGGATGAGTAATTAATTCTTTGTTTTCAGGTGGGTTCTACCTTCCATCTGAAGCAATGCAGGCTTCAGTATCAACGGCTGGAGGATGACCGGGGACAACTAGAGTTACCTGGGATGGAAAGTAGACAATATTCAAAATGTTGTCCCATTGCTAAATAATATCAAAAGCCATAATGATGCCACCAGTATGACCTTACCTATGCTTGGCAGTTTATATTTTACAAACCATTTACTGACAAAATACTTAATTCCTTCTATGACTTTGCAAGGGACAGACTTGCAGAAATGAAGGGATTATCCCAAGGTATAGGCTATGTTGTGAGTTTTAGATTCTAGACTAGAACTGAGTCATTCTGATTCCCCGTATTCTTAGTACTTCACTGAAGCACTGGTTTCTGCATCAGTCTTACAGGAACTTGTCTGGGTGATTTGATTCTTTTGCTCCAAGCTTTTCTAGGCCTAGTAGAGCACCACTATTTGATTCAGTTCTTGACAAACTCATGCTATGTTAAAACTTACTCCTCTAATTTTAGCTGAATGTCAGCTGCTTGTTCCAACTCTTGTGCTGCTTATTTTCCAGTAAGTCTAAGCCAGCCGCCTGGCCCAGCAAACATCTCAGTTCCCCAGCTGGGCTTTTCACTCCATCCAATCCTCCTTCTCTACCTGTTGACTATAGTAGATAGTGAACAGTTATTGTAACCAGATTTCCTTAATGATTTACATAGCGAGGAGTTAACCTACCACTAATAGGTTGCTATTTGGGGGGCTGTTGATTTCAGAATAGCATAGAGGTAAAGAGTTGAATTTATGACCTTTGCTGTTGTAGGGAATAGCAAAGAAATACTAGCTCAGAGAAGACTAGGCCAAATGTGAAAATTGTGGAACACATGTTTGTAAGCATGATCATCTTTCATGCAATGACAGTTGCACAGTGAGTTAATTAGTTGGCCTTGACTTTGGTTTCACTTTTGTTGCTGACTCAGTGTTCCACCATCTGGGAAATGGGACAGTACATAGTGTTGTACGGCTCCTTTACCATGTATTATTAAACTCTTTTGTTATCTGCATAGAATACTTTCCGATAGTAGGATGGAAGTATTTAAAGATGAAGTCAATTCATGGGTATGTCTTGAAATAAATTGCACATTCCCAAGAGAAATTTATTGCCATCAAGTTGATTCTGTTTCATTGCAATCCTAAGAGTAGAACTGCTCCATTGGGTTTCCAAGGCTATTACTTTTCTCCTGTGGAGTGGTTGGTAGAATTTTACCTAAAACAAAATATGTATTTAGTTAAGAAAGTAATTTAAAAAGTGGACCTGTGAACTATCAAACCAGTGTCATACTTCCCCAGGTTTCTATTCTATTTGTCCTGATTCTTGCGTCCTAGAGAAACAAGGAAATGTCAGATTTGGAGGCACTTGTGTAGAGCTAGTAACTCAATCACTCCTTTTGGTGGCTTATACAAGAATCAGGAAGCAGAGAAAAAAACAAAACACTGAGATGACAATGGCAATTCAAACGAGTAATGAGTGACTTTGAGTTTCTAATGAGTCCCTGTGCACAGTGTCATATATGAGTTGGCTTTTATACAAATTGTGTTTAAAGATAAGAAAATTTAATTACTTCACTGGACAGAGTAACAAAAGGCCGTAGGGTATGGAAGCAGTATGTTAGCAAGCTTTGTCTCACAGAAACAAAGGCAGATATCTCCAGCAGAAAAAATACAAGTCAGCAGCTGGTTCCAACTGTATGCCAGAATAGAAGAGATCCTGATAATTACCAAAAATTGGAAGAGAGCACAGAAATATAGATAAAACCCTGATGATTAAGACAACAGGATCAATGTGAGGATTGCCAGTTAAGTTCACAAACTCATCCTAGAAAATGTGCTGCATGCCTCACTGCTGAATATCACTATAGTCACCTTTGAAGTGCTCACCTTGGGGAGCTATGGACCAATGCCAAAGCCTAGTCCACCCTGCAAAGTAGTTTCGGATCTCTTTTTCTGGAATGGCCATCAGAGCTGTCATTGTATTACCGTTGATGTCCTGAATGTCATCAAAATGTCTTCCTTTCAGTATTTCCTTTATCTTCAGGTAAGGAAGAAAGTCATTGCAGGCTAGATGAGGTGAGTAGGTAGGGTGTGCCAGTATAGTTACTTATTTCCTGGCAAAAAACTCCCTCACAGACAACTATACAACTAAGTTTGCAGACTTGCCACCTTGCCACTGTGTGCAGTGGCCATTCAAGAAAGAGTTCCAAAATTACCTTGAAGGGTGAACTAGGTGCTGGCATGGGTGCATTGTTTCCCAAGGGGAGGACTTCAAAGGGGACTGTAGTGATATTCAGCAATGAGATATGTAGCACTGAAAACAATTAGGTTCACAGGTTAATTGTCGGACACTGTATTTTAGCACATTAGTTATCAGAATCATTTCATTCTTCTCTGTGTTGGGGATTTGAAATAGACTGTGTGAGACACTGTGTTTGTGTAGTTACAATAAATGAAAATATTCTAATCCTTTTCATTGCTTTCTATGCTTCATCGTAGACTCTATGTCTTTACTTTTTTATTTTTTTATCATGATTGAGTGAGAATGTACAATCCCATATAAATGTGCACACCTGCCAATGAGCAGAGCTGTTCTCCCTGCCTGCTGACAGCACACTCCTCTTCTCTGTTCTGTACTTGTCATATCCTCCTAACAATCTCCTATCTCCTCTCCACCCTCTTCCCCAGGTCCAGTAAGACATCAGCCAGATGACATCCTGTAGATGCATAGAACCATAAAGTGCACATATGGTATGGTTATTCTGTGTCACCAACAGCAATTCATTTCTGCCTGAAGAGTTGACCTCCATTATGAATTATGGACAGGGGCAGCATCAGGGCTAGGGGCCATGCTCCCAAGGGAACCCTTAGGCTCCTGGACCATCATTTGTGGTCTTTTAGTGGAGATCTTGGGGTGCACCCCTTTTTACTTTCGTGTTGTCTGTGAGACTCAACATTGTGAGCCCTATCACGGCTATCACTGGTGGTGGCCAGGCATCATCCTGTTCTTCCAGTCCCATGTTGATGTAGTCACTCACTCACATGGGTCTCTCTGTCTTCTGGGTTCTCTTTATCCCATGTCATTTTAGTCCTTGGTGGTCAACCATTCCTGCTGAGTTGGGACAATTCGGTGTACCTCAGATGGCAGCTTGGCAGTTTTTAAGACCCCAGATGCCACTCACCAATTTGGGGTGCAGAAGACTTTCTTAGCAAAATGCTAGTTATGCCCCCGAGAGCATGGTCCCTGGACCCCTGCCCCAGCTACTCTGTCCTTGCAATTTTGGGTTAAGATGGGAAGAGTAATCACGTTATCTTGAAGTCCAGTTAAAATTTATCTTTCCAATGTGTGCTGTCACTGATTTCACCCAACCAAATTTCTTTCAACTATAAATCTATACCCTACCCTTTCTCTCCCTCCCTTCCCACCCTCGCCGCCATCAAAGAGTCTTGTCTTCTATGTATCAGTCTGTTTTTAAGTTCTTGTGGTAGGGGTCTTATACAGTATTTGTCCTTTTGTCGCTGACTACTTTTAACTCAACATAATGTCCTCCAATTAAAACCAGGTTAGGAGATGTTTCCCAAAATTGTCATTGTTCTTTATCCTTGCACAGTGTCCCGTTGAGTATATATACCATAGTTTATCTATCCATTCCTCTGTTTGGGGGTATCTGGGTTGGTTCCATCTTTTCGCTATTGTGGACTGTGCTGCAATAAAAATTCACGTGCATGTATCAGTTAGTGTGAATGGCTTTCATTCTGCAGGATATATTCCAAGCAGTGGAATTACTGGGTCAAATGATATATCTATTTCTATCTTTTTAAGGAGTCGCTAGATTGCTTTCCAAAGGAGTTGCTCCATTTTACAATCCCACCAACAGTGTAGGAGAGTTCCGATTTATCCACAGCCTTTCCAGTATTTGTTGTTTTGCAGTTTTTGAATCATGGCCAACCTTGTTGGGGTGAGATGGTATCTCATTGTCATTTTGATTTGAATTTCTTTAATAGCTTATGATCATGAACATGTCTGCATGTGTTTTTTGGCTGTCTGGATCTCCTCTTTATGTCTGTCTATCTCCTTTGCCCATTGCTTAATTGAATGATTTATCTTTTTCTTTTTGATATTTTGTAATACCTTAGAGATTATGGAGATCAGACATTGGTCTCATGTATAGTTGCCAAATATTTTTTCCCATTCTGTAGGTGGTCTTTTAATTCTATTGATAAAGTCTTTGGATGAGCAAAAGTGTTTGATTCTGAGTAGTTCCCATTTATCTATTTTCTCTTCTGTTGACTGTGGTTTGTTTGTCAAATTTTGAAGTCTTTCTACGTTATGTATTAAAACTTCCATTGTTGATCCTAATTTTTCTTGAATGAGCTTTATTGTTTTAGATTTGATATTTAGGTCTTTTATCCAGTTTGAGTTGGTTTTTGTATAAGGTGTGAGATATGGATCTTGTTTCAGTTTACTGCAAATGGATATCCAGTTTTGCCAGTACCATTTGTTGAAGAGGTTGCTTTTACCCTGGTTTAATGTCTCAGGGCCTTTGTTAAATACCAACTGTTCACAGGAGGATGGTGTCATCTCTGGATTTCAATTCTGTTCCATTGATCTATCTGTCTCTTTTTGTACCAGTACCAGACTGTTTTGACCACTGTGGTGGTATAATAGGTTCTAACATCAGTAGTGAAAGGCCTCCCAGTGTGTTCTTCTTCAGAAGTGTTTTTCTTATCCGAGGCTTCTTCCCTTTCCAAACAAATTTGACGATTTGTTTCTCCATGAAAAAGGTCACAAGAATTTCTGTTGGGATTGCATTATATAAGTGAATTGCTTTGGGTAAAATAAACATTTTCACAATGTTAAGTCTTCCTATTCAACAGCAGGATAGGTTTCTCCATTTATGTAAGTCTCTGTTAGTTTCTTGTAGTAAGGGGTTGTAGTTCTCTCTGTAAAGTCTGTTATTTCTCTGATTAGATTTATTCTTAAGCATTTTATCTTCTTGGGGGTTGTAGTAAATAGTATTGACTTGGTGATTTCTTCCTTAATAACCTTATTGTTGGTATAAAGGAATCCTACTGATTTACTTATGTTTATCTTATTTCCTGATACTTCGCTGAACTCTTCTGTCAACCTGAGTAGTTTACTTATGGATTCTTTAGGACTCTCTGCATGTACAATCATATCGTCTGCAAACAGGGAGATTTTTACTTCCTCTTTGCCAAGGCTTGGCTTGCCAAGGCAGATGCCCTTTAATTCTTGGTCTTGTCTAATTGCTCTGGCTAGAACTTGTAGTGCAATGTTGAATAGGAGAGGTGGGAGTGGCCATCCTTGTCTAGTTCCTGTTCTCAAGGGGAATTGCTTTAGTCTCTCTCCATTCAGGATGATGTAGGCAGCTGGCTTTGTATAAATGGCCCTTATGGCATTGAGGAATTTGCCGTCTTTTCCTATATTGCTGAAAGTTTTCAGCACAAAAGGGTGTTTGACTTAATCAAATGCCTTTTCTGCATCAATAGATAAAATCAGGTGATTCTTGTCTTTTGTATTATTTATGTGGTTGATCACATTAATTGTTTTTCTGGTCTTGAACCAGCCTTGTATCCCTGGTATGGATCCAACTGGGTCATGATAGATTATTTTTTGATATGTTGTTGTACTCTATTCTCAAGAATTTTATTGAAGATTTTTGCATCTAGATTCATGAGTAACATTGGTCTGTAGTTCTCCTTTTTGGTTGAGTCTTTCTCTGGCTTTGGTATCAGGGTTATGCTGGCTTCATAGAATCAATTCGGCAGTATTCCACCCCTTTCTATACTGTGAAATAGCCTTCATAGTATTGAAGATAACTCTTCTCTAAAAGCTTGGTAGAATTCTGTGGTGAAGCCATCTGGACCCGGGCTTTTTTTGGTTGGTAGTTTTGGGATGACTTTTTCAATCTCTTCCTTTGTGATGGGTTTGTTAAGTTGTTCTGCTTCACTTTGTGATAATTTTGGCAGGTGATTTAAATCTAAGAATTTGTGCATTTCCTCTAGGTTTTCAAATTTGTTAGAGTACAGTCTTTCATAGTGTTCTGTTATGATATTTTTGATTTCCGATGGATCTGCTGTGATAACTCCCCTCTCATTTCCAATTTGGGTTATTTGTTTCCTTTCCTGTTTTTCTTTAGTAAGTTTAGCCACTGGTTTGTCAATTCTGTTGATCTTTTCAAAAAACCAGCTTTTGGTCTTTTCAATTTTTCAGTTGTTCTTCTCTAATTCATTTAGTTCTATTCTAATCTTTATGATCTGTTTTCTTCTGGTGCCTGAGGGGTTCCTCTGTTGTTCTCTCTCTACTTGTTCTTTGGTTTGGTTTCTGTTAGTTCTTTGGTTTGGTTTCTTTCTTGCTTCTGGATGTGTGCATTTATGGAGATAAACTGACCTGTGAGCACTGCTTTGGCTGTATCCCATGGCTTCTGGTAGGAAGTGTTTTCATTCTCATTGGAATTCATAAATTTCTTTATTGCAGCCTTGATTTCTTCTATAACACAGGACTTTTTGAGCAAGATATTCTTTGGTGTCCATGAATTCCACTTTCTATATATGTTTTTTCTGCTACTGATTTTGACTTTAATGGCTTTGTGATCTGAGAAGGTGCTTTGCAATAATTCAATGGTATGGATTTTGTTGAGATTTGCTTTACGTCCTAACAAATAATGTATTCTGGAAAATGTTCCATGTGCACTGGAGAAGAAGGTGTAGTTATCTGCTGATGGATAGAAAGTTCTGTATATGTCAATGAGGTCCAATTGGTTAATTGTGGCAATAAGATCTGTGTCTTTATTGAGCTTTTTTGTAGATGGTCTGTCCAATATTAAGAGTGGAGTGTTGAAGTCTCCCATTGTTATTTTGGAGTGATCTAACTCCTTTTTGAATGTAATCAGTGTTTCTTTGATGTATTTAGGTGCTCTAATATTAGGTACATAAATATTTAATATTGTTAAAGTTCTGCTTGTGTATTGAAACTTTCAGCAATAAACAGTGTCCATCCTTGCCCACAATGGTGGATTTTACATTAAAATAAATTTTATCTGAGATTCGTATCACCATGAGTCAGATCCGACTCGACGGCACTTGATTTGGCTAGTATTACCACACCTATTCTTCTTCATGTACTGTTACCTTGGCATATATTCTTCCATCCTTTAATTTTCAGTTTGTTCATATCTTTAAGTGTAAGATGAGTTTCTTGTAAGCAACATAAGGACAGGTTGTGTGCTTTGATCCAAGATTCCACCCACTGTCTCTTTATGGGAGCATTCAGTCCATTCACATTCTATGTAATTATTGATAGGTATGTGTTTAGTGCTGTCATTGTGATATGTTTATTTTTGTGTTGATGTTTTCTCTGTTCTTATTATTCTGTTTTGGAACATTCTTCTTTATGAGTTGATTTTTCACCTTTTTCAGGTTTGGTTTTGTGGCTGTTGAAACTCCTGTATTATGTTTCTTCATTTTATATGCTGTATCTTTATTATGCTTTGTGTCTGCCCCTGTGATTACCCTTAAAAGTCTATGTTTGAACCCAATTTTAACTGCTACAAGTCTTGGAAGGATTATAATCACTGTAGTACATCCCTCTTTTTCATATGATGACATTATAGTTTTCATAATATGATCACTGGATCACTTCTTTCAATATTGCAGCTTTGATTGAGTTTGGAGCCTTCACTAACTGAGTAGGTTTCTGGATGATGTGTCCTATATTTCCTCATAAAATATAAAGTTAATGGTTTTGTTCTTCTAAGCCAAGAGCTTCTTTCAATATTTCTAGTAGCTTTGGCTGGTTTTTAGAAAGTCTCAGAGTTTCTGTTTATCTGTTAATGTCTTGACTTCATTTTCATATTTGAAAGATAGTTTTGCAGGATATATAGTTCTTTGCTGGAAGTTCTTTTCCTTCAAGGCTTTGAATGTGTCATCCTATTGTTTCATGCCAGCATAGTTTCTGCAGACAAATCTGGTGAAAGCCTACAGGGTTTCCCTCTGAATGTTAGCCTTGCTTTGAGTCTTGCTGCCTTTAAGAGTTTCTGCTTGTGTTTCATTTTGTTAAGCTTGGTTATAATATGTCTTGGAGTCTTTCTTTTGGGATCTATATTGAGTGGCATTCAGTATGCATCTTGGATATCTATATTCTCTTCTTTAATAATTTCTGGAAAGTTGTCTGTCAGCAGCTCGGCCACAATACTGTCTGTGTTCTCAGGTGTCCCACCCTGTTCAGGAACTCTAATTAATCATAGATTGTTCCTCTCAATAGAATCCCATGTGCTTCTTCCTTTTTCTTGTTTCTTTTTTCTGACTTCTCCTTATAGATTCTGGAGTCAGTAACTGTCTTCCAAGTCAGAAAATCTATTTTCCATTTGTTCAATTCTGTTTTCTTGGCTTTGAACTGAATTTTCTATGTCTTTGATTTTGTTCTTGATCTTGGATTTCAGAGTACTGGTGTTCCATCAAATTGAACAGCTTACTTAATTTTTCATTTTGCTGTACTGCATTTTGTGTAAGGTCTGGGAGGGCTCTATAAATATTCCTTTTGTACTTGCCCTCTGATAATTTCAGAAAGGCTGCTTTGTCTGGGATGTTCTTTGAATCTTTCCTTTGTAGGCCTTCTCAAGCCATAGGTGAATTCTTCCAAATGTTCTGGTCCAAAATTTGTTGCTTTGTGGGCATCTGAAGGCTTTTGTTTCTCTGGTGTTACTTTAATGGGATTCAAGCTCAGTCTGAAAAGGAAATTGATTGCCAGACACCTCTATGTACTCCAGTGACTCAGCTCAGTGGAATCTCTGGGGTAGCAGGCTCCACCTCCTGAATGGATAAGACACAGCCCCACTGATAGAGTTACTGGGGAGCTGTCAGCTGACTCTATAATGTGAGACAGTAAATGCTGGAAGAGAAGCTGTCCAGATGCACTGCAGTTATTTCTCTGTTGTAAGGTAAAATCTATCTGACAGCTTCCAAAGCTAGTCAGGCTTTCAGGTGTGCAAGTCCCTCTTCCCAGCTAGCAAAGTACACACTTCTGGATCAAAGACTGCTTTACTGCTGGAAAATCACTCTCCCGGCAGGCACTGCCTCTCAGCTTGGGAATTAGATCCAGCTGAGGTCTCCGTACAGGAAATTCTGCCTCCCAGTGAATCTAGATGGTGTCCCCCATAAGGTCCCCTGCCTGCATTGGAAAAGGCTATTCAATGGTAGAGATCCGGAGATTCTGAGAGATAGAGAGAGAGGTTAGAGATGTCAAGTTGCACAGATTCCAAGGTCTGGCACTCAAAATGTGGTGAGTCTGCTCTCTCATCTCATCAGCAATGCATCTGAACCTTGCTGCCAGTCACCTCAGCCCCTCCTGCCTTCCAAGACAGAGAGAGAAATAAAAGCCAAAATGGCAATTTACCTTCAGTCTGTGAAAGCTGGGACTCAACAAGGGCGGGGGTTGGTAAAAGAGAAATAGTCTGCTCAGTGGTGTGTAGACCAAACAGACAGCCCTATGCCGTGTCTTAGGGCTCTCTAGGTGTCCAGAAGGCTCCGTTTAATTATCAGTTCAGGCCTTGGTTTTCAGAGGGGTTTAGGGAAATGTGTGTTTAGTCCGCCATCTTGACTCAGCTTCCTGTCTTTACTTTTTTATGTTTCATCTTTTAATTTGAGGGACAAAATTACTGTGTATATTATAGGGACTAAGTATTTGTTAAATTGATTGAATCAATCAATAAATTAATAATTGCAATGAAAGTATGGAGATTATGTTATTGCGCTGCCTCATATGGTTTTATGTTTGCTGTGATTGCTTGTTGACTGTCCAGGCTTAGAGCAACAATTGATTGAGGTGATGATGGAGCCTTCAGAGCTGATTTCAGATTTGGTATTTCATAGTTACAGTTTGTAGAATCCAGTTATTTTGTGCATCAGTGTATTAATAAATCTTCATTCTGTAGGTAAGGACATTCTAGATGTTGATGCTTAAATTCACAGTGCTTACTAGAATTTCCCAGTTTTTACAGTTTGTGGCTCTCACTGCTTTTAATCCATACTAGTCTTTTCATTAGCCAAAATTGGCTTGTGTGTCATGTTGGAAAAAGATGAGAAAAATAAGCCCTTAAACTCGTTATATTTTATTAATTCTTCTCAGGCAGTATTGACTAGGTTAGGATTCATCAAGAGACTCTTGCTGTTTTTAGTCGTCAGTATTGTCTTGTAGAAATAAGGACAATGAAATAAAGCAGTCATTTGAAGTAGACTTCAGTAGACAGTTTTTCAACTATAAGAGTGTATAACAGATCTCATATCAAGTGGGTTCTAATACAGCTTGGCATCTTGATACATTATGGTCAGAGTACTTTTTCAAAATACAGTTTGGATCTTACTCCTTCTCTTGTTCAGATGATTTCAGTGGCTTCTGTTGCTCTCAGGGCAAAGACAGAAATCCTTAATGTAGCCCACTCTTTCACTATCATCTTCCTTGTTCCGTTTTACTCTGTTGCCTGGATATACTATCCTCATTTTATGTCATTGAATATTCCTGTGCCACAGAGCTCTTCTCTATTCTGATCCTTTTGTTTGCTCCTTGTACTTGTCTCTCTCAACTCTTCCCTGATCTCAGTTCTGGAAAGTCTTCTCTGAATGCCTTGGTCCAGGTCATCTCCTCCTAGCACCTAAAACTCTTTTCATTGTCGTTATAGCTCTCAACATAAGTTTATGTGTATGATTACATGATTAATATTTGCTTCCTCCTCTCTTGGTGTGAGATCCAAGCAGACAATGCATTGTGCAATTTCTTTCCCTTATTGTTTATTTCCAGAAACTGGCATGTAGTCCGCTGTCAGTGAGTGCATGAATGAACAGAGAAAGCAATCCCACACGCAAGTAGCTAGTGATCCATTTAGCTTAGTAGTTTCACTTTCGAAGCACAGCTACATGTAAACTTTAGCCACTGAATGGCCCTCTTCTACCTGCAAAGGTCACTTGCCATTGAGGACACAGATTCTGGAGAGCTGAATGTGGAGCAGCCAGGAGGAAAAGGTTGCTCACCTAGGCAGCCAGACAATCCATCAGTTGTCCTCTTACCTAGTGAGACACTTTGGGTTTTCTTGAGTTGCTGCCTGAAGCAAAACAATTCATCATGAACAGGATAAGAACTATTTTTTTTTTCTTTTTTCTTTAACATGACTGAGTGAAAATGTACATTCCCGTATAAATTTACATGCCCACCTATATGCAAATTCCACTGATCTCCCTGTCCGGTGACAGCACACTATTCCTCTCTGCTCCATACATGTCTCATCCTCCCAACAGCCTCCTTTCCCCTCCTCTCCACCCACTCTCCTTCCTCCAGCCAGGGGTCAGCAGGATGATATCCTATAGATGTATAGAACCATAAAGTGCAACCAAGATATGGTCACTCTGCCTTGCCAAGTCCAATCCATTCCTGTCCAAAGAGTGGACCTTTGTTATAATTTATGGGTAAGGGCAGCATCAGGGCCGGAGGCTATGTTCTCAGGGGAACCCCGAAACCGCTGGACCATCAGTTGAGGAGTTTTAGTGGAGATCTCAGGATGCACCCCTTTTTATTCTTGTGTTGCCAGTGAGACTCAACCTAGTGAGCTCCATCGTGGCTATCACTGGTGGTGGCCGGGCACCATCTGCTTCTTCCGGCCCCAGGTCGATGAAGGCACCCACTCTTCCGGGTCTCTCTGTCTTCTAGGTTGTCTTTACCACATGTCATTTTGGTCCTCGGTGAGCATCCATTCCTGCTGAGTTGGGACCACTTGCTGTGTCCTCGGATGGCAGCTTGGCAGCTTTTAAGACTTTTAAGCCACTCACCAATGGGGGGGTGCAGAGAGCTCTCTTAGCAAAGCGCTAGTTGTGCCAATTGTCCTCAATTTCACCAATTGTCCTCAATTTCCCCTGCCCCTTGCCCCAGCTACTCTATCCTTGCAATATTGGGTTAAGGTGGAAGGAGTACTCAGGTTATGCTGTAGTCCACTTAATGTTGTTCTTGTTTCTAATGTGTGCTATCACTGCTTTCTCCCAACCAGATTTCTAACAACTATCTAAACTAAGCCCTCCCCACCTCCTCCTCCCTCCCTCCCCTCCCTTGCATCTGTCAAAGAGTCTTTTCTTCTATACACAAGTCTGTTTTTGAGATCTCATCGTAGAGGTCTCATACAGTATTTGTCCCTTTGTTGCTGACTACTTTCACTCAACATAATGTCTTCCAGTTGAAACCAGGTTAGGAGATGTTTCCTGGAATCATTGTTATTCTTTATCATTGCGTAGTGCTCCATTGAGTATATGTACCATAGTTTACCTATCCATTCTTCTATTGTTGGGCATCTGGGTTGAGTCCATCTTTTTGCTATTGTGGACTGTGCTGTGATAAACATTCTGGTGCATGTGTCCATTGGTGTGAAAGGCCTTGATTCTGTAGGATATATTCCAAGTAGTGGAATTACTGGGTCAAATGGTATATCGATACCCATTTTTTAAAAGGAAGCACCAGATTGCTTTCCAAAGAGGCTGGACCATTTTGCGACCCCACCAGCAGTGTAGGAGGGTTCCACTTTCTCCACAGCCTCTCCAGCATTTGTTGTTTTGTGTTTTCTGGATAATATCCAATCTTGTTGGGGTGAGATGGTATCTCATTGTCATCTTTTTTTTTTTAATTTTTATTTTTATTTAACATAACTGAGTGAAAATATACATTCACATATAAATTTACATGCCCACCTATATGCAGCTTCCACTGCTTTCCCTGTCCAGTGACTGCACACTATTCCTCTCTGCTCCATACATGTCTCATCCTCCCAACAGCCTCCTTTCCCCTCCTCTCCGTCCACTCCCCTTCCTCCAGCCAGAGGTCAGCAAGATGATATCCTATAGATGTATAGAACCATAAAGTGCAACCAAGATATGGTCACTCTGCCTTGCCAAGTCCAATCCATTCCTGTCCAAAGAGTGGACCTTTGTTATAATTTATGGGTAAGGGCAGCATCAGGGCCGGAGGCTATGTTCTCAGGGGAACCCCGAAACCGCTGGACCATCAGTTGAGGAGTTTTAGTGGAGATCTCAGGATGCACCCCTTTTTATTCTTGTGTTGCCAGTGAGACTCAACCTAGTGAGCTCCATCGTGGCTATCACTGGTGGTGGCCGGGCACCATCTGCTTCTTCCGGCCCCAGGTCGATGAAGGCACCCACTCTTCCGGGTCTCTCTGTCTTCTAGGTTGTCTTTACCACATGTCATTTTGGTCCTCGGTGAGCATCCATTCCTGCTGAGTTGGGACCACTTGCTGTGTCCTCGGATGGCAGCTTGGCAGCTTTTAAGACTTTTAAGCCACTCACCAATAGGGGGGTGCAGAGAGCTCTCTTAGCAAAGCGCTAGTTGTGCCAATTGTCCTCAATTTCACCAATTGTCCTCAATTTCCCCTGCCCCTTGCCCCAGCTACTCTATCCTTGCAATATTGGGTTAAGGTGGAAGGAGTACTCAGGTTATGCTGTAGTCCACTTAATGTTGTTCTTGTTTCTAATGTGTGCTATCACTGCTTTCTCCCAACCAGATTTCTAACAACTATCTAAACTAAGCCCTCCCCACCTCCTCCTCCCTCCCTCCCCTCCCTTGCATCTGTCAAAGAGTCTTTTCTTCTATACACAAGTCTGTTTTTGAGATCTCATCGTAGAGGTCTCATACAGTATTTGTCCCTTTGTTGCTGACTACTTTCACTCAACATAATGTCTTCCAGTTGAAACCAGGTTAGGAGATGTTTCCTGGAATCATTGTTATTCTTTATCATTGCGTAGTGCTCCATTGAGTATATGTACCATAGTTTACCTATCCATTCTTCTATTGTTGGGCATCTGGGTTGAGTCCATCTTTTTGCTATTGTGGACTGTGCTGTGATAAACATTCTGGTGCATGTGTCCATTGGTGTGAAAGGCCTTGATTCTGTAGGATATATTCCAAGTAGTGGAATTACTGGGTCAAATGGTATATCGATACCCATTTTTTAAAAGGAAGCACCAGATTGCTTTCCAAAGAGGCTGGACCATTTTGCGACCCCACCAGCAGTGTAGGAGGGTTCCACTTTCTCCACAGCCTCTCCAGCATTTGTTGTTTTGTGTTTTCTGGATAATATCCAATCTTGTTGGGGTGAGATGGTATCTCATTGTCATCTTTTTTTTTTTAATTTTTATTTTTATTTAACATAACTGAGTGAAAATATACATTCACATATAAATTTACATGCCCACCTATATGCAGCTTCCACTGCTTTCCCTGTCCAGTGACTGCACACTATTCCTCTCTGCTCCATACATGTCTCATCCTCCCAACAGCCTCCTTTCCCCTCCTCTCCGTCCACTCCCCTTCCTCCAGCCAGAGGTCAGCAAGATGATATCCTATAGATGTATAGAACCATAAAGTGGTTCCAATACATGGTCACTCTGCATTGCCAAGTCCAATCCATTCCTGTCCAAAGAGTGGACCTTTGTTATAATTTATGGGAAAGGGCAGCATCAGGGCCGGGGGCCGTGCTCTCAGAGGAACCTCAAAACCACTGGACCATCAATTGAGGTCTTTTAGTGGAGATCTCATGATGCACCTCTTTTTATTCTTGTGTTGCCAGTGAGACTCCTCTGTGTGAGCTCCATCGTGGCTATCACTGGTGGTGGCCGGGCACCATCCAGTTCTTCCGGTCCCAAGTCAATGTAGGCACACACTCTTGTGTGTCTCTCTGTCTTCTCGGTTGTCTTTACCGCAGGTCATTTTGGTCCTCGGTGAGCATCCGTTCCTGCTGAGTTGGGACCATTCATTGTCATCTTGATTTGAACTTCTTTAATAACTAAAGATCGTGAACGTGCCCTCATGTGTTTTTTGGCTGCCTAGATCTCCTCTTTAGTGAAATGTCTGTCCATCTCCTTTGCCCATTGCTTAATTGGATGGTTTATCTTCTTATTGATATTTTGTAGTATCTTATAGATTATGGAGATCAGGTGTTGGTCTGACATAGAGTTGCCAAATATTTTTTCCCATTCTGTGGGTGTTCTTTTAATTCTATTAATAAAGTCTTGGATAAGCGAAAGTGTTTGGTACTTAATAGTTCCCATTTATCTGTTTTCTCTTTTGTTGATTGTGGTTTCTTTGACAGATTTTGGAGTCTGTCCTCATTGTGTATTAAAACTTCCATTGTTGTTCCTACCTTTTCTTGTATGAGCTTTATCATTTTACGTTTGACTTTATCCACTTGGAGTTGGTTTTTGTGTAAGATGTAAGATATGGATCTTGATTCAGTTTATTGCAGATGGATAACCAATTTTGCCAGCACCATTTGCTGAAGATGCTGTTTTTACGCCAGTTTAATGTTTTAGGGCCTTTGTCGAATATCAATTATTCATAGGCAGATGGTGTCATCTCTGGGGTCTCAATTCTGTTCCATCGATCCATCTGTCTGTTCTTGTACCAGTACCAAGCTGTGTTGACCACTGTGGCAGTGTAGTATGTTCTAAGATCGGGAAATGAGAGCCCTCCCAGTGTCTTCTTCTTCTTTAGTAGTTCCTTACTTATCCGGGGCTTCTTCCCTTTCCGAACAAAATTGGTGATGTGTTTCTCCATCTCATTAAAAAATGATGCTGGAACTTGTATTGGGATTGCATTATATAAATAAATTTGCTTTGGGTAAAATAGACATTTTCACAATGTTAAGTCTTCCTATCCATGAGCAGGGTAGGTTTTTCCATTTCTCTAAGTCTATCTTAGTTTCTTGTAGTAAGGGCTTGTAGTTCTCATTGTAAAGGTTTATTGTTTCTCTGGTTAGATTAATTCCTAGGTACCTTATCTTCTTAGCGGCTATCGTAAATGGTATTGATTTGATAATTTCTTCCTTAACAGTCTCGTTGTTGGTATAAAGGAATCCTACTGATTTACTTATGTTTATCTTGTATCCTGAGACTTTGCTGAACTCTTCTATCAGTTAGAGTAGCTTACTTATAGAATCCTTGGGGTTCTCTGCATATACAATCATATCATCTGCAAACAGGGAGATTTTAACTTCCTCTTTGCCGATGCAGATGCCCTTTATTTCTTGGTCTTGTCTAATTGCTCTGGCTAGAACTTCTAGTACAAGGTTGAATAGGAGAGGTGAGAGTGGGCATCCTTGTCTAGTTCCTGATCTCAAGGGAAAGTCTTTCAGTCTCTCTCCATTCAGGATGATGTAGGCAACTGGCTTTGTATAAACGGCCCTTATTGTGTTGAGGAATTTGCCGTCTATGCCCATTTTGCTAAGAGTTTTTAGCATGAATGGGTGTTAGACTTTATCAAATGCCTTTTTTGCATCAATGGACAGAATCAGGTGATCCTTGTCTTTTGTGTTATTTATGTGGTTAATCACATTGATTGTTTTTCTGATGTTGAACCAGCCTTGCATCCCTGGTATGAATCCCCCTTGGTCATGACGGATTATTTTCTTGATATGTTGTTGTATTCTATTGGCAAGAATTTTGTTGAAGATTTTTGCATCTAGATTCATGACTGATATCTGTCTGTAGTTCTCTTTCTTTCTTGGGTCTTTCCCTGGCTTAGGTATCAGGGTTATGCTGGCTTCATAGAATGAGTTTGGGAGTACTCCATCCCTTTCTATACTGTGAAATAGTCTCAGTAGTATTGAGGATAACTCTTCTCTAAATGCTTGGTAGAATTCTGCAGTGAAGCCATCTGGGCCCGGACTTTTTTTGGTTGGCAGTGTTTTGGTGACTTTTTCAATCTCCTCCTTTGTGATGGGTTTATTAAGTTGTTCTGCTTCACATTGTGATAATTTGGATAGGTGGTATGAGTCAAGGAATTTGTCCATTTCCCCTAGGTTTTCAAATTTGTTACAGTACAGTTTTTCATAGTATTCTGTTATGATATTTTTGATTTCTGTTGCATCTGTGGTGACAACTCCCCTCTCATTTCTAATTTGGGTTATTTGTTTCCTTTCCTGCTTTTCTTTAGTAAGTTTAGCCAGTGGTTTGTCAATTTGGTTGATCTTTTCAAAAAACCAGCTTTTGGTCTTTTCGATTGTTTTTCTATTCTCTAATTCATTTAGCTCTGCTCTAATCTTTATGATCTCGTTTCTTCTGGTGCCCAAGGGGTTCCTCTGTTGTTCTCTTTCTACTTGTTCAAGCTGTAGAGTTAGTTCCTTGACTTGGTTTCTTTCTTCCTTCTAGATGTGTGCATTTATCGAGATAAACAGACCTCTGAGCACTGTTTTGGCTGTATCCCATAGGTTCTGGTAGGAAGTGTTTTCGTTCTCATTGGAAGCCATGAATTTCTTTATTTCATCCTTGATTTCCTCTATAACCCATGTTTTTTTGAGCAAGATGTTGTTCAGTTTCCAAGAGTTCCACTTTCTATCTCTGTTTTTTCTGCTATTGATTTCAACTTTGATGGCTTTATGATCTGAGAAGATGCTTTGCAGTAATTCACTGATATGGATTTTGTTGAGCATTTCATTATGGCCTATCACATGGTCAATTCTGGAGAAGGTTCCAAGTGCACTGGAGAAGAAGGTGTAGTTGTCTGCTGATGGGTGGAAAGTTCTGTATATATCAATGAGGTTTAGTTGGTTAATTGTGGCAATGAGGTCTTCTGTATTTTTACTGAGCTTTTTTCTAGATGATCTGTCTAGTAATGGGAGTGGAGTGTTAAAGTCTCCCACTATTATTGTGGAGTCATCTAACTCTCTTTTGAGCATAGTCAGTGTTTCTTCTACGTATTTAGGTTCTCTGATATTAGGTGCTTAAATATTTAATATAGTTAAGTCTTGTTGTATACTGAAACTTTCAGCAATAAATAGTGTCCATCTTTGTCCACGATGGTGGATTTGACATTAAAATTGATTTTGTCTGAGATTAGAATTGCCACGCCTGCTCTTTGTTCGTTGTTAGCTTGATATATATTCTTCCATCCTTTAATTTTCAGTTTGTTCCTATCTTTAGGTCTCAAGTGAGTTTCTTGTAGACAACATATGGATGGGTCATGTCTTTTGATCCAAGATGACACTCAATGTCTCTTTACTGGAGCATTCAGTCCATTCACCTTCAATGTAATTATTGATAGGTATGTGTTCAGTGTTGCCATTGTGATATGTTTATTTTTATGTTGATGTTTTCTCTGTTGTTCTTATTAGTCTGTTGTGGGACATTCTTTTTTGTGAGTTGATTTTTCACCTTTTTCTGAGCTAGTTTTGTAGTTGTTGAGACTCCTGTGTTACATTTCTTGAAATGGTATGATATACCTTTGTTGTGCTTTAAAGCTGCCCCTATGATCCACCTTAATAAACTATATATAAACCCAATTTAAATTACTACCAGTCTTGTCATCTTCCTCTCCATCTGGAAGGACTGTAACAACTGTAGTACATCCCTCTTGTTATTATGATGACCCCATAGTTTTCATGATGATCACTGGATTGCTTCTTTCCGTATGAAAGCTGTGATTGACTTTGGAGCCTTCCCTAAAAGAGTAGAGTATTGAGTAGTGTGTCATTCTAAAGTATAAAGTTAGTGGTTTCATTCTTCTAAGCCAGAGCCAGGAACTTCTTTCAGTATTTCTTGTAGTTTGGGTTTGGTTTTTACAAAGTCTCTGAGTTTCTGTTTTTCTGGGAATGTCTTCATTTCATTTTCGTATTTGAAAGATAGTTTTGCAGGATATATAATTCTTGGTTGGAAGTTCTTCTCCTTCAAGACTTTGAATGTGTCATGCCACTGTCTCCATGCCAGCATGGTTTCTGCTGAGAAATCTGACGAGAGCCTGCAGGGTTTCCCTCTGAATGTTAGCTTTGCTTTGAGTATTGCTGCCTGTAAGAGTTGCTGCTTATGTTTCATTTTGTTAAGCTTGATTATAATATGTCTTGGAGTCCTTCTTTTGAGATCTATATTGGGTGGTGTATGATATGCATCTGAGATGTCTATATTCTCTTCCTTCACGATTTCTGGGAAGTTTTCTTTCAGTAGCTCAGCAACAATACTCTCTGTGTTCTCAGATGTCTCACCCTGTTCAGGGACTTCAATTAATCAAAGGTTGTTCCTCTTAATAGAGTCCCACATGCTTCTTAATGTTTCTTCATTTTTCTTGTTTCTTTTTTGTGATTTCTGCTCATAGACGCTGGCATCAGTAGCTCTGTCTTCCAAGTCAGAAATTCTTTTTTCTATTTGTTCCATTCTGTTTTCTTGGCTTTGCATGGAAGTTTCTATGTCTTTGATTTTGTTCTTGATCTGCTGGATTTCAGAGTACTGGTGTTCCATCAGATTGAACAGCTTGCTTAGTTTTTCATTTTATTCTGCTGCATTTTGCATAAGGTCTAGAAGGGCTCTGTATACAATCATTTTGTATTCACTTCCTGATGCTTTCATAAAAGTTTCTTCATCTGGAAAACTCCTTGGTTGCTTTGTTTGGGAGCCTTCTGAAGCCATGGGTGATTTCTTGTATGCCACAATTGTCTGTCGCTTTTTGGGTCCCATGTGAGTAGGTAGAGGCTGGAAGAGGTACTGTGAGGATGGATTGCAAACGCTTCTCTAAAGCCAAGTGCCGTGGAGTCGGAAAAAATCCAGGCAGGTTACTTTGGATAAAAATAACTCCTGTATGGGTAGAACAGTGGCTCTTGTCCAGTGAAAAAAAATTGTACTTCCTCTGAGCTAGTCCTTGGAACACTCCTATTTTTGTTACCAAAAAGATGTCGAGGCTGGCTCCCGGCATATGGCTCCCAAATGTGGTGCACGGAGGGTAATCTTGCCGGTGCCACCCCCCACCCCCAACAGGGTGGATAGGATTCTGTCCTGTAACTGAAGGGGTGGATAATCAGACTGGGAAAGGCTAGGACTCTGTCCTAAAGTGAAGGGGCAGAAAGTAAGGACACGCCGATGCCACTCATTGAAGGAGGGTAAATTTTCCACTGACGCCATAATAATAACGGCTAGGATCTTGCCTTATAACTGAAGGGGCAAAAGGTTAGGATATGCAGGGTGGCTAGGATTTCGCCTCGGAGCTCTGCAGGCTCACCATTCCTATTATGGGAATAAGTGAAGGGGCAAATAATCAAGACTTTTGAGAAGTTTATGAGCCATAAAGAGTTCTAAAAAGAGGATTCTTTATAGTTATTCGAAGTTATTCGAAGATTATGTGCCATAAAGGGTCTAAAGAAAAAGAAGACTTTTTATAGTAACACCCCTGTAAATGTCTTTTCTTACTGGAATCTAATCTATCACTCTCTAACTGGTATGGGAGATTCTGTTCCCGAGTCATCTTCCTTTTCTTCCTAAACAGCTGTGGCTTCTTTAAGAGATCTAACCAGGGATGACTCTAACCCAGAGTCAAAACCTGAAAAGCCTGATAAGATTTAACCAGGGACGACTCTGGCTCAGAGTCAAAACCTGAGAAACTTGATGAGCCAGTCTCCGCAGAGAATTTAAAAGAACAGGCTACTCATTATTTTTCCTGCTCACAGCCTCAGGCTTCAGCCAGCAGCCGCTGCCTCGCTGCCACGGAGAATTTAAAGGAACAGGCTACCTATTTTCTTTCTGCTCTCAGCCTAGCCCCTAAGGCTTCCACGTCAGCTTCCCCGGAGGACTTAAAGGAACAGGCTGCCTATTCTCTTTCTGGTCTCAGCCTCATGGGTTCTCGTGGTGCCCTCCGTCAGGCATCTCTCCAGGAGGATACCTCTTTTCTGTGCTGTCCGGTATTAAGGGACGATTCTAACCCAGAGTCAAAACCTGAAGACGTTTGGGAACCCCTTCTTTTCAAGTTTCTTAAGGAGATCAAACAAGTGGCTATTTCCCCTTATGCCCTAACACTGGTGGAAGGTCTTAGTGATAAATGGATGACTCCTTATGATTGGCATCAAACTGCTAAAGCTTGTTTAATTGGAAGAGATTATTTGCTCTGGAAAGTTGAGTTTCAGGAGCTGGCCAAAAAGGAAGTCGCCGCAAAAAAATCCAAGGGGGTCACTTTAGATAGGGTTTTAGGGCAGGGCAAATTTATCACTACTGCTAATCAACTTCAGACTCCCAAAGAGGCATTAGCTGTGGTAACCTCCTGTGCCTTGCAAGCGTGGCGCCGTCTGCCCACGACGGGAACAAAAGCGCCTGGCATTGTAAACATCTGCCAGGCACCTGAGGAACCTTATGAAAAATTCCTTGCTAGGCTTGTGGATGCTGTAGAAAAAGTTATTCCTACCGATGAAGCTGCAGGGATTTTAATAAAACAATTGGCTTACAAAAATGCTTCTTCAGCCTGCAAAACCCTGCTTTGCCCAGTTCGGAAGACTGGGACATTAAGGGATTTCATTTGCCTTTGTGGAGAGGTTACACCCTCTTATCGACAGGGGCTTACTCTTCCAGCTGCTCTGAAAGGTCAGTCCACCAAACAGCCTCAGGCCCCACAAACAATGGGAGCATCCACTAACTCTCTAGGAAATTGCATCTAATTTTATAAATGTGTTTAAGAAGGCCTTATCCACAGAATCTTGGAGCTCTCTATTGGTAAATCTAGGCGTCTGTGCTCGATTAATCCTAATACTGCTCTGCCTTTCAGTCATCCTCCGACAACTTGGGCACACCGTGGGGACCATGCAGGTGGAATTACAAACACTGAAACTAAAAAATAAAAAAGGTGGAATGCCGACACCCATCACCCACAAAGGCCTTTGTGAACAAAGTTACAGGTCTATGTGACAGGGGCAGAGGCATTTCACCCATGACATATTTCTGGCCATACTGTCCTTGATAATATTTTGCCCTAACTGCACATCCCCCTTCCTCCTGCACCTTCTGACCTTGAAGCACAGAGCTAGTTGAGTTCAAGGTTGGGCCATTATCTAGAAGGCCCTAATGATTAATATGTAAAGAGACCACTTGACTTGGACCATTATCCAGAAGGCCCTAATAATTAGCATGAAAAAAAAGAGACCACGAGGTATAGGCTTCAAGTTAGCCAACAGCTGTGTGGTCAGGGGGCAGGGTGAAAATTACATCACCTCAACTATAAAAATAAAGAAGACAGACCTTTACGGGCTGCCATTTTTTCTCCAAAACTCTTTCCTGTCTCCATTCATTTCTCTACTGATGCCTTTCCCTCCCTCCGTGGGGGTCCCCAAAAAGATGTTGGGGCTGGCTCCTAGGCTGTCTTAAAATGTAAAGCAAAAGGTATCTGACCACTTCACAAGTCAGTCGGTTTTCAGGTGTAGAGGTCCCTCTTCTCAACTGACAAAGTAAGCGCCAATATATCCAACCCCAGATGATAACAAACTAGTTCAGAATACAGCAATGCTACTGCCCTGGTGGCCTCTGCTGACAGGGCCTAGCCTTAGCCGACACTGCGTCGAGTACTGGTTTTGTGATAGAAAAGCGCTCTCCTGTGGGCAGGCTCTGGCTCCCAAGCTAAGAGTTAGGTCCAGCTGCGGCCACCGTACCCAAGAAGGCCCCCTCCACACAGGCAGCAGACAGGGGGGCTAAAGGTGCCAAGAGGTAGTGATTCCTCTGCTTCTGTTGCAGGGCCTGCAACATAGGTGGCACTGGGAAAATTACTACTTTTCTGTCAGAGAAACGCTGTCCTGTTTGCAGGCGCTGGCTCCCAGGCTAAGAATTAGGTCCCGCCAAAATCTTAGTGCCAACATGGCGTCCCGCACACTGACTGTGAAAGGACCCCCAACAGGGGAGACCCCTCCTCAAGTCACAGGTGACGGCGTAACCCCAATCAGTCACGAAGTCTGCAGCTTGATGCAACAGCAAGAGGTTTTTATTCCAGTGCGCTGGGGCTCAATCCATACTCTTGTCAGAGTAGAGGGAATGGGCCCCAAACAAGAAAAGTACAGAGTATATAAAGGCAGGGTCTTACATTCTTGGGGGAGGTGGGGTTGGGGAAGGTTCCGCTTGGGGTTGGTTTGTATTAGCTCGGGGCTAAGGCGGATATTTCAGGTGCATTTACTTCCTGGTATTTCTGAAACTAGCCTTTTTGGGTAAGTTCCTTCTTGTTATTCCCAAAACCAGCCTTTTTGGGTAAGTTCCTAGAACTCTGAAGGGGGATTGGTTCTATATTGTCCTATTGTTTCTAAAACTAGTTCTTGTGGTTAGGGAAGTGGCCCTTCTCGTTTTCGTCCAACAGTCAGGAATGTATGGGCTGAGTGCTCCGGGGGGTACCTAGAGGAAAGTTTTAGAAAGATCTTTTTCCTTACAACAAATTTTTCCCTAACAACTGCAGAATTCCGTACAAACCCCACTGACGCAGATATAAAACGAAAGGCTCAAAGTGGCTAGATTAACAGAGTCTTAAGCCTGGCTTTCAGAATATGGGATCTTCGCCTGCCTATCCCCCCAGCAGCGCGTCTGAGCCCAGCCACCAGGCAAGACCCAGCTCCGCCTGCCGGCCGAGACAGAGGAAAAAAAAAGTCAAACTGGTGCATTTACCTTCTGTCCGTGAGAGCCGGGGCCAGCCAGGAGCGGGAGTCAGCGTAAGAGAGGAGGTTTTTCACTGAGTGGTATGAAGTCCCAATTAACAGCTCTGTGCTGTGTCCTGAGGCTGATTAGGTGATCAGAAGGCTCCATTTGATTGTCAATTCAGGTCTTGGTTTCCAGAGGGATATAAGGAGACATGGGCTTAGTCCGCCATCTTCACTCCACCCCCCAAGAACTATTTTATTGTAAAATACATTCTGTTTGTTTTAGCACCTCTTACCTCTCATGCATGTGATTGTATTTGGCTCGTAGGACAATGCTGTGATAGAGACAGAGCTGGTATCGTTAACATTTGGGGACACTGTCTCAGAGTGATTATGTGATCCACTCAAGTCACGCCCTAAATAAGCAGTGGAAAGGAGAGTTCAACTGTGGCCTTCAGGCTCCAACTCAGGGCCTTTCTCTCTAATATAAACCTGTTTCTTAATAAGCAGACATACTATTTGGGAACAGGGAGTGAATGAAATTTCATTTCGTACAACCTTTGTGTCCTATGATGAAGATAAATAATGAAATAAAATAAGGCTGGATGTAGTAATAGTTTATGCTGCAGGGCTTCACAAGTTAAAGACCCTTAGCTCTCTGTTGAGATGTTAATTTACACAGAGATGTTTGAAGAGCCTCTTCTGGTTCCTGACTACAATTCTCTTGTTTATCCCTCCTCAGTAGTTCCTAACCCTCAAATCTCCCTTCTAATTATCTAAATTTTCTCCCTAATAAACCAATCAGTACTAATTACTCTTCCCTGCTCTGCTATAGAGTTTTATGTGTGTTTTGGGTGTATAAGTCAACTTGATGATAATGATGGAAAAGGGCATCATATCTTTGTTTTAATTGAGTGCCCTGAAAAATATGTCATTTGTCACACTGTAAGTCTTATTTTACAGGTCCTTATAAAGGGTCAAGGATCCTGGTGGTGCAATGGTTAAGTGCTTGACTGCTAACTGAAAGGTTGGTGGTTCAAATTCCCCAGCTGCTCCACAGGAGAAAGATGGGCCTGGCATCTATTTCCATGAAAATTACAGCTTCAGAAACCCTGTGGGGCAATTTTGCTCTACCATATAGGATTGCTATGAGTTGAAATGTTCTTGATAGCAATAGATTTGGGAGTTTATGAAGGATCATCTGATACTTCAATTTTATATTAAAAAAAAAGTTCTTTTCTGATCATAAAAGTAATACATGTGATATAAAAGACTATAAGGATTAAAGTAAAAAGAATCTACATTCTAATAACAATTGCTGTCATTTCTCCTAGGAAAGTACAAATTATCTTAGCACAATATTTTAAATCATTTTAAAACATTCTATTACATAGGTAGAATATACTTCATTTAACTGCTGTAGTTTTTTGACACTTCAGTTGTATCCAGTACCTCACTGTCAGAGTGTTGGATGAATCTCCTTGTCCAAACCACTGCTTATTTTCTTTGGATAATTTCTTAGAAGTTGAATTATCAGATTTATGATACTAATTAAAAAACTATCATTCTCCTAAAAGTAAAAGATGTACTGGAAGGCAACATAAAAGCCTGTTTTCCATTTTTTTGAACCCTCTTACTGAATAAAAATTCATCTTTGACCATTTCTGTTTTTAGTTCTTCTGGCACTTGTAAGATACTTACAACTATAGTCCTTGATTTATCAACTTTGAGAATTTTCTATTGATACTTTGTGAAGAAAGATGAAGAACTTAACTTTCACTTACCACTCCTCACCAATTTTTGCTGGATGTGTGGTTTTCCTATTAGTTTCCTTGGTGACTTTAAAAACAAATTTATTTTTTAATTTAGTTTTCTTGTTCTTGTTGAGAGTCTACACAGTAGAATACACACCATTTCAACAATTTCTGCATGTACAGTTCAGTAACATTGATTAGATTCCTCAGGTTGTGCTACCATTCTCATCCTGTTTTCCTGAGTTGTTTCTCACCTGTTAACATAAACTCACTGCCCCCTAAGGTTCCTATTCAATCTTTTAAATTGCTGTTGCCAATTTGACCCATATAGAGAGATCTTGAAAGACCATGATGCTTAAGACAGATGTTCTTTACTAGTTCAGATAAACTCTTGTTTGGTTTAAGGTAGACATCAGGGAATATTTTTGGTTTAAGGTTTAAAACTTGTCTCAGGGCAGTAATTTCAGGAGTTTATCCAGCTTCCATTGATCTAGAAAGTCTGAATTCCATGGGGATTAAAATTTCTCTGTATTTCCCCCTTTTGGTCAGTGTTTTTCTATAGAATTCAGTAGTGGTAGCCAGGCACCATCCAGTTCTGTTCTTGTGGCAAAAGGAACAGTTGCTCATGAAGGCAATGATCCACATGACATCTCATCCTCCTATTTCTGACTCTCCTTCCTTCTCCATTGCTCTAGGCATGTAGAGACCAATTGCTGTACCTTGTAAACTTCTAAGGATTAAGGCTCCACACAGTGTAGTAGGTGGTGGAATTGCCAGATTAGCCGATTAACTAGGATGTCTGGTGAAACCAAGATCCTTAATTTTCAAACCAAAGAACTAGATCTTAGTGTTTGCTTGTACATAAGCAGCCTCAGCAGCTAGATACTTTGTTTCTTTTTTTTGTCATTGTGGTAAACATATCACACAACTTTTTTCCAACTCAACTTTTTACAAGGCTGTAACTTATTGATAGCAATTACATAAAGTGGTGGTGCAACCATACCATTAATTAATGTGCCTTTGTAACATTTAATCTAAGGTCTTGGTTTCTTAATTTTAATGTATTCTTTGGAATAGTGATGTGTTTGTCTTTCCTCTGCAATGTTTCATCATTGCCATGGAAACCATCTCCAGGATGAGCTGGCATAGAGGGAGGCAGGCGGTGATTCAGGACATCACTGAATAAAAATAAGGGAGAGATAGCTCTTTCAGCTGTAGGGATGTCAGTTCAGAAAGATCTGAGGTTCTTTCTAACATATAAAGGTATCTACAGCTAGCCTCCCTTACTTCTTTTTTATTTTTTTTATATAATTTGTTGTTGTTGACAATATGCACAGCAAAGCATACACAAACTCAGTAGTTTCTACATGTGACTTTGATTACATTCTTTCAGTTGTGCTACCATTCTTGCCCTCTTTTTCTGAATTATTCCTCCTAAGCTTATTGCTCCCTGAGGTTTCTGAGCAATCTTCTGAGTTGCTATTGTCAGTTTAATCCCATATAGATAGTTCTTAAAAGACCACAATGCTCAAGGCAGACATACCAGATCCGACAATTAAATCCACAAACCTAATTGTTCTAAGTGCTCCACACTTCATTGCTGAATATCATTACGATCACCTTTGAAGTACACCCCTTGGAAGCTAAGCACTGATACCAGTACCTAGTCTACCTTTCAAAGCAATTTTGGAACTTTTTCTGGAATGAACACAGAGCATGGTGGCGAGTTCACAAACTTAATTGTATTGTTGCCTGTGAAGGAGTTTTTAGCCAGTAAATAAATAACTGTATTGGAACACCCTCCCTGCTCACCTGATCTGGCTCCAAGTAACTTTATCCTTTACCCAAAGATAAAGGAGATATTTAAAGGAACGCGTTTTGATGACATTCAGGACGTCAAGGGTAACATGATGGCAGCTCTGATGGCCATTACACCAAAAGAGTTCCAAAATTGCTTTGAAGTATGGACTGGGCTCTGGCATTGATGGGTAGCTTCTTAGGAGAAATACTTCAAAAGTAACCATGGTGATATTCAGCAGTAAGTTATATAGCACTTCTTCCAGGGTCAGTTTTGAACTTAATTGGCAATCCTCATACTTTCTAGTTAAGCTAAATACTGTGTTGTTTTAAGATTTGAGGGGATATTTTGTTTAAAGTGTAAAGTTCATCAGAGAGCAATGAGTTCATCCAGTCTCTATGGTTCCAGAAAGTCTGGATAAAAGAGGTTTAAAAATAAAAATTCCCCAAAACAAAAATACCCTGATTTGGGGTAGTTTCACTGGAGAATTCCACCAAACATTCAGAAGAGAGTTCATGCCAGTACTACTTGAACTATTTCAGGGTGTAGAAAAGGAAGGAATATTCCTGAATTCATTCCCTATGACAAGCCAAAGACATCTGAAAAAATTACAGAACACTATCTCATGATTATGGGTACAAAGACACTCAACAAAATTCTAGCCAGTAGAATCCAGCATCATATTTAAAAAAACAAAACCAAAAAATGACCAAGTGTGATTCATACCAGGTATGAAAGGATGGTTCAATGTTAGAAAATCCATCAATGTCAGAGGCAGGGGCATGATGGTGGACTAGACACGCATCTCCTTAATTCCCTCTGACAACTAAGGCCTGGAATTATAACTGAATGGAGCAGTGGACATCCAGGGAGCCCTCCAACCTGGCATAGTAATATCAGATTTGTCTAGGCACCAGTAATGGACTGGTGCCACTGGCCACTGACCCCTGCTCCTGCTGACTAACCGTACTGGAGAACTGCAGGTACGGGTGCCTTCTCCATTATCCAGGAGATGGGAACTGGGAATGAGCTGACAAAGACACTGAATTGTGGCACTTCAGTAAACAGTGTATAGCACAGCAGGGAGACAGTCCATGGGATAGTCACATACTGAGAAACTGACTAGTGACTGAAGCCACCACTGTCCTTTCACCCTATCTTTTCTGAGCTGTGCCATAGACTGCTGTTTCATGGCAGGAAGGGCAGTTCAACTGGGACACCATCTTAGTCAGCTAGGAGATGGAGTCACCCAGACAGGGGCCTTAGCTGTGGCTGATTCTCAAGCAGAGCAGCAGCCCATCTGGCAAGTGCTTCTCCAGCAGAAAAGTGGTGTTTGAGACAATTTATTTCTAGGTTCATGGGTGGGGCTTAGCAGAAGACGGCTGGAAGGCCCTAACCTCTCCCTGCTTTGCACCACATTGTAGCATCTGGGGATGACTTATGAGGTACTTTTGTTGTCAGCTGGAAGGTGGGGCCTGCCAATCTCAAGGGCCTGACTGTTTTGGGCAGTAGTTGGACACCTCCCCACTTAGAAATAAAGTACCATTTTAAGTAAGGCCTGGATATGACTGCTGAGAGGCCTGGCAGCTTCTCCTCCACCCTACACTGTCACACATCATGTGGTCAGCTGACGTCCACCCCAATACTTGGTAAGTAGGGCACCATTTTTGCCAGCCAATAAGCAGAGATTGCTGCCCCAGAGAGTCCAACTGGGGCCAGTCACTAGAGTACATAGAGATGGCTGATGACCAACTCCCCTCTTAGAACTGTGCCTCAGCTCCTGTTGAAGTAACTCCAGAGAAATGAAACAGCTTATAGATGGCACACAGACAACACACCATACATAATCATTTAAAGAAGCAGTCCACAATGGCTCCAGGAAACTTCCAAAAGAATGAATTGAGAAACTTCCCAGATAAAAAAGCCTTTCTGAAACTATTGGGGTATCAGCACAAAAGAATTATATAGAGAGCTCTCCTAGAGATTAAGCAAAATGCAGCAGAACAAAATGAAAAATTAAGTAAGCTATTTGAACTGATGGAACATCAATGACCTGAAATACAGCAGATCAGTAACAAAGTTACAGAATTAGACAATTCAATCCAAAGGCAAAAGAGCAAAATTGAGGAGATAGAAGTCAGAGTTAGTGATCATGAGGATAGAGCAACTGACACGAGCATTTATGAGGAGAAATTAGAGAAAAGAAATAACAAAAATGAAAGAGCATTAAGAAACATGTGAGACTCTGTTAAGAGGAATAATCTATGAATTGGAATTCCTGAACAAGAAGGGATAGATGAAAATACAGAGAACATTGCTGTAGAGTTGCTGACAGAAAACTTCCCAGAAATTATGAAAGAGAACATACATATCCAGGATGTGTGTTAAACACCACAAAAATGAGACCCCAAAAGAAAGACACCAAGACATATTGTAGTCAAGCTTAATAAAATGAAACATAAACAGGTTCTAAATAAAGCTAGCATTCAGAGTGAAACACTGTTGGCTTTTGACTGACTTCTCCGCAGCAACATTGTTGGCAAGAAAGCAGTGGGATGACACATTCAAAGCCCTGAGGGAGAAAAACTTACAAGCAAGAATTATGTAACCTGCAAAACTGTCTCTCAAGCATTACAGTGAAATTAAGACAATTGCAGATAAATAGAAGCTTAGAGACTTTGTAAAAATGAAACCAAAACTGCAAGAAATACTGAAAGAAGCTCTTTGCTTAGAAAAACGAAACCATTAAGTGTATACTTAAGGAGGCAATGCAAGACATAGAATCTAGAATTCTACTCACTTAGGGAAGTCAATAAGCTCAGTTAAAACCACATTATCAAAAGAAGGGAACCAGTGATCATAACACAAAAACTATGACATCACCACACTAAAAAGAGGGATGCGTTACAGTAGGTATAACCCTTTCAGATGGAGAGGAAATGAAAAAGATATGCAGAGGTTAAAGTCTGTTTTAAACTTACAATAGTAATAGGGTTCTTAGGAGTAGCCATAAAGCAAAATAACAATGCAACATATCAAAACAAGAGGCATAATATAGGAGTCTCACTTAAGAAAAAAAAAAAACACTGAAAAAGATGATAAATCATCTTTTTGATGACTTTTTATGATTCTCTTGTGCTATATGTTAAAGAATTAGGATGGGACTGTAAGTCTCTTCATAGGATCACCTCCACTATAAAGGGAGTTTCCCTGGAGTATGACTTGGTTGACTCTTAATCTTTTCATCCTACAAGAGATAAAAGGAAAGAGAAGCAATGAGAGAACTGGGAACTTCACACTACCAAGAAAGGTGCGCAGGGAGCAGAGCGCGTCCTTCAGACCTGAGGTTCCTGTGCCCAGATGCTCCCTGACAAAGACTGACACAATATTGGACTTTCATCCACAGCCGACAGTGGGGAAAGCCTTCTCCTGGAGTGGACACCCTGAATTCAGTCTTGTAGCCTACTGCACTGTGTAAGAATAAACTTTCCTTTGTTAAAGCCATCCACTCTGTGATATTTCTGTTAGAGCATCACTAGCTGACTAAAACAACCTTATCAACATATACAGAACTTGTCACCCATCAAAAGATAAGTACACCTTCTCCAATGCACATAGAATATTTTCCAGAATAGACCATGAATTAGGACAGAAAGCAAGTCTCAGCAAAATCCAAACCATTGAATTACTGCAAAGCATCTTCTCGGACCATAAACCCATAAAAATTGAAATCAGTAGCAGAAAAATCATAGGTAGAAATTCAAACTCCTGGAAATTGAACAACATCTTGCTCAAAAGTCCTGGGTTATAGTAGGAATCAAGGACAAAATAAAGAAATTCATGGAATCAAATGAGAATGAAAACTCATCCAACCAGAATCTGTGGGATACAGCAAAAGTGTTGGTTAGAGGTGAGTTTATAAATGCACACATCTGGGAGGAAGGGAGGGCCAAAACGAAAGAATTAACCTTACAGTGTGAACAAGTAGAAAGAGAACAACAAAGGAACCCCTCAGGCACCAGAAAAACAAAACAAAACAAAAAAAAACCCCACAGATAATAAAGATTAGAACAGAACTAAAGGAATTAGAAAAGAGAAGAACAATTGAAAAAATTAACAAAACCAAAAACTGGTTCTTTGAAAAGATCAACAAAATTGATGAATCATTGGCTAAACTTACAAAAGAAAAAACAGGGAAGCAAACAAATAACCTGAATAAAAACAAAATGGGAGATGTCACAACAAACCCAACTGAAATCAAAAGTATCATAACAGAATACTAAGAAAGAAGGTACTCTACTCTAACAGATTTGAAAACCTGGAGGAAATGGACAAATTTCTGGATTCATTTCACTTACCAAAATTATAACAAGGAGAAGTAGAACAACATAATAAACCCATCACAAAGGAAAAGATTGAAAAATTCATCCAAAAACTACAAACCAAAAAAAATTCCTGGCCCAGATGGCTTCACCAAAGAATTCTACCAAACTTTCAGAGAAGGGTTATTTCCAATACTACTGAGGCTATTTCACACCATATTAAAGAATGGAATACTCCCAAATGCCTTCTATGAAGCCAGCATAACCTTGATACTAAAGCCAGGGAAAAATCCACAATAAAAGAAAATCACAGACGGATATCACACATGAACCTAAAAGCAAAAATCTTCAACAAAATCCTTGCTAATAGAATTGAACAACATATCAAAAAGAATAATTCATCATGACCAAGTTGGATTCATACCCGGCATGTAAGACTGGTTCAACATCAGAAAAACAAATGATGTGATCAACCACTTAAATAACACAAAATATAAAAATCACCTGATTTTGTCAATTAATGCAGAAAAGATATTTGACAAAGCCCAACACCCATTCATGCTAAAAACTCAACAAAATAGGAATAGAGGAAAAATTCCTCAATGCAATAAAGGGCATCTGCACAAAGCCAACTGCCTACATCATCCTGAATGGTGAGAGACTGAAAGAATTCCCATTGAGAATGGGAACTAGACAAGGATGCTGTCATGGGTTGAATTGTGTCTCCCCAAAAATGTGTGGTTTCGCTAAACTGTATGTGAAAGGATTAGGGTGGGGCTGTAAATTCCTGCATAGGATTACTTCCCTGCTCTGCTGTAAAGGAAGTTTCCCTGGAGTATGGCTTGCCCCACCCTTAATCCTTTCAGCCTGCAACAGATAAAAGGAAAGAGAAGCAAGCAGGGAATGGGAACCTCGCACCATCAAGAAATCTGCACCGGGAGAAGAGCACATCCTTCAGACCTGAGGTTCCTGTGCCAAGACGCTCCCTGGAAAAAGACTGATGCAATACCAGACTTTCCTCCAGAGCCAACAAGGGGAAAGCCTTTCCCTGGAGTGGACACCCTGAATATGGACTTGCAACCTACTGGACTGTGTGAGAATAAACCTTCCTTTGTTAAAGCCATCCACTCTGTGGTATTTCTGTTAGAGAAGCCCTAGATGACTAAAACAGAATTTGGTACTGGGAGTGGGGTGCTGCTCTAGCAAATACCTAAAATGTGGAAGCCACTTTGAAACTGCGAACGGATAGAAGATTCAGAAGAAACAAAGAAGGTGCAGATCGTGAGAAACAACAGAGGACCAGCGGCAGTGGCAGTGGCAGCAGCAGTACCAGAGGCAGTGCTGCAGCCGACCCGTGGAGTGAGAGAGGTCAGTGCCTGCACAGAGTTTTCCTCGTGAAACGGGGTGCCTGTGAGCACTTAAATCGGTGGAGCTGGCCTTGCTGACCCACTGAGTGAGAGAGCTGAGTGCCTTTAGGCAGGACTCTTTCCAGCAAGAGTGCGGTGCCTCTGGGAACTTAAATCAGTGGAGCTACAGAGCTTTGGAACATTTGCCTGACAGAGCAGATGTGGGCCTGAGGCCTGGGCCATGCGGCCATAGGAAGCTGAAGCTGAAGAGACAGACAGCACCAGAAGCTGAGCTGCCTCAGTCTCAAAAGGTATGGCCATGACCTCAGGGAGTTGTAAGGATGGAACTATGGTGTCCTGTGTTCGTAAGGGTGGAATTGCCACCCAGTTGGGCTTAGGGTGCTCCTAAAGCCGATGGGGCAGAGTTTCTGTCCAAGTGGGCCTTGAAGGCAGAGTTGTAGCACAGGGCTGGGGTCTCCACTCAGAATCCAGAGTGTGGCCAATACCTAGAGTCTAGAGAGCAGTGCCATTGTGTAGAATGTCTCAGAAAATGTAACAGTATTTCTAGAGCTTCCAGGGCTAATGTAATATGTTCTGCTGACTTACTTGTTGCCTGTTAATGCTTTTTATCCCTGCAATTTCTCCCACTTGTAATGGAATGTCTAACTTGTGCCTATTCTGCCACTGTACTTTTAGAAGCAGATAGCTTACTTTGTAGGTTTCACAGATGTAGAAGAATTTTTGTATTTTGGACTTGGAACTGATTTAAGACTTCTGTTGTATGGGATGGACGTGATTTTGCTATGGTGAGATGAATGTGTTAAACGTTTCTGTGATGTGATTTCTGGGTTGTCAAAGGGTGGGATGTCATGGGTTGAATTGTGTCCCCCCCAAAATGTGTGGTTTCACTAAACTGCATGTGAAAGGATTAGGGTGGGGCTGTAAATTCCTGCATAGGATTACTTCCCTGCTCTGCTGTAAAGGAAGTTTCCCTGGAGTATGGCTTGCCCCACCCTTAATCCTTTCAGCCTGCAACAGATAAAAAAGGAAAGAGAAGCAAGCAGGGAATGGGAACCTCACACCATCAAGAAATCTGCACCGGGAGAAGACACATCCTTCAGACCTGAGGTTCCTGCATCAAAACACTCCCTGGACAAAGACTGATGTAATACTAGACTTTCCTCCAGAGCCAACAAGGGGAAAGCCTTTCCCTGGAGCAGACACCCTGAATATGGACTTGCAACCTACCAGACTGTGTAAAAATAAACCTTCCTTTGTTAAAACCATCCACTCTGTGGTATTTCTGTTAGAGCAGCCTGAGCTGACTAAAATAGATGCCCACTGTCACCATGTCTATTCAACAATGTACTAGAGGTTCTAGTCAGAGCAATTAAGACAAAGAAATAAATGGCATCCATATTAGTAAAGAAAAAGTAAGATCTCCCTATTTGCAGATGATATGACTGTATACAGAGAGAATCCTAAAGAATCCATAAGTAAAAACTACTGAAGCTTATAGAGGAGTTCAGCAAAGCATCAGGATATAAGATAAACATACGTAAATCGGTAGGATTCCTTTATACCCAACAAAGAGATCATCAAAGAAGAAATCACCAAATCAATACCATTTAGTATAGCCCACAAGAAGATAAAACACCTAGAAATAAATCTAACTAGAGAAATAAGAGACCTATACAGAGAGAACTACAAGACCTTACTGCAAGAAACCAAAAGAGACTTACACAAATGGAGAAGCCTACCCTTGTCATGGATAGGAAGACTTAGCATTATGAAAATGTCTATTTTACCTAAAGCAATCTACATATACAATGCAATCCCAATAGAAATTCCAGTGACATTTTTAAATGAGATGGAGAAACAAACTTTGTTCGGAAAGGGAAGAAACCCCAGATAAGCAAAGCACTACTGTCTTAAGAACAAGAACACAGTGGGAAGCCTCACACTACCTGACCTTAGAACTGTTACACTGCCACAATAGTCAAAACAACCTGGTACTTGTACTAAAAGAAACATACAGACCAATGGAACAGAGTTGAGACTCCAGAGATGCCACCATCCTCTTATGAACAGTTGACATTTGACAAACACCTTAAAATTGTAAACTAAGGTGAAAACAGTCTATTTAACAAATGGTCTTAGCAACACTGAATATCCATCTGCAAAAAACTGAAATAAGACCTTTATCTCATACCTTACACAAAAGCTAACTCAAAAACCTGAATATCAAACCTAAAATGATAAAGATCATGCAAGAAAAACCAGGGTCATTGATGGAAATTCTAATAAACAGCTTGGACAGACTTCAAAATCTGACAAAGAAAGAATGATCAACAGGAGAGAAAATAGATAAATGGAAACTACTAAGAATCAAACACTTATGCTCATCCAATGATTTTATCAAGAGAGTTAAAAGACCACCTACAGAATGGGTAAAAATATTTGACAATTACATGTTGGAATGACATCTGATCTCCATAATCTACAAGGTACTTCAAAAATATCAACAAGAAAAAGATAAATAACCCAATTAAGCATTGGGCAAAGGAGATGCCCTGAGACTTCACTAGAGGGGACATCCAGGCAGCCAAAAGACACATGAGAAAATGCTCACGATCGTTAGCTTTCAAAGAAATCCATATCAAAACTACAATGAGATACCACCTCACTCCAGTAAGGTTGATCATCATTCAAGAAACACAAAACAGCAAATGCTGGAGAGGCTGTGGAGAGAATGGAACTCTGCTATGCTGCTGGTGGGACTGCAAAATGGTACAAACTCTTTAGAAAGCAATCTGATGCTTCCTTAAAAAGCTGGAAACAGATACACCATTTGATCCAGTAATCCCACTACTTGGAATTTATCCTACAGAAACAAACGTTGTCACACGAACAGACACATGTACACAAATGTTTTATTGTAGCACTGTCCACAGTAGCAAAAAGATGGAATCAACCTAGATGCCCATTAACTGATGAAACGGATGAAACTATGGTACATATGCTCATTGGAACATTATGCAATGATGAAAAGCAATGATGATTTTAGGAAACCTCTCATAATCTGGTTTCAATGGGAAGACACGCTGAGTGAAATCAGTCAGCAGCAAAATAACAATTATTGTGTGAGACCATTGCTGTAAGGACTTAAAAATAAATTTATCTACAGAAGACTCTTTGATGGCTACAAGGGTGTGGAGTGGGTCGAGGATTAATCATAGATTAGATAGTTGATAGGAATTTGTTTGAGTGAAAGCAATGACAGCACACACTAGAAAGGAGATCAATTTAACTGGACTTCGCCATAAACTCAAAGCTCAACATAAACTCAAAACTCAATCCAACATTGCAAGGATCTGAGGACCACACTCTTTGAGGACATCATGGTCAGTTGGCATAATTAGCCTCTTGCTAAGAGAGTCTTCTGCACCCCATATTGGTGAGTGGTATCTGGAGTCGTAAAAGCTAGCAAGCCACCATCTGAGGTATGCCAAATGGTCCCAATACCGCTGGAACAGATGATCACCAAGAACATCAAAGACATGAGGGAAAAAGAGCCCAGGAGGTAGAAGGACCCATGTAGTGGAAGATTGTATCAACATGTGACCAGAAGAACCAGATAGTGCCCGGTCATCACCGAAGACAATTGTGACAGAGTGCACAAAATTGAGGTCCTGTGCCAACATGAGAAAAAGAGGGGTACAGCTCAAGAACTGTACCAAAAGACCAGAGTTAATGGTCTGATGGCCCAGGGATCCCCTGGGAGCACGGACCATAGACCTGCTGCTGCTCCTGCCTAAAAAACGCTACCTGAGGTCAACTCTTCGGACAAAAATGGACTAGACTTGGGGACACAATGTGACTGTATGGTAGGTGTACTTTATGGTTCTATGCATTTATAGCAGGCTGTCCTACTAGTCTCTTTGTATATAGGAGAGAAGAGAGTGGAGAGGAGGGGCAGGAGCTTGTTAAGAGGATATAACAAGTATAAAATGAAAAGGAGGAGTGTGCTGCAATGGAGCAAGGAGAGCAGAAGAGCTTTAGTAGGCAGGCATGCAAAACTGGTTTGGATTCTGTACTAATTTTTTTTTTTTTTTTTGGTTAATCACAATAAAAAAAGTTAAAAGAAAAAAAATCCATCAATGTAATCCACCGCATAAAGAGAAGGAAATACTCAGGTGATCACCTCAGGCAACAAAGAAAAGGCATCTAATAAAATCTAGCATCCATTCCTGATAAAAAAGAAAATTCCTTATCCGTAATAAAGGTGTCTATACAAAACCAGTGGTTAACGTCATTCTCAGTGGAGAGAGGTTAGAAACATGAACAAGCCAGCCAACCCATGCAAGTGCCGTCGAGTCAGATCCAACTCATGGACAAGACAAGGATGCCCTTTATCACCACTCCTGTTTAACACTGAGCAGTAAGACAAGAGAAAGTTAATAGAAGGCATCCAAATTGAAAATGAAGAAGACTATTTGCAAATTATATGATATTATACATAGAAAATCCCATAGATGACACAGGAAAACTTCTGAAATTAATAGAAAGATTAAGCAGTGTAGCAGGAAACAGCACTGACATACAAAAATCAGTTAAATTCGTACACACCAGCAAAGAGAATTTCAGAAATCAGGAAAGCAAAACCATTCATAATAGCCCCTAAAATAATAAAATACTTATGACTGAATCTAACCAGGGGTATAAAAGACCTATACAAAGAAAACTACAAAACATGACTGCAGGAAACCAAAAGAGACCTACATAAATGGAAAAACATAGCATGCTCATGGATCAGAAGACTTAACATTGCAAAAATGGCAATTCTACCTGATTCATCCTGCAGATATAATGCAGTCTTGATCCAAATACCAACAGAATTCTTTAATGAGATGGAAAACTGGTCATCAAGTTTATATAGAAAGAAAAAAGGCCCTCTGTAAGTAAAGTATTGTACAATGGCAGATACATAGACACATGGAACAGAATTTAGAACTCAAATATAAATCCATCCACCAATGGTTAACTGATTTTTGGCAAAGGACCAAACCCATTAAATGGGAAAAATACAGCCTTTTTAACAAATGGTATATTACATGCACACCTGGATGGCCATTTGTAAAACAAATGAAACAGGACTTGTACTCAAAAACTAACTCAAAGTGGATCAAAGCTGTAAATATAAAACCTAAAATGAGAAAGGTCATTGAGGACAAAATAAGGATAATACCAGGGGTCCTAATACAGGCAAGATTCAATACAAACCCTAGGTAGTAATTCACAAACACTAGAAGATAAATTAGATAACTGGGAACTCTTAAAAATGAAACACGCTTGTCAAAAGACTTCACCAAAAGAGTAGAAAGAAAACCTATTGCTGCGGGCTGCTAGGAATGTGCTGTCGCACCTATTGTCTTACTGATGTAGGTTTAGGCTTTTCTCAGGCATGGCAGAACCTCTGGGAAAGCTTGACCTTTGTCTCCCTCCTTCCTCTTATCTCCCACCTTTCTGATACTTTCGCACAAATGTTTAGGCCTTTCTCGAGTGTAATAGAGCCTCTGAGAAAGCCTGACCTTTGCTTCTTTCCCCTACCTCTTGCCTTGATGATACTTCTGTGCATGGATCAGCCAATCATGAGCTGCCCCGATACCACTGTAACCATTTTTGGCAAAATAGACTGCGCTGCCAACCTCTTCCTGATTGTAACCCTATAAATAAAGTTTCCTATTGAGGAACAGTGGCTATTGCTCTCAGTCAGAGACCTTGGTCCCACCTCTTCTCAACTTTATCTTGTGTGATGTGAGTGAGTTTTTTCTCATTCCCTTTCCTGTCTCCCTTGGATATGGGTTTTTCCCAGTGTTGGTCACTGGGGTGCCGCATGCAACAACCTACAGTTTGTGAAAACATTTTTGACTACTACATATCCTACAGGAGTTCAAGCTCTAAGATTTGTAGAATACTTCAAGAACTCGATAACCAAAAGACAAATGAGCCACTCAGGAACTGGACAAAGAACATTAACAGATACTTCACCAAAGAAGGCATTCAGAGAGCTAACAGTCATATAAGGAAATGATCACCACCCCTAGCCATTAGAGAAATACAAAACTACAATGAGATCCTGTCTCACCCCAATATTACTGGTACTATTCAGAGAAACAGAAAATTTTGAAGAGGTTATGAAGAGACTGGAACTCTTTTGCACTAATGGTGAGAATGTAAAATGGTACAACCACTCTGGAAAACAGTATGACACATTTTTAAAAAGTTATAAATAGAAATACCATATAATCTAGCAATCCCACTCTTAGAAATATATCCTAGAGAAATAAGAGCCACCACAGGAATAGACATATACACACCCATGTTCATTGGATCATTGTTCATAATAGCAAAATGATGGAAACAACCTAGGTGGTTATCAACAGACAAATGAATAAATTATGGTGTGTAAACGTAATGTAATACTATGCAACAATAAAGAGCAGTGATGAATCTGTGAAACAGCTTAAAACATGGATGAATCTGGAGGGTATTATGCTGAATGAAGTAAGTCAATCATAAAAGGACAAATATTATATGAGACCACTATTATAGAAACTCAAGAAAAGGTTTATGTACAGGAAAAAAATATGGTTATAAGGCAGAGTGACAGGTGGGAAGGAAAAATCACAAATTACATAGTAAATAAGTGTTAACTATGGTGAAGACAAAGACAACACATAATATAAGGGAAGTCAACACAACTTGACCAAGACCAAACCAAAGAAGCTACCTAGACACATCCAAAGAACTTTGAGGGACTGAATTATTGGGACCGAGGACTGGGAACTGTGGTCTCAGACAACATCTAGGTTAATTGGTGTAACATACTTCGTTAAGAAAATGTTTTACATCCTATTTCAGAAAGAAAATAGTAGTCCAGAAAACTAGAGACCACTTGAACTACAGCCTTTACCAACCTGAGCTGAGAATTAGATGGTGCCCAGGTACTACCATGGACAGCTCTGACAGGATCACAATAGAGGATCCCAGAGTGGGAGAAAAAGAAAGAAGAAAAACATTGCTGTTGAGTCAATTCTGAATTTGTTACGCATGTATGTCAGTATACAAGCTGTGGCCTGTAGGGTTTTAAGTGTATGATTTTTTAGAAATGCATCACCAGGGCTTTGTTTGGAGGCATGTCTGGGTGGACTCAAACCTCCAGCCTCTTTTGATTAGTAGCTGAGCATTTTAACTATTTTGACTACCTGGAACTCCAAGAGCACAGAAGTGTCCTGCTTTTCCACATGCTTTTCTCCTGGGGCTCACTTAGTACTGACTTGAGTTTCATAATTCATGTTCTTACCTAACTCACACAAGTTTCTGGGACTCCCTGGAGAAACTCCTGTAACAATATTTCATGTCTGCTCATCTGTGCCCAAATCATTTTGGCTACTCAAACATTATGAAACTGCAGTGTGATATTTTAAGGCCTTGCTGAATTGAATAATTTATTTAAACAGTTCAAATTGGTTGCATGATGCATTCGTAGCATAGGGTAGCCTTTTGTGTGTGCTGGAAAAACACACACACCAAAATGGTACTTTTTTATAGTTTAATAATACCTGGCTCAAAGCAGCTAAGTTAGACTTCTTTATCATGGAAAAGGGAAGAAGAGCGTGTGGGAACTGCATATGAAAAAATGAAAATGGATTATAAGAAATAAGACAGTTGCCAATTGGGAGGAAAAAAGAGCTCATTTTTCTTACAAGGAGTTTTATTACTGTAACTTACACCTCACTGTCCAGTGAAATAGGAAGATTTGAAGCAGATGGTTTTTGAAACACATCAGCTCCTGTTGGTGTGATGAGCCATAATGATATCCCTCATGGTGCCATCTGCAGATCTCAGAATAAATGCTGGTCAGGCTCCCACACGAGGTGTAACATTCACTCATTGATTTACAAAGGGTGTGCCACTTCCCAATACACTATTTGTGTGTGGGATCTGAGGATGAGGCTTCCAAAGTCCAGGTTATTTATTTTGGATTCGCTGTTGAAAACCTAGCTTAAGAGAGAGTACCGATATTTTCTCTACTTGAATCCACAGGCTTTTGTGAACTGAAGTTGCAGACATGAAGTATCTGAATTCAAGAATTAGGGTCTTTTGGCGAGACCTGTGGAATTTCCTACTTTTTTTTTTACCTTTAGATGGGAGGAAGAGTTCCTAGTGGTGCAAATGGTTAATATGCTCAGTTGCTAACCAGAAGGTTGGAGGTTTGAATCCACTCAGAGGCACCTCAGGGGAAAGGCCTGGTAATGTACTTCTGAAAAATCAGCCATTGAAAATCTTATGGAGCAAATTTGTACCCTCACACTCATGAGATTGTTGTGAGTTGGAGTAGACTTAGTGGTAGATGGTTAGTTAGATGAAGGAGAAAACAAGGAACAGTGACTCACTGAGTCAGCAGGAAATTTTTCCTGCAACCAAAGTGCCTGGACATTGTTGTTCAGAGTAGAGGGATAGCATCCACTTCGGAATTCCTTTCTTAGTGAAAAAGAGTTTAGGATACTTAAGGTGGCAGGAATGTAGTAGAGAGTGTGCTAAATGGCTGAAGTCGCCTTCTGTGCTCTGGGACTGCCTTCTTTCTCATACCATGTGCCTTGAAAATTTTAGTAAATGATAAAACAGACTGAACCACCCAGCCACATACACACATACACGTATACACACAGAGACACCCTCTGTTGTTAATAACTTTTTTTCCTTTTGGTTACAAACTGAAACCAAACCCAGTGTCGTTAAGTTGATTCTGACTCATAGCAACCCTATAGGATAGAGAAGAACTGCTCCATAAAGTTTCCAAGAAGCACCTGGTAGATTCCAACTGCTGACATTTTGGTTACCAGCTGTGGCACTTAACTACTACACCACCAGGATTTCCTTTTGGCTACAAGCAAACATAAATCCTTCTGAATAATACTCTTATGTCTTTTTGGAAGTCTACCATTTGTGTGATATTGCTGGGTGGGTAAATTTCCAGGTGCTTGTCTCCATCCGGAGCCCTGGTGGCATAGTGATTAAGAGCTTGAGTGCTAATATAAAGGTCAGCAGTTAAAATCCAACAGCTATGTCTTAGAAGCTCTGTGGGGCAGTTCTATTCTGTCCTGTAGGGCTGCTGTCAGTTGAAATCTACTCAACAGCAAAGAGTTTTTGTTTCCCTCCATGGAACCCAAAAAAGATAAATCTTTATGCTCTATTCCAAGGAGGTTGACTTGTGACCTCACCCTGGTAGTCAGGTTCTCTCCCTCATGACCTGGAATTCCGAGTGTGTGATTGTCCAGCTGGACATCATTCATCCCGAGGAGTGGCTGCAGCAGCACTCTGGCTTGACTGTGTCTTCGCAGTCTGTTTGCTGTGTTTCCTGCTCTTTGGCCACGTGTTTCTTTGGTAGCTGCATGATGCTGAGCTGGGCTTCCAGGTTCCTATTTGTTCTATGGCATGCTGTGCCCCAGTATATTAACTTTTCATTTAGTTAGTCAAAGTCAGTTCTGTTGCTTACAACTGAGAACTTTGATGCTTATGTCCAAATCTAATTGCTTAAAATAGACTCCATTTACATGTATTCAATGAAGCATTTGGAGGAATTTACATCACACATACACTTGTTTTAGTTACTTGTTCTGATCATTCCCATTAAATTAATTCTGTCCAACACCTTGGATACTCTTTGTCACTTGACAGATTAAGAAATGCATATTTCCCTAGACTTAATGAAACATGTAATGAGTTTCTTTGTAATGAGATCATTCTGAAGGTAGATATATTTTTATGACTGAAGCATAAAAGCAGGGTGGTTTTTATATCTCAGATTTTTATGTAGCATATTTACCTCCCATTGCTAAGATTCTCCCTTGCCCAGAGAATAGTATGCTGTTATTGACACATACCTCAGATAAATGCAGTGATTTCCCTATATGAAGAGCTATATGTTATCATATAGCTTTTCGTAACAGAAGGCCACTGTACTGTCTCTTGACTTCTTAGGAGTCATGTATAAGCTGGAAAGGGTGTATAACTGGGACAATCAGGATGGCAAACCCCTCTGTGACCTGCTCTTCTCCTGAAAATCATTAGTTCAAGTTTCATTTCTTACATGTTACACTGCTTCCTGGTTTGCATAACAGCAAGAAGTGGGAGTAGAGGTTGAAATAAAATAGTATGCTTTTTATTTCTCGAGTCATGTTATCAAGAAAAGGTCACTGCATTATCTTCCCCTGTTGTGTTATCTTCCCCCAGGTAGTGGAAGCCTTTCTAGCATTATCACATCTGGAATCAGCTAACAGGACATCTGGAAGCAAAAGGGGCCAGAAAAATCATCTCTCTCCAACTATCTCATTTCATGAGCAAGGGGAATGAAGTCTGTAAAGGTTCTGTAACCTGGCTAAAGCTACCCACTTGGTTATGTCACAGGAACCCTGAGGTACAGTGGTTAAGAGCTTGGTTGCTAACCCAAAAGTTAGCAGTCTGAGTGTACGAGCTGCTCCTTGAAAACTCTATGAGGCAGTTCTACTCTGCAGAACTATGAAGACTAATGATTAGATTTGCAAACTCATCCTAGAAAACATGCAGCATACCTCATTGCTGTCACTACGATCACTTTCCAAGTACTCCCTCTGAGCAGCAATACACTGATGCCAGCACCAGCCCACCTTTCAAAGCAGTTTTGGAACTCTTTTTCTGGAATGGCCATCAGAGCTGTCATTGTATTACCCTTGATGTCCTGAACGTCATCAAAATGTCTTCCTTTCAATATTTCCTTTTTCTTCGGGTAAAGAAAAAAGTCACTGGGGCCAGATCAGGTGAGTAGGGAGGGTGTTCCAATACAGTTATTTGTTTACTGGCTAAAAACTCTCTCACAGACAGCTATACATTTAAGTTTGCAAACTTGCCCCCATGCTACTGTGCTCAGTGGCCATTCCAGAAAGAGTTCCAAAACTGCTCTGAAGAGTAGACTAGGTGCTGATGTCAGTGTATAGCTTCCCAAGGGGAGCACTTCAAAGACGACCCTAGTGATATTCAGCACTGAGTATGTGGCACTTAGCACAATTAAGTTCGCTGACTTAAGTGTTGGACCTCGTATAGGGTTGCTATGAGTTGGAAATGACTCAACTGCATTTTTGTGTGTGTGTGTGTGTGTGTCATACTACTTTTCCACAATTTCTTGTGATACAGTCTTTCCCACATCTCAAAGCTGGGTAATACCCAGCTGTTAACGGCTAGCTCTATGGTTGGGTTCAAGGTGGAAGGCTTTGTCTTCTGTCGTTGTCTTGCATGGCAAACTATTTGGGAATACCTATTAGCTGGCTTGGTCTTTTAGGAGTCCTGGTGGTACAGCAGTTAAGAGCCCGGCTGTTATCCAAAAAGCTGGCAGTTTGAATCCACCAGCTGCTGCTTGGAAACCCAGTGGGACAAGACAATTGTACTCATGACCCGATTGAAATTGACTCATTGGAAATAGGTTTACATTTTTTGGTTTGTCCTGTTAGCGGATTTGATTTCTTCAGAAATAGGCAGATCTTTTTGACAGCATTTTTATTCTTTCTAGAAATCACTTGCTGATATAGAGTTATTCACCCCTATAATTTAAATGTGGCTTCCCTTACACTATAGACACATTTCAAAGTTGTGGTAACTTAATTTTTGCATCTCCAATCCATGTTTATAATGTCTAGGGAGGTTTTATATTTAAAAAAATTAAAAAAAAATTCTATGATGAATTCTTGTAAGACAAAGATTTCTTTGCTAATAATTTTTGAGTAGTTTACGTTTTTGGAAATTCTGCTTTCATACAGTGTATTTTCTTGGAGCAGAGCATACAAAAAATATGGCCCATAGTAACTGGAATTTATTAAATACTTATGCTAAATGCTGTGCTTGAATTAGTTCACATAATCCTCACAGAAACCCCGTAAAGGAGATGGTTTGACAGAAAAGAAAACTAAGGCTCCAAAGGATTAAACAGCTTGCCTCAAATTGCCCAGTTAGTAAGGGTAGTAGTGAGAAGCACTCAGGAGAGATGACATCACTGAGATAAACTGTGATGGCTTTTCTCCTGGCTTCGGGGGCTGTGGACATTTCAGGGAAAGTAGATCGTCAGAGTCTCACCAGAGAAATTTACAGGCATGAAATGTATGCAGCCAGACGTTGGGTTATTATAAACAATGATTGGCACAGTAAGTAGTGAATCACCTGTATGAAAACCAGAGGAGAAACTCCACAAAACTAAGGGCTTCTGCTGAGTGCAGAGCAACAGGTGAGAGGCTGGCTGCATAGTGTTGGCTCATTTGTTCAGCACTTTATGCCTCTCTCTGTATGTCCTTTATTTGTATTATTTCACTTGGATTTTATGTTTCTGGAAGCTATTTGCTGTCTTGATCTCACTTGTTTTGTATACCAGTCAGCATAGCTTCTGGAATGATAAAGGCCACGTGATGCAGGGTGTGGGGGCATAAACTTTGGCATCTGGGTTTGAATCTCATTTCCAACTTTTGCCTTTTGGCTGTCTTTAGTCTTAATACTTTACCTTCCTACACTTCAATTTCCATATCTATAATTTGAAACAAAGTTTCACATTGATGTTATGGACTGAATTGTGTCCTCCCTGAAATGATGTGTTGCAAATACTCAACCTTATACCTGGTGGATGTAATCCCATTTGAGAGTAGAAATTTCTTTATTACATGAGTGAAGGCATGTTAGCATGATGCATCTTAAGCCAATCACTTTTTTCATTTTTAAAGCTGTTGTCAAGTAGATTCTGACTCATAGTGACACTGTGGGACACAGTAGAATTGCCCAAGGTGGCTCATCACTTTCTGAGAAATAAAAGAGCAGACTGAGTACAGAAAAAAAGAAAGCAGAGAGGGGAGAAGATAGATGCCATGCTACATGAAGATCTCCAAGGGCAACTGAAAAGAGACAAGGACCTTTCTTCAGACCTGACACGGCAAAGCCTTACCATAGAGCCCATGCCCTGAAACTGGGCTTCTAGCTTCCTAATGGAAACCTTGGTGGTGTAGTGGTTAACAGTTATGGCTGCTAACCAATGGGCTCAAACACAAAATCCACTGTGAAGAGTGCAGGAACAGGCGGCGTTTCATTATCTTGTATGCGGAGTCACTATGAGTTGGAAGTGACTCAATGGCACCTAACAACAACAGCCTCCTAAACTGTCAGAAAATAAATTTCTGTTCACTGAAGTGTCACCTACAGGTGGAATTTCTGTGACAACAGTGCTAGGGAACTAAGAGAGCACATCTTGTAGGCTTGTGAGACAATGGATATAAGCACTGCCTACCTGTGTTGTAGCTGTTAATTGCTGTCTAGTGGGCTCCAGCTCATGGTGGTCCCATGTCCAAGAGACTAGAACATTGCTCAGTCCTTCGACATCTTTGTGCTATGTCTGAGCCTTTGTTGCAGCCACTGTTGATTCTGAGTGCCTTCCAACCTAGGAGGCTCATCTTCTCGCACTGTATCAAACCATACTTTGTTGTGATCCATAGAATTTTCACTGAGAAGATTTTGGAAATACATGGCTAGGAATTTCTTCCTATTCTGTCTTAGTCTGGAAGCACTGCTTAAAACTGTCCCCCATAGGTAAGCCTGCTGGTTTTTGAAATACTGGTGGCATAGCTTCCAGCATCATAGTGACATGCAGGCTGCCACAGTATGACGGCAGGGCTTTGGTTTGGTTTGGGTTATTACTACTGTTGCTGCTGTCATTGGTACTTCTGTTACTAACTGAAATCGTCTATATAAAAGAATTGATATGCCAGGTTTCTACAAATTTCTAATGTGATCTTTAGGGTTTAAACTCCTGGGAAGCTGGAGGGAAAATTATTGAAGGCCCTTTATTTACAGGAAGCAGGTGTTTGAACTTCTCAGTAACCACATTTTCAGGCATCTTTAAATTCTCCTTACGTCTGATCTAGGGAGTCAGTGAAGCAGAGCTGTGTAAAGGTGAGGGAAGATGAGAGAACACAGCCACCACTATTATTTAGAGTTGAATATTAGATATGGATACAGCCCCCAGGGGTACTACTTTCCATAAACTGAGTTACTGTAACAGCAGTGTTACTCCAAGTATTCTGCCTCCTGCCATCTGCTACTAGAGGATATGTGCTTTGTTCAAGTCTAGGACAGGGGAGAGGATCTGGGATTTGGGCAGTAGAAGCTGGAGGTATTCAAAAGATGAGGGAGACATGGTAGAGTAACTTGTGGGGATAGTTGTGTTTTGAGTAAGAGCAGGTGTCTAGGTAAATTAACTTGGGCTTAAGTAAAATTATTTTAGCTTAAATCATGTGATCAAATATTGATCTGTACTTAGAAATATACGCAAAAAAATGAGCTACATTGACTAGAAACTCTGACCGTCACCTACTTCTCTACCCCCAACCCCTTACCATACTGGCCCCTCCCACCACCCCTGCCTTAGTTTGTGCAGGAAGCTCCTTCCCGCCTTGGTACCTTGGGTATCCTGTTTTTCCTACCTAGAGATTTACCTCCAACTCTCTCCTTAGCTGCTACTCCTGTTCATTCTTCAAGTCTCACTTCTCTTGTTATTTCTTCAAGGAAAAAGTGCTCCCAAATAAGTTTTTGTATTTTTAATGATTATTTCTGATAAAATAATGAAAACTAGAAGAAGGAACTCATAGGCCCCTGGGCCAGGGGCCCTAGATGGAGCTGGCCTTAGACATAACGGGATCTAGGAACTCAGAAACAAGGCCTCTTGGGTTCTGGTTGTGCTCTGTTGTTCCCACCTCTTAGTTAGGTTACTTGCTATCTGTTCCCGCTACATGGCGGAGGGAAGAGGAGGCATGGCTGGAGAACACTTTGCATCTCTCTTTCCTGGGCCTAGCTAGTCCTGGTCTGGGGTAGAGGTGGATTCCTGTGTTTGAAGTCACTCTTCCAAGATATTGTGGAGACTGTGTGTGTGTATGTGTGCACACTTGCACTTGTGGGGAGAGATAAGAGGGAATGGGAACTGGGTAGGCAAAACACACCAGGTGTCTGCTACAGTCTCCTTTGTAAATTTCTCAATTCTTTTTTGTTATAGCACTTCTCACAGTTTGAAATTTTATGTGTTCATTTGGTTTAATATCTGTTGAACATTACTCTAGGATGGAAATCAGTTCTGCGGTGTTTATGATTGTAGTCTCAATACCTGTGCATGGCACATAGTAGGAGCTGGGTAAGTATGTGTGAAATGAATGAATTAAACATTCAAGGTAATCAGAGTGTATGAGAAGCTGGGAAATGGATACGTTATAACCACATCCTTATGCCTATGGAAGCCCTAGCCTGCTTTTTGGGAAAACACGGTGATGACTGGTAGAGACGGGACTTGAGGGCTAGAGAACAGCAGTGGCTATCCAAGTGTGGTGCCCAGAGCAGTGATGTCAGCAGGGAGCTTGCCAGAAATGAAATTTTCAGGCCACACTCGGGCCTCTAGTATCAGAAACTTTGGGAGTGGCCCCAGTAATCTCAGTTTTAATAAGCTCTGCAAATGATTTTGATGCATCGTAAAATTTGAGAACCACCGGAGTAGGATGTGGAAAGGAATGGTAAAGTGACACTTAACAATTGTATCATGTAAAAATTACTGATGGGAGGATGTTCCTTGGGACTTTTGGAAGGATATTTGGGGCTAAAGGGAGGCAGCAGGACAAAGTGATTAAGAGCTCTTGAGCTGGCTCTCTGGTTTAGGATCCTGGTTTCTCTGCTTACTGAGTGGCCTTATTGAGTGGCTCACTCTCGTAGGCTCCAATTTCTGATGTATAAAATAACCGTAATACACAGTACCAACTTTATAGAAGTGCTGTGAATATTAAAAACTTCACATTGCTAATCTTTATTCAGGGGTTAACTTATTTGCTACGTACAGGATGCTTAACATGGTACATGGTACGTAGCTAACTAACGAATGCTTTTATTGCTTACAAATGGGGAGTGAATAGAGCCCATTTCTTTGAAGTAGACCGAGAGCTTCCTTCTCTAGGAGGCTGTGGTGTAGGCTGGTCAGATATCTGTATGGCCTGTGAGAGGGTTAGCATGACATCCTGCCTCCTATGCTGGACCTAGAAGTCCTGGTGGTACAGTGGTTAAAGCACTTAGCCACTAACCAAAAAGGGTCAGCAGTGAAAAACCCACCAGCCACTTCATGGGAGAAAGAGGTGGCCATCTGCTTCCATAAAGACTTATAGCCTTGGAAATTCTATGAGGCAATTGTACTCTGTCCTATGGTGTGGTATCAAAATTGACTTGAAAGTTTTTTTTTTTGAAGGAGTTGGGGGGCATCTGGACCGGGTCCACTGCCCTTCCCTCTGAGGGGCTGTCCGTTCTAGTGTTTCTGTCTGATTGCCTGCTCTTGATGCTTCCTTGCGATAGGCCATGAGCACTCATAAGCCCAGCGAAGCCTGGCCAGAGTTATCTGACAGCCACGACGAACGTGTTCAGGTGCAGACATTCTTTATACAAGCTTTGCCTGAACTCTGCAAGTGTAGCTCTTCAGGGACTTAACTGTAAAGAATTTACCGAGATTTTCACTACATCAGTTGGGCTTTCCCTATGCATTGCTTATGATTGAGGTCACCCAGATGTAGATCTGACAAACACATAGGTTCTGGTCATTTGAGGTCTGTTCACCAGGGCTTGGGGCTGTTAGCCAGCACTGTCTGTCTGCACATGTATCAGCTAGCCCTCTATACTATAGAATGAGACAGCTGTCCTGCCTGGTCAGCCAGGAGACTGGTGAACTTTGTGTTGTGGCATGGGACCTTTCTGTTATGACATAGCATCCTTAGGGTGGTCATTGTATGCCAGACCCCAAGCCACTGTTCCTGGGGAATGCTAAGACTATAATTGCTTGTCCAAGTAGAATTTGTCTGCTTGACATACCTGATATGAGTGAGAGAAGAAGGTGCCGTTTAACCTGAAGCAGCAGGGTGAAGATGTGTGGCCTGAGGTGAAGTTAGCATGAACTAGTGGTTGCTGTGACACAGAGGGACACTCTAGAGCTAGAGCTGATGTTTGACTCAGTATCCCCACTGTCACAAGGGGTGTAAGATGTCAGGTTTGGGGAGATTTCCTCATCAACCTTTGAGTCCCCAGCTGCAAGGCCTTTCCTTCCTTACTCCTGTTGCTACGGTAATTAATTTTGCCCCCAGTCACTTCATGCACACAGCTAAGGTGTGCCACAGGGAGAGAAAGAGTTTTAGTCAGGACGCTTGGTTGTATGTGACAAACCCAAAGGAAAAGTAAACTGACTGGCTCCACTCACTGGAAATGGGGCAGATCACAGAATCAAAGGAAGGGCTATAGGACCCAGGGACTCAGGAAATACACACTGCAGCACCAGAGTTTTCCTTTTGTCTGTCTCTTCTTCCTGCTTGGCTCCGTTTTCATTCTGCTCTCTTACCTCAGGCTTCAGGTCTTAGCTGTCCTAGCATACTGAGTTTTGCTTCTTTTTCCTAAGGTCCATGTTTCATTCCCAGAGAAGATTCTGAATGGCCCACCATTGTTGTGAGTCCAGGGCTGGACCCATCTCGTGCATGGGATAGTGGTGGGCAGGGCCGACCTGCCGCCAGGATATACCAGTATGGTTGCTCTGGTTGTCTGTGGCAGGTGCCCATCCTGTCATTGCCCTTGCTGTGCACGTCTTAAAGTATTTAGAATGTCATTCTTGGATATGAAGTATTCCGATTCACCCGAAATGGGTCATCTCTTTCTCCCTCTCTTCGTGAGTCACAGTTTGTTATAGAAATGAAAGACAGGAGAGAATGTGCTAGGGTGCAACAAATAATTGACCACATGGCATGCCTTGAACATTGTATAACTGAACTCAATACGAAACAATCCCTAGTTACACAGCTTGTAACCAAGCACCCCAGCTAGCCAGTCTCCTTACGTTTGTAAGGCTGAGTTCTTGCCCTTCCAATCCCCTTTCCAAACTAGCATCAATTTCTGACAGAAACCATTATCTTCACCAGTCTGATGGCATCAGCAACCCCCCACTTCTGGTTCTGACATGGGCATCATGGACAGACTTTTCTTCTGATGATAGATCTTTAGTGCCCTTTTCTCTACCCCCATCCTCATCCCCCTTCCTCTCATCGGAGCTCTGTCAGCTGGTGAATTTGAACCAGTGGTTGGCAGCCATAGCTCAAACTTTATCACTGGGGCTTCCTGTCATGGCTTGAACTGTGCCCCCCAAAATACATGTAGCCATGTGGCTGGACCATGATTCCCAGTTTCTTGTGACTGTCCTCCATTCTGTGGTTTTCCTATGCTGTATGTTAAAGGATTAGGGTGGGGCTGTAAATCCCTTCATAGGATCACCTCACTGCTCCTCTGTAAAGGGAGTTTCCCTGGAATATGGCTTGCCCTACCCTTAATCCTTTCATCCTGCAAGAGATAAAAGGAAAGGGAGGCAGGCTGAGAATTGAGAACCTCCTACCATCAAGAAAGCAGCACTAGGAGAAGAGCGCATCCTTCAGACCTGAGGTTGGTGCACCAAGATGCCCCCTGGACAAAGACTGATGCAATACTGGACTTTCCTCCAGAGCCGATAAAGGGGAAAACCGTCCCCTGAAGTGGACATTCTGAATTTGGACACGTAGCCTACCGGACTGTGTAAGAATAAACTTTCCTTTGTTAAAGCCATCTACTCTGTGGTATTTCTGTTAGAGCAGCCCTAGGTGACTGAAACACCCCCATAAAGATTACAGCGTTGGAGATACTGTGAGGCAGTTCTACCCTGTCCTGTAGGGTCACTATGAGTTGGAATCTACCCGGCAACATGTTTGTCTTTTTGGTCTGTCTTTAGCCAGAAAACCAGCCTGGTGTTAGTAGTAGTGAGAATGGCCTCAAGGAATGTGATGATGAAGACTGAGTGGAAAAGTGAGCACCTACTATACTGCGGCACTGTTCTCAGCACTTGATATGATTATCTTGCTTAATTCTTACAGTAACTTCGTGAGCTATGCAACTTGAATGGTCTCCATTTTACTGCTGAAGAAATGGAGGCATGAAGAAGTTAACCAACAGCCAAAACATCCAGCTAGTAAGGGCAAAGTTTACATTAAGATTTGAATCTGTCTGATCCCAAAGTCTGTTCCTTTAACCACAATGCTTTGCTCCTGAGGGAGAGGTGTTGCATGAATTTAATAAGTCAACAAAGAGCCCTAGAAATTTGTCTAAGAGGAGATGTTATGAGTAAAATCTGCTCTGCCAGAAATTTTTAGTTCAGGTAGGTTTCTCTTTTATTTTTAAAAAATATTTAAAGGTTTTTATTACTTTTGAACATTAATGATCACATCACAAATATTCTGCAGTCTCCTTGTAAAAGACTCAAACAATACAGATGCACCCACAGCCAAGTGAGAAAGCCCCTCTTTACCATTTTTCTCCTCACTTCCTGTGCAAATTATTTGTCTTTTTTATTTATTTTTTATCTCTTAGGGTGCTGCGGTTGGAAAAAATGACTCTGCTGCTAACTTGCTGTGGGACCCAAGCCATGTCACTTACTGTCTCTGTACTTGGTTTCTGCTTCTATAAACGAGAGCTGCTCTCTCAGCTCCTTTCCAGGCTCAGCACTCTGTGAATCCCAGCTCCTTGTCCAGCAGCAGTGACTCAGGATTCCTGCAGGTAATAAATTATGTTCCGTAATAATGACCCTTTTCCTTCTGTTCTATCTGCTGGCTCCCATTTTGACAGTGAACCTTGATGGGTTGAGGCAAAAAAGTTCTGAGTTTAAAAATGAGCTCCTGTCCTTTGGAGATGTGCTCTGCATCAGAAAATGATGACGGACAATCTGAAAGAGAGCTGGGAAAAGGGTACGGGTCTGCTGGGGGGCAGTTCTGCTGCCTTTGTAAATCACAGATCAGCTCTGAACACCAGTGGCAGTTCACTGTGGTAGGATTTGAGGGTAATCAGTGAAGTTGCCAGTATTTACTGACTATAATCAAATACTTTTCAATACTTTAAAGAGATCTTTTGCAGCAGATTTTCCTAATGTGATGCATCTTTTGATTTCTTGACTGCTGCTTTCATGACATTAATTGTGGAACCAAGTAAAATGAAATCCTTGACAACTTCAATCCTTTCTCCATTTATCACAATGTTGCTTACCAGTCCAGTTGTGAGGATTTTTTTTTCCTTGATGTTGAGGTGCAATCCATACTGAAGGCTGTGGTCTTTGATCTTAATGAGCAAATGTTTAAAATCTTTTTCATTTCCAGCAAGTAAGGTAGTGTCATCTTCATAATACGGGTAGTTAATGAATTGTTTCCCAATCCTGATGCTTCCCTCTTCATGTAAACCAGCTTCTCAGATTATTTGCTTGGCATACAGATTTAAAATGTGTGGTGAAATGATACAACCATGACATGCACCCTTCCTGATTTAAACCATGCAATGTCCCCTTGTTCTGTTCACACGATTGCCTGTTGATCCATATACATATTTCTGAAGGTCACAATTAAGTGTCCTGGAATTCACATTCTCTACAGCATTAGTCCTAATTTGTTATGATCCACACAGTTGAATGCCTTTGCACAGTCAATGAAACACTGGTAAACATCTTTCAGGCAAGATCCATCTGACATCAGCAGTAATATTCCTGCTTCCATATCCTCTTCTGGATCCAGCTTGAATTTCTGGCATCCCCTTGTCAATATAGTGTTGCAGTCAGTTTTGAATGATCTTGAGCAAGATTTTACTTGCATGTGATATTAATGTTATTGTTCAGTAATTTCCACTTTTGGTTGGATCACCTTTCTTTGGCATGGGCGTGAACATGGATCTCTTTCAGTCACTTGGCTAGGTAGCTGTCCCCCAAATATTTTGCAGTAGGCAAGTGGGCATCTCCAGTGCTGCATCTGTTTGTTAAAATATCTCAATTGATATTCCATCAATTCCTGGAGCCTTGCATTTTGCTGGTGCCTTCAATGCAGCTTTGACTTCTTCCTTCGGTACCACTGGTTCCTGATCATAACGCTACTTCTTCAAATGGCTGAACATCAATCAGTTGGGATAATCTGCTGCAAAGGACCTCTTTAAAGTATTGAAAAGTAAAGATGTCACCTTGAAGACTAAGGTGCACCTGACCTAAGCCATGGTATTGTCAATCGCATCATATGTATGCAAAATCTGGACAATGAACAAGGAAGACAGAAGAATTGATACCTTTGGATTGTGGTATTGGAGAAGAATATTGAATCTACCGTGAACTGCCAAAAGAACAAACAGTCCTGTTCTGGAAGAAGCACAACTGGAGTCCTCTTTGGAAGCTATGATGGTGAGATTGGGTCTTGTATACTCTGGACATGTTGTCAGGAGGGATCAGTACCTGGAGCAGAACATCATGGTTGGTAGAGTGGAGGGTTAGCAGAAAGGAGGAAGACCCTCAATGAGATGGGTTGACCGAGTGGTTGCGACAATGGAATTAACCATGAAAATGACAGTGGACATGGCACAGGACAGGGCAGTGTTTCATTCAGTTGTGCACAGTGTTGCTGTGAGTTGGGACTGACTCAACAGCACTTAACAACAACAACCAAATGCTAGTGTGGATGAAAGAAGTCAAACATCTCTTTCACAGGTGCACAAGAAAAAGCAGCTCACCTAGTGATAAACACTGTGTTATGCCCTGCTAACAAGGTAAAGCATCTGCAGCTAGCTGTGGCTGCTAGCTAAAAGACTGGCAGTTCAATTTTATCAGCTACTCCTTGGAAGTCATTTGGGGCAGTTCTCTTCTGTCCCATAGGATCACTATGAATTGAAATCTACTTGACAGCAATGGTGTGGTTTTGTTATGGATTGTGTAAGGTAATGGAGGTGGTCATAAGGTAAAGCTCCACAGAAGTGATGAGGTTTTAAAGATAAGATGAATAAAAAGTTAACACTTTTGAGTAACATTTTAAAAAGAACAAAAAACAACCTGTTATCCTGTGAAGGATAATTGCCGTTAGTGTTTTTGGTGTACGTCCTTCCAGTCTTTTCATATTGCAATTCCATCACCACCACTCTCTGCCATCGAGTTGGGTCCAACTCATAGCAACCCAGAGGTCGGGGTAGAACTGCCCCATAGAGTGTCCAAGGAGCACCTGGAGCGTTTGAACTGCCAACCTTTCGGTTAGCAGAGTAGCACTTAACCCACTATGTCATATTGCATTACGTCTTAAAAAAATGAAATCTTACTACTCATGCTGCTTTACAACTTTCGTTTTTCACAATATATGACATTTTGCTACATCAATAAATCTTCAAAAATGTGAAATTGTTACAGTGAAAATTGCTTTTTTCTCATTATAAAAGTGTAACGCTTGCAAAAAAATCAGAGGCTATTCAAAGCATTATAAGAAGGGAAACAGACACACACACACTTTTACCACTTAACAATTACCATCATTAACCTTTGAGTATATATACTTGTGAAGGTTTTATCAAGTATGTGTGCATGTATGTATGTCAAATATGTATGCATAATATATACTGTATTTTCTTCTTATGGCTATTAGTATAGCTCACCTATTCCCTGCACACAAATTCTAAGCATCATGGGAGCAGAGACTGTGTCTGTTCTGTTTACCAGTATATTTTCAGCTGCTCGCATGATACTTGGCACATAGTAGGCATTGGTAAATATTTATCAGACAGATTAGTGAGATAATGGGGGGTCCATATTGTGCTGATCTTGAATTAGGGGACAGAAATACTGTGTATTCATTGGAAAATGGAGCTCAATTTTTGACACTATGAATTCCAGGTCAGGAGTCTTTGCTTATATGGCCTGTTTAGAGTCACTCCTTCCTCCCTCCCTCCTTCCTCCCTTCCCTCCCTCCTCCCCTCCCTCCCTCCTCCCCTCCCTTCCTCTCCCCTCCCTCCTTCCCGTTTTCATTCCTCTCTTTCCAAAACAAAAACAAAATAAAACAAAGCTATTTTCTGCTTTTGACTCAATGAAAGTTGCAATTTGGCTGTGGTTTTTAAAAATGTAAATATATACTTAATAAAACATTTGCCATTTTGACGTCCTTCACGTGTTCACTTCAGTGACATTAACTTATAGTCACCACTTTTTCCCCAGCCATCACCCTTGTCTGTTCCTTGATTTTCCCATCACCCTTACCAGAACCTCAGGGTCACTATCAGTGAGTTCTCTTTCCTCCGTACCTTCTGCCCACCCCAGTTAACCACTGATAAATTTTGGGCTCTTTACAGTTACCTATTCCGGTAGTTTCATATAAGTGGGATTATATGTGTCCTTTTGTGACTGACTTATTTCAAGCAGAATGATATTTATAAGGTTTGTTTTTGGTGAAATATGTACCAGGACTGCATTTCTTTTATTGGCTGAGTAATATTCCATTGTATATACATACCACATGTTTCTGCCTTTTGACTACCGTGGATAGTACTGTGATAAACCCTCGTGTACAGGAACCTGTTTGTATTCCTGCTTTCACTTCTATTGGGTGTATACAGAGGAGTGGAATTGCTGGGTCATATGGCAATTATGTGTTAACTGAGGAACAGCTTGATTATATTTTGCTTATAAAGATTCATGACAAACCTCCTCCTTCTATCACTGATTCTACCTCTCTAGCTATCTCCAGGAAGGTGAAGAACATGTCTTATTCACCTTAGCACTGCTAATGCAGAACCATACGTGCTGTTTGTGATAGCATGTATTTCTTGGTGACTGTGATGATCTGAAGAGAAAAGTGATGGGAAATTATCCACCGAGAGGTCCTGTACTGAATAAAAGACACTTGACACTTCTCTGATGTAGCCAGACGCTAAAATAACGGCTTATTTTATTAACATTCCTGTCCATTATCTAGTTTCCCTTGTCTAGTTTCAGTAGGCCTTATTGAAGAAGTTGCAGTGAGAAAGCTGTGTACACAGACAGTTAAGTAGTTAAACCACCTTTATTACAGTCCCACTGCTGGAGCATCAGACTTCAGTGCCTACTCTTGGAGACTATTAAATGCTCTGAACTCAAATGAACCAAATGGTAATTTGAATCTGGAAATTTTAGACTTTCACTTTGCTGGAAAGGATCTAGGGAGGTCAACTTAGAGTTGCTGACTCTTTGGATCAGAGGGGACCTTGGACACCAGCTAGTGTAGTCTCCTAATTTTACAGATGAAGGAACTGAGGTCCAGAGAGAATTAAAGTTAGTGGCCAAGTCATTGATTTCTAGTCCACTGTGATTTCTGACTGTCTGCTATGAGAATGATTAATAATTGGGAGCATCCCAGAATAACACTTAACCACTATTTTAATGTGTTTTGCGTTGAAAAAGAGAGACAAGAGTGGAGAGGAGAAGAAGGGAGAAAATAAAGAGGGTGGGGGTGAGGACAAAAGACAAAGGCGATGAACAGAAATGAGAACCTTCAGGAGTAAAGCATTCTGTGGTTTCAGCTCCTGGGGGACAGAATTCCCCGCAGACTGGATCCTGCGTGTTCTATACTTAAATACAAATGATACAGTGCATAGGAAGTTTTTTGGCCCCATGAACTCACTGGAGCCTTTACATTAGGATATTTCATGCTTACTAGGAGAATGCCTTTGTCAAATATTGGCTGTGTGAATCTTATCCCTGAACTTGCTTTTCTTTTGGCACCTTTACTTAGTATATGAACATTATATTGCAACGCTGGAAAGGATAAGTCAAAGGCAAGCAACAGCATTCTAGTGTCAGTCTTCCAAATGCACCTCCAACTTAAACCAGCTTGCAAGAGCCTGAACAGCTGTAATCTGTTTTTGTGTATGTAGCCTGAACTCAAGTGTATTATAATTTTATTTACTCTTCGCAAACCTGAGATACATCTTAGTTTTTAAAAAAAAGTGATTTGAAAAGCAATGATCCCACCAACTTCTCCAGCACACACGAAAAGCCTGAAGAGTTGTAGTTTTAGAAATGAATTGGAAATGCTTTGGACATCAGAATTGGTGGCTCACCTTTTTTTCTGATCTAAATGGATTTAGCAAAGGAGCTCAATTTTAGTCACCAGAGACTAATTCTAGTCACAGGAAACTAATTAAGCCATCTTGCACGAACCATAGCTAAATCTCCTGTATGAAGCGTAGAACACACACCCAGGCAGAGGAGCAGAACTGTGGCACTGATGAAACGCACTCACAGAATTAACTAGACCTCCTAGTAGTGGGTGAAGACCCCAGGTGAAATGGAAGAAAACCCACATGCGCGCGCGCGCGCACGCACACACACACACACACACACACACACACACACACACACACACACACACACACACACACACACACACACACACACACACAAGAAGTATAGGCATTTTGTAGAAGACAAGAAAAGGAATTATAGTGATGTATGTGGTGTCCCTTTTGCTTTCTTTCTATTCTTGTATTTACCCGTCCCTCCCATCCTGCATCTCAAGCTAAGCTACTACAAAATTCTTAGACCACTCCTCCTAGATGGGGTCTTTTCCCACTCCAGTCCATCCTCTAGAGAGCTGTCAAGCTTTTCTTCTTAAAATAACCCTTTGAGGATTCTGATTTCTGCTTCAGAACATCTCTAGCTCTTCATTGCTGAAAGCAGTGTTTTTTTCATTTTAAAGATGATAACAACACACAGAAAACTCATTAAAGATGCAAATTCCTAAACACATTACCAAGGGAATCTGACTCAATAGATCTAGGATGACGCCTAGGATTTTGTATTTTTCACTTGTTCTCAGTGCGTTTCTGAAGCAGGTCGCTCAGGAGCATCACTGAGGAAACCTGGCTTCCTTAGTGGAGTCCAGCTCATTAGCTAGAGGAGTGCCTGTTATAGCAGGAATTCAGATCCATGGTAGACCAAAAATTTGGCCGCATTTGTTTCATGCCTTTGACCATATTATTATTATTATTAAAGAAATTAACATATAGATGTAGTTCAAGCCCCTCTGAAATCTTTGTTACACATTCTTTCTCCTCTCCTTCTCTTTCCTGGAAGTGATTATCATCCTGAATTAAGTGAGTAACACATCATTAAACTGTACATTTTTACCAAAGGGGCATGGGAAGAGATTTGATTGAAGATTGGTCTCTAAACTATCCATGACAATTGGACACATTCGACAGCCATGGCTATAGGAGAATTTAGGTCTTCTTATGGGTGGTAAGGAATTCGAAAAGTTATGTCAGTTTGTCGGCTTGAACTAGTCAAACGTTGTGAAAGAATTTTGAAGCAGGCTCAGAAGATCTGGGTTTCAGTTGCATTCATTTGTGAGCTGTGCATCTTTGGACTAGTTGCTCAACTTCCTGAAGCTCAACTTTGTTCATCTGTAAAGTGGGAATAATGACACTTGTTCTACTCTTTATTGAGTTGGAAGGATGAACTGTGTGGAAGTGCATTTAGAATTGCAAAGTGTTGAATAATATTAAGAGATTCAGTGGCTAAGCGGTTAAGCACTTGTCTACTAACCAAAAAGTCATCAGTTTGAATCCACCAACTGCTCCTTGAAAACCCTGTGGGATAGTTCTGCTGTTCTATAGAATCGCTGTGAGTGCGAGTCAACTGATGGTAATGGTTTTTCTTAAAATATATTTATTTATATTATTAGTCTGTTCTCTTCACCTTTGCCAAGTGGTTAAAAAGGATCTTGCTCAGGAGAGTAATTGCAGTTAAACAGGCGAAGCCTGTGTGGGTGAGTGTGTGTTGAAATTAATCCTGGTACAGCTGTTAGCTAGAGGAAAGAAAAAAAATCACATAGCAGCCGAGAGAATGTTTTTGATTACCCCATGGATTTGGGTAGCTTGGGGATACGCTGTAAAGCTGCGTGCTGGAATCTGACTTCCTCTGTGAGTATGAATTTGGCTGAATTTACCAGTTGGAAAAGCTTAAGAAAGCCCACACGTGCTGAAACCCGAAAGGCTAATGAGAATAAACAGCTTGTGTAATTACACCTTGTGCATTTCCCTAAAAAAGAAATCATGAGAAATGTACAAAATGTTTTCTCTAAAGGCTTCATAGTTGCTTGGCCTAGTTTTCAATTTGAAAACTATGCTCATTGCCTGCAGGAATTACACAAACAATGGGCTTCTGGTTTGTTTAGGAATTGCTGCCCACACAGAGGCTGACATTTGGTGTGCTGCCCGTGGCCGCACTGAAAGCAGTAGAGCACGCAAGCAGCCCTGTTCTCTGTCCTGCACACTCACAGCTTAGCACCTTAGGTAGGTTTATTTGTTTCTTGGTGAACCAAAATCTTCTAAATGTACTGCAGTTTTGTCCATTTTGGTTTGGCTTCAAACATGTTTATTCTTTCCTGTAATGTGTGTCCACACAGGAAGCAATGAAATGCTTTGTCTTCAGTAGATCCATTGTTCTTCTCAGAGGATTCCAGGGCCCTCAATAAAAAGATGCTAATTGAATTTTCCTGCTTACCACCCATTTTTGCCAATTCTTAATATTTGCTTTGTGTTTTTGGTCATACCATATTTTTTTTTCAGATGTGCTTCAAGCCCCCGGGAAATTCTCTGAACCCATTCCTTCTCTCTTTTTCCCAGAAGTGACTATCATCCTGAATCACTGAACACTTTGACAGCATTAACTAGATTTCAGCGTGAGTTCGTATCTACCCACCTGTGGAAATGTCAAAGTAGGTGTGTAAAATCAGATCTTACGCAGCTCTCAAAACACATAAAGCTGTTTTTCCCTTATAAATTGTTTCTCAGCTTGTGGAATCTCAGTGGCAATACTTGTGTAAATACCTCAATTTTTAATTTTTCTTAAAAAAGAGGCAAGGCACTTACTTGGTTCAAAATAAAAATCATTCCCAAACAGTGTATATTGAGCAGGTTCTCATCCAAGCTTTATCTACCTTGTCCCTTTTCATTCTTGTTGCTAACAAATGTTATTTGTATCCTGTTTGCCCTTGCACATAGACGAAAGTATCAATATACATTCTTATCTTCCCACTTTTTAAAATTAAAACCATTATATTTGATACTCATTTTTCTACACTATTTTTTCCTGGTTAATAACACACCCTGGGGATCTTTACATCACTGTATGTAGGTATATACCAGTACCAGTACCAGGAATCTCCCACTTTTTAATTTTTTAAAAAAATCACATATTTTTTACAGTTGCATGATACTCCAGCACATACCACACATAGGAATCTCTTTCTCCTTTGTCTTCTTCTTTTAACAGCTGTGTAGTATTTCACTGTATAGATATATGTTGTTTCTTCAACCATTTCCCTATTGGTGGATTCTTGGGTCATTTTTCAAGTTTTGGCATTTCAAATAATGTTGTAAAGAATAGTCTTCTACACGTCACTGCAGATGTGTGCAGGAGTACCTATGGAATCGATTTCCGAGAGTGAGACTGTGTGTTTCAATGTTTTGTATCCCCACTAACAGTGTATGTGCTTCCTCACAGCTTTGCCATGAAATCAGGTTGAATACGTTAGATTTTTTTCCCAGTCTGCCGGGGGCCAGCCCCGACACTTTACAGGGTCCCGCACGGAGGGAGGGAGAGGCGCGGCGGGAAATGAATCAAGGAGACAGAAAAGACTTTTCTGGTTTAAGGCAGCCCGACCCAGAGAGCAAGAGAGAAGGCTGTCTGTCTTTATTGTTTTTATAGTAAGAGTGACGTGATTTTTACCCTGCCCACTGACCACACAATCTATTGGCTAATTCAAAACCAAAACCTCGTGGTTGGCAAATTTGAAACGAAAATCCTCGTGGTCTTGAGGTGATGTAATTTTTTACCCTGCCACATGAGCTATCAGTTAACTGAAACCTGGTGATCCTTTTAACTGTCAAGGCTTTTTAGATAATGGCCTAAGGATGCCTCGAGCTCAATCAGCCCTACTTATACCTCAAGGTTAAAAGGTTCACGAGGAAGGGTCTAAAGTTTATGATCTCTATTTGTTCCTACTTTGCTCTTTATCTCCTCCTGCGGGGATAGTAAACATCTACCGTCCCCCACCCTATGTCCTTCTCAAGCTGTTCTAAAGAGGATAATTCCTTTCACATGGGTGGGGATGTGCAGTTGGGGGAAGTCAGCAGAGGTTGGGCTGGCCTTGCTGCTCTCAAAGCTGGCTGTGTTAGAAATCATTCCTCTGAGCTCTTTCTCCAGAGATTCCTGTACAGGTTTTCCCAATATTATCTCACAGACCAAGGGGGTAGTAAAGGGCCCCTCTCAGAAGGCATCTCCCCTGATCCTTGTGCCAGGAGAGGAGGGGGTATCTTTTTGAAGAAAATTTGATTAGGAAGCCAATTAATATCAAGGTCAGTAGGCTAAAAAACATGTCACAGGTGAGATGCTTCAGCCCGTCATTTGCAGGAGCTCGTGACTTTGTCTACAAGGCTGATGGCGGACCTCCGCACCAGTCTAATAAATGAAAAGTGGTATCTCAAGGCAGCTTTAGTTTACGTTTATTTTATTGTATGAGTTTGAGCATTTGAGCATCCTTAAAATTTCTTAAAGAAATTTATTCATATACTAAAGTACACAAAATTTGATGAATTTTTAAATATGTAGATGAAGTTTTAAATATGTAGGTAACCTTCTAGGGTGCTAGAAATGTTCCACAACTTGCTTAGGTGGCTATATATGCACTAGCCACCCAAGTAAATTGTGGAACATTTCTAGCACCCTAAAAGATTACCACGTGGCCTTTCCTACCCATTGCTAACCACTTTGCTGAATTTACCGTGTAGATAAGTACTTGAACTTTGCTATGGCCATCAGAGCTGTTGTCCTATTACCCTTAACGTCCTGAATTTGATCAAAATGTCTTCCTTTCAATATTTCCTTTATCTTTGGGGAAAGAAAAAGGTCACTGGGGGCCAGATTAGGTGAGTAAGTAGGGTGTTCCAATTTAGTTAGATATTTACTGGCTAAAAACTCCCTCATAGACAACTATACAATTAACTTCACAAACTTGCCTCCATGCCACCACATGCACAGGTGATTCCAGAAGTTACAAAATTGTTCTGAAGGGTGGGATAGGCTCTGGAATTGGTGCATAGCTCCCCAAGGGGAGTACTTCAAAACAGACCATAGTGATATTGAGCAGTGAGGTATGTAGCACTTAGAACAATTAAGTTCATGGACTTACTTATCAGCTCTCATAGTTATCCAATGAAACAGCATCATTTACTGAAAAGACCATCTTTCTTCTTTGAACTGTAGTGGTGCGTTTGTGGTAAATTGGTGACCATATATTTGAAGGTAGATTTCTGGTTCTTCATTCTGCTCCATGGAGCTACGTGCCACTTTTCCTTAATTTTTTATAGCTTTAAGTATTGATGTATGGTTGTGTAGATCCTTAAATTTTGTTTTTCTTCTTCAAGATCTTCTTTGTATTTCCATGTAAACTTTGGAATAAGTGTTAAAAATCTCTGTTAGAATTTTAATTTGGATTCCAATTAATCTATGGGTAAATTGTGACCAAGTCTGGTATCTTTACATTTCTCTCTTTTGCAATCCATGAAAATTTATTTAGATTTTTAAAATTTATTTTGGTGTCATTTCATAGTTTTTTGTGTAGAGATCGTACGTAAAGTTTACTGGAGGTGTTCTTAACTGTTTTAGGTCATTTAAAAAATGTGTATATTTAAAAAATTTCCTTTTTCAGGTTCTAGTTGCTAGCATGCAGTTGACTTTTATATGTTGAACAACTCCATGTGTTTGGGGACCATTTGTTTCTTTTTGGGGGAACTAGATTTTATGTTCTATTGCATTATTTTTCCCTCCTTGATTTATATGATATCCTTATAAGTTAAGAATAGCATTTTTTTTCTGTGCTATGAGTAAATTATTTTTCTCACATTTTCATTTGGGTAAAGTTGATTTTTTTACTTTCAATGTAAACCCGGTAATTATAGACATCTTTAGTCTGATTCTCTCATTTTACAATAGGGAAACTATAGCTTAGGATGTTAAAGTGATTAGGACCAACCCCCAGATAAAGGCAGAGGCTGAACTTGAATATTAGTCTCAGTTCAGTGCTTTGTCTACCATGGTACTCCTACGTAATCAGATAGTACCTTGTATTATGACAGTATTGATTTTTGTATGTGGGATACTTTCCTTCTTATTAGATCTTAAACTCCACAAGAATAGGAAATTATACTTCCTCAAAGGCAACTTTAGGAGTAGATGTATAATAGTTACCTAGTAAATATTTAATAAGTTGAATCATCAGAAGAATACTAGCACACACACAAAAAAATCTAGGTCCAGATGGAAGGTCTATCAAATGTTTAAGGAAAAATAATACCAAAACTATACACACTGATTCAGAAGACAGATGATGAAGTAACTCATTCCCAACCAATGTGATAAGGGCAAAATTACCCTAGTAACAAAGGCAGACAAAGACATCACAATAAAAGAAAACCGTAAGCTAATATCTCTCATAAAAATGGGAGCAAAAATTCTCAACAAAATATGTGCTACCTGAGTCTACAAACATATAAAAAGGATCATCACCACGACCAAGGAGATTTCTTCTAGTAATCTAAGGTTGATGGATTATTCAAAAATGAATTAAGCATAATATGCCATATTAATAGACTAAACGACAAAAGCTGTATGATCATGTCAATAAATCAGAAAAACATCTGACAACATGTAACATATGTTCATGATAAAAATTGTCAACAAACTATGAATAGAATTTCTTCAACCTTGTAAAGGGATATAGCTAACGTAAAACTTTTTCCTTCTTTCTTTTTTTTTTAATTATGATCAGATGAAAATGTAGATTCCCATATAAATTTGCCTGCCCATCTTTATGCAGCTGCCACTACTGTCCCTGCCCGGAAACAGCACATCCTTCCTCTCTGCTCAATGCATGTCCTATACTCCCAACAATCTCCTATCCCAGCCTCTCCACCCACTTCTTTTCCTCCAGTAAGAGGCCAGCAGGACGACATCCTATAGATGCATAAAATCATAAAGTGCACATGTGATATGGACACTCTGTGTCTCCAAGTCCAGTACATCCCTGTCCAAAGAGTTGACCTCCATTATGATTTATGAACAGGGGCAGCATCAGTGCCAGGGGAAATTCTTCCAGGGGAATCCCGAAGCTCCTGGACCATCAGTTGTGGTCTTTTAGTGGAGATCTCAGGGTGCATCCCATTTTATTCTTGTGTTGCCAGTGAGACTCAACTTTGTGAGCTCCATCATGACTATCACTGGTAGTGGCCAGGCACCATCTGCTTCTTCTGGTCACAAGTAGATGTAGTCACCCACTGTTATGGATTGAATTGTGTCCCCCCAAAAATATGTGTAGCCATGTGGCTGGGCCGTGATTCCCAGTCTCTTGTGACTGTCCTCCATTTTGTGGTTTTGCTGAGCTGTATGTTAAAAGATTAGGGTGGGACTGTAAATCCCTTCAGAAGATCACCTCCCTGTTCCACTGTAAAGGGAGTTTCCCTGGAGTATGACTTGGCCCACCCTTAATCCTTTCATCCTGCAAGAGATAAAAGCAAAGAAAAGCAAGCAGAGATTTGGGGACCTCACACCATTAAGAAAACAGCACCGGGAGAAGAGCACATCCTTCAGAACTGAGGTTCCTGCACCAAGATGCTCCCTGGACAAAGACTGATGCAATACTGGACTTACCTCCAGAACTGACAAGGGGAAAGCCTTCCCCTGGAGCGGACATCCTGAATTTGGACTAATAGACTACTGGACTGTGTAAGAATAAACCTTTCTTTGTTAAAGCCATCCATTCTGTGGTATTTCTGTTAGAGCAGCCCTAGGTGACTAAAACATGGGTCCCTCTGTCTTCTGGGTTCTCTCTCCCCCATGTCACTCTGGTCCTTGGTGATCATCCATTCCTGCTAATTTGGGACCATTTGCTGTACCCTCAGATGGCAGCTTGGCAGATTTTAAATAAGATCCCAGATGCCACTCACCAATGTGGGGTCCAGAAGGCTTTCTTAGCAAAATGCCAGTTGTGCCAGTTGGCCTCGATTTCCCCAGAGAGCATGGTCCCCGGTCCCCCGCTCCAGCTACTCTGTCCTTGCAATATTGAGTTAAGATGGGAGGAGGAATCATGTTATCTTAAAGTCCAGTTAATACTGATCTTGTTTCTAGTGTGTGCTGTCACAGATTTCACCCAACCAAATTTGTATCAACTGTCTAATCCAGACTCTCCCCTCCTCGCCCTGCCTGCCTCCCTGCCTTTCCAGCTGTCAAAGAGTCTTTTCTTCTATGCATAGGTCTGTTTTTTAAGTTCTTATCATGGGGGTCTCATACAGTATTTTTACTTTTGTTCAACATAATGTCCTCCAATTGAAATCAGGTTAGGAGATGTGTACTAAAATCATCATTGTTCTTTATCATTGCGTAGTGTTCCATCGAGTATACACACCATAGTTTACCTATCCATTCCTATGTTGTTGGGCATCTGGGTTGATTCCATTTTGTGCTATTGTGGACTGTGCTGTGATAAACATTCTTATGTATATGTCCATTGGTGTGAATGGCCTTGATTCTGTAGAATATATTCTGAGCAGTGGAATTACTGGGTCAAATGGTATATCTGTTTCCATCTTTTTAAGGAAGCACCAGATTGCTTTCCAAAGAGGTCGCACCATTTTGCAATCCCATCAACAGTGTAGGAGAGTTCCAATTTGTCCATAGCCTCTCCAGCATTTGTTGTTTTGCAGTTTTTGGATCATGACCACCCTTGTTGGGGTGAGGTGTATCTCATTGTTGTTTTGATTTGTATTTCTTTAATAGCTAAGGATTGTAAACATGTCTGCATGTGTTTTTTGGCTGCCGTTATCTCCTCTTTAGAGAAGTGTCTGTCCATCCATTTGCCCATCACTTCATTAGATGATTTATCTTTTTCTTATTGATATTTGGTAGTACCTTATAGACTATGGAGATCAGACATTGGTCTGATGTATAGTTGCCAAATATTTTTTCCCAGTCTGTAGGTGGCCTTTTAATTCTGTTAATAAAGTCTTTGGATGAGCAAAAGTGTTTGATTCTTAATAGTTCCATTTATCTATGTTCTCTTCTGTTGTTTGTGGTTTGTTTCACAGATTTTGAAGTCTGCCTATGTTGTGTATTAAAACTTTCATTGTTCCTACCTTTTCTTGGATGAGCTTTGTTGTTCTAGATTTGACATTTAGGTCTCTTATCCAGTTTGAGTTGGTTTTTGTATAAGGTGTAAGATATGGGTCTTGTTTCAGTTTATTGCAGATGGATATCCAATTTTGCCATCACCATTTATTGAAGAGATTTTTTTTACCCCAGTTTAATGTCTTACGGCCTTTGTCGAATATTAATTCTTCATAGGAAGACAGTGTCATCTCTGGGGTCTCGATTCTGTTCCATTGATCTATCTGTCTCTTTTTGTACCAGTACCAGGTTGTTTAGACTACTGTGGCAGTGTAATAGGTTCTAAGGTCAGGTAATGAGTGGCCTCCTAGTGTGTTCTTCTTCTTCAGAAGTGCTTTACTTATCCAGGGCTTCTTCCCTTCCCAAACAAAGTTGGTAATTTGTTTCTCCATCTCATTAAAAAATGTCACTGGAATTTGTATTGGGATTGCATTATATAAGTAGATTGCTTTGTGTAAAATAGAAATCTTCACAATGTTAAGTCTTCCTATCCATCAGCAGGGTAGGTTTCTCCATTTATGTAAGTCTCTCTTAGTTCTTGTAGTAAGGGCTTGTAGTTCTCTTTGTAAAGGTCTGTTATTTCTCTGGTTAGATTTACTCCTAGGTACTTTTATATTCTTAGAGGCTATAGTAAGTGGCATTGATTTGGTGATTTCTTCCTTAATAATCTCGTTGTTGGTATAAAGGAATCCTACTGATTTACTCATGTTTATCTTGTATCCTGAGACATTGTTGAACTCTTCTATCAGTTTGAGTAGTTTCCCTGTGGATTCTTTAGCATCCTCTGCATATACAATCATATCATCTGCAAATAGGGAGATTTTTACTTTTTCTTTGCTGATGCAGATGCCCTTTATTTCTTGGTCTTGTCTAATTGCTCTCGGTATAACTTCTAGTGCAATGTTGAATAGGAAAGGTGAGAGTGGGCATCTTTGTCTAGTTCCTGTTCTCAAGGGAAACTGTTTCAATGTCTCTCCATTCAGGATGACATAGGCAGTTGTCTTTGTATAAATGGCCCTTATAGCACTGAGAAATTTGCTGTCTATTCCTATTTTGTGGAGAGTTTTTAGCATGAATGGATATCTGGACTTTATCAAATGCCTTTTCTGCATCAATAGACAAAATCAGGTGATTCTTGTCTCTTATGTTATTTCTGTGGTTGATCACATGAATTGTTTTTCTGATGTTGAACAAGCCTTGCATCCCTGGCATGAATCTAACTTAGTCATGATGGAGTATTTTTTTGGTAGATTGTTGTAGTCTACTGGCAAGAATATTGTTGACGATTTTTGCATCTGTATTCATGAGTGATATCAGTTGGTAGTTCTCTTTTTGGGGGGTGTTTCCCTGGCTTTGGTACCAGGGTTATGCTGGCTTCATGGAATAAATTTGGGAACATTCCATCTCTTTTTATACTGTGAAATAGTCTCAGTAGTATTGGAGATATCTTCTCTAAAAGCTTGGTAGAATTTTGTGGTGAAGCCATCTGGGCCCAGGCTTTTTTTGGTTGGTAGTTTTTGGATGACTTTTTTAATCTCTTCCTTTGTGATGGGTTTATTAAGTTGTTCTGCTTCACCTTGTGATAAGTTTGGTAGGTGATATGAATCAAGGAATTTGTCCATTTCCTCTAGGTTTTCAAATTTGTTAGAGTATAATCTTTCATAGCATTCTGTTATGATATTTTTTATTTCTGTTGCATCTGTTGTGACATTTCCCGTCTCATTTCTTATTTGGGTTATTAGTTTCCTGTTTTTTTTTAGTAAGTTTAGCCAGTCATTTGTCAATTTTGTTGATCTTTTCAAAAAAGCCAGCTTTTGGTCTTTTCAATTTTGTCAGTTGTTCTTCTATTCTCTAATTCATTTAGTTATGCTCTAATCTTTCTGATTCATTTTATTCTGGTGATTTAGGGGTTCCTCTGTTGCTTTCTCTATACTTGTTCAAGCTGTAGAGTTAGTTCTCTGATTTGGTTTCTTTTTTGCTTCCAGATATATGCATTTATGGAGATAAACTGACCTCTGAGCACTGCTTTGACTGTATCCCATATGTTCTGGTAGGAAGTGTTTTCATTCTCATTGGAGTCCGTAAACATCTTTATTTCATCATTAATTTCTTCTATAACCCATGATTTTTTGAGTAAGATGTTGTTCAGTTTCCATGAGTTCCACTTTCTATCTATCTATGTTTTTTCAGCTATTGATTTTGACTTTTATAGCTTTATGATCTGAGAAGATACTTTGCATTAATTCAGTAGTATGGATTTTGTTGAGAACTGCTTTATGTCCTAACACATAGTCTATTCTGGAGGATGTTCCATGTGCACTGGAGAAGAAGGTGTAGTTGTCCGCTAATGGATAGAAAGTTCTGTATATGTCGATGAGGTCTAGTTGCTTAATTGTGGCAGTAAGGTCTTCTGTGTCTTTATTGAGCTTTTTTCTAGATGACCTGTCCAGTATCGAGAGTGGAGTGTTGAAGTCTCCTACTATTATTGTGGAGTGACCTATCTCCTTTTTGAGTGTAGTCAGTGTTTCCTCAATGTGTTTAGGTGCTCTAATATTGCCCTCTAATATTAGGTGCATAAATATTTAATATTGTTAAGTCCTGCTTGTGTATTGAACCTTTCAGCAATAAATAGTGTCTATCCTTGTCCACGATGGTGGATTTTACATTAAAATCAATTTTATCTGAGATTAGAATTGCCACACTTGTTCTTCTTTGTGTGTTGTTAACTTGATATACATTCTTCCATCCTTTAATTTTCAGTTTGTTCATATCTTTAAGGTGAGTTTCTTGTAGGCAACATATGGATGGGTTGTGTCTTTTGATCCAAGAAGTCACTCATTGTCTCTTTACTGGAGTGTTCAGTCCATTCACATTCAATGTAATTATTGATAGGTATGTGTTAAGTGCTGCCTTTTTGATATGTGCATTTTTGTGTTGATATTTTCTCTGTTGTTCTTATTGATCTGTCTGCCACATTCTTCTCTGTGAGTTGATTTGTCACCTTTTTCAGGGTTGGTTTTGTGGTTGTTGAGACTCCTGTAGTTCAGTTATTGATTTGATATGTTGCATCTTTATTGTGCTTTGTGATTGCCCTATGATCCCCCTTAATAAACTGTGTATAAATCCAATTTTAATTACTAACATTCTTATCAATGGAAAACCCTGGTGGTGTAGAGGGTTAAGTGCTACCACTGCTAACTAAAAGGTCAGCAGTTCAAATCCATCAGGCGCTCCTTGGATACTCAATGGGGCAGTTCTACTCTGACCTCTAGGGTCGCCATGAGTGAGACCTGACTCGACGGCACTGATTATTCTTATCAACTTCCTCTCCATCTGGAAGGACTATAATGGCTGTAGTACATCCTTCTTTTTAATATGATGACATCATAGTTTTCATGATATGATCAGTGGATTATTTCTTTCACTATTATAGCTTTGATTGAGCTTGGAGCCTTCCTTAACTGAGTAGGATTCTGGGTGATATGTCCTGTATTTGCTTCAAAAATATGAAGTTAGTGGTTTTGTTCTTCTAAGGCAAGACCTTCTTTCAGCATTTCTTGTAGCTTTGGTTTGGTTTCTACAAAGTCTCTGAGTTTCTGTTTATCTGTGAATGTCTTAATTTCATTTTCATATTTGAAAGATGGTTTTGCAGGCTATATAATTATTGGCTGGAAGTTCTTCTCCTTCAAGGCTTTGAATGTGTCATCTTATTGTCTCCACGACAGCATCATTTCTGCTTAGAAATCTGACAAAAGCCTACAGGGTTTTCCTTTGAATGTTTACTTTGTTTTGAGTTTTGCTGCTTTTAAGAGTTTCTGCTTATGTTTCATTTTGTTAGCTTGATTATAATATGTCTTGGAGTCTTTCTTTTCAGATCTATGTTGAGTGGCATTCAATATGTATCTTGGACGTCTATATTCTCTTCTTTCATAATTTTTGAGAAGTTTCTGTCAGCAGCTCAGCAACAATACTCTCTTATGTTCTCAGGTGTCTCACCCTGTTCAGTAACTCCAATGAAGCGTAGATTGTTTGTCTTAACAGAGTCCCACATGCTTCTTCCTTTTTCTTGTTTCTTTTTTCTGCTTTCTCCTCGTAGATGCTGGATTCTGTAACTCTGTCTTCCAAGTCAGAAAGTATATTTTCCATTTGTTCCATTCTGTTTTCTTGGCTTTGAATTGAAGTTTCTATGTCTTTGATTTCATTCTTGATTTGTTGGATTTCAGAGTACTGGTACTGCTCCATCAGACTGGACAACCTGCTTCATTTTTCATTTTGTTATGCTGCACTGTGTGTAAGGTCTAGGAAGGCTCTATACATCATCCTTTTGTATTCACTTTCCGATAGTTTCAGAAAGGTTGCTTTGTGTGTGGAGTTTTGTGGTGCTTCCTTTTAGGGGCTTTCTGAAGCCATGGGTGATTTCTTGGTTATGGTTTTCTCCAGAGTTTGTTTCTTTTGGGGCATCATGTGAGTCAACAGAGGCTGAGAGAGATGCTGTGAGGATGGACCACAGTTGTTTCTATAGGCCGCCTTAAAATGAAAGGTAAAATGTCTCTGACAACTTCCAAAGTCAGTCAGGTTTTCTAGTGTATAGGTCCCTCTTCCCAGCTGAGAAAGTAAGCACCTCTATTTCCAACCTCAGATGTTATAAACTAGCTCAAAATATGGAAAGGCTACTGCCCTGCTTGCCTCTGCTGTCGTGCCCCAGCAGTAGGCAACACTGTGTAGAATCTTGCTTTTGTGCCAGAAAAGTACTCTGCTCTGGGCAGGTGCTGCCTCCCAGCCCAGGAATTAGGTCCAGCTGAGGCCTCTGTAAGGGTATATCCACCTCGCAGTGGAACAGAATGGTGTCCCACAAAAACTTGCCGCCTGTCTGGGTCCAGACTATTCTATGTCAGAGACAGAAAGAGAGGCCAAAGGTGTCCTGATGCATGGAATCCACAGCCTCTGTTGCTGGGCCCCAGCCATAGGGGACACTGTGTAAAATACTCCTTTTCTGCCAGAAGCACGCTCTCCTCTGGGCAGGCACTGCTTCCCAGCCTAGGAACTAGGTATAGCTGGGGCCTCCATATGGGTTTATCTGCCTCCCGATGGAACAAGATGGCATCCTGCACAAGCTCTGTGCCTGCCTCTGTATAACCTACATGGAAAGAGAGGCTAAAGTTGCCCAGATGCACAGAGTCCAAAGCCAGGCTGTCAAAATACGGCAATTTCTCTTGCTGATCCCATTAGCAGTGTGTCTGAGGTTAGCTGCTATTCAAGTTTCAGCTCTACCCACTGGCTAAGATAGAGTAAAAGGAAAAGTTAAAATGGTGAGTTACCTTTGGTCTGTGAAAGCCAGCATTCACAAAGAGCAGGGTCAGTGAAAGAGGGGAGGTTTTTGTTCAGTGGTATGAAGTCCAAATTAACAGCCCTATGCCATGTCCTAGGGCTCACTAGGTATCCAGAAGGCTTCATTTGATTATCAGTTCAGGTCTTGATTTCCAGCGGGATTTAGGGAGACGTGTGTTTAGTCTGCCATCTTGATTCCCCCTGTTTTAGTCAGCTAGGGCTGCTCTAACAGAAACACTACAGAGTGGATGGCTTTAACAAAGGAATGTTTATTCTTACATAGTCTGGTAGGCTGCAAGTCCATATTCAGGGTGTGCTCTCCAGGGGAAGGCTTTCCCTTTCTTGGCTCTGGAGCAAAGTCCAGTATTGCATCAGTCTTTGTCCAGGGAGCATCTTGGCACAGGAACCTCAGGTCTGAAGGATGCACTCTTCTCCGGGTGCTGTTTTCTTGATGGTACGAGGTCCCTAAATCTCTGCTTGCTTCTCTTTGCTTTTATCTCTTGCAGGCTGAAAGGATTAAGGGTGGAGCAAGCCATACTCCAGGGAAACTCCTTTTACAGTGGAGCAGGGAGGTGATCTTATAAAAGGATTTACAGTCCCTTCCTAATCCTTTAATATACAGCATAGGAAAACCACAAAACAGAGGACAGTCACAGGATACTAGGAATCATGGCCCAGCCACATGGCTACATATATTTTTGGGGTGACACAATTTGAATCATGACACCCCCCCACCATGCTCTTCAAAAGACAACATTAATAAAATGAAAATGTACATGGGATTGTTAACCAAAGTTATAAAATAATATGTGTACTAACCATTTAATGAGAACATAGTGTGTTTTGTAAGCCCTTGTTTGAAATACAAATAAAATAAATAAACGAAAAGATACAATGTGAGAAATATTTGCAAATTATATATCTGATAAAGGACTGTGTTCAGAATAGGGAAAAAACCTTAAAAACTATAATATGCAGATACAAAGCCCAATTCAAAAAATGAACAAAAGATTTCTGTAGATACTTCCCCAAACAAGTTCTATTAATGGCAAATAAATCCATGAAAAGACATTCAACATTGTTAGTTATTAGGGTAATGCAAACAAAAACCTGAGTGATATACTACTAAATATTCGCTAAATTGTCTGTTATCAGAAGAACTGAAAAATACTGTTATTTAGGTTGCAGAAGTACTGGAACCCGCATACATTCTTTTCAGAAGTGGAAAATTGTATACTGTTGTTGTTAGGTGATGTCGAGTCTAGGTACAACAGAACAAAGTCCTGAGCCATGCTCACGATTGTTTTTATACTTAAGCCCATTGTTGCAGCCATTGTGTCAATCCATCTATTTGAGGATCTTCTTTGCTGATCCTGTGGTTTATTAATCATGATGTCCTCCACCAGGGGCTACATGTTGTCAACATGTTCAAAGTATGTAAGATGCAGTCTTGCCATCTTTGCTTTCAAGGAGCACTCTGGTTAGATTTCTTCCAAAACAGGTATGTTTTTTCTTTTGGTAGTCCATGATACATTCAGTATTCTTCTCCAGCACCACAACTTGAAGGCATCAATTTTTTTGTTTTCCTCATTTGTTGTCCTGCTTTTGTATACAAGTAATGTGATTGCAAATACCATGGCTTGGGCCAGGCACACCTTAGTATTCAAGGTATTATCTTTACTTTTCAACACTTCAAAGAGGTCCTTTGCAGGAGATTTTCCCAGCAGAGTGTGTCTTTTGATTTGTTGACTGCTGGAAGCATAGGTGTTGATTGTTGACCCTCGTAAAATGAAATGCTTGACAACTTCAATCCTTTCTCCATTTATGACAATGTTGCTTACTGGTCCAGCTGTGAGGATTTTTGCCTTCTCGATGTTGAGGTGCAATCCATAGTGAAGGCTGTGGTCTTGGATATTTGTCAGTAAGTGTTTTGTGTCCTCTTCACTTCCAGCCTCCATGTGAAGGTTGTGTCATTTGTATAATGCAGATTATTATGAGTCTTCCTCCAATCCTGATGCCTCATTCTTCTTCGTACAGTCCAGTTTCTCAGATTATTTGCTCAGCGTACAGATTGGAAAGGTATGGTCAAAGGATATAATCCTGACACATACTTTTCGTGACTTTAAACCATGCAGTGTCCCCTTGTTCTGTTTGCATGACTGCCTCTTGACCCATATACAGATTCCTCATGAGCACAATTAAGTGTTTTGGAATTCCCAGTCTCTGCAATGTTACCCAAAATTTGTTATGATCGACACAGTAGATGTGGATAGTCGATGAAACACAGGTAAACATCTTTCTGGTATTCTCTGGGATTGATGATGAAACACAGGTAAACATCTTTGCATAGTCGATGAAACACAGGTGAACATCTTTCTGGTATTCTCTGCTTTCAGCCAAGATCCATTCTCACATCATCAGTGGTATCCCTGCTTACATGCCTAACTTGAATTTCTGAGGTTTGCAAGACTAATGACTTTTTCATTACAAATATCTTACTTCACCAACATAAATGGTGACTATATAGCTGGACTTTGCCAGATGGAATACACAGGAAAGGGACTACATCTGCAGAAAGAGATGATGAAAAACTCAATATCAGCAGTGAGAACAAGACTAGGTGCTGACTGTGGCACATACCATCAACTGCTCATGTGCAAATTCAAATTGAAACTGAAGAAAATTAAAAAAAGTCTAGTGGTGTCAAATTATGATCTTAAGTATATCCCACCTGGGTATAGAGGCCATCTCAAGAACAAATTTGATGCATTGAACACTGATGACTGAAGACCAGACTGATTGTGGAATAGCTTCAAAGACATCATCCATGAAGAAAGTAGGACCTCATTAAAAAGGTGGGATGGAAAGAGAAGACCAAATTGGATGTCAGAAATGTCTCTGAAACTTGCTCTTAAACTTAGAGTAGCTAAAGCACTCTGAAACTTACTGTTGAATATAGAGTAGCTAAAGCAAAAGGAAAGAATGATGAAGTAAAACAATTGAAAAGAAGATTTCCAGAGGCAGCTCAAGAAGACAAAGTATTTTAATGACATGTGCTAACAGCTAGAAATAGAAAACCAATAGGAGAGAATACATTCTGCCTTTCTCAAGCTGAAAGAACTGAACAAAAAACTCAAGCCTCAAGTTGTGACAATGAAAGATTCTACAGGTGAAATTGTATGGTCATTTAAAAGTTGCTTGATGGTTTCCTAAAAAATTGGAAGTGTGTAGTTACTGTATGACTCAGCAGTTTCCCTCTGATGTATCTACTCAACAAAAGTGAAAACATAAAGATGAGTATCCAGGTGGTTGTGTTATTCAAAATACCACCAAATTGGAAACAATCTACAAGTGTTCATTATCTGGTCAATGTTTAAACCAAATGTGGTACACACACACACATACACATACACTGGAATGCTATTCAGCTATGAAAAAGAATGAAGTACTGATACATGCAACAACATGAATGAACTTCAAAAACATTCTAAATGAAAGATGCTTGACACAAAGAAAAGACTAAATGCTGTATGATTCCATGCGCGTAAAACTTCTAGAAAGCATGAAATTAGACAAGACAGTTGGTTGCCTGAGACCACAAGCAGGACCAAGGATTGGTGGTGAAATGACATAAGGGAAATTTTCAGAGTGATAGAAGTGTTCTAAAATTTGATTATGATGATGTTTATATAACTGTAAAAATTTACTGCAACTTATTGAACTGGGAGAGTTTTATGGTGTCTTAATCTGGATTCTCCAGAGGAGCAAAGCAAGTGAACCACACACACACACACACAAAGATGTTTATTTCAAGAAAATGACTCACACAATTATGATGACATGGCTAATGCAATTATAATGACTGGCAAGTACTAAACCCACCCAGGTGATAGGCTGAAGGCCTCTACTGGTTCACTTGGTTGTAGGGTCTGACAAAGCCAAAATCTCAGGCCAGGTAGCAGGCTATAGGCTCATGGTGGTTCACAGGATTGCAGGGATTAGTAAACCTAAAATCTTCAGAACACAGGGCAGGCCAGAGACTTCCACAGGCTTATGTTTCATGAACTGGAGATCAGACAGCAGGAAGAGTGCAAAGTAGAGAGAGAGACACTAAAGGATGCAGTTTAACAGAACATCCATTTATACACTGGAGGCAGGCTACACCATCAAGGAAACTCCCTGTTCAACTAATTGGCTGTGTAAGATCACACAAGCCAAACCAAACATCATAGGTTAACCAAGTTGACACATATCATTAAGCATCACAGTCCACCCTTTGTGAACCTGGCACCTACAAGTTCTGACAATGAAGTTCACAAACTTGGCACTATGTACTTACATTGGCGGCACTGTACAAACAGCTTGGTAAGGTTTTGTAACCTTGGTGTATCAGTGTTTCACAGCTGTGTTCATGTTGACACGTGGTAGCGTCTTACTGAGTGGTGTTCATTATTGTTGTTGCCTGATTTTGTGTGTCATTGTGAGAATGTTGGAGCTTCAATTAGAGCAACAAACAAACATTAAATTCTTGTTAAACTTGACAAGAGTGGAAGTGAAATCAAGGACATTGTTAGTCCACGTTTATGGGGATAATGCCATGAAGAAAAACAGCAGTGAACAAATGAAACAGTTTTCTGAGAGGAGAGAAAGTGACACTGATGAGAAGAAGTAAGCATGGCCAGTAATGAGCAGAAATGACAAAAACATTGCAAAAATTCATAAAATTTTGCGTCAGAATCATCAACTGACTTTGAGAAGCATAGCAGACTGAGTAAACATGGACAAACAGGAAAATATTCACAGAATATCTTAGCACAAGGAAAGTTCGTGCAAAAAATGGTCCCAAAGGAGCTCACCAATAAACAAAAGCAAAGGAGAGTTGAAGTTTTCCAAGACTTTTTGGAGAGGTAGGATGATGTTTTGGGACCAGTTATCACTTGTGATGAAACATGGGTGTACCAACATAAACTGGAAACAAAACATCAAAGTGTACAACGGAAATCAGCTAATTGTCCATGACCAACATAGTTCTGTCAATCCAAATCAAGAGTCAAAATGATTTTCCTATCCTATTTTGATATCAAAGGGATTGTTCATTATGAATTTGTGCCAACTGGACAAACACTTAACCAACCAAGTTTACTATTTAGAAGTGTTGAAAAGGACATGTGAAGAAGCAAGAAACTTTTTGCCATCATCTCATGGGTCTTGCATCATGACAGTGAACCAGCTCACACAAAACTGTCAGTAAGGGAGATTTTAGCCAGTAAACACATAATTGTATTGGAACACTCTCTCTGATCTACCCAGAAAGACTTTTTTCTTTACTCAAAGAGAAAGGAAATATTGAAAGGAAGACATTTTGATGACATTCAGGGCATCAAGGGTAGTACAACAAGAGCCCTGATGGCCATTCCAGAAAAAGAGTTCCAAAACTGCTTTGAAGGGTGAACTAGGCACTGGTATGAGAGCATAGCTTCCCAAGTGGAGCACTTCGAAGGTGACCGTAGTGATACTCAGTGATGAGATATGTAGCACGTTTTCTGGGATGAGTTTGTCAATGTAACTGTCAGACTTTATATACACATCTCTCTCGACAGCACTTGGCTTTTAAACCATAATAATCTCTAATAAAGACGGTTATAAAGTCATACAGGCCTAACATGGTAAATCCTTTCTAACAGTCCAGTTTCCCTAAGCCTTTTGGTAGCTTCTCTACAGTGTATGAAAGCAGTTCTGGCAACTCAGCTTCAAAGACTGTGGCTACCTCTTGGTCCATGTTTTACTGAACCAGCCAAATAAACTCTTGGATTCTTTTCTGACATCTTGAACTGAAACATTGAAAGAAGGATCTCTGGTTAATGAGCCCATGTTAATAAACTGAGACTGATTCAACTTTATATTCCTTGCAGAATTATTCCACATGCTTAGTAGCCATCCTACACATGTGTGTGTTTGTTGGAAAAATCAAGGAGATATTTTGGGATATATTATACCTCTTCACAGAGCACACGTTGTTCTTCAGCTTTTGAGGTTAACTGGGACTTAGCTCTAGTAGGAAAACTGGGTAGTGGAGGTAAGTCTTGGGGACATTCAGCAATGTCTAGAAAGGCATCTGCTTTAGCTGGTACCTCAGTCAAAGCTTCTTTGAACACAACAAGGTTATTCTCACCAGATAGGGGTAGAAGGGATGGTTTTACTGGGGAGGCTTGCATAGCAGAAAAATCTAAAGTAATGCCTTCAGATGGGAGTGAGAGGGCTGCTTCTGTTAGCAAGGGTGATTTATCGTAATCTAAGGGGCTTAGTGTCCTCGACTTCAGGACATGTGTCCATATGATTTCACCTCAAATTTTATTATCTCATTTCCTTCCAATCAGTGCCCTTTAACTTCAGACCCCATTCAAGGTTGGGAATTTAATTGATGTTATAATTGAGCTGTTCTTAGAGCAAGCTTTTGAGTTTGGTTTTCAGCGATATCACCTGTGTTATTACAAGAAACAAGCCTTTCTTTCAAGGTACAAACAGCAGTTTCCAGGTCTTCTATGCAGCTCTTGAGCTAGGACTCTGAAGCTTTGTGCTCATTCTTTCTCCACTTTGTCTAGCAAAAGTAGGACCAAGCATCTAACTTCTCAGTTTGACAAAAATGTTGAAACATAGCAAATACACAATCATCTTGGGCCTTGTCTTTCACAAATATTTAATTCAGTAGTGGTGATGTGTGTATCTCCTTTGCCACATTATGCCATGGATTAACAGTGTCCTCTTTAGTACTGGAAATGCATTCATTAGTGCCTTTAAGTCTAGCCAAACTTAAGAACCAATTCAGAAACTTCATCCTTAATATTTTATTCCTCTAGAACTAGCCTTACTATTAAATGTCTTAATCTGGGTTCTCCTGAGGAGCAACATCAGTTAAGCAACTATGCAAATACATACAGCCAGCCAAGTGCCGTCGAATTTATTTCAAGGAAATGGCTCACATCATTGTAAGGGCCAACAAATCGCACATCTGTGTGTGGGGTGACAAGTTGAAGACCTCTGGTGGCTTGAGTGATTACAAAGGCTGATGAACCCCAAATACACAGGAAGGAGGACTCTGTGGCTCACAGGGTTGTGGGTGTTGGCAAATCCAAAATTTTCAGATCAGAAGACCTCTGCATTCTTGTGTCCCAAGAATACGAGAGAGCAGGTGACAATAAGAGTGAAAGGAGGAGAAAGAAAACAAAGTTTGGCAGAACATCCATTTCTATGCTGGAGGCAGCTCATCCTCTTGAGGAAACTCCACTGTCCTCATATCAGATAACATAGTGTCAGCTGAACCACTTAGAATCATCATGTAGCCAAGTTGACACATGTAACATTAGCTATCACATACAGTATTATAAATTATACTTCAAAAAGCTGTTGAAAGTATCCAAGGAGACATGTCAGAAGAGGAACTTATATCAGAGTGATAACACGTTGGAAGGTTGTCTTTCTTAGATGATTATTTCTTATGTTTTTCCTCCCAAATGAGTAGGATTTTCCTCCCTCTCTGTTTGAACAAGATACTTCCTGGTGGTTCTTGGGAGAGATTATTCCCCGGAGCAGATGCACATTACAGTGCCTGCTGAGTCTCTTCCTCAATGGGAACGGTTGCCAGTGGAGAATGAATCTCAGCTGGAGGGGGCTGAGTGCAGCTTCTGGGGTAGGCACCCCTCAGGCTTTCCTCCAATTACTCCAGCTGAGCATACAGGAAGAAAGGCAAAGCCACAGGGAGGCATATTAATTAAAATATCTGTTTGGTTGTTGGGCCAGTGTCAGTCTGCCCACTTTTAGAAAGTTACAGTTGTGGGTTTGCACTATATTTCTTTCCATCTCTAGCATGGTTGCATAATAAAAGAGTCCTACATTGTAAGGTTTAGGGCCAATCTATGGAGTGGATTAACAAACAGGGATGTCTAATTGTCAGTTGGGGCAGAGAAGAAAATGTATCTGCTTTCAAAATGTGACTACTGGAAACTATGTTGGAGGGGAGCTCTCAGTGAGTCCATAGATGCCTTGCTTCAGCATGATTGCTACAGATTTCTTTCTGGTGTTGTGCACTTGGACATGGCAGTAATGATTTTAACCTGAAAGCTTTTTTGGCATCTGTCTGCTACTTCCTGTAAGGTATAACAAAAGACATGAAGAATCCCACTCCCTGGTTTTATTTCCATTCTTTGTTTAGAGCTTCACTGCCAATTAATAAAAATCAGGAGAAACATGTCTCATAGGGAGTCTAGAGAAATTGTTACTTTGATCTTGTCTGCTACAGTTATTGAATATACTTTCCACTTGACCAATGGCCTCCTATCTTCTCCCACAAAAAATGCCTAAAACAAAGAAAGAAACCATCAATTTAAAGTCATTGTTATTCAGAAACATTTCTGATTTGGTGTTTTAATTTATTGATCACTTTGCTCATTGTAAGAGCGGAGACTTATATTTGCAGGGCCGTATGCTGCTTTCGTTTCATCAGTGGATACCCTGTGGATCTCAGTGGGAGTTGAACAGAAATAGTGGCAGAATGAGGCTTTCTTCTTTTTGTTGCAGAAGGCATTTTTTGCTTGCTTTTTCCTGAAAAGTGTCATATGTGTGTATTAAGGCTACTTCCTTGGCATGAATGATTACTAACATGTTTGGATAGACAGTAGCATATCTTTTCATAGGAGTTTCCTGGTTTACTTGCTCAAGATTGTCTTATAGGAGAGGCATCCTCCCCCAACCCTTCAGAGGTTAGCTGTTGTATTTCTTGAATGAAAATATCCTTTCTCCCCTTCTTTTCCAGAGAAACAAGGTGACCCTTTTTCTGCGTGAGGAGCACATTCCTTGGTTTAATCCATTCCTGAATCTATTTATTCCACCTGCCATAGCTTCTCATCTCCTAAGTTTATCGATCTTTTAAAACACTGGTTTAAATTCAATCTCATCTCTATGAAATTATCTCTTTGATGCTCAGCTTGTACGTTTCTTTTCTGAACTCCTTAGACTGTATTTTCCTGATAGAATTCATTTCCTGATTATGAAAGGCACTGATGTTGACCAACCAATTTTTCAATAATGAACTAAGAATGGCCATGCGTGTCCCAGTTCAGGCCAAAAAGGTGGGAGTAAAAGTGGGCTGTAGTATATCTGGGAAATCTTGTCTTCCTCCTAGCATATTGAACTACCCGGTGTTGATGTGGTCAATTAGGATAATAAGCCAAACTGAGTGCAACAATAAACTGTTGTTTAGTTATTTTAACAGGGCAAGCAAGAGGCAAAAAGTCGTGCTGACTTTGTGGTGTCCCATTTTTCTCCTTGTGAAACACCACTAGGGTAGGGTTAGGGTCAGATGGATGCGGTGTTGAAGGGTGGTTGGTGGTAGTTGTTTATTGCTGAGGAGCCCCAAAGAAAGGCTCCTGTTCTTTTATGGAGATAGTGAAGGACAGTGAAAGGAAGGAGGGTCAGGGTGTATAGAAGTGCCCTAATCAAGGTTCATGACAAGGAGGCATCAAAATAGAGGTACCCCAGCTAGGAATGCAGTTATGTGTACTAGCTTGGTTGATCAAGGAGATAGAAGGGGTGGAATGCGGATTCGTTGATTGTAACTTCCTCTAGAAAGTTGCAATGCATTGGCAGTGCACCAGGTATAGTGTAGGAAGGCAGCTCCCTGCCATGAGATTTTTTAGGCAAAGAAGAATTGCCCGTGGTGGGCGTGAGCAATCACACACAGAATTTGGGTTTAGAATTGGAACCTTCAGTAGGTGCCATCTCTTCTCTTTCCTCTCCTTAAACTGGAACATGATCTGATGGTTGGAGCTCGTTTTAGTCCGCTACTGCTGCTTTAACAGAAGTATCACAAGTGGATGGCTTTAAAAAGAGAAATTTTATTTTGTCATAGACTAGTAGGCTAAGAGTCCAAATTCAGGGCATCAGCTCCACAGGGAGGCTTTCTTTGTGGGATCTGAAGGAAGGTGCTTATCGTCAGTCTTCCCCTGTACAGGAAGCTTTGGAGGCACAGGGACCCTGGTCCTTTCTGAAGAACCCACAAGGCTTCCAGCGCTGCTTCTTGGTGGTATGAGGTCCCTAAATGTGTCTGCTAGCTTCTTTGCTTTATATCTCTACAGACTGCCTAAGGCATAAAACAATCTTACACACTGAATCCTGGCCCACCAACACAACTGCCACTCATCCTTCCTCAAGGGAGCAGAGTTTACAGCATGCATAGTATGAGAAATCATGGCCCAGACAAATTGCTACACAGATTTTTGGGGGAACACAAGTCAATTCACTACAGAGCTGCAGCAGCCACCCTGGTCCGTGAGGGAAATATCAAGAGAATTCAAGGGCTCTGAGTAAACTGAACCACAGTCAATAACTACATGCTGCTGGAATTCCCATTATATGATAAAAAATAAATTCCTAGTTATTTAAATCACCATAGTCATGTTTCCAGTTCCTTATAACCTAAATTATTCCTAATTAGTACAATGTTTAATCATGTAGTACTTTTCACTGTTACACAACTGTTTTAGTCAGCTAGTGCTGCTCTAACAAATACCACAAAGTGGATGGCTTTAGCAAATAAAACTTTATTCTTACACCATCCTGTAGGCTACAAGTCCAAATTCAGGATGTTTACTCTAGAGGCAAGTCTTTGTGTTCCTTAAGTCTTTGTTCAGGGAGCATCTTGGCACAGGAACCTCAGGTCTGAAGGATATGTTCTTCTCCCAGTGCTGCTTTCTTGATGGTATGAGGTTCCCAATTCCCAGCTTCTTTCCTCTTTTTTTATCTCTCATAAGATGAAAGGATAAAGGGTAGTGCAAGCCACACTCCAGAGAAATTCCCTTAGCAACGATGTTGTCGTCCCACCTTGATCATATTTTAACAAAATCATTTTATCTATTAGCCACAAGCAGAGATTAGGATTTACAGCAAAAGAAAATCACAAAATGGAGGGCAATCACAGAATACAGGGAATCCTGGCCCAGCCAAATTACTACACAGATTTCTGGGGGGAGACAATTCAATCCATGATGATGACTGATACTGATACAAAGAATTCCAGTACCCCAAAGGACCGATCAGTTATCCTATGCCACACCATATTGAATTCCTACAGTCTTAGTGCAATTCAGTGTTAATATTAAACGTACTTGGTACAATCAGAAGTCTCCTTAGAAGTCAGGAAGTGAGACTTTGGCTCATTCACTTTGGACACATCATCAGGAAAGACCAACGACTAGAAAAGGATATCATGTTTCGTAGAGAGTGAATGAAAAAGAGGCCAGCTGTCAGTGAGATGGATTGACACACTAGCCACAACGATGCATTCCAACTTATCAAAGATCATGAAGATCAGGCAGCATTTTGTTATGTTGTATATGAGGTTTCCATGAGTTAGGGCTAGCTCATGGCAACTGACAACAACAAAAGACTGTCAGTTAAAAAAAAAAAAAAAAAATCATAGTTAAGACGCCAGAGTAGAGAACCATAGGACTCTTAGCTTGTTACGGCTCATGGATGATGAAGCTCAGCAAAACTCTTACCTTTTAAAATCATGATCAAATATCTAGGACTTTTATTTATTTATTTTAGGCCAAAGAATATTTATTATTGGAACGTGTGACTCATCTAAATATTTTTTAACTTCAAGTTCTGGTATATTAACAGAAACGGTTAATTTTCAGACAAAGGAAGGACTACGCCCACCCATGTGGAAATCCTCCTCCTCTCGCGTGACAAGGGGGTGGGCCGGAAGCAGAAATGTGGTTCCGGAAGTCCACACTGGGTGGGGTCGTCAGTGCCGTGCGCTGCTGCCGCGGCTTTTCTGAGGCTTTTTGCTGTCTCTTGGGGAGGTGTCACTGCTGCCCAACGCCAGACTCCGCCGATGTCTTGTTCTAGGTGAAGTTTAGAGCAAAGTAGCTGGAAAAGTTGTCCGATACAGCAGAGAAGGACCCAGGGCTGAGGAAGCCGCAGTGAAGACCATCCTTCAGCGCAAAGATGTGGAATGCGTGCGCTGAACACTGAGAACGCTGCCCACAAAGGACGAGGCGCAGAGATAGCGCGTGGCCTGTGGTGTAGACGCTGTGGCCTCCACAGCGGACGGTTGTGAGCCTGAGCATGGCCCATGTCCACAGGCTGATAAATGCAGCACCAGGTGACGATTATTTGCCTTTGGAATATCAGCACTGCTTTTCCCTGATAAGCTTAGATCCTTCTCTCTTTGTTACACATATTACCTAGGAATAAACAAACAATCACAACTAAGATGATTCTGTTGAAAAATACTTTTTGCTCCCTCTACATTACTCCATTTAAATGTAGGCCAATTTCTTTTTTTGGTAAATTGCAAGTCTGAGTTTCTCAGGATGGTATTTTACAGGAGGAGCAGCTGAGCTTTACGAGCAGCTCTTGACTTATTGACCAACATTATGTATAAGCTTCATCAGCTTGTGAATAAGTCTCCTGAGAACCCTGAAGTTGTTGCTCTGATTGACCTTCCCTCAGCCCTTGGTTTATGTACAGTAATTGGTTATGCCCCAGATACAAACTCTTGACTACGGGTGCTTACATGGAACTTACAACTTGTACTTTAATACCACAGCCAGAAAACAGGTCATTTGAGATAGTTTCTTGACAGATTAAATAATTTGAAGGGAGGTAAAATACTGTATGTTTCAGATTCTCTTTTTTAATGTGTATCTTAATGACTTTGTATTATTCCTGGATGATCCAAAGGCATGCTTCTCTGCTGCAGAGAATAGACAGATAAGCATTTGCCTACATGCTGATGGTACAATTTCATTTTCTCAGATTTTGGAGTCATCTCCTCAGTGACCTTATGATCTGACTACTTTAAATCAGTTGCTTCAAAATCCATGTTACCAGTTTGGCAGAGATCCTCCAGAATTTAATTGGAGAAGATCTAAAAATGCTATGCATAGAAGAATCAACACATTAACTTCCTATAGGTTATATTTTACCACTAGCTTATCTTGAGGAGTTTATCAGTAAATAACTTTGCTTGGAATTTAATTTTATAGGGCATATTATTGAGATTATTAATATCTGCTGAGAAAATTTTTCAGGTTGAAATGGTTACAGGTATACTTCACAGCATAATTTAATTCTGATAAGATAACAAGAGCTAAAATTTATTGAAGGTTTGCTGTGCAAGACACTATGCTACATAATTATATGCATTTTTTTCCCCCTTAATTCTCACCACAACTTGATAAAGTTAGTGGAACTTTGGCATTTCTTGTTATTATAAATTGGAGCAAACTGTGAACTGTTTTCTGAGGAAAATCTGAGTCCTCTCTGCGAATATTACATTCATCTGTCTCCATGTGGCAGTTGGTGGATTTTTATCTAGGCTCTTCCTAATTGGGTGGGCTTCTTGAGTTTCACAACAAAATGTTAACCCTGCTCTTGACCTTGATGTACATTGAGCACATAATTCTGGTTTTTATTCCAGCACTGGCATCACCACCACCACCACAGGTTGCTATTGATCCCAACTTGTGATGACTTCATGTGTGTCAGGGCAGAACTGTGGTCTACAGAGTTTGTGGCAGCTGAATTTTCCAAAGTGAATTGACAGGACTTTCTTCTGAGGCACCTCTGGGTGGACTTGAACCTCCAGCCTTTGGCTAGCTGTTGCTTTAGTCAGCTAGTGCCGCTGTAACAGAAATACCAGCATGGATGGCTTTAACAAAGGAAACTATTTTTACACAGTTAGGTAGGCTACAAGTCCAAATTCAGGATATCCACTCCCGGGGAAGGCTTTCCCCATTGTCGGCTCTGGAGAAAAGTCTGGTATTGTATCAGTCTTTGTCCAGGGAGCATCTTGGCGCAGGAATCTCAGGTCTGAAGGACATGCTGTTCTCCCAGTGCAGGCTTCTTGATGGTGCGATGTTCCCCGTTTTCTGCCTGCTTCCCTTTCCCTTTTTCTCTTGCAGGATGAAAGGATTAAGGGTGGGGCAGACCACATTCCAAGGAAACTCCCTTTACAGTGGAGCAGGGAGGTGATCTTCTGAAGGGGTTTACAGTCCCACCCTAATCTTTTAACATACAGCTCAGCAAAATCACAAAATGGAGGACAATACAGGGAACCATGTCCCAGCCACAGGGCTACACCTATTTTTGGGGGGACACAGTTTGATCCATGACGGCTGTTGAGCATGTTAACTGTACAATGCAGAGACTCTGCCTTTAACTTGTAACTTAGAATTAAGTAGACTTGCTTTCTCACCTGCCTAGTTCTTGTGAGAAGCTTGGCTGTGTGCAACAGTGTTCACAAAAGCACACCCAAAGGGCGTGTAGTGTGGACTCTTGAGTGTGACCCTTGCATTCGGTATTGACCAATACATAGGCTGGTAAATTGGCTTCTTGTGGCTATTTAAATTATTTAAAAATTAATTAAACTAAAAATTCAGTTCCTTGATCACAGTGGCTGCATTTCAAATACTTGAGCAGTCACATGTGGCTCGCGTCTACTCTACTAGACAGCACAGATACTGCAGTCATTGCAAAAAGCTCTATTGGTCAGTGCTGTGGCTCACTGTCGAAGAGTTTCATGTCTGGATTTCACTGTCTTGTATTTAAATAATACTTCTGAGCTGTGTTTGGTGTGCTGACTCTGGCCTGCACTGTGGCTTGTTGCACTAATAGCTCGTGCACCGAGTGTTTTTATGTGTGAAGCACTATTTTAAACACTTCATGAATGAATTTACTCACTAATCCTTGCAGCGGTTTCATGCAGTAGACATTATTATTGTCTCAATTTTACACCAAGGAAACTCAGGCCCAGGAAGGTTAAGTGACTTGTGTATGGTCACCCAGATGGAAAATAACGGAGGCAGAGTTTGAATCCTGGCTGTTTAGCTCAAGTCTGTGTTCTCAACCAGCACACAGTGCTGCCTCTGAAATCGCCATGAAACTGCTTTTGAATTCCTTCTTGGATGTAAGTTGTAATATCATTACTTGCATCATCTCATTTCTGTTTATCTATTCATCTTGGCCATAGCTCTTTATTTACTTCATTTCTTTTGTATGTAGTTTTGTGGGTTGCCACAAATCTTTTTAGAGGTAAAGTGAAGGATTTTTTGTATGTTTGTGTGTGTTTATATAATATACATACTATGTATTGGTAATATATACTGTATAAAATTACAGTATATAATGTATAAAATTTTGTTTTATTTCATATAATTATGTATACCTATAAGGATTCCTGGTGGTGCAGTGGTTAAAGTGCTCAGCTGCTAATTCAGATGTTGGCAGTTGAACCCAGCAGCTACTCCTCAGGAGAAAGATATGGAGGTTGACTTCTGTAAAGATTTACAGCCTTGGACACCCCTGTTCTGTAGAGTTGACGTGAGTCAGAACTGACTTGATGATAATGGGTTTGTTTCTGTATAAACATTATATGTGAGTAAGGGGACTACTAATCCCAGTTTCATGGATTTCCAGATCCATGTGGAGCCTTAAAAAGGAGTTCCTGGATGGCACAAGTGTTTGCAGCCAGTTTTGCTAGCCTAAAGGTTGGCAGTTTGAACTCACCCAGCACCTCAGTGGAAGAAAGGCTTGGCAAACTGCTTCTGTAGAGACTATAGCCAAGAAAACCTTATGGAGCAGTTCTGCTCTGTAACAGAAGGGGTCACCATGAGTTGGAATTGACTTGATGGCATTGAGTTTGCTTTTGGCTGTAAGGTAGCTTACAAATAATTTTTACACCCTAAATTTACTGTGCAGTCCAGAGAATGGAAATGGTGTATTCTGTTGATTAGAGACAGAGTTTGAATTGGAAATCAGGATTTTTAACGTAGCATTCTCATCTTCACAATTTCAAGCTCTCCCTTTAATATTAGTCATTTACTTACTACCTCCTTCCTTTCTGACTGTGGTGCTGTGCCTAAAGACCTCTAGCTGCTATCTGGGACAGATGCAGTGTAGTGGTTGAAGCTCTGCCCTAGCTGTATTCTGCTCTCTCCCTTCCCTTTGCACAGGAGATGTTCCTTCAGCCTTAAGTGCTGTTCTCACCAATTCACCATTTCTTAATTATTTTTAAACATACCGCTAAAGTTTACCTCCTCTGGAAGTCTTACCTGATCTTCTCTCACAGAGTTAATCTCTCCTAACTTTGTGTTTGCATTTTATTTAGAATATGCTTCTATTTTATCTGCAGTAATCACACTATTTTTCTTTTTCCACCTGTCTGATAAACATCTCAGACCTTAACAGGATTCTTGTTGCCAGTAGACCTGTTTCTTTGTCCTCACAATCCTGAGAAATAGCATCATCAGTGACCCAGCTGCTCAGTCAAAATGCCTAGAAGTCGTCTTGGTTTCTGTCATGTTTTCGTCTTGTACATCCAGTTACAGAAAGCCCTTTGCTCTGTAGCCTAGATCAATCCCAAAGCTTTTATTTCTCACCTCCCAACTGGTCTGCTTGTTTTCTGAACTTTTCTTATAATCTACTTTCCATATTGTAGCCAGACTTATTGCAAAATGCAAAACAGGTTACTCCTAGCTGAAAACCTCAGTTGGCATCTCCTTTCAGTCGATAAAACCCATACTTCTTACCATGACTGTCAAGGACCTACATGAAGTAGCTCTTCTTTTGTGCCAGGTTCCTTGGTCCTTTAGGGTCTGGCCTTCACAGACTTATTTATGTTTCTGTAACATACCAGGTTTTTTTCTTTCTCAGAATTGTACCAAAGTGTGGCTGCTTATGTGAATACAGTGGAAGAGGAGGAAAATTTGCTCTCTTTACTCCTCTGTATTCTCTATTAGCTTCTCCCCAACCCCCTCCAAATGAACATATAATCTAAGTGAAGACAGTTGGGTTGCTGTACAAATGCAGCCTGAAAAGAAGTTTCCTGATTTGTTTCTTCCAGTTAGATTGCTGCCAAAACCTTTGAATGACTGAATTCTTCTCAAGCCCCCGTGTCTTCAGGGAGGCCTTTTTTGGTCTGTTATAGAACTCTCCTAGCTCAGTGATATTCCTTGTTTATTGAGTTGATAGCACTGGATGCATTGTCTTATTTATTTGTTTACCTGATGATGTGTGACCTTGCTAGACTGGGTGCTCCGTGATAATGTCCTGCTTATTTCCCGGCAGCCCCTACTAGTCTGTAGAAAATCCTCCACATGCGGTTGTTAAATGACTGAATACTTTTTACCACCTGCCTTAGGCTGTGAGCTCTCTGAGATCAGGCATAGTGACTTCTGGTATCTGCAGTGCTTAGCGCAGGTAGTCAAGCAGTGTGGGAAAGCAGTAAATGTTCATTGAGTGATAGTAAATTAAACTTGGCCTCTGTCATTTATTATCTGTGTGACCTTGGGCAAATAACCTTAATCTCTTTGAATCTCATTTATAATTTACATTTTCTCAGAGTTATTGGAAAAGATTCAGGGAGGACAGTGTATAAAATCTTCTTTAAATGTTGTTGTTATTGTTCTCTGCCACTGAGTCAGTCCCTGACACGGTGACTTCAGGCCCAACAGAATGAAACTGCTGAGTTCTGCACCAGCCCCATGACTGGTTGCGGATCAGAGTTTTGGCATCCGTTGGATTTTCATTGGCTGATTTTTGAAAGTAGGTCATGAGACCTTTCTTGCTATTGTCTCTTGGTCTGGAACTTCCACTGACTATTGTCTAACACCGTAGAATGCATAAGCCTCTACTGACACACAGGTGGTAGCTGCACATGAGGATGAGGTACGTGGCTGGGAACTGAACTCAGGTCTCCCATGAAGATGAGAATTCTGCCACTGAACCACCATTTGTCCCCATATCTATAAATGTAGGTGATTATTATTGTTGGTATGATTACTTGCTTTTCTGCTAAACATGCCAACAGAGCTTTATAAACAGCACCTTCCTCAGTGATGCCAAAGCTACTGCTTAGTAGACTTCACAGAACTGGGATGCCATATATGGTAAATTCTTAAGAGGTTAGAAAGATATTAAAGGAACTCTTGCTTGCATCCTGTTTATAGTAATGCAAACCTACATGGTAACTTGGAGCTGCCTACAGACACTTTGCTGTTGCTGACACATAGTTTTTATTTCCCTTTTGCTTCCCTAGTGTTTCCATTAGCCATCTAATATAGTTTTCTCCAGTTAGATGATTAGCATCCAACTGTTCCTGTGTTAATGGTTGTGTTCAGTTCATTTAAAAAAAAAATTCCCAATAAGAATTCTTAGTTCATTTAAAAACAGTTTAAAGCTTCAGAGAATCCTTGTTTCTTATTAAAAGAGGGGGAAAAAATCATTCAGCTCAGGGAATTTTTTAGCAGAGGGACTGAGAATCTTTACAGATATCAGTTGTTAGCTACACTTCCAAGAGGAGTGCAATTCACTTTTGTTAAGCACAACAGCTCCTGGTGCTATATTTAAGAATGTGTTCTAAATGATGGGTGAAGAAAATTGATTTTGCAGATGCTCAGATGAAAACAGTCACTTCCCATTAGGCAGAAAAAGGTTTGGAGGAAGTGTGATTTAAGACCAAAGAATAAGAGCATGGTGGGAGGCTGGAAGTGTTGAAGGTGTTATCACTGATCCAAAGGATACAGAGGATTAGGAAGAACATGAGGGGAGAGTGTCAGCCCAGGTAAGGTTGGATCATTTATTTTTAGTTTTATCTTCTACTTCAGTTCTTAAATATCCTGAGTCATTAATCTAGAGCCTTCCTCTCTTTTGCCCTATTTTGTTTATTTTAACCTTTCCCATCACTTGCCTCATTGCAACATTTATATCCTCTCACCTATTCCTACAGTGATCTGTTAGCCATGGTGAGATCCTACTTAGTGAGTCCTAAATGAATGAAAGGCGTCTCTGGGAAATGTAGATAACTAGCATGCTCATTTGCTAACTGACAGCTAGAGGTTGATGTCTACCTAGAGAAAGACCTGGCAATCTACTTCCAAAAAAGTCATCCACTGAAAACATGTAGTTATCACGAGTTGAAACTGACTGAGTGGCAGTGTGTTTTAAATGAAGAAAGTATGACTGTGTTTATGTAACGTATTTGCGTATTTATCAAGAATCCCATGACAATATAGTATCTGGCCCCAAGATGATAATAACTACTACCTCATTATTTTAGGTATTCCATTATAAGATACGCTGGTTTTCAAAGTTTCCCTGGAATTGTATCCTATAGGCATTTGCCAACTCTGCCAAAATAGACAAGAGCAGCCTTTAGCGGGCAGTGTGTTATTGGTGAGAGAAATATGTGGAAGCATGCTGGTGTGGCATATTTAGGGACTCAGATCTCCTCAAGTTGGCTTTCCTATCTCTTGTTGCAAGTCAAGAAAACCAGATGCCGTCAAGTTTATTTATGACTTGTGGGGACCCTCTCCATGCTAGAACTGACCTTTCAGAAACAGATCCCCAGGCCTGCCTTCTGAGGTGCCTCTGGGTAAGTTCAAACCACCAACTTTTCAGTTAGTAGCTGAGCCTGGGGATTCATCTCCTCGGTCAGGTCATGAGATACAAATGTAGTAGGAACCCCAGCTTGTTACCTGCAGAAATTAATATAAATGGATAAGTATTTAGGACGTGCTTGTACAGCTGGTTTACCTCATACCCTAATTTTCTGATTGGACAGAATTGAGCAGATCTCATGTCTAGGCTCAAAGAATATCAGATTGAACCCATATGAACCTATTGACTTTCTAGGTGGGTCTACTGTAATTCCATCTTGGTTGAATTTGACAATTCCTGTTTTTAGTCTGACCCACTATAAGCAACTCTGTGCTTGGGGAAACTTCCTGGATAAGTAAAGACAGGGATGTCTCTGTTAAAGCCAGCCTAGTCAGTTAACCCTGGCAATGCACACATACTTGCTGTTCCCCATACATGTATGAATAGTTTTTCATCTGTTTTCTTATTAATCTTTTAACATAAATTTATACTCTGACTTGCTATTGGGCATGTAATTGATATGTTAATTTAATCATCATTACAGTTATTCACTGTGGTGTTCCTTGTAATTGTTGTTCTTGGCTCCAAATATTAACTTTCAACTGCTATAATTAACATGATTATTAACTTTGGAACAACCTTCAATATATGTTTTCCCAGGTTAGTGAAGTAAAACATTGCTGTCTGCAAGGTCCAGTGCTTAGAACAGTGTAGCCTCTCCATATATGTCTGTTGAGGACAGGAAGAAATGACAGGAGGGAGACTTCTGTGGTGGCTGATGGCTGGAGGAGGATAATGGACCAGACGTTAAGTAATTCACCAGCATTTTTAGTTGTTGTTAGATTCAAAGGAAGAATGAGAAATAAAATAAGCCCATCGTTATCCTCTGCAGCTGAAAATAATTTCCACCCATTATTGGTTATTCTGACTGTATATGCCAGCATTTTGAATGTACAACCATCTTTCTTTATAGTCAGATGAGATTCTGTATGATGCTCAGATCATCTCTTTGAAACTTCAAGTGTGATTTGTTCAGTAAACAAGGACCTTATTTTCCAAAGTCTACATGAAGCATGATTTCTCCATGAAAACTCATAGACATAAAATGAAGATGATGTATAAAATATCTAGCTCCTTGGTATCTGTAATACTGAATCATAGGTCTAACCACTTTATAACAAAAATTTACTGACAAGATCTTTTTGGGTTTGATGACTGTATTTTACTTTAAGTCAGAGAGAAGTTTACAGAGTGTTTTTAACTTTTTAAATTTTTTCTTTCTTGGCAACCAAGGACAAAGGCATTCAGAAAAACATCTGGGATATATTAAAGTTACAGATAGAGGTAGATTGGATTTAATGAATTCTAGTCTAAATCTGAGATTGTACAGTCTTGAAGGGACCTTGAAAATCGTTTGGTTCAGTGTCAGTATATGAATCTGCTGTCTTACCTTTTTTCTTGAGTACTTCTTTCACTGCTTATAAGATGCCATTATCTTGTGAATCATCTCCACAGTTTTAATTAATGAGAATCCAAGTTCCCTTCAACATGCTGCAGTTGATCTTGGACATCAGAACTGTACAGGCAGGCTTCATGAGAACGGGAAAATCACATTAACACTGATTTTTTCAGTGTGGAAACTGATTTTTCCATGGGTCTTTTTTGTTTTCAGCACCATGAGTTGTGTAGGTGGAGATCCTGCCAAAAAAGTGAGCCTGTAATGATACTCCCTCTAATTAGTGAATTCTCAGACTAAATTAGGTCTGAATCAGCAATCTGAAATAAACACATTAAGATTATTTTCTGGTGAGTGCTATCAGTTTTACTTCTGTCTCAGAGTTATTAGTCTATTTATTTACATTACAAATTCAGTAGCAGTAATTATGTAATAAGAAAATGATACTGTCACTTTAAACAAACTGTTCAGCAAGTACATCAGGACTATAATTAAAGGCATTGCTCACAGCTTCCACTTTTAATACTTAAAGGAGAAGGACATGATTAGATAATGAACTTGTTTTGTTTTAACTTTATTATTGCTTTATTTTCATCTAGATATGGTGATTTCAAAATACGGTGAAGTGCTGTTAAACATCCTTTATTGCATGCAGTGAGAATGTGCTGAATGTCAGTGTCCTTACATCTGACATCCAGCTTTCAGTTTCTCATCTGTTCCTCATATGTAAGCACAATTACTTCTAGTTCTGGAAATAGAACAGTTTTACAAGGCAGGTTAGGCAAATATAATACCAGGCCAGTTAAATTCTCTTAATCCCCGTTGGCAGAAGCACAGTGTTTAAGGTCATATATGAAACTGTCAAGCAAATGCCCGATTATCCACTGGGAACTCTAGTCCAAGACCAACCCTGGGTTGGGTGTGCCTAAGAAGAATAGAAGAGCGCTGGGAGCCTGACTACCTGAGCTCAGCCTCCCAGGTGCTGAGTTACTGTTTCTGAGCCTCAGTTTGGTCACAGGTAGAAATGGAGATAACATAGTATCTACCTGTTGAGTTGTTAGAGAAGTATATCAGATTAAGTATTGTGAACCTATTTTGTAAATTGTAAAGCGTGGTACAAATGTTGACCACAATTAGTAACTACTGTGGGGTTCTGAAGTGTGCTGAAAATATACCTGATATCCTAAAAGTCTTTCCTTTGACTTGTTATCATGCTTGAAATTTACGGTATAAAAATCATTTTTGAAATACGCTGTTTCTCAGAGTGCTGTCTGTAGACCACCCCAGGTGCTTTTTAAAATGTACAGATTCCTGGACCTTAGCCCTGGCATAGAGAATTAGAATCTCAGCCTGGGCCTTAGAAATCTTCATTTTAACAAGCCGTCCCGGTGACGGCTTGTCAACTGAAGTTGAGAGCTCCTTAATGAAGGCATTCAAAACCTGTTATCAGTATTTTTGATAGGGCGATATCAGTCAGCCTGAATCAGCCATTAACATTTTAACATGAAATATTAGTATTGGAGCGTTAAAAGTTATAGGGAATAGGAGAAAGACCAGAGAAAACAAAGTAAGACAGAACAATAGAAAAAGTGGAGAAAGGGGAATGGACAGAGGTGGAGCGAGTCCATCTGAGCCTTAGTGGAGCTGTGGATCCTTGAGTAGCTAGAGCCTGAAGAGTGAAGAACGGCAGAGTATAGTGTGGCATCCTAGCAGCAGTGGTGAGGCGTGGCAAAGAGAAACCTGCTGTATGTGGGAGTTCATGTCCAAGGCATGAGAAGAATGTAAGAGCCAGAGTGACAGAAAGAAAATGTGAGCATTTAGGGAGTTACAGGCTCATCTTTGGAGTCCCAGATTTCGCTTGCTGAAGTCAGCTTTCTTTTGATTTGTAGAAATGGGAAGAAAAATCAGATAACCAGTTTTTCAACATTAGTGATATTACTTGGAAGTTAGATTTACAGTGCATAGGTAACTGATTTCCAGTACCCTGTAAACTCCAATAAAATAATGGGAGGGGGGCCCTTAAAACATTTAAGAATAGGTATAGTGTTTTATTTTTGAAAGAAAAGTAGCTATTTATTTTAAGACTCTGAATTAACATACTCAGAGCCTATCCACTCGCACTCCACATCATTATTTACACTGCGTATTAACTGAAACGTATAGAGCTAGGCTCCTGCATGTGACTCTCTAGACCAGTATTTGCAGTGCCCAGGATAAGAATGGAAACTCTAGTAGTGTAGTAGTTAAGTGTTTGGCTGCTAATCAAAAGGTCAGTGGTTCAGATCCACCAGGATCTCTTTGGAAACCATATGGGTCTGTTTTGCTTTGTACTACAGGGTTGCTGTGAGTTGGAAGTGACTTGATGGCAGTGGATTTTTCAGGACAGGAATACAAATGGAGGCTCACTCATTATGTCTAAATAGGACACTGCTAGTCAGGCCAACAAACTGTTTAATAGGCTTTATCCTCCTAAATCAGAAAAACTGATCCTTTCTCTGTTAATTTCATTCTGACTCACAGCAACACTATAGGCCGTAGTAGAACTGATCCATAGGGCTTTCAAGGCTATAATCTTTATGAATCAGACTGCCGCATGTTTTCTCCAGATTCAACCGTTGACCTTTAGGTTAGTAGCTGAGAGCTGAGCTCTTAACCATTGCACCACTGGGGCTCATTTCCTCCTACATTAACAAATATATATTATAATGACTTAGAAGGCCAGGATTGGGACTTCCTTCTGTTCTGTGGCAGAGTATGGTAGCAGAGTACAGCTGGTCGGCATCTGTGTGTCCCCACTACCTCCAGGTCCACCCAGTACCCTGAGAACTTCATACACAAACACATGGAAATTTTAGACTGCATAGTCAAGCTCAGTTCATACTTTTATAGGGAGCTGCCCCTCTAGAAGCTGATATAGGGCTGTTTGAACAGAGAAATTCCAGGGTCCTGGGTGTTTGAAGTGTGGTGGAAGAATAGGTTCATCCCTTTGGCTTCAGGGACTTTCTGAAGTGTGGTCCCTAATACCAAACCAAAAACCTCTTTGCTGTCGAGTCAGTGTCAATTCATAGTGACCCTATAGGCCAGAGTAAGACTGCTGGAGTTTACAAGGAGCAGCTGGGTTGGAACTGCCAACCTTTTGCTTAGCAGCCTAATGCTTAACCACTGTGCCACAAATCCCTAGTCCTAGGATAGAGGCCCCTTTTGCCTGGTCTAAGGGGTCTCACAAAACCACAGACTTAGAAAATTGGATGGGAACTTGAAGATTATTTAATCCATGGACTTCATTTTACAAGTGAAAGAGCTGAGATACAGGAGAAGTTATGTGATTAACCCAAGGTCACACCCCTAGCAAATGGCAGAGCTAAGACTGGAATTCGGATCTTCTGTTCACCTTTTCCTTCTGTCCAACATCTGTCGTTTCCTATTCATGCTTTCCTCTCTGTCCAGCATCTCTCTGTAGTTGTATCTATATATTTATAGGTATCTGCCTACCTGTTGATCTGTTTATGAATCAATCATCTATCTAGTCTGTTGATATAAAATATATAGTGAAACTTCCATGTAGATGTATTTTTTATTGCTTCTTCAGTTTCAGAATGTTGGTCAGGTAGTCTTTTAAATGGTCCCTTAAATCCAAAAACCAAATCCATCGTTGTCCAGCTGATGCCCTGTAGATGACTGGTAATTTAAGCCTGAACCTTCAGTGGCAGTGGATTCATCCTGGCATTGTACTAGGCAGGAATGAGGGAAGGAGTGGGTAGAGAGATAGGAGCCCCCTTGAGCAAAAATTTAATTGAGAACAGATCTAAGGAAAACATGATTTAAAACCTGTCTCTTTTGCCAAACGTGAGTCAGAGTACCACCCTCGCATGGGTGCACGATAGGAGAAACTCCTGTGCTGCATCCGTCTTTTCTGCCATTAGTCTTTGTCAGGAAAGAATCTCCTGTGACATCTTCTGTTATGGGTAACAGCTACACAAGAGGCTTTGGGGCGGGGAGTGGGAATGAATTTCCTGTAAAATGAATGCCTGTAGAATTAATCAAATTGTATTATTATTATTATTATCTTAAGAAGTGAATAATAAGCTTGCTTTTCCTTGTGTGCACAAAGAGAAGTATATTTCAGTGATAGAATTCTTGCCACCTATGTGGGAGCTCAAGTTTAATTTCCAGACTACATAGCTGTAATTCTGACTCTGATACAAGGCAGTTGTATGATTTGGTGTAGATTACACTTTCTCATCAGTAGAATGAGAAAGTTTGCCTGGATTATGTAGAAGTCAAGAAAACTGGCTCTGTTTAGCAGGCAATGAGTTCAGCTTATGGTGACAGGAGATTTGGCAATGTATATGGGTGGTGATTGCACACCATAATTAATGCAATTAATATAACTAAATTGTGCATCTCAAAATGTTGACTTAGCAAATGCTGTGTTACATATTTTTACAACAATAAAAGTTTTCCGTAAAAAAAAAAGTGGATTCTGAAAGTCATTCCTGTGTGATCTTAGGCAAATGACTTAACCTCTTTGAACCTCATTTTCCTCGTCTGCAAAACAGCTAATAAAAACAGTGATCTTACAGATTAAATGAGTTGTGCAAGGAAAGTATTTGGAAGATTTCCCTGAAATCAGTTGGATTTTAGTCCCTGTTTTTGAGTGTATACTGAGAAAATACCCATACAAATCCTATAGACATTGTAAACCTAGTGTCTCCAAAATCAGACTCATCCTGATTCTTCCAAAACCCACTTTTCCCATTGTGTTCTTAACCTCGTCCCTGATACCACCCTTTGCTCAGTTGCCGTATGCCAGAAATGTGGCAGTCATCTTTGACAGCTCTTTTCTCCACACCAGTTAAGTCCATTCAGTGAGTAAATATTGTTCACTGAGTTTTCTGTATACTTAAAATCAAATCAAGATTTAGATTTAAATATTTTCTAGTCCTGTTCTCCCCTTTTGCGTTGTCATTGCTGTAATTGAGGTCTTTTTCCTAAGAAACTTCCTAACTGGCCTTGTCATATTAAGTCTATCATGATACCTTTTATATGGTCTTTCAACACAAACTGATAACATCACACCTCATTTTAAGACATTTGCAAGGGTAAAGCCTACTTTTATCAGCTTGGCCCAAAAGAATGTCATGGTGAGTCCCCTGTCTGATTTTTCACCATGCCTTCTGGCAACTGATGTTTTAAATGTACGGAAGAATTTGCTTTCCCTTGGGGTCTTGTGTTTTGCTTTGCTGTTTTTTCTGTTGAGTATGTATTCTGTAGACTACAACATCATCTCCTCCTCACAGCATAAGCCTGATCTTAAACATCTGCCCATTCTTCAAGATTCAGTTCAAGTAGGAAGACTTCTTTGTCACAGGTAGAGTTGGACACTGACACTGTACTCCCACATCACAGAGTTACCTCTTTTCTCATTCATATTCTGGATTCCCTAAGATCAGAGATCACTGTTTGTATTTCAATGTATAGGCAAGTGTGAAGGGTTGAGTTATGCCTCCCAAAAGATATGTTGGACAGCTAATTCCTGGCACCTGTGAATGTGACCTTATTTGGAAATAAGATCTTGTAAGGTGGAGTAGGGTGGGTTCTGATTCCATCTGAGTGATGTCTTAGAGAAGAAAAGATGTGGATAGAGAGAAGGTGCTGTGTGAAGGTGCATCTACAAACAAAAGAATGCCAAGGATTGCTGGGAGCCACCTAGCTAGGAGAGAGGTTAGAACAGTTTCTGTCTTAAAACCTTCAGAAGGAATTAAGATGGCTAATACCCTTGATTGGTCTTCCAGAACTGTGAGACAATAAATTTCTGTTCTGGGAAGCCACTGACTTTGTGATATTTTATTATGCAGCTTTAGGAAACTAAGACAGGCAAGCAATAATGTTTGTTGATTTATTTTTGACCTAACTATCTGGTATAATAAATCATTTAGCCTAAACTGTTCAGATGATTCTTGGATTTGTTAGGCCCATATATAGATAAGTCTGTAAAACTCAAGCCTTGCTGTCAACTAACGAACACCTCCAACTCCATTTTCCCTTTACTTTTACCTTTATCTCTTGTTTTGGGGAGCTGCCTCTTACAGACTACTGTGTGCTGATAAACATTTTGTCAAATGAATGGTAGTTGTGTATTAGAGTCCCAGAATAGATCACAGAACATCTGAAAATACACCTTCATGCTGATGGTGGCGAAAGCCCCAGTAGTATGCAAAATTCTGCTTGATGGGGGGAAAAAGTGGGCCATGCGGAGCAATGTGGTCATGCAGCAGTACTTGAATGTAGCCTGTCCTTTCTCCTTAAGGTCGTTTGAATAACTCCTTTTGCCGAAGTGTGAATTTGAGGTTAAGATTCTGTCTTCTTTATGATCCAGAGGTCTCACTGCTTAGAATATATCCTACAGAAATAAGAGCTGTTACACGAACAGATACATGCACATGAATGTTTATTGCAGCACAGTCCAGAATAGCAAAAAGGTGGACTCAACCGAGGTGCCCTTCAACAAATGAACAGATAAACGAACTATGATAGATATACACCATGGAACACTGAACTATGCAATGATAAAGAACAATGATGATTTTAGGAAGCATCTAACCTGGCATCAACTAGAAATCAATTCAGTAGGGTAAAGTGTGTGACAGCACTCAGTAGAGGGCAGGTCAGCATAACTGGACTACACCATAAATGTTTTCTAAATTCAACCCAACGAGGATAGAGCAGTGGGACCGGGGTCTGGGGACCATGTTTCTAGGGGACATTGAGGTCAAGTGGCATAACTCGCCTTTTGCTAAGAGATTCTCCTGCACCCCATTGGGTAAGTGGCATCTGGGAGTCTTACAAGCTAGCGAGCTGCCATCTGAGGAACATCACTTGATCCCAGTCCACGTGGAATAGGTGACAACTGAGAATATCAAAGAGACAAGGAAAAACGAGCATAGGGGCCAGAAGAACACATATGACTGGGAGGCTACATCAGCCTGAGACCTGGAGAACCAGTAGGTACCTGGCCACCGCCAAAGAGAGCCTTGGTAAGGGAACACAATGTTGAGTCCCAGACATAATGTGCAAATGAGAGAGGTGTGCAGATCAAGAACTCTGAAAGACCAGAATTGTTAGTCCGGCAACTTGGAGGGTCCCCGGTAGCATGGACCCTAGACTTGCTACTGCCCCAGACCTGAAGCCAATACTGAGGTCAACGCTTCAGACGAAGAATGCACTGGACTCAAGAGACACAGAGTGAGCATGTGGTGTGTGTGCTTTATGGTTTTATACATTTATAGAAGGCTGTACTGGTTTCTTTCTAGATGGGTGAGGAGAGGGTGGAGAGGAGGGGACAGATGTTTGTTGGGAGGATACTGGGAGTGAAGAGTGAAAAGGAGAAGTATGCTGTCACAGGGTGGGGAGAGCAGATAGAGTTGTAGAGGAGGGCATGGAAAATTCACTTGAATTTATACTTTCACTTAATCATAAAAGATTCTTCTCATCTAGGATGAGCAGTGTTTGTGACAGAATCTCAGCAATACTCTCCTGATGGTAATACTAACTTTACATGGATAGTAGTATACTGCATTACCATATTTTTCAACTTTGTACGTTTTAAACACATTGAGAGGGACCCTGGTGGTGCAATAGTTAAAGCTCTGGGCTGCTAATTTAAAGGTCAGTGGTTCGGTCCCGTTAGTGGCTCAATGGGAGAAATGACCTGGCAGTCTGCTTCTATAAAGGTTGCAGCCTAGGAAACCTGAAGGAAAGTCGTGTCATGTTCTTACAGGGTCACTTTGAGTTGGAATAGACTCAGTGGCAATGAGTTTTTAAGTACATTGAGGTACATATTCCATGCATCAGTATCTGACCTAATCTGTTTCTGGGTGTATCTTTCCTACAAATGATGACAAAAGGCTGATAGACTTCTTTCTGTATATGGTGTGGGTTATGGATTGTAGTGTTTTTTGCTTATGAGCATTTAACTGTTCCAGCACCATTTGTTGAAAAGAGAGTTCTTTCTCCGTTACCTTTGTACCTTTGTCAGAAATGATTTGACCCTGTGTCTGAGGCATCTAGTGTTGCTGTAACAGAAATATCACAAGTGGATGGCTTTAAAAATAGAAATTTTATTCTGTCATAGTTCAGTAGGCTGAAATCCAAATTCAGGGCATTGGCTTCAGGGGAAGGATTTCTCTGTTATCTGTGGAGGAAGGTTTTTGTTATCAATCTTCCCCTGCAGTTGGAGCCTCTGAGGCACAAAGACTCAGGATTCTTTGTAAAGGATGCATTCTGTTCCTTGGTGGTATGAAGTCTCCAAATCTCTCTGCTAGCTTCTGTTTTTAATATCTCAACAGGGTCTTGAAGTGTAAGACATTCTTATGCACTGAGTCCTGGCCCACCAACACAGCTGCTGCCCATCCACCATCATTAACATCTTAGAAGCAGGGTTTACAGCATATAGGAACATCACACAATACCAGGAGTCATGGCCCAGCCAGTTGCTGCACAGATTTTGGAGCGGGGGGGGGGGGGGGGGGGGACGACACACTTCAATCTATGACATTCCACTCTTTGCCTAACCCCCCAATCATGTCCTTATAACATACAAAACATATCATAGTAAAAGTCAAATCCAAGTCCAACATCCAAAAATTCCTCTGTAGCTGTGAAATCTCAAACACAAGTTATCTGCTTCTAAAATATAATGGTAGAACAGACACAAGGTAGGTATTTCCATTACAAATGGGAAAAATTGCAGACAAAGAATGTATAATAGGTACCATGCAGATAAGCAGAATGTATTATGTTAGCTTCCAGGGCTTTGAAAATCATCTTCCATTCTCTGAGACATTTTACAAAATGGCTCTGTGAGTATTGACCATGCCATCCAGATTCTGAGTGGAGGGCCCTTAGCCCCGGGCCTTCTAGGCCCCGTGGGACAGCAATTTTGCTCCCTCAGTTGTAGCCGCACCGTTTTCCTAGCCCATTTGAGAGGCAACTCCAACCTTAGAAACAATAGGGGCCTTGGTTCCACTTTAGAAACCCCTGAGGTCAATGACCATACCTTTTGAGACTGAGGCAGTGCAGTTTCTTGTATTCTTTGTTACTTTAGCTTCTGCTGCTTGTGGCTTCTTGCCCTAGGCCTTGCACTGACATCTGTCTTGCTGGGGCAAGTATATCAAAGCTGTGTAGCTCTTCTGTCTTGCTGGGGCAAGTGTTCCAAAGTTCTGTAGCTCCACTGATTTAAGTGCCCCGAAGCACCTCATTCTGTCAGGAAACTGCCTGTGCTCAGGCACTCAGCTTTCTTGTTCTGTGAGTCAGCCTTGGGACTGTCTCTTGCTGATCTGGTTCTATGTCGCTGCTTGTCCACTGATCCTTCTGGTCCTTTGCTTCTTGTTTCTTAACCATGTGTACCTTTTTCAGTGTTAACAGTTCTCAATTTCTTTTGAGTCTTGTGTCCACTCATAGTCTCAAAACTGCTTCCACATTTTAGGTATCTGTTAGAGCAGCACCCCACTCTCTCAGTACCAGATTCTGTCATAGTCATCTAGTGCTGCTATAATAGAAACATGACAAGTAGATAGCTTTAAATAGAGAAATTTTATTGTCACAGTCCGGTAGGCTATAAGTCCAAATTCAGGGCATCAGCTCCAGGGGTAAGTTTTCTCTGTTGGCTCTGGAGGAAGGTCCTTGTTATCAGTCTTCCTCTACACTGGGAGCTTCTGAGACACAGGGTGCTTGCTTTCCACCAGATGCATTTTGTTCCTGTTAATGCTTCTTGGTGGTATGAGGTCTCCCAATCTCTCCACCAGTTTCTTTCTCAAGAGATTTCCTTGAGGCACAGTACAGTTTTGCACATTGAGTCCTGCCCCACCAACACAACTGCTGCCCATCATCCCTCATTAATGTCATAGAAGCATAGTTTACAGCATATAAGAACATCACACAATGCCAGGAATTCTGGCTTTGCTAAACTGCTATGCAAGATTTTGGGGGGACACAATTCAATACATGACACCATATATAAAAATAAAACAAACCTGTTGCCATCAACTTAATTCCAACTCATAGCAACTCTACAAGATGGGGTAAAAAACCCTCATAGAGTTTCCAAGGAACTCCACATGGACTGGAACTGCCACCCTGTGCAGTTAGCAGTGATAGCACTTAACCACTACACCACCAGGGTTTCTGACTATACATGGAGCAGTTTAATTGTAGACTTTTTGTTCTGTTGGCTTATGGTCTGTCATTATGCCAGTATTATATACTGCCTTGACTACTGTAACTTTATGTTAAGTTTGAAAGCAGGTAGTTTATGTAACCACCACTTATCTTTCAATTTATTGTATTGTGGTGGCTTCTGTGTTGCTGTGATGCTGGAAGATATGTCACTAGTATTTTAAATACCAGCAGAATCACCGTGGTAAACAGGTGTCTTAGTCATCTAGTGGTGGTATAACAGAAATACCATAAATGGATGGTCTTAACAAAGTAAAGTAGGCTAAAAGTCCAAATTCAGATCAGTGTTCACCCGGACTAGGAGCTTCTCCATGCAGCGATCCCAGGCCCAAAGGCCAGGCTTTGCTCTGGGCCCTGCTTCCTTGGTGGTATGAGATCCCCCTGTTTCTCTGATTTGTATCTCAAGAGATTGCCTCAAGACACAGTCTAATCTTGTATATTGAGTCCCATCTCACTAACACAACTGTGGCCTATCCCCCTTTATTAATGTTGTATAGGTAGAATTTACAACATGTAGGAAAATTACATAAGCGTACAAACAATTGTGGGCATGGCTCAGGACTAGGCTGTGTTTTGTTCTATTGTCCACAGGGTTGCTGTGAGTTGGAACTGACTTAATGGCACCTAAAAACAACAACAGGAGAATCACACAATACTGGGATTCATGGCCCAGCCAACTTGGTACACACTTTTAGTGCAAACATAACTCAATCCATGACATCAGGTTTCGACAGAGCTCCCAGATGAAGATAGAAAAAAGGACCTGGCAGTCTACTTCTGAAAAAACTGGCCCGTGCAAACTTTATGAATAGCGGTTGAATGTTGTCTGATATGGTACCAGGAGATGAGCTCCTCAGATTAGAAGACACTCAAAATATGACTAGGAAGTGATGCCTCCTCAAAGTGAAGTTGACCTTAGTGATGTGGATGGAGTAAAAATTTCAGGATGTTCTTTTGCTGAAGTGGCACAACTCAAAATGAGAAGAAACAGCCTCAAATTTCCATACTTCAGAACATGGAGTGTACAAAATACTAATCTAGGAAAATTGCAAGTTGTCAAAAATGAAATGGAATGTACATTCATCATCAAAAATACTTCATGATCTGTTCTGAAATACAAAGCTGTGAATAAAATGTAATAATCCATACACCTACAAGGAAGTCCAGTTAATACAACTTGTTTAAAACTATGCAACAGTTACTAAGGACAGAGATGAAGAAGTTGAAGATTTTTTCCAACTTCTACGGTCTGATACTGATGAAAAATGCAAACCAAGATGCATTGATAGTTGCTGGTGACTAGAATGTGAAAGTTGGAAGTGAAGAGCAATTGGTAGTGGAAAACATGGCCTGGCTGACAGAAATGACACCAGAGATAAGATAGACTTTTGTAAAACCAACAGTTTGTTCATTGGGACTATCTGTTTTCAACACCATAAATGACTATTATATGTATAGACCTTGCCAGATGGCATATACAGAATCAGATTGACTACTTACATGGAAAAAGATGATGGAGAAGATAAGTATTATCAGTCAGAACAAGCCAGGGGCTAACTGCAGAACAGATCATTAATTGCTCATACACTAGTTCAGGTTGAAGCTGAAAAAAATGAAAACAAGTCGTCATGAGTCAAAGATGACCTTAAGTATATCCCACTTGACTTTAGAGACCATTACAAGAATAGATTTTACTCATTCAGCACTGATGAATGAAAGCCAGGTGAGTTATGGGATGACATCAAAAACATTATACATGAAAAAAGCAAAAGGTCATTAATAAGACAAGAAGGAAAGGCCAAAGTTGATGTCAGTAGAGACTTTGAAATTTGCTCTTGAATGTAAAGTAGCTAAAGCAAGTGAAAAAAGTGATGAAGTAAAAGAGCTGAACAGAAGATTTTGAAGGGCAGCTTGAGAAGGTGAAATACTATATTTAAATGTGCAAAAACCTGGAGTTAGAAAACCAAAAGGGAAAAACATGCTTGGCATTTCTCACACGGAAAGAACTGAAGAAAAAATTGAATACTTAAGTTGCACTATTCAAGGATTCTGTGGGCAAAATATCTAATAATGCAGGAAACATCGCAATAATTGATTGACTTCGGTCATTTCAAGAGGTAGCATATGATCTTGAATGTATGGTATTGGACAAGTTCAAGCTGCACTGAAGGTACGGGTGGAAAACAGGGTCTCCAGAAATAGACAAAATACCAACTGAGGTGTTGGTGATAGATGGAGTGCTGGAGGTCCAGTTCCTGAAGGTGTATGCTATGACATTTGGGAGACAACTATCTGGACAACTGCCTGGAAGAGGTTTATATATATATAGTGCCCATTCCAAAGAAAGGTGATCCAACTGAGGTGGAATTATCAAACATTATCATTAATAGAACACTCCAGTAAAATTTTGCAAATCATTCAAAAGCTGTTTCAGCATTACATTGAAAGGAACTCCCAGCAATTCATGTGGTATTCAGAAGAAGAAAGAAACTTGATCATGATGAATGAATTTTTTTTATATGCTGTTGAATTCTATTGGCTAGAATTTCGTTGAAGATTTTTGCATCTAGGTTCATGAGTGATATTGGTCTGTAATTTTCTTTTTTTGTGGGATCTTTCCCTGGTTTTGATATCATGGTTATGCTGGCCTCATAGAATGAATTTGGGAGTATTCCATCTCTTTCTATTATGTGAAATAGCCTCAGTAGTATTGGAGTTAATTCTTCTGTAAAAGTTTGGTAGAATTCTCCAGTGAAGCCATCTGGGCCAGGACTTTTTTTTGGTTGGTAGATTTTTGATGACTTTTTCAATGTCTTCCTTTGTGATAGATTTATTAAGTTAATCTACTTCTCCTTGTGATAATCTTGGTGAGAAGAAATGGAACAATGGATATCATTCATTGCTGATGTCAGATGGGTCTTAGCTGAAAGCAGAGAATGCCAGAAAGACATTTTCCTGTGTTTTATTCACTATGCAAAGACATTTGACTCTGTGGATCATAACAAATGATGGATAGTCATTGCAAAGAATAGCTATTCCAGAACATTTGATTGTGCTTGTAAGGAACCTGTACATAGACAAAGGCAGTCATTCAGGTACAATAAGGGGATACTGTGGGATTTAAGATCAGGAAAGGTGTGAGTCAGGGTTGTGTCTTTTCACCACATTTATTCAATCCATATGCCAAACAAATAGTCTGAGAAACTGGACTAAATGAAGAACAGGACATCAGAATTAGAAGAATACTTGCTAACAGCCTGTGATACACTGATGACACAGCCTGGGTTGCTGAGAGCTAGGACGACTTGAAGCACTTGCTGATGAATATCAGTGACTACAGTATTTAGTACAGATTACATCTGAACATCAAGAAAACAAAAATCTTCAGAGCTGGGCTAGTGAGCAATATTGTGATAAAAGCAACTATTGAAGCTGTCAAGGATTTCACTTTATTTGGATTCACAATCAGTACCCATGAGAGTAGCAGTCATGAAATCAAAACATTCATTACATTGGGCAAATCTGCTGCAAAAGATATCTTTCAAGTGTTAGAAAGCAAAGGTGTCACTTTGAGGACTAAGGTATTCTTCACCAAGCCTATGATATTTTCAGTCTCATATGCGTGCAGAAGTTGGATGATGAATAAGGAAGACTGAAGAAGAATCGATGCCTTTGGATTATGTATATGTATGTATTTTTAAGTGATTTCTAATGGTTTCTATATTGTGTTTTAGGTCAAAGTTAATTTCACATACATAAATTTATGCAGATATTGTTATGTGACATCAACTGCCCGCTTCTTTTCCATCCCAGATTTCTTTTTAACAGTTTCTTGTCCTTTCCTGCCTTCTCATCCTGCCTTGTGTGCATGGGATCCATCCTTTGGTCTTGTTTATCTGATTGAACTAAGAAGCATACTCTTTATGAGTATTATTTTAAATTCTATGGTCCACTTTTATCTTAGTCTGAGAAGCGGGCTTCAGGAATGGTTTTAGTTCTGGATTAATAGAATGTCCAAGGGCCATAGCTTCAGGGGTTCCTCCAGTCCCAGTCAGACCATTTCTGGTCTTTTTTGTAAATTTGGGTTCTGCTCTGCACTTTTACCCATTCCATCTGGGGTTCTCTTTTTTGTTCCCTGTTAGAGTGGTCATTGGTGGTAGCTGGTCACCTAATTCTTCTGGTTTCTGATTGGTGTACTCTCTGGTTCATGTGGTCCTTTATTTAGTCTCCTGTACTAAAGCTTTCTTTGTGCCTTTGGTGTTCTTCATTTTTGGCTCCAAGTAGATTGAGACCAATTAATGCATCTTAGATAGCTGTTTGCAAATTTTTAGGACCCTAGATGCTGCTAACTGAAGTGGGATGCATAACATTTTAATAATGAATAAACTTAGTTGTACCAATTGACCTAAACATCCCCTGAAACCCTGGTCTCCAGACCTCAGTCCTAGCTACTCTGTCCTTCAGAGTGTTTGACTGTATTCAGGAAACTTCTTCACTTTCACTTAGGTCTAATTCTGCTGACTTCCGCTGCCCCTGTATTGTGTGTTATCCTTCCCTTCACCTAAAGTGATTCTTGTCTACTGTCTACATGATAAATGCCCTCCTCATGCTTATGACCATAAATATTTTTTTCTGCATTTAAATCTTTTCTTGAGTTGTTATAACAGTGGCTTCATACTATATTTGTCCTTTTCTGACTAATTCCATTCAGCGTAATGCCCTCCAGTTTCATTTATCTTGTAAGATGTTTTCAAGGATTCATCCTTGTTCTTTAGTATTGCATAGTATTCCATTGCATGTATGTATCATAATTTGTTTATCCATTCATCTGTTGATTGGCAACTAGGTTGTTTCCATCTTTTTGCTATTGTGAACAGTGCTGCAGTGAACCTGAACATGCATATTTGTTCTTGTGATGGCCTTTGTTTCTCTAGAATATATTGCAAGGAATGGAATTGCTGGATCATGTAGTCCTCTGTTTGTAGCTTTTTAAGGAAGTGCGAAATCATTTTCCCAAAGTGTGCCACTTTGCATCTCCATCAACAGTGTGTAAGTATTTTAGTGTCTTCACAACCTCTCCAACGCTTTTTTTTTTTTTTTTTTTTTTTGGTGATTTTTGAATTAGTGCCAGCCTTGTTGAAGAGAGATGATGTCTCATTGTGATTTTGATGTGTGTTCCTCTAATGACATGATCATGAGCATTTTCTCATGTATCTGTTGGCCATGTGAGTATCTTTGGTGAGACTTCTGTTCATATCATTTGCTAGTTTTTAAATTGGGTTATTTGTCTTTTTATTGTTGAAGTGTTGCAGTTATCTTGTAAATTTTAGAGATTCGACCTTTTTTGGATGTATCATAGCTAAAAAATTGTTCCCAGTCTGTCAGTTCTGTGACTGTTTTGGTAAAGTCTTTTGATAAACATGGGTATTAGATTTTTAGGAGCTGTCAGGTATCTAGTTTCTCTTCTGGCGTTTATGTGTTGTTAGTTATGATTTGTGTTTTGTTTATGCCATGTATCAAGGCTCCTATCTTTGTTTTTCCTTCCATGATATTTGTCATTTTAGGTTTTGTTTCATTTTTTTTGTATCTGCATATCCAGTTATGCTAGCACCAGTTATTACAGAGACTGTCTTTTCCCCAGTTAATGGACTTGAGACTTTTGTCACATGTTAGCTGCTCATGTGGATGAGTTTATATCTGGATTCTCAATTTTGTTCCATTAGTCTATATATCTGTTGTACCAATGTCAAGCTGTTTTGACTTCTGTGGTAGTATAATAAGTTCTAAAACCAGGTAATATGAGGTTTCCCACTTTGTTCTTCTTCAGTAGTGCTTTACTTCTCTGGGGCCTTTTCTCTTTCCGTATGAAACTGGTTTGAGGAAGACTGTTGAACGTACCATAGACTGCCAGAAGAACAAAGAAATCTGTCTTGAGAGTATGGCCAGAATGCTCCTTATAAGTGAGGATGATGAGACTTGTCATGTGCTTTGGACGTGTTATCTGTAGGGACCAGTCCCCGGAGAAGCATGTCATGCTTCATAAAATAGAAGGTCATCAAAAGAGAGGAAGACCTTTGATGAGATGGATTGATACAGTGGCTGAAACAGTGGGCTCCAGCATAGTGAGGATTGTGAGGATGTTTCAGGACCTGGCAGTGTTTTGTTCTGTTGTACCAAGAATTGATATGGGTTGGAACTAACTGGATGGCACCCAACAATCACAACAGCAGTATCTTCCTATTGTGTTATTTGTTTATTTTTTTCAAAATTAAACATAGTTTTTTAATCAACTGCCCTACACTGCCCCTTCCCCCATCACTCTTGCTGGGTGTATCAGGTCAGTGTAACCTTAAAGTAGTAGTTTTCAAAGATTGGTCATTGGGAATTGTTAGAAGTGCAGATGTTCAGGCCCTATCCTAGATGTCTTGAATTAGAAATTCTGGGGTAGAGCTCAGCAAGCTGGATTTTTACAAGGTTTCTAGGTGATTCTGATGCCTGATAAAGTTTGATAATCATGATACAGAACGTTTTTAAGTTACAGAGATTGGCAAGCTTTTTCTTTTGCTGGCCATAAAGTGAATAAATAGTCATTGCAGACAGTGTGGTCTCTGTTGCCTGGACTCAGCCCTGTCCTTGTACATGAAGGCAGCCACAGACAATATGTAAATAAGATTATGGTTGTGTTCCACTAAAACTATTTACAGAAACAGGTAGCTGGCCAGGTTTGACTTATAGGCCACAGTTTACCAACCCCTGTTCTGTCTAATTTTCACCTGTCTCATATCTGAAATCTTGGCATTTGTCTTGTTCTTCTGGCCAGAATCATGTTCTTCATCATTTTCGATCTTCTGTGTTTTAAAATCTCTTTGCAACTTTTCTCTGCATTAACTTATACTGACTTTTCATTTACAAGGCTTTTTCAGTGCTGAGGTCTAAACATTCCACTCTTGTCCATATTGCCTGCTACTGTATATCCAGTTTTTATTTTAAAAGCAGACACTTTGTCATTTAGTCCTACTCTTGAGCACACCACCCTGCACGAGCCTTACCTGTTGGCTGTATGCTTTAAGAGCTTTTAATTCTTAAAGATCCAAGAGGATGCTGAAAGTAAGTTTGAAGCACTGCTGATAATTTGCATTTCTAGCAAGTTCCCAGGCAATCCTAATGCTGCTGTAGCTAAGGGACCAATTCTGAAAACTGCTAGTAAAGGACTGGGTCTCAAAGTTTGTTATATATAAACATCATCAGGAGGTCTTGTTAAAATGTAGATTCTGATTTAGTGTGGAAATGCAAATTCTCAGCAGGTATTCAAACTGGAAAAAACCCTGGTTGGAAGTAGTGATTAAGGTGGGAGATGATGTTCAACAATAGCTGTTCTAGATAGCCTCTTCACACATGAATTTGCAAAAATTACCTATTCTACTTGTTACAGAATAAAATATTTGGTAGGAAAGGTGCATAGAGATTTTGTCATGGATTGAATTATGTTCAACCAAAAATCTGTGTAGCAGTTTAGCTAGGCCGTGATTTCCGGCCCTGTGCTCTGTTCCTCTATTTTGTAAATCCTTACTCTATTGTGTTAATGAGGGTGGATGGGCAGCAGCTGTGTTGGTCAGGCGGGGCTCAATGTATAAGATTGTTTTGTGCCTTGAGGCAGTCTCTTAAGATATAAAGGAAAGAAGCTGGCACGGAGATTTGGGGACCTTGTACCCCCGAGAAGCTGTGCCAGAAGCTGAGCGCATTTGGGAAAGGACCAGAGTCCCTGCACCCCAGAAGCTTCCAGTCCAGGGGAAGATTGAGGACAAGTGTCTTCCTTCCAATCTAGCAAAAAAAAAAAAGCCTTCTTCTGTAGGTGAAATCCTGAATTTGGACTTTTAGCCTGCTGGACTGTGACAAAACAAAGTTTCTCTTTTGAAAGTCATCCACTTGTGGTATCTCTGTTAGAGCAGCACTCGCTGACTGAAACAGATTTCTTTGCCTTCAGTGAAGGAGACAAGGATCACAGTTTGCTAATCCATTTATTTTCCTGAGAGTAAAAAGTCACAGGAATTGGACCAACAAGCTCCTGGAAAAATATTTAATGTGCTTGCTGATGTACTTTAACTTATGCTCAGTTAAAGAAGTGTCTGATATTTAGATGGAGATTGGCGTTCTTTCATCTACAGTATTTGTGTATTATTATTGTTAGCTGCTATTGAGTTGGCTCTGACTCATGGTGACCCTGTGTTCAACAAAACAGAACATTGCCTGGTCCTGTGTCATTCTTACAGTCATGGTATGTCCAAGTCCACTGCTTCACCTGCTGTGACAGCCGGCCTCACTGAGGGCCTCCTTTATCCTCGCCAGCCCACCACTCCTCCAGATACATCCTCCAGCAACTGGCCTACCCTCTCTCCCCTCCCCACCACCAAGATGTGTCTGAAGCAAGTGAGTCAAAATGTCAGACAGTGTTTGTTACGATACTTAAGGTTTTCGTTGGCTAATTGTTGGAAGTAGCTCACCAGGCCTTTTTTTTTAATGTTAGTTTAAAAGCTCACTGAAACTTGTCCACCATGGCTAATGCTGTGGTATTTAAAATACTGAGGGCACAGCTTCCATCGTCATAGCGACATGCAAGCTACTACAGTATGGCAAACAGACTGGTGGTGGATATTAACCATAGCCAACATGTATAAACTCTTCCTGTGGGTTAGACAGTGTGCTGAATGTGTCATTTGTGTCTCCTTATATCTTTACCCCAACTGTGGCTACTATTGTTATAGGAAATCAACCGACACCCAAGGAGAGAAGAAGCAGCCGTTTATTATAGTAATGCCAGCGGGCTAGCAGGGGCTCACAAACCTCCAACAACTGGCCCTGAAGGGGAAGTTAAGCAGGCTTTTATGGGTTGGGGTCTTCTGGGTTGGGTGCAGCAGGGTATACTTGGTGCTGAGTGCAGCAAGGGGAAGTAGCTTGATGTAGCAAGGGGCATGGTATTTTTGGTGCTGGGAGCAGCAAGAGGCGAATTTCCCGGAATGAGGTGGGGACAAATGGAGCAGGGTTGGTGTTCAGTCTGGCTTCTCCTTCACTATGACATGTCCATTTTACAGATGACTCTTAGAGAGATGAAGTGGCTTGCTCAGTGTCATGATCACTTGTTTGAAACCTCATTTTACTAACAAAAAAAGTGTAATATATTTGCATAAAAGTGTATGTATTATAAAGGAAGAGAAAGTCCATGTTTTGTAACCATTGTTTTGATCTTTCCCATTTTGCAATTAATTCATTCACCACCTTACAATATAACAGTTTTATGGTAGTAGTGTGGTGACCAGTAGCAGAGCTGAGCAGATTCTCTTGTCTGTCTTCAGATTGTGAATGGCCTGGGACTTAGACTAACCAGTTTACTGTCCATCCTTGGGGAATTCAGCAACACTGAAAGTTTTTAAGTAGGGTGAACAAGTTGCTATTGAGGCATTTCCTACATGTGGCAACTCTGTGAATGTCAGTGTAGAAATTTGCTCCATAGAATTTTCAGTGGTTGATTTTTCAGCAGTAGATTGCCAGGCCTTTCTTCTAAAGTGCCTCTGGATGATCTTGAAAATCCAGCCTTTTGGTTAGTGGCCAAGTGTGTTACTTGTTTGCCCCATCTACAGACTAAGCAGGGTAGAAACATGATTAAATTGAAGTTTGGGACATATACTTTGACAAGGTTTTCGATGGTGACAGATAAAGAATTTTCTGTACCAGTTTCAATATCTGCAATATACAAGCTGTGATTATGTTTGTAAGGAAGATATTCTTAATGCATGTTAAAAACCTTTGGTGTTGCTGAATTCGCCAAGTATGAATCATTTAGTCCTGATTGAATGTATTTAAATCTGTCATACTGCAAATTTTCTGAAAGTAGGAGTTGTGGTTAGATAATGGTCACTGTCAGGTGACATCTGTAATGCTAATGCATACTCTTGAGAAAGACTCTAGGCAGAAGTGGACAAGACTATGGTTCCCCATAATCAGAAGACTGTGCTGCATGCTGGGCTTTCAAAGATGCAAGTGACGGGTGCATGTTCTGCCTCTCCCCTGTATCTTACAAAGTCCTAACCAAGAGATCTTGTGCCTCATCGTTCTCAGCAAAATGCCAGTCTGATCTCAGGGCCTGTTCCTCTGACGATTTTGCGATGCTCTGTGCAGAAGAAGTGAGCAGAGTATGCTAATGTGCCTCTGCTGCTGTCAGGCTATCCATCAAACTACCAGTGCTTCTGACAATTTTCCTAACTTTTTGTCTTGATCTGTCTCACAGGTGAATTTCAGTATTGATCTGTGTGTGCTCCATAGCAGGGCATCTCCAAAATGGAAAAAAAATATGGTATCCGCACCCCTTAAGAAGGTCATTCATAGAAAAGTATAGGATGATAGCTGCCATGGATTGAATCGTCAATCCCTAAAACATGTATCACCTTGGCTAGGCCATGATTCCCAGTATTGTTTAATTGTCCACTATTTTGTCATCTCATATGATTTTCCTGTGTGCTGTAAATCCCATCTATATGATGTTAGCAAGGCAGAACTCAATCTACAAGGTTAGGTTGTGTCTTAAATCAGTCTCTTTTCAGAATATAAAAGACAGAAGTGAGCACAGAGGTGGGGATCTTATGTCACCAAGAAAGTAGTGTCAGGAACGGAGTGTGTCCTTTGGATTGGGGTCCCTACACTGAGACGCTCTTAGACCAGGGAATGACTGATAACAGGACCCTTCCTCCAGAACCAATGGAGAGAGAAAGCCTTCCCCTGTAGTTAGTGCCTTGAGTGTAGATTGCTAGTCTGTGAGACTCTGAGAGAATAAGTTTCTGTTTGTTAAAGCTGTCCAACGTGGTATTCTGTTATAGCAGCACTAGATAACTAAGACAGTGGCTCTCTATTAGAAGACTGATATTAGAAATGAAGAGACTAGATTAAATCCAATCATTTGGCTTGATCACTTTATGAGGTAGGGTAGTTGAGTTGAAAGAACATGGGTTGGAAATATAGAACTCTAGATTCTTGGTTAGACTCTGACTCATTATAAATGTCAGGGCACTTATCTTCAACTTCCTAATACAAAGTTACAGACAGACTATCCTGTACAGAAATACCTAAGAAAGTAGGCCCAGGAAAACTGCCCTCATATGCCAATATAGGAAAATGTCACCAAAGAAATCGAAATATGTTTCAGGTAACAGGTCTCAAAAAATATATAGGTCTCTAGATAGATTTTTTGTTTGTTTGTTTTCATGTACTCATTTTTTCCTTTTTGGTGGGGAGGGTGAGTAAGGTAATGAGAGTCTATATATGAAAACGAATGTTTTAAAAAATACAGAAAGAAGGAAGCTTGCTTTTTGATATGATAAAAACAAAAGAAATAAATGGTCATTCAAGTCTTCCTCTTCTGTTTGTGACCTAAGCTCAGTGGCCTGGAAATCCAGGAAATCTATGAGGAAGAGGTGGTAGATTTCCTTGGTAGTCTTTTTCTAGGCTGTTGTTTAATGCATACTCAGTGACGTTACATGAGACATTGATCCCTTCTTACCCCAGCAGCTGGCCTGCTTGGGCTAAATAATAACTTCACTCTTTCAGAGTACCCACCATGAGTTCTATATTTATGAGCTTGTAAAACACTCCACATTTTTCAGTTATCCTCCACTGTATTCCAGAACCTTTGCATGTATCTCCATTATAACTTCTACATCTTACCTTGTGTCTTTATATAAACATCAAGAACTTCATAAACTCCTTGAAGGCTGAAACTGTGTTTTTGCCAACTATCTCGGGTGCCTAGTATGGTACCTGGCACAGAGCAGATAATCCTGGAGTTCAACTCAATTGGATTGAATTCCCCTGCTCGGTCAAGCAGTTAAGGCACTAGTTTAAATAAAATCAGTGCCTTTCTTCAATCTCTTCAATTTCTGTGTTCCAGACACATGACTATACAGACATAATCCTTATTAGGGGCATAGTGCTCGGAAGCTAGATAGTTTTTAGCTTGGTGACAGGGTGGGAAATGGGAAATGCTAGGTTTTGGTCTGCTGTAACAAAAGTAGTTGCTAATAGATGTCTCTTGTCTCACTTGTGTGAGAGGAACTTAAAATCCTGACTGCCTCATGCTGGAAAAAGAAATATAGAGAAGTATCTAGAGACAGGTAGAGCAGTCAGGGAAATGGAACCAAGAGGGGCACTGTGAGGGTGTGGGGGTGCAACCTGAGCTAGTATAAGTCATCCTAATGATAAGAAGGAAGAACACTGGGAAGAGAAGGTCCATGTGCCAATTACAACAGGGCAATCCAGAAATCAACTGCTGCCCTCACAGTCTGCTTTGTCAGAGAAGCAAGTAATTCTGAGAGAATGACCCTGAGGGTAAATCATTATGATGTAAGACTAAGTAGAGAACTACTGATTTAAAAATATTCTTGGGAAAGGAACAGTTCACTTCCTGTGTGAAATGGACAGAGGGTGATGAACAGGATGTATATTGCTTTGCGTTGATGAATACTCCATAATAAGCTCATGGGTAATAACAAGTCCATTTGGAAAGTGAATGCTAATGAACGTCAAGGGCTAATACAGTGTGAATGGGGAAGGAAGGCAAAGGCCCCATCCCTCAAGTGAATACCAGCTCCAAAACCCTGATGAGCACACACCCAAGTTCTAGTGGTGAGCCACAGAAGTGAAGACACTAAATTGGAGATGTTTGTGGTGCTAAGCAACCAGCTGTTGTTGTAAGAATGCTCCTGATGACAAGATCAGACCCAAGCAATCAAATGGGAATGCGTGAGGACAAAAGGCTGTTGATTATTTTCATAGCTGTTAGGGGGATAGCTGGTCTCCAGACACTAGAGGATGCTGTCGAGACTGGTGCGAGTAAATGAGGTGCGAGTAAAATGAGTCCAAGGCTTCTCTCTCCATCAATTTTGAAAAAAAAAAATGGTTTATTGGTCACATACATTTGCATGTGAAGACACGTGACTTCATAATCACCAACACTGATCATTCAAGTTCACCCTTAGTCAACTGGGAACTAGGAAAAATTCATTTATTCATCTGTTAACAAAATATTTATTGAGCATCTGCTTTGTGCTAGGCCCTGAAGATATAGTGGAGAACAACAGCAAATCTCTGCCCTCAGAGTCTTCTTCTAGTAAATGCATAACATTCCATCAGGTACTGATGAGTGCTAGGAAGAAGAACTTGGCAGGGACAGAGAGTGCCTGCGAATGTTGGCAGGGGGTCTGGAAAATTTGCCTTCTGGTTTCTGAAAGCTGTGTAGCCTTGTGAAAGTCTCTGCTTGTGGTTCTAAAGCTCCTTCAAAGGAGAGAAACAGGTTAGCTTAAAATCCCTGGGGCACCTTCTTTCCTCCACTATATAAGAACACTTAACATTTGCATATAGAAATCAGGTTATCCTACTGTGATTGACAAGGCAAGGACTCTTGATTCAAGCCAGGCTACTCTTGCATTTTGGAGTTTACAATTTCTTTCTTGGTCACAGACAATAAACAAAATCTCAGGTTATACTTTCGGGCTTATAACTGGCTGTCATACCTGAACTAATTACTGTGTGCAGGGGGATGCGATACTTGGATTAGGTTGGTGTTTGACTGTAAAGAATATGTGTGGAAGGTGTTGGGGTTCAGATATCAAGTTTTATTAAAAATGTGCCCAATAAGAAAAAGACTGGTGCACCAGGGACGCACCCCAAACTACGCAGAGCAGGGGGCGACCCCAGGCTTCTTTTGTGTGCAGTATTTAAACTGTAAAACTGCAAAGTAGGGAGGGGGAGCTGACCTTTGCATTGATTGGCTGAGGCCATATAGACTTTCTGTAAGTTACAAAATGTACCGGCTAGTGGATGTTTTACTAGATTGTGGTTAGGGCTGGCTCCAGGGGTTATTTGTAAGGCTGTCTCCAGGCCCTATCTTTTGCAAGACAAAGGCATACTTACAGTGTAATTATCCTATGGTATTTCCTGTTATTCCCTGTTAAGTTGGTTCCAAAGCCTTTTGCTCTAACACCCTGAATTTTTACTGTTCCCTTCCTCAAAATGGAATCTGAGGTTCAAAAATGGAGTTATTTATGTTTCATTTCAACAGAAGGGAAGAATAGGGGGGCCTTCCAGCCCTCTGGTAGGACTTTGATCCCTTGTTTAATTTGGGGTTAGGGCAGTTTCCTAGGGCTGCCTTAACAAAGTACTACAAACTAGGTGGCTTGAAACACCAGAAGTTTATTCTCTTACGTTTTTTTCTGGAGGCTAGAAACCCTACATCAAGGTATCGGCAGAGCCAAACTCCATCTGAAGGCTCTAGGAAGAATCTATTCCCCAGCTGCCACCTAGCTTCTGTATTACTGGCAGTCTTTGGTGTTCTATGGCGTGTAGACATGTCTGTTCAATCTCTGCCTCTGGCATCACATGGTGTTGTGTCTGTGTATCTGTGTGTCACTTCTGCTTATGAGGACACGCGTCACATTGGATTCAGCCTCACCCTGCTTCCACTATGCCCTCATCTTAACTTGACTACAATTGCAAAGCCTCCATTTTCAAAAGACTGCTTTAACAGGTACCGGGATTTTAGGATTTCGGTGTATCTTTTGGGGCACTGCAGTACAGCCCACAACAGTGTTCCTATGGAAATGGTGTGACATTACTAGAAGCAGCAGCAAAGGGATACTTAGCTGACAAAATCTACAAGTGTCTGTTTTATCAGTGAGAGTCTGTGAGCAATAGTGGCTGACACTGGCTGATTAAACATAAAAGAGTATATTCATGTGCTGTGAGGGTTGGGAACCAGGTTTAAGGTTAACCCCCAAATCATGTCACAGAACTGGACTGAAGTAAAAACTGCTGGGGCTGCTGCCAGTAAGTCTTGAGAGCCAGGAGAGAAGCAGCAGTTCTTCATCCTTCCCCTTTTACTTCAGAAGCCCCTGAATCACTCTTTGGCATGGGGACATCTGAATGGTGGGGCCTTGGTCCTGTGGCTGTGGCAACTAGGAAAAGCAAGCATCTGGCATTTTTAGCTCTTCTCAAGGAGGAATTTTGCTTTGGTTCCCCACCTTTCCCTCAATTAAGGCTCATAAAATTGAAAATTCCTCAACCACAGAAAGGAATCCTGAAGGAAGGAAGTCCAAAAGAACAGCCAGCATGTCCTGTGTTTATGTGAAGTTAATAGCAGGGGTCTTTGCTCCTCTGCCCACAAGCCCTTACACAGTACTTGAGGTGAGGAAAGTCTGCCCTTTTGTGAGTGTGCTTTGTGTCAGGAGTTATAGAAAGAAAGTTGAACTCTCAACAAAATGTGAGATCTCAAGTGTTTTTTAGACAAACCCGATGAACGCCTTTGAATGACTGTCACCTGAGTTCTTTTCAAACAGTCTTTTTGAAGTTGGCCAACATAAAACTAAAAGATACATCCCCCCACCCTTGTCCCTGTGGAGTTTCAGAGGCCTTCTTTCCTCTGCATAAGTTCACAGTGCCTTCCTTCTCTGCTGCCCACAAGGCAATTCTGAGAGAAGTCTTCCTTTAAGTGGCTCTTAAGTGTAAAGCTCAAATAAACAAACAAACAAACAAACAATCAAATCCAGTGACATTGAGTCATTTCTGACTCATAGTGACCCTGTGGACAGAGTAGGGTTTCCAAGGAACACCTGGCAGATTTGAACTGCCAGCATGGCACTTAACCACAATGCCATTAGGGTTTTCACTTACATGTGAAAAAAACCCAAACCCACTGCTGTTGAGTCAGGTCCAACTCATAGTGACCCTAGAGGTCAGAGTAGAACTGCCCCATAGAGTTTCCAAGGAGCACCTGGCAGATTCGAACTGCCAGCCTATAGGTTAGCAGATTGCCCCGACCCGCGGGGTGAATCAATGGAGGAACGAGGGGGAGCCTGTGAAAATGAAGGTGGGGCGAGAAAGACGCGAAGAAATGGAGGCAAGACAAGATTCTGATCAAGCCTTAAGGTTTTATTGTTACCTTGCGGTATATATAGCAGCAGGAATGGAGGGAGGGATCAAGTGACGTAGGGATCGGGTGACATTTGGAATGAGGTAGTTGTCGGCTGGGGATTGGGTGTACATAAGACTAAGGCAGTGACATCAGGCAGGAAGTTTTCGCGCGCGCGGGCCTTTTGAATTTCGCGGGCGCGGGCTTTTTCAAACTTGGCGCGCGCGGGCTTTTTCAACCCTTCAAGCTTCCCGTATGTTGGGGCCTGGGGGCTTACCCATGGCTCCCGACAGCAGATGTAGCATTTAACCACAACATCACGAGGATTTCCACTTATACGCAAAGGAGGCTGTACTCCTGAAGTCTTCAGGAACTAGGGTGTGGTGGTTGTTCAACTGTTGACTGAGGAGTATCTCTGTTTCCTTCTTGCAATGCAGTACTTGGAAAGAGTCCCATTTTAAAATTCTGAGTCTATCTATGGACCTATTTTATTATTTACATTTTAAAACATTTTGTTTTATTATGATTAAGTGAAGGTATACAATCCAAATCAATTTTGCATGCCCGCCTATCTGCAACTCCATCTGCTTTCCTCACCGTGTGATAGCACACCCTCCTTTTCACTCTTCTGGTATCCTCTTAACAAAGCATCTGTCCCCTCCTCTTTACCCTTTCCTCTCCCTTTTAAAAAGAAACTAGTAGGACAGCTTCCTATAAATGTATAAAATCATAAAATACACACACCATATGCCCACACTGTGTCCCTAAGTACCGTCCATTCTTGTCTGAAGAATTGACCTCAGTACTGGTTTCAGGTGAGGGCCAGCAGCAAGTTTAAGGTCTGTGTTCCCAGGGAAACCTCCAGGCTGTTGGACCATCAATTCTGGTCTTTTAGTAGAGTTCTTAAACTGCACTCTTTTTCTCATGCTACATCAGAGATTCTACATTGTGTCTCCTATCACAGCTGCCTTTGGTGGTGGCCAGGCACCACCTGGTTCTTCTGGTCTCATGCTGATATAGTCTGCCATTCACATGGGTCCTTCTGCTTTCAGGGGTCATTTTTCTTTGTGTCTTTGATATTCTTGATCATCATCTGCTCCAGATGGGTTGGGACCATTTGGTGTTCCTTAGCTGGCAGCTTGCTGGCTTTTAAGACCCCAGACACCACTCACCAATATGGGATGCAGATGGCTCTTAACAAAAGACTGGATGTGCCAGTTGGCCTTGATGTCCCCTGAAAGCATAGTCCTCCAACCTCTGTCCCTGCTACTTTGTCCTTCGAAATGTTGGGTTAAGTTTAGAAAACCTTTCAGTTTATGGTGTAGTCCAGTTATACTGATCTGCCCTCTACTGTATGCTGTCATTCCCTTCACCTAAACACATTTCTGTGGACTACCTAATCTATGATCATCATTCTCCCTCCCTCTCCACTCTTGTAACCATCAAAGAGTCTTCCTTCTGTACATAAGTCCATTTTTATGTCCTTATAGTAAGGCTCTCATACAATACTTGCCCTTTTGCAGCTAACTGATTTCACTCAGCATAATGTCTTCTAGCTGAAACCAGGTTATGAAATGCTTCCTAAAATCATCATTGTTCTTTATCACTGCATAGTGTTCCATTGTGTGTATGTACCATAGTTTGTTTACCCATTCATTGGACCTAGTTTTCAAAGCAGAAGGCACACAGTTTAAACAAATCAGTGTTTGAGTAGATGAATGAGGCAGTGATGGAAGGCCCAAAGAGCCCAGGTCTGGGGTTGGGGTAGTATGCACACAGAGAGGTGGAATTCTGTCACAGTTTATAACTTTGTGACCTTGGTAACTCATGTAGTAGCACTGAACCTCATTTATTCATCTGTAAAATGGAGATGATTATCGTTCCTTACAGGTTTGTGATAAGGATCAGATAAATGTATGTAGAGTGAGTGCACATCGTAAATGTTCAATAAATAGTTACATTTTTATTGTACCTATTAAAGGGGTAATCTGGTACACATTAAATGAATTAATAAGAAATAGAATGAATATCATGAGAAATCCCACTGATAGACAGGGAATTTCTTAGCAGGTCCCTGCTGAAGTGGAGTTTACAGAGATTAGGGCTGTTTTCTGTGGTACTAAAGGAAGGAGACTAGACTCACTCAAATTGTGGCCCAGAATTCACTTTACTTGTTCTTTGTGTGTGCTCTCAGCTCTATATAGAATATCCTTGCCCTAATTCCTCACCTGGATGTCTTCAAACATTCTTCAGCATCTAGTTTAGGAGTGACTTGCCCTTCTGAAAAATTTTTCTTAGCTCCTTAAGTCTAGGTTGAGGAACATGATAATTCTCTGTTTACTTTTGTCATACCACTTGTCACAGTGGTCATCTAGTATGCCTAGCACCCACTGCACTGCCTGGCCATTCGCATAGTGAATGAATAAATGGATGGCTTGTTAAGTAAATTGTGAAATCAGTTCTGGGACCTTGGGCAAGTGTCCTAAACTAAACTTCATTTACTCACTAGTAACATATGGATGGTGCTTGAACTCTCTCTCTCCCAGGAGAATTGTGAGGATTAACTATGACCATAGATGTAACCTGTCAGGCCCTTGAAGACTTGTTTGGTGTATTCAGAAGACCAGGGTTTGATAGAAGGCCAGGTTTTTGCTTAGCTATGCCACACAACTAGTGTTTCATGTGTTGGATGGGATTTGCAAGCTGATAGGATTTTAAGACCCTCTGGGGAAGGTGCAAGCTAGAGAAACATGTCATACCTTTTTATGATGCTAATTCTTATTCACCTGTGTGGTCCATAGCCTGCTTTCAGGAATGATATCACTTATTTAGAATTTGATGTGAATTTAGATCATGAGTGATACATTTTAATCATATTTGTCTTTGAACTGAACCAGAGAACAAAAAGCATTGTTTCCTATTAATGGGATTTCAGAACTGCCTAGCATATAGGGAAAATATTGAGGATGACAGATAATAGAATTAGCTATAGTTAACATGCTTTCATGGAAAGGTCATTTCTGCCTGGAGTTGTCTAGACTTAGCCCAAGTGCTTTTTTTTCATAGGGCATAAGGAGATGGATATTACTGGCACTTTCTTTACCCTCATCAATTCTGACTCATAATAACCCTAAAGGGCTTGACTTGACAGCAGTGTGTTTGGTTTGGGTTTTTGGTTTCTTTTCCTTTTAAAGCAAAGTTAATTTTAGAACAGTTGTAGTCTACAGATATTTGTTCAGCAGTAAAATGTACTGTAGTCTTTTGTATTTAAACTTATAAATTAGTAAACCAGATCTCCAGAGGGTAAATTTTAAATATGTAAGACACTCAAATGAAATCTGCTTTTATAAATATGGGCATACTAAAGTGATTAGTTTCTCATGGGTAGAACAGAGAAATGGTTTGGACGTAGTATAAACTGAAGCAAAAGCAAGCAAACAACCAAAACCAAAACCGAAACCAAAAATAAAGCAAAACATTACTGATTTTCCTGTATCATCACTGTACTTCACTCTAGAGCATGACATAGGACTGCGGACTCACAGGAGAAGCAGCAGCCCTGCACATGAGCAACTCCTAGTGTTCTTTACCCCAAATTACAACATCAGTGAACTTTGGAAATGCTAGTATACGTATTGTGCCAGATTTTGGGTGGGTGGGGGGGAGAGTGAGAGAGGATTGCTCCCTGTGTGGGGATTGTCTTAGTCTATGTAAAACTTTGGGAAGGCAAAATTAAAAAAAGAAAAAAATTATGTGTGTGATTAATTGAAGGTTTACAATCCAAGTCAACTAGCAATATAAAACCCCAAATACCTGTTTCTGTGCAACTCTGTCTGCTGTCCTCACCCCGTGGCAGTACATTCTTCCTTTCTGTTCTTCCAGTATCCACTCCAACACTTGTCCTCTCCTCTCCACCTTCTATTTTCCCCGCTAAAAAGAAATCAGTTGGACAGTCTTATATGTGTGTAGGTACGTGTGTGTATATATACACACACACACACACACACACATGTATGAAGTCTGACAATTAAGTTAGTGAACTTAATTGTTCTAAGTGCTAACATAACTCATGGTTGAACATCACTGTGGTCATCTTTGAAGCCATGCATGGATGCTAGCACCTAGCCAACCCTTCAAAGCATTATTCGAGCTCTTTCTGGAATGGCCATTTTGCCTGGTGTCATGGTGGCAAGTTCGCTAACTTAATTGTATAGTTCTCTATGAAGGACTTTTGGCTGGTAAACACCTGTATTGGAACACCCTACCTATTCACCTAATCTGGTCCCCAGTGACTTTTTTTTTTACCTGAAGATAAAGGAAATATTGAAAGGAGGACATTTTGATGACATTCAGGGCATCAAGGATAATATGATGACGGTTCTGATAGCCATTCCAGAAAACGAGTTCCAAAATTGTTTTGAAGGGTGGACTAGGCACTGGCATTCGTGTATAGCTTCCCAAGGGGAGTGCTTTAAAGGTGACCATAGTGATACTCAGCAATGGGGTATGTAGTACTTTTTCTAGGCTGAGTTCACGAACTTAAATGTCAATGCTCATGCATTAAACCATAAAGTAGACACACCACATGCATCACTCTGTGCCCCTTAGTCCAGTCCAATCTTTGTCTGAAGTATTGGCTTCAGTACTGGTTTCAGCTCTGGGCAGCAAGTCCAGGGGCCATGTTCTTAGGGGACCTTTCAGGTTCTCAGACCATCAAGTGATCTTTTAACAGAGTTTTTGATCTGCACACTTCTTTTTCTCATACCGTGTGAGGGACTCTACATTGTATTCTGTAACAGAGTTGTCTTTGGTAGTGGCTGGGTACCATCTACTTCTCTTGGTCTTTTGCTGCTGTAGTCTCCCAGTCATATGGACTGCTCTGTGTCCTGGGCTCATATTTTCCTCATATCTTTGATGTACTTGATTTTCATCTGCTCCAGATGAGTTATGTTTCTTAGGTGGCAGCTTGCTGGCTTTTAAGACCTCAGATGCCATTCACTAATATGGGATGCAGAACAATCTCTTAGAAAAAGACTAGTTATGCCAATTAGCCTCAATGTCTCCTGAAGCCATGGTCCCTAGACCCCTGTGCCTGGTACTCTGTCCTTTAAAATGTTGCGTTGTATTTAGAAAATTTTTTAGTTTATGGTGTAGTCCAATTCTGCTGACCCACCTTCTACTGCATGCTGTCATTCACTCCTTTCACCTAACCAAATACCTATTGACTGTCTGATCTATTAATAACCCTCTCCTTCCCTCCCCATCCTTGTAGCCAGCAAGGAGTATTTTCTTTTATGCATAAGCCTTAAGTCCTTCTAATAGTGGTTTTATGCAATGTTTGTCTTTTTGCAGTTGAGTGATTTCACTCAGCCTAATGTCTTCCAATTGATTCTAGGTTAGGAGATGTGTCCTAAAAATCGTCATTGTTCTTTATCATTGCATAGCGTTCCATTGTATTTATACCATAGTTTGTTTATGCATTCATCTGTTGATGAGCACCTAGGTTGATTGCATCTTTTTGCTATTGTGGACAGTACTGCAATGAACATTCATGTGCATGTATCTATTCATGTGACAGCCTTTATTTCTCTAGGATATATTCCAAGTAGTGGGATTGCTGGATCATGTACTATTTCTAGCTTTTTTAGAAAACACCAAATTGCTTTCCAGAGAGGTTATACTGTTTTACATTTCCACCAGCAGTATAGAAGAGTTCCAATCTCTCCATAGCCTCTCCAACATTTGTTATTTTGTGTTTTTAGATTAGTGCCAACCTTGTTGGGGTGAGATGGTAGCTCATTGTAGTTTTGATTTGCATTTCTCTAATGGCTAATGATTGTGAACATTTCTTCATGTGTCTTTTGGCTACCTGGATGTCTTCTTTGGTGAAATGAGGAACACAAAATTTTTAACTCACTTTAAGATAACATTTTTTAGTGTTTCAGTGAAGGAATGTGTTACCAGCAGAGGTCATTAGCTTCTTATTATGATAATTATTTCATCATAAGCTCAGTGAACAGGATGGGAGTGTGTGGTAGAGGTGTTTTTAGTATTAGTGTGGGCTAGGTATACAGGTTACCACTTGTCATGGTTGGAATTGTGTCCCCCCAAAAATGTGTGCAGCCACGTGGCTCGGATATGGTTCCCAGTATCTTGGGACTGTCCTCCATTGTGTGGTTTTTCTAACCTGTATGTTAAAGGATTAGGGTGGGGCTGTAAATTCCTGCTGTAGGGGGAGTTTCCCTGGGGTATGGCTTGCCCCACCCTTAATGCTTTTAGCTTGCAAGGAATAAAAGGAAAAAGAAACAAAGGACAATTTGAGAACCTCGCTACCATCAAGCAAGCAGCACCGGGAGCAGAGCACGTCCTTCAGACCAGAAGTTCTTGCGTCAGGACGCTCCCTGGACAAAGACTGATGCAATACCGGACTTTCCTCCAGAGCTGACAAGGGGAAAGCCTTCCCCTGGAGCGGACACCCTGAATATGGACTTGCAACCTACTGGACTGTGTGAGAATAAATCTTTCTTTTCTAAAGCCATCCACTCTGTGGTATTTCTGTTAGAGCAGCCCTAGCTGACTAAAACACCACTCTTTTGTCAGTTTGTTGTACTGTGGTGGCTTGCATGTTTCTCTGATGCTGTAAGCTATGCCTCCTGTATTTTAGATACCACCAGGGTCACCCATGGCGGATAGGTTTCAGCAGAGCGTGTAAACTACAACAGACTGGGAAAACTGTGGCCTAACTCTTAAAAACTGGCCAGTAAACATCTGAAGAATAGCAGTATAATACTGTCTGATACTGTGGCCACAGATAAGACCCTCAAATTGGAAGACAAACTATGATGGAAAGAGCTGCCTCCTCAAAGTAGAATTGACCTTAATGACATGGATGCATCAACTGGAGTCAGGCTTCTGGGATCTTCATTTTCTGATATGGTACAACTCAGAATGAGATGAAATAGCTGCAGACATCCGTTAATCAAAAAGTGAAAAGTATTATGAATCTAGGAAAATTGAAAGTTGTCAAAAACAAAAAACAATGCGTAAAGGTTGATACCCTAGGCTTTCGTGGGCTGAAATGGATTGTTATTGACCATTTCAAATTGGGCAATGAGATGGTCTATTATGCTGGGAATGACAAATTAAAAAGCAGCAGTCAAGATTTATCTTGAAGTACAGTGCTGTCAGTGATAGGAATATATTCATTCACCTACAGGGAAGACCAATTAATGCTATTATTCACGTGTACTTACCAACCACTAATGTCAAGATGAAGAAATTCAAGATGTTTGCCAGCTTCTGCAGTTGATGCAATCAGTGTGCATTGATATTTATTAGTGATTGGAACATGAAAGTTGAAGACCAGGAAGAATCAATGATTGGAAAATATGGCATTGGTGATAGAAATCTTCAATTTCTTCATCTTTGGCATTGGTGGAAAACAAGGCTCCAAGCATTGATGGATATTTCAACAAAATGGATGCAACTTTGGAAACGCTGACTTGTATATACCAAGAAAACTGGAAGAGAACTGTCTAACCCATTCCAAAGACAAATAATTTAAAGAGGAAATTATTGAACAGTATCATGAATATATAAAAGTAAAACTTTGCCGAAGATAATTCAAAAACAGTGGCGGTAGTGCATCAACAGAGAACTGCCAGAAATTCAAGCCTGATTTAGAAAAGGATGTGGAATGGAGAATACCCTAGCTAATGTCAAGTGAATCTTGGGTAAAAGTGGAAAATAAGAGAAAGATATCTACCTCTTTTTTTTTTTTTTAATTATCATGACTGAATGAAAATATACATTCCCATATAAATTTGCATGCTCACCTATATGCGGCTCCCACTGCTTTCCCTGTCCGGTGACAGCACATGCTTCCTGTCTGCTCTCTATATGTCCTAACCTCCCAACAGTCTCCTTTACCCTCCTCTCCATCCACTCCCCTTCCTCCACCAAGAGGTCAGCAGGATAACATCCTATAGATGCATAGAACCATAAAGTTCCCACAAGGTACAGTCACTCTGCGTCACCAAGTCCAATTCATTGCTGTCCGAAAAGTTGACCTTCATTATGATTTATGGACAGGGGCAGCATCAGGGCCAGGGGCCATGCTCCCAGGGAACCCCGAAGCCCCTGGACCATCAATCGTGTTCTTTTATTGGAGATCTCAGGGTGCACTCTTATTTATTCTTGTGTTGCCAGTGAGACTCAATTTTGTGAGCTCCAGCATGGCTATCACTGGTGGTTGCCAGGCACCATGCAGTTCTTCTGGTCACAAGTTGATGTAGAGACCCACTCATGTGGGTCTCTCTGTCTTCTGGGTACTCTTTTCCCCATATCGTTCTGGTCCTTGGTGATCATCCATTCCTGTTGAGTTGGGACCATTTGCTGTAGCCTCAGGTGGCAGCTTTTAAGACCCCAGACACCACTCTCAGATGTGGGGTGCAGAGAGTCCTCATTAGCAAAACACTAGCTGTGCCAATTGGCCTCTATTTCACCTGAGAGCATGCTCCCCGGTCCCCTACCCCAGCTACTCTGTCGTTGTAATATTGGGTTACGATGGGAGGAGTACTCAAATTGTGTTGAGGTCCTGTTAATATTGATCTTCTTTCTAATATATGCTGTCACTGATTTCACCCAACCAAATTTCTATTAACTATCTAATCTAAAATCTTCCCCCCTCCTTCTCCCTCCCTCCCCACCCTTGCAGCCATCAGAGTCTCTTCTATGCGTGCGTCTGTTTTTAAGTTCTTATCATAGGGGTCTCATACAATATTTGTCCTTTTGTCGCTGACTGCTTTCACTCAGCATAATGTCCTCCAGTTGAAACTAGGTTAAGAGATGTTTCCTGCAATCGTCGTTGTTCTTTATCATTGCATAGTGTTCCACTGAGTATATATATCATAGTTTACTGATCCATTCCTCTGTTGTTGGGCATCTGAGTTGATTCCATCTTTTTGCTATTGTGGACTGTGTTGCGATGAACATTTGTATGCATGTGACAGTTGGTGTAAATCGCCTTGATTCTGTAGGATATATTCCAAGCAGTGGAATTACTGGGTCAAATGGTACATCTATATCCATTTTTTTAAGGGAGTGCCAGATTGCCTGCCAAAGAGGTTGCACTATTTGCAATCCCACCAACAGTGTAGGAGAGTTCCAATCTCCCCACAGCCTCTCCAGCATTTGTTGTGCTTTTTTTGGATCATGGCCAACCTTGTTGGGGTGAGATGATATCTCACTGTCGTTTTGATTTGAATTTCTTTAATAGCTAATGATCGTGAGTATGTCCACATGTGTTTTTTAGCTGCCTGGATCTCCTCTTTAGAGAAGTGTCTGTCCATCTCCTTTGCTCATCGCTTAACTGGATAATTTATCTCCTTCTTATTGATATTTTATGGTACCTTATAGATTATGGAGATCAGGCATTGGTCTGACATAGAGTTGTTAAATATTTTTTTCCCATTCTGTAGGTGGCCTTTTAATTCTGTTAATAAAGTCTGTGGATGAGCAAAAGTGTTTGATACTTAGTCGTTCCCATTTATCTGTTTTCTGTTGATTGTGGTTTGTTTCACAGATTTTGAAGTCTGTCTGTGTTGTGTATTAAACCTTCCATTGTTGTTCCTACATTTTCTTGGATGAGCTTTATCATTTTAGATTTGATATTTAGGTCTTTTATCCAGTTTGAGTTGCTTTTTGTGTAAGGTGTAATATTTTAATTTATTGCAGATGGATATCCAATTGTGCCAGTGCTGTTTGTTGAAGAGAGTGTTTTTACCCCAGTTTAATGTCTTAGGGCCCTTGTTAAATATCAACTGCTCATAGGCAGATGATCTCATCTCCAGGGTCTTGATTCTGTACCATTGATCTGTCTGTCTCTTTTTGTACCAGTACCAGGCTGTTTTGACTACTGTGGCAGTGTAATAGGTTCTAAAGTTGAGTAATCAGAGGCCTTCCAGTGTGTTCTTCTTCTTCAGTAATGCTTTACTTATCTGGGGCTTCTTCTCTTTCCAAACAAAGTTGGTAATTTGTTTCTCCATCTCATTAAAAAATGTCACTGGAACTTGTATTGGGATTGCATTATATAAGTAGACTACTTTGGGTAAAATAGACTTTTTCACAATGTTAACTCTTCCTATCCATGAGCATGGTAGGTTTCTCCATTTATCGAAGTCTCTCTTAGTTTCTTGTAATAAGGATTTGTAGTTCTCTTTGTCAAAGTCTGTTATTTCTCTGGTTGAATTTATTCCTAGATATTTTATCTTCTTAGGGGCTATAGTAAATGGTATTGACCTGGTGATTTCTTCCTTAATAGTCTTGTTGTTGGTATAAAGGAATCCTACTGATTTACTTATTTTATCTTGTATCCTGAGACTGTGCTGAAGTCTTCTATCAGTTTGAGTAGTTTACTTATGGATTCTTTAGTATTCTCTGCATATACAATCATATCATCTGCAAATAGGAAGATTTTGACTTCTTCTTTGCCAGTGCTGATGTCCTTTATGCCTTGGTCTTGTCTAATTGCTCTGTCTGGAACTTCTAGTACAATGATGAATATGAGAGGTGAGAGTGGGCATCCTTGTCTAGTTCCTGATCTCAAGGGAAACTCTTTCAGTCTCTCTCCATTCAGGATGACATAGGCAGTTGGCTTTGTATAAATGGCCTTTATTGCATTGAGGAATTTGCCATCTATTTCAATTTTGCTGAGAGTTTTTAGCATGAGTGGGTGTTGGACTTTATTAAATGCCTTCTCTGCATCAATGGAGAAAATCTGGTGATTTTTGTCTTTTGTGATATTTCTGTGGTTGATCGCATAAATTTTGTTTTTCTGATGTTGAACCAGCCTTGCATCCCTGGTATAAATCCAACTTGGTCATGATGGATTATTTTTTTGATATGTTGTTGTATTCTATTGGCAAGAATTTTGTTGAAGATTTTTGCATCTGGATTCATGAATGATGTCAGTCAGTAGTTCTCCTTTTTTGTTGGGCCTTTCCCTGGCTTTGGTGTCTGGGTTATGCTGGCTTCATAGAATGAATTTGGGAGTATTCCATCCCTTTCTACACTATGAAATAGTCTAGTTGTATTGGAGATAATTTCTCTAAAAGCTTGGTAGAATTCTGTGGTGAAAGCATCTGGGCCTGGGTTTTTTTTGTTGGCAGTTTTTAGATGACTTTTCAATCTCTTCCTTTGTGATGGGTTTATTAAGTTGTTCTGCCTCAGCTTGTGATAATTTTGGTAGGTGATATGAATCTAGGAATTCATCCGTTTCATCTAGGTTTTCAACTTTGTTAAAGTACAGTCTTTCATTGTATTGAGCTATGATATTTTTGATTTCTGTTGGATCTGTTGTGACAACTCCTTTCTCACTTCTTATTTGAGTTATTTGTTTCTTTTCCTGTTTCTCTTTAGTAAGTTTAGCCAATGGTTTGTCAATTTTTTTGATCTTTTCAAAAAAGCCAGCTTTTGATCTTTTCAATTTTTTCACTTGTTCTTCTATTCTCTAGTTTGTTTAGTTCTACTCTAATCTTTATGATCTGTTTTCTTCTGGTGCCTGAGTGGTTCCTTTGTTGTTCTCTCTCTACTTTTTCAGCTGTAGGGTCAGTTCTTTGATTTGGTTTCTTTCCTCCTTCTGGATGTGTGCATTTATGGAGGTGAACTGACCTCTGAGCACTGCTTTGGCTATATCCCATAGGTTCTGGTAGCTAGTGTTTTCATTCTCATTGAAATTTATGAATGTCTTTATTTCATCCTTGATTTCTTCTATAACCCATGGCTTTTTGAGCAAGACGTTGTTCGGTTTCCATGAGTTCCACTGTCTATTTGTGTTTTTTCAGCTATTTGTTTTGACTTTTATGGCTTTATGATCTGAGAATATGCTTTGCATTAATTCAGTGATATGGATTTTGCTGAGAATTGCTTCGTGTCCTAACACATGGTTCATTCTGGAGAATGTTCTGTATGCACTGGAGAAGAAGGTGTAGTTGTTCACTGATGGATAGCATGTTCTGTATATGTCAATGAGGTCTAGTTGGTTAATTGTGGCAATAAGGTCTTCTGTGTCTTCATTGAGCTTTTTTTCTAGATGATCTGTCCAGCATTGAGAGTGGAGTGTTGAAGTCTGCTACTATTATTGTGGAGTGATCTATTTCCTTTTTGTATGTAGTCAGTGTTTGTTTGACGTATTTAGGTGCTCTGATATTAGGTGCATAAATATTTAATATTGTTAAAGTCCTGCTTGTGTATTGAACCTTTCATCAGTAGTGTCCATCCTTGTCCACAGTGGTGGATTTTACATTAAAATTGATTTTATCTGAGATTAGAATTGTCACATCTGCTCTTCTTTGTTCATTGTTAGCTTGATATATTTTCTTCCATGCTTTAACTTTCAGTTTGTTCATATCTTTAGGTCTAAAGTGAGTTTTTTATGGGCAACATATAGATGGGTCGCGTCTTTTCATCCAAGATGTCACTCTGTGTTTCTTTACTGAAGCATTCAGTCCATTTACATTCAATGTAATTATTGATAGGTATGTGTTCTGTGCTGCCATTGTGATATGTTTATTTTTGTATTGATGGTTTCTCTGTTGTTCTTAATGTGCTCCGTATCATTCTCTGTGAGTTGACTTTTCACCTTTTTTAGGGCTGGTTTTGTGGTTGTTGAGACTCGTGTATTACATTTCTTGATTTGATATGTTTCTTCTTTATTGTGCTTTACGGCTGCCCCTATGATCCCACTTAATAAACTGTATATGAACCCAGTTTGATTGCTACCAGTCTTTTCAACTTCCCCTCCATCTGGATGGAGTATAATGACTGTAGTACATCCCTCTTTTTAATATGATGATATCATAGTTTACATGATACGATCACTAGATCATTTCTTTCACTATCATAACTTTTATTGTGTTTGGAGTAATCCCTAACTGAGTAGGATTTTTGATAATGTGTCCTTCTAATATGTAAAGTTAGTGGTTTTGTTCTTCCAAGCCAAGAGATTCTTTCAGTATTTCTTGTAGCTCTGGTTTGGTTTTTACAAAGTCTCTGAGTTTCTGTGCAAATGTCTTAATTTCATTTTCATATTTGAAAGATAGTTTTACAGGATATATAATTCTTGGTTGGAAGTTCTCCTTCAAGGCTTTTAATGTATCATGCCCCTGTCTCCATGCCAGCATGGTTTCTGCTGAAAAATCCAGTGAAAGCCTACAGGATTTCCCTCGGAATGTTAGCTTTGCTTTGAATCTTGATGCCTTTAAGAGTTACTGCTTGTGTTTCAGTTTTTAAAGCCTGATTATAATATGTCTTGGGGTCTTTCTTTTGAGATCTATATAGAGTGATGTTCGATACATATCTTGGATATCTATATTCTCTTCTTTCATAATTTCTGGGAAGCTTTCTCTCAGCAGCTCAGCCACATTACCCTCTGTGTTCTCAGGTGTCTCACCCTGTTCAGGAACTCCAATGAATTGTAGGTTGTTCTTTTCAATAGAGACACACATGCTTCTTAATGCTTCTGTTTTTCTTATTTATTTTTTCTGATTTCTCCTCATAGATGCTGGAGTCAGTAGCTCTGTCTTCCAAATGAGAAAGTCTCTTTTCCATTTGTTCCATTCTGTTTTCTTGGGTTTGAATTGAAGTTTCTATGTTTTTTTGATCTGCTGGTTTTCCAAATACTGATGTTCCATCAGATTAGACAGCTTGCTTAATTTTGCATTTTGCTCTGCTGCATTTTGTATAAGGTCTTGGAGAGCTCTCTATATACTCCTTTTGTATTCACATTCTGATAGTTTCCAAAAAGCTTCTTTGTCTGGGACGTTCTGAGGTGGTTTCTTTTGGGGATGTTCTAATTTCCAGTTTACTGTTTTATCCAGTGTTTGTTGCTTTTTGGGCTTCATTTGGGTCAATATAGGCTGGGAGAGATGCTGTGAAGATAGACTCCAGTGTTTCTCTAGGCAGTCTTAAAATGAGAAGTAAAAAATATTTGACAACTTCTAAAGTCAGTCAGGTTTTCAGTTATATGTCCCTCTTCCCAGCTGGCAAAGTAAGCAACTTTATATTGAATCCCAGATGTTATAAACTAGCTGAAAATACAGAATGGCTACTGGACTGCTGGCCTCTGCTTTCGGACCCCAGCTGTAGGTGATACTGTGTAGAATTCTGCTTTTCTGCTGGAAAAGCAGTCTCTTCTGGGTAGGCACTGCCTCCCAGCCCAGGAATTAGGTCCAGCTGAGTTGTCTGTGTGGATAACTCTGCCTCCCAGTGAAACAAGATGGCATCCTGCACAAGCTTGCCACCTGGTCGGGACTAGGCTCCCAGCAGAAAGAGAGGCCAAGAGTGCCGAGTCCACAGCCTCTGCTTCTGGCCCCCAGCCTCAGGTGACACTGTGCAAAGCACCACCTCCCTGCTGAAAAAGCAGTCACCCCCTGTCTCAGGCACCAACTCCCAGCCTAGGAACCAAGTCTGGCCAGGCCTCTCCCTGGGCTGTCCTGTTTCCCAGTGGATCAACATGACGCCCTGCAGAAGCACGTCTATACAGCTACCACATGGTGGAGGCAGAAAGATAGGCCAGCAGAACCCAGATGCATAGAGTCCAAAGCCTGGTTCTCAGAACATGGCACTTATGCTTGCTGGTCCCACCAGCAGTGTGTCCAAGACTGGAGGCCAGTCAAGTCCCAATTCTGTCCACCAGTCAAGAGAGACGAAAATAAAAATTCATAATGGTTAGTTACCTTTGATCTGTGCAAGTCTGTGCTTGCAGAGAGTAGGGTCAGTGAAAGAGAGGAGGTTTTGCGTTCAGTGGTATTACGTCCAAATTAACAGCCCTATGCTGCATCCCAGGGCTCACTAGGTATCCATAAGGCTCTGTTTAATTATCATTTAAGGTCTTGGTTTCCAGAGGGATTTAGGGAGACATGCATTTAGTCTGCTAGCTTGAGTCCACCCCCATACCTCTGTTTTGTTAGCTATGCAAAGGTGTTCAGCTGTGTGGATCAAGACAAATTATAGATAACATTGCAAGAACAGAATTTCCAGAACACTCGATTGTACTCCTGTGGAACCTGAGCAAGAGGGTAATATATGGTTTACAGTTAGGAAAGGTGTATGCCAAGGTTTTATCCTTTGACCATATTTACTCAACCTGTAGGCTGAGCAAATAATCAGAGAAACTGGTCTGTAAGGAAGAATGGGGCATCTGGATTGGAGGAAGACTCATTAATAACTTCCAGTTTGCAGATGGCACAACCTGGTTTACTAGAAGCAAAGAGGACTTACGGATGACTATCAGTGGCTATAGCCTTCAGTATGGATTTCAGTTCAACATAATCCCCTTCTGAGGAAAAAGCCCTACTTCCATCGTCAAGTCAATTCTGACTTACAGTGATCCTATAAGACAGAGTAGAACTGCTCCATAGAGTTTACAAAGATTGCCTGGTGGATTCACACTGTTGACCTTTTGGTTAGTAGATATAGCACTTAACCACATGACACTAGGGTTCTTCATAAAGAAAACAAAAATTGTCACAACTGGACCAATAAGTAACAGGACGATAAATGGAGAAAATACTAAAGTTAAGGATGTTATTTTGCTTGGATTCACAGTCAACTCCCATGGAAGCAGCAGTCAAGAAATCAAGTGACATATTGGGCACATCCGCTGCAAAAGTCATCTATCAGGTGTCAAAAGCAAAGATGTTACTTTGAGGATGAAGGTGCACCTGACAAAAGCCACGATATTTTCAGTCAACTCATGTGCTTGCAAAAGCTGGGTAACCTGTAAGAAAGACTGAAGAAGAATTGATATCTTGGAATAATGGTGTTGGCGAATAATATTTGATATACAGTGGACAGCTAGAATACTGAACAAATCTGGTACACCTAGAATCCTAAGAAAGATTGATGCAGTGGCTGCAACAGTGAACTCAAGCATGGAGGATGGTGCAGGACCTGGCAGTGTTTGTACATAGGTTCACTGTAAGTTGGAAATGGTTTGACAGTACCTAAAAACAACCACTCTGGTGACGTAGTGGTTAAAAGCTACATCTGCTCATCAGAAGGTCAGCATTTCAAATCCACCAGGCACTCCTTGGAAACTCCGTGGGGCAGTTCTACTTTACAGGGTCATTATGAGTTGGAATCGACTCAGTGGTAGTGGGTTTTTTTTTGGCTTACTGTTGTTTAATGACAAGGGCAGCAGCAGGTATACAGGTGTACAGGTAGTGCATGAGTTCTGATAGCGTTCCATTCTGATGACTCTGTCATAAGTCAATAAGTCGGTTTTGAGTTAAATACCAATTTTTTTTTTTTAGATTTCATTATTTGCCTTTTTAAAAAATCAGAATCTTTACAAATCCTATCTTCAAATTTTTTTGGATAGAAACATTACATCTAAACTTACAGATGTATTTTAATGCATACATAAAGAATACATAAATCAAAAATAACTCTGATGAAGAAAAGTTGAGTGATTTGGGCATTTTGTCAGTTGAGGTAGTAATTTCACTTGTGGAAGTTTCTGGATCATCTCTGGAAATGGGGATAGTGTTTGTGGCCAGAAAATTAGTGGGAGTTGTCTGTATTGTACATTTCTTCATGTATTTTGTGGTAACATGTCACTGCTGTATTAATTTGCCTGTCAGTTTTAACAAAGTAGTCACTATTGGGTCCAGCAAATCCTTTCACTATAAATTTTTTTTGACAACTTCTCTTCTTCCTTTTCCTCATTTTTTTCTTCAGCATTTCTTTCCTCTTCAGAATCCATTAAGTCTTGATTTGCCACTTCTCCTTCTTTGTGCCCCTTCTATTCCACATGGGCAATATCAAGTTCTAAATTCACCATTCTTACCATATGAACAGCTTTCCTCTAACTTCTCCCATCATATTATCTGATCAAATGCTTGCAGCACATCCACACAGCTGAGCTAGCTGTAATGACTTTTGGGTACTGGGCAGTCTAGTTGTTGTATGTCATTAGAGTTGAACATTGCCTGACTTTATACTTATTATGACTCTTAACATAAATATTGATTTCATTGTAGACCAGGCCATTGCCTGCTACACAGCAGTATTTTGAACAGAAAAGCATGACAATGAACATCTGTGCACAAACATCTGAGAAGGATACCATCAGAAAATTACATTCTGCAGCATTGTGTATAGACACATTACTAACAATAAGACGTATAAGGAAGAAAGGGATGATCTAAGTGTATTTTGTCAAAACCTGAATACGTCATAAGTCAGGAGCTACTTGTACTGGCATTGTATTTTATGCTGGCTTTAGAGTTGATCTTAAGGAAAATATGGTATATAGTCAAAATCACCCCTGAAAATCACCATTGTGGAAAGCCACAAACTCTCAGTAGGTTTAGTGATACTGCTTTTTGCTTCATTTTTGGATGCTTGAATTGAGCTTCATTTTTGGATGCTTGAATTGAGCACATGATGAAGCCTTTTAGAAAGAAAGTAGTATACTATCTCTAAATACTGGAACTAGAACCTCATTCTGTAGGGCAAGGTGCTTACATGATGAGAATTACAGTCAAGAGGAGAGTTTCCTGAAAGTATAGATAATAAGGAAAGACAAGAGACTGAGGAAACATGAGATTTCTTTCCTCCTGTCTCTGTTCTCAACCCTAAACTAGGGCATAGGGTCAACTAAGTAATCAAAGTTATGTACTATTTAAATTGTTATTTCTTTTCTTATCCTCTCTTTTTTAACTTTACTGCATGTAGAGATGAATTTGGGTAGGATAGGATTGATAGGATTCTTGTGTAAGTGTCCTTTCAAATGTGAAATTTGTGATTTCTGCCCTGTGCCTTTATAGAGATGCAGTTCAAAAGTTGGTAACACTAGCTCATGCTTGGAGAACTGTGACCTCACCAAGTTCAGGCAGTTGATTGTTCTTGTAAGGGTTTATTGTGTCACAACTAAGTCTGTTCGTTTATACATTATCTGGGTGCTTGTGCATGATGAACTTGCAACAATGAGCACGTGGTTCCAGTGACTAACTTACTGTCTGACCCTTTACAGAAAATATTTTCTAATTCTTACTATAGCCAATTTTTTTTTTTTTTGATGGCTAGGTAAATGTGTACGTATTTGTTCATGCATGTAAAATAGTGTCCTATGAGACAGGGGTATTCTGGATGATTCCGAGAAAATAGCTCATCTGCCTGACTGAGATTACTAGTGCTTTTTTTCGCCCCCGCCATTAAACTGATGCGTGTATCTGTGAGTTTGTCCTACTATAGGGGCTTGCATGTTGCTGTGATATTGGAAGCTGTGCCACCAGGATTCAGATACCAGCAGGGTCACCCATAGTGGACAGGTTTCAGCTAAGGTTTCAGCCTAAAACTAGGAAGCAGGACATGGAAGTCTACTTCTGAAGAGAATTAGCCAGTGAAAACTTGTGGACGGGAGTGGAACACTGTCTGATATGGTGCTGGAAGATGAGCCCCAGGTTGGAAGGCACTCAGAAGACAGCTGGGGATAAGCTGCCTCCCCTGAGTAAAGTCAGCCTTAGTAATGTGGATGAAGTCTAGCACCTTCGTTTCCTGATGTGGCATGACTCAAATTGAGAAGCAGCAGCTGGAAACATCTGTTAATAATTTAACAAAGTAAAGTAATCTAATGACAGGTACAAAGAGCTAGAGTTAGGACAAAGAAAGGGAAGAACATAGACTGTATTTCTCAGGCTGAGAGAACTGAAAAAATTCAAGCCTCAAGTTGCAATAGTGAAAGATTCTACAGGGAAAATATTAAATGATGTAAGAGGTATCAGTAGAAGATGGAAAGAAACACAGAGTTGTTATACCCCCCAGACTGGTCAGTGTTCAACTGTTTCAAGAGGTGGCATATAATCAGGAACTGATGGTAGTGGAGGAAAAACATGCAGTTGCATTGGAAGCATTGGTGGAAAAGAAATCTCAGTTGATGGAATATAAATTGAGATGTTTCAACCAATGGATGCAGTGCTGGAAATGCTCATTTGTCTATGCCATGAAATTTGTACCTATTCCCCCCAAAAGTGATCCATCCAAATGGATTACAATAATATCATTAATATCACACACAAGTAAAATTTTGCTAACGATCACTCAGTCTACTACTGTAACAGTATATTGACAGGGAACTACCAGAATTGAGAAAAGATTGTGAAATGAGGGATATCATTGTAATGTCAGATGGATTTTAACTAAAAGCAGAGAATCCCAGAATCTGTATTTTATTGATTATACAAAGGTATTTGACTATGCAGATTGTAACAAATTATGGATAACGTTGTAGAGAACTGGAATTCCAGAAGACTTAATTGTGCTCATGAGGAATCTGTACATGGATCAAAAGGCAGTCATGTGAACAGAGCAAGGGAACACTGCATGGTTTAAAGTCAAGAAAGGGGTGTGTAAGGGTCGTATCCTTTCACCATACCTATTCAGTTTGGAAGCCAACAAAATAATCTGAGAAGCTGTACTGTATGAAGAAGAATGAGATATCAGAATTGAAGACTCATTAACAACTTGTGTTATGCAGATGACACAACTGGTACTTGCTGAAAGTGCACAGGACTCGAAACATTTTACTGATGAAGATCAAAGGCCACAGCTTTCACTATGGATTATACCTGAGCATCAAGAAAACAAATATCCTTACAACTGAACCAATATACAGCATCATGAGAAATGGAGAAAAGATTGATATTGTCAAAGGTTTCATTTTTCTTGGATTTGCAGTCAATGTCCATGGAAGCAGCAGTTAAGAAATAAAAACGTGTTGCATTGGGAAAATCTGCTGCGAGAGACCTCTTTAAAGTGCTGAAAAGATACCACCGTGAGGATTAAAGTGCACCTGACTCAAGTGATGGTATTTTCAGTTTCATCATATGTGTGTGAAAGCTGGACAATGCATAAGGAAGATAGAAGAAGAGTAGATGCCTTTGAATTGTGGTGGTGGAAGAGAATATGGACTGCCAAAAAGAGTGAACAGATCTGTCTTGGAAAAAGTACAACCAGAGTGCTCCTTAGATGCAAAGATGGTGACGCTTTATCTTACATACTTTGGATATGTTGTCAAGTGGTGATCAATCACTGGAGAAGGACATCATGCTTGGTAAAATACGGATTCAGCGAAATAGAGGAGGACCCTCTATGGATTGACACAGTGACAGCAGCAATGGGCTGGCGCATAGCAGAGATAGTGGGCATGGTGCAGGACTAGGCAGTACTTCGTTGTTTTGTGCTTGGGGTCACTGTGAGTTAGAACCAGCTTGATGGCATGTAATAACAGTAAACTCATGGAAAGAACTTCTGTTGCAATAATGTAGGAAACACTACTTTTAACTAGATAAGAATTGCTAATAAAAATCAACCCCATGTCTTGAAAAATTCTTCAAATAATTATGGCTTAAGAGAAGATATTTATGTCATCCTTAGTCTTAACAGCAGACTTCTCTGCCTGATTAACCAGGAGGAAAATGAATTCTTTACTGGAAGATTTCAGATTCGATTAAAATGGTATTTCAGAGAGATACTTAGGAGTTATACCTACATATGGAAATGCTGATATTAAGCTTTGTGATTAAAGTTAGTTTAAAAAATGGCATATTTTTTTAGTGTGCCGAAGGAGGCTTATGTTTTATCTGACCTGAATTTCCGTAAATAGAGCTGAGTAAGATTTCATAGCATAGTACAGAGCTGCTTATCTTGAGGTGGGGGGTGGGAAGAAGTGCCATTAGCTGATTCCTGCTGAGATATCATATTGAAAGGGCCAAGTGGTTTGCGTGCTAACCTAAGATCAGGGAGGGGAAATTATTGCTTATTATAGGACTGTTTCTACCTCTGATTTAGGTCCATATTTGATGCAATCATTTGCTGGTTTGGGAGCACCGGAAAAGAGCGTAGTGATGGTGGTTGTTTTTAGCCACATCCTATGACACGACCGTTATGGGGAAGGTTGCGTTCCTTAGAACAATAAGTTATCACTCTGTGTGGCCATAATTTACTTCCCAAAATAGATTTTATGTGGGCTGGACACATAGGTTTTATCATTTTTTTAAAAAAACTATACATTCTGTCAGCAGCTTTTTAGGTGAGACATTCACTGTTGTAGCTGTGATATCGAGCTGCTGTTAGCTAAGTTAAGAAATTCCTTTTTTCTAGGTCTCAGATTTCTCATCTATAAAATGATGGGAATAGACAGTTGGTGGATATGGGTCTTGATTTTTTTATTTCCCAAGAGTCTTGGTGCTTTGTGTGACAATCAGTTTTTCTCTTCTACCTTTTATTATGTAGATGGTGTTGATAACATGGAGAAGGTTGGACAATAGTGCAGATCTTTCTATTCAGCTTGTTCCCTCTCCCCTCTCTAATGAGGGATGCATTACTTTCTAATTAGCTTCTTAGAACTTCTGTAATAAACTACTTCAAATTAGATGCCTTTTGAGAACAGAAATACGTTGTCTCATGGTTCTGTGTCATGCCATTGTCTCCATGCCAGCACCATTTCTGCTGAGAAATTTGATGAAAGCCTACAGAGTTTCTCTCTGAATGTTAGCTTTGCTTTGAGTCTTTCTGCCTGTAAGAGTTTCTGTTTCATTTTGTTAAGCTTGATTAGAACATGTCTTGGAGTCCTTTTGAGATCTATATTGAGTGGTGTACAACATGCATTTGGGATATCTGTATTCTCTTCCTTCATGATTTCTGGGAAGTTTTCTGTCAGCAGCTCAGCAACAATACTCTCTGTGTTCTTGGGTGTCTCGTCCTGTTCAGGAACTCCAATTAATTGAAGATTGTTCATCTTAATAGAGTCCCACATGCATCCTAAAGCTTCTTCATTTTTCTTGTTTCTTTTTTTGATTTCTCCTTATAGATGTTGGCATCAGTAGCTCTGTCTTCCAAGTCAGAAATTCTTTTTTCCATTTGTTCCATTCTGTTTTCTTGGCTTTGAATGAAAGTTTCTATGTCTTTGATTTTGTTCTTGATCTGTTGCATTTCAGAGTACTGGTGTTCCATCAGATCAAACAGCTTGCTTAATTTTTCATTTTGCTATGCTGCATTTTGTGTAAGGTCTAGAAGGGCTCTGTATATAATCCTTTTGCATACGTCTTCCTATGATTTCAGAAAATTTCTCCATCTGGAAAACTCCTTGGTTGTTTTGCTTGGGATGTTTCTGAAGCCATGGATGATTTCTTGTTTGCCATTTTCTCAAGTGTCAGTTGCTTTTTGGGTTTCATGTGAGTCAGTAAAGGCTGAGAGAGATACTGTGAGGATGGACCGCAGATGTTTCTGTAGGCTGTCTTAAAATGAAAAATAAGGGGTATCTGACCACTTCCCAAGTCAATCTGGTTTTCAGGTGTAGAGGTCCCTCTTCCCAAATGGTAAAGTAAGCACCTCTGCATCCAACCTCAGATGATATGAACTAGTTCAAAATACAGCAATGCTACTGCCTTGTTGGCCTCTGCTGACAGGGCTTAGCCTTAGGCGACACTCTGTAAACTACTGTTTTTCTGGCACAAAAGCACTCTCCTGTGGGCAGGCTCTGGTTCCCAGGCTAAGAATTAGGTCCAGCTATGGCCACCATATCTAAGATGGCACCCTCCACACGGTCGCTGCCTTTTCTGTACTAACTGCACAGTGGCAGAGGCAGAAAGAGGGGCTAAATGTACCGAGACATAGTGAGTCCTCAGCCTCTGTTGCCAGGCCCCCACTGTAGGCGACACTGTGCAAACTACTGCTTTTCTGTCAGAAAAGTGCTGTCCTGTGTGCAGATGCCAGCTCCCAGGCTGAGAATTAGGTCCCACTAAAATCTCCGTATCCAACATGGTGTCTTGTGCATAGACGCTGCCGCTTCTGTACTGTATGGTGTGGCAGAGGCAAAAAAGAGAGAACGAAAGTGGCAGAATGTACAGAGTCCTAAGTCTGGCTTTCAAAATCTGGCAATTTCGCCTGCCTATCCCACTAGCAGTGGGTCTGAGACTAGCCGCTAGACAAGACTGAGCTGCACCCACTGACCAAGACAGAGGAAAGAAAGTCAAAATGGTATGTTACCTTCATTCCATGAGAGCCAGGGCTAGCCAGGAGTGGGAGTCAGCCAAAGAGAGGATGTTTTTTGTTCAGTGGTATGAAGCCCAAATTAACAGCCCTGTTCTGTGTCCTGGGATTCACTAGGTGACCAGAAGGCTCTGTTTGATTATTAATTCGGGTCTTGGTTTCCAGAGGGATATAGGGAGATGTTTGCTTAGTCCTCCATCTTGACTCCACTCCCCAGGATCATCATTCTTAGTGCCACCTTCAAGACTCAGAAAAAGGCTGAGTGTTTGTGTTGGCTGTTGTTTGAATTGTAACTAAGGCATACACTGCACTCATTAGCTTGTCTTAAAGACTAATACTGCAGTGCATTTGTACTTGTAATGATAAGTCCTGCAGAGGAAACTGAAAAGGGAAAATTTATCTCTTGGTCCTTTTCTTCCATTTTTGTGTCCTTTTTCTGGATGTTGTAAGTGGTTCATGAACCTAGGAGACCACCCAGGGGTGCCTCAAAAGAAATCCTTAGAGGTTGACTTTGGAAAAATCAGCCATTGAAAACCTTGTAGAGCACAATTCTGCTGTGACACACATGAGGTTGTCATGAGCCACAATTGACCCCATGGCATGTGGCACTACTTCCCAGCTCCAGAATCTTCCTTTTCTTCAAGTATTCTTGGTGCTCTCAGGGGACTGAAGTTCCCATCCTTCACTTTGTGGCCTGTGCTTCCCTGTCCTTAAAGTGTTTCAAGCTTTCTAAATCAGATTTCAGTTGTCTCTTTTCTTCAATCTCTCAAATGAATACTCTTTTCTTCAATCCTTCTTCCGAAATCAGTTGTTGTTAGGTGTTATTGAGTTGATTCTGTCTCATAGTTACCCTGTGTGACAGTAGAACTGCCCTATGACGTTTTCTTGGCTGTAAACACGGAGCCACTGGGTGAGTTTGAACTGCTAATGTTTTTGTTAGCAGCCCACCTGTTTCACACTGAGTGCTGTGGTCACATTAAGAAGGTAATATAGTCTGCTGCTGTGCTGCTCGTACTTTATTGTGTATATGAGAGATTTGTTAGCATGTATGTAGGTTAAGATTCAGCAGACTTGGGGTAGGGCCTGGAATTCTGCACACCTGTTAAGTTCCCAGATGCTTCTGCTTCTGCTCTGTGGATCAGAATTTGAGTAGCAGAGATTTAATGGATGAGGAATTAGGGACTTTCTCACTTTATTTTATAACTTTGGGTAGGCTATATTCTTCCCAGGTCCTAGTTTAAAGAAGAATAAAAGAAATAAACTTGTCCCCCTTTTGACTGAATACTCTCAAATCTGAAACTCAACTAGCCTATGTACACAGGGACAGGACATTGTGATTGGTAAAGTTAGTGAAATGAGGGAAACCCTCAGTGACACAGATTGATGTATACTCAGTGTAGGAGTAATGAAGGTGGTGCAGGACAGGGCAGAGTTTCACTTTGTTGCCTGCAGTGTCATCATGAATTGGAGCCAACTCATCTGTAGCTAACAGCAGCATATACACAGAAAGACACTTAACGATTTCACAGGGGCCACACAAACGCCAGTTGGCCTCATCGTGGCAGCATGATAATATGGAAGGTAAGCTACTAAAAGGTTACCATCCTGGGGTCCTAGGGAAATATCAAAAGTAAACACCGTGTTACAGATACATTTGCTACTGTTCTTACCTGAAATCTCACCACTTGATATTCTTATTTTCAAAAGAAAAAAATAATGCTCTGCATCAGGGTCATCTGGAAAAAGTTATTGCCGTGGAACTTATCTGTTGCATACTCTGGGGGCAAATTTGAGCCAATTTTTCTGTACTGGTCTGTTCCTGAATCTGGCACTCAGCATCTCTCTAAATTTAGTAGGTATTTTCTGCTTTAATGAATTTCTGACTGTGTAAATATAGATGTTGTTTTGTCAGCACTTTTCCTAGCAGTATTTTCTGGGGATAATTTGCCTGCAGTAAACTCCTGAGGTGAACACGCTTCCCCTCTACCAGCCTTGCACGAATAGCTGATCTAGGCTGAGGACATAAATAACCACTTTGCAGAGAGACATCTACCTTCAGAGAGTCCCACACTTTGTCAGAGTAGTTTTTGTCCTGTGGGTGACTGCCCGTCACATTTCTATTGGTTGCTTTCCCAAGATCTACTTGGGACTTGATGTTGGCAAACATTATTCTACCTTGTTTGGGATCATTGATCATCTAATTGCTAGAAGAGCTGTTTCAGTTGAGCTGGTTAGTGGGTCTTAACTTGGAGCCTAGAGATGGCTTTTTTGTGGAGCGGTGGGAGTGACATAATTTGCAGATTCTCTCAAAATATGCTTAAATTTTGAGGGTTGTGGCAGCTGTGGGGAGTGGTCCATAGAATTAATCAGATTCTTAAGGAATTTATAATTTATGAAATTTAACCCCTAGTCCATTGGTTGTTCTCTAATTGCCTATACAATGCTTTTTCAAACATATAAAATAACTATTTTGGGGTCACCTGTATTATATAGTCTTTAAACAAAACACCAAATACTGTGGAGTGTACAACGAGATGCAATGAACAGTCTTTGCTGTTCTGTACCTTATAATACTCATCTATCAAACAATTGTGGCTTGCAAATTACATGGCATCTCCTATTTAAATGAAGGATATATAGATAAAAGACACCATTCATACTCTTAGTAAAGCCTTGGTATTGGTGAAAGCATGCGACTGACTGTTGCAATATGTAGCAAACATCAGTGTTGTGTCCCCTAATTCCTCAGAGGAACTGCAGGACATGTGATAGAAGTGTCAGAAGTACATTAAATCAGCTGTATGAATTGCAGAGTGGTAAGTGATGATTCCATTTATTCTGCAGTGGTACAAAACCCACATGTGTCTCTTCCAGAGAGATAATAAAAACAGATAAACTGTACTCCATGGGAAAGTTTTGGGGAGGAACCCGCAGTATCTCAGGGTCAGGTGGCCAGAGTGGTTTCCATCAAAATGGTTTCCAAATCTGACTGTACATATTTGACTGGAGAGTTTTTTTTTTTTTTTTTTTTTTTAAACACATATCAAAGTAATTCATTCACATATGTAAAAATATCAAATAATGATTATGATGAACAACAGTAGTCCATGTTCCACTACTTTTTAATCCCTGGTCTTTGTAGGGCATCATTTAACAAGTGTGTGGATTTCTAGGGCTCCACCCAAATCTACTGAATTGTTTGGCTGAATGAGAAAGGTCATAGACCTGCATTTTGTGCCAAGGCAGTTCTTTTCCAAAAGATGCTGATAAACTAGCCCAGACTGGTTGCATATGGAATACAGGGCTTGAGATCTTATCTATTTGCCCAAATAACTTAGGCCACCAGTGACTGTGGATAAAGTGTCCCAAGGATGGAGAGATCACTTAAACTGCCATCAGCATTGTTGGCTTCTGGAGGGAGATGGCAATTAAATGACCATAGATGAATGGGTCTGATTTTGAGCAGATCCTGCTCTGTGTGTCCTGGGACGCTGCTGTTCATCGCTGACCAAACTATCCATTGAAAGATGGAAGTGTCAAAACCTGTTTTACATTTCTGGCAAGGTTTTTTTTTTAAGTCTAAGGGGATGGATTTCAATTTCCTGTCTTTCTCTCTTGGCCATTTTGGAAAACCTGTTTACACACAGGCCAGAGTGCAGTGTGCACAGTGCTTGATGATAGTTACTCCAGATGAGGAAGAAATGAGATAGAAGGTCAAAGCAGTACTCTTACTGGTGTATTTCCTTGAAATCAGTATATACTGTCTTGCAAAATACCAGGCAGAAAATAGAGTAGACCGGAGTGAAAATATGCTGTTGACTACCTTGACCTATTCTCAAAACAGTCTCTAAATACTGATCTCATTATATGCTTCTTATGCCATACATGAGGATGGCTGCTATTAAAGGTCAACAAGTTGAATATATTAAAACAGGTCTCTTACTTGTGTGGAAGGTGAGGACCGAGGAAGGCAAACCTTTAATATTTTCTAGGGACTGTGATTTTTCTCTTTTCTCCATTCCAATTATGTTTCATTGACCTTAATCTTGACTAATTACTAATAATCTCTGTTTCTTGAGATCTTTGGTATCCTAAACAAAATAATACAATTAAAAAAAAAGTTGCAGTTTGAATGTTTTCTTTCTCAGGGTACCCCTGTACTTGGAGGACAACCAGTACTGTTCTCTGCTGAGGCGACAATAAAACTTAACATTATTAGTAAAATATGGTGATCCCTTTGTGAGAAGCACACTAAATAAAGTAGTGTCATACTGTTTTCAGAGAGAAGTAAATGCAGGTTGTTGTTAGGTACTGTCGAGTTGGTTTTGACTCACGGTGACCCTGTGCACAACAAGAACAAAGTGGGTCCAGTCCTGTGCATCCTTACCATTGTTGCTGTGTTTGAACCTGTTGTTGCAGCCCCCATGCAGTCCATCTTATTCAGGGTCTTTCTGTTTTTCATTGGCCCTCTACGTCATCAAGCATGATGTCTGTCTTCGTCATCTAGCCAAGCGAAGTGCCATCGAGTCGGATCTAGTACTGCTGTAATAGAAATACCACCAGTGGGTGATTTTAATAAAGAGAAATTTATTTTCTCAAAGAAAAATAGGCTAAAGTCTATATGAAGAACTTAGCTTCCAGGGGAAGTCTGTGTCTGTTGGCTCTGAGGAAGGTCATTGTCAGCACATATTTGGGGGGACATAATTCCATCCATGACAGTGTCCTTATCAAGTGACTGATCTTTCCAATAACATGTCCAAAGTATATAGGACAAAGTCTCACCATCCTTGCTTCTAAGGAGCATTCTGGCTGTACTTCTATGACAGGTTTGCTTGTTCTCTTGGTAGTTTATGGTGTGTTCGGTATTCTTCGCCAACACTGTAGTTTTAAAGCATTGATTCTTTGGTTGTCCTTATTCACTGTCCAGCTTTTGCATGCATGTGAAGCAATTGAAAATGCTATGACTTGGGTCAGGTGTACCTTAAACTTCAAGGTGGCATCTCTTGTTTTTAGTACTTGAAAGAAGACTGTTGCAGCAAAACTTAGATTAAGTCAAAAAGTAGTATAAATACAGGTAGTACAATTACAGGATATATTAATACGGGAAGTACCCTATAGTTGTTGAGTCAGTTCTGACTCATGGTGACCCAACAGAGGGAGTTTGGCATAGAAAAAGAAATAGTTTATAAACTTCAAGGGAAAGAAATATTTCCTTGTTACTCAAGTAGGAAAGAAGGCAGGAAACAGATGATTTCAAAAAGTGCTCACATTTGTTAAAGACACGAGGAAGAAAGAACTCAGGAGAAGGACCCATGTGAATGGGAGACTGTGTCAGCATGTGACAAGAAGAACCAGATGGTGCCTGGCCACCACCAGAGACAGCCATGATGGGGCACATAATGTTGAGTCCCAGTGGCAACACAAGAAAAAGGGGAGTGCAGCTCAAGAACTCTACTAAGAGACCAGAAGTGATGATCCGACAGCCTGGATGATTCCCTGGGAGCATGGCCTCTAGGCCTGCTGCCGGCTTTGACCAGAAAACACTACTGAGGTCAGCTCTTCGGACAAAAACGGACTGGACTTAGGGACCCAGTGTGACCATATGGTGTGTGTACATTATGGTTCAGTGTATTCATAGGAGGCTATCCTATTGGTCTCTTTCTAGATGGGAGAGAAGAGGTCGGAGAGGAGTGGACAGGAGCTTGTTATGAGCATACCACAAGTACAGAATGAAAAGGAGGAGTGTGCTGTCACTGGGCAAGAAGAGCAGAAGGAGCTGCAGATAGGTGGGCATGCAAAACTGATTTGGGTTGTACGCTTTCACTTAATTTCAACAAAAAAGACAAAGTTCCCACATTTGTTATATTTGACAACATGTTGAACCCTACTTTGAAAACTGTAGTAAACAAATGATGGCATTCTAGGTTGGTATAGCAGGAAATTACAGATGAACAGATACAAGGTACTTTTCTGAATACCATTAGTTATGATGCTCAAAGTATTTTGGTTAGGGAAGAAGAGAAGGAAAGTGTAGTCTGTGGAAGTCTTGCAAATGCATCTCATGTATAAATAGGAACCTTGTTTTACTACATCTAAAACAGTGTTTAGAATTTGAGTGAAGTGGTCTGAATTTTGGTTTAGAAGGAGAATATCAAAGGCAAGTTCAAGCCCAAGTGTTCTGTGGAGAGTAAGAGTCAAATGCCAGGGGAAGTGGAATACATTCCAGGCTGTGGGCAACAGTCAGGGTTAGACAGTATATAGAGCCATGAGTTGTGAGTAAGGAGGTGGTTATAGTGTGGTCTAGCAAGCACTAAGAAGAAATGAGTTAAGGGATTTCAGAAATGACTGAAGGCATTGTCACTCTCTTGTCCTGCAAGGATTGTACGATCCTTTGGAGGATCTGAGTGGCTAAAAAGGACAGACCAAGTGCACATGTTCAAATGCCCTAAATAAACTCTTCTGTAGTCTATCTAAAGATTAGACTGGAGTCATTATAACTGGTTCCTATAATTTTTCAGGAGAAGTAGAAATCTTGAACATTTAATTGGGGAAAGTTTTACTCAAACTTTTTTTTATTATGATTGAATGAAATGTACATTCCCATATAGATTTGCATGCCCACACATGCAGCTCCCACTGCTCTCCCTGCCCAGTGACAGCACCCTCTTCCTCTCCACTCCATACCAACTTAACTTTTGTATCTAGGAATTATTAAAGCATATTACATAATTTGATTTACTGTGCAATTGTCTGTCACATGACTAGTTTCATTTCCTCCACGAAAAATAATACTAGAGTCAGTGGTGTGCTGGTAAATAATTGACAACTGCTTCTCTGAAATAAATTATTCATATGTATACATGCATAAACTTATTATATATTTTACTGACAAAAGTAAAAAAATGTGTGACACACACAGTTTACGGTTAATAATAAAACAGCATTATTACTGTTTTTATAAGTTCCATGTAGCCAGTTGATTCTCAAGGAATGCTGTCATTGACTTTAGCCCAATTCTTGCATCCATAGCCAAACTGTGATTGCAATTGATGAATGAGAATAGTTCTGATATGAATGTTTGTTGATAATTTCATTTACAATGATGAATGATGTGAAAGTGAAACAATGAAGACATGTCATAAGTTTTTTCAGTGATGTGAGCAATTTCCTTGCTGAATTGGATAACAGTTTTTGAATACTGGCAGAATAGTTCCTCAACCTTTTGTGCTATTTACAATATTGAGTGATTTATGAATTAGATAGTTTTCATATACAGAAAGAATAGCTCTTCAATTTTTTCTGCTGTTCACAATGTAGTGGCTTTAGACACGATAGATTTTTTTTGTTTAATTTGTATTATTAATAGTTTATTGATCAAGAAAACAATAAATCAAGTTCTGATTTATAGCATTTGCTGATTTGTTTGAAATCTTACTGTAGCTGATTTCAGTGTAACAACATACCATCATGGACATGAGTTGTGAAGAGATACCCAGGAGCACATCATTATGGGATATATCCAACAACCAGCTAAAATACTCACAGATTCTCGGTGCTGAAGTGGTTAAGTGCTGCGTTTGCTAATTAAAAAGGTGACAGTTTGAATCCATCAGGTACTCATTAGAAACTCTATGGGGCAGTTCTACTCTGTTCTGTAGAGTTGCTGTGAGTCAGCATTGACTCCATGGCAGCAGGTTTGATTTTTGGTTTGGTAAACAACTGCAAAAGCATAGATAATATAATTAGTAAAATAATTAAGAAGTGATAGATTGTCAGCATTTGTTACCTTTTTAAAATATAATTTGTTTAACTGAAAATTTCTATTCTTCAGTGTTTTCTTATGGAATGTTTATTGAGGTGTAATTCAGATACCATAAAATTCACCATTAAAAGTCTACAATTCAGTGTTTTTTAGTATACTTAGAGAGTTTTGCAACATTAGCCATTATTTAATTCCATAGTATTTTATCACCGCATAAAAAAATCTCAGTATTCATTAGCAGCCACTAACCCTTCCTTCTTTCAACTTCTGGAACTACTCATCTGTTTTCTGTCTCTAGATTTGCCTGTCCTGGACATTTCATATACATGGCATCATACAGTATGTGGCCTTCTGTGTCTGGCTTCTTTTACTTAGCATAATATTTTCAGGGTTCATCTGTGTTGCAGTATGTATCAGTACTCCAGTCCTTTTCATGGATTAAAAATATTCTGAAAATTTGTTTGTACCACATTTTTTACCTTTTCATCAGTTGATAGAGATTTGAGTTGTTTCCACTTTTCAGCTATTATGGATAATGTTTTTTATGGACATTGTTGTTCGAATCTTTATTTATGGACATATGTTTCCAGTTCTCTTGGGCATATACCTAGGAGTAGAACTGCTGGATCACATGGTGCCTCTGTGTTTAACTTTTTGAGGAACTAACAAACTGATTTTCACAGCAGCTATATAGGGTTGCTATGAGTCTGAATCAACTCAATGGCACTGGATTATTAGTATACCGTTTAGCATTCCTGCTAGCAATGTGTGAGGGCCCTAGGTTCTCTCCATCAATAGTAGTTACTGTCCTTCCCTCCTGCCTACTCCCCCCCCTTTTTTTAAAACTATAACCATTCAAGTGGTTGTAAAGTGCTGTCTCATTGTGGCTTGCATTTTCCTGGTGACTGGTGATGTGGTACATCTTTGCATTTGCTCATTATTGAGCATTTGCATATCTTCCATGGGGAAATGTGCGTTCACTTTCCTTGGCTGTTTTTCAGTTGGATTGTCTGTCTTTATTTTTTGAGTTATAAGAATTGTATATATGTTCTAGGTAAGTATGTCACATGGAGCCTTGGCAGCACAGTGGTCAGGAATATGGTGAGCTGTAGCTGCTGATCAGAAGGTTGGTGGTTCCAATCTACCAGCCATTCCTTAAAAACTCTGTGGGGGCACTTCTACTCTATCCTGTACAGTTGCTATAAATTGGAGTTGACTCAGCCAAGCTAAGTGCTGTTGAGTCGAATCCGACTCATGGTGACCCTAGGGGCCAGAGTAGAACTGCTCTCTAGAATATTCAAGGGGCGCCTGATGGAATTGACTCAGGTTTGCAAATATTTATCAGATTTACATGATACGCAAGTGTTTTCTTCAAGCCTCTAGGTTATCTTTACACTTTCTTGATAATGTCTTTTGAAGCATGGAAATTTTTACGTTCAATGATGTCCATTTTATCTGTTCTTTATTTTGTTGTTTGTGCCGTGTTGCAAGTAAACCACTGTCTGATCCAATATCAAAGATTTGTACTTATGTATTTTTAAAGAATTTTACAGTTTTAATTCTTAAATTTCTTTCATCCATTTTGAATGGACCTTTGTGTAGGTATGAGGTAGGGCTTCACCTGTCTCAGCATCATTTGATGAAAACTGTTTACCCCATTGCATTCTCTCTTTGCCCTTAGGAAAGTTGATCATAAATGAAAGGGTTTGTTTCTGAACTCTCACTTCTATCCCATTGCTGTACACAGGATTCTTCTGGCTATTTTGGTTCCCTTGCTTGATGTGAATTTTAGAATCAAATCTCAATTTCTGCCAAAAAAGCAGCTGGGATTTTGATAGCGAATGCAGAGAAACAGTATATCAGTTTGGAGAATATTTCTATTTTAACAATACTAAGTCTTCCAGTCCGTAAACACAGGATGTCTTTTCATATATTTAGATCTTTAATTTCTTTCAGTGATGTTTTGTGGTTTTCACTGAACTAGTCTCATGTTGTCAAATTTATTCTTAAATATTTTATTCTTTATAATGTTACTGTAAATGGAACTTTTTTTCTTAATTTTATTTTAGGATTGGTCATTGCAAGTGTATTGAAATACAGTAGATTGTTACATATTAATTTTGTATCCTGCAAACTTGTTTATTAGCTTTATTGTTTTCTTTAAAATTCCTTAGAATTTTCAATACATAAGATTACATCATCTGCAAATAGAGATAGCTCTACTTCTTTCTCTCCAATCTGAATACCATTTAGTCCTTTTTCTTGCCTAATTACCCTGGATAGAATCTCTAGTATGTTGTTGAATAGAAGGTGTGAGAGAGCCCAACTTTGTCTTGCTCTTTATGTTATGGGAAAAGCTTTCAGTCTTTCATCAAGTATGTTAGCTCTGAGATTTTCATAGATTGCCTTTATTAGGTTGAGAAAATAGCTTGTTTTCCTAGTTTGATGAATATTTACATATTTTAACTCTTAATAGTGGTTATGTTTAATAACCAACTCAAAAAATTGTGAAAATACAAGAGTTGGCTCTCATAAGCCAGTACAAGATGGATCCAGCCCACCTCTGTGAAGTTGACCTCAAAGAATTCTGAAAACCCAACAGTTGGCTGTCATGAGCCAGTTCAAGCTGGCTCTAGCCCACTGCTATGAAGTTGGCTTTTTCCTCTTGCTTTAACATACTGTCTGACTAGAGTAAGTAAGTCTTTCAGATGCCACTTGAATGACTGTTAATATGGTTATAATGCTAACAAATGCCTTGAAAATGAACTAAATGAAAGCATTCATTTCCATAATAAAAATCAGTTAACTGCATGTCTTTTTGAAGCTGAAAAAACATTAAATAAGTAGTTTCATCTGAGACTAAAAGTTTTCAAGTGCTTAGTATATTAACTCTGTAATTTAATGATATGCTTATTATATGAAATAAACATTTTGTAATGTTTTACCTAGAGGCCTCACTACACTAACTGTAATTTAATTTGCTAGAACACTATTAATGAACATCATGTCTGTTTTGTTAGGAAAGTTTTTGTGCAAGTATCAAGCATAAAACAATGCCCTGTAATAACAATAAAATCATTAGTACTATATCACTGGGGGGATTTCATTAAAAGGTGTATGTTTCAAGATACTCTGTTTGGTTTTGCCTCGTTACATGTGAAAATAAGGAATAAACAATAAAGAAAAATGTTTTCAGTTTTCTTTTTATCCCGTTTACCTTTAGGAAGTTTAATTGTTAAGAAATTTGAATATGAAAACTTTATCACATAGTCTAGAAATATTCTACCGAGACTTCATAATTGTTATAAAAAAACAAAAACCCAAACCCTCTGCTGTTGAGTGGATCCCTACTTTTGATGATTTCTCATAGGGTTTCTAAGGCTGTAAATCTCTGTGGAAGCTGCTGGTGGTTTGGAAACTGCAGTCTTTTAGTTAACACCGAACATGTCAATCACTACTCTCCCCCTGGTGGTCTTTCGTTTCCTAAGTACTGTGAGACTATTAGGGAGTCTACTCTGCCCCACTTGACGGCACTTGGCTTGGCTACTCTGCCTTTTAGACGATTTTGACTTTACTCTTTATTTTCCGTACAGTCTCAGACTTCAGCAAATATTATGGGGTAAAAAACTAAACTCCCTTACACCTCCTTTGCTTACTCCAGCCATTGCAAGTACTAAATAAGGTGTTAGTTCCATATCCACCGCCTGCCATAGTGACTTAACCTAAGCCAAACCATGATACTCAGCTGGTGCCCAAGCGAGGGGTGGGGGGAAAGAGGAAACAGACTAGTTGCTGCCAGTCAGTTCTGACAGTTGGGAGCTCTGTGTGTTTCAAGGCAGACCTGTGCTCCATAGTGTTTTCATGGCTGTGATCTTTGGAAGAAGGTCACCAGGCCTTTCTCCTCAGGCACCCCTGTGTGGGTTCTTATCGCCAACCTTTTAGTTAGTACCTGAGCAGTTTCCATAGCCATCTGTACCACCCAAGGACTAGTTGGTGCCCAGAAATCAGCAATACCTCCAAGGGAAAAATAACAGCCACAGTCTTTAATTCAATTCTAAGTGGTTCTCGTCTGTCTGGAATTTTTGTCAATCTAATTCCTCTTGTTTCTGTAATTTCAGATACCTTTTTTAGGATTGTCTCTTTGTAATTTATTTGGATTTTTATTAGTTGTTGTCAACAAGAGTGTTGACTTGCCAAGTTCTGCTATTTCAGCCTATAAGCAGAAGTCTGGCCTGAACACTTACCAAGAAAGTGTCACTTGTTAGTTATGGAGCTCTTTTTATCCTTGCTTTTCCTAAGATTTTTATTTAATTATCTTTTTCTTCAACTTTTTAAAAAAATATTATATTTATTGATGAAAGTACATAAAGCATGACAGATTCCCATTCACAGATTTCTGCACATATAGTTCATTGATGCTATTTATAGTTTCTTTTTTCTATTATTACATGGGGTTTGTTTTTACAAAAGTAGGATAACTAGAACAAGGATACTAATCTGCTATGGCTGATGTAGTCTTTACCCCATCGACATTCCCTGAGATCTCAGTGTTATTTTTGAAAAAGTTAACTTTGTTGTTATTGAAAATATGGTACAACAAAACATACACCAATTTAACTGTTTCTACATGTAAAATTCAGTGACAGTGATTACATTCTTCAAGCTGTGCAAACCTTCTCACCCTTCGTTTCTGAGCTGTTCCTCCACCATTACCATAACTCATTGCCCCCTAAAGTTCCTGTACAATCTTTTGAGTTGGTTAAGTGCTATGGCTGTGAACTAAAAGGTTGGCAAGTGCTGCTTGGACACTATGGAGCAGTTCTGTCTTGACCTGTATGGAAACAACTCTAGTTAGTCATTTCTCCTGCCTCTGTAACCATCAAAGATGGTTTTTTATACAAGTGGCATCATACATTTTTTCCTTTTGTAACTGATTTATTTCACTGAGCAAAATTCCCTACAGATTCATCCATATTGTGAGATGCTTTGCAAATTTGCCATTGCTCTTTGTCATTGTGTGGTATTCCATTCTATATATGTAACACAGTTTGTTTATCCGTTAATTTGTTGATGGACAGTTAGTGTTTCCACCTTTTTGCTACTATAAATATAAACATCCAGTGAACATCCTTGAATTCCTAGTGTGAATCTCACTTGGTTGTAACTTTTTTTTTTCTATCGACTAGAATGCTTTTAAGAGTTTTTACATCTGTATTGGTGAAAGGTAAGGGTCTGTAGTTTTCTTACTTTGTGATGTCTTTACCTGACTTTGGTATCAGGGTTATTCTGGCTTTGTGGAATGAATTCGGGATTATTCTTTCTTTTCTGTGTGTTGAAGTAGTTTGGATAGCACTGATGTGAGCTTTTCTCCAAATACTTGGCAGAATTCACCAGATAAGCTGTCCAGTTTAGGGCTTTATGTTTTGCAGTTATTATTATTATTTTTTTAAATTTATTACCTCTTCAGTCTTTTCTCTTGTTATGGGTCAGTTCAGATTTTCTATCTTAGTTTATGTTTGTTTAGGCAGGTAGCATGTTTCTAGAAATTTGTCTATTTCCTCTAGGTTCTCAAATTTATTGGAGTACAACTTTTTGTAGTATTCTGTTATAATCCCTTTTATTTCAGTTGAGTGTGTGGTAATGTCCCCATCTCCTTTCTTATTTAGGTTATTTGCTTCCTCACCTGTTTTCCTGGAGTAAATCCTACTTGGTCCTGATGTTGGAAACCTTGGTGGTATAGTGTGGTTAAGACCTATGGCTCCTAATCAAAAGGTCAGCAGTTTGTATCTACCAGGTACAGCTTGGAAACTTTGTAGGACTGTTCTCCTCTATCCTGTAGGGTTGCTATGATTAGGAATTGACTCAATGGCAATGGGTTGGTTGGTTGGTTAGCTGGTCATGATGTATGACTCTTTTAATATGCTGTTGGATTTTGTTTGTTAATATTTTACAGAGGATTTTTTGTGTCTGTATTCATGAGAAGTAGTATAGGCCTTTAGTTTTCTTGCAGTGTCTTTTTGGTTTCTTATCAGGGTTGTGTTTGCTTCCTAGAATGAATTAGTGAATTGTTCTTCCTTCCCTGTCTTTCAGAAGAATTTAAACACAATTGGTGTCAGTTCTTCTTTAAATGTTTGGTAGAATTCTGTAGTGAGGCTGTCTGGTCCAGGACTTTTATTTCATTGGGAAGTTTTTGATCACTGATTTGACCTCACCATTTGTTACGACTCTTTCTAGACTTTCTGTTTCTTCTTGAGTCCATTTGTGTAGGTTGTGTGCTTTTAAGAATGTGTCCTTTTTATGTAGGTTACACAGTTTGTTACCATACAGGTTTTCGTAATAGCCTGCCATAATTCTTTTTATTTCTATTGGATAGTTGTAATGTCTTGTCTTTCATCTCTTATGTTGGTTATTTGCATCTTTTGTCAGTCTGGCTAATAGATTATCAGTTTTATGTCTGACAATCTATTAAGTAACTTCTGGTTTTACTGACTCTCTTGTTTTTCCGTTTTACATTGTGTTTATTTCTTCTCTCAGTTTTGTTATTTTATTTCTTCTGTTAGGTTTAGGCTTAGGTGACTCTTCTCTTTCTATTTCATGGAGTCGGACTTTTACTTTTTGAATTGCTTTTTGATAAATTAGCAGTTCTTCATTTTATGACATGATTTATATCACATTGTCATGACATTTTTGGATACACAATGTTTATTTCTTATTACAATTCTTTATGGTTGGTAGAATGTTTTAGAGGTTTAATTCACTGAGAATTTTTTTTTAAATGTGCATATTTCATATTCTTACTTTTTCAGAATATTTGGCCAATTGATCATCTTGGAACACATGGTATTGCCAGGGCTAATCAACTACAGGGTTCTCCTTCCAGCAATGAACAGTGGATTAGTCTGTCTGTTCTTGCTATATATGTTATTTTTTCTGGGACTGTTTGCTTCACTTGAGTTAGTTTATTCTTTCCTGCTGACAGACAGAATCTGACATATACCTGCATTTTATGATCAGACATATGTTTAAGAGAAGAATAAATATCCGTGTGTGTTATTCTTTCCTAGCTATTAAAATCAATAGAAATTAAACAATTTTTATATTCATCCTAAGTTTGTATCTTTACAGCATTAATGGATCATGATCTACTTTGAAAGGATTACAACACTGAAAGCAATTCTTTTTTACTCTGCACACAGGGGATCATCATGAGTTGGAACAGATTCAATAGCAATTAACAATAACAATGAAGCCTCTTAGAAACTCAATTTGTTTCAATTGATTGTGTTGTTTTTTCTCAAATTGATATAATGATCAGTGAGTGACCCCTTACATTGGCCCCCTTGTCCTGCGGGGTTCTTGGAAATACTCATTGTTTTCAGAAACAATATATTCCTAGACCCATTGTTTTGTTTTTCTCAAGACAAGGAATCAATTACAACCCACTAGGTGTTGGTTCCTGTTAGTAAGGAAGAATATTAGAGATCAAATTCTTAGTACGCATGAGAGATACAAGCATAAAAGTGCTGCATCCTTTAATCACTCTTCATAGTGTTAGAGATGGAATTTTTTTTTTTTATTTTGAGTGGAAGCTCATCTTTTTAGTTTGTTTCATCTTAACTATTCTCTGCTTTTCTTACATTGTGGGTTTTATCAACCACTGAGATTTTTTTTTCCCTCTTTGAAGTCTGCCAGCCTCCTGAGTCAGGTTTAGTCCTTCCAGAGAAGTAGTTGTATTCATGCCCATGTTTTGGCGAGCTTGTCTTGTGTGTTTAAACACCTGCTGCTAAAGTTGGTGCAAGTGGGCTTGGACTTCTTGCAACAAAAGGCTGTAACAAAAACACAAGCTTGTTAGCCAAGGATGAGTATAGTGAATCTGACATGTGGGCTAGAGGCCAAGGTTCACTGAAATCTGAAAAAAAAAAAAAAAAAAAAAAAAATCTAAGGATAAAATGAAAAACATATTTACTTGTGTTTAGAAAAAGATGAATAAGGAATGGAGTTCTAATTGTGTAACACAAACACAGAAAAGAGAAAAACTGAACTAACAGAAAACAGAAAAACTGTCAAGGAATATTATTTTCAAATTTGAATAGGTACAACAATCCTGGATACAGAAGAACCAGAAATCTACAAGGAAGTACTTTATTTTAACTGAATTTAAGATTGATTAGGCTGTACAAATTATGTCTGGGGACACAAAGAAATGAGTAGACTACTAGCATTGACTTTGCAAAGTCCTGGAATACAAAGGAGACACTAAAAAGAAAACCATTGGTAGTTCTGATTTAGCTTTTTATTTGAAATGAGATAAATTTAGCAAATAATTAGGATGACATAGATTTTCGGTGATAACGATAGAAGATATTATTATAGGAATGGGTTGCGGATGCTTAGAAAAGGAAATTACACAAAGCACTGGCATGGGTTTAATAGTCACTAAGGCTGCTAACTGAAATGTTGACAGTTTGAACCTGCCAGCCTCTACTCTGACTTACAGGGTAGCTATGAGTCAGAATTGACTGGATGGCAACGAGTCAGGTGTGCTTTGGTAGCCGTGACGGAAGAGTCTTATGTCTCTGATTTCTTTTCACAGAGGTATGGATGACTGTTAGGGCAGATATTAAGCACTTGGATTTCAGCACGGTTCTTGGAAATATCTCTGATGACATTCTAATGAATAAGAAGGAGAACTTTGGTAGGATAATGGTAAAAAACAGGCATATTTGTAACTGGTTGAATAATTGTACCCAAGGGTATTGGGTATGGATTGATGTCTTGGAATACTTAATTGAAAAACTGGAAAAAAAGGTATCATCTAGAAATGTGAGAAAATAGTAAGGTCTAGTGCTTTATCTGTCAGTTTGTACCAGCACTGTGCAATAGAACTTTCTGCACTGATGGAAACACCTCATGTCTCTGCTGTCCAATACAGTAGTCACTAGCCACATGTGGCTATTGAACACTTAAAGTGTGGCTAGTGTAACTGAGACAGTGAGTTTTAAATGTTATTTAATTTCTGTCATTTTAAATAGGCATGTATGGCTAGTGGCTACCGTGTTGCACAGCACAACTGGGTACTTACCTCTAAATTTCTATGAAGCCTATGGAAAAAGAGTTTTTTAAAAAAGATAGGAATCAGCTCACTTCATGGAATCATAAAACTGTTTTATGAAAGGATCTTTGTGTCTTTTATAATTGCTTACAGATGAGAAAAATGTGGCCCAGAGGAGTTAAATGATTTGTTCAGAATCACACAGTGATCATCTAAACAAGGTCACAAGCTTCTTTCAGTCGTAGTCAGTGCATTTCTCGTGGATACCATTTTATAAACCAGGACCAAACCCACTGCCATCAAGTTGATTCTGACACACAGTGACAGTAGAGGACAGAGTAGACCTGCCACAGGGAGTTTCCAAGGAGTGCTTGGTGGATTTGAATTGTCATCTTTTTGGTTAGCAGCTGTGGCTCTTAACCAGTATGCCACAAGGGTTTCCAGACCATGTTATAGTGGGTTTATAAATGAGTGTTTGATTTTGACTTCCCCTGGCTGAAAAGCAAAAGTTTTTTATGTTAGGTAAAGATGGATAGTACCATATTTTAAGCCTGTAATACATGTGCTGTGGTGTTGTTATTTTTCGCCAACCACTCAGCCCTTCGTTCCTCTTGTCACTGAACTACGTCCCACATTCTGTGGGCATGTTATTCACGTTGAGTGAGTTATTCACTTGGGTGTGCCATTTGTGGAAAAATGTGATATTGTGAAGTCAGTGCATTGACAGTTTGTCAACAGGGATTCCTAAAAATGGAATTCTGAGATTCTGAGTCTTGATTGTGAAGGCTGAAGCTAGTTAACATTAGCTTCCAATGAATAAATGTGCATCTTTTTTGAGAAAACTATTTTTAGGTGCCTGAACTTCAGAGTTAATTTTCTGTGTTTTGTTTTCTGTATCCAATTTAAAAATATATTATTTAGGACTACAGCACTGTGCTAATGTATTTCTGAAAAAAAAAAAAGTGACCTGCTGCTGTGTAAAATTATAGCAAGAAATCAACAGGGAGAGAATTGGAACAATTAAAATCTTATGTTCACATAGGGAGGAAATGAAATCTGATTAATATTTGTAGGCTCTATCTGTAGGAAGGAATACAGACAGAACTATGTTTCACACATTATTTGAACCAAACTGAACTCATTATCTTTCCTCACTCCTCAAAGTACAGGAAGAATCCTCCTTCTAATATTGAGTTTAATTGGCATATATATGTCTGTATAATTTTCTTTAGAGTAAAACTCGACTGTCTTGATGACATTTTAAAGAAAAATCTGTTTATTGTGTTTCTCAGAGTGTAGGTGGGTGACGTAAAAAGGTAGTTTGCTCATAAGTGGCACTATGTTCCAGGGAGAAGAAAAACATAGCTATTCACTCTGATTGTTGGTAATTCAAACCCTCTTGCTTAACATATAGGTGTCTCAATCATTCTTGTAAGTAAATGGAGGGAAAGAGAGCTTTTTAGATAGTAACAGGACCTGAAATGCAGGATGGATGGGAAGATAGGGAAAGCAGTATGTGCCTGAGAGAAAGCATCACAACACGAGTGAGTCACTGGCGGAGTCTCCATATCTGATCAGTGGCTGTGGTGCTCCACCTCCACCTCGCTCTCTGGTTCCTTTTCCCTTTTGCGTCCATATATACACATATATCTTACATATACCACAGAAAAAAGACCTTAGAGACTATGTAGCCTGTTGCCCCCATTGTAAAGGAGAAACAGTCAAAGTGACTTTCTCACATTTGCACAGAATGTTAGGACAGAGTTGGGACCAGAACAGAGGTCTTGTAATTCCCACTTCTAGTTTTTCTATCTCTGCTGTTCTGCTTTTCTAGTTGTGCCTACCACAGAAGTTTGAAAATGGTGCTGTTCTTATATCCAACCATCTGATTAATAGAATAAGTACAATGCACGTGTTTCATTCCTGGGCTTGTGAGCATTTCTAGCCAAGTAGAAGAAAAGGTGTTTTAGGGAAAATGACTTATTTCCTTCAAACAAAACTGAAAAACATTTTGGTTATCATGTAGACTTTCCCCTTGATCTGCTCTTAAAAATATTTAAATGTTCACTGAACATAGAGTTAGAAACCCTGGTGACATGGTGGCTAAGAGTTATGGCTGCTAACTATAAGGCTGGCAGTTCAAATCCAGCAGGTGCTCCTTGGAAACCCTATGGGACATTTCTGTATCCTTTTGGGTCACTGTAAGTCAGACTCTATTTGACAGCAACAGGTGAAATGCAGAACATGGAACTTAGCTCTGTAAGGAGTTAGGAATTGAGATGTGGTATCTATGTTAGTGATGCTAATATATGCTGTGCTGCAGCGTCACTCCTGACCCCTTCCTCCCACAATGAACAGTTTGTTGTCATTAGCTGCCAGTGAATAAACCTGTGACTCATGAGCGTCTCGTGGACAGTGGGACAAATACTGCCCACTTCTGCTCTATCCCATGATGAGTTGCAGATTAGAATGTGGTAAGCCATACAGTTTTTACTGGCTGATTTTCAGAAATAGATTACAGGCTCCTCCTCTTAGCTAAGCTTCATCTGGCAGCTGTGCTGACAGCTTCAGTGTCATAGCAACATGCAGGTCTGTACTGATGGATCATTGCTGACTAGCTGTATATGAGGTGCGGTGGCCAGGAACTGGACCTGGACTCCCACATGGAAGGTGAGAATTATACCAACTGAATGACCCATGTCTCTTCCAAATATTTAAGTCTCAATCAGGTAAACTAACCTACTTTGGACATGTTGTCAAATAGGATCAGTCCCTAGAGAAGGACATCCTGCTTGGTAAAGTAGAGGGTCAGTGAGAAAGAGGACGACCCTTAATGAAAAGGATTGACCCAGTGGCTGCTCTTGGGTCAAGCATAACAATTGTGGGCAACTGCAGTACCAAGCAGTGTTGTGTTCTGTTGTATACAGTGTTGCTGTGAGTCTGAACTGACTTGACAGCACCTATCATAAACAGAAACAACCAAGCTGTCACCTCTTTAGAGTAGCCACCGTGTCTAATGCTGTGCACCTCGTCCACTTTAATCACATTAGATCACTCTGCGTCTCAGTCATCTAGTGCGGCTTTAGCAGAAATAGAATGTGTGGATGGCTTTAACAAAGAAAAATTTGTTCTCTCACAGTCACGAGTCAGATCCAACTTGACGGCACTTGGCTGGCACAGTCAAGTAGGCTATCCAAATTTAGGGACAGTCCAGTGGGCTAGAAGTCTAAATTCAGAGTGTCAGCTCTAGGGGAAGGCTTTCACTCTCTGTTGGCTCTGGAGAAAGATCCTTGTCCAGTCTTCTCTTGGACTTGGAGTTTCTCTGTGGAGGAACCATGAGTCCAAAGGGTATACTCTGCTCCTAGATTTTTTTTTTTTTTTTTGGTAGTATGAGGTTCCCAGCTCTCTGCTTGCTTCCCTGCTTTCCTTTTCTTTTGTCTCATACCCCAAGGAAACTCCCTTTATATTGGATCAGGGATGTGACTTCAGTAAGGGTGTTATAGTCCCAATCTAGTTCTCTTTTAACATAATCCTATCCTGCTCCTTTAACCACAGGCAGAGATTAGGATTTACCACATATAGGGCAGCTACACAATACTAGGAATCACGGCCCAGCTAAACTGCTACACAGTTTTTAGGGAACATAATTCAATCCATGACACTCTGCCTGCCTTTATTCATGGTACTGACCATTATCTGACTTTATCCTCTTTATTTACTTGTCTTTTGTGTATCCTTCTCAATAGACTATAAGTTCTGTGAAAATAAAGATCATATCTGTCTTATCCAAAGCATAGCATACATACTGCATGGTACTAAGGAGATTCTCAGTACATATTTATTGAATGAAAGAATTTGTTGTTCAATGGGCACACACCCGCTGTCAATTTGTTGTACTGTGGTGGCTTATGTGTTGCTGTGATATTGGAAGCTATGCTACTGGTATTTCAAATACCAACAGGATCACTCATAGTGGAAGGTTTCAGTAGAACTTCAAGACCAAGACAGACTAGGAAGAAAGGTATGGCACTGTACTTTTTTCTTTTTTATTATGACTGAGTGAAAATGTACATTCCCATATAAATTTACATGCCTACCTATATGCAGCTTCCACTGCTCTCCCTGCCCGGTGACAGCACACTATTCCTCTCTGCGCCATACATGTCTCATCCTCCCAACAGTCTCCTTTCCCCTCCTCTCCACCCACTCTCCTTCCTCCAGTCAGAGGTCAGCAGGACGATATCCTGTAGATGCATAGAACCGTAAAGTGCATCCAATATATGGTCACTCTGCATCTCTAAGTCCAATCCATTCGTGTCCGAAGAGTGGACCTTCATTATGATTTATGGGCAAGGTCAGCATCAGGGCCAGGGGCCATGCTGCCAGGGGAACCCCAAAGCCACCAGTACTTTTAGAAATTAACCAATAAGTACTATAGATCACAACAGAACACGTCATCAAGAGGGAGAAATCTCTAGAGGAAGACACTATATTTGGTGAAGTAGTGGAAGAAAGACCATTAGTGCTAAGGATTGATACAATAGTGTCAACGATGGACTTGAACGTGATGTCAGGATTGTCAGGACAATGCAGGAGCAGGCAATATTCTGTTGTGCATAAGGTTGCCATTAATTGGAGTCAACTTGCTTCCAGCTAACAGCACCCCTTTCTAAAAAATAAAATACACCAACTGCTACATGAAGATTAAGTGACATCCAGTCATTATGGAATAGAATCTAGTATACAGTAAGGATTTGATATACATTAATCCTCATCTTTTATAAGTTTAAATCTGTTAGATCTTAGAGAGGCCTCAGTTTTATGATTAGAACTGTTATCATTCATGAAATTGGGAGCCTGAAAATAAAATTAATTGTAAGGAATCTAGGATATTTATGATGACTGGAATAAATCTTAATGGTCCAGTCCAGTTCCCTGAATTTACAGTTCAGGAAGTACCATCTCTGAATGATTATATGACCAGCCCAGAGTTACAGTGCTGTTGCTGAGATTTTGTTAACCTTGGTCTGAAGTCTGGTCCAGTGTTTTTCCCATCCCATAAAGTAAATTCTTCTATCTCAGTCATATTCATATTTGTTCTCTATGATTGATTTCCCACCACAAAGTTAAGTACTGAGCTAGGCATGTAACATATGTTACCTCGTGTCCTCATGATAACCCTGCATCTTACCAGAGAGGAAACAGAAGTTTGTGGATTTTTGTCAATTTGCTCATGGTTATATAGTTAGTAAGTAGTAGAACCCCATTTGGAGTTTGAGTACATCTGACATTAAAGTGTGAACTTTTCTAGACACCCAGGTAGGGGACCTTACTGATAGGAGAGATTGATTGTAGAACTAGCAACCCATCACTTCCAGTAGCATAATCTGCCTGAAAATCTTCTTGCCCAAACATACTCCTTGTAACATTCTAGAAATCCCTCTTATAGACACTTCCATCTGAAGGAACCGTCTCCTTCTTTGGCCTGTCATTTGGCCTTGAGTTTTCCACAGGTATAATAATAACTACAGGTAGCCAGGCAGTATTGTGATTATTTTCCCCATAGGTAGACAGAGAAGGTACTATTCCAGGTCAGAGCTGGGCAAGACCATTATGAACATCCTGTAATTTTAGCTGCCTAAGATTACCTGTTTGAAATAACTTTTTTAAAAGTGTATGTCCTTCAAATTATAGAAGCCTGGAATTACAGATAGATTGTGAAGCCTGACAGATTTTTTTTCAGAAGGCCTGTGTTTGAAAGGTATGTTAGTTTTGATGATCCAACAAAAATGGTTGAGTATCCTATGAGGTAGTAAATGCAGGGCTTTTCATCGAGTCTAAGATGTGAATACATGTCCTTTAATTTCAGAAACCTTACTGTTCAGTGAGAGGAAGAGAATAAATGTATAAATTACATAGTTGGTATCTTAGTCACCTATGCCCGTGACACAAACAGCACAAGTAGATGGCTCTAACAGAGTTTATTCTCTCACGGTCTAGTAGTTTGGAAGTCCAAATTCAGAGCACTGGCTTCAGGGGAAGGCTTTTTTGCTCTGTTGGCTCTGGAGGAAGATTCTTGCCGTTAGTCTTTCCCTGGTTTCAGAGCATCTCAGAGCGGAAACCTCCAGTCCAAAGGATACACTCTGTTCCTGGTGTTAAACTTTCTCCATGATAATAAGTTCTCCATTCCCCTCCCAATCTCTTTTATGTCTCAAGAGATTGACTCAAGATACAACTTAATCTTATATATTGACTCCTGCTTTATTAACATAACTGCCTCTAATCCTGCCTCATTGGCATCATAAATGTAACCGGTGCTGTCAAGTCTATTCTAACCCTTAGCGACTCTAGAAGACAGAGTAGAACTACCCCGCAGGGTAGGGATTTCCAGTCCCTTTTCAGCCATTTGGTCAGCAGCTGGTTTACTTAACCGGTGTTCACCAGCTCCTGTAACATCGCAGATGTAGGATTCGTAATACAGGAAAATCACATCAGGTGGCAGAATGGTGGACAGGCATCACACAACAATGGAAATCATGGCCTAGCCAAATTGGCACACATTTTTTAGGGAACACGGTGAAGTTCATAATAGTTGAGAACTTTTGTATTAGTAGTGTGGGCAGATGGGCCTTTCTGTGACTAAAAATCTGTAGGCAAAGACCTTATTCAGGGAAAGTGTGCATTTAACTTAGCTTCCTCCCATCTGTGAGGGTTTGTTCACGCTGATGTTGAGTTTGCTTTAAGATCCAGGAAAATGTCCTCTTTGTTAGCATATCTTGCAAAGGAAGCTAATTAGTATAAATTCTTCTGGAATGGTGATATCAACCCGGGTATACAAAGGTGGTGATGTAGCAGAATTTCAGCTGCTTTCTAGAACACGACAACACTCTACCAGAATGAGAATGTCAGTGGCAGCCCACAACCTGTGGGAACCAAGGAACAAGGAAGAAGGTAAGCAGGCTGGATGAAAAATGTACCCTACTGAGGTTTTATGTGTGGGAGGAAGATGGAAAAAGAATGAATTCAGTTTTGCACATGCCAAATATGAGGATATCAGGTGAAGATACAGGCAGTTGGAAGCATAGGTCGTGATATAAAGATTTGGCATTCATTGTTCTGTAGTTTATCTGTTGAAACTTGGGAGTAAGATCATCCAGCACAAGTATGTGAGGTACGAAGAGGATAACTAAAGGCACAAACCTAAAGTGCATCAAAAGCCAAAGCCAAGTGCCATTAAAGTGCGTCGAAGTTTAATGTCATATATAAGAAAAATCAGTAGTGATGATACTGAATTAAGAGCAGGAGAACTAAAGAATGCTGTTCTGGAAATTAAGAGTGTTTGAGGAATGGTCAGAGGCCACAGAATTGTCATGCAGGGTGAGTGTTAAAAATAGACAATTATGGTTGGCATTTAGGGTGTTAATGATCACTTAAATGAATGTAGTTACTAGAGGATATCTAAGGGGTAAATTAAAAGGGACGGAGTGAATTCAATAAATATCAATACTTTAAGATTAATTTGCTTTTAGTAAAGTAGTAGAGGTATACATTTTAAAAATTTAATAATAAAAAGCACATTAGGTAAAACAGCCATGTGTCATTCTGAAACTCAGATTTTTTAGTGTTGGACTTCCTGAATTCATTTTCTAATATATTCTTACCTTTTTTATTTCTATTTCTTTGATTCTTTTAGTCTATTTTCTGGAAAATTCCTTGACTGAATTTTTAAACTGCTATTGCATTTGTGACATGGATTATCACATTTTAAATCTGCAAGACTTTTTTTGTTTTCCGAAAATTCATTTTCCATCGAATCCTGTTCTTTCTCTGCATACAATGTATTATTTTTCTTTCAGAGGAAGGAGGGATAAAGCTAGAAGTAAGAATACATAAAGAATACTTCTACACTTTGTTGAGAGAGAAGGGTCCTTTTCACTTACGCAAACTGACTTTTCATGGGCACCCACCACTAGTGTACCACATTTGTCCTGACATGGTGGAATATTAAGGGTATTTACAGATTAGATTCAAGGCAGGAATCCTGCTACAAAGATACATACTCATGCTCCATTTGGCATTCAAGCCAGTCTGAGATGCTTGGTAGTAAGCGTATCTACTAGGTACAGTGGGTTAGTTCACAAGGCACAGCTATTGTCAGAACCTAACTTGAGTACCAGTTAGAACAAAGTAGCCAGTGGGGTTGAGATCTAAGAATGTGATGACTTCATGTATCTGTTTATATGTCAAACAGAGCAGAAAACCAAAGTGAAAATCAGGGCAGAAATTCCTGTTTAAGTTATATTTGTTAAGTTCTAACTCCGTGCTGTAAAATTTCATAGGTATTTTCTCAGGTAATTTGCACACCTTCTTCAGTTAAGTAGTATTAGCACCACTTCTTGACAAGCAAACTGAAACTCAGAGAGTTAACTAGTCTTATCTATGTGATAGGAGAAAGTAGTATGGTAACCAGTGCCTTCTGATTTCTATACACCCAACTACTATTTAAGTTTTTTCCAAAAAAAGAAAAGGAAGAGAACCAAGAAAGTAAGTTGCAGAAAAGAAGAGGAAGATGCCCTGACTCCTATTTACGTATTACAATTTCTTGACTGTACGAGGACTGCCAGTTAAGTTCACAAACTTTGCAGGTGACTGCAGTGATATTCAGCAGTGAGATTTGTAGCACTTAAAACAGTCAAATTTGCGGTCTTTATTGTCAGGCCTCGTAAATTAGCGTATATCACAATTCTAATTTCTCTCCAGATTTTGCCATTTGGTCTTATGTAATCTGTTTGCTTTATTTATTTATTTTTTAATTGTGTTTTAGATGAAGGTTTACCAAGCAAATTAAAAATAAAACATTGTCATCAAATCAGTTCTGACTCATAGCCACACTATAGTACAGAGTAAAACTGCCCGGTAGAGTTTTCAAGGAGTGCCTGGTGGATTTGAACTGCTGACCTTTTGGTTAGCAGATGTAGCACTTAACCACTACGCCACCAGGCTTTCCATAGAGCAAGTTAGTTTTTCATTAAACAATACATGTAATGTTTTAGGACATTGGTTGCCAACTCCATGACATGTCAATACACTTCCCTTCTTGACCCTTAGTTACCTGTTACCAGTTTTTTTGTCCCTTCCTGCCATATCATCTTTGCCTTTTGGCTAGTGTGACCATTTTGCGTCTTTTTTTCCATGGGCCTGCCTGTTCTTTGACTGAATGGTGAACCTTAGGAGTGACTTTAGTACTGAGTTAAAAGAGTGCCCAGGGACCATGCTCTTGAGGTTTCTCCAGGCTCTGTCAGACCAGTAAGTCTGGCCTTTTTTTTGTATGTGTGAATTAGAATTTTGTTCTGCATTTTTTTCAGCTCTCTCCAGGACCCTCTATTGTGATACCTGCCAGAGCAGTTGGTGATGATAGTCAGCGTCTCTTAATTGTGCTAGATTTAGTCTGGTGGAGGCCGTAGTTGTGTTCCAGTAATCTTTCCTGTATGTGCTTGGTTTTCGTCAGTCTCCGCTGCTCCTGATGAGTTGAGACCAGCAGAGTATCTTAGATGGCGGCTCACAAGCTTTTAAAACTTTAGACACTATTCATGATTTACATTTTTTTTTTTTAAAAAAAACTTTGTAACTCTACTTATGTTTTCAAGTTGGGAAAGAGAAGATTACATCTCTGTTACTCTTTGCTTTTTTAACCTTCCACAGTTAGTAGGCTTTAATGTTTGCATTATTATAATGTAAGAAAAATAAAGTCATTGGTAGAAGATAGAAAAAATACAAATACAAATGAAAAATGACAGTTCCTCCAGTTTAGTGAGCATCATAATTTCCAGACTTCCTTTTGTACCTGGATAAACTTTAAGAGTAGAATCACAGCATTCTATACAGTTCAATAAAATTTCTGAGTATCTAATGTCATTAAATATAGATCTATACCAGTGTTTTTAATGACTGAAAAATACATTCCAACATAAGTGAATTTGTTTTTGTTCACCCAGCATTCATTAGCCACTCACAGAATTTTTTTTTTCATAACCCCAATAGATTTCCTTTTGTTTTTGCAATCCAACGTTCCTGATCTTATTTGCCTTCCAATGTTCCTGAGCATATTTGCCTTCCAAGTGGTGGTAGATTTGGCTTTGTCATTTCATAACTGCCAGTCTCACTAGGCACTGAACTGACCTGATAGAAATTGTTGGAATTGTTCAAAGAGAAGTAAATAGTTGGGTAGTACCTATTTTCAGCATGATACCTTACAGTGAAGATACCAGATAAGAACTGGTTAAAGGATAGACCAAGGATGCTGTGTGTGAAAAGCAAGGGTCACATCTTTATTGCTTTTCATATAAAAAAGGGAATAAAAAGGAAAGAAACTCAAGGACAGAGTGTAAATGAACTTGACTTGCTGACCCTTATGAAATTTGGGGTTTGAGCACTGAATCTTAAACAGCTTCAGAGAAGCACGGGGTCTAAAATTTAATAGATTGAAGTGGGATATTGGTAGATAAAACCTAAACTTTCTCATGCTTCTGTGTAACAAGAGATATCACTTCCAAAAATTTCAGGGGAATCTAAGAGGAAATTTTGCAGGAAAACAACATATGTGTAAGTAGTTAGAGATTGGTTATTCCTAACAGAAACGTGAATTCTTGGAATGATAATCATTATTCTTGCTTGAACTTCTCGAAGACATTTAAGAACAGCAGTCCTCAGTGTTGGGGAAGTGAAATGATGTAGTAGAAATCAAGTTAGCAGCCAGGAGATCTGATTGATCACTATTCCACATTGAGTTTCTGTGTGACCTTGCACAGGTGACTTGACCTCCTTGTGTCTTGCTGCCTTCATATACAAATTGGGCTGATGTTAATCTTTGCCTGGTCTACTCACAGACACGTTGTTGGGGATCAGATGATATAATGACATAATGACCTTGGAGACAGTTTAAAAAAGATAAAGGTCTGCAGATGGGAAGGGAAGCGGTAATCACGGAAGATTGTGATAGTTTTCATTTATGTGTTCAGTTAAATGCCTGATTTTCTTGTTCTGAGGATCCAAATTTTTAAATACCAGAATTGTTTTTCTTGCTAGGACTCTACAGTTGATTTGTCAATCCAAATAGGAAATTTGTCCAGATTTAGTTGTCATTTATTTACAAGATAGATTTTTTTTTGTAGTTCATTTGTAATATAGTTTGATGTCTAGAAAATTTTAACATCGAGGCAGTTAGACTACAACATAGGAGTGTTTTATTCAAAAATTTGACTTTATCATGGAAAAGATATAATTAGATAAAACACACCACCACCACTAACAACAAAAAGAAGCAAGCAAACAACTTGCTTGGCTAGTCCAAGGACTAGCTTATTTCTCTCCCTCTGCCATCCAAAAGACTACGTATTTTAAATAAGAGGAAAGGGTTTTAAAGAGACAACTGATATGTTTTTGCACTGAACATTGTCTCCTCTTTTCCTTTGTGCGAGTTTCGCATGAATAGGTTCCATGATGTTTTTAACTTCTGAAATTCTTGAAGGCGTTACTACTTTTTAGACCAAAACTTTACTTGTAAACTGCTTTCTCAAATACTGTTATGTCATGTAATTTTAAGCTGGAAGTGAAAATTAGTTCCAGTCAGTGACGTGGTCAATGAGTGCAACACGTTAAGGACTCTGAAATCGCATGAACAAACTTTCATGTCACTTTGCTGAACCTAGTCTTTTCTAGCATTTTTGTTCAAGTGAGGGAAATTACAGTTAGAATTTAGAGGTACTTCCATTCCATGAAGATCTATACACATTTTCTCCTTTCTTTTACCCCAGGACTTTGGGCGATAGATTACACAGGGAGTTGCAGAAAGAGAACACAAAAGCGTTGATGGTGCTGTGGAGAGCTCCGCATGGCACCTCAGTCATCCAGAAGTGTCGTTCCCCAATGTGAATAATTGTGCTTTTATTCTTTGGTAGTGTCTGTCGCAGATCAAAATATTCAGTGGTGTAATGGGAAAGCTTGATCTTGATTTTAGGCATTGGGTTACTCGGTGTAAGTGTGGGATGTCTCCCAGCCCCCACCCAAGAAATAAGCTTATAAAATTTTCACCAAGAATCAATAGATGCAGTTGGCTGGGGAAAGTCCATTCAGCATCTTTTGATGTTAGCTTTCAGAGAAGGGACAACCATTAATCTGTTTGTACCCTACTGTATAGGATCCTTTGTAAATGTCCATGTTTCCAGTGTCTAAAGGAAATTTAGAGAAGACAAATAAAACCTGCACATTCCTTTGCTGCTTAGGGATGCATTTGAATCTATGGAGTAACTGGCTGCAGTTTGTCTTCATTCCCCCTCCCTGATGACTTTTTTTGCTGATCCTTATCTGGAGCTGGGTGTCAGTCTTGAGACGTTATTTTTTTTTTAATTCAAAATTGTTATTACTATTATTTTTTATTGTGATTAAGTGAAAGTATGCAATCCAAATCAGATTTTCACATCCACCTTTCTGCAGATCCCTCTGCTCTCCCCACCTGGTGATAGCACTCTCCTCCTTTTCACTCTGTGTATCTAGTATCCTCTAAACAAGCATCCGTCGCCCCCCTCCACCCTCTTATCTCCCACCTAGAAAGAGACCATTAGGACAGTAAATGTGCAGAACCATAAAGTACACACACAGTCACACTGTGTCTCTGAGTCCAGTCTGTTCTTGTCTGAAGAATTGACTTATTACTGGTTTCCGATCAGGGACAGCAGCAGGTCTAGAGACCATGTTCCTAAGGGATCCTCCAGGCTATTGGACCATCAATTCAAGTCTTTTAGTAGAGGTTTTGGGATGCACACCTTTTTTTCTCGTGTTGCTTCAGGGACTCTACACTGTGTCCCCTGCCATGGCTGTCTTTGGTGGTGGCTAGGTGCCGTCTGGTTCTTCTGGTCTCCTGTTGATACAGTTGACCATTCATATGGGTTCTTCTGTCTCCTGGGTTTTTTTCCCCTCACACCTTTGTTGTTTTCAATGATCGCCTGTTCCAAATGAGTTGGGACCATTGGGTGTACCTCAAATGGTGATTTGCTAGCTTTTTAGACCCCAGACACTACTCACCAATGTGCAGTTCAGAGGACTCTCTTAGCAATAGATTAGATATACCAGTTGGCCTCAATGTCCCCTGAATACATGGTCTCTAGACCCCCATTCCTGCTGCTCTGTCCTTTGAAATATTAGGTTGAGTTAAGAAAACTTTTATGGTGAAGTCCAGTTAAGTTGATCTACTGTCTACTGTGTGCTTTCACCTAACCAAATTTCTGTTGACTGTCTATAAACATCTCTTTTCCTCCCTCCCCACCCTTGTAACCATCAAAGAGTCTTTTCTTCTGCGCATAAGTCTATTTTAAGTCCTATAGCAGAGGCCTAATATAATATTTGTCCTTTTTTTGCTGACTGATTCCACTCAGCATAATGGGAAGACTGAGTGTTTTATTTTAAACAAACCTTTCTCTTAGTGTTGATATCCTCTTTTAGTATTATTAATTTAGCAACCCTTTGTCTCTGCTCCACTTTACCAAACATGTCTTTCTAGTTATGAGGATCTAAAGGGAGTAGTGGGCATGGCGGTAGGAAGACCTCAGTCCTCCACATTCATTAGAAGTTGTATCTGTTTGGATGCACTGACATTCACTTAATATTTGGACACGTAAGGTTGATCCAGATTCTATGCTCTGGCAGATACTGTAATAGCCTTGAAAATTACTTGGATTTGTTGGTAAACCTCCACAGCTTTTAATATCTGAAAGCCCAGATTGTACTTACTTTATTGGATAGTAAGTGGAGAGGACAATAAGAAAACTCGAGTTCATAGTTCTGCTTTCTCCAGCTATTTCCAGTCATGCTGATCACAGCCTTGTTATCTCCTGCTGCTTTCTCCTCTGCCTTTCTCCAGCCAGCTCAGCCTTTTCATACCGAAAGTAGCTCCAGACAAGCTGAAGTAGCTTTATGAAGTGGTTTGCCTTGATCTAGATCTTATTAACCTGTATGTAAGGAGCCCTGGTGACACAAAGGTTAAGCATTCTACTGCTAATTGAAGGTTGGCAGTTTGAACTCACCTGGTAGCTTCGTGGAAGAAAGACCTGCCAATCTGTAAAGATTACAGCCAAGAAAAGCCCATGGAGCAGTTCTATCCAGTCACAAGGTCACTATGAATCAGGATCAGTTTAGGTACTTAACAACCACAACCAACTTTATGTTGGTCACTGAAAGTATTTTTCTATAAACCATAGTCAATTTTAAGTGAAATCATGGAAGAGAAGTTGAAAATTGAAGAGGAGCTAGAAGATGCTAAGGACAAACATCTCAGGACCTTTAGTTCACTTTTACAATTTCATCTCACATGTTTAGTAACCATTAGCAGATTTATCTCTTCCTGACAGATGTAAACCCCTTTATTGGAAAGGAGCTAGCAAGCAGTTATCCAGAAACATCAATTGGTCCCAACTCACTTGGAGCAGAGGTGAATGAAGGGCTTCAAGAAATAAGGAAAATAGGAGACCAAGAGACAGGGTCACATAGTCCAGAGACTGCATCAGCATGAGACCAGAACTGGATAGTGCCTATGCTAGCTAACTAAGGTATAAATGAGCAATAATAGATAAGTTAATTGATTACCCTGAAGTTTGCATATGTATGAAGAGAATGTGTTCTTGGTGTCCTAGAATTGTTTTGTTCTATCTGCAAGTTACATTTTATATATCTGGTACTCTAGTGCCATTTGTAAATATTTTCCCTAGATTAGTTCTGGCTTGTTTGGTGTGTATTTTGATTTTTTCCTAGAATTATTATTTAAAAAAATATTTTATTGTGTTTTTAAGTTGAAGTGTACAGTCCAAGTCAATTTGTATTACAAAAACTTATACACATTGGTGTATAATTTTAGTTGCTCACCCCACACTATGACAGCACACACCTTCTTTCCACCCTGTATTTTCTGTGTCCGTCCAATCAGCTCCTGTCCCCCTCTGCCCTCTCATCTTGCCTCCAGACAGGAGCTGTACAGTTAGCCTCATGAAGTACAGGAAGTACACTCTTCACTAGTATCATTTTATTTCTTATAGTACAGTTCAATCTTTGTCTGAAGTGCTGGCTTTGGGGATGGTTTCAGTTCTGGGCTGATAGAGCGTCTGAGGGCCATGTCTTCCAGAGACCCTCCAGTCTGTCAGACCATCAAGTCTGGTCTTTTAAGAGTTTGAGTTCTGTACCCGGTGTTTCTCCTACATAACAGGGGCTCTTTTTTTGTGTTCCCTGTCAGAGCAGTCATTGGTGGTGGTGAGGTACCATTTGGTTCTTCTGATCTCATGCTGATAGAGTCTCTGGATTATGTGGCCCTTTCTGTCTCTTGGTCTCATATTTTCCTTATTATTATTATTTTTTGATGTGCTTCATTTGCTTCTGCTGCAAGTGAGTTAGGACCAATTGATGCTTCTGATATAGCTGCTTGCTAGCTTTTAAGACCAAGATGCCACTCATCAAAGTGGAATGGAAAACATTTTTTAAAAAGACTTTGTTAGGCCAGTTGACCTAAATGTCCCCTGAAATCGTGGTCCTCAGACCCTTGTCCATGCTTCTCTGTCTTTCAAAGTGTTTGATTATATTTAGGAAATGTCTTAGCTTTTGGTTTATCCCAGTTGTGCAGACTTCTCCTCTATTGTGTATTGTCCCTCTCTTCACCTAATTTAATTCTTACCTACTATCTAATTAATGAAAAGCCCTCTGCCTTCCTACACGTGTAACCATAAAATATTTTTATGTGTTTAAATTTTTTACTTGAGTCCTTTTAATAGTGGTCTTGTACAGTACTTGTGCTTTTGCAACTAATTTCGCTCAGCTTAATGCCTTCCAGATTTCTCCATGTTACAATATGCTTCCCGAATTTGTTGTTCTTTGTCGTTGCACAGTATTCCTTTGTGTGTATATACCATAGTTAGTTTATCTGTTTATCCACTGAGTGTGTGTAGGTTGATACTATATGTTTCCTAGAGTTATTAAGGCAGATTTGAACTAGAGTTAATTGTAGAATAGATGTGTCTCGGAAATAAACAGAATGAGGGGGTTATAATCACATCCCTTTCTCCAGAACAGCTAATGTTTTTTGCTCATGTTTTTTCTGTCACTTACCTACATACATTATATTTTATATATTTGTATATTTTGTATAATTGCTATCATAATAACTGTACTCTTTCTGTGACCTACTTTTTCTTTTATGTTATTACATTCTCTGGAATTTCTCAAGACTAAATTCTAATGGATGAATAAGTCTTTCAAATTTCAAAAATTTGAAAATGGCAATTCCAATTTTTTTGACCATCCTTCACGTTAAGATACTTTATTTTTTGCTTGGTATGCATATATGTGCACACACATATACACATAGATATTTATGTGGAAATAAAGATCTTAAGACAGTTTTTATCCTCACCAGGTGCAGTGTACTTTGACATTTTCCATTACATTTTATTGTTTCACACATTTTTTATTTAAAAAAAAAATTACAGCTTTGACCACCTAAAATGAATTTATCACTTATGTGTTGCAGCCTGTGGTTTGCAAAACACTTTTCTAGCCCTTCATATCCTACAGTTTATTCTCTTATTGTTGGGCATTTTTGTTGTTTTTTGCCCTCCCTTTTCCTAATCGTCTCAGGCTGGGTTCTCTTAACCAACATACTAATATTTTCTTATCTCTGTTTCTTTTTTTTTTATTATTATCACAGAACACATGGCACCAAACAATTCATGTACTTAGTAGTTTGCTTTTGCTGAATTATCATGAAGAATGAAATTGTTACATCAAAGAGCAAAAGAAATTATGGCTCTGTGTACTTATACTTTAGTAGATAATAAATTCTTCTATCAGAAGATGGAATCTGTAACCATAGAGTTTCAGGCAGTTCTGAATGAGAGGTGATAAGAAGACACACAATATACCAAACCAAACCATCGCTGTCTAGTTGATTCCAGCTCATAGACACCCTGTAGGATGGAATAGGACTGCCCACAGGGTTGCCAAGGCTGTGACTGTCACATCTTCCTTCTGTGGGGTAGCTAATGGATTTAAAGGTCTGACCTTTCAGTTAGCAGCCAAGTGCCTAACCACTGTACCACCAGGACTCCTCTCATACAGCATACCAAACCAAAACACCAGACTTCCTGCCATAGAGTCAGTTCTGGCTTGTAGTGACCCCTGTGTGGTTTCCAAGGCTGTAAATTGTTAACGGAAGCACATCTGTCTCCTAAGGAGCCTCTGATTTCAAACTGATGACCTTTTGGTTAGCAGTCCATTGCATTAACCTTCATGACACTAGGGCTTCTTTATATATAGCATAAAAATGTCTTTATTCACAAATATATATTAAACATCTACTAAGAGTGAGGCTACAACCTATCTGCTAGTTTGTCATACTGTGGTGGCTTACGTGTTGCTGTGATGTTGGAAATTATGCCACTTGTATTTCGAATATCAGCAGGGTCACCCATGATGGACAGGTTTCAGTGGGATTCCAGACTAAAACAGACAGTGGAAGACCTGGTCATCTATTTCTGGAACTTCATCAGTGAAGATCTTGTGGATCACAATAGAATATTTTCTGACTTGTTTGCTTTGGACTTGACTTCAGGGGACAGATAATTAAAAAAGCAATGTTCTGATGACAGTTGGAATATCCTATTTGTTCAGTTGTTCTGTTAAACATGTAATTGTAGTGAAGATCAGAAATAGGACCTGAAATGGTGTGTTAGTGAATTTCAGTTGTTTCTTGAAGGGGAGATGTGAAGATTGAGATCAGGATTTTGAGGTGTCTGGTCTAGGGCCTGGCATACACTATCATTTTCATTGCTGAGCAGAAAAAATAGGTACATAACTGCATGCAAAATGTCTTTGTTTTCACTGCTAATTGTTTCTTTTCTCTTTTTTCTTTAGATCTGGATTTCCTTATGGTTATTGTCTGGTTCCATTTTCTCACCCACTAGCTCCTCAAAATTAAAGTATATAAACTTTTGTTCTTGTTGCCCTAGAAATGCCACAGGAACCCTAGAGAACTAATCTCAATGAGATTTGTACAGTGAAGTTCACTGCAGTATTGTTTGTTATTAAAAAAATTGAAATAACCTTAAAAATTAGAGGAAAAGACAAAGAAAATGTGGCATATTCCTGTGATGGATTATTGCACAGTGGGTAAGAGAAATGAAACAAGTTTACATATGCAGTGAATGTGTCTCTAAAGCAGTAAGTGATAATCTCAAATTGCTGAATTATGGAAAAGTAAATTCTTATCTATTAAATATAGCACATGAAATTTTATAATTGCATTATTATGAATAATAATATTCTTGAATTAGGATAAACTATATTACATAAAGTATGAAGATTGTATGGAAAGAAACATTAAATTCATGATAGAAATTGCTTGTGAATTTCTCTGTGGAACAGAACTGAGTTTGAAATGGAGGTGATGTCAATTTTATCTTTTAATTTTTTTGCTTTTTAAATAAAAGTGACTTATAATCACCCAAGCAAACATTCAGAGTAAGAGACAAACATTATAATGGTAACATGAACACCCCCAACCTTTTTTGTCAGTGCCCCCATTTCTAACAGTATTATTATTTTTCTGATTCCATGGGCTCAAAGAATTTTATTTTTATTGTGATTAAATGAAAGTTTACAGTCCAAGTTAATTTGCCATATAAAATGCCAAGCACACACCTGTATGGAACTCTGTCTTCTCCTCTCACCCTGTGGCAGTACATTCCTCCTTTCTACTCTGTATACTCTGGTATTCATTCACTCAACACTTGTTCCCTCTTCTACCCCCCCACCTCTAGAGTAAAAAAATTGAGAATGATTTATTATTTCCTTTGGTTTTATTACCCACATCACTCTTTTATGCAGGTGTGTTGCTTTCTTTAAAATGTACATTAGATCTGGCCCTTGTCTTATTTTCTAATATCACTATTCTAATTCACAAACTTCTCGCCAATGTCAGTTCGTCTCTTCATAGGAAGCAGCATATTCAAGCTGAGTAGCTAAGAAAAATTTAATAAAGGGACATTTTATAAGTACATGGACATAGCTTATGAAGAGGAACAGGGACTTATATAGAATTATAGTAAGTTGAATAGTGACCCCGCTCTCCCCCAAATAAGAACAACATAATGTGCACCTCAAACATATGAGCTGTGACCTTATTAGGAAAGAAGATTTTGGAATATGTAATTAAGTTAAAGATTTCAAGATGAGACCATCCTGCATTAGGGTGGTCTCTGTATCTGGCGGCAAGTGCCCTTATAAAGAGGGAAAGGGAGAAGTAGTATAGAACAGGCAGCTGTCTGAAAACGGAGGCAGAGATTGGAGTTCTGGCCACAAGCCAAAAAAATCCTGAAACTACTAGAACCTGGAAGAAACAGGGAAGAATTCTTCTCTAGGACCTTCAGAAGGAGCATGGCCTTGCCCATGTCTTAATGTTGGACTTGTGGCCTCCAAAACTGTGTGAGAGAGAAAAATGTTCCGTTGTTTTAAGGTCCCTACTTTGTGATATTTTGCTATGGTAACCCTAGTAACTTCTTCAGATTTTAGTACCCACAGGTTGGGTGCAGCTCTAACAGATACCTAAAAATCTAGAAATAGCTTTGGAATTAAGTAATGGATAAGTATGGAAAGAATTTTGAGGTTGCCATGAGTCAGATCTGACTCGATGGCACTTGGCTTTTGGCAAAGAAAAAGTGTAGATTGCCTTGAACAGATGGTTGATACAAATATGGATGTTAAAAAGGCAGTTCTTATGAGGGCTCAGAAGGAAATGAAGTGCAAGGTAGACAGCTTTTCTTGTCTTAGAGAATATGTATATTATCACAGAATGTTGTTAGAAATATGAATGTTAAAGTTGCTTCTAATGAATTTTCAGAAGTAAATGGACTGTGTTATTGGAAACTGGAAGAAAGGTGATCCTTGTTATAAATTAGCAGAAAACCTTGTTGAATTGTCATTCTGCTGTTGGATAGGAAGCAGAACTTGTTAAGTGATGAACTTGGATAGTCAGCTGAGGAAATTTACAAAGTTTTGAAGATGTGGCCTTGTTTCTTCTTGCAAGAGGAAAGATACATTGATGAAGAAACTAATAATTAGAAAGGAATTGGTACTTGGTAAGTTGAGAGGATCTTAGCCTATCTGGATTTCAGAGGATGCTAATATGAAAGAAAGGAAGGAAAGAGGAATGGAAGAAGGGAGAGAGGGAATGAGGGAGGGAGGAAGAACTTCTAGAATAACCTTCTATGGAGAGATGACTAAAGGTGTGTCTATAAAACCTTTTGCTGCATTCAGGAAGAGAGATGAGGTTACCCAGGAAGGATTTATGGAAAACCCTATTGTCTAATAGCTTGGACTGTGACATACACAGAAGACTGACACGGTTTTTGCGAATGTTATATCAACAGAAACACTGCCAACTTTAGCTGAAGGGAGTAGAGGCAGGAAGAAATGAAGGAAGGCTGTTGAACTTTGTGATTCTATAATCAGGACATGGGATGATAGAGCTCCTCAGCTGCAAAAATGTGCTATCCTTAAAGAAAAAAAGATGAAGGCCAATGATGCAGTGGCCATTAGAAGTCTCAGTGGCTCAGAGGATGAAAGATTAAGCTAGAGAGGACTATCTTATCCCTTAGGCATTGAAACCTATTGGAATTTTCCCTACTGGATGTTGAACTCGGTTGAAAAGAGTGACGTCTTTATTCCTTCTAATTTCTCCCTTTTTGAATGGAAATATCTGTGCTTGTCCGTTGTGTTTGGAATCAGAAAACTTATTTTATGGCTTTACAAGTCTAAGATGGACAGAAATTTTATCCTAGGATGTATCATACCCAGATTCTTATTCATGCCTGATTTGTTGTTGTTGTATTTGTTCTTAGGTGCCATCGAATTGGTTCTATTCATAGCGACCCTATGAATAACAGAGCAAAACACTGCCTGGTCTTGCACCATGTCCACAATCATTTCTATGCTTAAACCCATTGTTGCAGCCACTGTGTCAGTCCGTCATGTCAAGGGTCTTCTGCTTTTTCCCTGACTCTCCACTCTACCAAGCTTGATGTCCTTCTCCAGGAGCTGGTCCTTCCTGACAACGTGTCCGAAGTATGTAAGATACAGTCTTGCCATTTTTGCTTCCAAGGAGCACTCTGGTTGTATTTTTTCCAGAACAGATCTGTTTGTTCTTTTGGTGGTCCGTGGTACATTCACTATTCTTCTCCAACACATTTCAAAGGCATCAATTCTTCTTCTGTCATCTTTGTTCACTGTCTGACTTTTACATGCATATGATGCAGTTGAGAATATCATGGCTTGGGTCTGGTGTACCTTAGTCTTCAAGGTGACTTCTTTAATTTTCAATATTTGAAAGAAGTCCTTGGCAGCAGATTTTCCCAATGCAAGGTGTCTTTTGATTTCTTGACTGCTGCTTCCATGGGCATTGTTGTAGTCAGCTGATACTGCGCTAACAGAAATACCACAAAGTGGATGGCTTTAACAAAGGAAAGTTATTCTTACACAGTCCGGTAGACTACAAGTCCATGTCAGGATGGCTGCTCCAGGGGAAGGTTTTCCCTCTTTTTGACTCTGGAGGAAAGTTCTTCTGTTGTGTCGGTCTTTGTTCAGGGAGCACCTTGGCACAGGAACCTCAGGTTTGAAGGATGTGTTCATCTGCTGGTGCTGCTTGAAGGTTTGAGGTTCCCAATTCTCAGCTTGCTTCTCTCTCTTATTATCTTCCATAGGATGAAAGGATAAAAGATGGTGCAAGCAACACTCCAGGGAAGCTCCCTTAGCAACGGTGTGGCAGTCCTACCCTAAATCCTCTTTTAACATAATCATCCTATCTAATAGCCACAGGCAGATAGTAAGATTTGCAGCATCACCAAATCACAAAATGGAAGGCAATCACAGAATACAGGGAATCCTGGCCCAGCCAAATTACTACACATATTTTTGAGGGGGACACAATTCAGTCCATGACAGGCATTAACTGTGGGCGGAAGTAAGATGAAATCCTTGGTAACTTCAATCCTTTCTCTGTGTATGATGGTGTTGCTTACTGGTCCAGTTGTGAGGATTTTTGTATTCTTAATGTTGAGGTGCAATCCATACTGAAGGCTGTAGTCCTTGATCTGCATCAGTAAGTGTTTCATAGCTTCTTCACTTCCAGCAAGTAAGGTGGTGTGGTCTGTGCAACACAGGTTGTTAAATGAGTTGTCCTCCAATCCTGATGCTTTGTTTTTCTTCTTATATTCCTTTCCTGACTTTAAACCCTACAGTATCCCCTTGTTCTGTTTGCAAGACTGCCTCTTCTTCCGTATACAGATTCTTTAAGAGGACAGTTAGATGTTCTGGAATTCCCATTCTCTGCAATGTTAACCATAAATTAGTATGATGGGGGACAGAAAAGACTGCAGTAGAGTGGGGTGTGGGTCTGGGGGATTAAATGGAAACATCTAGCATGCTATTTTGTCTTCTTATATCTGGATTTCTGAAAACTTAGGCATAGGCTGTATAACCAAAAAGTTAGGTTAAGAAAAGTGAGATTTATTATTAAAATGAAAAATGTATGAGGGATTTGAATGTCCTATTTCTGCTTTTCTTGGATTTATAAGCACCAGCTTCTTTCTAATTGTATACATCAGCTTCTTTCTATCTGTGTAATCTTGAGCAAGATGTTTAACTTCTGTGTTTTTGTTTTCTTATCTGTACAGTGGCTATAAAAATGGTTTTGTTTTTTTTTTAAGGATTTGATTTAAATAATTTATGTGCATGGTATATAAGTGTCCATTGCATGTTGGTATTTATTCTTTATTGTTATGATAAGTTTTCTCTGAGTGCAAGACAATCAAGCTGCTAGTAGTGTACTGTTCCAGTGAGACATTACCAGTTATGGCACATACAGGAAGGAAGGTAGAGTATCAAGGAGCAGGTCCATTGTTAACTTGCAACACTCTGTCCTTTTTATTTATCCAGTTCTCCACTGTCTTCAAATTGTAGCCAACAATACAAAACAAACAAACAAACAAAAAACCTCTTCATCTTTTCTAAATTTTGGAGCCCAAAAGAGCTTTATTGTCTCTGAATTCCTGTAGTATTTCTTTTAGAAGCCAAGTAGTAGATTATGTGGTTGCAGACTACTTTATATAGGCCTTCTCTTATACAAAAAATATATATTGTCTGTCTGCCCAGCTGTATCTACTAGCGTTTTGAAGATAATCTTTTTCTTTTTTTAATTCTTGGAAATGCCTTTAAGCTATCCATCTATCTTTCTTTCCTTTATTCTTTCCTTTCTTCCCTCCTTCTCCACTTCGTTTCTTCACCTTATCAATGAAGCTTCATTAATTTATTGAGAACTTACCGGGCAATATGCTATCTGATGTAGAAGTGCACAGAGATGGAAAAGGCATGGATCCTGCCCTGATAAAGCATATAGTTGGGGAAATAAAACACATGAGTAGATTAAATATAACTGTAAGTATTGCATGTGTACGATACAGAAAAACAGTAAGGATATTAGAAAAACACAGTGCTCAAAGTCCCCCGAATATTTAGACCTTAGTAAGATAAGATTTATCTTTGGAGACTAAAATGTGTTTGACCCAAGCCATACTCTTTTCAGTCTCCTCCTATGTATGTGAAAGTTGGACAATGAAAAAAGAAGGCAGAAGAAGAAGTGATGTGTTCAAACCATGATTTTGGTAAGGAATATTGAATATACTGTGAATGACTGGAAGAACGAACAAATCAGTTTCAGAAGAAATAACAACCAGAATATTCCGTAGTAGAAGTGAGGACAGCAAGACTTTGGCTCACTTACTTTGGGCACGTCATCAGGAAAGATCAGTCACTAGAAAAGGATATTGTGGTTAGTAATGAATAGGGTCAGTGAAAATGATTGAAATCCTTGATGAGATGGATTGATACAGTAACTACAACAGTAGACTCAGATGTGTCAATAATCACGAACATGGTACAAGATAGGGCAACATTTTTTTCTGTCATGCATAGATCACCAGGAGTGGAGCAAACTTGCTGGGAACTCACAAAAAGAAGACAAGCTAAGCTTTGAAGAATGGTAAGACTTTAGGGAGGAAACTTACATGAATAGCAAGAACTCAGAGGTGAGAGGATGCCCTCACTGCTGACCAGCTGGGGAGTGATACCATAAAGGCAAGGAAAGCTGGGATCTACCATGACTGCTCTGGGGCTGCGAGTGTGTATGTTGCAGTGAGGTTACTTTAGAGTACCAGTTAGAGATTTCTTTTTTTTATTATGATTGAATGAAAATGTACATTCCCATATAAATTTTCAGACTCACCTGTATGCAGCTCCCACTGCTCTCCCTGCCTGATGACAGCACACTTTTCCTCTCTGCTCCATACATGTCCTATCCTCTCAACAGTCTCCTGTCTCCTCCTTTCCACACACTCCCCTTCCTCTAGCAAGAGGTCAGCAGGATGACATCCTATAGATGCAAAGAACCATAAAGTGCCCATAAGATATGGTCACTCTGTGTTGCCAAGTCCAGTCCATTGCTGTCCGAAGAGCTGAACTTCATTATGATTTATGGACAGGGGAAGCATCAGGGCCAGGGGCCATGCTCCCAGGGGAACCCCGAAGCCCCTGGACAATCAACTGTGGTCTTTTAGTGGAGATCTCCGGGTGCACCTGTATTTGTTCTTGTGTTGCCAGTGAGACTCTGTCAGCTCCATCGTGACTATCACTGGTGGTAGCTAGGCATCATCTAGTTCCGGTCACGAGTCGATGCAGACACCCAATTATGTGGGTTTCTCTATCTTCTGGGTTCTCTTTCCCCCATGTCGTCTGGTCCTCAGTGATCATCGTTTCTGCTGAGTTGGGACACTTTGCTGTACCCTCAGATGGCAGCTTGGCGGCTTTGAAGACCCCAGATGCCACTCACCAGTGTGGGGTGTGGAGAGACCTCATTAGAAAAATGCTAATTGTGCCAATTGACCTTGATTTCGCCTGAGCACATGGTCCCCAGTCCCTTGCCCCAGTTAGAGATTTCTTGAGGGCCTTTTTTGGCAGTGATCTGTTTATTGCAGCTGTCTAGATAATTGTCTTCTAGTATTGAGCTGTTTCTAATAATACTTATTTATGTCTCTTACAAAGTCTTAGTCTTTTGAAGTCATGATTAGAATACAGAGTTGGCAGCAGTGGAAGTCTTTATATGGATTTAATGACATTAAGAAGTGTAGCCCAGAAATTATTACAGGTATCACATTTTAAGTAAAATTTATACTCTTCATCTCTCTTTGAAAAAAATCTATATTAAGAGTTTTATGGATCCAGAATTAATGATATGATAACTGTCAGTAGGAAAAAAAATTAATCACATCTCCACAATTAAATAAGAAGACAGCAGAGGAAGAAACAGTGAACAGTTGGCATTTTTTAGGCAGCCATTCTGAGACTTTCTTGAATTACTGCATGTAATACACAACATAAAATATATATGCAACTGTGAGCAACATGGGCACAGTTAGGACCAACTTTATGGCCTGGGTGCGGGGCTTGTAAGCCTGTGAAAGAGTGAATGTTAACAGCCAAAAATGGATGGAATGCATGATGTCAGATCCTTGAAAACAATGGATCTGGCCCTCTGAATCTGATCCTTGTATCCTTTCCTGGACCTGTGTGTTTTCCTCCTTGAGTGGTAAGCTCACATGAGGAAGTGGCCTTTGTTAATACTGTGTAGATAAGCAGGCACAAGTTTGCTTTGTGAGGGACTTCCCAACCCTATTCAGATCAAAGCTCGTTTGCTGCACATGTGCATACTCTGTTTACTAAATAAAAATGAGCTGCATGATGCCAAGGCAGAGCTGGGGCATCAGAGTTACCGCTCTCCTCCTCCCACCCGAGTCTCAGTGTGGCATTTTTCATTGACACTGATCACCCATGGGCAATGCAGACCCACAGACACAACATGCAACCAAGAGCGAAAATTTATTAGATAATGCCTGCTGATAGTACTAAAGCGGTGGTATTTCACTGGTACAATTCTTACCTTCGTGTGGGAGACCTAGGTTTAATTTCTGACCACAGCATCTCATGGGAAGTTCCCACTTAGATATCAGTGAAGGTTTGTGTTTTGCTGTGATGCCAGACAGGTTTCAGCAGAGCTTTCAGACTCTGATGGACTAGGAGGAAAGGCCTGACTCAGAACAAAATATTGTCTCATCAACAACTGCTTGTGAGGATAACACAGGACAGGGCAGTGTTTTGTTTTGTTGTGAATGGGGTCGCCAGGATCTGGGGCTGACCTGATGGCAGTCAACAATAGAACAGCAATGTTCACAATATTAAGAATGGGCATTTATTGACTATCTAGTGTGTGTTGACCACTGTGTTAGGTGCTTTACGTATATAATAGCCAAAAGCCAAGTGCTGTTGAGTTGGATCTGACTGATAATAGCATCCAGTTAATTGTTGAGACAGTGTAACTTTAGATAAAATTTCATTGAGGAATGAAGTAAAGGTCAGGAATTATAGGCAACTCTTTCGAGAAGTTTGGCCATGAGTAAAAAAAAGAACAAAAAATCATAGAAGGAGGAATCAGCGCATGAAATGGTGTAAGTTATTTTCATTTTACTTTTTATCTGATAAAGTAGAATTACAGAGTTTATGTGACCCAACCAATACCAGCCTTATTTGTTTCAAGCAGTGCTAGATCCCAGTGATGAGACCAGCTTTTTCATTCTGGAAAGGTTTGACCAAGAAAATCTGTGCTGTACTTCTGTGACAAGTCTGTAGAATGAGGGTATGTTGTTCTTGGGACTGAGGTCAGAGAGAAGATGTCTCTATTCTCATTTCTGAGTTATATAGCCAATGGAAGAGTGTTGTAACCTCAGGAGCAACAGCAACATTTATGAGGTACTTACTATTATTTCAGATGCTAAGCTAATGTATCATCTTCTTTTATCTTTAGAGTACTATAAGGTATATAATACTATTGTCTGCATTTTAAAGATGATGAAATTCAAACTGAGGGAAGTAAAGTAACTTTTCACAGGTTATATTCCTACTAACATTGGGTTCAAGGAGCCCTGGTGGCACAGTAGTTAAATTCTGAGCAGCTAATCCAGTGGTTAGGAGTTTGAATCCATCAATGATTTGTTGGACACACTTTGGAGCAGTTTTCTTCTGCTGGTGACGTAGTAGTTAAGTGCTGTGTTTGCTAACCTAAGGGTTGCCAGTTCAAATCTGCCAGGCACTCCTTGGAAATTCTACAGAGCAACTCCTATAGGGTTGCTATTGATGGTGGGTGTAGGGGCTTAGCAAGGGTTGTTTGGATTAGTTATTAAGTTGCATTCTATTTTCTGTCTTAATGACTGGACTAGCAGGTCTGTGTTCCTCTCTCTGTCTCTTCCTTTCCTGTCCCTAGTATGTAGAGTTGATTAGGACCTCAGAGAGAGGTAAAAAGTTTTGGATAGTTTACTCTGATAGATTATTGTGTGACAAACCTTGGGTTTACTTTGTCTGATTATCCTGTGACAAACTTCGGGTCTGCTCTATTTAGTTATCCTGTGACCAACTTTGTCTGCTCTGTTTGCTTATCCTTGACAAACTTTGAATAATTCACACTGTTTGTTAGATGTAATGAAACCTTATGGTGTAATGAAATCTTCTGACTCCTGACTATTGTTCTGCGACAAACCCCATCCTCTTTGAATTCTGACTATAAAAACCACTAAAAATGTAACCCAAGCAGGACAGCTTTTGGCTGCTGTCCCCCAGGCTGCTGCAGATCTGCTGATAAATTATTCCTTGAACCTCACACTGTATCTGAATTTTTTGGCTACAGTGACAGGTGGATGAACATGGATTCAATTTGGCAACACTATGAGTCAGAATTGAATCTACTGCAGTGGGTTTTTTTTTTTTTTTTTTTATAGGGTTGCTATGAGTCAAAATCAACTTGATGGCAGTTAGTTTATGGAGTTTTAATGTTCAGTCCAGACTCCAAATTATTAGCCAGACCTACCACTTGAAGTATCCTGCTGGTAGGAGAATTTGGCGAGGGAAACAGTTGGGGTGCTTTAAATTAGTCCACAGCTCTGGCAGCAGAGCAGAGTCAAGCTCCTGTTAACTGGCCAGTACCCCGGTGGCTTAGTGGTGAAGTGCTGCTGCTGAGAACCAAGAGGTCAGCAGTTCAGACCCGCCAGGCAGTCCTTGGAAACTCTGTGGGGCAGTTCTACTCAGACCTATAGGGTTGCTATGAGTCAGAACTGACACAGTGGCACCTGACAACAACACAACATCCCTGGCGGCATAGTGGGCTAAGTGCTATGCCTGCTAACCAAAAGGTCGGCAGTTAAAATCTGCCAGGCACTCCTTGGAAACTCTATGGGGCAGTTCTACTCTGAGCTCTAGGGTCGCTATAAGTCGGACACAACTTGATGGCAGTGGGTTTGGTATTTTTTGGATCTTACAGGGGATTCTGGTCCGTCCCCATGCAGTCTCACTATTCATTTGAGCGTAGGCTTGGTTTTGTTTTGGCCAAAGTTGGCTTGGCAGTCACCAGTGGGTTAAATAACTTCATTTTCTTGGATGCCAATATATAGGATGTGAAGTGAATACTACAAATCTGTTTAATGAGTCTTGAATGTGAGTGGTGTATTGGCATGTTTAAGACAAACCGCAGTTGTCAGAAATTCTTTTATGACTCCCACTCAGGCTTGTGAATAGAGGTAAGTTAACTCTGGTTTTCTGGAAATTTTAATCATGGAAAACGAGTTTGTTTAAACCATAGAAAATGAGTTACCAGCTGAATGCTTGTTGGTCAACAGAGGAAACATCTTGATGGGCTCAAAGTGAAATCCTTTACCAACATTTAGTCAACACAGTTATGCATCTGCTAGGAAAAAAACACCATGCACCAAAGTATAGGAATATTTGTCACTGAAAATAGAGTGGCCATTTAGAAACCTAGGAAATTTTCGGAGGAAACATAGCTTCCTTTGCCTTTCAGAGCCATTAATCATGGCTACACAGAATGACACCATTCTGGTGTCGGGGGACAGAGAATAGAAGAGAAAGGCTTTTCTAGAATCTTCTTTAAAATGAAACAGAGACTTAAAAACAAAACCTAAATGGAACAAATGGATTATTTTTCAGGCTTTGTCACGTTATCATATATAATAATATATGTCCATATTATGTCTGTGTCCTTGAAATGTGTATGTATGCTGGTCATTAATCTGCCTTATTAAAGATGTCAACTGACTGAGAAGCAGGTGTACTCTGAGGTGTTAAGTACGTTTCATAAACCTGTTGTTTCTCTGAAGAGATGGCTCTGAGAACAATCTAGAAAAGTAAAGTATCTCAGCACCTGTGATGAGAAGCTATGGGAGCTTCAAGTTCCATGTGGTACTCTCCCATTCAGTGATTCTGAGGTCCACTTCTTAGTGAACTGAAGCATTAAACATGTAAGTGGTGTCAAGCAGTTTTTTATAAAGGAAGATTTGTAGTCTCAATCCTGAGGGGAAGGTAAATTACTCCTCCAGGTGTTCTGCCAGAGGCATTGTGTTAAATGACTAGAGGTCAGAGAAGGCCTGGAAAATCCCAGCCACGGTTTCTCATGGCAGCTGGGGTGTTAATCAGATTAAGCAAGACCAGCAGTCTGCATTTTGAGGAAGTCCTGGGAGTTCTTGGAAGTATATTGTATATCTCTCTTTGTGTGTGCCACACCAGTCCCTGGCCCTTGGCTTCTGTCAGTGTGATGGATAGCTGGATTAGGTCAGTGATCCTTCGCTTCCTCACCTGAATGGCATTAGATACAAGCTTGTTGAGAAATGGAACAATGAAAGGACTTAGAAGACCATGAACATGCTCTAAATTTAAGATGTCATGTTCATATGAAATCCTAAATTGTTAGACTATATCCCGGTGTCTTAATCCTCAAGTGCTGGTAAATGGAAATACCTCAAGTGGGTGGCTTTAACAAAGAAAAGTTTATTCTCTCCCAGTCTAGCGTAAGTCCAGATTCAGGGCATCAGCTCTCTGTTGGCTCTGAAAGAAGGCCTTTGTTTCTACTCTTCCCTTGGTCTGGAAGCATCTCAGCACAGGAGCTTCGGGTCCAAAGGCCATGCTCTGCTGCTGGCAGTGTTTTCTCGGTGGTATATGGTTTCCAAATCTCTGCTTGCTTCTGTTTTGTTTTATGTCTTGTAGGATAAAAGGTGGTACAAACTACACTCTAGGGAAATCTCCTTTATGTTGGATCGGGGGAATATCCTTAATAATGGTATGACACTCCTGTCCGAATCCTCTTTGACATAATCCAGTCTTGCCTTGTTAACCACAGGCAGAGATTAGGATTTACAACATACAGGAAAATCACAAAATAGGGGACAATCACACAGTACTGGTAGTCATGGCTCAGCCAAATTTTTACATACATTTTTGGAGGGAGATAATTCAGTCCATGACTCCAGTGAATTATCTTTGCTCTGTGACCAGTATAATCTCAAATATGGTTAATTCCTTTGTTGTTGTATTTCTTGATAGTGGTATCTCCAATTCTAAAGACTGAAGAGGAAACTCATTTATAACAAGATGTATCCTTACTGGCCAATAGGGTCTTAAAATGATAAAATAGTGTTTTTGTATCCTTTGTTCAGTGAATACCAGAGTTATCTACCTCTATTTCCAAATAAGAAATAATAAAGTTATATAAAAATGTGTTTGATTTTTATAGGCTTGGAGGTCACTGGAACCCAATATATATGCATTATTTGCTAACATTATTTTTCTTTCATGCACTGTGGATCCGTGAGGGTCTTTTTCCTTTCAGGCAGTCAGGAATATGAATTTGTTTTATATTGATCTGCTTCTGATAGTTGGTGTAACATCCTCTTGTAGCAGACATGCTGCTGGTCATGTCTCATTGTACCTTTTATAAAAATTTTAGTGTTTCTCGTTGATGTAAAAAAATCAGTGTTTCTCCTTGAACAATTCTGAACAAGTTGCCTGATGTTTTCTGTCTTCGCTTTTAAATCTCGTGTGGTGTGGATTATTAAAAAAGAGAACATTATGGATTCTATCATCAATCTCATTCTTTAGAGCTTTCAAAAGAAAACATTGAAAAGATTTTCTGCAACTGTGGATGTTTCTGGCATTTACATTCATAGAGATGGCTTGCACTATAATCTTGTTCAACAAGAAAACAGAACACTGTTTGTTCTCTTACTAATAGTGTCCCTTGTCAGAATTTTTAAAACCATTTTATAGTTCAGAGCCCAGAGGTTAGGACTCATGGAGGTGCTGTTGCCTCTACTAAGTCATTTAGTTTTTAATTTTGTAACTGCTTCCTTGAAGGAACCAAGAAATTGTTAAGGGAATTGTATTCGAAATAGATTGTTCTATGTAAATATTTTCAAATTATATTGTAGATGACGTAAAATTGTCCTCTCGTTGGGTGCTCTGTAGTTGATTTTGACACCTAGTAACTCTGAGATAGAGTAGTATTGCCCCATAGGGTTTCTTACGTATAACCTTTATGGATGCGGATTGCCAGGTCTTTTCCCCTGTGGAACCACTTAATCATTTGAACTTTCTAACCCATTGCCATCAAGTTAATTCTGACTAATAGAGACCCTGTAGTGTAGAGGAGCTCTGCCCTGTCGTGTCCAAGGAGCACTTGGTGAATTCAAACTGCCTAGCCTCTCGTATTTAGAAATGCTGTACTAGTGATTAGTACTCCCTCCTCCCCGTTCAATATTTGTTTCTTCATAACACCATTGGCTACTGGTCTTAAAGCCCTATTTTTCCTGAAGTGTGTTCTGTACAACACTAGTTTAATGAGACCCTTTTTTAAAGTAGGATTCTGTGGTGAAATCACTGTTACATGACTTGCGATGAGCTTATATCTTGGTTCCTCTTCTTTGAGCATAATTCTTTATTCTACTTGTGAGATTGAATGTCTGAAAGTGAGTTCATGGCATTAGTCAAATAAGCAGTATTATTACCTCCTCAGAACCAAAAACTGAATCAACTGTTATCAGTTCCAGCATAAATGGAAAGAGTCTTGATGGTGTAATGGTTAAGTGCTCAGCTGTGAACTCAAAGGTCAGTGGTTCAAATCTACCAGCTGTTTCACAGTCTGCTTCATGTGGTAGTCTGCTTTTGTAAAATTTACAGGCTTGGAAACTTTATCAGCAGTTCTCCTCTGTCCTGTAGCATCACTCTGAGTCAAAACTGACTCCACAATAACACGTCTAGTTATAAATGGAGTCCCTGGATAGCACAAATGGTTAATCTGCTTGGCTACTAATCTTAAAGCTAGTTATATTAGTCTACCCAGAGGCTCTTTCCAGAAAGACCTGCAGTCTACTCTTGAAAAATCACTCATTCAAAACTGTGTGGAGTACATTTTTACTCTAATACACACGGCATCACTATGCATCGCAGTTGACTTTATGGCAACTGGTTTAGGTAGAAATATAGATGTATTATTTGTGGCACTTCAACTTTAATGTTCAAGCCTCTTTTGAAACTGATCATAAGCACAGGCTGTTACCTGCTCACATGACTCAGGTGATCATATAATTTATTATCTAAATTGGAATATTTTAGAGAATAAAAGGGGGTGCTCGTAATAGCTATGCTGAGATAACAGCCCTAGGCGGGTACTCTATTCAGTGAACTAGGACATACGGTTACTTTGCATTTGATGAATTTACTTTGCCTTCCAAACTAGCTCAAGTACTAACCTCACCATAATGCCATTTCTGTTTTCTACATTTGTAAGTAATTTTTCACTACAGTGAAGTCTCTTTTATTTTTTTATTAAATGTATTATTTTCTACCTTGCGTTAACAGCTACTTAGGTGTAGTCCGTATCTCCCTTAATAGACTGTATGTTCATAAGTGGATTATCTATACTTGCATCATCTTTCTCCAATTCCTGTTGATATTGCTCTGTCATAAGCACCAATATACATTATTGAAGAAATGGGTGAGTTAATGAATGGATGAATAAATTATCTCAACTATTACCTTGTATTCTCAGTGTTAGTGATTTCTGCTGAGCTTATTTTACCGTCACATGCCCTTACTTTCTGCAGCTTGATGTACCCTTACTCGTTTCTCTCTAGAGAAGCAAAGCCAGTAAAAACATAAATATGTATGTATATATTTAGAAATTTATATCAAGGAAACAGTTCATGGAGTTGTAGAGACTGGAACATCCCAAATCCATGAATCAGGATAGAAGTTTTCTTCTGACTGATGTAACCGCTGGGGCTGCTGAACCCTTGATGGGCAGGTCGTAGAGCAGGGCTCTTGCTTACAGGCTCTAAAGGTTGATGAGTCTTAAGACGGGGTGCAAGACCACAAGGATTGAATTTGTGTCTTCTCCATGCCCCAGGCCTTATTGCATTATTCTTGGATGTAAGATGGAGCCTAGATAGCTATCTTCTCTTGAGTTTTTCTCTTCATTCCTATTTTAGACGTATTCCCGCCTAATCTAACTAAAATAGAACCCGAATATGTTTCTCACCTTTTTTAGAAACAAAAATCCCTTCTAGTTGCCTGTTGGCTAAAATTCAAACTACTTGAGATGCCATTTAGGCTCTTCATTAAGTATAGTTTATAGATTTAGCTTTGCCTTTTGAATTTTTGTTGCGAGATTTCTTTAAACTTCTTAGTCCTCTTCTAATTCCTTTGTATAAAAAGGTAGAAAATTGAATATTTCTTAGTTTTCCAGCCTTGCCCCCTGCTCTTTCCCGTCTACACCTGTACTCATCTACTACCTATCTGCAGTTTTCAAATGGTTCTTTTTTTATATTGTGTATCATCTTTCTCCAGTTACATATGTAATAAATCATTTACCCTTTCAGCACTCTTCACGTGTGCAATTCAGTGACATTAATAATGTTTATTATGTTGTTTAACCGGTACCTTTATCCACTTTCAAATTTTCCCATCACCGTTACCACTAATATGCTTTAGTCTCTATACACTTGTGTATCCTAGATATTTGATATTAGTGGAGTAATTCTGTACTTTGTGACTGACTAATTCAGCATAATGTTTTCAGCTTTCATCTATGGGCTAGCATGTGTTGAGACTTCATTTCTCTGTATATCAAAACCAAAACCGTGGCAGTTGAGTTGATTCTGATATGAAGTAGAACTGTCCCATAGAGATTTCCATGGAGTGCCTGATGGATTTGAACTGCTGGTCTTTTGGTTAGCAGCTGTGGTACTTAACCACTGTGCCACCAGGTTTCATTTTCTCTTCACTGCTGAGTAATATTTCATTAAATACATGTACCATGTTTTATTTGTCTAATATTGATGGATATTTAGATTGTTTCTGCCTTTTAGCTATTGTAAATAGTGCTTCAGTGAACATTAGAGTACAATTATCTGTTTGTGTTCCTGCTCTCAGTTATTTGGGGTATATGCCTAGGAGTGGAAGTGATAGATCATAGTTATGGGTTCAACTTCTTGAGGAATTGCCAAACTGTTTGCAACAGCAGTTACACCATTTTACAATCTCATCAACAATGGCTGCGAGTTCTGATTGCTCCACATCTTTGCCAACACCTCTTATTTTCTGGTGTTTTGTTTTGTTTTTACCATAGCATGATAGTGGATGTGAATAAATATCCATGCCTTTGTAAGTGTTAGGGTATTAATGTAACGGAGTTTTGCTAGAGAAACTGCTTTCCTTTTTGCTTGTATATTCTTACTCATTCTTTTAAAAGTTTAGTGTAATCTTTACCTTCTTTGTAATCCTTTCCCTTCATCCTTCTTTGCTCTAAACCACTGTTAGATACACTCTTCTTATGCTTCTGTTTACAAAGTTCTAGCATAATACCTATCAAAATGAAATTATTAACTGTTTAGTTTCTGTTTCAGATTGAAGTTTCTTGAGATCAAGGGCTTAGATTTATTGTTTGTTTTTCCTGGGCCTAAGAGTGATTAATAGGTAATAATTTTTTAACAAATATTTATAGTGGTATTAATTATGGCTAGCATTTATTGAATACTTGCTATTTGCTAGTTGTTACGTGGTTTAATTTTATGTAATTCTCCTTTCTAAGATAGACATTTTTCCTTTTTATTTTTGTGATTAAGTGAAAGTATACAATCCAAATCAATTTTGCATGCCTGGCTATCTGCAGCTGTATCTGCTCCCCTCACCCAGTGACAGCACATTCCTCCTTTTCATTCTATACTTCTAGTATCGTCTTAATGAGCACTGCCCCCTCCTCTCCACTCTCTTCTCTCTCTACTAGAGAGAAGATAGTAGGACAGCCTCCTATAAATGTATAAAACCATAAAGTAGACACACCATATGTTCGCACTGTGTTCCTGAGCCCAGTCCATTCTTGTCTGAAGAGCTGACCTCAGTACTTGTTCCTAGTTAGGGCCAGCAGTCTGGTGGCCATTTTCCCAGGGGATCCTCCAGGCTGTTGAACCATCAATTCTGGTCTTCTAGTGGAGTTCTCAAGCTGCACGCCTCTTTTTCTTATGTTTCCTCAGGAACTCCACATTGTATCTCCCATCACGGCTGCCTTTGGTGGTGGCTGGTGTTCTGGTCTCATGTTGAAACAGTCTCTCCTTCCTATGGATCCTTCTTTCTCCTGGGCTCATTTTTCCTGTGTCTTCGATGGACTCAGTCATCATCTGTTCCAGATGGGTTGGGACAATTTAGTGTACCTCAGATGGCAGCTTGCTAGCTTGTAAGACTCCGGGTGCCACTCACTAATATGGGGTGCAGAAGACTCTCTTAGCAAAAGACTGGCTATGTCAGTTGACCTCAGTGTACCCTGAAAACATAGTCTCCAGACCCCTGTCCCTGCTACTCTATCCTTTGAAATATTGAGTTAAATTTAGGCTTCAGTTTATGATGTAGTGGAGTCATGTTGATCTACGTTCTACTGTGTGCTGTCACTGCTTGCACTTAGCCAAATTCCTATTGACTAATCTGTGACCATTGTCAAGGATTTCATTTTACTCGGGTCCACAGTCAATGCTCTTGGAAGCAGCAGTCAAGAAATCAAAAGACGCATTGCATTGGGAAAATCTGCTGCAAAGGACCTCTTCAAAGTATTCAAAAGTAAGGATGTCACCTTGAAGACTAAAATGCGACTGACCCAAGCCATGGTATTTTCAGTCACATCATATGCATGTGAAAGCTGGACCATGAACAAAGAAGACAGAAGAAGAATTGATGCATTTGAATTGTGGTGTTGGAGAAGAGTGTTGAATGTATGATGGACCGCCAAAAGAACAAACAGATCTGTTCTGGAAGAAGTACCACCAAAGTGCTCCTTGGAAACAAAGATGGCAGGACTCTGTCTTACATACTTTGGACATGTTGTCAGGAGAGATCAGTCCCTGGAGGACATCATGTTTGGTAGAATGGAGGGGTCAGCAAAAAAGAGGAAGACCTTCGATAAGATGGATTGACACAGTGGCCACAACAATGGGCTTAAGCATAAAAATGATTGTGAACATGGTGCAAGATTGGGCAATGTTTGGTTGTGTTGTTCATAGAGCCTCTGAGTCAGAAGCGACTTGACAGCACCTAACAACAGCAGTCAGTGACCAGCCCTCTCCCTCCCTCCCTCTGCACCTTTGTAGCCATCAAAGAGTCTTTTCTTCTGTATATAAGTCTTTTTTTAAGGCTTTATAGCAGAGGTCTCATCCAATATTTGTCCTTTTGCAGCTGACTGATTTCGCTCAGCATGTTTTGTAGTTGAAACCAGATTATTAGATGCTTCTAAAATCATCATTGTTCTTTATCATTGCATAGTGTTCCATTGGGTATAGTATCATAGTTAATCCATTCATCTGTTGAAGGGCACCTAGATTGATTCTGTAAGACAGACTTTTTTAATTTAATTTTTTAATTTATTGTGATTGAGTGAAAGTATACAATCTGGTTTAAATTCGCATGCCCACCTATGTGCAGCGCCCGTTGCTCTCCTTGCCCGGTAACAGCACACTTCTCCCTTCTGTTCTGTACAAGTCATATCCTCCCAACAAGCCTCTGTCCCCTCTTCTCTACTCTTTCCACTCCCGTCCAGTAAGAGGACAGTTGGGTGACATCCTGTGGATACATAGAACCATAAATTGTATACACGATATGGTTACTCTGTGTCACTGAGTCCAGTACATTCTTGTCAGAGGAGTTGACCCCAGTAATGATTCATGATTAGGGGTAGCTTCAGGTCTAGGGACCATGCTCCCAGGTGAGCCCCCAGGCCTTTGGACCATCAATTGTGGTCTTTTAGTGGAGTTCTCAGGGTGTACTGCTTCTTATTCTTGTGTTGCCATTGGAACTCAACTTTGGGAGCCCCATCACGGCTGTCACTGGATGTGGCCAGGCACCATATCATTCTTCTGGTCGGATGTAGATGTAGTAACCCATTCACGTGGGTCTTTCTGTCTTCTGGGTTTTCTTTCCCCTGTGTTGTTTTAGTCCTTGGTGATCAACTGTTTTGGATGTGTTGGGACCATGTAGTGTACCTCAGAAGGCAGCTTGCTAGCTTTTAGGACCCCAGACACCACTCATCAGTATGGGGTGGAGAGGATCCTCTTAGCAATAGGCGGTTGTGCCAGTTGGCCTTGATGTCCTCTGAGAACATGGTCCCAGGACCCCTGCACATGCTACTCTGTCCTTACCTATTAGGTTAAGATTGAAAGAGTTTTCAGGTTATGTTGAAGTCCAGTTAAACTGATCTTCTTTCTAATGTGTGCTGTCACTGATTTCACCCAACCAAATTTCTATCAACTGTCTACTCTATACCCTACCCTTACCCTCTCTCCCTCCCCACCCTTTCAGCCATCAAAGAGTCTTTTCTTCTGTATGTGAGTCAGTTTTCAAGTTGTTAAAGTAGGGGTCTCATATCATATTTGTCCTTGTGCCACTAATTTCACTCAAAATGGTGGACAGAAAGTTCTGTATATGTTGTTGAGGCTAGTTGGTTAATTGTCACAATAAGGTCTTTTGTGTCTTTACTGACTTTTTTTTTACAGTATAATCTATTTTATCTGAGATTAATAATTTTATCTGAGATTTTATGAGATTAATATTGCCACACCTGCTCTTCTTTGCGTATTGTTAGCTTGGTATCTATTATTCTATCATTTAATTTTCAGTTTGTTCATATCTTTAAGTCTAAGGTGAGTTTCTTGTAAGTAGCATATAAGCAGGTCGTGTCTTTTGATCTAAGATTTCACGTGTCTCTGTACTGGAGCATTCGGTCCATTTACCTTCAATGTTATTATTGATAGCTATGTGTTTAGTTCTGTCATTTCTTTTTGTGTTGATGTTTTCTCTGTCACTCTTAATATTCTTTTCTGGGACACTCTTCTTTATGGGTTGATTTTTCACCCTTTTCAGTGTTGGTTTTGTGTTTGTTGAGACTCCTTTACTGTGTTTCTTGTTTTGATATGTTGCTTCTTTGTTGTGCCTTGTGGTTAGCCCTATGATTCCCCTTAATAATGTATGTTTAAACCTGATTTTAACTTCTAAATATCTTCTTAACTTCCTCTCCATCTGGACAGACTATAACTACTGTAGTATATCCTCTTTTTAGTGTGATGATACTGTGATTTTCATGATATGATCACTGGATCACTTTTTTTACTATTATAGCTTTGGTTGGGGTTTTGTGCTTTCCCTAGCTGAGTAGGGTTCTGGATGATGGGTCCTGTACTGTCTCCTAAGAAACAGAGTTAATGGTTTTGTTCTTCTAAACCAAGAGCTTCTTTCAGTATTTGTTGTAGCTTTGGTTTGTTTTTTATGGAGTCTCTGAGTTTATGTTTATCTGCGAAGGTCTTAATTTCATTTTTGTATTTGAAAGACAGTTTTTCAGGATATATAATTCTTGATTGGAAGTTTTTCTTCTTCAAGGCTTTGAATGTGCCACCCCACTGCCTCTGTGCTAGCATAGTTTCTGCCGAGAAGTCAGACAAAAGCCTGCTGGGCTTCTCTCTGAATGTTAGCTTTACTTTGAGTCTCACTACCTTTAAAAGTTTCTGCTTATGTTTCATGTTATTAAGCTTGAATATAATATATCTTGGAGTCTTTCTTTTGGGGTCTATGCTGTATGGTGATCAATATGCATCTTGGCTATCTATGTTCTCTTCTTTCATAATTTCTGGAAAGTTTTCTGTCAGCAAGTCAACAACAATCCTCTTTGTGTTTTCAGGTGTTCCTTCCTGTTCAGAAACTCCACTTAATCGTAGATTGTTCCCCTGGGTAGAGTCCCACATGTTTCTCAATGCTTCTTCATTTTTCTTGTGTCTTTTCTCTGATTTCTCCTCATAAATGCTGATGTCAGTAGTTCTGTCTCTCAAGTCAGAAAGTCTGTTTTCCATTTGTTCAATTCTGTTGTCTTGGTTTTGAATTGAGTTTTCTGGTTCTTTAATTTTGTTATTGATCTTTTGGATTTCAGAATGTTGGAGTGCCATCAGTTTGAACAGCTTGCTTAATTTTTCATTTTGGTCTGCTAAATTTTGTGTAGTGTCTAGAAGGGCTCTCTATATAATTCTTTTGTACTAGACCTCTGAAAGTTTCAGAATGGCTTTTTCATCTGAGAAGTTCTTTGGTTCCTTCTTTTTGGAGCTTTCTGGAGCCACGGTTGGATTTTTCCTCAAGTGTTGGGCCAAGGTCTGTTGCTTTTTGGGCATCTAGAGGTTGTTTAGTTTCTCTGGTGTTGCCTTAATAGGATCTGAAGTAGAAATTGATCACCAGTTACCTCTATGTACTCCAGTGACTGGGCCTAGTGGAATCTCTGTGATAGCAGGCTCTACCTCCTGGCTGACAAAGACACAACCCTACTTATGGAGTCACTGGGAGGCTGTCAACTGACCCTATGTTGTGGGTCAGTCAAGATTGGAAGAGCTAGCATCAGGCCGCACCACAGTTATCTCTCTAGGTAGTCACCTTTTGAAAGGTAAAAGCTACCTGACAGCTTCCAAAAACAGTCAGGCTGTCGGGTGTGCAAGCCCCTCTTTCCAGCTGGCAATGAAGGCACCTCTGTATCTGTCCCTAGATGCTGTGACCTAGTTCAAAGTATGGACAGGCTACTGCCCTGCTGTCATCAGGTGCCAGGCACTACTAAACTGTGCTAAACACAGCTTTTCTTCTGGGGAAGTGTTCCCCAGGCTGGCACTGCCTGCTAGTGTGGGAATTAGACCCCACTGAGGCCTCCTTTTGGGTAGATCCGCCCCCCAGTTGGACAAGATGGCATACCGCAGAGGCTCTTATACCCGCAGTGAGATAGTCAAATCAGTGGTGGAGGTTTGGAAAGAGGGGTGGAGGGGGCGTGGTGCTCAGAGTCCAGAGCCAGGCTCTCAAAAGTGTGGCTATTCCACCCGCTGGTCACATCAGCAGTGTGGCAGAATTTTGCTGCCAGTTAAACTCAATCGCTGCCACAGGCTAACAAAAAGGAAAAAAGTTAAAGCCGGTAGTTGCCTTTAGACCACGAGAGCTGGCTATTCAACAAAGGCAGATATCAGTGAAAGCAGAGACGTTTCCCATTCAGTGGCATGTAGTCCAAAATGACAGCCCTATGCCATGTCCTAGGGCTCACTGGGTGTCCAGAAAGCTCCCTTTAATTATCAGTCCCAGCCTTAGCTTTCAGAGGGAGTTAAGGAGACATGTTTCTAATCCGTCATCTTGACTCCACCCCTCCAAGATAGACATTTTTCACAACTTTATTTTATATCTGAGGATATTTAGAGGCTCAGAGACATTAATTAAGTTACCCAAGGATGCACAGTTACAAATGACAGAACCAGGATCAAAAGTCAGGCCACACAGTTGCAAAGCTCATATTTTTAAGCATTAGATATATTCATTTCTGCCTCTGTACCTTGGTGTATTCATGGAAGAACTTCCTCCCCCTTTTTTTATTTTTATCAAATTGTTCTTATATTTTAAGGTACAGACCCTAATCTGCTTCCATCTTATTTCTTTTATGACTAGATCAGCCTTGCTTCCTGGAGTCATTCATTTGGCCATAGGTTTCACAGTGTTCAGTACTTGAGCACAAATAGCTTAATATGTATCATTCTTCCAAAAAGTTTTTTGACTCCATGTGGACTTGAATTTTGTCCACTATTTTAAGCACCACAGTCCCTCCACCTCCTGGTGTATACATACTTAGATTTCTGGATGCTTAGTAGAACTTGAATCACAGTTCTTGTTTTACGTCTATATGCAATTGGCTGTTTAAGTTGTTTTTCCCTGTGTGGACCTATGTGGGAGACAGGTTAGGAACCTGACAGGATTAGCCAGTTTGAAAACTCATCCTTGTCAGAATTTCTTCACTAAGGGAGGGTTAGCTGTTTTCAACAAAGAGAGAGATAAAGTTGAAAAAAGTAAGGCAAAATTGCCTGACAGAACAAAACTGGTGGACTCTCAGTGCTGAAAGGATCATCTGAAGTCCCATACTTCATCTCCCTCTGAATACAGAAAAGGATATCCAGGGAGCACCCTATGTCACCACTTACCATGTTCAGAATCTTCTACACTCTGCTCCAGAACCTGCAGAAGAACTTATGTCTCCTGATAGAAATCTGTGCTATTTCTGCTATGGAAGGGACATCAATGAATAAACGTATAAAAGGGTCAAATCCAAATACTTTACATATAGACTGTTCCAGAATAGAGCCCTGGCTGTCTGTGAAATTGCATTTTGTCGACTGGGTTTCCGAGGAGACTATGACTGAGTTATGGAGCAGGACAAGCAGCCAAGCAGTAGTAAAAGAGAATTAAGGAATTGATTGTTGATGGTGGGACTGTACAATACATCAGGCCAAGTGGATGCAGCTGGCCTGGGTGCCAGGGGGGAGTTTCCAATCTATACCTTTACTCTTTGCTGAGTTGGCCTTTTGGAGATGAGGTGATAAGTGGATGACTAAATTACTAAATTTATTGCAGCTGCCCTTTGATGGGGTCCAAGAATTACTTAATGGTCTCTTTATGATGTTTTCTTCTTAAAAAAAAAAAAAAAGATACACTCAAAAAAATAATGTTGAACTAAAACTAGAGCATCCAGAATAATGAATGTCTTTTGACTGAAGCTGTGAAGCTTATATCCCTTGAGTAAATGATTGCCCCAAGCAAAGCCCTCCTATGTAACCATCTTACCAGTGAATGTGCTGCACAAACTGATCTTGTTAAACTGCCAAGTCTGGTAAAAGTGTTTTTTTCTTTTAGGTTCTGGCACATGCTGGTTAATTTCAATAAAAATATATTTTTGTTGAAGTGTCAGAGGACTATTACTCTATTTCAGTTTTTTTTTTAAAGACTGCTGCAGCTTCTTTGTCAATAGCATAGCCCCTTGTAATGGTTTAAAGTAGTATTCAATTTGGACATAAAAAGAGAAATCTTCTGAAGGAAGACAGGTCAAAAAAGGCAGAAAGCTGTGATGAATTTTTGAAGGTACATTCAATTCCCTTTGCAGCTTTGGTCTTTTCCCAGTCACAGAGGTACACATACACTTTCATGCACGTATGTCTGTATATACAGCTTTTAGGAACAAAACCCCAAACCCAAATTCATTGCTGTCTAGTCAGTTCTGACTCACAGTAATCCTATAGGACAGAGTAGAACTGTCCCTTAGAGTGTCCAAGAAGCAGGTGATGGATTCAAATTGCTGCCTTCTTGGTTATCAGCCTTAGCTGTTAACTACTGTACCACTAGGGCTCTTGCCTTTAAGAAAGTATGCCCAATTTAATAAATATTTATTGACCTACTGTTATGTTCAAGTCATTAAACTATATGTTACACCAGGTAAAAAAGAACTTACAGTGAAAATACAACATGCACCCCAATTGTGTATTACTCATTAATTCATTCATCTAGCAAATGCTAATAGAATGGCTGCTATGGCCAGGTACTGTGCATAGTACATGTATCACACAGTGACTGGCAATACACGGTAAACAGAACCAGATGTGGTTAACAGTTTGTGGAAAGACTCTCAAATCATACAGTGAAATGTGCATCACGTTCCAGATAAGTGCCCTCAAATAAGGGAATGTGATTCCGTTGTCTGATTGAGTGGGAATCAGTGATGGACTGTGAGCTGTTTGATGACATTAAAAAACAAAACAAAACAAAGGTGAAACCTGTTATCGTCAAGTCAGATGCAACTTTTGCTGACCCTATAGGACTGAGTATAACTGCCCTGTGGAGTTTCTAGTCCATATAACCTTTATGGTAGCAAACATCATAGTCTATGACTTAATTTTTTTTTTCCTCATAGAGACGAAGTCTGTATGCATTCATTTATTTAACAAATGGTTTTGTTGTTTCCTCCTTCCATATTTATTTCCATAGTTTTATGGAGCTCGTAGGCATTAAGGCATGTTGAGAATCTAACTAGGATCTCTAATTCACAGATGTGTGCTTGTCAGACTCTCTTCAGTAAGGAAGGTGCTGACTAAGTGCAGTAAGGGAAGAAATAAAATTTCGTATCAGGCTCCATCCTAGATACTGGAGACTCAGCAGTGAAGGAGGCATACCAGAGAATGCCTGTCTTCACAGAGACTACATTTTAATTGGAGAAGTAGAAAATAAATAAGGTGAATAAATGAAATACTAAATGAGTGAGCAATAAATATTACAGAAAAAGTTATGGGGAAAGACAGGAAAGGGATGTAACAGTGCAACTGGAAACCCAGTTGCAGGTTCATGCTGCCTGTTGCTACAAAGCCAGACAGAGACAGAGAGGGATTGTACTTGATTTTGATGGCTGATGATCTGAGAAGCTAGTGGTTTAGCACCCTAAAAACCATCTTAACATCTCATTTCAAACCGGAGGGCTTTATAGGAAGAAGGAGGAAGAGTTAGAGAAAAATGGTGGGTATTATTCACGTGCCCATGGGGTCATGAATCGTCAGGTGGGTTGCCCAGGAACTGATGTTATTTGGACAGTGGTCTCTGGTCCCTGGGCAAAGTCTGGAGTCACAAAGTAGCTGGTGTTGTCTGGGCAGTATCTTAAAGTCTTATCTCAAGCTGGAGTGTTGGGGTGGGTGGGAGCATTGTTAGTTACAAGGGTAGGTCAAAAGGTGAGCCAGAGTTCTCAGGTCCCTAGGCACGTGGGTGATGTTATCTGGATCAGGCCCCTGAGCAAGATCTGAAATAAACCTCAGTCTCCAGGTTAGTCATTGTAATTTTGGGGATCAGCCTGAGAGATCAGGCAAGGATTTTTAATCAGTATTTCACAATTACTAGCCCTTTCAACAGGAAAGGGATTGTGTTGGTGATTGTTGCAGTTATAATGGATCACCACGGGTGGCTTTGCAGAGAAGGTGATCAGTCTGTCAGTCTGTCTGTCCATCCATCCATCCCTAAATAGTTGTTCATGAAATGTTTGTTGAGTGAATGAATATACTGTCTCAGTGTGCTGTGAGTTTTGCCCTGTGAGCCAAACAGGGAAAGAATTACGGAAGGTTTTTTTTTTTGCCCATTTTCTAAGGTCGAAAGTTGATCTCCTGGCATCATAAATAGAAGACTGGCCTTACCAGGCTAGGGGGGTTGAAGGAATCAGTGGGAAGAAGCAGTGAGCTGGTGCAGGCTTGAGAAAGGAAATAACAGAAGGGAATGGCAGTTGGTTGAAGAGAGTGCTCACCGAGGTCTCATTTCATGGCTGCCTGGAAGGCCGTCCTGTCCTCTCCGTAGAAACCCAGTTATGTCCCTGTCTTCTCAGTCTTATGCTTGCTGTTATTTCTGTCTTTTGGCCACACTTGTGCTTAAGAAGGCTTATGTTATACCTTCATAGAAGCAAATACATGTATGAATCAAGCTCTTAATCGTTAATTCCCCTTTAAAAACTTTTTTCAGGCTACTAATAAAAATAAATTGTAATTTTGCCAGAAACAGCTGATTTGTCGGGATTTCTACCACTGAAGGGTAAAAGGCCGCTTAGAGTCTCACTGTGATCATCATTCCACTTCATTCCCTGGATATGATGATCTTCTAATTTGGAAATTCAGGATGCTTGTTAGATAAATGTTAAAGTGGCACTGGTATTATTGCAATTATCTCTTTCTAGTTTCATTTTGCTCATATAATATTTTGTTTTATTGGGACTGGGAACTGGAATGGGGAGATTATGATAGCCATTTCTCTCACTGTCTCCTGTGAAGGCAGGCATTAAAGAAACTTGCAGAACTATGAAACAATGCCAATCTTTTCACTTTTACTGTTTTTAGAAACTGCACTTTTACAAAGTATTTTATGTTAACATATAAGGTTTATTATTCTTATTTTTAAATCAGTTTTATTTTCTGATACAGTAAATATCAGTAGATTTAACCTTGAACAAAAGCTCGTTGGGGACCTCAGTTTTAAGTATGTGGTCTTTGAATCTGGAAGTTTGAAAACTAATGGTCAGAGTCACAGGAATGTGGACTCTTGAATTCAGACTGTGTCTTGTTACTGAGCACCTGTTGAACTAAATCGTTGTGTAACCAACTGTTTTACTACCTGTGAAATAAATGAGCATGATAATATAACCCATCTCATGGAGCTACTTTGAAATGTAACTAAAAAAAAGTGTGGCAGAAATGAGTATTAACTCCCTATTCCACTCCTCTGACTCATGGCAACCCCATGCACAACAGAACGCAGTGCTATCCAGCCTTGTGCCATCCTTCTGGTTGGTTGTGTGGCTTAGACCGTTGTGACTGATATGGTTTTCATTGGCTGATTTTTGAAAGTAGATCACCAGTCCTTTCATCCCAGCCCATCTTAGTCTGAAGTTCTTTTGAGCTATGTTCCTCCTAGCCACACAGATTGCACCACGTACAGACGAGGTACATCTGCTGTGAGCGGAACCCACTTCTCCCACGTGGAAAGGGGGGAGTTGTACCATCAAAACACAAGTGAGGTATTATAGCTTGTTCAGCTCTGTATCTTTGAGATCAGGAACCTGAGCCAGCCAATTTCAGTGATTTACCAGAAGTCACCCACTGCCATTAAGTCAGTTGCAACTTGTAGCGACCCTATAGAACAGATTAGAAGTATCCCATAGAGTTTCCAAGGAGCATCTCATGGATTTGAATTGCCAACCTTTTGATTAGCAGATTCAATACTTAACCACTACATACCAGGTTTCTAGTGGTTAAGTGCTGCATCTGCTAACCAAAAGATTTAAGTCTGAATCTCCTTGGAAACTGTATGGGGTACTTCTGATATCTCCTATAGGGTTGCTATGAACTGTAATCAACTCCACAGCAGTGAATTTGTTTTTTTTTTTTTTTTTTACCTGAGGTCGTTCAGTCAGTTCTACAACTTGTCTTCTGATTCCCACTCCTTACATTCTATTTTCAGTGGCTTTGTGAGACACTAGCACCAAAATTACTCAGAGCAGCAGAATCATTATGTTACAATTTTCTTTTGGAAATTAAGAAAAAAATTAAGATGTTTTCTATTCAGTGTTTTTCAAAGTTAGAATTATAATCTTTCTAATTCATTAAAATTACATGAAATTTGCAGTTCTCCTTCCCCTTTTAGTCAGCTTTTCTATAGCCCTTTAAAGGAGATGGAACAGGTAATTGTATCTTCCTTTTGTAGGCAAGAACTCAGAGGTTTGGTAATGATAACATCATGGTGGATGAGGTATTAGACACTAGCCTTCTAACTCCTTTATGTTATGTGGCTCTTCAGTGTTGTACATATTATCTAATCTCTTAATTTCAGAGAAGAAACTGAATCCCACGGAGGTAAAGTGACTTTCCAAGGGCTCAAAGGACCCAAGTAAATTGGAGAAGAAGTTAAAATAGGAAACGGGGTCTGGGCATTCTTTTTCTCCCATGTTTTAGTTTTTTGTTTACCTGAATTTGGTGATGACAGTCCCATTTTTTTCTGTTTCTGGTTTCTACAGAGAACTCTGCAGGGGTGTTACTTTGGTGCTCTAAGTATCGTGGCTTGGGGAAAGAATATTTTGCTTAATCAGCTAGGTTGTTTAGTGACCTGTGTTCCTGTGTTGTCTGTGTTTAAAATCTCAACCTCATTGTGTTATCTTGTTGAAGGCAGTTGGCATAACTTGCACTAAGGGATACACTTGTTGCCAAACCAAAAGCAAGTTCATCCCCCCCTGTCTCTGTAGCCAATCTCAGAGATGGAAAAAAAGTTCAAAATAAGCTTTAATAACAGACAAGCATGCAAGCCTGGGGCATGGTGAGAATAGCTTATCCAAGGCTGTCCCGCTTGGCTTATAATTCTAGCAGTTTTTATAGCCAGGTTACAAAAGGGGTTTGCATGAGGAAGAACAGGGAGTCACAGGATTCCATCACATCTTTATCAAAGAATATAGATTACCCCAAATCAGTACCTCTCTGAAGTTTTTGAAGTAACTAGTTTACTACCCCAGAGACAGGGAAAAGAATGCAAGTCCCCTGATCCATTTCAGCAAGCTAGGTGACCTTTATGCACGAACACACTGTTTGCTTCCCAGGGCTGAGGTTCACTTCAGACATGCACAGATTTCAATTTTATATACTTTTCGTGAGAGAACTGGTAGTTCATATGTTTTTTGTTTGTTTTCTGGGAGTAGGAAGAAATTGTTTATGTCAATACCAAATTATTGGGGCATTGCCAATTTCTGTAGAAAAGATATTAGTGTAATGTCTCAAAAAATTATATTTCCATCCTCTTTTTGGCTTTGTACCCAAACAGCTGCATATCTCATATTTATAGCTCTTTCATAAAAAAAAAAAAAGATAATGAAGAACAAAAAGCACTAAGTCTCATTAAAATTATTGATTTTCCCATACTTTGCTGTATGACATCTCTTCCAGGGTGGTCTGTGAGAAGTATGGGGAACATGACTATAGCTGAATGTCTGGTAACCTTTTGCTGTATTTCTCAAGATTTCTAAATTTGTGTATGATAAAGAGGACTACTCATAGTTTAACCAAGATATATGGATATTTCTTTAAGGCCAATAATTTGGTAGAGGTACATAAGTATCCATTTTTTAATGAGAGGTGAGATTTAGCACTGTATGGGGTACCTCTTGCAGCTGATATCGAGTTGATTCTGACTCTTAGTAACCCTGTAGGATGGATTAGAATTGCCCTGTAGAGTTTCCAAGGAGCTGCTGATGGATTTGAACTGCCTACTTTTGGATTAGCAGCTATAGTTTTTAACTTCCATGCTGCCAAGACCCCACTATATGGGGTAAGGATGGAGAAAAGCCACCACTGGTGGCAGCCCTCAATCTCATCTCTATTGTTCAAGTTTATATACACTACTGAGCAAAAACAAAACCCTGTACTCAATACTCACCCTTCTTAGAAGGCAATTATAGTGCCTGGGGAAGGAGAGGGAGCATGTCTCATAGAATATCCCAATTTATTAAATGATTCCTTTTGGCCATGCAATAATTATAGTAATAATTTAATGTCCCAAGAACTACGTTTCAGCTTCTTTTGATGGGTGGTCCTCTGATTACTTGAGTGGCTGGCTGGTCACTGTCTGTCCCTAAGTCTGTAAAATTGGAATGAATCTTCTACGTTATTCTGCATAGAGTCAGTATCTGTTTCTTGAATGAATGAATCAAAGCCTGTAATATAAAACTTTATGAACTTTTAGTCATCTGAAGATATGTAATGGTCTGTTTGAAACCAAACATTTTATGTTTTACTTAGAGTTAGCCAAGGCTTAAGGTTAAAGGCACAGCCCTCCAGATTACCTCCAGATTACCAAGTGTGCCCAAGATATCAACTGCAAGTTTGGGGGTTTCCAAAACTACTTTTCAGGCTTGGTAATTCACTAGGAAGATTCACAGCGCTATTATACTCACAGTCTTGTTTATTACAGGAGAAGGAATCCAGTTAGAACCAGCCAAGGGAAAAAAATGCATAGGGTGAAGTCTAGGAGGGTACCAAACATAAAACTTGCCTTATTCTCAGGACTCTTACTAGTCTATTATCAATGTGTAGCAGTATGCAAGAGTATTGCCAACCTGGGAGGGTCACCTGAGCTTTGGTGTCTGGTTTTTATTGAAGCTTTGTTAGGTAGCCACGAGTCTCTAGGTGGTGTAAAAGGTTAAACATTGATTACTAACAGAAAACTTAGCAGTCTGAACCCAGCTAGAGGCATCTCAGAAGAAGGGCCTAGCAGTCTGCTTCTGAAAGGTCATGGTCTTGAAAACCCTACATGGTATAGTTCTACTGTGTAACACATGGAGTCACCATGAGTCAGAGCTGACTTAGTGACAACCAGTTATTAGATAGAAATGATTTTTTTTTACCCATATGGTTAAACTCAGTCTCTAAGTCAACCAACATTATGTGTTGCAAAGCTCCCACCCTGAATCAAACAGTTGGTCTTTCAGTCCCTCACCCTAACGCTGTGGGATGTGGCTGGCCCCGTGTTCAGTCACTTCAGTAGCATAAAATCTCTTGTGGTCCAGGGGGCCTGCCACTAATTACAAACACATTCCTGTCACTTAGAGAATACTATCTATTTAAAGGTTCTCTCTTAGGAAGGAAGGACAAAGGCTAGACCTCCCTTTTGGGAGAGGTCAAAGTCCTGACTAGGCATGCTCTCAAAACTGGGAAAGTGTAGGATTGGCATTTCTGACGAAAAAGAGCCCTCTTTTCATCTTTAAACATAACAGCCTTACGTTATGGCTTATATTTTACTTTTGTAAGGCATAAAGAACATTAACAAGAAGTATTTATCAATCTTTAATCTTGTAGTCACTTCATGAAGGTGATTGCATTCCCAATTTATAGTGCAGTGTTGCTAACTGAAGTAGACAGAGGTTTGTATAATTAGAACTTCCGGCTAGTCCTTTATACTTCAAATCCTTGCTGAGAATTTGCATTTCTAACAAGTGCCCTACTGTGAATTTACGTTTCTATCTCAGATATACTGAATCAGAATTTACAATTTAACAAGTTCCCTTGGTGTTTCTTATGTAAGAGGTCTCACAAATTCCTGAACTCATCCTAGAAAAAGTGCTGAATACCTCATTGCTCAATATCACTGCCTTCACCTTTGAAATACTCCATGCACCAATGCCAGCACCTAGTCCACTCTTCAAAGCAATTACGCAACTCTTGTTCTAGAATGATCGTCAGAGCTGTTGCATTACTTGTGATGTCCTGAATGTCACCAGAATGTCTTCCTTTCAATATTTCCTTTGTCTTCAGGTAAAGAAAAAAGTCATGTGGGCCAGATCAGGTGAGTAGAGAAGGTATCTCAATAGTTATTTGTTTACTGGCTAAAAACCTGCTCACAGTGCCGTGTGAGCTGGTGCACTGTTGTAATGCAAGAGCCATGAGTTGCTGGCAGAAAATTCAGGCCATTTTCATTTAACTTCTTCGTGTAGCTTTTCAGCACTTCCAAATAATAAACTTGGTTAATGCTTGTCCAGTTGGTACAAATTCATAATGAACAATCCCTCTGATATCAAAGAAGGTTAGCAACATAGTTTTGACTCTTCATTTGGTCTGACAGAACTTTTTTGGTCATGGGCAGTTGACTGACTTCCATTGTGTGTTTTGACAATTTGTTTCAGGGTTGTATTGGTATACTCATGTTTTATCACCAGTGATAACATGGCCCAAAACATTGTCTTGCCTCTCCAAAAGGTCTTGGCCAACTTTGACTCTCCTTTGCTTTTGTTCGTTGGTGAGTTCCTTCAGGACCATTTTTGCACACACCTTTCTCATGCCAAGATTTTCAGGTCAGACTTTTCCTAACTGTTGCTCTAGCAATGTTTACTTGGTCTGCTATGTGTCTCACAGTCAGCTGATGATTTTGACTCACAATTCAGTGAATTTTTGCAGTATTTCTGTGAGTTCTGCTCAGTACTGGCCCCCCCCCCGACCTCTCTTCATCAGTGGTGCTTTCTCTCCCCTTAGAAAAACATTTAATCCATTTGTACACTGCTGTTTTCTTGATGGCATTATTTCCATAAACTTGGACTAACATGTCCCTGATTTCACTTCCACTCTTGCCAAGTTCAACAAGAAGTTTAATGTTTATTCATTGCTCTGATTCAAGCTCTGACATTCCCTCAACAGCACACATAAGCACACAACAGCAATAATGAACTCCACTCAGCAAGATGACACCACACGTTGACGTGAACGTAGTCGTGAGACACTAATACACCAAGCTTATGAAACTTGACCAAGTTTTTGTATGGTGCTGCCAGTGTGAGTGCACAGTGGCAAGTGTGTGAACCTGACTGTCAGACCTCGTATTCAGCCAATAATAGAAATTAAATTTTATTTAACATAAAATTTGCAAATCGTGTAACAGTTCCACTAAAACTTCTTGCCATCAAGTTGATTCTGACTTATGATGACCTTATAGGTCAGAGTAGAACTTCCCTGTAGACTTTGCAAGGAGTGGCTGGTGGATTCTGTTAGAGATTTTTGGATGCAGTGGCTTTCGTTTAATCGAAATTATGTAGTAAAAGAAAAACCAGAGAGAGGAAAAGAAAGAAAAAGGAAGAGTTTATTTGCGTCTTGAGTGGCTTTACAGAGTTCTTGTTTGGGAGTCCGTAGAGCCGCTGCGTGCTGGCCCGGGGGTTGGGGGTTTATAAAGCGGTGGCAGCAGACCTTGTTGAGGACAGCGCTGAGGACAATGCCCTTCGCAAGTGGGGAGTGGGGTTGTGGACAATTAGAGTCGCTTAATTAACATGAGGGGGTGTCGTTTCAGTGGAGTGGGGTGAGGAGAGGTCTAGTTGAGCCTATGGGGAAGAAGCGGTAGCTAGTCTTAGTTTGAATGGAATTTCCTCAATAGCTGGCGGATGAGACATTTGGACTCGGGCAGTCCTGGGAATGGTTGGGGGAGGGGCTTGGGTTTCAGCCTGACAGATTCCTACTGCTGACCTTTTTGGATAGCAGCCAAGCTCTTAACCACTTTGCCAGCAGACATGAGAGAACTTCAAAACATTTCATACCACATTCTATTGGCATTGCTGTGGAAGAAAGGGTCCAAACAAAACCGATTTTTGGTAAAGAAGGATTTCCGTAGAGCGTTATCTTGAAGAACAATTAAAAATAATTACTGACTTACCCTAAACTTAACTCCCGGTTTAGTCCTTGAAATCTACTTCTGAAAGCTGACTGACTTCTACAAAATAGGACAGTGTCTACAGCAGCTGGTCTTACTAATTTATCTAAAACTATTGTTTGGGTTATTATTTGACCCCAAAGTAGCTTTTAGGAACCACTTTTTTGAAGGCTCAAGTTTTAAAAGGACACCTAAGGGCAATGACCTATGTGGGTTATTCCAACTTCCATGAATGCCAGAAATCTGGCCCCAGTAAGGAAGAAACTTGAATATTCCATTTCTTAGTCCTGCGTTCTGCCCGCTTCATCAGTTTGCTTGTTCTTGGTTCTACCTTGGGGAGAGTTTTGTTGTATATGACTTCCCAAGCAGATACTCTGCAGGGGAGGCAAACTGGTTCTTCTGAGAAGACATCATTTTGTCAGGTACTATGCCTGCTGAGGGGCTGATTACCCTCAGGCAAGTCAAACCGTGAGCTGATATTCTTTAGCTGACCTCAAGTTTTCCCTTTGGCAAATTACAGCAGTCCTCAACCTCCTCCTTTGTAGGCTTTTTGTACCCAGTCTGTTAAGCCTGGTGGTTTGAAGAAACCCTTGGCTTTTATGCTACGTGTACTTTCCTGAACTTTATTGTCAGCTTAATTAAGGCCAAGAATTAGGGAATTGTAAATTTGCCCAAGATCCTGAAGGAATGCCCTTCTTCCTTTAATTGTGTTCAGAGGAAATAAGGTAGAGCTGGGTATCCAACAAATTCACCATTCCTTACCCGCCCCCCGTTATATCCAGTTGAAAAATTCCATTCCTTCCATAAAACTCTGTCTATTTTTAAATAGCAGTACTTTGTAAAACTTTTAATAATTTCCCTAAAAATTTAAACGAAGTATAAAGTATCAAAACTAAACCCATTGGCATTGAGTCGATTCTGACTCAGAATAGAACTTGGAAACCATAGGGTTTCCAAGGAATGCCTAGTAGAATCAAACTGCTGACTGTAGCAGCTGTAGCATCTAACCACTACACCACTAAGGTTTCCGAAATACAAAGAGGAAGGTAAAAAAAAGTCAGCACACGTCCCATCACTTGATGGTAGTAAACATTTTGATGAATACTCCTCAAAGCAGGTTTCTAACCTTCCTCTTTTGGGAATTCCTTGTTCTCCAAAGGTGGTATCACACGTGTGTCTGGCTTACATTTCAGTGTCTTGTTTCTCCCTAGATTATAAACTGTCCGAGGGTAGAGATCGTATTTATCTTTGTACAGTGACTAGTATAGCATTGTACTTTTGGTTGGCTTTCAGATGATATTTTTTAAAATAGAGAAGTCAGAGAAGTAACTGCTACTTTAAGATCCTAATTTGGGCTGGAAATGCTCCACTTGGAGCAGATTGCAAATCAAAGACAGTGATAGCAGAAGACTGGGGGTAGCACATGAAATAGGAGTGCACAGAGATTTTTCTTTGTTTCCCCTGGGTGTTTCACAGCCAAGAGAGGTACCAGCCAGGGGTGCCCATAGTGACGAGCTCTGATGTGCTGCGGCATCTTCGTAAAACTTAAACGGAATGCTTCATGATGGGCACTGAGCTGTGGCAATCAGGATTCAGGCTTTGATTGCTGAACTTTCACTTCCTTTAGATTCCAGTGATTTTTAGTAATGTGCGCCTTGGCAAAAAGACATGGTGTTGGCTCAGAAGTCATGTTTAAAGGGTAGACAGCCTGTCCGTGAGGTCCCAATTATGTAGCCACCAACAAAGTTTGAATTACAATATTAATAGCAAGTCAGTTTGCGATCTCTTAATTAAAATTGAGATGTTAGAACAAAGCCGAATCACAGCAGACTGCTCAGGATTTCTGCCTTTTCAGTCTGGGCACGTTTGTCCATGGGTCGCACTTGGAGCTAGCAAAAGGGCCTACTGTTATTGCTGATAACCTAGACTACGGAGACAGCATGGCATTTTCTAAATAAACTCCTTAGTACCCTGCCTAAGAGGAGGAACTTTTACATATGCGGACCCCTGCCACACACTGGGGCAGCCGATTCATTTATCTGCTGGGCACTTAGCATAGGGAAAAACAGTTACATAGATTTCGTATCAGAGATAAACTGATTTAGCCTGAACTATTTCAGATGCCCAAGAGGCCCTCCTTTTGCATCTCTCCTTTTCTCTAGTGAAATCACAATCATTTTTCCTCAAATCTCCCAAAGTGGATATAGTTTCTCTTTCACCCGCTCTCTCTCTCTCATTTTCTCTCTCTCTGGAAGCCTTTATTTGCTAATAGTTCATAAAGGATAATACTGAACAATTTAAATAGGAGCAATTAAATTGCTTATTACATAGTAGTGGTAATTTAGAAATATGTAAAACGGGCATTTTTATACTAATCTCTTTCATTCCACATCAGTTCTTGGTCTCAGATTTTTGGATGTTGCCAGAGTACATATGTTAGAAAGAATTAAATTTAGTCTCATTCTGCTTGATTACTTAAAACATTAAAAAATTCATTTTAAAATGATTTTAAACATAAGTATTACAAAAACAGTGAAAGAATTCCTGTATGTCCTTCACTCAGTTTCCCTAAATGTTAACACGTGCCTTATCATTATCTGTTTATCTACCCCCCCTGTCTATGTACATGTTTTCTGCTGACTTGTTTGAAAGTAATTTACAGACATAATCCATGGGAAGAATTTTAGACAAGGAAAACATATATCCTTACATTTGTAGTCACTGTGTTAAAGACCTTCCGCTCAGTAAATCAATAAATAAATGATAACACTGTTAACTTATTAACAGTTAGCATTCATTGAATAAGTGCTACGGGTCAGGGCAGTACTTTACATGTGTTATTTATTACTCGTAACCCTGTGACAGATGTGTTGTCTGCATTTGATACCTGAACAAATTGAGCGTAAGTGGTAGAGGAGCAATTTGAGCCGTACAGTCTGGCTCCAGAGTCCTTTCTGTTAACCACTGTACAAACCGTAACAATAAGAACAAAATAACCGCCTGTCAGCTCATTTTCAACACCTGAAAGACCTTAGAAGTGTAAAGAACTGACAGATCAACGGCCTAGATGCTATGTTGACTGTGTATCAGAAACTGTCAAGCAATGAAAATACAATCGCATGAATCTTCTTCTCAGGAAGCTCATCTAGATAGATGTAAGTAGTGAAGCATTACTCATCCAAATCTATACCTAATGAGGTGGAACACTGATCTAGGGAAGGCAGTGTGAAGTTTAGGAAAATTGGCCTCTGTCCTGATGCTGCTACTAAGTAACCTCCTGCTCTGGGAATAGGCTATTGCTTCTGGGAGACTCAGCACCACGCCTGGCAAGGTAAAGGAATGCTGGCTCACTGAATTCTACTTTAGGCAAAGAACTCAGCTTTTTTCTGAACTTCAATTAGTTTATCTTCAAAATAAGAGGAAATAAATAAGATGGCAACTGAAGTCATCATTCTAAGAGGCTTGAACTCACTGTTGTCTTGAAATATGTACAGTTACTAGGTATTATGAATTGTGTCATCTCAAAATATGTGTCAACTTGGCTAGGCCATGATTCCCAGTGTTGGATGGTTGTCTACCATTTGTGATCTGATATAATTTTGCTATGTGTTGCAGTTCTAACCTCTATAATAATCATGACGCAGAGTTAAGGACAGTTAATGTTAATAAGGCCCCCCACTTGTCTGTAAGTTTGTTCTACTGTGGGGGCTTGCGTGTTGCTGTGATGCTGGAAGCTATGCCACAGGTATTCAAATACCAGAAGGGTCACCTGTAGTGGATAGGTTTCAGCTGAGTTTCTAGGCTAAGACAGAGTAGGAAGAAAGGACCTGGAGGCTACTTCTGAAAAGAATTAGCCACTGAAAATCTTACAAACACATAAACATTGATAACCTAGGTATTAGTGGGCCAAAATGTACTAGCTAGTATTGGCCATTTTGAATTGGGAAATCATATGATCTACTGTGCTGGGAATGAAAACTTGAAGAGAACTGGTCATTGTCAAAAAGAACAAGATCTGCCCTGAAGTACATTACTGTCAGTGATAGGATATTGTATATGTGTACAAGGAAGGCCAATTAACATAACAATTATTCAGACTTACACACCAACCACAAAGGCAGAAGTTGAATAAATTGGAGATTTTTACAAGCCTCTGCAGTCTAAAATTGATCAAACGTGCAGTCAGGATGCACTGATAACTACTGGTGATTGGAATACAAAAGTAAGAAAGAAGGATTGGTCGTTGGAAAATACGGACTTGGCGATAGGAATCACGCTGGAGATTGCATGACAGAAATTTACAAGACCAGTGACTTCGGTGCAGATACCTTTTTGCACCAATACAGAGGGAGACTATGGACATGGACCTTGTCACATGTCTTTGTTGTCATGCCACAGCTCATTTCGTCTTTGATCATTAGTGTTCAGTGCATCAAATCTATTCTTGAGGTGGTCTCCAAACTCAAGTGGGATGTATGCAGATTTGTACTTCGGCTATTGTGGACTTTTTCTAGTTTTCTTCAGTTTCAATGAGGAATTGATGGTCTCTTCCGCAGTCACCACCTGGTCTTGTTCTGACTGCTGATATTGAACTTTTCCATTATCTGTTTCCACAGATATATTTGATTCGATTCCTATGTATTCCCTCTGGCACATTTTCTGTGTATTCTACTGAGGTCCATGTGTATAGGTTTGTTTTTTTCTTTTAACCCAACATTAGTGCTACTGTAACAGAAATGCCTTAAGAGGATGGCTTTAACAAGGCCAAGTTTATTCTCCTATAGTCCAGTATGTTAGAAGTCTGAATTCAGGGTACCAGCTTCAAGGATGGCTTTCTCTCTATGGGCTTTGGAAGAAGATCTTTGTCACCAGTCTTCCCTGGCCTGAGCATCGTGGTGAATGAAGTTCAGGTCCAAAGGACACACTCTGCTCCTGGTGCTGCTGTCTTGTGGTATGAGGTCCCCAAGGCTCTCTGCTCACTGCTCTGCTTTATGTCGCCAAGGAGATTGGCTTAAGATGCTGTCTAATCTTGTAGACCTCATCGATATGACTGTACTAATTCATCTTATTAAATCATAGTGTTAGAATTTACAACTCATAGGAAAATCCCATCAAATGACAAAATGGTGGGCAACTATACAAGGCAGGGAATCATGGCATAGCCAAACTAATACACACAGTTTTGGAGGACATCATTCAATGAATGACAAGGGATTTTAAGAGCACAAAGTCTGGATCTGCCTGGGCTTACTTCTTGTCTCTAGTTCTGATAAACTGGTGGTTCAGAAAGCAAGTTGTGTAATCCCTTTATGCCCCCGTTTTCTCACCTATAGAGATAGGATGATAACACTTAGTCTACCTTATGGTATTGTCTTAGGCTGTTTTCTAGGGAAGCAAAACCAGTAACATATATATGTACAAAGAAAGATTTATATACAAAGTACAGGGGAAGATTTATATATAAAGGAAACAGTTCATACAGTTGTAAAAGCTGAATGTCCAAAGTCCTGGCACAAGCCTCACATGGCCACAGGAGCTGATGAACCCAAGGTCAACAAGTCAGAGACCAGAGTTCTACATCACCGGCTGTGTAGATTGGTGGATCCCAAGTTGGTGGCTGACTCACAGAGTTGCAGAGGCTGGCAAACCCAGGGTAGGCAGATCAGGGAACAGGACTCTCTAGTGCCAGGGTATGGGTTGATGGATCCAACAGCTGCTAGTTCAGGTCCAGAAACCAGACACAAAACAGAGCAGGAGCTTCTGGCAAAGTCTACAGACAGGAAGTAGGTGGTGGAAGGCAGGGAGATGAGAGCTGAGGGGCAGGAAGCCACCACAGGACCTGCCTTGCCACTTGATACAGCAGCCAGACATGGAGTTGCCAAGTTGATACGATCTTGACCACAGATATTAGGAGAATTCAGTGAGTTAATGTATATAAATCACTTAAAACAGTGACTGACTCATAACATCAAAACCAAAAACACTGCTGGCAAGTCATTCCAGTTCCTACGAACAGAGAGTAGAGTAGAAATAACCCCCACAGAGTTTGCAAGGGAGCATTGGTGGTTTAGTGTTTAAAAGCTTGACTGGTAATCAGAAGGTCAGTTTGGATCTACCAGTCTCTCCTTGGAAATACTACCGATGTGATCAGTGATTCCTGCCTGAGTAAAGAAATGGAAAATGGCTGGGTCTTTGCCACTAGGGCTGGCTGGTAATTTGCAAGTCCATATGACACACAAAATGAAAACGGGGCCTTCCTTTTACAGAAGCAAGGAAGAATGCCATTGTAGTACTGAAATAGAAAGCTTTTTCCTCTGTAGTCTCTACCTTGTCATGCTGCTTTTTGTTTGCAATGTAATGGTATTCTAAGAAAAGAAAAAAATAAAAATTTAAATTCTTAGCATTAATTTTACCATTCATCTTCCTGTTGCTCAGTGTAAGTTTTAAATGTAAACATAAGAGCATTTAACTTGTATGCAGAATCACTAAAATTACACAGTGGAAATGTGCAAAATTTGTCACCTGTTTTTATTTTTCTTCTTTATATGCACACATTCTACCAACACTCTCAACTTTAGTTCACCGATGAGAGAAATGTCTGGAAGCAAAAGAAACTGTAGATTGTACTGTCTTGCCCTTTCTTTCTGTGCCATCATTTTCAGCATGCATGGCTGGCTAATAGAAGAAAGTAATACAAGTAAGAAAGGATAACCACAGTACCTCCTTTATAGAATTTTTGCAAGGATTCAATGTGTTAATGTGTACAAAGGACTCAAAGCAGTGTCTGGCTCACAATAAGCACCGAATAAAAATTGATATGTCTACTTTAAAAGTTTCCTACTCTACAGAGTGGAAAGCCTGGTGGTAAAGTGGGTAAGTGCTATGTCTCCTAACCAAAGGTTGGCACTTGGGGTCCACCAGGCACTCTTTGGAAACTCTGTGGAACAGTTCTGTGCTGTCCTATAGGTTGGTATGATTCAGAATCTACTAGATGGCAGTGGGTTTTTTTTTTTCAGAGTAGGACTTCAGAGAATTGTGATAAACTCACCAACATTTGTATGGTGTTTATTACAAGCCATAAAAACAAAAAAAAAGACCGTGACTGTCAACTCTGACTCATGGTGACCCTGTAGGACAGAACAGAATGCTCTGTAGAGTTTCCAGGGAGTGCCTGGTGGGTTTGAACTGCCAGCTTTTGGTTAGCAGCAGTAGCACTTAACCAGTATGCTTCCCAGTTCCTGTTATGAGCCAGGATCTGCATGTAGTATAGGATCCCTGGTGGTACAGTGGTTAAGAACTCAACTGCTATCCAAAAGTTCAGCAGTTTGAATCTACCGACTGCTCCTTGGGGCAGTTCTGCTCCGCCCCATAGAGTTGCTGTGAGTTGGAATCGACTTGATGGCAGCGGAGTTTTTTCACTGTAATATGGAAAGTCCTTGGTTGGTATAAACAGTAATCAGGCTAGGCTGCTAATCAAAAGGGTGCAGTGGTTCTTGGTGTTTATTAGAATGCTCTTGCCTTCTCTCTGCTTTGATACCAAGTTGTAATTGTAACAGAAACTGTGGCCTCTCAGGACTATTGCATACTCACAGGTTGTAACACTGTCTTTCACCTTGAGCTCAGTTTGAGTTGCAGTGAACTCCATCATGTTGTGGGTCTGTAGGAATTCTGTGCTTTCTAAAGTATGTTGAGTATAATGTGTAAATGGGTTGGACAGAAACCAAGAAAGACAGGCACATTGTATATTACATGTATTTCCTTTGCTTACGTGCATTCATATACGTGCTCTATTGTTCCAGCAGAGTTCCCTTAAAGAGAACAAGTTCAATGATGAGATTATTAAGAATTTCAAGATAGTGACAGCAGCTGCTAAGCCTGGGGCCTATGGGGCTGCTTAAGTCCTGTGCCCCTGAAGCCAGCCCTGCTTGCTCTGATTTGCTAGTCATAGTCCATCTCTCCTTTGTGGGACCCTGAGGACCAGCTCTTTCTGGGAAGACTCTCTTGACTCTGACAGTCAATATTGACTGCTGTCCCCATGGATTTCTAGGTGGCTTGTCTTTATTTGCTTTTTGCTTACCATAAACTGCCTTTTGTTATTGATTATCACTTCTCATGTGTTCTTTCTCCCCACAAAGTTTCGCACTTTTTCTTTAAAAAATTTTTTTTTATTGTAACTTAGGTGAAAGTCTATAATTCAAGTCATTTGTCATACAAAAACTTAATACACATTTTGTTATGTGACCCTAGCTGCTCTCCTGACACTGTGACAGCACACTTCTCTCCACCCTGTATTTCCCATGTCCATTGAGTCAGCTCGTGTCCTCCGCTGCTTTCTTACCTTGTCCCCAGACAGAAGCTGCCCAGTTACTCTCGTGTATCTACTTAAGCCAAGCAGCATACTTTTCACCAGTATAATTTTGTGTCTTATAGTTCAGTCCAGTCTTTGTCCGAAGAATGGGCTTCAGGAATGGTTTCACTTCTGGGCTAACAGAAAGTCTGATGGCCATGTTTTCTGGGGACCCTCCAGACTATCAGACAATTAAGTCTGGTACTGTTCGTGTAGTAGTTTTTAGGATATGTTCTAGGTAGTAGGATTTCTGGCTCGTGAGGTATTTCTGTTTATAGCTTTTTAAGAAAGTGCCAAATTGATTTCCAAAGTGTTGTACCATTTTACATTTCCACCAGCAGTGTGTGTCAGTCTTTCCGTGATGTCTCTAAAATTTATTATTTTGTGTTTTTTGGATTAATGCCAGCCATGTTGGGGTGAGATGACATCCCACTGTAGTTTTGATTTGGATTTCTCTAATGGCTAATGATGGTGAAAATTTCTTCATTTATCTGTTAGCTGCTGAATGTTTTCTTTGGTGAAGTGCCTGTTCATAGTCTTCACTCGTTTTTAATTGAGTTAGTTTCGTACTTCTTAAGAGTAGGATCATAGTAGTGGCTTCATTTATTATGCCAGTTTGACCCTATTGAGATTTGAATCACAATTCTATTAATTTCTTAGGGATTAAAATATAGTACTTGGTAGTTATTATTGCTATGGTGTTACTGTTATTCCCATGAAAAGTTCAGGCCCTCAAGTTGCATTGCTGGGGTTCAAGTAGTTACCTGCTAGCTATATTTCAGTGGTAGAATTCCCCCTTTCATGCAGGTGACAGGGCTTGATTCCTCCATTGTACCTCATGTTTACTACCTCCCATCTGCTGTGTGTCACTATCATTGTACCTCATGTTTACTGCTACCTGTCTGCTGTGTGTCACTATCATGCTGACCAGGTTTCAGTAGAACTTCTAGACTAAAACTAGGAAGAAAGGTCTAGTGATATACTTCTGAAAATCATCCAGTAAAAACTCTGTGATTATCTACTTCCAATAACCAGCTAGTGAAAACCTTGTGAATCACAGTCATTTGATCCACAACCAGTTATGGGGATGATACACAATTGGGCACTGCTTCCTTATACTGTGTATGGTACTGCTGTGAGTCAGAAGCTGACTCCAAGAAGCTAGCAACAACTGTGACCTAAGGCAAGTTACTGAATCCTGTTGTCATTGTTTTCCTTATATTTTTAAATAGGAATTAAGTGATATAAAAGTAAGCAAGCCAAGAAACCCATTGCCAATTCCGACTTATAGTGATCCTATACGACAGAGTAGATCCATTCCATAGGATTTCTAAGGCTCTAATATTTATGGGAGCAGACTTCTACATCTTTCTCTTGTGGAACATAGTTGGCTTTGAACCCCCAACCCCAAAGAGCTTAACTAGTGCACTGCCAGGGCTCTTTTAAGTGATGTAAGGCTTCTAAAATTGAGCAGTATCTGTCACGTGTTAAATGAATAAATCTTAGCTATTTCTTGATATTTTATTACTGTGATTATTACTTGTTTCACTCCATTATCATATCAGTACCATTATCCCCATTTTCAAGATTATGTTTAGAGAGACATTGAGAACACATGTAATTCCCAATACTCAGCTGCTGAAATCTCTGTGGAGAGACATTGAGAACACACATAACTCCCAATACTCAGCCGTTGAAATCTCTGTGGAGTACCGTTCTATTCTCACACATCTGGGGCCGTCATGAGTTGGAATCAGCTTGACTGCATCTGGTCCTAGAACTGGTACTGAGAAAACACACAACCAGCAAGTTGTTCTAGTCTTCTAGAGAGTGGCAGCCATCAGTCACATGGAGCCATTAAACACTTAAATGTGACTAGTCCATACTGAGGTGTGCTGTAAGTGTGAAATGCGCATTGGATTTTGGACACTTAATATGAGATAAAAAATGGAAGGATCTTGTTAACGCTTTTTTATATTGATTACATGTTGAAATGATAATATTTTGAATATATTGGATTAAATAAAATATATTATTAAATTACTTTCCTCTGTTTCTTATTATTTTAATGTAGCTGCTAGAACATTTAAAATTATAAATGTGGCATTCATTATGTTTCTATTAGCATTGCTTTAGAGACTACATAATTGTGGGGGCTGACAACTGGGGATGAAGTCATCTCTAAGAACATGTTCCACTGAGCAAGCTAATAAAGCTCTTTGAATTCCTTCCTCTTCATAATATTTATGATTTAATTTTAATGACCACAGGAGGGAACTTTGAATTTGCCATCAGTGTTAAAAAAAAAATCTCTAAGCTGGTAATTGGTTTGCATCTCAGATGAAACTAACTCTCCTTGACAGGAAGCCGAGATGCTTCCTCTTCCTCCATGTGGTATTAGTGATTGTCTGAGGAAGAACCCAAGCTTTAGAAGATTCAGATGCCAGCTTCTTTGGCTGTGTGACTTCAGGCGAATGGTTTAGGCTTTTAGAATCTGTTTCTTTATCTGATAAAAGGGCAGTAGTACCACTGAACTGGGCATCTTTGCTCTCTGGATACACTTTTCATCCCTCTCTGCCTTTTCTGTGCTCTGGGGGAGTGGGGAGCAGTCATCTGTGAACAGAATCAGTGGGGTGGAGATCCTTGCCTTCTCAACTCACATTGGGTTTGAGTAATGGGGTGCATTCCTCCAGGAGGTAAGAACTATGGAAGAAAAGTATGTGAGTTATGTGAATGGGCTTTTTTGGAGTGAGTGCAGATATTTGTTTCCTTGTAAATACCCACAGACAGCATCTACTGTAGATGAGCCTCTTCTTACTCAGGGGACAAAGATGCCCGTTCTGTGGATGTCCCATTGTTTGCTCAGTGAGCTTCTGTACAAAGCGGCCATAGAGGAAGGAGACATTATTGTTCATGAGCTCAACAACATAGATTTCCCTTTAAAACAACTGAGTGCCCAAACTGTCTACAGGAGAGCTATAGTTGAACTCCTGATTACATGCAACTGTTTCCTGAAAGGGGAACAGGTGGCCACTTGGTGACAAGTTGATTATGGTGAGTCTCTTCTTTATGGAGGGAACTTCAAATCATCTTCATAAGATAGAGAAATATTTCATGGATGCATTTGTCTTCTCTGCTCTTCGCTTTTCTGCCACCATCAACATTTGTGTTTTCAGTGAATGCTGTATCGATCAGTATGGTATCACAGTACAACCTCTGACCAAGGGACACATTTTGCAATAAAGAGTATGCTATAGTCAGCACATGCCCATAGGTTTCACTGGCTGTGTTATGTGCCTCATCACATAGAAGAACTACTTAACAGTGGTGGAATGGCCTGCTGAAGGCTCAGTTATGAAGCTACCAAGAAGACAATACACTGAAAGTTTCAGATGCTGTCTCTTATAGTGTGGTATATATGCTTTAAGTCGGTACTGAGGATACAAGGACATTCCCTATAACCAGAAGGCCCATGCCTGGGAACCAAGGGTGGGGATAGGAATGGCTTGTCTCTCAATTATATCAAAATTACTGGAAGAACCTCTACTGCTTGTCTGACTACCTTGGATTTGATGGACTTGGAGATCCTAGTGCTCGAGGAAGGAATGCTTCAAGGAAAGCAGCCACAACAGTGAGTTGGAAGCACAAACTGCCTCATGTTGCTGAGAATTCAGGCAGAAAAAATGATTATTATATTCAGGAGGGTAGATTGATCTTGCTTATCAGGATGCATAGGGCTACCACTGCACAAAGAAGGCAAAGAGGTACTGAAAGGATTCACTGTGATGCCTCTTCGCCAACGCCCTGGTCAGTGAATGAGTATGGCAACCCAATAAAGAAAAGAACTCCAGTAATTCAGATCTTCCAGGAATATAGATGTGGGTCACCTTGTCCAGTAAAGAACACTGAGGAGCACAGAGAGGGTAAGGGAAGCATGGAATGACAATGAAGGAAGAGAGCGATGCTTATCTTTTTAAGCCTTATGGTCAAATCAAGCTATGGGGACTCTGACAGTTGTGTGTTTTGTTAATTAATTTTCCTTACGTCTTTATCGTGATATCCTTTATGGAAAGCACTGGTGGTTGTTAATATTTTAGGTTTTCATTGGGAAGATGACTGAAATAATATCAAGCTAGACTGATTTGGCATCTTATCAATTGGATAAAAGGTAAGAGTAGATGATGTGAGAAAAAAGGTATGCTGTGCTATGTATTTTTTCCAACCAGATTAAATTTTCACTCTTTTCCACCCTACTCTGCATTGTAGGGGGTTCTCCTGTGTGATTTGTATCAGGGGTTCTTTGCCTTCTGGTTCCAGTGTGTTCACTCATAAATGGGGAAGAAAGGTGGGGAGGCACAAGCAGATCTCAGTGTAGGTGAACAGTGAGTTCAGAGTATTTCTTTTCCTGTTTTTTTTCCAGCCACACCAGGATGGCTAAAGCCATGCGTTTCAGGCTACTACTTACTACCTTCTCAGAGTTTCTTAGTGCAATTGCTAGTCCCAGATTACTGCACCTTTTCTTGAGGATGATTTTAACCTTTTCATGACTCAGTTCTTTTTTTCCTTTTAATTTTTTGTTGATAACCATATGTTTTCAGTAATGGAAGGAATGCTGAATCATTGAGTGTACCTGAATTTTTGGTAGGCAGTATTGTTTTTGTTTAATGCCTTGTTCCAAAAATTGTGCTCTTGGAGTTTTGAGGTACATGTATGTGTACCCCCTATGAACACAAACTCTATACCCCCAGAGTCCAGAGGTACATGTGTGTACCAAATAAAAAATTTTCAAAATTCATGTTTTTCCTACTAAAATTTCAGTGATTCAGTACCACTTCATATAATACCCTGTAAGAACAGTAATTTGAAGCATGTGCCTGTATTTTCCGTTTCAAATTGTTATGCAGAACACTGCATATTGGCAGCATGTATGGTCAGTGGGATACTGGCTTTTCAGTGGACCCCAGAGGTACAAAAAGTAGAAATGACAAAAACCCAAACCCGTTGCTGTGGGGTCAATTCCAACTCACAGTGACCCTATAAGACAGAGTAGAATTGCCCCATAAGGTTTCCAAGGAACACCTGGTGGATTCAGCTTGCCCACCTTTTGGTTAGTAGCTAAAGCGCTTAAGTACTATGCTTCCAGGGTTACCACAAAAAGTGATTAGTTAGGTGTATATACTGCTGGTACCCAAAGAGTTAAACTCTGCTGGGACCCTGACCTTGGGCTTGCCTGGCTGGGTTGTTTTGAGGATTGGAGATAATGAATGCAGATTACACAGCACAATGACTATCTCCTGATAGGCACTCAAAATAGTAATTTCTTTTCCCCTCAAAATACTTTTAAATTCCAAGTTCAAAAGATTGCTGAAGAATTAGCTTTGCTTTAGGAAATAAATGATAATCTATGTGAAAGTGCTTTGTAAATTATTAATTACTATTTGGTGCAAGGTGTAGACATATTAGACTCACTGAACCTTAAAAGTATTGTTTATTTATTTTTGTAAATAAGATTTTCTGTCTTGCCATAGTCAGATGCAATTATTTTTTTTTCCCTTAGAAATAGAGTAAGGTAGAAACTAAGTGCAGATTTCCATGCAAATCTTACTGAATGAAAACTTTGTACATTTTCTTCAGTCTCTAGGTCTTTGTTTTAGATTCCCAGTTTCTATTTTCTCTTCTTTCTAGTTCAGTGAAGCATGGGTATCAGGATGAACAGTCAGAGAAGTAATTACTTCTCTGTCTCATTGTAGAAAAAAATCAAGAGCAATGAAAAAAAAGCATCTTGAAATGTGGAGGAACTTAGTCTCAGGTCCTTCTGACACAGGAAGAGAAGGCAAACATCTCTGATTTTTCTTCCACTCTAGAACCTTGCATACTATAAACCTAAGTTACTAAGAGGATTTTAGAGGTGTGAAACTATACTCTGCTCATGCCTGCCTTCTTCATTTACCGGTAGATGTGCCGAGTGATCATTAAGGTTATCGCTTTCCCTATATTTTTGCTTGTTTTACCAGTTTAATGCAATTCACTGCTTTTTGTTGTGTCTCATGCTGTTTTACTGCCTTTCCTAATGAAATAGTTGGAGGAAATCATCTGAATAAAGAAATTTAGCACCTGTTCATTAAAATTGGGCTGCACCACGGCCCTTCTTGGGACTACATAGAGTATGTAGAATGCAGTGATTAGAGGCATGCATTCTGGATACAGACATTCCTGGGTTTGATTCCTGGTTTCCTCTATTAACAGGCCAAGCTATTTCTTCCTCAATTTCCTTTTCTGTAAAGTGGAGATGATCGCTATATCTTGTTAATAATCAAGTGAAACCAGCCTTTTATAAAAATATCAAGTGTTGCTATCAGTTGGAGTCAACTCAATGGCAATGGGAGAAGGAGTTATTATTTCTAAGCTGCTGATCTATCATAAATGAATTTGTCTTTCTTCAAACTAAGTTGAGCCTGAAACTAAAGACCAAAAAACAATAATTGAATAAGACACATGATGTCATTGTGTACAAAAGCAAATCTTTTGATTAAATAAGGTAACATGTAAAAGTTACAGTATACCTGGCACATAGTAAGATCTTAACAAATGTTAGTTGCTTTTGTTTTGTTCAGTTCCAGGGGGGGGGCTACCATTATCATGATATTTTTTCCATATAGAAAGAGAGTATTTCAATAAGCCTTACTTTGTATGGTCACTTTCTCTTAAATAACCTTGTCTGACCCTCATGAAACCTGTATGAAGAAGGCAGAACAGATTCTATTGTTATTACACTAATACATAAGGAAATTGAGGTTCTGAGCAGTACAGTTACTAATTCTTCCAGAGACATATTGCTAGACTTCTGGATGACCATTTTGCTAATAATATGAGAACACATAGAGTAAGAATAGCTGCTGGCTTCCGTTTTCTAGGTGAGGGTCCTGCTTGGCTCAGAAATTCCTTTTCTGAGAGCCTGGTGATTCATCTTGACAGTGATGGATCTTAGTTGCTGGCAACCTGTGCAGTGGTATCATGAAGAAGGAGAGGTTGTTCAGGCTGAGGTCTAGGAGAATGGGTTTGAGAGGATAGTGTAAGAAGAGGTAGAATGTATAATGGTCTGAGTGTACATGAACTGAATGAAATAATGAGTTGAGAAGGGAGGATGTAAAACTGCTGTAGCATGTCATTGCCTGGTCAAGAATAGTCAGGGCTCACCCCTGGGTTTTCTGTAAAGCATTTGCAATAAATATACCTGAAGATACTTTGGTGTCTTGTAGAATTCAAAAACTAGAAGGACTCAGATGCCATCCTTGTTATCCTTTGCATTTTACCTATTAGGAATTCTTGAATTCATGAAGCTAGCTAGTTTAGTAAGCAACTAGAATCAGGAGGCAGAGCTGTAACACCATAGATGGTGCAAGATGGTAAGAAGCCTCACAGAAATGGTGGCAATCGGTCAAGAGACTGGCATGAGATAGCATGGGAGCTGACTCATGGAGTGAAAGAGAGCCTAGTGTCTTGGGGCAGGAGGCTTCCTGATGAAGTGAGGTGCCTCTGGGTACTTACTGTCAGAACTAAAGAGCTTAGTGATACATGCCTAAGCAGAACAGAGGCTGGGCTGAGGGGCTGAGGTACAGAGAGAAGTCTGCCTGCAGACATGGCTGAGAAGAGGGTTTCCTGATTGACATGGATCTTTCTCCAGAGCCAAAAGCAAGAGAAAGCATTCCCCATGGTTCAGAGATCTAAACTGGACTTCTGGCCTTCTAAATGGAGAGAGGGTAAATTTTTGTTTGTTAAAGCCATTCATTTGTAGTATTTCTGTTATAGCAGCCATTAAATAATGAAGACAGGTACATAAAAATTTATCAAGTAGGGAGGTAGAGTCAGGATGGCAGACTAGACACACATCTCTTTAATTCCCTCTGAAAACTAAGGCCTGGACTGATAATTGATTGGAGATTTCTGGACACCCAGTGAATCCTAGGACACGGTACAGGGCTGTCAGTTTCGACTACATGTCACTAAATGGAAAACTTCCTCTTGCTCGGTGAGCACAACTTCTGCCAACTAGCTGCTTGTGTGGACTGACAGTATTTGCGCTTTTATGTTTTTTTCTTTTTGTTGGCTGGTAGGCAGGGTTTGGGCATGAGCTGGCAGCTGCACAGATCCGTAGTACTGAAGTGAACAGTGTGTGCTGCAGTAGAGAGACTCTGTGTGGAATAAACGTGTTTTGAGAGCTCAGATGTGGCTGAGGGTACTACAGCCCCTCCACCCTCTCTTTTCAGAGCTACATCATAGATTTGGCTGTCTCATGGTGGGAGGGGTAGCTTTACTGGGACACTATCTTGTTTGACTGGGAGGTAGAGCTACCCACCCAGAGGCCACAGCAGAGGCTAATTCCCAGGCTGGGAGGCAGTACAGTCTGGAGAGCATTTTTTCCAGCAGAAAGGCTGTGTTTAGCTCAAGTGGGAGATGGCCACGGTGCAGTAGCCATGACCAAAGTGGTGCCTCTGTTGTCCACTGAAAAGAGGGGCCTGCTACATCTGATGACCTGACTGATTTTGGAAGCTATCAGATAGCTTTTTAGCTTTTTACAATAAGACTGCCTGGAGAAATAACTGCTGTGTAGCCTGATGGCTTCTCTTCCAGGTTTTACTGACCTACACCATACAGTTGGTTGAGGGCTGCCCAGTGACTCCATAAGTAAGGTGGGGTCTTTTTCAGCCAGGAGGCAGAGCCTGTCACCCCAGAGAGTCCATTGGGGCCAATTGCTAGAGGACACAAAAGTGGCTGATGACCAACTCCATTATCAGAACTCAGAACTACACTTCAGCTCCTGTTGAGGAAACACCAGAGAAACTAAACAGCCTCTAGATGTCCCCAAAGCAACAAACTATTGCCATGCATTTAAATAAACAATCCACCAAGGCTCCAGAAAACTTCCAAAATAAAGAATCTAGGAACTTCCCAGATGAAGAATGCTTTCTGAAGTGATTGGAGGCCAAGTATGAAAGAATTATATAGATAGCACTCCTAGAGATTAAACAAAATGCAGCAGAGCAAAATGAAAAATTAAGCTCTTTGAACTAATGGAACATGAGCGTTCTGAAATCTGACAGATCTATAACAGAATTATAGAATTAGGCAATTCAAAGCCAAAAGAGCAGAATCGACAAATTAAAAGTCAGACGTAGTGACCTTGAAGATAGAACAACTGACATCAGCGTTTATGAGGAGAAATCAGAGAAAACAAATAAGAAAAATGGAGAAGCATGTAGAAACATGTGGGACTCTGTCAAGGAAAATAATCAATGATTAACTGGAGTTTCTAAACAGGGAAGGATAGCTGAAAACACAGAGTATTGTTTTGGCGCCACTGACAGAAAATTTCTGTGAAATTATGAAAGAAGAGAACATAGATAGTCAAGATGTGTATTGAATGCCACAAGAACTAGACCTCAAAAGAAAGACACCGAGACATATTACAATCAAGCTTAATAAAATGAAACATAAGCAGAAACTCTTAAGGGTAGCAAAACTCAGAGCGAAGCTAACATTTAAAGGGAAGCCCTGTAGGTTTTCATCAGATTTCTCACCAGAAGCGAAGTTAGCACAGAGGCAGTGGGATGACACATTCAAAGCCTTGAAGGAGAAAAGCTTCCAATGAAAAATCATGTATCCTGCAAAACTGTCTTTCAGATATGAAGATGAAATGAACACATTCACAGGTAAACAGAAGCTTAGAGTCTTTGAAAAGACCAAACCAAAACTACAAGACATACTGAAAGAAGCTCTTTACTTAGAGAAAGAAAACCAATGCAGGACACAACATCCAGAAACCTACTCAGTTAGGGAAGGTACAAGACTCAGTCAAAGCTATAATATTAAAAGAAGGGAACCAGTGATTGTATCATGAAAACTAAAATACTGTCACATTAAAAAGAGAGATATACTACAGTAGTTACAGTCTTTTCAGATGTAGAGGAAGTTCATATGATATGTAGAAGTTAAAATTGGGTTTAAACTTAGAATATTAAAGGGAATCTTAGGAGAAGCTGTAAAGCACAATAACAATGCAACATACCAAATCAAGAAACGTAATACTGGAGTTTCAACAAACAAAACCAACACTGAGAAAGGTGAAAAGTTAACCCATGAGAAGAATGACCCAGAACAGAATATTAAGAGCAGCAGGGAAAACAACAACACAAAAGTAAATACATCAAAATGGGAGTACTAAACTCATACCTAACAATAATTACAGTGAATGTAAATGGACAAGGCTCCAGTAAAGAGCCAACAAGTGATATCTTAGCTCAAAAGATACAACCCATCTATATGTTGCTTACAAGAAACACACTTTAGACTTAAAGATATGAACAAACTGAAAATTAAAGGATGGAAGAATATATACCAAGCTAACAATGAACAAAGAAGAGAAGGTGTGGCAATACTAATCTCAGATAAGATAGATTTTAATGTAAAATCCACCATCATGAACAAGGATGGCCACTATTTATTGCTGAAAGATTCAGTACACAAGCAGGACTTAACAATGTTAAATATTTATGCACCCTATACTAGAGCATCTAAATACATCAAACAAACACTGACTACATTGAAAAATGAGATTGATCGCTCCACAATAGTAGTTGGAGGCTTCAAAACTCCACTTTCAGTAATGGACAGGTCATCTAGAAAAAAGCTCAGTAAAGACACAGAAGATCTTATTGCGACAACTAACCAATTAGACCTTGTCAACTTATACAATTTTTTTTTATCCATCAACAGATAAGTACACCTTCTTCTCTAAAGCTCATGGAACATTTTCTAGAATAGACCACATGTTAGGACATAAAGCAAATCTCAACAAAATCCAAACCACTGAATTACTGCAAAGCATCTTCTCAGACCATAAAGCAATAAAAGTCAAAATTAGTAGCAGAAAAAAATAGATAGAAATCGGAACTCACGGAAACTGAACAACATCTTTCTCAAAAAGCCATGGATTATAGAAGAAATCAAGGAGCAAAGAAAGAAATTTACAGATTCAAATGAGAATGAAAACACTTCCTACCAGAACCTATGGGATACAGCCAAAGCAGTGCTCAGAGGTCAGTTTATGTCTATAAATGCACACATCCAGAGAGAAAAAAGGACCCAAACAAAATAATTAACCCTACAGCTTGAACAAGTAGAGAGAGAGCAACAGAGGAACCCCTCAGGCACCAGAAGAAAACAGATCAGAAAGATTAGAGCAGAGCTAAATGAATTAGAGAATAGAAGAACAATTCAAAAAATTGATAAGGCAAAAACCTCCTTTTTGTGAGAAGATCAACAGAATTGACAAACCATTGGTTAAACTTTCAAAAGAAAAACAGGAGAGGAAACTAATAACCCAAATAAGAAATGAGATGGGAGATATCACAGCTGATCCAACAGAAATAAAAAATATCATAACTCTACAGCTTAAACAAGTAGAGAGCAACAGAGGATCCCCTCAGGCACCAGAAGAAAACACATCATAAAGATTAGATCAGAATTAAATGAATTAGAGAATAGAAGAACAATTGAAAAAATTGAAAGACTATAGTATATTTGAAAACCTGGAGAAAATGGACAAATTCCTAGATTTGTATCACCTATCAAAATATCACAAGGAGTAATAAAACAACTTAATAAACCTATCACAAAGGAAGAGATTGAAAAAGTCATCTAAAAACTAGCAACCAAAAAAAAGCCATGGCTCATATGGCTTCACCGCAGAATTCTACCAAGCTTTTAGAGAAGAGTTAACTCCAATACTGCTGAGGCTATTTCACAGCATAGAAAAGGATGGGATACTCCCAAATTCATTCTATAAGGGCCAACATAACCCTGAAACCAAAAGCCAGGCAAAGATCCCCCCAAAAAGGGGAACTACAGACCAATATCACTCATGAACCTAGATGTAAAAATCTTCAACAAAATCCTTGCCAATAGAATTGAACAACATATCAAAAGAGTAATTCATCATGACCAAGTTGGATTCGTACCAGGGATACAAGGCTAGTTTAGCATCAGAAAAACAATTAATATAATGAAACACAAAAATAGCATAAAAGAATCACCAGATTTTGTCCCTTGATGCAGAAAAGGCATTTGATAAAGTCCAACATCAAATTATGCTAAAAACTCTCAGCAAAATATGAACAGAAGGCTAATTCCTTAATGCAACAAGGGGCATCTACACAAAGCCAACTGCCTACATCATCTTGAATGGAGAGAGACTGAAAGAATTCCCTTTGGGAATGGGAACTAGACAAGGATGCCAACTCTCACCACTTTTCTGGCTAGAGCAATTAGACAAGATAAAGAAATACAGGGCATCTGCATCAGCAAAGAAGGAGTAAAAATCTCCTTGTTTGCAGATGGTATGATTGTATATGTAGAGAATCCTAAAGAATCTATAAATAAACTACTCAAACTAACAGAAGAGTTCAGCAAAGTCTCAGTATGTAAAATAAACATAAGTAAATCAGTAGGATTCCTTTATACCAATAAAGAGATCATTAAAGAAGAAATCACCAAGTGAATACCATTTTCTATAGCCCCCAAGAAGATAAAATACCTAGGAAACAATCTAATTAGAGAAATAAGAGACCTGTACAAAGAGAACTGTTTAAGACCTTACTGCAAGAAACTAAGACTTACACAAATGGAGAAACCTGCCCTGCTCATGGATAGGAAGACTTAACATTGTAAAAATATCATATTTTACCCATAGTGATCTACATATACAATGCAATCCCAATACAAATTCCAGTGACATTTTTTAATGAGATGGAGAAACAAATCACCAAATTTGTTTGGAAAGGGAAGAAACCCCAGATGGTGAAGCACTATTGAAGAAGAAGAACACAGTGGGAGGCCTCTCACTACTTGACCTTAGAACCTATTATACTGCCACGGTAGTCAAAGCAGCCTGGTACTGGTACAGAGACATATAGACCAAAGGAATAGAGTTGAGACCGCAGAGATGCCACCATCCTCCTGTGAACAGCTGATACTCAGCAAAGTCCCTAAGATTGTAAACTGGGGTGAAAACAGTCACTTTAACAAATGGTGCTGGCAAAATTGGATATCCAGCTGCAATAAACTGAAACAAGATCCATATCTTACACCTTACACAAGAAGATCTAAGTATCAAATATAAAATGATAAAGGTCATGGAAGAAAAAATACAGTCAACAATGGAAGTTTTAATGCACAGCTTAGACAGACTTTAAAATCTGACAAAACATGACCAACCGAAGAGAAAAATAGATAAATGTGAACTACTAGAATCAGATATGTTGCTCATCCAAAGACTTTATTAAAAGACTTAAAAGACCATTTACAGAATTAGAAAAATATTTGGCAGCTATATGTCAGATCGACGTCTGATCTCCATAATATACAAGGTACTGTAAAATGCCAACAAGAAAAGGGTAAATATAACCCAATTAAATGCTGGGCAAAGGAGATGGACAGACACTTCTCTAAAGAGGGCATCCAGGCAGCCAAAAGACAAATGAGGAAGTGCTCACAATCATTAGCTGTTAAAGAAATCCAAATCAAAACTACAATGAGATACCATCTCACCCCAAGAAGGTTGGTCGTGATCCAAAAAACACAAAATAACAAAAGCTGGAGAGGCTGTGGAAAAATTGAAACTCTCCTACACTGCTGGTGGGATTGCAAAATTGGTACAACCTGCTTGGAAGGCAATCTGGCACTTTCTTAAAAATCTGGAATTGGATATACCATTTGACCCTGTTATCCTGCTTCTCTTAATATGTCCTATGAACAGTCACATGAACAGACACATGCACATCAATGTTTATTTGGCATAGTCCACAGTAGCTAAAAGATGGAATCTACACAGATGCCCAACAATGAATGAATGGATAAACAAAGTATGGTATATGTAGTCAGTGTAACACTATGCAATGATAAAGAATGATGATTTTAGGAAGCATCTCATAACTTGGTTTCAATTGCAAGACATTATGTTGAGTGAAATCAGTCAGCAGCAAAAGGACAAATATTGTATGAGACCCCTACTGTAAGAACTTAAACACAGATTCATATCCAGAAGAAAAGACTCTTTGACAGCTTCAAGGGAGAGGACGGAGGAAGAGGGCTGGTTATAGATTAGATAGTTGATAGAAATTTGGTTGGGTCAAAGCAGTGACAGCACACATGAGAAAAAAGACCAACTTAACTGGACTTCAACATAAATCAAAAACTTCTAATCTTAACCCAGTATTGCAAGGATAGAGTAGCAGGGGCAGGGTTCTGGGGACCATGTTCTCAAGGGCCACTGAAGCCAATTGGCATAACTAGCCTGTTGCTAAGAGAGTTTTTCTGCACTCCATGTTGGTGAGCAGTGTCTGGGTCTTCAAAGCTAGCAAGCGGTTGTATGAACCCAACTCAGCCAGAACAGATGATCACCAGGGACAACAAAGACATGATAGAAAAAGAGCTCAGAAGACAGAAGGACCCATGTGAACCTGTGACTGTATCAACATGTGACCAGAAAAACCAAATGGTGCCCAACCACCAACAATAACAGCTGTGATGGGGCACACAATGTTGAGTCTCAATGGCAACATGAGAAAAAGAGGGGTGCACCTCAAGAACTCCACTAAACGACTGCAATTGATGGTCCAAAGGCCTGGAAGTTTCCCTGGGAGCATGGGCCTTAGACGTGGTGCTGCCCTTGATCATAAATCATTACTGAGGTCAACTCTTTGGACAGGAATGTATTGGATTCAGGGACACAGAGTGGCCATATGGTGTGTACACTTTATGGTTCTATTCATCTATAGCATGCTGTCCTACTGGCCTATTACTAGAAAGGATAAGGGGACAGGAGATTGTTAAGAGGACATGACATGTATAGAACAGAAAGGAGCAGTTTGCCGTCACCAGGCAAGGAGAACAAGAGCTGCAGATAGGTGGGCATGCAAATTTAACTTGAGTTGTATACTTTCACTCAATCACACACACACACAAAAAAATTGCAAAGTAAAAAGAAACACTGGACAGAATTCAAGATTTATTTTTTCATTTCATTATAAGGCAGTTATAGAAATTTAACAGCTGTGCATTTTGTTATAGGCAAAACATGCCTCACTATCTTCTTGGGTGCCCTAAAGTTGTATTTTCAGATATTCTTTAAAAGTTAATGACGAGCAAAGACTCTATAAAATCTAGATCCAAAGGGTGAAAATACAGAACAGTGTTTCAAGTTCACATGGAATCCAGATTTTCTGGGGACATGGAGACTGAATGAATCCTTGACTTTTGGCCTAGATAATCTGTAAATGGTAAACCAGTAATATCCCCAAAAGTCTTCTTAATACCAAAAAATAGTTAATTTAGTAAAAAAAAGTCTGCCTTGATCATTATGCTCTTTTAAGAACTGTCTGTATGGGATCAAACTGACAACAGGAGTCCAAAAGATTAAATAAGAACCTTAAGAGGCACTGAATGTGTGTTAATGAGAGAGGAACAACTCAAAAAGGGAGAATGAGAATGGTTGCACAACTTGAAGAATGTAATCAGTGTCACTAAATTATACATGTAGAAAATGTTAAATTAGTCTATGTTTTGCTGAGTATATTTTGAACAAAAAAATTATAAAAAAGTAACTGTAAGTCTATGTTCATTGCAGCATATTCACAATACCAAAAGATGGAAACACCCTAAGTGCCCATGAACAAATAAATGGATAAGTAAAATGTGGTACATAATGCAATGGAATGGAAAACGGGAAGAGTGCAGTGAGATGGAGTAACACAGTGGCTCCAGAAGTGGGCTGAAGTATAACAACAATTGTGAAGATGGTGCAGAACCCAGCAGTGTTTCATTCTGTTGTTCATAGGGTCCCTGTGAATCAGAACTGACTCCGTGGTACATAACAACAACAATAATACAGTGGAATACTACTCAGCAGTAAAGAAAAAGGAAATCCCCCCCCCCCCAAAAATCACAACTGCCTTAGCATTCAGCAAATTTCTATTCCTAGTGACCCTATACCAAAAAATAACTCAGTGCCATTGAGCCCATGCCAACTTACCGTGACCCTATAGGGCAGAGTAGCACTATCCCATAGAATTTCCAAGGAGAGTCTGGAGGTTTTGGACTGTCGACCTTTTGATTAGCAGCCACAGTACTTAACTACTATGCCAACAGAATTTCCAGTGACCCTATAATAATCCCATGAGACAGAGTAGAACTGCCCCATAGAGCTTCCAAGGAGCATCTTGTAGACTGAAACTGTGACTTTTTTGTTAGCAGTTGTAGCACTTAACCACTATGCTACCAGAGTTTCAAAAATAAGCTCTTGAAGTAATCTTACGTTGTGGATAAATCTGGAAATCTGGAGGACATTATGTTGAACCAAATAAGACAATCACACAGAAAAATACGTACTCCCACTTTTATGAAATGACTTGGTTGGGCAAATACATATAAGGTTATGTCTATTAGTGGTTACCAGGAATGGATGAATGGAAGGGAGGGGGATTCAGTCTCTAGATTGTAGACACTTGTTATTCTCAATGGTGGGAAAAGTAACAGTGAATGAGGTTGAAATGTGTACAGCTTGACCGGGATAAGTTATGTCACTAAGATGTACACAATAAAAAAGGACCTTTTGGTAATTGCTATGGCATATATAAATTTGTGAGAACAACCAAAGAACATATGCAGAGATGTAGATATATGTATGTAAGCATGTATATTTATAGGCGTGTGTATGTGTGTTTATGAGTGTGCTTACGTGTTTGCATGTGTACATGGTGATGGGTTCAAACTGCCAACATTTTTTATTTGCAGCTGATCACTTTTCAACCGTCTTGCCACCAGGACTCCTCCACTGTCATAGAATGGACTACTGACATTGGCAGTAGTAGAGAGGGAGTACAGTGCTGCCTTGGAAACTCAAATAGCAAACTAGCTTGTGGTAGGGACTTGCCCATACTCCTCACACAGAGTAGGACTGCAGGAACAATGAGAGCATCTGTCTGGCCATCTATGATCCTTATGCCGAATTTAGCAAGCTGAAGTTCTTTGGAGGGTATAGTACTTGCCTTTTTTTAAAAATTTCTTAACACATATATTTGTGGGATTATGCTGTAGGCCTCTAGAAACCTGTCACATGAAAGTGCACTATATATTCAGAGTGATCAGCTTTTCCAATATGTTGTTCCAAATGCCTTTTTTTTCTCTACAGCTCATTCCTTCTAATGAAAAGAAAAGTATTTTTTATTTACAGGTTTGTCAAATGCAGTAATCCATTACTTGGGGGTAATTGCTGGAGTAATCTCACCTCCCTGGTTTCCAGCAAAGCCTCCCAGGTTGTCATCTCACAAATTGGAAATTAAATGCAGTATAAAAGCTGTTAACTATACCTGACGGCCTGATAAAGGGGCATTAGGTTAAGGTTGGAATTACTGGGTCGTTCGTTTTTGCTTACATGTTTTTGAATATGTACAGAAAACTTTTCTTTTCTTAGAATTTGTAGCAATCGTGCTCATCCTAGTTTATTTCTAATGATGCTATTTTTTGGATCTTTGTGTTATCTTTTGTGTAACTAGAGATGCTAGATTAACAAATTATTTTGAGGAGGTCATCTTTATATGGTCACTAAATACTTTCTCTAAATTCTGTCTTATCCTTCTAGCCATCTTTCAGCAGAGTTCTCTCCCTGTCTTATTTTATTTTCCCTCACCTGTATATCTACTGGATTTGGATTTGCTGAATATTGCAGGTAGTTAATGTGTTTGATTACTGACTTAAAAGGTAGAAATTCAAATCCATCCAGAAGCTTTTGGAAGAAAGGCTGGAGATCTACTTCAGTAAAATCAGCTACTGGAAAACACTGTTAGCATAGTTATATTCTGACTTACATGGCATAGCCATGAATTGAGAGTTAACTCAGTGGCATCTAGTTGGCTACTTTGTTTGCTGTATCCAGCTAATCACCAAGATATCTGTTTCATTTTCCTCATTCCTTATCACGGTCATAAATATTATTGCATTCCAAGGCCTGCTGTGGGCATGTGGGTAGTGCTTGAACAGGGCAGTGGGGCAGTCTGGTAGAATATCTGTGTACAGCTGCTTGAAAACAGTGGAGCTTAAGTGGTTGTGAATAAGAGTCTGGTACCATACTGCCTGAATTTGAACCCTGGCATGTCCACTTTCTGTGTGATTTTGGATTTCATTTAACCTTTGATGCCTGAATTTCCTCATCTTAAAAAAATGGAGACAATGACCTCAAATGGACAGTGGACGACTTCAATAAATTACTATACACAAAGTGCCTACAGCAGTAGCTGGTACATAGAAAATACTGTTGTAATAATTGTAGCCATAAGATGCCAATTCCAGTTCTGCCACTTGCTCAAGCCTTGACTATTTGGTTTCACAAGGTAATATAGACAGAAGAAATGGTATAGAATTTTGGGTGAAAGGCTTAGTTCAGACCACACTGTTTATTGATGTGTGACATCAGACTTTTGACTTCTTGGACTCTTAGTGTTCATTGCTTTAAAAAACATCAGTTTTCAGAAGCTACTCAAATGCCAGGCTACCTTCCACCTTCCACCAGGCTAGGCCATTTCAGGCTGCTTTAGTATCCACGGGTTATTGTTCTTTTCCCCATGATGATTATTGGCAGAGTGCAAAGTATTGTCACATTCCTTTTATGGTTTAATCCTGGTAGCAGTGTGAAGTACATGGGCATTGTTCTCCTTGTAGTTATGGAAGCTCAGGACTAGAGAGATGACTAAACCAGCCCAAGTTGGAACACCTATAAATTATGAAGATGGAATTTGAAGTTGGTTTTCTGCACTCTTTCCTCTATTCAGTATATGCTTATGAGTCCAATTTCTGATTGATTCATGTCTGTCTTGAATTGGATTGTGTCCTCCCCAAAAATGTGTGTAGCAGTTGGGTTGAGTCATGATAGCCAGCATTACTCAGTTGTCTTTCATTTTGTGATATATATAGTTTTATATTGTAAATTCTAGTCTCTGCCTCTGGTTAATCGGGAAACATTGGGTTAGGGTGGAACTTTAACATCCTAACTAAAATCACCTCCATGATTCATTGTAGAGGGGATTTTCCTGGGATGTGGTTTACACCACTTTTTATCCTACAAGAGATGAAAGGAGATAAGCAGGCAGAGAGTTGGGGACCTCATACCGACAAGAAAGCAGTACTGGGAGCTGAATGCATCCTTCAGACCTGATGTTACAGCACTGAGATGCTTCCCGACCAAAGGAAAACTGATACAACACAAGGACCTTCATCCAGAGCTCACAAGTAGAGAAAGCCTTCCAATGGAGCTGGTGCCCTGAGTTTGAACTTGAAACACTTAATGATGAAGATCAAAGACCACAGCCTTCTGTATGGATCGTACCTTAACATCAAGAACACAAAATTCCTCACAATTGGACCAGTAAGCAACATCTTGATAAGTGGAGAAAGGATTGAGATTATTGAGGATTTTACTTAACTTGGTTCCACAATCAACATCCACGGGAGGAGCAGTCATAGAATCAAAAGATATGCTGTGTTGGGCAAATCTGCTGCTAAAACCTCTTTAAAGTGTTGAAAAGTAAAGATGTCACCTTGAAGACTAAGATGCCCCTGACCTAAGCCATAGTATTTTCGATTGCATCATACACATGCGAAAGCTAGACAGTGAATAAGGAAGACACAAGAAGAAGAGATACCTTTGAATTGTGGTGCCGGTGAAGAATATTGAGTATACCATGGACTGCCAAAAGAATGAACGGATCTGTCCTGCAAGAAGTACAATCAGAGTGCTCCTTAGAAGCAAGGATAGTGAACATGTGTCTTATATAATTTGGACAAGGTTGTTAGGAGGGATCAATCCCTGGAGAAAGGACATCATGCATGGTAGAGAGTAAAAGTGGATTGCCACAGTGGCTGCAACAGTGGGCTTAAGCTTGATCGGGTACTGTTTCGTTCTGTTGTGCGTAGGGTCACTATTACTCAGAACATACCTGACAACAGGTAACAACAACGGTAACAAGTACATTCAACAACTTGACACCTATTTTGATGGTTATTGTTGTGTGTCCATTTCTCAGGGCTATGATTCTTAATACTGTGACAGTTATGCTGTAGTTTGGTAGCATTTAATGATGTAATCATTTCCATAATGAGATCGGGTATAATGAAGCCACCTTTGTAGTAAGATCTCTTATGAACAGTCAGTTGAAAGGGGGGTTTCCTTGGGGGCGTGGACTGAATACAATATAGGTGGACTTTTTTTTTGGCATAGCTTGTTGGGTTTTGCTTGCTCCAGATCTTATAGCATCTAATCTCTGGTTCTTGGGACTTGAACTAGTAGCTTACCTGCTAACCTTGGGATCTGTCACTGCCTGCAGCCTTGAGCCAGTGGATTGCTATCTAACGTGCTGATCTGTGGTTCACCAGCCTTTGCTGCTATATGAATCACAAGAGGCCCTCCAGCCTCACCCACAGACATAGGACTTTCTGACCTCTATAGCTGTGTGAGCTATTTCCTTGATATAAAGCTCTGCCTATGAATACACAAGGTCTGACAATTAAGTTCGCAAACTCATTCTAGAAAAAGTGTTACGTACCTCATTGCTTAATATCTCTACAGTCACATTCAAAGTACTCCCCTTGGGAAGCTATGCAGTGAGGCCAGTGCCTAGTCCACTGTGGTGGTTAAGACTGTGTCATCTTGGATGGACAATGATTTTCCATGTTTGGCAGCTGTATCAAGTGACAGGGGCAGAGCCTGAGGTAGCTTCCTGTCCCTCAGCTCCCATCTCTCTGTCTTCTACTGCCTACTTCTTGACTGCTCATGTTGCCAGCAGTTTTTGATCTCTTATCTTTTGCATCTGGTTTCTGGGACCTGAACAAGCACCTATTGGATTCATCAGCCCTTACAGCCAATGAGAGTCCTGTTCCTTGACCTGCTAGTCCTGGGTTTGCCAGCCCCTGCAGCTCCATGAGTCAGCAGAAACCTCACAGTCTTCCTGGCCAGCTTAGAATGTGCTGACCTGCACAGGTGGTGATCTAGAACTCTGGTCTCTGACCTGCTCACCTTGAGTTCACCAATTCCCAGTGCCACGTGAGGCTTGTGCCAGCACTAGGCATGTTCAGCTTCTGCAATTATGTAGGTTGTTTCCTTTATATAAATCTTTACTTGTGCATATAGATATTACTGGTTTTGCTTCTCTAGAAAATCTAGCCGAAGACATCTACCCTTCAAAGCAGTTTTGGAACTCTTTTTCTGGAATGGCCATCAGAGCTGTTGTCGTTTCATGTCCTGAATGTCATCCAAATGGTCTTCCTTTCAATATTTCCTTGATCTTTGGGTAAGGAAGAAAAGTCACTGGGGGCCAGATCAGGCAAGTAGGGAGGGTATTTCAATACAGTTATTTGTTTGCTGGCGAAAAACTCCCTCACAGACAACTATACAATTAAGTTTGCAAACTTACCACCTTGTCACTATGCTCAGTGGCCATTCCAGAAAGAATTCCAAAATTGCTTTGAAGCGTGGACTAGGCTCTGGTGTTTGCGCATAGCTTCCCAATGGGAGTCCTTTAAAGGTAACTGTTGTGATATTCAGTGATGAGATATGTAGCACTTAGAACAATTAAGTTTGTGGGTTTAACTGTTGGACTTAGAATTTATAGGTTTCGCTGGTTTTGCTTCTCTAAAGAACCCAGCCTAAGGCACCTATACTTCTTCCTTCTTAATTGAAAAAACAAAAACAAAAAACCTCAAAACCAGCCTTGGACACATAAATGTAAATACAGGCACATAATATTTACTATGCAGATTCACTAATTCCAATTTTAACACATCATGGCCAAATGTTTTGCTAAAGAAAAAACCTTCTGCCCAGGATTCACTATATGTACAGAAGTGTTGATCTCTGCAATTTCTGCTGTGCTAAATCAGGCTTGCTTGGTTCATAGAGGTGTGGTTTACACCTCCCGATAGGCTGAAAACCAGTTGCCCTTGAGTCAGTCCCAACTCATAAGGACCTTACCTTTCTTACATCTCCCTGTCATTTCTATCAAAAATGAATGTCTCATTATGAGGTGATTTTTGTCTTCTGATTTATGCTTGGTGCAGTGAATGATGCAAAGGATGTAAGAATATATGAATAACTAACTTCTAGCCTTTGATTTATTCAGTCATCTGCATTATTTGGTATAGCTTGGCTTGTATGTCTGTTAGGCACACTCAAACTTCTCTTCTTATTTTTACTTTTCTCTCCATCTCAGTGCAGCTAGTAGTACCAACCTTGTTATTCTTCCTCTGTTCTCTCTAATAGTACTTGTTGTGGATTTAGTTGTGTCTCTTTGTCATGGATTGAATTGTGTTACCTCACAATATCTCTGAACTGGACTAGGCCAGAAATCACAATATTGTGTGATTGCCCACTGTTTTATCATCTAGTATGATATTCCTGTGTGATATAAATCGTAGCTCTGTGATATTGAGGCAGGATTATTAAAAGTTATGTTAATGAGGCAGGACTCAAATCTACAAAATTAGTCTTGTCTTAAGCCAACCTCTTCTGAAATATAAAGGAGAAAACCTAGTACCACCAGGAAACATGAGCCAGGAGCAGAGAGTATCTTTTCAGAAGGAGGTACCTACGGTCAGAAGCTCCTTGATTGGGGAAGGTTGGTGACAGGGACCTTCCTCCAGAGCCAAAAGAGAGAGAGAGTTTTCTCCTGCAGCTGGCACCTTGAATTTGGATTCCACACTTGTAGACTGTTACTGAAGTAAAAGAACTAAACAAGATTTCAAAGGGCAGCTCTAGAAGACAAAGTATATAATGATGCATGCGAAAAGCTGGAAATGGAAAACCAGAAGGGAAGAGCACATTCTGCATTTGACAAGCTGAAATAACTGAAGAAAAAATTCAAGCCTGGAGTTGCAACAGTGAAGGATCTATAGGGAAAATATCAGGTGACTCAGGGAGAATCAAAAGCAGATGACAGGAATACACAGAGTCATTATACCAGAAAGAACTGGTTGATGTTGAACCATTTGAAGAGGTAACATATGATCAGAAACTGATGGTATGAAGGAAGAAGCTGAAGCTGCATTGAAGGCACTGGCAAAAACAAGGTTGCAGGAAATGATGGAATATCAGTTGAGACGTTTCAACAGATGCAGCTCTGGAAGTGCTCAGTCATCTATGCCAAGAAATTTGGTGGACTGCTACCTGGCCAACTGACTGGAAGAGATCCATATTTATGCCCATTCCAAAGAAAAGTGATCCAGCAGAATGTGGACATTACTGAACAATGTCATTAATATCGCATGCAAGTAAAATTTTGCTCAAGATCATTCAAAAGCAACTGCAACAGTATACTGACAAGGAACTGCCAGAAATTCAAGCTGGATCCAGAAGAGGACGAGGAACCAGGGATATTATTGCTAATGTCAGATGGATCTTGGCTGAAAGCAGAGAATACCAGAAAGATGTTTACCTGTATTTCATTGACTATGCAAAGGCATTTGACTGTGTGGATCATAACAAGTTGTGCTAATGTTGTGTAAAACGGGAATTCCAAAACACTTAACTGCACTTTTAAGGAACCTGTGTATACAGTTAAGAGGCAGTCTTGAGAACTGAACAAGTCGATATTGAATGGTTTAAAGTAAGGAAAGCTGTGCATCAGGGTTGTATCCTGTCACCATGCCTTTTCAATGTGTATGCTGAGCAAATAATCTGAGAAGCAGGATTCTATGAACAAAACTAGGTATCAGAATTGGAGGACAACTCATTAACAACCTGTGTTATACAGACAACACCACTTTACTTACTGGAAGTGAAGAAGATTTGAAACACTGATGAAGATCGAGGACTACAGCCTTTAGTTTGGATTGTATTTCAACATCAAGAACACAAAAATCCTCACAACTGGACCAGTAAGCAACATTGTCATAAATGGAGAAAGGATTGAGGTTGTCGAGGATTTTGTTTTACTTCGGTCTGCAATGCCCATGGAAGCAGAAGTCAAGAAATCAAAAGACCCATTGCATTGGGAAAGTCTGTTGCAAAGGATCTCTTTAAAGCATTGAAAAGTAAAGGTGTCACCTTGAAGACTAAAGTGCCCATGACCTAAGCCGTGGTATTTTCAGTCGCATCATATGCATGGGAAAGCTGGACTGTGAACAAAAAAGATAGAAGAAGAATTGATGTGTTTGAATTGTGGTGTTGGAGAAGAATGTTGAATGTACAATAGATTGCCAACAGAAGCAACAGACCTGTCCTGGAAAAAGTACAACTAGAGTGCTCCTTGGAAGCAAAGATGGCAAGACTGCATCTTACATACTTTGGACATGTTATCAAGAGGGATCAGTCTCTGGAGAAGGACGTCATGCTTGGTAGAGTGGAAGGTCAGAGAGAAAGAGGAAGACCCTTGATGTGAAGGATTGACACAGTGGGTGCAACAATGAGTTTAAGCATAAAAACAGTTGTGGACATGACACAAGGCCAGGCTGTGTTTCATTGTTACTCATAGGTTCCCTGTGAGCCAGAACCAACTTGGTGGCACCTAACAACACAATAACAGACTGTGAGAGAATGAATTTATCTCTGTTAAAAGTCATTGACTTTGGGTATTTTCTGACAGCACTAGATAACTAAGACATTCCTAAAAAGATATGGTGAGGTCTTATTCCCTGGTAGCTGTAAGCCTGGAAATAAGATCTTTGAAAATGTTATCAGTTAACATGAAGTTGGACTGGAGTAGGGTGGCCCTAATCCAGTATATCTGGTGCCCTCGTTAAAGGAGGACAGAGAAGCAGAGAAAGTACACTCATGTGGTATCTTGTATCTACAAGCTGAGGGATGCTTGGAGCTACCAGGAACTTGTGATAAGTGCTGTTGAGTTGGTTTTGATCTATAGCAATGTACAACAGATTGAAATTCTGCCCAGTCCTGTGCTATCCTTACACTTGTTGTTATGCTTGAGCCCATTGTTGCAATCACTGTGTCATTCCATATCATCAAGGGTCTTCCTGTTTTTCACTGACCCCCTCCTGGAAACTAGATAAGGCAAAAAGAATCTTTCCCTAGAGACTTTGGAGGGACTGTGGCTTGGCTAAGAATTTGATTTGGACTGATAGTCTGGAGAACTATGAGGCAATGCCACTGAGTTTGTAGTACTTTGTTACAAAAGCCCTAGGAAATTCAGATAGCGTTCATTTTATATTTTAAAACCCTTTTCTGATTATAAAAGCTACTCATGTCCATTATAAAATGTGGTACTCATAGAAAGAAAGCAGCATAAAGCACTCATAGTTCCACTACCCAGAGATAAACAAGGTTTTATTATTGTTATTTAACTTTCTGGTTTATTTCTCCCTATCTAAGTCTATGGACACCCTGGTAGTGTAGTGGTGAAGTAGTTTGTCTGCTTACCCAGAGGTCAGCAGTTTGAATCTGCCAGACACTCCTTGGAAACTCTGTGGAACAGTTCTATTCTGTCCAATAGGATTGCTGTGAGTTGAGGGTGACTTTGATGGCACTGGGTTTTCTGTTTTGTTTTTTTTTTTTTTTTTTTTGATTATCTGAATCTGCTAGGCTCCTGAGTTTTGTATATGTGCGGCTGAAGCCAGTACTTGGCTTCTCAGTTTTGATAACAGAGTACCAGTAATGACAGGTCAGATAGTGAGAGTTGCTTGGTGTAACAGCTTGAGACTTTTGGGGTCCTTGTAATGTAGTGAATGTATTTTGCATCTTGGACAGGTGTGAATCTTTGTAGTCAGAGGGAAGACTATGGTAAGCAGAATAATAGTCCCCCCAAAGATATCTGTACCTGCAGAACATGTGAATATGTTAGATGAATGAATATGACAAAGAGGACAAAGCTGTGTCTTAAGGTTGCTAATCATTTGACCAAAAAGGTTGCAGATGGAATTAAGATTGCTAATCATTTGACCATAAAATAGGAAGATTACCGTAGTTTGAGGAACCCTGGTAGTAGCTTAGTGGTTAAGCCCAAGCTGTTCCATGGAAGAAAAACGTGATAGTCTTGCTTCTGGAAAGATTATAGTTACGGAGACCCTTTGGGACAATTCTGCTGTGTCTTATGGGAATCACTTGATGGCAGAGGGTTTTACTCTGGCGGGACCATTGTAATCATAATAATACTTAGAAGTGGAAGAGACAGTTGGAATTCAGAATCAGCGAGGTGGCAGTGTGACAAAGACTTGGTCCAGTATTGCTGGATTTTGAAAATGGAGGAAGGGAACCAAGAGGCAAGAGTGGAAGCTGCCCTAGGAGCTGGAAAGAGCAAAGAAGTGGATTCTCCCCTAGAGCCTCTGGAAAGAAAACGTCCCCACCAATACCATGCATCTATCCCCATGGAGACCTGATTCAGACTTCTAAACTATAGAGGTATAAAATATACAGAAATACAAAAAAATAAATTTGTGTTGCTAATTTGTTATAGCAGCCATAGGAAACAAATACACCCAGTGTATGTAAATAGAACTGTCATTGAGTACTGGATGATTGATGCAAGAAAAATCTCAGAAAACTGCCTGGGATATAGTAAATAATAAATAATAACATTATTTTGCACTTTGGTGTGTACTGTGTTATAATCTGCTTTTTTTTTTTTTTTTCCTTTTCATATGTTTCATTTCTTTCAGTGTATAACATCATTAGTGCCTTGGAAACCCTGGTGCTGTAGTGGGTTAAGTGCTGTGTCTGCTGACCAAAAGGTTGGAGGTTCAAATCTGCCAGGTGCTTCTTGGAAATTCTATGGGACAGTTCTACTCTGACCTCTAGGGTCGCTATAAGTCAGACACAACTTGGTGGCAGTGGGTTTGGTTTTGGATTTATGGAAAATCATTCTGGTAGATAAGTGTCAACAAGATGCCAGGCATAACTGGTATCTTCGCTCCATTGTTGAAAAGGGGGATTGATGAAGCCAAGTAGTGTATTAGTTAAGTGTAATAGCTGTTCCTAAAGTGTTGGAGTATTTGATGACCTTGGTTTGTATGAGCTTTATGATCTTGATGACCCAGCTAACCTTTATGCCTCTCAGTTTTCTTCTGTCTAAAATGGTGATAACATTCGTTACGCAGATGAAGATTATGCACATAAATCTGTAAGCACAGTGTGTGTCACAAAACAAAATCTCAATACCTCTTATTTTTATTGTTGCCAATGAGTTATGCATTGGACAAATCTGCTACAAAAAACCTCTTTGAAGTCTTAAAAAGTACAGTTGTCACCTGAAGACTAAGGTGTGTCTTATCTAAACTGTGGTATTTTCAATCACTTCATGTGCATGTGAAAGCTGAACAATGAATAAGGAAGATTGAAGAAGAAGTTATGCCTTTGAATTATGGTATTGGCAAAGAATATGGAATATACCATGGACTGCTAGAAGAACAAACAAACGTGTCTTGGAAGAAATACAGCCAGAATGTGCTTTAGAGTCAAGGATGGTGAAACTTCATCTCACATATTTTTGACATGTTATCAGAGGGATTAGTCTGTGGAGAAGGACATCAGGCTTAGAGGGTCAATGAAAAAGAAGAAGATTGTCAACAAGTAGATTGACACAGTGGCTGCACCAGTGGGCTCAAGCATAGTAATGATTTTGAGCATGGTGCAGGACCCGACAGTGTTTCATTCTGTTGTACACAGGGTTGCTATAAGTTGGAACCAATTTGATGGCACCTAACAACAGCAGCAGCAGCAGCAGCAGCAGCAGCAGCAGCAACAATAACAACATAATTGATTAGATATGATGGTTTAAAACAGTATAATAATGAAGGATGAGGGAGAAGAAGAAAAAGAAAATTACATGAAACTGATTTCTCAGTGACCTCAGAGCTATCTGCATTTTGTTTCACTCATGCATCTAAAATTGTAGTGTTTACTACTGAGAAAAAACATTAAAGAACTTGGGAGAAGAAGTCAACAGAGAATCAGGATAAGATCACGTCTTTTGTTGTTGTTGCTTATGTAGCTATTTTTCCTGTTTCTCTGAGACTGTGGGTCCAGCTTAAGATGGAGATGACAGACTCAATGTGTTATCGACACTGGGCACACTGTGAATGTCCTATAAATATTGGATAGCAGTGGGAATAGGCATGCTCTTGAGGCTAAAAGACTGTGACAGATAAATGGAGGTTAGAGGGTAAAGATGTCTTTAAAAGCAGGCAAGTAAAAATACACTTGAATAAAATATTTAACTGTGACAGCATTTGAACAGGTTTCAGAGGATGGTAGATTGATGAGAGTCCATAAAAAATAGAATTTGACAAGGGGGTGGGTTGTCAGGGAGTTTTTGCTGCAACCTGCAGGTTTTTGGGTCTCTACTAATCTTATGTTTCCTTTGATGATTTCTGGACCCAACACTGACATTTCAAAAGAATGTATCATTTATGTGGTAAATTATTTAAATTGAGGCTATGTTTTCCAAATAAAGGCATAATTTCTTTGAAAGCTAAACTAGGAATCTGTGTGGAAATGATGCTCATACACAGTTTTTCTTCTTCTTTTTTAATCAATATCGGCGGCCTGAATCCATTTATTTAAAAGTTACTTATTTCACAAAGTGTCAGTTAAACAAATGATATTGCTCAAAAGGTCAGGTTTGAGTTATTTCTTGTGTGATTAGTTTTATTGGTCTTTATTGTTTCTTAGACATTTGTTTTTGAGACTGTTACTATAAAAATAGAGTGTGGGGCAGTCTCTGACCACCAGTAATTTCAGGAAGGGGAAGGAGTATGAAGATCAACAGGCTGATTCCTGTGAGGCTGAGGACAGACGTGCTTCCTCTCTCCAGCAATCTTGACCAATTCTGACTGTCCTTTTCACAGTGCGCTCTACTCTGCTGGGTTTGATAGTTTATTACAGTAGCCACACAGAAATCACAGACCACACTCATGATTATGGAGTTTATTAGGGAAGTAACAGGTTACCCGTTGAGGCTCTGGATCACTCAGGATACAGTTCTTCGGTCAAGAGAGCACCTTTTCACCTGTGCTCTCGGGCATACCTCCTTCTGGCCCAAGGCCTCTGCCCTTCTCAGGCAAGTGTTACAAAGCCCTTTTAGCACCCTGGGCACTGCGCTTCACTCTGTAGGCCAGGGTCCCACTGCCCTTTCTCCTGCTGGTTTCTCCCGCCACCACTTCTCACCATCCTCAGTGTTGTGGCCGCTCTCCCCAATTCCTGATTCCAGGGATCCTGGGTCCAAAGCACATGAACTCTACTCCTGGCTGTTCTTTCTTGGTAGTGGTTTGGCCCTCTCTGTACTCTAGAATTGGCCATCTTTGTAGGCCCACCTAGATGGCAGAACTGACCTGTTCTTTTGTTGGGGCCACAATTACTGTATCTCCACAGACCCACACAGTTACTTTGGTGTGAGTGATAAGACCGGGCCTGGAAAGGCCACACACAAGTGATCCATTGTACCACAGTTACTACTGATTATTTTGAAAATAGATTTGATAAAGACTACTTTTGTGGAGTGTAGCAGTTTCTACCCCCATGGAAAAGGTAACTGTAGGGCTTCCAAATTATGTGAGAGCCAGTGAGTATGGTAATGCTTTTCTTTTTTATTGGAAGGACTTCACAGGTGTTTCATTCTTTCTTAAGCTTATACACATTTTGTATTTCTTCTATATGAAAAGGTGAAATTATTAATGGACAGATCATGTGGAGGCAGTGATGCTTGTTTTGTGTTTTAGTGTGTCATGGGAGTTACTTTTCATCAACTCTTTTTACTACTTAGCAAGATTAGTTTTCCTTCAGCTCTCAAATTGTGTGACTACTTTTCTCCCTGTTTACAAAGGCTATATAATAAAAGATAGAGAAGGCAATTGGGACTCTTAAGTGGGGACCGGAGATGCTGAAATTCTGGCCTGTCTTCTAAATTGTGTCATAAACTTGTGCATTTCTCCTTAATCCTTATTTTCTTTATTTTTCAAATACTAATGATTCTTCCAGAGCCCTGGTGTCTAAGTGGTTAAGACCTCTGCCATTAACCAAAAGGTCTGCAGTTTGAATCCACCACCCATTCTGTGGAAACACTATGGGGCCATTCTTTGTCCTGTAGGGTAACTGTGAGTAAGAATCAACTCAAGAGTTACAGGTTTTAATTGCTGTGCCGCTCACTCTGAGGTGTAGTAAAAACCAGACGGTGTGCAAAAACAGTAGACTGAAAACACAAAGGAAGTTGTGGGTTGCTAAGTAGTGTTTTCAGGTTAGCACCTAGATTGGGAATATTCATTTGAGAGGGGACTTGTCTACTCCCCAGCAAGTTATTCAGTAGCCGTCATTTCCCTGGAAAACACATGGTGGGAAGGAAAACACATGTAGGTCAAGAGCAGTGGCCTAGCCCTGTGTCTAGTCTTGGATCAGTTCTAGGAAGAAAGGGTAGTTGCTTGGGAGTCCCCCCTTCTATATACTTGCACCCCTTTATCTGGAATGCTCATCTGATTTCATCAGGCATGCCACCTGTGAAGAATATATTTAGAAATTACACCTGTCCAACATTCCTGGGTGGTAAAGATGGTTAATGTGTGTGGCTGCTAGCCAGAAAGTGGGAGGTTTGAGTCTACCCAGAAGTAACTGGAAGAAAGTCCTGGTGATCTGCTTCTGAAAAGTCAGCCACTGAAAACCTCATGGAGCTCAGTTCTATTCTAATACACATGGGGGTGCCTTGAGTTGAAATTAACTTGATAACAATTGATTACAGCTGTCCAAACAGCCAAATCTGCTGCATTAACAGAGGGCATCAGTGAGGTAACCTTCATCAAACTAGATTACTCTACCTACCAATCTCTTACCCTCACATCTGCTGCTTACAGATATGTGAGGTTGAGCAAGTAATTTTATTTCTCTGAATCGATATTCTTAGGTGTAGAAGAAAGAGATTGGCTCTATGATTTAGACATTTCCTATGAATGCTATCAACCAATTGATACTATCTCCTGAAAACCTTATTCAGTGGTGCTGTGAGGATAGACTGGAACAGAAGATCAAAAATGTTTTGAAGTTTAACATGCCACATGGGTGGTAGATGATACTCTCTTGTTGTGTGTTCTTATGATCCTAAGTGCAGAATTGACCTTGTGCTGGGATAAATTTCCCACTTCTGCTGCAGGGATAGGTGAGAATCAGAGAGATCAGAGAGATCAGAAGACCAAGTCTCTTCCCATATAGAATCACGTCCACAACTTTATTAGAAGCATAAGAGAGAGAGAAAACAAAAGTAAGCATGACAGCATTGATGTTTTGTTGCTCAACTTCTCTGCTGGCACACGTGCCTAGTGTCTTGGAATCTGGCCTTGCCCTTGAGAAATGTCACTGAAGAGAGAAGGAAGATAACAACTGGAGACTTCCTCTGTCTTAGTTTATCTGTTGGCTTCTTAGGGCTCCCATAACACAGTACCCTGAGGTAGATGGTTTTAAAGAAAAAAATTATTGTTTTCATAGTTCTGAAGCCTAGAAGTCCAAATTCAGAGCATTGGCAGGGCTCTACTTGCTCCGTCCACCTGCAGTAAGTTTCTCACTGTCTCTTTAGGTTCTGGTACCCTTGGCTTTTCTGGACATTGCTTGGCTTTCAGATGCATCTTCATATGGCATCTGTCTTCCATTTTGTGCCTCTGTCTGTGTGTCTGAAGGGATTGGGACTCACCCTAGTCTGGTATGAGCTTATTAACATATTGTTGGGGTAGGGAAGGTAATTCAGTCTAGAATAGGTAGTTACACAGTACACCTATCTAGAAACATTATGACTTTAACACGTGGTTTTCCCTCATCCTGAGAAAAGGAGATGTTGGGAGAAGGAGTTGGATGTGGTAATAACTAATTTGGGATGTTTACCCTTTAAAGTTCTTTAAATCACATACTTGGATGAGTGAAATGCCACTTGCTTGTTCACCCTCGCCCAACCCAAAAAAGAGCTGGTGAGGGAGCAGCACTATGGTCTTGTATCAAGCCCCGTGGAGAGGAGGCAGGTGAAGACAGGGGAGGCCAGGCATCATAGCAGAGGAATTGTGGTAACTTCTACAGCCTCTTGGTTGGAGGCGGTTTCGCTTTGCACAGGCAGGACATGTAGTTTCAGTTATTTCAAGTTTTCTTCTACCACCTCCTTTTTCCCAATGTTCTTTTGCTGTAGAATCATAAATTTAGTTCTTTTCAAATTATTTTACTACTGATATGGTAAGGGTGCATGGGTGATTGTGTGCAGCAAGTTATTCGACAGGGAGATAACCAACAATATCAGCAAAATAAAATGGTCAAGCTTAAACCCCACTGTGTCGAGCTTAGACACCAAAAACTGAACCCGCTGCTGTCTAGTGGATTCTGACTCACAGTGACATTTAGGACAGAGTAGAACTGCTCTGTAGAGTATCTGAGGAACTCCTAGTGGAGTCACACTGCTGACTTTTTGGTTGGCATTATGCCACTGGAGTTTCTATCTTACTTATACCTGGGGAAATTGTATTTTTCTACATTTCAAAGACAATACTTGGATTTAGAGATTTTGTTTCACAGAAGACTAGCATTTATTTATTTTAATTATTACGGTTAAGTGAAAGTATACCATCCAAATCAATTTCACATGCCTGCCTATCTGCAGCTCAGTCTGCTCTCCTCACCCTGTGTCAGCACGCTCCTCCTTTGCACTCTTTACTTCTAGTATGTTAACGAACATTTGTCTCTCCACCCTCTCCTCTCCCATCTAGAAAGAAACCGGTAGGACAGCCTTCTATAAATGTGTAACACTATAAAGTGCACACACCACATGCTCACACTGTGCCTGCAAGTCCAGTCCATTTTTGTCTGAAGGGTTGACCTCAGTACTGGTTTCAGGTCGGGGCCAGCAGCAAGGCTATGGGCAGTGTTCCCAGGGGGCTGCCCAGGCTGTTGGACCATCAGTTCTGGTCTTTCAGTAGAGTTCTTGAACTGCACACCTCTTTTTTTTCACATTACCACAGGAACTCTGCATTGTGTCCCCTATCACAGCTGACTTTGGTGGTGGCCGGGCACCGTCTGGTTCTTCAGTTGTCGTGCTGATGTGGTCTGCCATTCATGTGGGTCCTTCTGCCTCTTGGGCTCATTTTTCCTCATGTCTTTGATGTTTTTGGTCATCACCTGTTCCATATGGGGTGGGACAATTTGGTGTTCTTCAGATGGCAGCTTGCTAGCTTTTAAGACCCCAGATGCCAAGCACCAATATGGGGTGCAGAAGATGCTATTAGCAAAAGACTTGTTATGCAAATTGATGTTGATGTCCCCTGAAAATATGGCCCCTGGGTCCCTGTCCTTGCTACTCTATCTGTTGAAATATTAGGTTGAATTTAGAAAACCTTTCAGTTTATGGTGTAGTCCAGTTATACTGATCTGCCCTCTTCTGTGTGCTGTCACTCCCTCCACCTGACAAAATTCCTATCAGCTATCAAATCTATGAACATCCCTCTTCTCCCTCCTCACCATTGTAGATGTCAAAGAGTGTTTTCTTCTGTATAGAAGTACATTTTTAAATCCTTATACCAGAAGTCTCATACAATATTTGTCAAAAGACTGCTATATTATTGATCAATGGTTTGTGCCAGGCCCCATGATGTATCCTTTCGCCTAAGTCATTACGGTTTTCAGAGTATTTGTGGGGTTATATTTTCATTCCCACTTTATAGATGAGTTCACTGAGGTCCAGAGAGTAGCTGCTCAAGAGCTACAGGAAAGATTCTGGCAATGTTAGCGTTTGGTAAAGGTAGGTTGCTTTTAGGCTAATGGTCAAGGATATTTTTTCTGAATAGCACATTAGGTTCTAAGTGGGTCATTTCAGAATGTGCTAGTTAGACTGTTACTGTAGTAATCATCAGTATCATCCACCAAATGTTTTGCTTCCCTCCTTGGTGTGAGAAGGGGGAGCATTTCTTCAATTCCTTGAAGGTAGCTGTAGTCAGTGAAATGTGGTTGGCAGTGAGTGGTATTATTTTCAGATAGAAGCTTTAGGAGCTGGTGCAGGACCTACCTTTATTTTCCCTTCTGCCACAGTAACCAGCAGTCTGCTCCCAAGGCAGAACAAGGCAGAACAGTGCCTTCAGCCAACCTGCAATGTCTGTAGTGCAAACAAGGATCAATTAATGTTCTTTAAGCCACTGAGATTGTCAGAGGTTTCTCACTGAAGCATAGGTTAACCTAGCCTTATGCAGTTGTGTCACTTTGGAGCTAGTTTTTCCTGGTTTTCAAACTTATACCTGTTAGGTTATAAATTTCTTCTATAGATGGATTGGGAACACTGGTTGCATAGTGCTGCTAACCACAAGATCATCAGTTTGAACTCACCAGGCATTCCTTGGAAATTGACTCAGTGGTGTTAGGATAGATTATAGAGAGATTGTGTGGTCTTCTTACTCTGTGATTTTTATCCACTGTCTACTTAGGAGCTGTTATGGGTGTATTATGTTCCCAGTAAGATATGTTTAAAGCCCTGTGATTGTGGTGTTTTATGGAAATAAAGTCTTTGAAGGTGTTATCTCCTAACATGAAGTCCTACTGGATTAGGATAGGATGGGTCCAAATCCAATGTGAATGGTCAGTTAACTGGCATTTACTGAGCATGTATTCACCTTTCGGAGCGTATATTAATGCCTGTTTCACAGGTTTTTGTGAGAATGACATAAGATTTTGTCATCGAAAGTGCCTGCCAAATAGCATATATCATTATAAGAGGAGAACAGATGCAGAGAGACACACAGAGTGAAGACAGCCATGTGGAGATGTAAGCAGAGATATGAAGTGATGCAGTTACAAGCAAAGAAATTTTTTCTACATTTCTAAGACAGTATTTGGATTGTTTTTGAAATGGGCCACTGCCTGCCACCAGGAGCTAGAAGAGGGAAGTAAGAGATTTTCCCTCACAATACTCAGATGGCAGGAACACTGCTGACACCCTAATTTTGACTCTAGTACTCTGTCACAATAAATTCCTATCCTTCAAAGCTGCTCTATTTGTCGTACTTTAATATGGTAACCCTGGGAAACTAACACAGCAGACTTGGATGATGTAGAGTTTCAAATGGTATAGACAGATAAGCAAAATTCATTCAGCACGTAACTATTGAGTTCCTACTATGTGCAGAGATACAGAGATAAATTAGGCAGGTAATCTACTTCAGGAACTTCAAGTTTAGCAGAGATGAACTGTAGTTGTATGTGAACTTCACACAGTGAAATATACACAGTTCATTTATTCAACAAATACTTCTTTAGTTCTATGACCACTATGTGTCAAGAGCAAAGGGTTTAGTCCAGCAGAAAGAGATCTATTCACGGTCTCATGGGTGTAGGACTTCAAAAAAGAAATTAGAATTGAAACTTCACACAAGTATTTGTGGAATTTTAACTGATATTATGGGGATGAGGTATACAGCATTATGAGAGTTTATAATAATTTTTTTTTAAGTCTAGGAGTCTGTGGGAAGGTTGTAGTGACTCTAAACATGTCACAGGCTCAGGAATCAAGCAGATCTAGATCTGAATTCTGGTCCAACCACTTCCGGGGTCAGTGGAAGCTCAGTGGTAGAATCTTTGCCTTACAGATGGGGACCCACATTCAGTTCCCAGCCGAGGCACCTCATGGACAGCTGCCACCTGTCTGTCAGTGGGTGACTGACTGTCGGTATGACTGTAAACAAGTTTTATCTGAGCTTCTGGAAGCATGGCTTGGTAGTCTACATCTAAGAAACAGGCAGTGAAAATGCTGTGGATCACAGTGGCCCAATCCCCAAGTGGCTGTGGGATGGCACAGAAATGGGCAGTGTTTTGTTCTATTGCTCCTGGGGTTGCCATTAATTGGGGGCCAACTCAGTAGTGGCCAACAGCAACAGTCACTTTGAGCTATAAAACCCTGCAACAGGCATCTCACCATTCAGAACAGATGCTGATGACCGTATCACAGGGTTTTTGGGAGACTCACGTAGATTTTTTTCTGTGACAGTGCCTACCATTTCCTATATGCTCAATAAATGCTAGTTGTGGACTGTCTTTACCCTATGTGATTAATTCTATATGATTGATGGAAACAATAAAAGTTGGAGAATTCTGGAAAAGGTGCAGTGGAATATAAGCCTATGTAGGGATGAAAAAAAGCATCATGGAAGAATTGGCCTTGAGCTCTGACTTGAAGAATGGAAAAAGCTTCAGTAAAAGTAATTATGATCATTTTGATGAGATGATACCACAAAGAGATAGTACTCCTTCAAGTACTTAGACGATAGGCATCAGAATCACAGAAATCCTGGTTCAAATCTAGGATCCATCACATTTAGCTCTGTGACCTTGGGCAAGGTGTTTTTTCTCTCTATATGGGAGTTTCACCATCCAAAAATGAGAATAAAGTTAGTACCTATCCTGTAGGATTGTGATAAAGATTAAATGATATAAAGCATCATTTATCGGTAACTGAAGTGCTCCATTAAAGTTGGCAGCTAAATTCTTCCAAGGAGGGAAAAGATAATCTCTGGGTTATTTTTTACAGTGTCTTAGATTCAAACTTCCCATGCTTTGTCTGGCTGCAAGAGGCTGATGTCATTGAGTCCAGCACAAGATTTACTGTCTCCTTGGAGTATTAATACCCACCAATTAACAGTGACAGTCACTAAACATTTAGTACCTAATGAGCTGCATCTTCTAGCCATGGGTAGAGTGGTACAGCAAAGGAACAGTGTAATTCAGCTCACCAGACTTACTTCTCGCTAGCTTTCCCTGACCTCCCCACTGGGCTGCCTGAGGGAGTTCATTTAAAAAATGCATTTAGAAATGTCAGTGTCTGGGAAGCCCTGAGCTCTAAAGCTTCCTTGGAATGATAGATGCAAAGAATTTACAAGCTGGCCTCCAGTGATCACCTAATCCCAAATTCTTATTTTTAAAATCGAGATTAGAAGGGGAACGATAAGACCAAAGTCACACTGCTGGGGATACAGTAAGGAAAGATAAAGTCCCTGCTCTTATGTAGATAATGACCCGGTGAGGGGGACAAACAAAATACAACAAATAACTCTAACAGTGAACAGGGTATAATGATAAAGGATAATGAGCTCGTTGTTAGTTGCTGTGAAGTTGATTCCAACTCATGGTGACCCAGGTGTGCAGAGTTTTTAATGCTGTGACATTTCAGAAGCTGATTGCCAGACCTTTCATCTGAGGCACCTCAAGGTGAGTTCAAAGTATCAAGCTTTCATCTGGTAGCAAGTGCTTAACCTATTATGTCACCTAGAGACTCTATCCTAGGGTACATTTTCTTTAAGGTCATCAGGGGAGGTCTACCTGAAAAAGTGATATTTTAAGTTGAGACTAGAAGTATATAAAGGTGCCTGCCATGCAGAGATTTGCAGATATAAGGAATAGCAAGCTCAAAATTTATAAGATACAGATAAGGTTGATTGGTTTGAAGCTGCAGGGTGGAAGAAGCCCACCAGTAAGCTAGGATGATATTGGTATGAGATGAGGTTAGAGAGATGGGCAGGGCAAAATTTGTAGGGTTTTAGGGAGTGTTTAAGGAGCCCTGGTGGTGCAGTAGTTAAGCACTGAGCTGCTGATGAAGTTGGTGGTTTGAACCCACACAGTGGGACTTTAAAAGTATATTGACAAAAAAACTTCTGGAAATTTAAGCTGAATTCAGAAGAGGATGTGGAATCAGGGATATCATTGCTGATGTCAGATGGATCTTGGCTGAAAGCAGAGAATACTAGAAAGCTGTTTACCTGAGTTTCATTGACTAAGCAAAGGCATTCAGCTGTATGGATCATTTCAAATGATGGCTAACATTGCAGAGAATGGGAATTCAAGAACCCTTATTGTGCTCTTCAGGAATCTGTACGTGGATCAAGATACAGTCATGCAAACAGAACAATGGGGCACTACATTTTTTAAAGTCAGGAAAAGTACATGTCAGGGTTGTATCCTTCATCATACCTTTTCAATCTGTATGCCAAGCAAATAATCAGAGAAGCTGAATTATATGAAGAATGAGGTATCAGGACTGGAGAATGACTCATTAACCTGCATTATGCAGATGACACCACCTTACTTGCTGGAAGTGAAGAAGATTTGAAATGATTACAATGAAGATCAAAGACCACAGCCTTCAGTATGGATTGCACCTCAACATCAAGAACACAAGAATCCTCACAACTGGACCAGTAAGCAACATTGTCATAAATGGAGAAAAGATTGAGTTTGTCAAGGATTTCATTTTACTTGGGTCCAGAATCAATACACATGGAAGCAACAGTCAAGAAATCAAAAGATGCATTCCATTGGGAAAGTCTACTGCAAAGGATCTCTTTAAAGCATTGAAAAGTAAAGATGTTTCCCTGAAGACTGAAGTGTACCTGACCCAAGCTATGATATTTTCAGTCGCATCATATGCATGTGAAAGCTGGACCATGAACAAAGAAGACAGAAGAAGAATTGATGCCTTTGAATTGTGGTGCTGGAGAAGAATGTATGAATATACCATGGACTGCCAAAAAAAGCCAACAGATCTGTTCTGGAAGAAGTATACTTGGAAGCAAAGAAGGCAAGATTGCATCTTACATACGTTGGACATGACTTCAGGAAGGATCAGTCCCTGGAGAAGGACATCATGCTTGGTAGAGTGGAGGGTCAGCAAAAAAGAGGAAGACCCTCAATGAGATGGGCTGACACAGTGGATGCAACAATGGGCTTAAGCATAAAAATGATTGAGGACATGGTGCAAGACTGACTGGGCAGTATTTCGTTCTGTTGTTCACAGGGTTGTTATGAGTCGGAACTGACTCGATGGCACCTAATAACATAATATCTAATATAATGAGACCACAGGAGAAAGACCTGATGATCTGCTTCCTTCAAGATTACAACCTAGTAAACTCTGTGGGGCAAATCTACTCTGTCACATGGGGTTGCTCTGAGTTTGATAAAGCAACAACAACACACATGTTTAGGGATTCAAATTTGACTGCACGTACAAAAGGAAGGGAGCCTGCTGGAAAGCCTCAGGCAGGAGGGTGACATACTTGATTGTTGATTTAAATGATCATTCTGCTCTTGTGTGGAAAACAGGGTCTTCGGGGATAAGAATAGAAGCAGAGAGACCACTTGAGGGGTTATTTCAATCACCAGATAAGAGATGGTTATGGAGTGGATTAAAGCAGTAGATGAGGAGATAAAGGGAAATGGAGAAGCTGCGAATACATTTTAGAAATGTAATTGACAGGATTAATGAGTACTGGGAGAATATGAGGTAAAAGGAACAATCAAAATGAGGTAAGTGGAACACAGATGATTCACCCTTAATTTTTGCCTGAAATAACTGCATATATGATATTGTTATTTACTGAGACGAAAGACTTAGATAAAAGAAAATGTGAGATCTGTGATCAAGGGTAGTGTTAGATGACACAAGTATGAGATGCCAGGGTGACAGCCAAGTGGTGATGTTAAGCAGACAGTGGGCTATATAATCACTGAGTGTTCTGACCATCACATTCATTGATGGGAAGCCTATTGCAGTACAAACATTAGTGCTGCCACCCACACCCAAGCCACAGAGACATTGCTAATAGATGACAGCCCTCTCTCTTGTCAAGGCTGTGGTCTCAGAATCTTTCTCACCACAGTACTCCATTTGTGTTGGTGTTTAAGAACACATCTATTTACATTTTCCTGCTGTGTTATAAAACCATCTTTTCTTCATCATCCCCTCAGCTTACTGTTGGTTTTATTGTAAACATTAGAGTGAATAAAATACAATTCATTTTAACATGTAAGAGCCCATTCTGTACTTTCAGCGCTCTCTAAGGTGGTACATGAGAAAAAATTAATATTTCATTTGGTCCTTCCCAAAAGAAGTTTATTGTCTCAGTACGGTCTTACTAGGGCATCCAAGGGGAAATATGAGGACAGTACCTAACATATGTGATTAAATATACAAATAAGAGGTCTGAGCAGTATGTTTAAAGGAGGGTAGGGTTACCATGGGTTGAAGTAATTCTAAGAGTGCTACTGAGAGATGAAATTTAGTCTGACCTTGAGGAAGTATGGGACTGGGATGTGAGAGAGGAGGATGGAGGCATCAGCTGGGATGCGTAGTCTAATTATGGGACTAAGGAGGGAATGTGAGATACAAATAGGAAAGAGGAATCTTGCAAATGTGAAAGGGGAGATTGGGAAAGTGTGAATTCTGATGTAAGGACACACCTCTGAAAGGGTGGTTGGACTGGATTATTTCTAAAATTCCATTTCAGTGCTAGGTTCGTTTTTTACTGTATAGCCTGGATTTCCATATTCTCAGATTCCACTGTCGGTTTCCTTCCCACCTCTTGTCTACGCCAGTGCTCTGTCATTTAAGTTTTCCTACACTTACTTAGTAACAATTTCATTGTCTGTTAACAACAGCAACAACAAAACCCAAACCTCTTGCTGTCCAGTTGATTCTGAATGGAACTGTTCCATAGGGTTTCCAAGGAGCTGCTGGTAGATTCAAACTGACCACTTTGGGTTAGCAGCTGAACTTTTAACCACCACACAGATGTGGCTTAACACAATATAAGTTTATTTTCTGCTTTCATAATAGTCTGATGCAGGTCTTTCTAGTAAAGTGGCTCTCCTAGGTGACTCTACTTCAAGCACTGATTCAGGGACCCAGGTTCTACCTATCGTATGGCTTTTCAGTCTTCAGTGTGTGGCTGCGAAGGTTACCCTAGGGGTTGGCTGCATTCCAGGCGGCCAGAAGGGACAGCAGGAAGGACTGTGCATGGGAGGTACTTATGGGCAGGACCTGGAAGTGAAAAAAACACTTCCACCCTCATTCCACTGGCTAATACTCAGATTATATCTGTCAGCTTCTTGTACTGTTAGATATGTAGTATAACTATTAATGGATTAAGAGTGGAAGTGATTTTTCATAGTACGACCTAAAAGAGGAAATGAGTTTAGTGATTATCCATGAGGAGCTGCTGGTCACCTGTTTTTTAAGTTTGAGAGTTCCTGAGCTTCGGGACCATTTGGCTGACAACTTGGGCCAGGGGCCTTTCCCTTCCTACTCCATCGCGTCCCCAGCCACTGGGAAGTTGAGCTAGTCCATATTCAGGCAAGACCTGAATTAGTGTCTGCTCTAGGTTCCTCCCCAATACTGATTTCATTTAAACATCCCCCCCGCTACCCCCAACACACACCATTCTCCTCTCTTTACAGCCCTTACGCCTAGTCCACCCTTCAGAGCAATTTTGGAACTGTTTCTGGAATGGCCATAATGCATGGTGGCGAGGTGGCAAGTTTGCGAACTTCACTGTGTGTTTGTCTGTGAGGTAGTTTTTAGCCAGTAAACAAGTGTATTGGAACACCCTCCCTACTCATGTGGTCTGGCCCCCAATGACTTTTTTCTTTACCTGAAGATAAAGGAAATATTGAAAGGAATACCTTTTGATGGCATTCAGGACATCAAGGATAACATGATGACAGCTGTGATGGCCACTCCAAAAAATGAATTCCAAAATTGCTTTGAAGGGTGACCTAGGCTCTGGCATCAGTGCATAGCTTCCCAAGGGGAGTAATTCAAAGGTTACCATAGTGATATTTAGCAATGAGGTACGTAGCACTTTTCTTAGGATGAGTTTGCGAATTTACTGGTAGTCTTGTATTTCGTGTGAGTGGAATCACACAACATTCATTTTTTTAAGTCTGACTTTTTTACTGAGTATAATGATTTTAGGGTTCATTCATGATGGGCTTGTATTAGGACTTCATTTCTCTTCATGGAGAAATACTACTCCGTTGTATGTGTATACCACATTTTGTTAAGCCCTTCGTCTGTTGAAGGACCCTTGGGTTATGTCCGCCTTTTGACTGCTATGAGTGGTGCTTTAGTGAACATTGCTGCACTCACGTCTCCTTGAGTTGCTGCTTCCAGTTCTTTGGGGTCCATACCTAGGAGTGAGATTGCTGGGTAGTATGGTAGTTCTGTGTTTATCAGTTCACCTTTTATTCACTGACATAGACTGGACTTAGTCTTTACCTCAGACTCATCCAGGCACGATCTGAACCCTGGTGTTACCTCTGTACCTTAGCTTGTGGCTTTTGATGCCCATCCCTGGATCTTTGTCTCAAGTTTATTATCAGTTTCTAATGAAGAATACTACATGTAGATACTTGTAGCTTTTGATAAGATTGTTTTTCTTAGTCTTCAAAACTGTAAAATATAATCCAGCAGCACTGCATTATAATGTAAGAGGGTTTACAATATCTAGAAAACACTGTAGTTTTATTAAGACCTGTTAAGAAAGAGGAGTATTTATATGGAGATATTATTAGCTGAATTGGGCTTAGTCAGATTAAACAGTTATACTACCTGTGCTCCCTTAACATTTATTTTGTTTTACAATAATTTTTCTATACATAGCTCATTTTATTCGCCACCATGCATTATGGGAAGGATACACATCAGGCAGGGATTAACCAGAGAAACAGATGCAAGTGTGTATTAAGAAATTTATTGCAAGGAATTGGCTTACATTATTGTGGTGACTGGCTAGGCAAGTCTGAAAAATAAGGCAGACCATCCAGAAAGGCAGGCCGGAAATGCTTCATGGGAGCTATAGGCCACAGGCATGTTTTTTCCAGAGAAGCCCCAGTTTTGCTCTTAAGTTTTGTCGTTATTGAATCAGTCCCACTCACATTATCAAGGATGATCTCACTTACGTAAAATCAACTGACTGTGAGTATTAACCACCTGTACATACTCTTGAACTGTAGTAAAAACACTGGTTATTTAGTAGTCCTCTGTAGTCGTTGTCTTGGTCAACTGATTCAATGTGGTCTGGAAAGTGCCATGAGATGTGTCATTTTACTTTTAGTGACATCCAGTCCACTTAGGGAAGAGGAGGCCGATGAGGAGACAGATGCTGGCTTAGTGGGTACATACTTTGAATGACAGAGATTAACAGATCATTATTTTTCAGAGCAAGAATAGGAAGAGCAGCTTCAGAAATCCTGAACTAAATGTCAGTTCTTAGCTGCTGTTGGTTGTGCATCCTCATGTCAGAAGCCAGCCAGCCAAGTGCCGTGTATAAGAAGGGTGTTCTTGATTTCTTTTCTTCCTTTGAATCGCATTTGAGGAAGATAGATAGAGTCGTTGCTGTACATCCTACCACCAAACTCATGGCTGCAGTGAGAAGGCACCTGAAATGACTGTGGTGCCTGTTTCTGTCATCAATTTTGATGGTGGTGGAGTGTGGAACCACTGATTTATTGCTGCCTTGGAGATACTAGCAGCCCATGTGCCTAGTAACAATTGTGATCTCGTCTGAAAGAAGATTGACTTGATTGTACTGTCAGTATAGTAATAGCCTGTATAACCTTCTGGGCAAAATTGATAGGGTGATCAATTTTTTATCCCTTTAAGGCAGAGTAATCTCTCTCTTTTTTTGGAAGGGATACTTTACAAATTTAAAGTTGAAAGAAGCACATGGTTTGGATAGAATATATCCCCCGGAGGCATTCAGAAAGTGCCTCAGTGCTCTCTGTTTCTCAGCCAGAATTACGTAGCACACAAATCAATGGTCCAGGTCCTGTGCTGTGGGTAACTCAAGTGCAAGACAGAGGAAGAAGAGAGAGCAATGGAGGAGGGACTAAAGGGAGGATATCAGTGAGGAATTGGAGGCAAGGTCGTAGAAGTTTCCTTGGTAATCTGTGAACCAGTAGTTTGGAAAAGGGGTGTTATCAGAAAGAAACCCACCAAAATACAAAGGGCACATTCAACTGCAATTTTGAGAAGTTAGTAAAGGGCTATTTAGAAATGTAGGGCAGAGTATAAGTCTCTGGCATGCGAACAGTTATTGTGCTTGGGGGCTAACTGAAAGGTTGGTGGTTCAGGTACACCCAGGGGCACCTTGGAAGAAAGTCCTGGGGATCAGCTTCTGAAAATTAGCCATTGAAAACACTATGTAGCCCAATTCTGCTCTGACACATCCAGGGTCACCATGAGACAGAATTGACTGGTTTGGGGGGGCCAGGGTTGAGGTACCCAGGAAGACATATTGAGTTATCCAAGGTTTAGCAACATTAGGAAGCTGTTATAATGCCAAGGTCTAAAGAAAAATGGATGAGCCTGAGGACCCAGTGGAGTCCCAGGAAAGCTATCTCTGTGGAAGGAGGCTCTAGACGAGAGTGGAAGTCACACAGGCGCAGTAATTGCCACAGCGACGGTTCTGAGGCTGGGAGAGGCCAGGAAGGAGATGCCTCACCTTCTTTCTTCTCTCACCTTCTGACATTTCTGTTGGCCAATACAACTAGAAGCCAGAGGAAACAGGAGCTCACCTGATGGAAAGGAGGGCAGAGAATGGGTTTGGGGAAAGCACACACGAGAATAACCAGCATAGGTGGGGAGCCAGGATAGGATGGGCGGTAAGGGCGCTCCTCATGGCTTGGCACTCACCTTGCTGAGGAACTTCAAGCAAATCATTTAACACTTTCTAACACAGTGGGTTAAGTGCTACATCTGCTAACCAAAAGGTCGGCAGTTCAAATCCGCCAGGCACTCCTTGGAACCTATATGAGGCAGTTCTACTCTGACCTCTAGGGTCGCTATGAGTTGGATGCGACTTGATGGCAGTGGGCTTTTGTTTTGGTGTTTTGGATCATTGCCCTGCCCTCCCCAGTCAGTAAATGGAGATAGTAGTCGTTTCCTGGAGTTGTAAAGATCGGATAAGATAATCAGTGTACCTTACTTCATTATATTTATATTATACTTTATAATTTCTGGAGCTCTGGTGGCACAGTCATTAGGGGCTACAGCTGCTAACCCAAAAGGTGACAGTGTGAATCTACCAGCCACTTCTTGGAAATACTATGGGGCAATTCTGTCTCCTGTGAGATTGCTTCAAGTTGTTATTGATGGCAATGGGTTTGATTTTTCTGTTTGTATGATTTCTAAATCTTCCTCACATTTCTCACCTCACTTCTCCAGACTAGTTTGTAGTGCACTCAAGTTAGGTTTTATTATTCCCATTTTGCAGCTGAGATTATTCAGTGGGAGAAACTAAAGGGCTTTTTCTAAGGTCACACAGTTAATATCATGGCCCCCACATGAGTGTAATTTTCTCCTACTATGCTCAAAATGCTGTTGAATTTGGCATTTTATGTAGTTTTGAGAGATTGTTACCATTTCTGTAAGGCATAAATGTTCCAGATTTAGAGCTCGATGTCATATGAGGTCTGACATTCCACAAGCTGAATTATTGTAAGTGCTGCTTACCTCACTGCTGAATATCACTACAGTCACCTTTGAAGTTCTCCTGTTGGGAAGTCATGCACTGATGCCAATGCCTCGTCCACCCTTCAAAGCAGTTTTGGAACTCTATCTAGAATGGCCCTTGAGCACGGTGGCAAGGTGACAAGTTCACGAACTTCATTGTATAGATGTCTGTAAGGGAGTTTTTAGCCAGTAACAAATAACTGTATGGAAACACCTCCTCTGCTCACCTTATCTGGTCTCCAGTGACTTTTTTCTTTACCCAAAGATCAAGGAAATATTGAAAGGAAGACATTTGGATGACATTCGGGACATCAAGGGTAGTATGACAACAGCTCTGATGGCCATTCCAGAAAAAGAGTTCCAAACTTGCTTTAAGGTGTGGATGAGTCACTGAAGTGGGTGTGTAGCTTCCCAAGGGGAATACTTCAAAGGTGACTGTAGTGATACTCAGCAATGAGGTAAGTAGCACTTGTGCTAGGATGAGTTCCCAAACTTCATTGGCACTTCTTCTGTATTTCAGTCTGCTACTTTTCTGTAACACTTCCTTTTGTTTAGTCAGTTTCCCAACTAACCAGTTAGATTTGAGTGGTTAAGCTCTCTGGAGGGTAGTACATTTTGTTTACAGAAGCAATGTTATTGCATAAAGTGAACATGAAAAGAAAAGGATAAGTGAGTCATCCAGTGTATTCTGATGAGGAACTGCTGCATTGATCAAATCTTAATTTTTTTCTGGGTAAGGAGGTGCCATTTAAAACTGCCGTTAACTTCAGACCACAGTCTGAGACTAGTTTTGTAATATTTTGAATAGATAGGTCCACAACCATAGTTCTCCTCTGCTTTGAACACTTTTGGGTATACGGAACTAACTGCCCACTAAGTTTACCCATTCGATAAAAAGTGTCTGTCTTCTCAAACTGAAATAAAAATGGATCGCCTCTTTGAATTTAGGTACTCTATAGCTAATAACATAGAATTAGATTTTTTCAACAGCATCACTGCACATTGTTGAATCATATTGAGCATAGTGTCTGCTAGAACAAGTTCACAGTTTGTCATTTTTATATGACATTCTGCTGCTAAATAAAATCTCACACTCTGCACTTGTTTAGGTTTTCATACCCAATCTTATATTTATATGCTTGTTCAATTTCATTTTACTTAGACTGGCTTTCAGTTGTCATGACCGATTTGATCATGATTTTGTTATTTTATATTTGCTCTCCATTACAGCAAAGTATTAATTGCATATTCAGTAAATAGATTCTCTATATATTCATCTACATCATTGCAAAAAAGTGTTAAACAGTGCTGGAAAAAGTGCTGTCAGATGCATTGCTAGACTGTAAATGACTAAAGTGTAGAGACATGAAGAAGAATAAATTATGAAGAATAGCCATTTATATTCTAAAGTGCAAAAAAGAAAAAAGGTGTATTTAAAGATAAAAATATAACTACTAGAATAATTAATAAAGAGTACAAGCTTCTAAATTGTACTGTAAAATTAATGAGCTAGTTGCATTGGTCCTGGAAAAGTAACTTATAAAGAGTCCATGGAGAAAATTAAATTTCATTCTCAGGGACGTCATTTGACCTACTGCTTTTAGAGTATTAAGTTTTCTCTTCTGTTGAAATATTTTATGTATGCTTGAAAGAAATTATAGGCCCATTTTAAAGATCTGGATTATGATAGATTAACATTATTTATTACATTTATTACATTATTTTAATTCTACCTGAACTGTCAGGAATCAGGGGTGGTGCTTTACTGTTTCCCACGACTATTGTGTTAATATGGAATTCTATCTCGCCAAAATTAAACATCTGGATAAGCTGTCAAGCTGCTATGTCTTCATTTGGATTATTAATCTGTTTATCCTCCTCAATAGTTTTTCCTTGAATTTCGCTTGTCTGACTTACTGTCACAGGCCTTATACCCTTTTAACAGGCATTCTCCTGGAAAAACTTGACAAGCTTTTGTTTTACACCTTTTGGAGATAACTGCTTCAGATTTGCCCTTTGAGATTTCATGTATTGTATTCTAAAGTACTGAGAGTTATAGGATATATCATCAGTTTAGTAACAGTTTTTCAGAAAAAGCAAAAATTCATTCCACGTGAAATGTCCACATAAAGGTAAGGCAGCTTGAATTCAGAAATGTTAAATGTAGAAAAGAATTGTTTCAGATTACAGGAAATATTTAAATTGGAATCAGTTTTTTACTCCAACAAAAAGTCTTTTCCTTTAACATGTGAATCTATGCTGTTTATGTTTGTTATTGTAATGGAGATGCTGGGTTTTACTTTGTCATTTAATTTCACTTTTCTGTTTTTATGCTTCATTGCTATTTCCTTGCTTATGTGGTTTGTGTTTTCTTTAGTGTGTGTGTACATACAGTAGGTCGCTGCTGGTAATTTGTAACCTGTGTACTCTCTACTCTTCTAGTAGTTTTATTTTTAAATACTGTGCCTTTTTTTCTAAACTTACCAGCTTTAGAATATACATGCATCTATTGATCTTTCTGCCTGAAAGGTAAAGAAATCTTTGTGATCACTATTCCTTCCTCTACCACAAACCTTCCTCCACCTCTTATTGTATTCACGTGTGGAACATACTCCACTGTGTATCAGCCACTTGTACTTTTAGGAAGGAAGCAAAACTGATAGATGCATGAAGAAAGGGTTACCACTGGAGGTGAGCAAGGAGACCTGTTCGAAACTGTTGCAGGAGTTGAGTGAGGGGAGTGGCAGTGTCAAAATGGGAAGGACGGGACCAAATAAAAGATTATTTGGAAACTGATCTGCAGTTTTACCTTTGCTGTAGGGCTTTCATCGTTGAAAATGAATGTGATCTTTCCTAAAACCAGTAGTCATCCAGCTGACTCCATCTCATGGTGACCCCATGTCTGTTAGAGTAGAACTGTGCTCCGTAGGGTTTTCAGCTGTTGGTTTTTCAGAACTAGGTCTCCAGGCCTTCCTTCTGAGGCGTCTCTGGGTAGCCTCGAATTTTTAACCTTTTGATTAGCAGCTGAATGCATTAACTATTTGCATCACACAGGGGCTCTAGCATTTCTTTGGTCTGTCCCACTCAGGACAGTATTCACTGTCTCTCAGTGCAGATAAATCCCCAGAAATGTTTCTAGTGGTATAGTTTTATTTGCATACAACTTGAATTTACTTGTTTTCTCTGCTGTGGTGGTATTCTACTTGAATATTTTAAGCTGCCTTTGTTTGGGAGGTGTTTTAGTTATCTGGAACTGCCCTCACAGAAATACCACAAAGTGAATGGCTGTAAATGAGAAATGTTTATTCTTACACAGTCCAGTAGGCTACAAGTCCAAATTCAGGGTGTCTGCTCTAGGAGAAAGTTTTCCATCTGTCACTTCTGGAGGAAAGTCCTTGTGTTGCATCAGCCTTTGGTCAGGGAGCATCTTGGTGCAGGAACCTCAAGTGTGAAGGATGTGCTCTACCACCGGTGCTGCTCTCTTGATGGTGTGAGGTTCCCAGTTAGCTACCTGCTTCTCTCTCTTTTTATCTCCACAAAAAGGGTGGTGTAAGTGGCACTGCAGGGAAACTCCTTTAGCAAGGGTGTTGCAGTCCTATCCTAATCCTCATTTAACATAATTATCCTACCTGTTAGCCACAGGCAAAGATTAGGATTTACAGTGTCAGAAAGTCGCAGAATGGAGGGCAGTCACAGAATACAGGGAATCCTGGCCCAGCCAAATTACTACACATATTTTTGGGGGGACACAATTCAATCCATGACAGGAGGCGTGTCGTCTTCATACTCTGATATGCTGCAGAGTGCTTAGAACAGTGCTCCTTAGCATCACCGCCAAGCCCGTGGTGACTCACCATATGCCTTCACCATGACCTGTTCTTGTCCTGCCTCACTGCCTTCACCATCAAATGGAGATGACAGGAGTTTCCAAGGTCTTCTTTGCATGAATACTGTGACAATAAATTAGCTTTTTTTTTTTTTTTTTTTTAGCAAAGCTCCTCTTCTTTTGAAGTAGAGATAGAACATGCAGTATGAGAGAAGATTGTTGCACTGGCTGCTGTGCACAGGTGGGGGCTCTGTGTAGTTTCTCTGGCTTGACCATGCCTTAGAGGATCAGCAGCTCTGTTTGACTTGTATGGGAATCATAACAAAGGAGGAAATGTCAAGAGATGGAATGGGAAAGGGGCCTCCACTCAGTTCTGTGGCAATAGGACAGGTCCCATATACTGATCTTGTCCCCTCACTCCTGAGTCTGCCTTTCTTCTTCTGTCCTCCAGAAGCGACCAGTAAATTCTCAGCTATACTTAACTTGGTAAGAAATGGTGGTTCAGGCAGTGGACTTCTCCGTGGGCATCTGGAGAGGCACTCTTCTTCCAGGGCAGAGCCACAAAATAGTAACATGACTGTTGGAGACTGAAATGAGATGTTGCATGTGTGGTGTTGCTTTATTTGAACGCTAAGTCCTAAGTTTTTGTGGGGGAGAGACTATGCTCTCTTTGAAGCAGGATGTCAGTCTCATTCTAATGATTATTTCTGAGATTACTTACTCTGTGCCAAGCCCTGGGATAAGTGCTTCATGCACATTGTAAACTTGAATCTTAACAACTTTTAGTGTAATCAATATTAAAAATCCCACTTAATAAGTTTTATGTATAAAAATGAAAGCCTGATGACATAGCAGTTAAATACTATGTCTGCTAACCAAAAGGTCAGCAGGTCGAATCTGCCAAGAAACTCCATGGAACAATTCTGCTAGTCCTAGAGAGTTACTATGAATCAGAATTGACTCAACAGCGGTGGTTTTTTTGGGTGTACATATAAAAACTTGGAAAAGCTAAGACACTTTTCCAAGGTCACCTAGGCTATTATAGAGCTCACAGTTGCACCCAGGGCATTTATTTTTAAGCCTTGTGAGTTGCCATTACTGTTAGCTGTGATTTACTGAGAACCACCCATACATGAGGCGCAGGGGTGGGTTATGCAAAAGTAAGGTAAGCATAGGTGTACTTGTGCTTACTAGTTTGTAGTTGAACAATTTCAATTTTTTTTTTTAATATCACATTAAAGCTTCTGCTTTAGGTATGGCTGGCATCTGCCTGTTTCCGAACCCCACAGCACCTTCCTACAGAATCAAAGCATCTTTTCAAATTTGCAGTTCCTAACAGTGGCAGATGACTCAGTAAGCAAGGAAAATACAGGCTAACTTGTGCTTACTAATCTGTAGTGAACAATTTCTCATAGATTTCATTTTGATATATGAAACCCAGGTGAAATTGTTCACTACAGATTAGTAAGTAAGCTCATGCTTACCTTCTTTATTGGATAATCTGCCCTTGCACAGATTGATGAAATAGAGGAAGAGACATCCTTGAAGGCTATAGATGGAGAAGAAATCAGAAAATTCGTCCAGCTGGAGGACATCAAAGGCACTGATGACCATAATAAAGTGAAGTGGAAGCTGCTTTAATCTTTTTAAGCAGTCAAGTGAGTCAACGTATGTTTTGAAATGAAATAGACAATGTGTTAGTTTTCTGTCACTGCGATAACAAATTACTGCAAACTGAGTGACTTAAAATAACAAAAATTTGTCCTCTTACAGTTCTGGAGGCTAGAAGCCCAAAACCAAGGTGTTGGCAGGGCCACAGTCCATTTGGAGGCTCTAGGGGAGAAACTTGTTTGTGCACAGTGTCTTGGGCATGCCACACACTCCCTACCTTTGTGCCTTTGCTCATCTTGGTCCCTCTTCTGCCTGTGAAGCCATTTCCACTCTTTAACTTACTGATCGCATTTTCTGAGTTCAGACTGAGTGATTCTTCTTCCTGAAACCTTGAAGGGAAAACCCCTGCCAGAAGCAGTTCACTTGTTTCTGTGTTCTCAGAGCAGTCGGCTTGTACTGCCAGATACCACTTGTGTCCATCTGCCATGTAATGCAGTTAATCAGCTGCCTGGGGCAGGATCAGAATCACGTTCCTCTCAGTTCCTCCCTGGTGCCAGCTGTGGAATGTCTCATTACTGACAAGGATGGATTCAACTGTGAATTTCCATGAGCATCTCCACACCAGGATTTCTCAGGCTTCAACTCACAACAGAATCAAATAGGAAAGTTCTTAAAAATACAGATTTCTAGGCCTTCTGCCAATTCCTTGCCTTTGGAGTGGAGCCTGGGAAACTCTGGTGGCATAATGGGCAAGAGCTGTGACTGCTAACAGGAAAAGGCCAGCAGTTCAAGTTCACCAGGCTGTCCTTAGAAACTCTCTGGGGGCAGTTGTACTCCATCCTATAGGTTCACCATGAGTTGGAATTGACTCAATGGCAACAGGTTTGATTTTGGGCTGGAACCAGGTGATCTGTATTTCGATCACGCAGCCAAGCAGCATGGGTAATTTTGATGCCAGTGTTTGGCTGGCTGTGCCACCAAAGGTTCCACTTAGAGAAATAGTAGTGTAAAATTGGCATCAGAAACTTCTATGGTGTCCACATACTGATGAATACTTCTACGAGTTTCTCTGGGGATAGATATAAAACAAAAAAACCCTCATTGCCACTAGTAACTTCTGACTAACGGTGACCCCAAGGATTAAAGAGGAGATTAAGTTTTACAGAAGCAGGTTGTCGGGGCTTTTCTTCCTTGGTGCTATTGGGTGGGTTCAAACCATCAACCTTTAGGTTAGTAATCTAGCACAAATAGTTTGTGTCACCCAGGGACCTTGTGATATAAAAAGTAAAACCTAAAATTGCGTTCTTCTTGAGAAAAGAAGAAACATTCTTTAAGATGTAGGCCAAAAACGGCTGCACATTGATCCCATTTCTAGATTCTGTCTGAGGCCGTCTTCAATCCTATTTCCCAAGCTACTGAGGATTTGGGGTTAGTTTCCTCATGTATCACTCCTGGGCTTTGGGCTCTCAGCGGGTGCACAGTTAGCATTGTCTTACTTAGACAGCTCTGTCCTTTTGCTCTTAAACAGGTGTGAGTTCTGCTGTGTCTGTATTCCTTTCTGTAGTTAACTTGGTTTCAAAGAGCTTCAACTGCATCACTTTAGGAATTGGTAGAAAGAGGTGGTGGTTACATAAGCATCTCTGTCCATGAAAGGAGTAACTGTACTGTGTTTCTCTCTTGGAATCTGATTGTTTTTCCCTCTCGCTTAGAAATGTCTCACATCCTTGGTAACTTCTGTATGACACAAGCCACTCAGAGCAGAATTCAGCATGAGGTGAGTTAACTTTTCCTGTCTCAGCTTCAATTTCACTTCCTTAAAATGGGCGTAATCATCTCCATTTCATAGCATAGTTGTGAATATTTAATAGCTACTGTGTGAAAAACATTTCATACAGCATCTTATGTTCCAGATTTCAGAAGTAGCCTAAGAACTTATTGGTGTCTTCATCATACTCCTCAACATCACAAGTACCATTATCAAATGCTATTGTTTACTGTGTGGCAAGCGTGTTCTAAGTACTTGATGTTTGATATTACTTTTTCATTGCTGCCTTAACATGTTGCTGCAGATTTAGGAGCTTAAAGCAGCACTTTTTTTTTTTTTAAAAAAAACTCACAGTTCTGCAGGTAAGAAGTCTGACACAGGCCTCACCAGGGTAAAATCAAGCTGTCAGCAAAGCTGTGCATTCCCTTCTGGAGGCTCTAGGGGAGGATCCCTTTTCTTGCTCATTCAGATTACAGGCAGAATTAGGTCTTCGTGGTCATAGGCTTGAAGTGCCCGTTTTTTTGCTAGCTCTCAGCTGAGGGCCATTCCCGGTGTCCAGAGGCTGTCTTCTTGGCATGCAGCCTTCGTCCTTCTTCAGAGCCCAGCACTAGGGTACTCAGTCTCTCTCATGTGTGGGATCTCTCCCGCTACTGCATCCCTGGCTGATTCCTCTGCCTTCCTCTTTCACTTTTAAGGGACTATGGGGTTATATTTAGCCCACCTGGATAATCCAGAGCAAGTTTTCTATTTTAAGTTCCTAATCTTAATGCAGTAGTCCCTGGGGATGCAAATAGTTAAGGTGCTTGGCTGCTAACTGAAAGGTTGGAGATTGGAGTCTACCCAGAGGCACCTTGGAAGAAGAGTCTGGTGATCTGCTTCTGAACAATCGGCTATTGAAAACTGTGTTACACTCCTACTCTGACACACATGGAGTCACCACGGGTCAGAATTAACTGGCTGGCAGCTGGTTTTGCTTTAATGTTAATCCCATTTGCAGAGTGTTTTTTGCCATTTAACAAAGAATTGTCACAGGTTCCAGGAACTAGGGTATGGGTAATTGGGGGACCATTATTCTGCCTACCACACATACATTGTCTTGTTCAATTATCCTAGTGACCTTGTGAAGTAGGTTTTATTATCCTGTTACATAGATAAGAAAATAGTAAGGTTAAATTAATTGCCTAGCATCAAATAATAGAAAAGCTGGAATATATGAAGCAGAATGTAGTATCAGGATTGAAGGAAAATTCATTAACAGCCTGTGTCATGCAGATGACACAACCTGCTTGCTGAAAGTGAAGAAGACTTGAAGCATTTACTAATAAGATCAAAGACTATAGCCTTTAGTGTGGATTACATGTTAACATAAAGAAAACAAAAATCCTCACAACTGGACCAATAAGCAACATTATGATAAATAGAGAAAAGATTGAAGCTGTCAAGGATTTCATTTTCCTTGGAGCCATAATCAGTACTGCGGAAGCAGGAGTCAAGAAATCAAACAACAAAAGAAACAAGCTTTGGTGGTTTCCAGGACGGAAATAGGCAGGAAAGGAAAAACGCTATATAGACGATAGCCAGGTGGTAACTTTGGTTACTACTTTGCTATCGCTTGTATGTGATAGTAATGTGAAGGGTAAGACGGTACACGGTACTGGAGAAGGCAGCACAGCTTATACAAGGCAAGGTCCTAGAAGCTCAGCAGACACGTCTAAGCTCCCTGAGGAACCCAATTGCTAGGCTGAGGGCTGTGAGGACCACGGTCTAAGGGGAACATCCAACTCGAACGGGGAAACATAATTTATAAAGAAAATGTTCTATGCTCTTCTTTGGTGAGTAGCTGCTGAGTCGTAAAGCCTTTGTGTAGCTATCCGGGATATTCCATTGGGCTTACCCCTTCAGAGGCAAGGAAGAATGAGTAAAACTAAAGCTACAAGGCAAAGGTTAGTCCACGGGACTAATGGACCATGGCTGCAGTGGCCTCCAGGAGGCTGAATCCAGTACAACCAGATGATGCCTGGCTGCCACCACTGACTGCTGTGACAGGGATCACAGTAGAGAGTCCCAGACGAAACTGGAGAAGGATGTGGCACAAAACTGTAACTCAGAAAGGAAAGGAAGACTTGCTAACCTGGCAGAAACTGGAGAAACTCTGAGAGTGTGGCCCCTAGATACTCTTTCATGTCAACACTGAAGTACCCCTGACGTTCACCCTTCAGCCAAAAATTGGACAGGCCTATAAAACAAAATGAGACTTAAGGGGCGCTCTAACCTAGGCGTAAGGACTAGAAGGCAGAAAGGGACAGGAAAGTTGATAATAGGGAACCCAAGGTTGAAAAGAGAGTGTGTTGACCTGTTCAGAGTTTGATAACCAGTGTCACAAAACAATATGTGTATTAACTGTTCAATGAGAAACTGGTTCTATAAACTTTCATCTAAAGTACTGTACAAAACAAAGGTGAAAAAACAATTCATTGCACTGCAGATCTGTAAAAGACCTCTCTCAAGTGTTAAAAAGCTAAGATGTCACTTTGAAGACTAAGGTGTGCCTGACCCAAGCCGTATTATTTTCAGTCACCTCATGTGCATGCAAAAGCTGGACATGAAAAAGGAAGACCGAAGAAAAGGTGATGTCTTTGAATTGATGTATTGCTGAAGAATGTTGAGTGTATACTATGAAATTTCAGTAAAAGGAACAAATCTGTCTTGGAAGAATTCCAGCCACAGTGCTCCTTGGAGGTGAGGATGATGATGCTTTGTCTGATATACTTTGGACATGTTATCAGGAGGGATCATTCCCTGGAGAAAGACATCGTGCTTGGTAGTTAGCAGTTCAGCACGCGGGTTGACCCAGTGATTGTAACAGTGGGCTCAAACATAGCAGTGATTGTGGATATGGTGCAGCACTGGACAATGTTTTGTGCTGTGGAGTGCTCTAGAATTGCTGTTCTCTGCAGTGTTACTCATAATTTGGTAAGATCTATTTGCATAGTCAATAAAACATAGTAAACATTTTTCTAGTATTCTCTGCTTTCAGTCAAGGTCTGTCTGACGTCATCAGTGATATCCCTGGTTCCACATCCTCTGCTGCAACTGCCTTTGAATGATTTTTAGCAAAATTTTACTTATATGTGATAGTAACAGTATTGTTTGATAATTTCCACACTGGTTTGGATCATCCTTCTTGAGAATAGTCATAAATAGGCATGGTTTCCAGTCTTACAGCAACATACAAGCCCCCACGGTATGACAAACAGAGACACATGGTGGTAAAAAACCCTGTGGGGCAGTTTATTCTGTGACATGGGGTTGTGATGAGTTGAAATTGATTTGACAGCACCTAACAAAAACAAGAACACTAGGGTCAAGAATCTCTTCACTGTACTGATGGCTTGGAACACCTTTGAAAAAGAAACAGACTGGCTTCCATTCAGTAACTTGGGAGATTTGATTATCTAGCTGAGGTCAGAAAGCCAAGCAAGAGCTCTCAAGCCTGTCTCAAAGATGTATGTTTCTGACTGGGTCTTACTGACATAGGGCACAGATGTCTTCTTGTAGCTGGTTTCACATCTTTTTCCCAATTGCTCACCTTTTCTGTTGCAACACTGTCACCATGAAAATCTTCAACGGAGAGTTGGAAGAAGCATTGTTAGGAACAGCAATTTATCTTAGTAAAGATTAGAATAGCTTATGTGAGTATTATTTGCTTAACACTTTACTACAGTTAAATAGTGGTTGACAGTTCTAATCCATCACATACTCCTTGGAAACCCTGTGGGGCAGTTCTGCTCTGTCCTATAGGGTCACTGTGAGTTGGAATTGACTTGATGGCATCAGGGTAGGATGCTGCACTCAAAGAGCTTTGATGGTACACTGGTGAAGGAGTTGGCTGCTGACCAAAATGTTGGTAGTTAGAAACCCATTGGCTTCATGGGAGAAAAGACCTGGAAATCTATTCCGTTCAAGATTATAACCTAGAAGACTGTAAGGGGCAGTTCTACTCTGTCATATAGGGTTACAGTGAGTTGGAATCAGTTTGATGGCACACATCAACAACATGCTGTACTTGGTAACTCTATGCTGTACTTCGTAACTTTGTGAGATAGTTACTGTTTACAGGTGGATCTCATAAACAGGGAAACTCAGGCGCTGATAAATGAACTTGCTGGGATTTGAACCTGTGTGGTCTGGCAGCATACCAGTATACTATGTTACCACTTTAAGCTTTTCTTCTTAGATAGAAAAACTTATATTTTTTCTTTTCTGCTCGTGGCAGTTTCCACACTTTCCACATCTTGGCATTCAGGCTATGTTCCTATATTCAGATGAATGTCGTAATGATAGAGGCAGCAGATCTTTAGAGAGCAGTTGCAGTTTAGCGGTAGAATTCTCACCTTCTGCTGGAAACCCTACTGGCATAGTGCTTAAGTGCTATGGCTGCTCGCCAAAAGGTTGGCAGTTCGAGTCTGCTAGGAACTTCTTGGAAACTCTGTCAGGGAGTTCTGCTCTATCCTATGGGGTCACTATGACCTGGATTCAATGGCAATGGGTTTGTTTCCTGCAAGAGACTCACTTTTGATTCTCTACCCAGTACATAGTTACTACTTATCTGTCAGTGGAGGCTTGTGTGTTATGATGCTGAACAGGTTTCAGTGAAGCTTCCAGACTAAGAAGGACTATGAAGAAAGGTCTAGTAATCTGTTTCTAAAAATCTGCTTGCAAAATCCCCGTGGATCACAAAGGTCTGGCCCTATTGTACATGGGGTCATTGTGAGTTGAAAGCTGATTCAGTGGCAACTGACAACAGCTTGTATCCTCTAGGCCCTGAAAAAGGGAGAAATCATTCTGAAACAAAGGTTTTCAGATTCTCACTCATGGCTCTGTTTAATTCATGTATAAATAGAGGATGCAGGAATTTGATATTGTTGAACGTGGAGTAGTTATTACTCCAGACTGGAGATATTAGTGTGGAGCCTGGAGCCCTCCCCCAATTCCAGATGAAACATCATTAGTCTTGTAGCATGGGTCTAGTGTGTAATACTATTTCCTTAGAGCTTCTGATCACTTAGAACACATTTTTATATCTGTTTTCACATTCTCAAAAGCATTCTATGAAGTAAGCTAGGAAAAGGTAATATGTCATTTTAATAATGATTATGATAAATGCCTAACATATGTCAGTGTCAAGCACTCTATATACTTTTTCTTGTTTAATACTTTCAGTCTCCTTTCAGGTAGTTGCTGACTTAAGATGTATTGGAGTTAGGATAAACTGCACTTACAACTGTTGGTTTTTTAAAAAAAGTCATATTGTTAGTGATATGTTACCTTGCATGATTTGCTGATGGTATTGTCCTTCTCAGATATACATTCACAGATGCTTAGTTTTATTATTTACTGTTCAAAACACTGCAAGGCTTTTAAAGATACTGATAGTAAAAAAGGCAATAATAGTGAACACTAAACACACAAAAAAAGGTATTTGACTTATGTCTAAACTGACTCTGTCTTAAGAGGGGAACTACTTTTAATGGATACAGATATTCCTATTTTTTGAGAGAAGTCTAATTGACTTTTTCAAGCCCAGCCAGCTAGTGAGGATAGAGCTGGGTTTTAAAACCTTACAATTTGTCCCCTGGGTCAGTGTCGTAAACCATGACTCTTGCTCTCAGTTAAGGGTTATTCCCAGCTTCTAGAGAGCACCTGCGTGCTTTGGCTTGTGGCCTCCTTCCTCCCTCTTCAAAGCCATCAGTGGGGGATGGAGTCCTTCTCAAATTCATCTCATGGCATTATTCTATTCTTCAGGTGAACCAATAAACAGTCAGAGTATAGTTAACTAAGGTTTGTCAGAGGCCACTGTGTAGGTTAGTGTTGTTTCTAGGACTCAGGCCCAACTGTCTTGCCATCTGTTTGGAGCCAGATGACTGAAGAAGAATAGATGCCTTTGAATTATGGTGTTGGTGAAGAATATTGAATATACCCTGGGCTTCCAGAAGAATAAAAAGTCTTAGAAGTACAGCCAGAGTGCTCCCTGGAAAGCAAGAATGGAGGAAGTTTGTTTCATGTACATTGGACATGTTATCAGGAAGAACCAGTCCTTGAAGAAGGAAATCATGCCTGGTAATTAGAGGAAGAAAGGGAAGACCTTCCGTGAGATGGACTGACCCAGGGACTGAAATAGTGGGCTCAAAATAGCAGTGCTTGTGAGGATAATGCAGGACCAGGCAGTGCTTCATTCTGTTGTGCATAGAGTCTCAGTGAGATGGAACACATTTGATTTCATTGTTGTTACATCAGTGATTCAATGGAATTACATGTAACTAGGAAGAGTCCGATTAATATAATGGCTCCAGCATGCTCACCCCGCTTGTTAGTTTGTCAGAGTGTTGGGGCTTGAGTGTTGCTGTGATACCAGAAGCTATGTCACCAGTGTTTAAATACCAGCAGGATCACCCACAGTGCACAGGTTTCAGCTGAGCTTTCATACTAAGCCAGGCTAGGTAGAAGGACTACTTCTGTAAAGAATTAGTCAGCGAAGACCTTAAAAGTAGCAGTGGAACATTGTCAGATACAGTGCTGGTAAATGGGCTCCCCAGGTGGGAAGGCACTCACAAGGTGACTGGGGAAGAGGAGCTGCATCCTCAAAGTAGAGTCAACCTTAGTAATATGAATAGGGGAAAGCTTTTGAGAACTTCATTTGCTGATGTGACATGACACAGAATCAGAAGAAGTAGCTGCAAGCATTTATTAATAATTAGGATGTGGAATGTACGAAGTATGAATCCAGGAAAATTGGAAATCATCAAAAATGAAATGGAACACATAAACATAGATATTCTAGGTGTTACTAAGCTGAAACAGACTGGTATTGGCCATTTTGAGTTAGATAATCATATAGTTTACTGTTCTGGGGATGAAAACCTGAAGAAAAATGGTGTTGGATTTATTGTCAAAAAGGTCATTTCAAGATCTGCCCTGGAGTACATTGCTGTCAGTGATAGGATAATATCCACATGCATATTAGGAAGGCCAATTAATACAACTAAAATTCACATTTACGCACCAACCAATGAGGCCAAATCTGAAGCAGCTGAAGATTCTTACCAGTTTCTGCAGTCCGAAATTGATCAAACATGCAATCAGGATACACTGTACTCACTCGTGATTGGAATGGAAAAGTTGAAAAGAAAGAAAAAGGATCAGTAGCTGGAAAATACAACGTTGGTGATAGAAATGATGCCAGAGGTTGCGTGATAGAATTTTGCAAAACCAATGACTTCTTCATTGCAAATACCTTTTTTTCACCAATATAAATGGCAACTATACACATGGACCTTGTCAGATAGAATACACAGGAATCAAATCAACTACATAAAATCATCTACTCTTTCCACAGATGTGGAAAGAGATGATGGAAAAGTTCTGTATCAGCAGTCAGAACAAGACCAGGTGCTGACTGTGGCACAGATTATCAGTGGCTTGTATGCAAGTTTAAAATGAAACTGGAGAAAGTTAGAACAAGTCCATGAGAGCCAAAATATGACCTTGAGCATATCCTGCCTGAGTTTAGAGATCATATTAAGAACAGGCTTGATGTGTTGAACTAATGACTAAAGACCAGATGGGGTTGTAGAATGACATCAATAACATCATCCATGAAGGAAGCAAGAAGTCATTAGAAAGACAGGAAAGGAAGAAGAGTCCACACTGGATGTCAGAAGAAACTCTGAAACTTTCTCTTGAACATCAGGTAGCTAAAGCAAAAGGAAGAAATGATGAAGTAAAAGAGCTGAAGATTTCCATAATTATAATGACATTTGTAAAGAGCTGGAGATAGAAAACCATACAGAAGAATATGCTCTGCATTTCTCGAGTTGAAAGAACTGAAGAAACGGACATGAAGAGATCCATATTTCTGCCTATTCCTATGAAGGGTCATCCAACTGAATACATAAATTATTGAACAATATCATTAATATCACCCACAAGTAAAATTTTGCTAAAGATCATTCAAAAGTGACTGCAAAAGTATATGGACAAGAAACTGCCAGAAATGCAAGTTGGATTCAGAAGAGGACATGGAACCAGGGGTATCACTGCTGATGTTAGATGGATTTTGGCTGAAAGCAGAGAATACCAGAAAGGTTTTTACCTGTGTTTCATTGACTGTGCAAAGGCGTTCAACTTTGTGGGGCATAACAGATTATGAATAACATTGTAGAAAATTGGAATTCCAGAACATTTAATTGTGCTCATGAGTAATCTGTGCATAGATAAAGAGACAGTCACTTGAACAGAACAAGGGGACACTGCATGGTTTAAACTCAGGAAAGGTGTGCCTTAGGGTTGTGTCCTTTCACCACTCTTTTTCAGTCTGTATGTTGAGCAAATAAGCCAAGAAGCTGTACTGTATGAAGAAGAACGAAGCATCAGGATTGGAGGAAGACTCATTAAAAATCTACATTATGCAGATGACATGACCTTGCTTGCTGGAAGTTGAGAGGATTTGAAATGCTTACTGACGAAGATCAAAGACTACAGTTTACAGTATGGATTGCACCTCAGCATCAAGGGAACAGAATTCCTCACAAGTGAACTAGTAAGCAATGTCATAATAAATGGAGAGGGGATTGAGGTTGTCAAGGATTTCTTTTTACTGGGTTCCACAATCAACAATCGTGGAAGCAACAGTTAACAAATCAAAAGATGCGTTGCATTGGGAACATCTGGTAAAAAGGACCTCTTTAAAGTGTTGAAAAGTAAAGATGTCATCTTGAAGATAGAGATGTGCTTGCCTTAGGCCATGGTTATTTTCATTTGCATTGTATCACATGCATGTAAAAGCTGGATGATGAATAAAGAAGACAGAAGAACTGACACCTTTGAATTGTGACACTGGAGTAGAATATTGAATATACCACGGACTGCCAAAAGTACACTCAGATCTGTTCTGGAAGTAGTACAACCAGAGTGCTTCTTGCAAGCAAGGATGGTGAGTCTGTACCTTCCATACTTTGAATGTGTTCTCAGGAGAGATCCATTCCTGGAAAAGGGCACCACACTTGGTAAAGTAGAAGGTCAGTGAAAAAGAGCAAGACTCTCAACAATATGGAATGACTAAGTGGCTACAGCAGTGAGTTTAAGCTTAAAAACAATTTTGAGCCTGGTGTAGGATTGGACAGTGTTTCATTTTGTTGTTCAGAGGGTCCCTGCGAGTCAGAATCATATTGATGATCCCTAACAGGAACATTGTGCTACAAGTGGGCAACCTTGGGGAAACCATGGATACTCCCTCATCTTCAGGTAACTCAAATTTAAAATGGGGATAATCATGCCTGTTCCTTAAGTCATCAGGAAAATGAAGATAATATGTGTCATGGATTGAATTCTGCCTCCCCCCCCACCAAATATGTCTAGCCATGTGGCTGGGCCATGATTTCCAGTATCTTATGACTGTCATCCATTCTGTGGTTTTCTGGTGCTGTATGTTAAAGGATTAGGCTGGGGCTGTAAATCCCTTCATAGGATTGCCTCCCTGCTCCACTGTAAAGGGAGTTTCCCTGGAGTATGGCTTTCCCCACCTTTAGTCGTTTTGTCCTATGAGAGATAAAAGGATAGAGAAGCAGGCAGAGAATTGGGAACCTCGTACCATCAAGCAAACAGCACCGAGAGAAGAGCGTGTCCTTCAGACCTGAGGTTCCTGCGCCAAGTTGCTCCCTGAACAAAGACTGATGCAATACCAGACTTTCCTCCAGAGCCGACAAGAGGGAAAGTCTTCCCCTGGAGTGGACACCCTGAATATGGACTTGTAGCCTACCGGACTGTGTAAGAATAAACCTTCCTTTGTTAAAGCCATCCACTCTGTGGTATTTCTGTTAGAGCAGCCCGAGCCGACTAAAACAATATGTAGATAGAATGCCTAGCATGTGGTGGGTAATGAGCAGCTATTACTATTGGTTGATGTGCCTGCTGCTTGACCCATCATCTGCCTCTCTAAATGAGGGAAAAAATGTAGTAAAGTTTTGAGGTATAGTGAAGTTGTAACTGGTTGAGAGAAATTGTCTTAGTGACCTTCAGTTGTATTTTTCACCTGTTGGCGGACTCCACCTAGTAAGTCATGATCAGTCTAGGGAGAGGCTCAGAGGCGTGTCCTCCTTGACCTGGGGATGTGGCAGATGCAACCAGGATACTCAGCAAGGTTCTGGTTAACTTGGCAGATGTAAAGTCACACTAGATCTGAGAGTTTGGGCTTCTTAATGAGCTTCATTTTCACCCTTTTGTATTCCCCTAGATGATTTGCTTGGAAATATGATTGTTTGTTGCCTTTTCTGCTGTTTATAAGCTCCTGACTGCAAAGTGAGATTACAAAGACAGTTGTGGAAAATCAAGAGCAAGTGGAAAGTGTTGAGGAAATGGATAAATGCTGAAATTTCTCCTCTGTGCCACATTGTAAGTAGTAGATGATTGAAATATTCATTGGTAGGTACTTTTTTAAATGTTGAAGTCCTGAGTAAACATGGATGTACCCCTAGAAATAGGCTTCTTTTTTCAGAATGATTCATGGCCCATCATGCTGTGGTGTGACCTGAGCTACCTTTGGAAAGAAGAACAAATACTGAATGAAGTTAGAGGATGAAAATGAACAGATGAGCATAATGCAGAAGTGATCGAGGTCTCTCACCTCCTTTCAAGGAGATGTCTAATGCCATCCATATGGAAGCCCTGCTCTCCAGCACCTGCTGGCACTGAGGATTGAACGACAGAAGTTTGTGAATTGTCTGCCGCTGCTAAGGTCTGTGCATGCCTCTTCTTGACAGGCTTTTCTCTCAAAAAGGCAGAAAACAAATTAACTAGGGTAGAAAGAACCTTAGAAATAGATCAGCTAGACCTGTTACAGCCAAGTCAACTCCGACTCGTCCACGTGCCATGTAGGAGTAGACATGTGTTCCGTAGGGTCTTCAGTAGCTGAATTTGGGGACATAGATTGCTAAGGCTTTCTTCTGAGGGACTTTTGGGTTGATTTGAACCCTGAACCTTTCAGTTAGCAGCTGAACTTGTTTGTACTGCCTGGGATGCCACATCAACTAGAGAAATCACTTGACTCATAGATGAGGACACTGAGGCCCAAATAAGGGAATGTTACTTGTCGGAGGCTGTACAGAACTTGGGAAGCTCTCAAAAGGGGCTTTTCCTGATACACAGTTCATTGCTCTTTTATTTACATCAGACTGATTCCTATTGCAAAGATGGGAAATTGCCACTTGCTCATTTATTCATCCACTCAACAAATATATATGAAGCACATCTGTGTGCCAGATAGGCACAAGGCCACATGATATCAGAAAACACATATTGTTTCTGCTCTTAAGGAGAATAAAATCAAATGCAGAGATATACTATGAAAAATAAATATGTATGCGAGAATAAAATTTTACCTGTGATAAGGAAGATATCTCTGAGAAATTTATTTAATCCTGAGTTGTACAGGAGTCAGACCTATGGAAAGCAGAGAGAAATCTGTTGTAGAAGGAAGGAATAACATATGTAAGGTAGATAAAAGATTGCAACTACAGACACTGGATAATGCCACTCTGGCCAGAGATTAGTGAGTAGAAGGAATTGTGGGAAGAAGAGAACTTCTAGACATAGGCGAGGACCAGCAGTCCATTTGCTGTTCTAGACTGTTTTATGGAGTTGAGATTTTGCACATAAAGGGAAACCCCTGAAGACACCTAAGAAGGGGACTTATATGGCTTCAGTTATGTTTTTAAAAGATAAATGTACTCATTGAAAGAAGATTAAATGGTAGGAGGGGCAAGAGTGTAAACAGGGAAACCAAATGAGGGGATCATTGCATGTGACAGTGGCTAATAGTAGAGCCATGGGCTGAAAAGTTAGGATGGTGGAAGAATTTAAGATTTCTCTAGGAGACAGAACTTATTGCATACGAGAACTGAGGAAGAGAGAGGATGACTTTTTTTTATTATGATAATACATGTACATAAAATTTGCATTTTATCCACTTTTAAGTGTACAGTTTATTGACATTAATTGTGTTTACTCTGTGTGCATCTATCACGATAATCTGTTCCTAAAACTTTCTCGTCACCCTAAACAAACTCAGAACCCATTAAACAAAAATTCTCTGTTGTCCACTTTGCCTCAAGCTCTTGGTAACCATTAATCCATTTACGTCTTTATGTATTTATCTGTCCTGGGTATTTTATACAAGTAGAATCATAAAATATTTGTCTTTATGTATCAGGCTTATTCTACAGCATTATATTCTCAAGGTTCGTCCTTGTGGTAGCATGTATCAGGACTTTGTTTCTTTTCATGGCCAAGTAATATTCCATTGTACTATATTTTGTTAGTCCACTCATTCATCTGTTACTGGGTATTGAGTTCTTTCTATTTTTTGGCTATTGTGAATAAGGCTGTTTTGAACTTTGATGTACAAGTATCTGTTTAAATCTCTGCTTTAAATTGTTTTGAGTTACACCCAGAAGTTGAATTATTGGGTCATACTGTAATCATTAGGTGTCTGGTGGTGCAGTGGGTAAGCGCTCAGCTGCTAACTAATGGTGGTTTGGACCCATCTAGCAGTGCTGTGGGAGAAAGACTTGGCAATCTGGTTCCATAAAGATTATAGCCATGAAAACACTATGGGGCGGTTTTACTCTGTCACATGGGGTCACTGTGAATCAAAATCGACTTGGTGGCATCTGACAGCAACAAAAACATGGTAATTCTGTGTTTTACTTTTCGAGGAGCCATCAAACTCTTTTCCACAGTGTCTACACCATTTTATATTTCTGCCAGCAATGAATGGATTCCAATTTCTCTGTATCTTTACTAATATCTTTTGTGTGTGTGTGTGTGTTTATGAAACACTGTCCTAATGAGTGGGATGTTTCATTCTTGATTATTGCTTAAGTCATCTGTTTTCTTTCAGTGGAACTTCTGTGTTCTTGGCTAGTGTCCCCAGTCAGTGTATGGAGAGATCCAGGCAGATCCCTCAGATGGCTCTGATCCCTCATTTTGTGCCTCTTTCTTTCTATTTGTCTCTCTGTCTCTTTTGAGGATTCTTAAGTGAGTAGACCAAAGCTAGGGCCACTGAATTAGCAGCAAATATTTGTTTATTACTTTTTGTAGGCATGTGAAGTCATAGAGGTAATAAATGAATAAGATCAAGCCATGGTATTTGAGAAATTCACCAACTAATAATATATTTTGAAATAGTACTTTGCATTCATAAAACACATAAAAGACATCTAATTTAACATAGATACAGCAGCCAACTCATCTACCTCTTAAGCTATGGGGCATGAAAACTAGCATCTCCTCTTACAAAATTGTGAGATTCTTCATACAAGCACAATAGTTGTGATTCTTCACCATCTTTATACATCTGTCCATCTCATTTACTTTTTCTTAGCTGTTTTTCCTTCACATGTGTGTATCTGTCAGAGCAGTTGGGAAATTGTGAGATGGGCTGTGTTTATCAATGGTGGTTTCGGTTCTTCTTTTGAAGTCTCTCAAATTCCTGGGTCTTTGGCAGCCCCTTGAGTAAACAGAGGTCTCCATTAGGGTGCTGGTGGTGCCAGACTGGGCCATCTGAGCCAAGTTACTGCTTCCTGCTGAAACCTTCCCATTCAGAGACATCTTTGAGAAACCTCCCGTTTGCTTTCTCACTGGTTTTCTTTGATAAATCAGTAAATGAGATTGAGGCAGCTTCATTTGAGTAGTTAAAATACATGTAAATGCTCTAGGGAAAGAGTATGTTAATGGTAAGGATTTTCAGAATCGATCAGAGTTGGCAAGGGGAACAGTTTTCATTGCATGAAGCAGCAGCCTGGGAAAGGGGGCTATTGTTTGTTATTGTTTTGTTTGTTTATTCAACTAACGTTAACTGAATAACTACTGTGTGCCAGAACATCTGGCTAGGCTCATGCAAGCCAGTCATCACAGAAAAATATGGGTGCTGTCATCTGGGAGATAACATGTCCGTGTGGTGGTTCAACAGAGGACTACTCTGCTAGCTCTCCCTACACAGCATTAAACTTCATCTACCTCTGCAGAGAAAAATTCATTCATCTGTTTGTTTTGTCACTTATTTAGCAGGAATTGGTTGAAGCCCTGGTGGCAGAGCATTTAAGAGTTTGGCTTCTAACCAAGAAGTTGGCAGTTCAAATCCATGAGCTGCTTATTGGAAACCTTAAGTACGTTTTACTTTGTCTTGTAAGTTCAGTACAAGTCAAAACTGACATGATGATGTCTTAGTTATCTAGTGTTGTTATAACAGAAAAATCCAGAAGTGACCGGCTTCAACAAACAGAAGTTTATTCTCTCACAGTTTAGTAAACTAGAGGTCCAAATCTAGAATGTCAGCTCCAGGGGAAAATTTTCTGTCTCTTTCAGCTCTGGAGGAAGGTACTTGTCAATCAGTCTTCCCTTGGTTCAGAAAGTTCACAGATGTGGGGTTCTTGGGGCCAAGGGCTGCACTATTCTTCTCTTTTTTAGATTTTTGGTGGTATAAAGTCCCATGTCTCTCTGCTAACTCTTGTCTGTTATATCTCAAACAGACAATGTAATGTTACAGATCAGACCCTGCCTCTTTAACATGACACTGATTCTGTCTCCTCAACATCTAGAAGTAGGATTGATAACACCTAGGAAATTACATCAGGTGACAGAGTGGTAGGACTCACAGTAATAGGGGTCATGGATTAGCCAAATTGATACACATGTTTTGGGGGAACACAATTCACAATCTATGATAGACAGCAGTGGATTTGATTTTTGGTTTTAGTATGAATAGGTGGAGCCTTTATGACACAGTGGTTAAGAGCTGCAGCTGCTAACCAAAAAGTTGGCAGTTCACATCCACCAGCCACTATTTGGTAACTCTGTGAGGCAGTTCTTTTCTATCCCATAGGGTTGCTATGCATCCAAATTAACTCCGTGGATAGGGTGTTTTTTGTTTTTAAATGAATAAGCCACCCTTGAGATAGACAGCCATCTATAAATGAAAGTTGTGACAGTGTGTGTCTGCCATGATTACAGCCTTGGAAACCCTATGGGGCAGTTCGACTCTGTCCTGTAGGGTTGCTTGAAGCCAGAATTGAGTCGATAGTGGTGGGTTTGATTTGTTTTTTGTTAGACCTGCATTGTGGTTTGAAGGCTCTCTTTTACCTACTTCCCTTCCCTCACTTGATTAAACAAATCCTTCTAAGTCTAGCCTGTGGCTCTGTGGATTTAAACTAATACGCCTTTGAGATTCTCATAATCTGGGAGAGGGTAAGGAAAATCAGATACATACACTGGCAAAAATGCAACAGGAGACAGGTACATTCTTTCTGGTGGGGAGTAAATTAAGGTTTCACAGAGAAAGTGACATTTGAACTAAGCCGTGAATCACTGTTCAGTGTGGGGAGGCATGCCAAGGAGTGGTGGCCATGGAGATGTGCTACTCTCAGATTTGCTGCTGTGGGGCCATTGTGGACTAACAGCCCTGGCTGCTTTTCTCTAAATCTACCTCCAGGTTTGTGCTGAGGTTGCACTCTCTCAGGCTGTCCCACACAATGACTAAACAGGGTAGAAGTCCATTCTCAAAGGCATGATGCTCCCCCAGTTGGAAGTTTAGCTTGAGGGCCCCATTCAGCTTGGCCAGATCTTTCCTGAAACCTAGTCTTCAAACTGGTTCATTCTGTCTGAACCCCTGATGACAATTCCCTTTCCATCTCAGATATACTGAATCAGAATCTACATACTGAACCAGAAGCTACATTTTAACAAATCCCCAGGTGATTCTTACAATAAAATTTGAGACCCACTGTTCTGCTAGTAGTTTTTAGAACTGATCCCTAACCAGCAGTATTAGCATCACCTGGAAACTTGTTGGACATGCAGATTCTTAGCAGAGATTTGCAGTCTGATGGAACTAGTTCAAAGCCCTGCTTCAGGAATATCATAGTCTGAGACTCTTCCTACCAATGCTCTTTCCTTCAGCTCTTTGACCACAGGTATCAGACCTGCAATTCAAACTCACTAGCCGTCTGTAAAAGAAAGATGTGACAGTGTGTGTCTGCCAAGGTTACAGCCTTGGAAACCCTATGGGGCAGTTCCACTCTGTCCTGTAGGGTTGCTTTAAATCGGAATTGACCTGACAGTGGTGAGTTTGATTTGTTTTTTGTCAGACCTGCATTGTGGTGTGAAGGCTCTCTTTACCTACTTCCTTTCCCCCACTTGATAAACAAATCTCTTGTAAGTGTCGCCTGTGGCTTCATAGACGTAAACTAATACACATTAATAGAGCCATGTTCATGTCCAAATCCATGCCCATGTCCATCTCATGTCCAAATTATTTGGCTGTATTAATAGTCTTTGCTTGACGTGTTGGTTTTCTCTGCCAAATAAACAAATGAAAAGCAACGAAGAGATGTTTTGGGCATCTCAGCCAGAAGCAATGATCAAGTCAGGCATTTCAGATCTCAGCTTGGATCTTCACATTAAAATGACCTCCTGAAAGTCATCCTCGTTGTAAAGTATATAGCCATATCTTTGAGTGTGAGAATTGAGCTGAACTAGCTATCTTCAAATTTTACCTCTGTAAGTCAGTAGCTGAGTCTACGAAAAGTTCCTTTCTCTAAACATCAGCTTTCATGTTTGTAACATGGCAATGAGAGGCAGTACTTGTTATATACAGAGGCTTGTTATGGAGATTAAATTAGAAATCCGTATCAAGTACTTAACAGTGTGTCTATCCTGTAGTAAGTGTTCAGTCAGTGTTATCTCTTATGACATGATTTTAGCATCTTGTATCCAAATTCTTTGGCTCTGTTAATATTGGCAAATTATGACGGGATCACTTTATTCCTCCCTTCTCAGTAGTTACTGTTTAATAAAAAGGTCAGTCTTCATTTCGGAAGGCAGATCTTCATAATTTCCAGAACTATGTACTCTGCCAAGGAGAAAGAGAGACAGACCTAGCTGTTGACAAGCCTCTTAGGTATCTTCTGGCTCAGTCACTGGGCACAGGAGGCCCAGATAACACTATAGGCAATGCTGTCACTTTCAGCCCACTGCCACTGCAGGCAGAAAACACAGAGCTCAAGCCAGCCCAACCACAGGTGCAAAAGCCACTGGAGACAGGAGCCTGTTCCAAAGTTTCCTGGCCCAGCTGTTGAAAGTGAAGGTCGGCCAAATTCATGAGGTGTCACCTCTATTGGTCTCAAAGAGGAACAGAAAAAAAAAAATCAGAATTTCAGAAAAGTTAAGATCGGATCTGTCTCTTCAGGGTGATCATCCAGAATGCTTTGAAACTGTAGGGTCACACCCAATGTGAATCCAAACTCTGTTTTTATAAGGGACCCTCAGAGCCACAGACTTACCACTGGAGCTGTTTGGGTGCAGAGTTGGACCTGGAATCTGGGTCTCTGGGCCCTGGTTTCTATTTGGCATTTTGAGAGGTGAGAGTCATGGACGAATCTAACTTGCCAGATTGCTTAATAAAAGATTTTGAAAAAGCGTCTAAAGCTGAAGTACATAAGTGAATGCTTTTTTTTAAACCAAGCCCACTGCCATCAAGTCAATTCTGACTTATAGCAACCCTGTGAGACAGAGTAGAACTGCCCTATAGTTTCCAAGGCGTGCCTAGTGGATTTGAACCACCAGCTTTTTGGTTGGCAGTCATAGCACTTAACCACTATGTCACCAAGGTTTTCTGTACCATCTTCTAAATCTCCTAAATGAGCAAGATTTAGCTCATTCAAATCTGCACCTTTTTTTTTTTTTACCTTGAGGATAGCTTCCCCAGAACAAATAAGAGAAGGAATACAATGGTTTTTTTTATAAGTTTTACATTTGCTTAGCTTTGGAAACCTATACAGTATACATTTTTTAAAGTCCTCTTTTTCGAAACAAAGGAAGATAATCTCCTGTCTTTATTTGAAAAGATGATAAGATGTAGTGCTTTCCTCACAAAGATGAACCTGGAATGCTTTTTATAGTATTGATGATGGATTTTATTTTACTGACCCCCGTTGTAAACAAGAGTAAACATTTGTAAGAAAGCAAGCCCTGGTGAAAGTGCCTTTGTGGTCACAAAAGTGCTGAGGTAAGTGTGTCTGGGTGGGGATTGAACCCTTTGACTTTGACCCATCCCTACTACATTCCAACAGCTGAGCTACAAGTATTCTCCCAAAGTATCACAGTTAAATAGCCCCATGCCCCATGGTGCAGTGCAGAATCCCCACAAATCAGTTACACAGACCCTGCCCCTGCTGGAGACAATGAAAGATCAAACTCCTTAAAACAGCCAGACAAATAAACTCACCATTTTGCATCCTTCTACTTTCAAAGTCTGTTGGAGAAAAAGTCAATTTTCAACTTACTGAACTGATGGGCTTTAAAACTTGGCTTTTATAGATTATCCTTGTCAACTTATCTAAATAGCCTAATTGAATTTTCCAGAAAATATGGATATGCCCTTCAGAATTGTGCAGTCTTACAGAAATGTAACATGAGCCACACGTGCAAATGACATTTGTGATTTTAAATTTTATAGTAGCCACATTAAATAAGTAGAAGAAACAGGGGAACTTAATCTTAACCACTGCTGTCAAGTCGATAACAGGGTATTATTATAATCTATTTTGTTTAAACCAATATAACTAAAATATTGTTATTTAAGTGTGCATTCTGTATAGAAGTGATTGATGGATATCTTGGTGTTCTTTATTTTTCATACTGAGTCTTAAAAATACAGTGTATGGTCTGTACTTACAGAATGTGTCAACTGGACCAGCCACATTCCAGTACTCAATAGGTGCATATGGCTGGTGCCTGCTGCTGAGCAGCACAGCTGTAGAGCCAACACACAGAGAAAGCCGTTCTGGGGGAGGAGGCTTGCTGAGGGCGTGCCCACACTGTCCAGCTTTGACCTGCGGAAACATTTGATTCTCGTAGCCAATACACTTGTGAAGAACAACTCATGACCAACTGAGCAAGAATCAGAATAGTTATTTTGTCTAGATTGTCTTCAGCATTTAAGGAATCCATCCTTTCAGCTCTCTGGAGGGCAGGAGGCATAAGAAGAGACCATGTTCTGGCAGGCTCACTGGAGTCCAGTCTGCTTCGGCTCAAAATCACATATTCACCCCGATAGCAAACATTTGCCTCTGCCAGCTTGGGTGCAACAGGCTCTGTATCCTTCTCTTGTCTCTGGTCATGATTGTTCTTATGGATTGAATTATGTCCCCCCAAATCGAAGACCTAATCTTTTGATCCCTCCCTCCCTCTCTTGTTTGAAAATAGGACCTTTGAAGAAGTTAACATAGAGTCATGCTGAGAGGAGTGTGGGTCCTAATCCCATCTAAGAAGTGTGGGCCCTAATTCCATTTATAAAGAGAGAGAACAGACAGATAAACCAGGTGAAAGACAGCCATGTGGAGATGCATCTTCCAGCCACCGAATGCCTAGGAATGCTGAAACTACCAAGAGCCAGAACAGACCTGGAAGTATTTTCCCTTAAAGTGGACAGGGAAAGCATAGGTCTGCTGATGCCCTGAATTCAGACTGTTAGCCTCTGAAACTGTGACACAATAAATGTCTGTGCTTTAAGGGCACCCACTTTGTGGTATTTTGTGACACCAGCCTTGGAAACAAACCTGGCTTCTTTTGGCAGTGTGTTATTTTATAGACATGCCTACTTTTGGAAATTCTAGAAATTCAACTACAGGAGAACACATTTGTTTCCTCTGTCATATTATCAAATAACTAAAGGTTATTTCTATGAGTCAAGTCCTTCTTTCTGTTCATTCACACTATACCAGAGAAAGTGATCTGGTCCCTCCTGAAATTGTCCAATGCTGTTTTTTTTCCTCCATGCTGAGGGAAAAGGCTTGCCTTCTATCTACAGAGACTAGTTTTTTTACAGCAGTTACAGTTTTATTGTTGACACTATATCTCTGTATTAGTGTTAGTGCAAGGCTCATAAACCTTAGTAACTTCATTACTTACCAGTTAGTTTCAAATGAATTTCACTGCCTTCACACTAATAACATTCTTCATGGAGTAGGTTCCATGTTCATAAAGGATTTCACATTTGGGTGCCTGCTGGGACGGTACAGAGAGATTCTGGCTTGAGGGTAATCCTTCAAAGTCTCTGGGGAAAACTTGCTTTCTGTTGTCACTGCCTTTTGTTTACATTGATGCCACATCCTCTTTCCTGGGAGGCTACATACAAGAGTAGGAAATGTCCTGGAAATGGAACTAGGAGACCTAGGTTTCATTCTGAGCTCTTCTGCAGCCTAGTATAAGACTGTGCAAAGATTATTTAAACTTTCCAACTCTCAACATTTTTGTTATGGAATAGAGATAGAACAGCTCACGTCACAAAGGGGTGTTTTGAGAATCAAGAGAGATAATAGACATTAAAGTTTGTGAACTAGGAAGTATTCTACAGATAAAAGGAAGGAATATTATTGTGACCAGGTAGGGTGTACAGTTGGGAAGACCATGCTTATCTTGAGAGACATCCTGGAGGTACTAGCTTAGATCTGTTTAGAAGACACTCATTCTACTTTGACTAGACAGTGACTTAGGAAAAAGGTAAGGCCTATGTGCACCCCTGGAGTGGGTAACCTCCAGCATCACTTCTTTCTTTTTTTCTCCTCCCTACTCAACCTCATGGTACCATTTCTCTACCAGCCTGTCGCTGATGGATTTTTTGTTTTTACCCTGGTTTCATGTGAATTTAAAGTTTGAGAGAGGATAAAAGCCAGCCAAGTGCCGTTGATAGCAGTGTTATATATTACAGATTCAGGATTCAGGGTCAGTCCATTCATGCTTAGCCTGTGTTAGAGAGACCTTTGAGTTTAGCTCACTTTATAGGTTCTCAGTTATTCTGGAGAAGATACAACTTTAGATAGATGTCATTATCTTGCATCTCTAGGAATCCTGTCTTAGAGTTAGCTAGACTAGTGCTCCTTGTCTTTTTTTCTTTCTCCTTCGCTTCCTCCTTGACCCCCCCCTTCTCACTCCCTTTCTTTCACATTAGGGTATTATCATTTGATATCAGAGTAATTCACTAATTTGAGTCTTTATAATGGCCATATTTTTTAAGATGGTTTTTATTTTTAAAAATATATACACATCAAAACATAATACCAGTTCAGTATCTACATGTACAATTTGGTGACATTGATTTCTTTCTTCAAGTTGTGCAACCATTCTCACTCTCTGTCTTAGTCATCTAGTGCAGCTGTAATAGAAATGCCTCAAGTGGGTGGCTTTTATTCTTTCTTAGTCCAGTAGGCTAGAAATCTGAATTCAGGGCACCAGCTCTAGCAGGTTTCCTGTTTGTCAGCTTTGGAGGAAGGCCCTTGTCATCCATTTTCCCTTGGTCTGGGAACACTAAGGCACAAGAATGTCAGGTCCAAAGACCACACTCTGTTCCTGGCCCTGCTTTCTTGGTGGTAAAAAGTCCCTGGTTTTCTGCTTCCCTTTCATGTCTTCTAAGATAAAAAGTGATGCAGGCTACACCCCTGGGAAACTCTCTTTACGTGGGATCAAGGATGTGACCTTTGTAATGGTGTTATAGTCTCATCTTAATCCTCTTTAACATAATTTAATCTTGCCCCATTAGATTTAGAACAAGTATGAAAATTAGAGTCAAAACATAGAAGAAAACCACAGAATACTGGCTCAGCCAAATTTGTGCACGTTTTCTGGGGGGACGTAATCCATGACACCCAGCTTTTCTCAGTTGTTCTCCCCCATTAGAATAAACTCACCATCCCTGAAGCTTCCTGTCTAACCTGTCAAATTGCTGTTTTCAGTTCTATCTCACATAAATAGTACTTTTAGGGATTACAATGCTCAGGGCAGATATTCTTTGCTAATTAAGCTACACTGTCGTTTGGCTGCTGCTAACCAAAAGGTTGATAGTTTGAATCTACCAGGTGATCCTTGGATACTCTGTGAGGCAATTCTACTCTGTCTTATAGGATCACTGTGGGTTGGAATGACTTGATGGCAGTGGGTTTGGTTTACTATTTGGTTTAAAGAAGACTTCAGGGGATATTTTTGGTTTTGGATTCAAATGTTGTCTCAGGGTAATAGTTTTGGAAATTCATCCAGCTTCATAGGTTCCAAAAAGTCTGAATTTTATAACAGCTTGAAATTATGTTCTGTTTTCCCCCTTTTGGTCAGGATACTTCTGTAGAATCTTTGTTCAAAACATTCAGTAATGGTAGCTGGGCACTATGTAGTTCTTTTTGGCTCATGACAAAGGAGCCAGTTGTTCATGGAGGCAATTAACCACACATCCCTAAACTGCCAGATTTGTTTAAAAATTAATGACTTTTAGCCTGTAAGAGTTTGCCTGTTGGAAAATACCTCATTCATGTCTCTTGTCTTTTTATTTGCCAGAACACAATACAGTGACAAACATATGATAGGTGCCTAATAAATGCCCACAGATGGAATTGTAAATAGTAAAAATAGTAGTTTTGAGGTTCTGGCCTATGTTGATAATCCTATAAAGACATTTTAATTTAATCTTCATGATGATGAGGCACATAATATCAATGCTAATGTATTCTTTATGGCATCTAGCAATTAGACAACAACAATAACTGAATGACAGGGAGCTTAAAAGATCGATCCAAGGTCACTCTGTAGCAAGAGGTAAGAATTTGAAGTTAGGCTCGTCTTTCTCCAGAGACCATGCATTCTGTACTGTGTTTCTGAAATTCAAGTGCCATTGATACTAGGTGCCTGTCTTCCAGTTATAGTGTAAGTAGTTCCTCCTAGGATAATGTAGCTTCTATGCAGATGACACAGCCTTGCTTGCTGAAAGTGAAGAGGACTTGAAATGCTGATGCAGATCAAACACTAGTGTTCAGTATGGATTACACTTCAAAATAAAGAAAATATCTCCACAACTGGACCATTAATCAACATCATGGTAACTGGAGAAAAGATTGAAATTGTCAATCTTTTGACATCAGCAGTCAGGAAATCAAGTGATGCATTGCACTGGGCATATCAGCTTCAAAAGACCTCTTTAAAGTGTTAAAAAGCAAACACGTTTTGAACAAAGATTGTAGATCCTCGAACGCAAATATGTCACCCTGAGGACTATGATGTGCCTAACCCAAGCCATGGTGCTTTCATTTGCCTTATATGCATGCAAAAGCTGGGCAGTGTGTAAGGAAGACCAAAGAAGTGATGCCTTTGAATTTTGGTATTAGCAAGGAATATCAAATATACCATGAACTGCCAAAAGAACAAACGAATCTGTCTTGGAAGAAGTACAACCAGAATGCTCCTTAGAAACAAGGATGGTGAAACTTTGTTTTATGCACTTAGAACATGTTATCAGGTGGGATCGGTCCTGGAAAAGGACATCATGCTTGGCAAAAGTCATTGAAAAAGTGGAAGACCCTCAGTGAGATGGTTTGACACAGTAGCTGTGAAATGGGCTCAAGCATAACAATGGTTGTGAGGATGGCACAGGATTGGGCAGTTCTGTCCTGTTGTACATAGGGTCACTATGATTTGGAACCAACTTGACAGCATCTGACAAGAGCAAAAATGAGAAAGGGTACTAGAAAAGAGGCTATGTGGTTGCTATTGTCTGCTGTCAGTTTAAGAAAGAGCAAGGATCTGGCATGACGGTAAGATCCTTCTTCCCTTGCCTAAACCCCACGGCTCTATGAAATTTCTGCTCAACTTTCACCTCCTTTCCACCTTCATTGATAATAAAAAATAACCAAAATTTACTGAATATTTGTATGACTGGCACTGTGATTAGTTCTTTATATGCCTTAAATTCTCACAAAAACTCCACCAAGCAGGTACTTTCATTTTTTCCTATTCTTTAGTTGAGGAAATTATGACATAGAGAGATTAAGTAAATCCCTTGTCCAAGGTCACATTGCAGATCCTGGATTAGATTTCAACCTAAATCTGCCTGATTTCAGATTGAGATCTCTCAACCACTTTGTAATACTGTCTCTCACTTTTTCCTTTTTCTGGCTTTATGATCATACACACCAGTTAAACATTGGTTTGACTGTGATTGCTAATAATCTCTGTAAGACTGTAAGATCCTCAAGAGTTGGACACCTTGTCTTTAACTATATTACCCTATACTGTTCAGCTGATGTTCAGTTGGAATTCTGTTTTAGTTGTCGAGTGCTGCTGTAACAGAAATAACACCAAGTGGATGGCTTTAGCAAAGAAAAGTTTGTTCTTACGTAGTTCAGCAGACAACAAGTCCAAATTCAGGATGTCTACTTCAGGGGAAGTCTTTCCCTCTGTCACCTCTGGAGGAAAGTCTTGTATTGCAAGGGTTTTTGGTCAGGGAGCATCCTGGTGCAGGAACCTCAGGTCTGAAGGATGCATTCTACTCCCGTTGCTGCTTTCTCTGCTTCCTTCTCTCTCATTTTATTTCCCATAGGATGAAAGGATGAAGGGTGGTACAAGCCACACTCCAGGGAAACTCTTTACAGTGGACCAGGAAGATGAACTCAGGGAGGGATTTACAGTCCCACTCCAGTCCTCTCTAACATATTCCACTGTGTTAATGACAGGCAGAGATTAGGATATACAGCATAAGAAAAGCATAAAATGGGTGGCAATTACAGAGCACTTAACATAATCCACTGTGTTAGTGACAGGCAGAGATTAGGATTTACAGCATAAGAAAAGCATAAAATGGATGGCAATTGCAGAACACAGGGAATCCAGACCAACTAAATCACTACACATATTTTGGTGGGGGCACAATTCAATCCATGACATTTTGTGTCCACTAAATATCTGCTAAACAGTTCTCAAAGTCATCCAACTATTCAGTCAGTCTCTCTCTAGCACCAAAAGAAATGATTAGCTTTATACCTTCAGTGTCGTCTTTAGCAAAGTTGCTTTCTCTTGATCTACAATTAATTTCAGCAGTAGCTGTGCTGGACAGTTCCCTCAAAAGTTAGGGGTTTGTTTAAGTGCCTTCATTCTTCTTTGCTCCTCTGCCTCGGGATTCCTTTTGAAGCCTCTGGAACTCTCTTAGCCCACCTATAGGGAAGCCCAGAAATGTAAGAGAATTAATGCCCTTCAAGGGCGGGGCCAAACCAGTGGAAAAGAGGATAAATGCTTCAGGCTCCTGTCCTTCAAAAAGATGATTCTGAGTTGCGTTGTGCATGGTTCCTCAAAGATCAGCCTTTGGCAGAGCTGAGCACTGATCTCCAGCAGTGGCACCATTACTCCCTACTGTTTTTCCCTTTTTCACTATTACGTTGTCTTACTGATGATTACTAAAGAACTCCTTATACTCAAGTTGTTAATCTCTTTTTGGGGGAGGAGGCTGCATAGGAGAAGGGGAACAGGGGAGGAGGAAACCGAATAAGACGGCCTTTTTTTAACTAGCCTTCTGCCAGAGATCACATATAATGTCACATAATGTGAATAAATCATGTGCTTGGATTACTTAGAGGAGTCATCACAGAGGATATGGAGCTTTGAAGGTCTTGGATAAATAAGTATAAGGAAAGTGAATAGATGGTTTAATTTCCAGAATTGCCCTTTCCCCTCTTAAGAGTTCACTGCATATAACCAATTACCCTGATGAAAAGGTGCAGTGCTTAAAAAGGATGAGCCAGTCAATTTGCTGAAACTGAAGATGACCACAGATTCAATTTACTTCCATCATTGTTAGCTACATTATTGATTATGGTATAAAAAAGGCTAACCTGCAGTTCTGTCTTAAGCCTGTGGTCTATCACACTTGCCAGTTGATGAGTTTTATGACTTTTTTCTGCTCCCTGAGTCTCTGTCAGGGCTTCAAATATTATGCCTATTTCTTTCTCAGAGATGCCAGGTATGATATTCATAATCACTGAGCAGTCACCTAACCAAATTAAAAAAAAAAATGTTGAAAGAGAGACATGGCAGATGGTGTCATGAAAGTTATGTTGAAGAATATCTCTCATAATGATGAAAGATGTGGCAGTGAAGGTCTAGCATACCTATGGGTGCCAGGAAGAATTTATGCCTGGTGTGTCTGGGTTCCTAAAAACTAATGCATCAAGTTATTTGAAAAAATTTTAATTAGGAGGATCAGCAGGATTTGTGGATGAGTCATGAAAAGAAGACCTTTCACTTTCAGTAAATGAGGGCAAACTAACCATCAGTAGCAACAGCAGCATTTATTTCAGTGCCCAGTGGAAACTGCATTGTTTTAATGAAAGTGGGGCCAAGGATCTGATGCCTGTATGGGCTAATTCGAGCTGTCTGGTGTTTTGGTCTCATTGTCCCCTTACTCTCTAGCAGCTAACACTCAGATACAGAGGTTTAATGGAGTGTGCCACAAACTACAAATTTAAATCTGACCTTGTCATTTGCCCCATGAAAAGCATTCATTGGCTTCCCACTGCATTTAGCATAAAAACTCAAACTACTTACCACAGGCTGTAAGGCTCTGTGCAGTTTGGCCCCTGCCTCTTTGCTCTACTGCCTCATTTTTTAGGGGATTTTCCCTTTACTCTTTTTCACTCATATTGTCATCTAACAGGTACAAGTTTTTGATGAGCTTTTTTTTTTTTTTTTTCATTTGTACCTGCCACTCTGTATACCTGGGATGCTTTTGTTTTTTTGTTTACCTTTTAGATGACTGGCTTCTCTAGGTCCAGCGTCAGTCTTCTCACAAGGTGTGGCATCCCATTCCCTTACTCTCCTCACAGCTCACTCTGTCAGACCTTTCTGTTTATTTTCTTTATAGCTCTTATACACAGCTTTATTGTTTAGTTTGATTGTTTGTTCACTGTCTGTTTTTCCATTGAAGACAATGTATATTTTCCTCAAACTGGTAGAGTGTCTGATATCTGTCAATATGGGTTCATTGGGTAACACCAAACCAAACCAATGGCTATGGAGTTGATTTTGACTCAAGGCAACCCCAAGTGTGCAGGGTAGAATGGCTCCAGGGGATTCTTAAGGCTGTGACCTTTCAGAAACAGATCACCAGGTCTGTCTTCTGAGGTGCCTGTGGATGGATTTGAACTGCCAGCCTTTCAGTTAGTGGTCAAATATTTAAGCATTTGCACCACCCAAGGGCTCTGGTTAGAGAGTAGATGAATAGTCTGGATTAGAGGCATCAGTATTAACACATAGGATGGAGTTCTAAGCCTTCATTAACGTTTATGAGTAGTGTTTGAAACAATCTGGGTAACTCCTGCACTTTTCAAGTCTAACTTTCAAGCTCTGATTGATTATGTTTATCCTGGTCCTAGAAAGTCGCTGGATCTGGTTGAAAATTGTGCTGGCATGATCAAGATAGGTCTGGTAACAGGCAGAGGTAATTTGACAAAGGTGGATAGCTCTCCAGTCATCAGGTAGAGTTCTGAGCTTCCTGTTGGCACAGTGACCCACAAATGCCTTTAGGATGAAGAATTGAGACTGCCAGTTTGGTAGCTTCATTTCTCAATCTTGCTCAGTTTGGGTATCTATTACTGTTAAAATTCTTTGTGACTGTGAGGTGTTTTGTTTTAAATGGATTTTGACAGGGTAGCTTTTAGCTCTCCAAATGGCACATTGTAGATTAAAAAAACAAACAAACAAACCTAAACCAAGTGCCCTGGAGTTGTTGCTGACACGTAACTACCCTGTATGAGTATTGTGGATACTCCGTAAATATTTGATGACTGATGGAAAGAACGGCATTTTCTATCATTGATCAATAGGTGGTTTTGTGGCAGTCAAGCTCTGGGTTGTTTCATGTTAAATATGGCTGACTTCTGTCATCAGTAGAGTGTTGTTGATAGGACAGAGTGTGTATCTAAGGCTAGGTCATAAAATATTACACTTCCCTCTCGCACTTTCTTCATTATTCATTCTGGGAGAAGTTGGCTGCAGTGTTATGAGGACACATAGCCAGCCCTACGGAGAGGTTTATGTGGTGAAAATCTGAGTTCTCCTGCCAGTATCCATGTGAAGGAGACAACTTGGAAATGAATCTTCCAGTCCTAGTCAAGCCTTCAGACGACTGCTACCTGCCTCAGCCAGCAACTTTTCCCCCCCTTCCCCATTTTCTAACAGTGGTGTAATTGCTTTATTAGGAAAATGTATCATTACTTTATTAACAGTTTTCAAGGAAGTTAAAAAATACCTTGTTTAAGTATTTATTATTGTGCTTTAGGTGAAAGTTTGTGGAGCAAATTAGTTTCTCATTTAACAATTCATGTACCATTTGTTTTGTGGTATGAGACATGATCGCCATGATGTGTCAGCACTTTGCCTTCCCCTTTGTAAGTTTCTGTTTCCATCCCTTCATTTTTCCTGTCCTTTCATGCCTTCTCATCTTTGCTTTTGGGCAGGTGTTGCCCATTTGATCTCATATACATGAGTGAACTAAGGAACATGTTCCTCACTTGTGTTATTGTTTCATAAGCCTGTCTAATCATTGGCTTTAAGGGTGAACTTTGGGAATGGCTTCAGTTCTACTCTTGGAAGTCCTTCCAGCCTTGGTCAGACCAGTTAGTCTGGTCTTTTTTTTTTTTTTTTTTTTTCACGAATTTGAATTTTGTTCTACATTTGTCTCCCACTCTGTGTGAGATCCTTGTGATCTCTGAGTAGCAGCCAGGTACCATCTAGTTCTGGGCTCAGGCTGGTGGAGGCTGTGGTACTTGTCGTCACTTAGTCCTTTGAACAGATCTTTCTCTTGTCTTTGATTTTCTTCATGCTCCTTTACTCTGGACAGAATGTGACCAGTGTGTTTTAGATGGCCACTTGTAAGCTTTTAAGACCCCAGATGCTACTCACCGAAGTAAGATGTAGAATATTTTTCTGTGAACTATGTTATGCCAGTTGACCTAGACGACCAGCTAGATCATGGGTCCTAGCCCTCAGCCCTGGTTACTCCCTCAAGGTGTTTGGATATATCTATTAAGCTTCTACAACTGTCTTAGTCAAGTTTTGCTGATTTTCCCTGTATTATCTGCAATCTTTCCCTCCACTGCAGTTGCAGTTAACACGTAAACTACTATTAAGTTAGTAATGTCCTTCACCCACATTCCTCTCGCTTATAACCATCAAAGATTGTTGCTTTGTCTGTATAGATCTTTTCTTGAGTTTCTGTAATAGTGGTCTCATACATATCTGTCCTTTGTGCTTGACTTATTTCACTCAGCATAATGCTCTCCACATTCATCCATGTTGTGAGGTATTTCACAGATTCATCATTGTTCTCTTTTGTTACACAGAATTCCATTGTGTGTATTACCCTAATTTGTTTATCTGTGCATCTGTTGATGGGCTTTTAGGTTGGTTCCATCTTTTTGCTGTTGTGAATAATGCTGCAGTGAACATGTGTGTGCATTTATCTATTTGCGTGACTGCTTTATTTCTTTAGGATATATTCCTAAGATTGGGATTGCTGTATTATATGATATTTCTATAGCTTTTTAAGGAGGTGCCATTTCATTTAGCATAGTGGTTGTACCATTTTACATTCTCACCAGCAGTGCATAAGAGTTCCAAATTCCTGCAACCTCTCCAGCATTTGTTATCTTCTGGGTTTTTTAAAATTTTTTTCTTTTTTTATTATTCATGTTGGTAATGTCAGGGTGAGATGGTATCCCAGTGTTGTTTGATTTGCATTTCTCTAATTGCTAGTGGGTGTGAGAATTCCCTCATGTGTGTATTAGCTGCTTGAATGTCTTCTTTGGTCATGTGTGTGTTCATCTCCTTTGCCCATCTTTTAATGAATTCTTTGACTTTCTGTTGCTGATGTGTTGCAATATGGTAGAGATCAGACCTTTGTTGGCTATGTGATGCATAGTCAGGTTTTTTTCCCTAATCCATAGATTCTTTTTACTCTTTTGGTGAAGTCTTTGAGTGAACATACATGTCTAATTCCCAGGAGCTCCTAGTTACCTAGTTTATCTTCTGGTTTCTGTACATTGTGTCATTGCAGTTTGTATCCTATTTCTGCTGAAATTAGGGCTCCTATCATTGTCCCTATTTTTCTTCCATGATCTTTCAGTTTTAATTTTTAAATGTAGGTCTCCAATCTGTTTGGAATAAGTTTTTGTAAATGGAGTGAGGTAATGAATCTTATTTCATTTTTTTTACAGGTGAACATCTAGTTTTGTCTATACTATATCATTTGTTAAAGAGACTGTTTTATTCCCCTTTAATGAACTCTGAGCATTTGTCAAGGATTGTCTGACTGTTGGTAAGTGGAATTGTATCTGAGTTCTCAATTCTGCTTCACTGGTCTGCGTGTCTGCCATTGTACCAGTGCTAGTGTGTTTTGACTACCATGGCTATGTAGTAGGTGCTGAGAACACGTAGTGTTAGGTTTCTTACTTTATTCGTCTTTATTGATAATTCTTTAGTTTTCCTGGACCTCTTTGCTTTTCATATAAAGTTAATGGTTTGTCCATCTTGTTAAAGAATATTGCTGGTATTTAGATCAGGATTGTATTATATCTGTACATCATTGTCTGAGTTATCTGGTGGTGCTGTAACAGAAATACCACAAGTGGGCTGGGAAATTTTTTTGGGGGGGAGTTTTTTTTTTAAATTTTTATTTTTTTATTGTGTTTTAAGTGCAAGTTTATAATTCATATCAGTTGCTCATACAAAAGCTTACACACAATTTGTTATGTGACCCTAGCTGTTATCCTTACACGGTGAAAACATGCTCCTCCTCTGCACCCCGAATTTTGCATATCCATTCAACAGCTCCTGTCCCCTTCTTTTTTCATGCCTCATCTCAAGCTAGGGGCTGCCCAGATAGTCTTCGGTAGCTACTGAAGCTAAGGAACACACTCTTTACCAGTATCATTTTATATCTTACAGACCAGTTCAACCTTTGTCTGAGGAGTTGGCTTCTGCAATGATTTCAGCTCTAGGATAACAGAGAGTCTATGGACCATGGCTTTTGGGAACCCACCAATCTCTCAGATCATCAAATCTGATCCTTTTACTAGAGTTCAAGTTTTGTACCCCACATTTCTCCTCCATCAGGGACTTGTTGCTGAGTTCCCTGGAAAGGGAGTCTCTGGTGGTAGCTGAGTACCATCAGTTCTTGCACTTTCATGTTGATGTGGACTCTGGCTTATGCAGCCCTGTGTCTCAGGCTCATGATTTTCCTTATGTCTTTGATGCTTTTCATTCTCTTTTGTTCGAGGTGGATGAGACCAGTTGTCGCTTGTTAGATGGCCACTTGCTGGCTTCTAAGACCTAAGACACCACTCAACAGAATGGGATACTGGACGTTTTCTCAATAAACTTCATTATGCCAATTGACCTAGACGTTCCCTGAAACCATGGTTCCCAGACCCCTGCTCCTGCTTCTCTGTCCCCGGAAGTGCTTGGCTGTATTCAGAAAAGTTCTTAACTTTTGGTTTAGTCCAGTTGTGCTGACTCTTGCTCTATGTATGTTGTTCCCCATTTCACCTGAAATAGTTGTCATCTAGTATCAAGTTAGTAAGTATCGCTTTCCATTCCTCCCCAGCTTTGTAACCATCAAAGACTGTTTTGATCTGTGTTTAAACCTTTTCTTGTGTCCTTATAATGGTGGTCTCATACAATATTTCCCTTTTTGCAGCCAGTCAATTTCATTCAGGCAATGCCTTCCAGATTCCTCCATGTTATGTTTCCCAAATTCATTGTTGTTCTTTGTCACTGTGTAATAGTCTATTGTGTGGCTATACTATAGTTTGTTTACTCATTCATCTGCTGTTGGGTACTGTCATGGATTGAATTGTGTCACCCCAAAGATATGTGTAGCCTTGTGGCTGGGCCATGATTCTCAGTATCTTGAGACTGTCTTCCATTTTGTGGTTTTCCTATGCTGTGTGTTAAAGGACTAGGGTGGGACTGTAAATCCCTTTATAGGATCACTTCCCTGCTCCACTGTAAAGGGAGTTTCCCTGGAGTATGGCTTGTACCACCCTTAACCCTTTTACCCTGCAAGAGATAAAAGGAAAGAGAAGCAGGCAGAGAATTGGGAAACACCATGAGAAGAGTGCATCCTTCAGACTTGAGGTTCCTGTGCCAAGATGCTCCCTGAACAAAGACTGATGCAATACCTGCTTTCCTCCAGAGCTGACAGCTCCAGAGCTGACAAGGGGGAAAGCCTTCCCCTGGAGCAGACACCCTGAATATAGACTTGTAGCCTACTGGACTGTGTAAGAATAAACCTTACTTTGTTACAGCCATCCACTCTGTGATATTTCTGTTAGAGCAGCCCTAGCTGAGTAAAACAGGTACCTCAGCTGTTTCCATCTTTTTGCAATTGTGGATAGTGCTATGGTGAATATGGACGTGCATATGTCTTTTTTTTTTCTCCATTATCTCTCTTTTGTTATTGGTCTGTTCAGATTTTCTATCTCAGTATGGGTCAGTTTTCATAGGTAATGTGTTTCTAAAAATTTGTCCATTTCATCTAGGCTCTGAAATTTGTTGTCATATAATTTTTCATAGTTTTTTATAATGATACTTTTTAAGAATTTCAGTTGGTTTTGCTGTAATCTCTCCCATCCCATTTGAGTTATTTGTTTCTCTCATGTTTTCCTTTTGCCAATTTGGCCAATGATTTGTCAGTTTTGTTGATCCTTTCAAAGAACCAAATTTTGGTCTGGTTGATTCTTTCTATTGTTTTTCATTTTCTATTACATTTGTTCCTGCTTTAGTCTTTATTATTTCCTTTTTCGGGTGGTTGTGGGCTTCTTTTGCTTTTCTCTGTGTGAGTTGTGGGGCTGATGTTTTGGTTTTCTCCTGTTCTTCATTGATGTATACATTTATTACCGTAAATTGACCACTGAGCACTGTCTGTACTGTGACCTGAAGGTTTTGGTGTGATGTGTTTTCAAACTCATTTGATTCTAGGAATTTTTTGATTCTCTCTTTGATTTCTTCTCTTATCCAGTTGTTTTTAAGCAAAGTACTATTCAGGTTCCATGTGTTTGATTTTTTTTTTTTTTGTCCTTGCTTTTCTTGTTACTGATTTTTTTCTTTTATGGCATTATGATCAGAGTGTATTATTTCTGTGTCTAGGATTTTTTTGAGGGTTGCTTTGTACCCTAAAGCATGGTCTGTTCTGGACAATGCTCCGTGTGCACTGGAAGAGAATGTATACTTTGCTGCTGTTGGGTGGAGGGGTCTTTTGTGCATGTCTGTGAGGTTCACTTGTTTGATTTTGGCCTTTAGATCTTCTGTATCTCTGTTAAGTTGCTTTCTGAATATTCTTTAATATCCTTTAATATGCATGGTGTGTTTGAATCTCCTACTGTTGTTGTGGAACTGTTTCTCTTCTCGGTGTGATTAGTGTTTGTTTCATGTATTTTGGAGTGCTGTCACATGCATAGATATTAATATTTTGTTGTCTTGCTGGATTGTCCCTTTAATTGTCATATTAATATTCTTCTTTGTCTTTTATGGTAGATTTTGACATAAAATTTATTTTTGCTGAGATTAGTATTGCAACTCCTGCCCTTTTTTTGTTTACCATTTGGTTGATCTATTTTTTTCTGTCCTTTGATTTTTAATATATTTTTATCTTTGCAACTAAGGTGTGTCTCTTGTAGACAACATATTGGTGAGTCATTGTTTTTTTAAAAAAAGCATTTTGCTATTTTCTGTCTATAACTCTATTTAAGCCATTTATGTTCAGTGTGATTATCAATCTATATGAGTTTACTGCTGCCATATTGCTGGGCTTTCTTTTTTTGGTGGTACTGATGTTTTCTTTGTTAATCCTACTCTCCTGTACTGAGTTCCTTTTGTTTGTGAATTGTCTTTTCTTTCCTTTGATTGTTATGGATTTTGTGTTTCATGAGTCTTTATATTTTTCTTCATTTTTAGTAGATTTGTTAACTTTCTTTTCGGTTATCTTGAAATTTAGTCTTATTTTCCTAAGTTTGATCCATTTGTTATTACTTGATGTTACCTTGACTTCCTTGGCATGTGAAAGTCTTTGCCAAAGCCAAGTGCCGTCGAGTTACATGTACCATTTGTTCTCCTTTGTATGTTTTTTGACATTGCTGTCATTTACAGATTGATGTTCCTGTTTTTCTTTTTAAAGTCTTTTGGCTTTGTTTTATGACTGAGAGTTCTTTACCTAGGTTGGTATCTGTAATACTGTTCTGTGTATGAGACTCAGCTTGTTGTCTGATGTTGTTGAACTCTCTTCACTATTTCTTGCAGTTATTACTATTATTTTTTTACAAATTTCCTTTTATCTGAAGATGTTCTAATTTTACAATCTATTTGAGAAAGAGTTCCACACAATGTATTATTCTTGGTTGGAATTTTTTTCTTTCAACGTTTTATATATATTGTCCCATTTTGTTTTTTGCTGAGCAATCAGAACCTACTCCTATAATTTCCCCTTTGTAAGTCACTTGATTTTTCTTCAGCTACAGGATTCTTTTTTTTCTCTTTGTTTTGGCAAGTGCAGTGGTTAGGATTGCATTTCAACTTGACTGGACAATGATTCTCAATGTTTCTATGTGATCACTCTCATAACTGTACATATATAAATCTCTCTCTGTATATATTTACACATTTTATTGGCTTTGCTCTCTCCAGTCTTGACTGCAAGTATGATTATGATGTGTTTTGGTAACTGTTTTGGGGTCTATCTTGCGTGGCATTCATTGAGCTTCAGTGGTCAGCTTTTCATTTTTTTCATGACATTTGGGGTTTGTTTTGCCAGCCCATCTTCATCAATCTTCTCTGTGCTTTCCATTTTCTCCCCCTGTTCTGAACTCTGATCGTGTGCAGCTTGATCTTTCCTAATCTCTTGTCGAGCTCTCAATATGAGTCTTTTGAATACTGTATTAGTTAGTGGCACTGCTTTGTCTTCTAGAAAAAAGTTACTTGATACTTTATGTTTGTCCCTTGCCAGAGCTAATTTGTCCTGATTTTTTATGTTTTGATATTGTCTGCAGTCTCCAAGATATTAAGGTATTATTTTATTGATTGATTGTTTGTTTTATCCTGATTTATGGTTTTGTTTTGATACATCAGGGAGGGAGGATCAGTTGTGTTTTGCCACTTGTCTGTGGGCATCATACTTTTTATTACCTTTTTGAGGTGGGCAGGATAGTAACAGGCAGGGCAAGTCTGCTTGACTGTACACTGGTTTAGCAAGGATGGACTAGATGGGTGCTGTCTGCCTCATGATGTTGCTACAGCAGTGTGAGAGTGTTCATAACTTCTTTTCAGATAGTGTGGAGCAGCATGGGCTTGCTTTCCCATTCAGCAGCTGGTCAAATGGAAGAGGAATCAGTGTGGGTCTTAGTACCAGGGATGTTATAGCCATGTAGAATGTGGGGGGTTTGAGGGAAGGGGGATTGGTTATCTGGGATGTTAGGGAGGGGTAGAAAGAAAAGAGAGAGGTAGGGAAAAAAGGTAGCTAGCGGGTGGGAGTGGGATAGATCTGGGGGCTAGTGTGAAAGGCAGGGAAATGGTATGAGAGACAGGTGCTCTGTTTCCTCTTGGGAGCTCTCTTAGTTACCTTCTTGTACTTCCTGTCCAGAGTCACTGATTGCTGTGCTCCAAGATTTTGTCACTTGCTGTATTACCTGGTGAGAGACTTTTGCCATGTAGGTCTTGTCCTCATTCTCTGTTCTCCATCAGTTTCTTTATCCATTTTCTGTTTGATACATTTTCATTTCATGCTAGAGTCAAGATTCATACTTGTATCTGTTTTACTTGGTTTTTCAGGTCTTTGCTTACAGAGGGATGGCATAGTTCATCTGTCTATAGTGCCATGATAGCTCTGCCTCCCCCGTCAACTACTTGGTGTAATTTCCTGTAAGAATCAGAGCTGGAACTACATAACTAAGCAGCTTCTGAGTTTCCAATTGACTGAAAGGATTGGATAATAAAGGTTTGCTGTTTAAAGCTACTAATTTTTGAGGTGATTTGTTATGTGACAATGGATAGCAGATATATACAGAAATCAAAACAGTGACCTAAACAAAATCTTATTAGAAATCAGGTGTTTTGACATAATTCTATTGTTTTGTTTTTTTATCATTTTTTGTTCATTTTCATTGGTGTCTTTGTGATTTTTTTGTCTCCAGAAATGCTAATATGATAGGATCTTCACTGCATTGTTTGGCAGCTGTTTCACCAGTCTTTTGTTTACCTTTATTTTATGAATGTTTTTGACACTTAGGACTTGTTCCTTTATAGGTCCTGTAGTAATTTGTCTTTTCCTTTGTTTTTCAAATTGCTTCTACCTTCCCTTTCCAAAGTTTTGATAAATATTTGATTATTTTTTTAATGGTTTTATTTTTTTTTTGCATATTTAAATCTTTAATATTCATGTAAGGAGTCTTGATGGTATATTGATTAAGTGCTTGTCTTAGACTTGGTTCTCTGGAGAAACAAAAATAGTAAAACATAAATATATGTATACATATATGTACACATACATGCATACATATGTGTGTATGTGTGTATGCGGTCTGACAAGACTGCGAGCTTAATTATTCTAAGTGCTACATACCTCATTGTGGAATGTCATTATGGTCTCTTTGGAAGTACTCCCCTTGGTAAACTAGGTACCAACACTAGTACTTAGTTCACCCTTCAAAGCAATTTTTGAACTCTTTCTGGAATGGCCATTGTGCATGGTGGCAACAGGGCAAGATCAGGAACTTAACTGTATAGTTGTCTATGAGGGAATTTTTAGCCAGTGTACAAATAACTGTATTGGAACACCTTCCCTACTCACCTGATCTGGCCCACAGTGACTTTTTCTTTACCTGAAGGTAAATGAAATATTGAAAAGAAGACATTTTGATGACATTCAAGACATCAAGGATAATACGACGACAGCTCAGATGGCTGTTCCAGAAGAGGAGTTCCAAAATTGCTTTTAAGGACGGACTAGGCACTGATGTTGGTGCATAGCTTCCCAAGGGGAGTACTCCGAAGGTGACTGTAGTGATTCTCAGCAGTGAGGTATGTAGCACTTTTTCTAGGATGAGTTTGCAAACTTTCTTGGCAGTCCTTATGTGTATGTGTGTGTGTGTGTGTGTGTGTGTGTGTGTGTGTGTGGAAAACCTGGTGGCTTAGTGACTAAGTGCTGTATCTGTTAACCAAAAGGTTGGCAATTCAGATCTGCCAGGTGCTCCTTGGAAACTCTATGGGGCAGTTCTACTTTGACCTACAGGGTTGCTATGAGTTGGATCCAGCTCGACAGTAGTGGGTTTATATAGCTATATATGTTTATATATATATGTATATATATTTAGAAAGAGAGAGAAAGAGAAAGGAGGAGAGAGAGGGGGAGAGAGAGATTATATCAAGGAAATGACTCACATGACTGTAGAGCCTGAAAAGTCCCAAGTCTGTGGGTTGGACTGGAGGTTTCTCCTGGCTTGTGAAAACTAACAAATCTCAAGATTGGCAAGAAGACAGCAGGTAAACTAATAGATCAAGTCTCAAGAACCAGAGGCCAAGTGAACAGGAGTCAGTTGTTGAACCCAAGAGTGAGCAAAAGTCCTTAAGCCTTGCTGGAATGTCTGCCTATATTGGATGGAAGTCACACTGCCAAGGAAACTCCCATTCAACTGATGGACTTCTCACAGCAGATCCCATCATGGAGGTGATCATATTATTATATGACTGCCAAACTACATCACAAGTGCCAAACCACTGAGAATGATGGCTCAGCCAAGTTGACAAACAACCTTAATGATTACATCACTTGACTGTTGAGATTGGTAGTTGAAACCCACTTTGCGGCTCTGTAGGAGACAAGACCTGGTGTTATGGCTCTGTAAAAATTATGGTCTAGAAAGCTGAATGAAGACAGTTCTACTCTGTCATATGGGTTTGCTATGAGTTGAAATGAATTTCATGACAGCAGCAATAGCAGTGTACATGTATCTTAGTTTGATTTGCAGTTAATGATCCTTTGGGTAGAACTTTCCATTTACTTTATTATTGGAAAATCTGGATTTTCTTTTGTGTGGTACTGTTTATTTCATGGTATAACTTAAAGTATTACTGAAGTTCCAATCAATTATATACCCTTTCTTTTTTAATGTGGTCTATCATTTTGTCAAAGAGGAAAATTTATCTTAGACCCTTAAGTCATGCTGATTGCTATTTTGTATATTGTTTCTACAAATGTCTTGCCACTTAAATTTCAGTTGAGTCTATTCTAGATTTCATGTAAGTGTGAAAATCCATGGTCTGCAACTTGACACATCTTAGCTTGTTCAGAAACTTCGCACCCACTTCCTGGCATGTAGAATAGCACCTTGACCTTCTCTCTTCCTTTAACTTTGTCTTTATTTACTAGCCTGAACTTGCAGAAATGTCAACATTCAATTTCCTTTTAATTAATAGTCTTGTTAGGGCTGGCATTCTGTCATCCTCATTTATGAGTCAGTCAGCGAACTCTGCAACAGGTTTCTTAAGAAAGAAAAAAATACCAATTCTGTCAATATTTTTCTTTAAGATTCACAGAAATTCAAAATGAAATATCTGTTTTGTGGGAGAAATTATAGTTACAGGGGTACAAAGTTGTAATTACAAAGTCAGCCTGTAATCTGTGTCTTTGGAAGCAGACTCCGGAGTTCAGGAACCCACATGTCTGCATTTTGAATTGTTTCCACACAGCACCTTTGATCATTCTCTAGGTGGCTGCTGTCTGGCATTTCACTTGTACAATATCAAACAGGGGTGGCATGCACAGATGGTTCTGGAGTGGAGATTTCTGACAACTCCTTTGATTTCTTTCACCAAAGGCAGGGCCTTTTAAAAAAGATGATGAAACGGTAACTTTTACTCTTTCTGCAGGAAGATTTTCAGTTTGAAAAAAACTCACTGTGGTGCTGTTTTATATTCTGCTCCTGCCATGATTTAACAAGGTGTGCTAGTCCCTTTGAACAACAGCAGCTAGTATTTTGATAATACCTTTGTCTTTGGAGGAGAATTCTTTCAAATGATATGTATGCTTTTATCTCCACATTAGCACCTAACTTTATCTCATGCTTTGATGGCCAAAGCAGTGTTCTGTGACCTGTTTTGTGTCATATTACATCTGTTATGGATGGTTCACCCCATGATTAAAATCAGTTAATGGTCATTTTCACTGGCCTTCTTTCAGTTCTTGAAACACACTACACTTCGTGCTACCACAGGGTCTTTCAGCATTGTGCTGTCTCTTTTTCCCATCTCTGTGCCCTCCTCCTTTCACCTGTTTAACGACTGCTCATCCATCAGATTCCAATCGAACGTCTAGGTCAGCTGTTTTTGTTATTTGCTCCCAAAGGAACGTATTGTTTGTCTTAACAATCCTCATCATTTATCTGTACGATTATTTAACGTTTGTCTTTCCATCCAGACCATAAGTGTAATGACAGCAAAGACCGCCAGTGCCTCTTTCAGCCCAGCGTCATATAGCCTGTGCCTGGCGTGTGGTAAACACTGAAATACTTGTTGAATGAATGCATGGTTTCTGTGTTAGGCATTTAGAATCAAAACCTATGAATCTTAAATAGCCTGATATAGGTTCTACAACAACTAAGTAATAGAGGTAAGACCTAAACCTTCATATTCTGTTTCCCAGTTTTGTGCTTTTTCTGTAGACTACATTCCTTTACCTCTGGCTCTACACTTCTAAATCAAACTTTTAAAATTTCTTTTCCATGTTAAAGTCCTTGTTTGTTTTGTTTCTTGCAGTTGATCTGGTAACTCAGATTTACACCTTGAGTGTGGCTGCAGCCTTGTGCGAAACACTGTGGGCCCCCTGGGTACAGCGTTGGTGTGTCTTGGCAGTTGGCAGGCCAATATAAACCCTTGGCTGGGACCCTACCTCAGTGACTGAGGCAGGCTGTCTTATCCCTTATGAGGTCACCAGTAGGTAGTTACCGGAGTCTTTTTCTGATGAATGCTCAAGAAACTCAATTCAAATTCAGTTAGCGAGAGCGAGATTTTATGGAAGATTTTGCAAAATTGGGCACCTGAGCCCACAAAGGAAGTTAGACACAGGGGTGCGCTGCTGTTTTTCTGATACCCTAGCTCGTGAGTCTCACCCTCAGTTCCTCATTGGCTGAGTACTATGAGGTGGACGGTTTCTCCTAGAGGTTACCTAAGTCTTAACAGTCCATTCTCTTTTAAGGTTGTATCCCCTGAGTCCGGAACAGATCTCCCCTCTTTCTTTCTAGGTTAGCTAGTAACTTCTTATCTTAGCCTTTGTTCTAAAGATGGACCATTTTGAAATTTATTTCTCACAGCCTCAAACTAGATAATAGGTGTGTATCAGTATGCCTCCTTGTCTGAGGGTAGAAAGAGGAGATGGACCTTGTCCTTCTTTTCCTTTTATTGTGTTACCGTTTCAGGAAAATGAATTAAGCTGTGGGAGGTATCATAAAGAGATGCAACAGTTTGAGGACTTGGAAGTTTGAAGCACTGTTTAGAAACGATATCAATATATGTTTAGCCTAAAGTCTGTAAAGTCTAAAGAGTATTATACTATGTCTGGGTGTAATTAAACATCCAGACTGATTCTTCACGTGATTAGCTGTTAGATTCACACAGGTCCTTTCACTTCTGTAGCCTCAATTTCCTTCTAATAAGTTGAGTGTATGTTTTAGGGCTACAGATGAATTTTATTATTTTTGGCAGAACTTTTGACTAAGGGTTTATAGGAAAGACTTTCTCTCTTTGTCCTCACATTCTTTCCGTAGTGATAATTGAATGTGTTTGTGACTTGGGGTTCTATGTAGACATGTATTTCACTATGTAACCCAGGTGTTGCTAGAGTTCAGATGAATCAGTTGCCTATGTCTTTCTACTACAGCAGTTTGTTGGCTTCATGGTGGACTATTTCTAATAAGGAAAGATTGAATCCTGGAATGCTAGTTTTCAGTTAGAAAAATGAAGTGTTGGTAATGTAAAGAACGATGGAAGTCATTAAGTATAGCCGTTTATTTTATATGTGAAGAATGCTGAGGCTGAGAGGGAAAATGACTTCTGTAGGTGGACAACCCAGATTTATAACAGAAGGCTTGGACTTTAAGTCCAGTATTCTTTCCACTGCTCCAAGAGGCTTATTTTTTACCAAACTGTTATTTCCAGTACACACATGATCATCTTAAAATTGTCCCTAAGTAATATTTACAGCTGGAAAAACTATTGAAGGACAAGAGTCCCTTTTTGTATCTTCCTTCTCAGATGGAAATATCCTTTGTTTTTTATTTTAAGAATAGTATTTGCTTATTTTAACAAAATTTGAACCATTCACAAGTACACAAATAGACACCAACCGGTTTTCCGCAATCTGCCCATCTAGGACTTTCACTGACAACCTGGTTCACATTTTAGGCCTTTCTCCTTCATTCTTTCCCTCCTTCTATGTACGTGTATATAAATTAAAAAAGAATAGATCATATTATATATACTTCTTATACCCTATTTCTTTTTCCTAGCAGTATTGGAAGGACACATGAACTTTCTGTGGCATCTTTGCATTTTAGTCCATTGTGTTGCTATCCTTTATTTAAACAGTCCTTTCCTGGTAATTTATATTGTTTTCATTCTCTTTCATAGATAATGCTGCAGTAAATATCCTTCTGTGTGCATCTTTGGATATTTAGTTTTCCTCATGTTGTATTTCTAAAAACTGGACTTCAAGTTGACCATAACGTTTTGGACACAAAGTTGTACAAGCAGGAAAATAGAGTCATCTGCATATAGTTTATCCTCATAGGAATAAAAATAAAAAGCCTGTTGTTGCAAGTTGATTCTGACTTGTAGTAATCCTACAGGACAGACTAGAGCTGCCCCGTGGAGATTCCAAGGAGTGCTTGGTAGATTTAAACCGCTGACGTTTTGGTTAGCAGCTGTGACGTGCGACTACTCAACCACCAGAGTTTCTTCACAGGAGTAAGGGGTGGAGATTTCAGACAAAGAGTGAGTTAAAGTATACAGTCAAAGAATACACAAACATTTTCTTGTTAAAATGTTGGAGTTTGATGATCACAATTTTGCAGGATCAGTTCAGTGTACAAAATTGCAAGGCAGTGAATTTCTCCATTTTTTGGTTTCTTTGTAAATAGTTGTTTCACTTGGCTAAAGTTCACTGTAGATGGATCTGATCAGGTTAAAGACATGTATAGTTTATGTTATTCCTTCTGGTCTATAATAGTTATTTTCCTTCAGCTTTTTGTTTTTATGAGATAGTCAGGTATTAAGAAGAGTTGCTTCATTCACTTCTGTGTCCAAGGGTAAGACAAAGAGCGAAAACATTTTCCTGCCAAGAAACTGTAGCTTGTGAGAAAGCAAGCTAATGCTCTCTCTGAACTTGCTTTTTGCCCAGGGGAACACCAGTAGTAGGAGAATCTGCATAGCTTGGATTTTTCTGTTCTTTGGAGGCGCTTGACCACTTCTGTCCCCTTTCACTGTAATGTAACCACTGCTTCGGATGATGTTTGGTAGCTTTCTCATGTCTGCGTCCTAACCCAGCTGGCAGAGTCCGTGTCTGTGATGGGCGGTTGTTACTTCTTCTTTGCCTGAGTCAAAACTTGTGATCTGAGAGGAGGAGAGACCTCAGAAGTCATCTGGTAAGGTCACTTTTTGCCTCTGAAATTCCTCTGGCAACATCTGTAGTGAGTCATCGTCTTTGAATTCTCCTTTTGGTCTTCAGAATAAAGCATGTAACTTCTAACTTAGTGAATGAAACTCCATGTTTGAGACATAAATGACCAGTTCATACTTTTCGACTTTCAAGGTCTTGCCGAAACGCCATCACTTCTGCCATTCTCTCTCTTTGTGGACTTCTTTGAACTCCCGTGACATTTTAATTATACTTCTTTGTGACATTGATAATTTTCTACACTTTGTTCAAGTTCTAATGTGTCTATCTTATTTCTCCTAATAAAATCTAAATGTTTTAGGAGCAAGACCAATATGACTTTAACTCTTTGTATTCCACCAACAGCAGGACATTGCTTACTGCTCAGTGAGTGTTTATTACAGACATGGGTGGGTGGATTAACCCAGTCTTCAGTTGAATAACCCTGTTCCAGGAATGCTAGTGGAAGAAAACTATTCACTTTGGGGACAGCTGTAATTATTAGGCCATCTGAATCCCACTATCAGAAAAAGAATGCTGTACCTAGGGGTAATTGAATATCTGAGTATAATACCTGGAGTCACCAGCTTCTACTCTTCTTGTTCATAATATCTTAGCTCAAGAGTTGCTTCTGGCATATTAATGGAAGAATAGGAAGCCCAGTGTTCCAGAAACACTGAAAATTTCTGTCCAATTCATACTCAGATGAGTTTCCTGATAAATTAATGTGACAAATTAACTCTTTAATTTTATAATTTTGTGCTAATGTATATCATGGCTCCTATGCCACTTACCATCTGCCTTTGAGTTGATTCTAATTTGTGGTGACACCGGGTGTGTCATGGTGAAGCTATCCTAACTGAGGTTTGCCGTGTATGACTTTACAGAAGTAGATGGCCAGGCCTTTCTTCTGAAGGGCCTCTAGATGGATTCAAGTCTTTCAACTTTCAGTCTGCAGCCAAGCATGTTAACTGTTTTCACTACTGGGGGGCTCTGTGTTCCATATACCATTGGCTCTTAAGTTATCTCTTTTAAGACACTACAACAAACCCATTGTGTGTCTCGCTAACAACATTCTTTTATATTCTTTAATTTGAGGGACAGTATGACTAAATTTGTAGCTTAAGCCTATACATATGTACCAGTTACTGCCTGATCACCATTGATCTAACTGTCTGTGTACCTGCTAGACTCTATCCATGAGTGAACTTTGTTAGGGACATCATGTGAAGCTGTGCAGACTGTGCAGAGTTTGAGAGGATATGCTGTGAGGTGACACTGGGCACAGGGCCCTCCACAGCTGTGCCTTGTGCATCCAGGATGACTGAAACAGTATGACTTTCAGTGACATGCACTGTCAATTTGAAAACTACCTCTCCTAACAGGGAAAAACTTTAGACTTTCTTCGTGGGAAAGAATATGGAGTTCAGAACAAAGGAGAGCTCTGTTTGGATCCCAGCTCTGTGGTTCTCGTGGTATTCAGACCAGAGAGGACAGTGTGGTGTTGTATCCCAAACCATCTTTGGAAGCAACTTGAACTAAGCTAAGATTAAGGACTGGGCTACACACAAGTAAGCATAATAGAGTGTTTATTGGAAACTGAGGCCAAATTTGTATTTGTGGACTAGACCAGCTGTTACTTCAAGTTCTGCTGATAATGAACCTGTGACAGCCCAGATTGTCTCAAAAGCTGGACAAGGTGGAACATCCGTATGACCAACCTGCCTAGCTCTGAGGGTTTGGAGAGAACAGGGACCTACATGGCCATGCACTCCTTTGCAAGTATTCTGTGAGACTCAGAGACAGCCATAGATGCTTCTGCTGCAAGAAGTTATCATGCAGTCGTGGGTAGCCTCCTGGGCATACCATTGCTGTTAGTCTCCACATAAGTGTCATAAGAACCCTGTAGCTTTGTGGATGTCTCATGCTGATTTTGGGGCAAACATGACTGAGCTCTTTACCATGGGACCTCAGAATGCCCAGGAATCTCTCTCTCTCTCTCTCAACCTTCCTTTTTTCATTTAACACAATCTCCAAATGGTTATTAAGTTTTGTCCTTCTCTTTTGAAGTAGTATCAGTAGAGATATTGTGGAAACCAGGACAGACAGCACTCACATCAGCCCTGGGGGGAAAATTTAAGGAGTCATGAAAAAGCAAGTGTATGACTTTCTCTTGACCCTTCAGTTTCTGGACCAACATGCAGCTGTCTGGCAGAATTGGATGTCTGGTCCTGGCAGTCAGATTCCTTGTCTTGGGATACAGTGTCTTTAAATTGAATTATTAGGGAAGCGTCAGCATTTCCTTGCTGTAATCTGAGGCCAGGATAAAACAGCACTCTGAATTGACTCTAGCCCTGTGCTGCTAATTCAGCATTTGTGGTTGGACTTGTGATGAAGGAATCTTGGAGGCATATGAATAGTGTATTTGTTCTTGTTTTTATTCCAAACTCACTACTCTTTCCAGGGTTAGTTGTTTACCTGCTTTTAACAAGAACGGCTGTAGAGCTTGAAGGAGTTAGATACGACAGGTTCTGTTGCCATAGAGTTGGATTCCAGCTCATAGTGACCCTATAGGACAAAGTATAACTTCCCCATATGGATTTGAGCTGCCAGCCCTTTGGTTAGCAATCATTGATCTTAATTACTGTGCCAGCAGGGTTTCTCATATGGTAGGTACAAAGGGGTTATTCTTTTGAGAAGAGCAGCAGTGCTGAAATAATCCCAAGATAAGGACAAGATCCATTCCAGGGTCCAGAATTTACCCTCCTCTGTGGGCTTGTGATGAAGGAATCTTGGAGGCATATGAACAGTGTATTTGTTCTTGTACACATTACAGCTTTTGTTTTATCACCTATTTCAACTTTTTCTTTTAGAAGAATCAGTTGCTTTAAATTATGAGTTAAAAATTATGCAATTTTCAGACTGTACATCTTCAGGATTTCCAGTTTTATTGCCTTTGTTGGTTGGTGTTTTGCTTCTTGTCAGTCCTGGATAAGCATTCACAAGTAGACCAAACCGTTTGCTGCAAGTGAAAATAACTACACTTGTCAGCTCAGAGTAGGGAGTTATGAAATTGATTCCAAATTAAACTGCACATTAAATGCCATTTCTGAAATTGAAATGTTTATATGTCTTATAAATATGCAGAATTGTGTGGGAAGGCATCAGAAGCTGTGTAAGAATCTCCAGTCAGGCCTGTGATTTCTGTTATTTTTACCCAGGCCACGGACTTATGGGCAACACTGCCTTCAGAATACAGTCCTAAAGAAAGCCACCTTTGTTTACAACCTTCTTTCTGCTTTGGATTTCTCATCCTGCTGTCTTCACTTATTAAAGTCATACTATTGCTATTAGCTTCACTTTGTTACCAAAAAGCAAGTGATAGCTAGCTGTTGTTGAGTGCCATCATGTAGTTTCTGACTCATAGTGACCCACGTGACACAGTAGAATGGCCCCTAGGCCATAATCTTTACAGAAGCGAATTGCCAGATATTTCTCCCGTGGAACCTTGATGTATGTTGAAACCTCTTTCCATTAGCAGCCAAGCATTTAACCATTGTGCCACCAGGACTCTTTAGTAACTAGCTAGTTAAGTGTTTGTTATGGAGCTCTGTGGGGGAGTACATGGTTAACAAGCTGCTGACTGAAAAGTTGGAGGTTTGAGTCTATCCAGAGGTACCTCAGAAGAAAGACCTGGCAGTCTACTTGCAGTCACAGTTGTACTCTGACATGCATGAGATTGACTCAACAGTAACTTGGTATTGTTTTGTTTTAGTAAGCATTTAGTACCGGCCAGGTATGATGCTAAATTCTGTGTGTATAATCTTACTGTTTATTGGTTTGTTTTCCACTGTTTAATCTGTGCTTATGTTGTTCAAAGTGACATCTTTACTTTTGAATACTTTGAAAAGGTCCATTGCAGCAGATTTTCCCAATGCAGTGCTTCTTTTGATTTCTTGACTGCTGCTTCCAAGGGTGTTGATTGTGGACCCAAGTAAAGTGACATCCTCTACAAATTTGGAAAGTAGCTACAGGAATATGTTGACAGGAAACTACCAGAAATTCAGGCCAGATTCAGAAGAGGACGTGAAATCAGGGACATCATTGCTGATGTCATATGGACTAAGGCTGAAAGCAGAGAATGACAGAAAGATATGTTTACCTGTGTTTTATTGACTATGCAAAGGTATTTGACTGTGTGGATTGTAACACATTATATAGATAAATTTGACAAGAATGGAAATTTCTGGGCACTTAATCATGCTCGTGAGGAACCTGTACATACATCAAGAGGTAGTCATTGGAACAGAACAAGGGTGTATACTGTTTGGTTTACAGTCAGGAAAGATGTGTGTTGGGATTGTAGCCTTTCATCAAACCATTCAATCTGTGTGCTGAATAAATCATCTGAGAGTTAGACTATATGAATAACATTGCATCAGGAGTTGAGGAAGACTCATTAACAACCTGCTTGGTATATATGAAACAACCTTACTTGCTGAAAGTGAAAGGGGCTTGAAGTGTATACTGATGAAAATGAAAGATCATAGTCTTCAGTATGAATTACAGCTCAGCATCAAGAAAAACATCAATCCTCATAACGGTACCAGTAAGCGACATCATCATAAACAGTTGTAAAAGAGTAATTGAAAAAGAGGAGAACCTTCAATGAGACGGATTGAGAAAGTGGCTGCCACAATGAGCTCCAGCATAACAAAGATTATGAGGATGGCTTAGGACTTGCAGTTTTTGTTCTTTTATCCGTAATGTCGTTATGTGTAGAAATCTACTCAATGGCTCCAAACAACAACAGTTATACAGGAATAGAGCCTCTTCTCCACGATAACCCTGTGTTAGCTGGACAGAAATTCTTCAAATACCTTATTTCTATACAAAATCATGATCCCAGGTATCGTAGTTTAGGAATTCAACATTTTTGTTGTTGTAAATCCTTAAAAGGTATAGTGACTGGAAGAGGCCTTTTTGGAGAGATGAGAAGGAGACAGCTATGTGAAGATCATCTGGAAGAAGAGTTTCAGGCAGAGACAATGTCAAAGCCCAGAACCCAAGATAGGAATGAGTCTTGTAACAACCCTGTGAAATAAGTAGGACTGTTTATGTAACCTGGTGAATGTACTTAACCTCTCTTTTAGCCTCAGTTTCTTTATGTTGCAAAGACAGATTCATTAGCTCATTCATAAAATTTTTACTGAGCACTTACTATGTGCCAGGAAACTATTTAAACTTTTGTGATGTATCAGAATAAACAAATTCTCTGTCTTCATGGAGCTTACATTCTAGGGAGTGGTGGACAGTAAACAGGTAAATACATAGTGAGCACAGAAACCAAAAAAACCCAAATCTGCTGTCAAGTCGATTTCAACTCATAGCAACCCTAAAGACAGAATAGAACTGCCCCACAGGATTTCCAGGGAGTGCCTGACATATTCTAACTGCTGACCTGTTGGTTAACAGCTATTGTTCTTAACCACTGTGCAACCAAGGTTTCCATAAAGTAAGGTTAGTCCTGGAAAGTAGAATAAGGAGAGACAGTGAGGTGGGATGTGTGTTATTAGGGGAATCTGGGAAATCTCTCTGTGGAAGTGACATTTACAGAAAGACCACAATGAAGAGAGGAAGAGAAGTAGCCATGTGGGTATCTAGAGGGAATGGTGTTCTCTTTGGAGGGGACAGCAAGGCCTGGGGTAGAAGGGTGTGTGGTGTGTTCAAGGCTCAGTGACGGAGTCAGCACAGTGGAACACATAGACAGAGAGGAAAGTAGGAGCTGGATCTTGCAGAGCCTTGGGATTTCCCTCTAAGTGTGATGAAAACCCCTGGAGAGCTTAGAACAGGGATACATGGGGTTAGTAATGACACCCACAACCTGGTGTTGGGAGAATTAAGAGATAAAGCATTACACAGCCTAACACAATGCAATGCAATAAAATGTATTGGCATTTAAAAATTCTGTTCCATAGGAAATGGAGATAATGCCTGGAAGTTAAATTTATGTGTCAACCAGCAGACCTTCCTTATTTGGACCATGGAGTCCTGAGCTTAGTCACCACAGATGCACTGGGCCAGCTGCGACAGTGTGGTTATTCACAAAACAGCTTCCTGGTTTGTTAGTGGCTTAGAGCCAGGTGCTGATCCCAGTTGGATATGGAAAAGTCACTTAATCTCTCTGAAGCTCTGGTTTCTCATCTGTAAAATGAGGAAATCATCCATAGAATCATCAGGAGATTGAATGAGATAATGAACGTGAAACACTGAGCACAGTGGACAGTTCTATGTCAGTGATCAATAAATACTATCAGGTATTGAAGTTGCTATTGTAATTTCCTGCAGTTCCCCTAAATGATCAAACTAAGTTCTAGAATCAACCTGGCAGCCATGGAGATAGGGGGAGCCCATCCCTCACCAGGAAACTCTGGGGGCATAGTGCGTTAAATGCTACGCCTGCTAACCAAAAGATTGGCAATTCAAATCCACTAGGTGTTCCTTGGAAACTTTATAGGACAGTTTGACTCTGACCTCTAAGGTCACTATGAGTCAGAAACGACTGGATGGCAGTGGGTTTGGGTTGGGTGTCCCTCGCTGAAGCAGTAGATTCCATCTTGGGGTTGGGCATAATGTTAAGTAACTTATTGCTGTCTGACCTTGTCTATCTACCTGTGCCAGATTTACGTAAGCTCTTGGAAAGTGAAGAACTTGTTTTATTTATCTTTATGGCAAAGAGGAAAATAACTTGCCCATGGTGACACATCTGCTGGTTAACAGAATGGGGCTTGAAATAAAGACCTGGCTCATGCCAAAACTTGTGCTCTTAACCATGAAGTACACAGTTAGTGGGACTGAAATAAAGCATGCAGGAAATACTGTCCAGCATCAACTGCTTAGAGTGTCTCCTTGGGAAAATGCATTCATCCTCTGTCCATAGAAGGTTCCCAGTCCAGTGCCCTTTCCACTGACACCTAATGAGGATGTTGGAATAGCTGGTCTCCACACTGTCCTATGTTTTCATACCTAAGCAGTAATGCACATCCCCAGGCCCTTATACTTGGTCTTTCTATTGAGATGTGTGATCATTCCTAGGCATTGATCTCCTCTAATATTTGATACAGCCACTTAACCTTGCTGGAGTGCTAAAGAGGGTTGTCTTATGTATTTGTAAGTGCAGCAAGGGTAGGAACCATACCTTTTGACTTCCTTTCCTTGAGTCCTCCCTTACCCTCTTCCCCCAGCCTTGCTTTCCCTCTTTCCCCAGGTTACTTATGCTTTTAGTCCCATCTGTTCTTCCTTTTGGTCATTTTGTCTCAGGCAGGGGCTTGGAAGATAGGAAGACAAACATCTAAAATACAGACATAGTGCCTGAGGATTGTTTATTTCCTCCCTACCCACCACCTTAACAACATGATCAAATCTTGACTCTTTGCTGATAACTTTTTGAGGCCAGATAGTCTCATTGCTTATGAAAAAGTTGAATAATGAGCGACCTTCTCTGCCTCTTGGTAGGTACCACCTGAATCCACTGGCACCTTCTCAGTTGGAGTTCAATTCTGGCACTTCCTACCCTACCAGGAATGGCATTCACAGCTCTCTAGTCTATTTTTCTATAGTTTTCCCAGCGTATTCTCCCTCTTCCTGTACCACTCATCTCTTGATTGAGTGATTCACTGTCTGTCACCCTCTTGCTGTGTGATTTGTGACCCTATGACTGGAATGGGGATAATTACAACTGTAGACTCAGGAGACAGGTTTTGTTGAAATCACTGCTCCTATCTTCGTTGGAAACCCTGGTGGCATATAGTGGTTACGAATTACAGCTGCTAACCAAAAGATTGGCAGCTCAGATCTACCAGGTGCTCCTTGGACCACTGTGGGGCCACTCTGCTCCATCTTTTAGGGTCGCTGTGAGTTAGACGACAGCAGTGGTGGTGGTGGTAGTTCTTTGCCACTTGAGTAAGTTGTTTAACTGAAGTTTTCTCACCTATGGGAAGGAGTTGAGAATAACTTACCCAGTGGACAGTGGTACACATGAAATAAGATGGTGTGTGTAAAGGATTTGGTTGAATATCTGGTTGATAGTGAAATCTCAGAAAATGTTTGTTACAGTTATTTCACTATACGCTTATTCAAATCTCGCTGATTCTTCAGGGACTCCACTCAAGTTATATTCCCTGTGACCATCTTCCAGTCCAGGATAATCTCCTCTTCCTAGTGTTCTTTTTCTTAAATTAATTTTATCATGGCAAAATGCATATAACAAAGCGTTTGCTATTTTTTCCATTTTTAAAAAGTATTTTATTGTGCTTTAAGTGAAAGTATAGAATCCAAGTCAATTTGCCGCACGAAACTCTGCGCCCACACCACTACCCAGCTCTGGCTGCTCTCCACTCTTCCCACGCCCTGCCCCACTGACAGCACTCTCTTCCTCTGTGCCAGGTACTTCCTGTATCTCTTCAACTAATGCCTGTCCGCCTCCCCCTCCTTGTCTCACCTCTGGACAGGAGCTGCCCAGACAGCCTCGTGTATGTACATTTAAGCCAAGAAGCACATTCTCCACCAGCATTACTCTATGTCCATCCAATCTTTGTAGGAAGAGTTGGCTTTGGTACTGGTTTCAGCTCTGGGCTAACAGAGAGTCTGGGGACCATGTCCTCGGGGACCCCTCTGGTCTGACAGACCATTATGTGTGGTCTTCTAATGCAGTTCTGGTTCAGCACATCCATTTTTCTCCCACTATGTCAGACTGTACACTGTGTTCCCTACCAGGACAGTCGCTGGTGGTAACTAGTTCTTCTGGTTTCCTGCTGATACAGTCTCTGGACCAAATGGCACCTAGTGTCTGCTGAGCTCATATTTTCCTCATGTTTTGATGTCCTTTGTTCTCTGCTCCAAGTGGACTGGGACTGATTGAGGCTACTTAGATGGCCACTTGCTAGCTTTTAAGACCCCAGGTGCCACTCACCAAAGTGATATGCAGAATATTTTCTTAAAAAAGAGTTGATTATGCCAGTCAGTCTAGATGTTCCCTGAAACCATGGTCCCTAGACCCCTGTTCCTGCTATTCTACCTTTTAAAATGTTGAGCTGTGTTTAGAAAACCTTTTAGCTTTTGATGTAGTCTAGCTGTGCTAACCTCCCTTCTACTACATGCTGTCACTGCCTTCACCTAACCCAGTTCGTGTCTACTGTCCAATCTGTGAACACCCCTCTCCCTCTTCCCTCTTCTCGTAACCATCAAAGCTTATTTTCTTCTGTGCTTAAATCTCTTCTGAAGTCCTTATAATAGTGGTCTCATGTAGTATTTGTCCTTTTGTGACTAATTTCACTCAGTATAATATTTTAACCATTTTAAGTGTAAAATTCAGTGACATCAGTTACATTTACCTTGTTGTGCAACCATCACCACTGTCCATTTCTAAAAGTTTTACGTCGTTCCAAACAGAAACTCCCTGCCCCTTCAGCAGTAGCTCCCTCTGTTACTAGACAAAGACTCTGGAACTTTGTCAGCTGTGCCAAAAAGCCAATCTCTGAGACAGTTATTAGGGTGGGTGATCAAAAAAAGTGTATTACTCTGTGCTAGCAGACACAGGGAACAGGGAGATAGTTCTCCATCAAGAACCTGTTCAAAAATTAAGTGTGTTGGGGCGTATTGAAGGGAAGTGGGTATTTCAGGGAAAGAGTTTCATGCAAATGTGAATACAGGTATTGGTGTTGGTGCTGGGAAAACACTGTCATTGATTAGGGGTGAAGACAGGGATCTGCTCAGGGGCCTCTGGGGGCCTGTAAAGACGTGCATCAGGATCAGGGATCCGAACTCTCTTCAGTTGCCGTCTGAAGCGAGGGGTGCCGACTGCTGCCTCAGTCCTTCACTGGCTCCTTATGTTTTGATGTTTCTAAAAAAGCTGTGAAAACTGCAAAGACATTATTTCCATGATTCCTGTCTGTTAAATATGTGACTTCCTGCCAGGGGTAGGAATTTTTAAGAGGAAAAAAAAAACAAAAGATCAGTCCTGAAAAATAGGTGAAGAATTACTTATAGCTGCCTACTTCAATTCTGTCTTCTTAGAGGAAAATGGCATTTCTCGTTACAGTTCCTTCCTGTCATCAGCCCCTGGTAACTAGGAATAAATTTTTGTATATGCATTTGCCTATTCTAGATGTTTCATATAAGTACCTGTTGTCATGTTGATTCAGGTTCAGATAGGACAGAGTAGAACTACCCTGTAGGATTTCTAAGGAGTGGCTGGTTCATTCAAACTGCCAACGTTTCATATAAGTAGGAATTTTTAATGTTTGTCCTTTTTTTACTAACGTATCTTCCTGAGCAAAATATTTTCAAGATTTATCCATGCTGTGAATGTCTCTTCTCTTTATGGCTGAATAATATTCCATTGTATGGATATGCCACATTTTGTATATTCATATATCTGCTGATAGACACGTGGGTAGTAATCTCATTTTGAGTCTTCTGTGGATCCAACTCTATGGCACTTGGCTTGGCTGGCATGGAAGACTGAGTTGGTGTGAGTTCATGATGAGATTCCCTGACAGATGAAATTCCTTGAGGACAGAGATCTATAGCCTCTAACACAAAACTGAGCCACATCTTTATAAATGCAATTGTTCTTTTCTGCCCACAAGTGAAGGGAATTTTATGTTGTTGGTGTTATCTTTGTTTCCTGAGTGTTCTGCTGATTTATTAAATGGTCCATTTATTTCTCATTGTGGAGAGACAGTCGTTTCCCAGGTAAGTTGCTTCCTACAGTGAGATCAGTTCAGTCTGTTAAGGCTGCCATGTGGCCTGTGGTTTGAACAAAGTACCGGGCTACTTGGTGAGTAATGGTAAGGCCTGTTTTGCACCACAAATGTCATATAACTTTGAAATGCTAGAAGGTGGGATGTTCTGAAGGAACCTCTAGGATAAATCATAGTCTCATTTCTGTGCATTTCCAGTTAACGTTTACAAAGAGAAAATTGGTTCTGGATTTTCAGTAACAATATTATCAGATTTTGAAAAAATGGAAAGTAAGTGACAGATATATTTTGCCTCTCAAACATGTATGATTAGGCCAGAATTCAGAAAAGTGGGCTTCTATTTGCAGAGAAAGACATTAATTCTACAATTTCTCCTAACACTGTTGAAACAGTATTAATCGCTAATTCATGCAAAACCAACTAACATGAATCATTTATTTATCTTGTTCTGGTGCTTTTTCAGAGCTCATTTTTCATAAGCCTCAGGTTGCAGATAAAGCTAAAACTCAGGAGGTGATTTACCCTCACAATAAAAACGTGATGGCCGTGTAAACAGCATGCTTCCTATAGGAAATCAATAGGTAACTATGGAAATGACTCTCTAATGGGAAGTTCTGATTCCTTATGAACAAATCATCAAAAAGATCAACTGTAAGATGAAAAGGCTTTGCCTATGCCTTTACCTTTCACAGGGAACCCTGGTGGCGTAGTGGGTAAGTGCTTCAGCTGCTAACCAAGAGGTCAGTAGTTCAGATCCATGAAGAGCTCCTTGGAAACTCTATGGAGCAGTTCTACTCTGTCATATAATGCAGGGTTGCTATGAGTAAGAACGATTCACAACAACTGGTTTTGGTATTTTGGTTTACCTTTCACAAAATCCCTCTATCTATGTGAAGAAGGAAAGAAGCGCCTTGGTGCTAGCAAAGCATTATTTGAAAGTTGCATGGAGAATGAGTATCACTTTTTACTTTCTAGAGTTTGAGTTGGAATTCCTTGAATACAGTTCTTGACAGTTTAGCCAAGAAATTTACATCGAATGTTTCAAAGTCTAGGATTCTTGAATTCTTGTTGCAGCTTTAATTTGAAGCAGTGACAACACCCTTGAAAACTAATTGCTATCTTCCTGGGCTTGTTTTCCCTCTTCTGTAAAATGTGTGGTTCAGACTAACTCGGAGTGCAGTTCAAATAACAAACTTGGTTTCTATTTGTGTGCTTGCTCCTGTTTCAACAGTAGAGGGCAACACAGTTGTTTTCAAGCCTCTCTTAGGGGAGCCATTTGTGCCTGTCCTTTTGCATTATACATAATGAGCCCTAAGATGTCCCGTGGAAAAGCATGCTCACGTGTCAACAATACACCTTAATCAAATATGCTAAACTGTAGTGATGAATTTTCTTCTGACTGAAGATTTACCATCTGTTGTTTTAACCTGATTGTACAATATTGGTGTATTTTAGTCTCATGTTGATCTTTTTAGCTTTATTCTTTTTAATGTCCATTCTCCAATTGTGACATGTCATCTGGGAGGCAGTGTTATATAGTGAAAAGAACACAGCTTTTGGCTTTTGAAGGTACAAACACGAAACCGAGCTCTCTCATGCTAGCCCTGTAGCTTCGAGCCAGCCAGCTTCTCAGAGCCTCAAGAGTCTCCTTTGTTCAACAGAGATAAAAACACAAAGTCTTTCCTATCATCTCACAGGGTTGTGGTGACTATCAAGTGAAATAAATATGTGTAGACACATTATTAAAATGCACACCCTTGCTATCTTTGATTCTGACTCATAACAACCCTATAGGACAGAGTAAACCCTCATAGGGTTTCCAAGGAGTGGCTACTGGACTCAAACTGCTGACCTTTTGGTTAGCAGGTAAACACTTAACTACTCAGCCACCAAAGCTCCTCGATTAAAATGAAGTTTTTAAAAATAGTTACCTCTCTCTCTCTTTTAATGATCCCTTTGTTAATACTGTCTTTTATTTCAACAGATCTACAATTTTTAGAATTGTGTTACAGTCCTTTTTTTAGGATTTCTTTTGAATGATCAGATGACATCTGTAACTTGGATTACCGATTTGGCTGGCAGGTGTACATCCTTGGATGGAGATGACTTGTTGGTTTTGGGACTGCAACAGTAAGGGATGAGTTCTATAAGGGTGTGTCAAGAAACCAAAGATTTATTATGAATGTTTGCTTCCTCCTAGCTAAAGGCTAATAGTGATACTTCAAACCGGTCAGACATCTCCTCTTTAAAATAGGTATTTGACCATCCCCCTTTTTACTGTCAAAGATAACAGAAACTCATAGATAAGAAAATACATGTACATACATACTTTCAGAGTCCCTGGATGGTGCAGAGTGTTAATATGCTTGGCTTGTAACCAAAAGACTGGAGATTTGAGTCAACCAGAGGTGCTTCAGAAGAAAGGCCTGGCAATCTACTTCAAAAAAATTAGTTGAACTGCTCTGACAGGGATCACAATAGAGGGACTCTGAGTGGGAGAAAAACATGCAAAAAAATTTAAATTCATAAAAAGAAGACCAGAGATTGGAAAAACCTGAAGGCATAGCTCTTAGACATCCTTTTAACTCAGAACTTCAAGTTATTCTTGAAGTTCACCCTTCTGCCAAAGATTACATGGGTCTGGAAAAGAAATACTAACACACATGAGCAATGTGCTGCTTCGTTTAATCATGTGAATGAGATCAAACAGGCAACACCTGCTCAGAAGCAAAGCTGAGCAGGTGAGGACAGGAAAACAGGACAAATGGCAGTGGGGAATCTGGAGTGAAGATAGGAAGAGTGCTGACACATCGTGAGGACTGTAACTAATGTCAGAAAACAATTTGTGTATAAATCATTGAATGAGGACAAAGTTGCTCTGAACTCTCACCTAAAGCAGAATTAAAAAAAAGTTAAAGTTGAAAACCTGGTGGAGCACAAGTTTCCTTTGACTCCCATGGGGTGAGCATGAATCAATGCAACGACAAGTAGTTTGGCACATAAATAATTTAACGTAGAAAACAAATCAATGTAATACTGTCTTTTAAGCATAAAACATTAACACATGTGAAATAATTAAAAATAATTTAATGTATACTTGAATTTGTAAGTGCTTGGGCATAACCACACTGTAGAACATAGAGAAGCCATCAGATACTTGTACCTACACAAAGAACGGAAATTACAAATGCAGATTGATGCAGAAGCCTTATACTTGTGACTCAGATACCAAGAATGTCACGGTAATATTTGTGATATGGTTTCCTCAGTAGTGAGTAATTCTTGATTAAGTTCCCAACTAGTCTCCCCAGGATTTACAGGCTAGAGACTGTTCTGGAAAATTTGTGCCACATAGATACTGTTGCTGAAAACAAAGCCAGACAAGTGCCATCGAGTCAGATCTAACTCATGGCAACCCTAGCGCCATGCTGAAAACAAAACAGAAACTTTTAGATTATATGTAAAATGAAGCTAACATCTAGGCTCAGACAGAAACAAATTTTTCAACTACATTATTGTCTAGAGGAACACAGGGTAAATAAGTCTTGTACGGGACTGTCCAGTTCTTTGTGGGATGTCTGTTTTTCCTGGCCCCCACACTCTAAATGCCAGTGTAAGGTGGGTAGTGATATGGAAGGAGGTAGCTTCCACTGTGGTGGCAACCCTCAAAAATCTCCGAAGATCTTTGCTAGGAATAGAACCACACCTGTTGAGGATCAGCAGTCTAAGTAAGGAGTCCACATAGCAGCCTGGGCATGTCAGGAATAAAAGCAGAAGCCCAGCCACTTGCTAGATCTATAGGGATGGGATCTAGTCCTGGAGTGTGGAAGTCACAGTACTAGGGTAGGCTGTCAGGTCCTCAGTTAAGGAGGCTGACGTTCCAGTGGAAGCTCTGTCAGAGAACAGGAAACCCAATCAGTAAGCCTACCTGAATGGATTAGACCGCTGGAAGCAGTTGAGTGGAACGCTGCTGCAGCTCAGCAGACGCACAGGTACCCTGGGCATTGTCTCCTGAACACCAAGGTAAGGTAGCAAGACTAATTCTAGATTCCCACCTGCACATAATTCTAACCCTACTGATCTTGATCAGTCTTGGTCCAAGTCGACTTAGATCCTCGTTGGACTGTGCTCACAGATCTAACACTGAGTAGTCTTCCCCTGAAAACTTATGGGGTTGCCAGTGAGTGAAAAGTGTAGAACTAGGCATGATGAAAGAAAGTTACAAAAAGACAGGTTTTGGCTTGTGATTTGGAAAAACTTTGAATGAGGTCTGCTTGTGAAAGTGTGACTGTCTTTAGTTATCTACTACGTCTCTAACAGAAATACCGTAAGTAGGTGGCTTCAACAGACAGAAATGTATTCTCTGACACTTTAGGAGACTGAAAGTTCAAATTCGGGGCACCAACTCCATGGGAAGGCTTTCTCTCTGTTGGCTCAGGGGCAAGTCCTTATCTCCTTCCAACATCTGTGGACCCAACATTCCTTGGAGATCTCCATGTATCTCAGCATCAATCTTCCCCTTGATCTAGGAGGTTCTCAGGGCAGGGAACCCGGATCCAAAGGACATACGGTGCTCCTGGCTCTTTTTTCTTGGGTGTAGGAGGATCCTCTCTCTCTTTTCTCTTCTCCTTTTATCTCTTATAAGATAAAAGGTGACACAGTCTGCACCTCAGGGAAACTCACCTTACACTGAATCAGGATGCAGCCTAAGGAAGGGTGTTGCATCTCACTTTAGTTGTTTTTAACCTAATTTAACCTTGTCTTGTTAACCACAGGCAAAGATTAGGATTTATAACACATGGGGCATCTACATCAGATCACAAAATAGTTATGCAACTACATCATTGCATAACTCTCAAGCCACTGAGAATTGCCCAGTCAGGTTGACACATATATTAGGGGGACATAATTCAATCTGTGACAGTGACCTATAGTGTAATAATAAAAACCAAAAAAACTCTTTGCTGTCTGGTTGATGCTGACTCATAGTGACCCTATATAACAGAGTAGGACTGCCCCACCGAGTCATTAAGAAGCACCTAATGGATTTGAACTGACAACCATTAGGTTTAGTAGCCATAGTGCTTAACTACTTTGCTACCAGGATATCCATAGAGTAATAGTAATCTCTTATTTACAAGCTTGTTTCATTTCTTCCATCAAGTTTGATATATATATATCTAAATCATTAATGCCTCCTTGTGCCACTGGTCTCATACTGCCCTGGATCATTTTTTTAGAAATTGAATGAGTTCATTCACAGTGAGGTAGTTGGGTATACATGTATCATGTATCCAAAAATGACCGAGTTTGGGGGAATTATTATTAATAACAATTCCAGGCACTGTATTTTCTGCTATTACATTGCAAAGAAAGTGGATGGTCTGAAGAATTGGGTGGTATAGGTATTTAGTGGTGTTGTGGCTTGAGTGTTAGGCATTTTAGTAACCTATCTGCTGACGTGAGGTAACACTGAGGACATACTTCCTTAACCCTGGGGTTGAGAGGCTTCAAGTAGTTCATGAGTCAAAGAAGAGACAATGTCGTCAGCTACTTTTGTGTATAACAGTATAGTAAAATTTTTATTTTTCGGCAGTGGCTTTGCTTCACTGTGATAATTCGTGAGAGTAACAAATTGAGACAATACAGCTGAGAAGCTGCCAACCTGAAAAGCATTAATTTAGTTTACTGTCTCATTGCATTTTTTGTCAGCAGACTCATTTCCTCTCATTTTCACACTTACTGATGAGTTGAACACCTTTGTAATGGATTACAAGCCCAGTACTGAAAGAAAGACCAGACAGTCATTTTCTCTCTCTCGTGCTCCTAGTTAATATGACTAAATTATACCTAAAGCTCTGCCTTTGCAGAGCACCCTGATGAGCTCTAAGAATGCAAAAAGAGGAAGATTTTACTTTTTATTTCTGATGAGGTGGAGTTTTAAATCAATGGCAAAGCAGTTGTATGTGAAAATCTTTTGGGTCACAGTTGGGACTTCATTTGAGTATGAATTGTTCTAGGGAGTTTCAGTTATGAATATTGTTCTTCCACTTACACGTTATCCACATGGCTGCTTCCGTTGAGGATTTCTGCAATACACGTTGTCTCTCCACCACCCCTAGTGCCTACCTTTCCACACAAAAAGTCATTTATTCATTCACTCATTCATGTCTATCAAACATATGAAACAGTCAAGCAGTGTAAGTATCTATACTACCTGCAGTTTTTTACACAATATAATTATCCAAAGACCTACTGTGTTGGAGACCTTAATAGACCTGATTAGGAGATGGACAAGTGTATAAACAAGTAATGAAAATACTTTCTGGCAAGCGCTATGTAAAAATTGTTACAGAAGCACAAAGAGAGGAATAATGAGCTCTCCCTGAGAGGTGGGAGAAGTAGTAATGTTAGAGACCCGTCAGGAAGGACAGTGGGGCGCGGGCGTAGAGGATGAGAAGAGCTTTCCAACAGAGGAACCAGCAGGTAAAGGCAAAGAGAACACAGTCAAGTCCTTTGAAAGACACTATGAAGATGCAGAGATGGCTTAAATGTGCACAGCTGTAAAGATGCTTTATTATATTAGATTTCTGTAAAAAGCAAAGGCTGTTTTGTTTTTAATGGAGAATATCTTTGATGCTTTATACTTGCTGCTCTCAGACATGCCAGGCACATCACGCTTTTGCTCTCAGGGTTCCTTCTGCCTGGAATAACTCTTATACATCCTTTGGAGCTTGGTTCCTTTGTGAAACCAAAACCAAAAACCTGTTGCCACTGAGTCAATTCTGACTCATAGCAACCCAGTAGGGACTTTTTGCTCCTTCTGTGTTCTCCTAGCACTTTGTTCATATTGCTTTGTAGTTGCCATATAGCTCATCATTAATGTTGGCTTTTTCCTTGTTGAATTGTGAGCTCTTAAAGTGTTGAGAAAACATATATGATTTTCTTTTCGTATTCCTATAATCTAGCACAATGCCTGCTGAGTGGTTTATGCTCTGATAGTATAGAATGCATGCAGGAATGACCACTAATGCTCCAAATAGAATAATTTTTAGTGGAGAAGTAGCTTGGCACAGTCGGAAAAGGCCTGCATGAAGTATTACTAGAAACTGAAATTAACTTTGTGTTGCCTCTTGGTACTAACCGGCCTGTGGGCCACTTGTCCTTCTTCTTGAACTTATCTCTCACACGGGGGTAACAATACCTTGTCTGCATAAAGCCAGAAGATGGAGTAATGTGATCTTTTGAGATCCCTTCTGACTCACAGCTGTAATTTTCAGACATACCTGATGAATTGATTTTATATTTACTAACATTTTCTTTTGAGGTAGCAGGAGATTTTTTATTTACCTGCTTAACTGTTCTCATCAATAATACATGGAGGCCCCTCGCCTCCTGCCTTAGGAAGCTGAAATCCTGAGTTTGTGCTCAGAATAGTCATTGGTTCAGGATGGACGGTGGAAGCATATTTAGAATATTTTGCAGTCTCTAGACAGTTCTCAAACTACTCTCCAGCTGATCTTTTAGAAAAGCAGTTGTATGTTGTTTGCTTTGTAATATTCTGTCTCCAAAATAGATCTTTTTGAATTCAAGTTTTAACGAATTGATTAGCAAACTAATGACTAGAACTTAGAAAAATAATAATAAATCATTTTACCAGTTTTCATAACCAAAGTTCTTTGAAATTCTGGAGGCAAAATAATGTAACCAAGGAATTCCTTTTTCATCTGTTCTTAAGCATTGAGAAAACATGACTAAGCAAGTACATAAGCCAGAGATGATTTTATAAAATCTTAGACAATTGGCTAGTGAGCGATTTAAAACAACGCAAATACTTCCAATAAGTTCATATAAATAATCTTATCTAGCTGATCTGATATCTGGGGAGTTTGTGAGTCTGTTCCTTTCCTAAAGTATGATATTGTTGTCAAACAGTACTGTGAACAGAACCACAGTATGAGGTGGTTTCCTAATCCTCAGAGGTTATGGGTGATTATGGGAGACAGTGATGATGAGAAGCCCAAGGATGAAGACCTCTGGCTCCTGTGTCTGGACGAGGCCATCAACTGATGAGGACAGGAAATGAGAGACCACAGAAAACTGAGAAAATGCACAAAACCAAACCCACTGCTATCCAGTTGATCCTGACTCGTAGTGATCCTATAGGACAGAGTAGAACTGCCCTATAGAGTTTCCAAGCATCACCTGGTGGATCCAAACCGCTGACTTTTCGGTTATGGCAATCCTAGGAAACTAAACAGGATAACCTGACTGAGAAAAGAAGGCTTCTAGAAAAATATACCCTGCAACTCTCTCCCACCCAGCCATGGCCTAGGCATTGGGCTTCCCTTGCCCCAGGGGAGAGTTTAAAATTCTTTGTTTTGGGTGTTCCAGCATCCTCTAGAGATAAAGAAGGTCAGGTTCCTTCCCCCTGCCAGGCTTCCCTGGATAAACCAGCAGTTCACCATGATAATTGCTGGGGGCAAAGACATTAACCCCTCATCACCTGAGCCAGGGGTTAGCTGGAATTGTCACCTCCAACTGCCTCTACTGACTAGCCTAAAAATACCACCAGTTCAGTTCATCTTTTCAAAATCATGATTAAAAATTTCAGTATATTTTTGATTATAAAAGTAATACATTCTTAATGCATAAAATTTGAGAAATGTTAAGTATAAATAAGAAAATAAGAAACACCCCAAATCCCACCACTCAGAAATAATCGCTGTTAATATCCAATGCATTTTAAACATAATTGAGATCATAGCTTATTTACAGTGTTTTCTGCCGAAGATTAAATTGTAAGTACTTACTAAGGCTTTAAAACTACTTCTTAAATATCACTGTTAATAGTTGCTTTACATAAAAGAAAACCCATGGTGTACATAACATATACCTTCCATTGTTGCACACTTTAAAATTTCCATGCTTATATATTCTGTTAAGAACAATGACTTTCCACACACGGTTTGTTTGCTTATTAGACTCTTTCAGTAGGAAGATTTCATAGAAATAGAATTATTATGTAAAAGGATATGAATGTTTTGAGACTCTTTAACTTTTGTGGGTTTTTCATGCTTTTCTGATACTGTGCAGGATGCCCTGACGCTGTGGGAAGCTTGGTGGCCACCTGCTCTGGGTCGTTAGTGCCTGTCACTCAACCATAAAGAGAAACAAAGTTCTGATACATGCTGTAACAGGAATCCACCTTGAAAACATTAATCTGAGTAAAGCAAATCAATCATAAAAGGACAGGTATTATATGATTTCACTAATATGAAATACCTAGAATAGGCAAATATATACAGATCAGAGTTTAATAGTGGTTACTAGAGACATGAGGAAGGGAGGATCATTGTTTAAGAAGGAGCAAATTTTTGTTTATAGTGATGGGAAACTTGGCAGTGCATATCAATGATTGTCGCAGCCTGAGTTGTGTTCCCCCTGAAGTCTGTAGCAGTTTGGATAGGCCACAGTTCCTGGTGTTGTGTGATATTTTCTCCATGGTGGAATTCCTGCCTCTATGGTGTTGACGAGGGTGGATGGGCAGCAGTTGTTAGTAGAGCAAGATTCAATGTGTGGTTTGCTTTGTGCCTTCCGGTGATCTCTTGAGATAGAAATGAGAGGAGCTAGCAGAGACATTTGGGGACTTCATACCACCGGAGGGCAGTGCCGGAGCCAAGCGTGTACTTTGGAGAGAGCAGGGGCCCCTGAACCTCACAGGCTCCAGTTCAGGGAAGAATGATGGCAAGGACCTTCCTTGAGTGCCAGCAGAGAAAGCCCTGCCCTGGAGCTGGCACCCTGTATTTGGACTTTTAACTTACTGGACTGTGACAGATGAAACTTCCCTCTTTTAAAGCCGTCCGCTTGTGATGTTTCTGTTGAGGCAACACTAGGTAATGAAAACGCTGGTGATTGTATGATGTAATGTAATTGATATCACTGAATTGTACGTGTGAAAAATGTTGAATTGGTTAATGTGTTATCTGTGTTTTTACTACAGTTAAAGAAGTAAAATTTGTTGTATGTGTGGAAGAAGATTGTAATCTGATTGAGGAGGCAAAAGTAAAGCATGTAGAAAAATGAACAAATAATTCAAGACAGAATCTGTGTCGCTCTTTTACATAGCACATCTCCCATTAGGAATAAGAGGTTTCTACTATGATAGATCTCCATAATCTGTAAACCTGAGCTTCAACTGTTTTTGGTCTCTGGGTAAGAAATTATTGTTCTCCCTTCTCAATGAATAATGTCTCAAAAGAGCAACAGTTTACAACTGCCACAATCTTCCCCTGGATAATGACAATAATAATGATAATACCTAATACTCACTGGGTATAAATTGAAATACTTTATATATATTAACTGGATTCTCTGCCTCATACCTTGGTTGTTGTATGCCACCAAACTGATTCCAACACTTAGTGAATATTACTTTTCAAACAAGAAAACAAACTGACTGCCATTGAGTTGGGTCCGACTCATAGCGACCCTAGAGGTCAGAGACCATTACTTTAGGAGGTGGTATTGCCTGGGTTTTGAAAATGATAAAACTGGGATTTGGAGTGGAAATGATAAAACTGGGATTTAGAGTAGTTCAGAGAATGCTTCACAGTCACACAATAGTCAGGGACTGTTATTCAACTCAAGCCTGTTAGTCCAGAGCCCCTTTTTTGAACACATGCTATATGACCTCTTCAGCATGAATGACCAGAGGCTGAGCCTCTGATGGGAAACGTTCCTCCGGCAGACTCTCTAGCATGAGTGTAGTTGTTGTTCACAAAGGAAGCTGCAGACAAAGGATATCCCTGTTGTTCAATCCACAACCCCAGTGGCTGCGCTTCTCCAAGTGTTTCTGGTAGGGAGTGCTCTTGTGGACTCTCCGCTCACAACCAGCCCGTAGACTCTTTGTTGGGGTCTGCCTTTCTGGGCTCTTGACAATTGCACAGGTAGCCTTACTCTTAGTATCACCACTAGAGGCTGTCTTACAACACTGTTTTCACGGCTCTGTGTGAAGTCATGGCCCCTTGGGAGGCATGAAGAAAGCCATCAGCACTCCGCTGTACTGAAGACCTAAGGACCCAGATGTTTAGCTTATGGTGAGTGCCCTCCCTTCCCTAGATACCTTCTGCAGAACTGCAAAGTGGTACTGTGTCAGACCCCATCACCTTTTCCGTGCCTTATTAAAATGCAGACATCTCATAGATTTCGTAGTAGCCCCCAGACTCTCTTCTCATGCCTGCCCCTGTGGGCCTGCAGTGTACAGGAAAATCAAGCCTCAGAAATATGTTCCCATGCTAGATATCCTGTGCCTGGATGCTGTGTTGGTGGTGGTGGGTCTAAGCATCTCTGGAACTCCGAAAAGATGCTGATAAATGCTGCAGTGGCTGGAGAAGAGTCCTTGGAGGAAGTGGATTGAGAAGGGAATTGAGAATGAGTGGGACTTGAACAGCTGAGCCTGAAGAAGGAGGACACTCTGAGAAAAAAAGAAAAGAAATCACTTTTATCAGAGAGGGAGAAGGCGAGGCTGACAGCATATCCATGCTATGTGCACGAGACTATTTAACCTTCTCTGTGTAATGTACTATTTATAAGGCCAACTCTGAACATCTCTGAGTGTGACAACTCTTACGTTAGTGTATATTCTAGGCAGATCTCAGCAGTGGACACCCTGGAGTCAGCAGCCTGCTCTAAATGTATCTTTTACAAAAGTCTAGCCATCTGCCTTCTCAGCATTTTTTCATTGCTGTTGAGGCAGGTATTTTCTTTTTTGCCTTTTTTTTTTTTTTAATTTTTGGTTGCAGATGTCAGATACTCAAAGTAAACTTAAATGTCAAAAGTTGCAAACTTTTGAGAGACTTGGAGCAATTAATGTGTGCTCCTCTTGTTTCTACTGCAGACACAAGAAAAAGATCCTTGAACTCTGTGTCTTCTGGGTTGAATGGGGGAATACAGGAAAAACTAAAAATGGGGTTGGTGCAGAGCAGGAGGTGAGAGAAGGGTAGACAATTTTTCAATTGTCTTGTAAACAGTGTCTTGTAAACAGTAAGATCTGATGGACTCTGCAAAAAAGAATCTTAAAATTTGAATTAAAGAAAAATCAAAGGGAATTTATTGGCTGGTATACCCAAATGAAAAGCTCATGTTAGGTTTCTGGAGTGGTTTGACTCAGGAAATCAGAATTTTTCTCTTCCCATCTGTCAGTGCTTTATCCCTCTGCTTGAGTTATCTGCTGAGACAGAGTCTTGCCATAAATATCCCCGGAAGCTTCAGGCATGCTTTCTTACAAGTCCAAACAGGAAATGAAAGAAGTCCCGGTGGTACCATGGTTACATGCTCAGCTGCTGATTGTAGATTTGGTTGTTCATATCCACCCAGTGATTCTGTGGGAGAAAGACCTGGCAGTCTGCTTTCCTCACGATCTCACATTCTAGAGAAACTTATGGGGCAGTTCTACTCTGTGGAGTGAAGTGATGTGAGTCAGAATTTACTCCTCAGAGTCTAACAACATAGGAAATGCAAAACTTTCTTTCAGTTGGTCAGTTTGAAAAAGTGTCCTGGATCGGCGTCTCACTCTACTGAGTTGAGTCCCCTGGTCAACCCTGAACCAATCCCTGGCACAGGGAAATAACGTGTTTGAGTTAGTCAAGCCTGAGTCATTGGCTTCCCCCTTAAGGGAGAGGTGAAGTAGGTAGACTCAGCTCAGTCACATGGACTGAGCGTCAGCTATGTGTGGTACCCAAGAGAACAACTGGACTGATGCTAACAGAAAAGGAACAAATATACGAGGTCTGACAATTAAGTCAACTTAATTGTTGAACTTAATTGTTAGAACTTAATCATTCTAAGTGCTGCATACATCATTGCTGAATATCACTACAGTCATCTTCAAAGTGTTCCCTTGGGGAGGCTATCCACTGACATTTGCATCTAGTCCACCCTTCAGAGCAATTTGGGGCTCTTTCTGGAATGTCTATTGCATATGGTGGCAAGGTGGCAAGTTCCTGAACTTAATTGTGTAGTTGTCTGGGAGGGAAGTTTTAGCCAGTAAACAAATAACTGTGTCGGAACACCCTCTCTACTCACTTGATCTGGCCCCCAATGACTTTTTTCTTTACCTAAAGATAAAGGATACATTGAAAGAAAGACATTTTGATGACATTCAGGACATCAAGGGCAATATGACAATAGTTCTGACGGCCATTCCAGAAAAGAATGCCAAAATGGCTTTGAAGCGTGGACTAGGTGCTGGTGTCAGTGCATAGCTTCCCAGTAGGAGTACTTCAAAGGTGACCGTAGTGATATTCAGCAATGAGGTATGCAGCACTTTTGCTAGGATGAGTTTGAGAACTTAATTGGCAGTCGTCTTATGCTGGGTGGCAACAAGCAACCCATGTCTGTGCTGAAGCCAGCTTCTGTGTCCCCAGTCATGAGGCTGAACAGGCTCATTGGCCCAAAGGAACAAGCATTGGCTTTGGAAGGCTCTTCAGTGTGGGCCTGGATCACCAGGCAGGCTCTGTAGCCTTGTTGCTTCTTGGTAAGTGTGTCTACCTCACATGGCCATTGTGGACATACTGGGAATCACTGAGAAGAATGAAGAGTTACTTTGATCTCACATGGAGAAAGCAAAGGATATACTGGATGCGCGTTTGCTCTAGTGAAAGAGGAAGGAGGCCCTAATTAATATATAGCCTTAATTGCCTCTGTTGATGTGTGTGAAACTGTTCAAGTCCATCTCTCAGGGCCGTCTTTGTCAGAGCAGGAGAGCTTTAGTGGCTAAGTGCATTGACTTCTGAAGTCCCCTGCCTGAGTTGGAACCCAATTTTTCAATCTCAGTTAACCTCAGTGTTCCATCTCTACAAAGACAAATGAGGATCAAGTGAAATTGTAGTTGACAAAGTGCGTGGCACACACTGCTGTATCAACCTAATAAATGTTGGCAAATAACCTGTCACCCCATTACGTGACTGTGACAGTGGTGGCAGCTCTGGAGACTCAGTCTGCCCAGAAGCATGTAAGGTGCAAGGCGTATTTCCCCCCTTTGTATATGAAATATCTGTCTTTCATCTCCTTTTGGTTTCTTGAGGGGCAAACAAGTGTGTCTAGGGTCTTCGTCTCTGTGTTTGGACAACTAATGGCTCCTGGCAGTCACTGCCACACCCCACTCCATCGCACAGTGGTCACTGAGTCCTGCCTGTTTTGACTCTTTGAGTCTGACATTTCTCCATTGCCACTGCCCCCGCTCTTGTTCGAAAGCCCCTCAGTCCTGCCTGGCTAATTCTGGACTTCCTTTTCCTGTCTCTAGTCTCCTTCTCCCATGGCACAGAGATTAAGTGCTCAGCTGCTAACAGAAAGTCAGCAGTTCAAATCCACCAACTGCTCCGTGGAAACCCTATCATGGAGTTCTACTCTGCCGTATAGAATTGCTATGAGTTAGAATTGACTTGACGGCAATGGGTTTGAGTTTTGGTTTTTGCTGTCTTTCCAGCTGGTCTATTCCCTTCCTGTGCTCTTTCTCCTTGCTTAGTGAATGTAGTCCTAAGTCTTCAGCAAGGTATTATTTAATGCTGCTTTTTGTCTGATTGCTGCCTACCCTTCTATCTGCAAGAATGTCTGCCCCCAAAACACCTGCCATAGTCATAACCACTTATGTGCATCACTGTCTGAAAACGCAGTGCACCAGTGCACCTGCAGGCTTTGATCTCATCGTTCTAGCTGTCTGCCCACCCTTCTCACCTTGGCTAGTTTAACTTCTGCATATCTTTTCAAGTTCATCTTTTTCCCAAGTACCTTCCTCTGTGCCTCCCTAGCTAGATGTACATGCTCTTTCTATAGCATTTAGCACACTGTGTAAGTCGTCTGTGCACGTCTCTGTATTCTTAATACAAGGAGCATGGCTTATGCATCTTTATGTGTAGTGCCCAGAGCTCAGAACAGTTAAAACAAAGTTCATTTTCTGTAGTGAATATCTATTCTTTGGTTGTAAATTGCGAAATATGTAACTCACCTCTCTGTCTATTTCTGTTAGGACAGCACCGATTTGAGTGGGGCTTATGAGGATTTTTTTCTTTCATTCCTTTTTCATTATATTTTAAATTATGTAAATAATCATACATGAACCCATTCTTACTATTAGAAATATATTAATCCCTCCCCTGAAGTAAACCACTGTTATTAGGTTGGTAGATATCCTTGAAGACCTTTAAAATTTTCATATTTACTTTTAATAAAAGCTTTATTGAGACATAATCTATGTTCCATAAAATACATCCTATTAAAGTGCACAGTTCAGTGGTTCCCAGTATGGTGCTGTCCAGCCATCACCACTGTCTAATTTTAGAATGTTTTCATCACCCCATTACCAGTCACTTCCCATTCTGCCCTCTACCCACTAATCCACCGACTCTGTGGATTCTTCTATTCTGGATGTTGGTATAAATGGAATCATACACTATGTGGCCTTTGGTGTCAGCTTCTTTCATTTAACATAATGTTTTCAAGGTTCGTCCCTGTCGTGTCTTAGATCAGAACTTCCTTTTTTATTACAGAATTATATTGCATTATATGAACATATCTTTTTTTTTTTGTCTCTTCTGTTGATGAATGCTTGGGTTGTTTCTTCCTTTTGGCTATTATGAATAATGCTACTATGAACGTTTGTGTTCAAGTTTGTGTGTGGACGTGTGTTTTCACTTCTCTTGGATGTATACCTAGGAAGTGGAACTGTGGTGGTCATAGGGTAATATTTAACTTTAGGAACCACTGTTTGCTTTCTGCAGCAGCTGTAGTATTTCGCATTTCTACCAGCAATGTATGAGGCTTCAAGTTCTTTATATATTTTAGCTACAGGTCCCTTATCAGATATATGACTTGAAATACTTTCTTCGCAACATTTTTATATACGTTTAGATAGATAGTGCATGTGTATATACACATGTAAGGTGGGGCCTCAGTAGTGCAGTGGTTAATAGCTTCGTTGCTAACAAACCAAAAGCTTGGCAGTTCATGTCCACCAGGTGTTCCTTGAAAAACCTATGGGGACAATTTTGCTCTGTTCTGAAGTGTTGCTGTGAGTAAGAAGTGGCTCAACAGCGATTTTTTTTTTTTTAATGTGTAGCTATGTGTATAAAGATTTAAATAGGTTTCCCTTTTTCATACACGTGGGATTATACTGTTTATATTATGGGGTAGATAACTTCCTAGGTTGGTATATGTGTAATGTGTAATGTGGTGTATGTGTAAATGTACTTTCAGTTGCTGCACAGGCGTCGGTGTAGCTCTTGCCCTTATAATGGGCATTTTGGTAACTCTTGATATTTTTTACTATTATAAATAGTGCTTTAATGAGCACTTAAGAAGCATTTCTCTGTACATGTGCAAGTATCTCTCTGGTATACATATACGTAGAAACACTCAATTTAAGAAACTTAAACAGTTTTACATTTAGCAGATGCTATCAAAATGCCCATTAGAAAGGCTATACAAAAGTAACTCCCAGTGACAGAGTATTTCCATTTCCTTGCATATTGGCTGACAATCAAATGTAAACATTCTGCCTATGTACTGAACAAAACAGCATGTTATTGCTATTTTAACTTGTATGGAATTTTTTCAGTAACATAATTGCTATGTTTCCATTATTTGGTGTTGTGTCTAGTACCTGTCTCTCATTTATTCTGTAGATTTTTCCTTCACATGGGAGCCCCTACATGACACAGAAAGGAAATGATTAATGGGCTAGCAGTGTCTGGATTTATATTCTAGCTGCTGTGCCTAGTGAGATCAACTTAAGCAAAACATGGCTCTTGAAAGGCTTTTGGTTTTATTTGGGGTAACCAGATTTTAACCACAATCTAGAGACTTTTAATTTCACAAAAGTGGCATTTTATTTTATGAAAGCTATCAGCAGTGACTTTTCAAAAGCATCTATTGTCAGCAGAGGGCTTTTATTAGGTAATGTAACCTTGCTGTAATCCATGTTCACAGAGAAAGAAAAGAAATGTGCTTGGGTACTGAACATGGGACGTTGTACAAAGACTGTCAAAGCGAAGGAATTTGTTCAGTTTTGGGGGGCTGCATTTGTCACTCTGTGTTGTATATTAACTGAAAAATAATATTTTCTAATGCTAATGTCCAGAAGGTAAAGGTTCACAATATTAAGCCTATGAATAATTTAAAATGGACAGTGTGTTGCTTTTAAAGAGACAGGATAAAAGTGACAGCATGTATAGACTCAGCTGTGACATTTCTCTGGCTGTTATCAAGCCACTGAAATGGGGGAGTGAGTCCAGGGACCTAGCAATGAAATTAACAGTCCTGACTGTGGATCTGGGTAGCTAGTTGCTAGGACTTAATGTAAGACATTACTGGTAATTAAGCAGTGCCAATAACTGGTAGGAAGATGGAGCAGGAGTACAGTGTGTGGGCTATGGGTGCCAGTCAGGTGAGTTGGCAGTATGGTGGTTCCAGTAATCAGTCCTTCAGTCGTTAAGATCTCAGCAGTAATGCAGGAGATTGGGAATAGGGGTTAGACAGAATGTCAGGGACCTGGGAAGGTGCATAGGGATTCAGGGACAAGTTCCATTGCTGTGTGAGTTCAGTCCAGTGACCAAGGCCAACATGGCAAGAATAGAGAAAGTTGCATCTCAAAGGGAGGCTGTACAAGGTTTTTTAATGTGGTGACTTAATTTCAAAATATATGTACAAGTAAAGAGGGGCCTCTAGTGTCTATAGTGTCCTGTTCTGTTAAGGACTGGCTCATGAACAGAGGAGGGCTCTTAATGGATACCTGAAGACTCAGTGCTTATAAAAAAGAGTTACCAGAGAAGGCAGGAATGACATTCTGTCAGCACTATGCCTTGAGATCCCAAATATCACTGCAGCTTTTCTCTCATCTTTGCTAGGAAGTGACAGATAGTTGTGTTTGATGTCTATTAGACTCCAGTTCAATTTTGAGGTCCATAATTCAGTGGGAACAGATATAAAAAGGCTTCCCTTTTCATTAAAAGGGTAATTACCTAGTTATCAGAGTGCTGGGAGGATGAGAGCTTATGGATTTTTCATACAATTAAAAGTTTGTAAGGGGCTGGGTGAAGTCATCTTGTTCTGTCTTCAACCAAGCCTGAATTTAATTCACCCTTGATGGATGGGACACTGTTTAACAAAGGTCTCTGAAGATTAAGAGTTACTGCAGTTACAGCCTTCCTTCTAGCATACTGAATATATGGGCATGAAACAGAAGCCTGTTATCTTCTGTGACCTCTTTGGGTAGAGAGAACAGTGCTATAAACGCCCTTCACTTTTCATTAATTTAGGGAACGCTTATTGTGCACCTATTATGTGCTAGGTGCTGCTGTTACAATGGTGGTGCATTTGAGAAGGCCAGATTTGATCTTGGCTGGCATTTAGCTGAGAAGCTCACCTGGATAGTATGTTATTGTTAGCTGCCGTCGAGTTGGTTCTGACTCATAGTGACCCTGTATATGACAGAACGAGACACTGCTGGTTCTTGTGCCATATCTACAATTGTTTTTATGCTTAAGCCCATTGTTGCGGCCACTGTGTCAATCTATATAGACTAATCCACATAGATAAGTAAATAATTAAGAATCGAAGTCAGTGGTATGAAGGAAACAAGTAGAAAGCTGCAGGAGAGTGTAGGAGAAAGCTAAGACCTCGTTTAGATGGGGAAGTTAAAGAAGGTCCCTTTTTTCTGGGTGACATTTAATATGATCCCTAAGCTATAAAAGGAATCAGTCCTTTAAAGAGTGGAGAGAAGAGCATTAATAACAGAAAGTGTAGCAAGTGCAAAGGCCCTGAAGTAGTTTCCCAAGATCATGGTATTTCTTTGTGTGAATATACCATAGTTTATCCATTCATCTGTTGATGGGTACCTAGGTTGATTCTGTCTTTTTGCTGTTGTGGACAGTGCTGCAGTAAACATTGGTTTGCATGTATCTACTCATGTGACAGCCCTTATTTCTCTAGGATTCCAAGAAGTGGGATTACTGGATCGTATCGTATTTCTATCTGCAGCTTTTAAAGAAAGTGCCAAATCAATTTTTAAAGTGGTTGTACTGTTTTACATTCTACCAGCAGTGTAGAGTGTTCCAGTCTTTCCACATGTCTCCAACATTTTTATTTTGTGTTTCTTGGGTTAGTACCAATCTTTTTGGGGTGAGATGGTTGTTGTTATTATAATTTTGTCCTTGTAATTTTAATTTGGATTTATCTAACAATCATAAGCATTTTCTTATGTATCTGTTAGTGTTCTTGGATGTCTTCCTTGGTAAAGTGCCTGTTCATATCCTTAGCCCATTTTTAAATTGGATTATTTGTCTTTTTCTTGTTTACATTTTGCAATACCTTGTAGTTATAGATATTAGACACTGATCAGATTTGTTGTAGTCAACTTTTTTCCCAGTCTGTAGATTGTCTTTTTACTCTTTTGGTGAAGTCTTTGGATGAGCATAAGTGTTTGATTTTTAGGAGGTCCTAGTTATCTGTTTTCTCTTCTGGTGTTTGTGCATTGTTAGTAATGTTTTGTGTAGTCTGTTTATGCTGTGTATTAGGGCTCCCAGCATTGTCCCTCTTTTTTCTTCCATAATCTTTCTTGTTATAGATTTTGTGTTTAGGTCTTTGATCCATTTTCAGTTAGTTTTGTGCATGGTGTAGGGTATGGATCTCGTTTCATTTTTTTTTGCAGATGGATATCAAATTATGCCAACACCGTTTGTGAAAAAGACTGTCTTTTCCCCAGTTTACAGACTTTGGGCCTTTATCAAGTGTCACCTGCTTGTGGTGAATGACATTATATCTGGATTCTCAGTTCTGTTCCATTGGTCCATATATGTGTTTTTGTACCAGTACCAGGTTCTTTTGAGTGTAATGTTAGTGTAATAACTTCTAAAGGCAGGTGGTGTGAGGCCTCCTACTTTATTCTTCTTCTTCAGTAATGCTTTACTTATCCAAGGCTTTTCATCCAGTTGGTGATTTGTTTCTCCATCTCATTATAAAATGCTTTTGTAATCTGTATTGGGATTACATTGTATCTATAGATTGCATTGGGAGGAATAGACATTTTCACAATGGTGAGTCTTCCTATCCATGGGCAAAGTAGGTTTCTCCACATATGGATATAGGTTTCTTTTTGGTTTCTTTGGTTAGATTTATTCCCAGGTATTTTATCTTCGGGGGGCGATTGTAAATGGTATTGATTTGGTGATTTCCTCTTTGATAGTCTCTTTGTGGGTGTAAAGGACTCCAACTGGTTTATATGTAGATAGACAGATAGATGCTTTGCTGAACTCTTCTGTTAGTTCCAGTAGTTTTTTTTTTTTTTTTTTTTTAACGGATTCTTTAGTGTTTTCTTTGTGTAAGATCATATGATCTGCAAGTAGAGGTACTTTGACTTCTTTCTTGCCGGTTTGGGTGCCCTTTCTCTCTTTCTTCTTCTTCTTCTTTTTTTTTTTATTGCCCAATGGCTCTGGCTAGAACCTCTAGCACAATGTCGAATACAAGTGATGACAGTGGACACCCTTGTGTGATTCCTGTTCTTAAGGGGAATTCTTTCAGTCTCTCTCCATTCAGGATGATGTTAGCTGTTAGTTTGCATAGATGTCCCTTATTATGTTGAGAAATTTCCCTTCTATTCCTGCTTTGCTGAGCTTTTAACACAAATAGGTGTTGGCCTTTGTGAAATGCTTTTCTGCATCAATTTATAAAATAAAATGGTTCTTATCTTTTGTTTTATTTAGGTATGAATCTCGCTTGGTTCTTGTGAGTTACTTCTTCGATATGTTGTTGAATTCTATTAGCTAGAATTTTGCTGAGGACTTTTGTATCTAAGTTTATGAGAGATATTCGTCTGTAACTCTTTCTTTTGTTATATCTCTACCTAGTTTTGGCTAGGGTTATGCTGCCTTCGTAGAATGAAGTTGAGAGTATTCCATTCATTTCTGTGTTCTGGAATACTTTCAGTAATAATGATCTTAACTGTTCTTTAAAAGTTTGGTAGAATTCTCCAGTGAAGCCATCATGGGTAGGGCTTTTTTTGGTTGGGAGTTTTACAAGTTACCTTTCCAATCTCTTCACTTATGGTGGATTATTCAGCTGTCATACCTCTGTTTTTATTAGTTTAGGTAGATAATGTGTTTCTAGGTGAGGTCTGGCCAGTTTCAAGTACTTCTGTATCTACTCTCCCTTCCCTGTTGCTCAGTCTGATTTCTCAACTTTCCCTTTGATGCTCAGGGTCCCTGGGGTGTCATATGTAATTGATCTATTTGTTCTTTAAAAAAATATATATATATTATGATTAAGTGAAACTGTACAATCCCAGTCAGTTTTGCATACCCACCTCTGTACAATTCTATCTGCTGTCCTCATTCTGTGACAGCACACTTTTCCTTTTCACTCTTTTAGTATCCTCCCAATAAGCACCTATCCCCTCCTTTCCACCCCCTCCTCTTCCCTGTAGAACGAAACCTGTAGGGCAGCCTTCTATAAATGTATAAAACCATAAAGCACACACACCACGTGCACCTTCTGTGTCCGTGGGACCAGTCTATTCTTTGTCTGAAGTGTTGACCCCAGTACTGGTTTCAGGTCTGGTGCAGCAGCAAGTCTAGGCATCATGTTGGACCCTCCAGGTTGCTGGACCATCATCTCATCATCTCTGGTCTTTTAGTAGAGTTATTGATCTGAACACCTCTTTTTCTCATGCTATGTTAGGGACTCTACATTGCATTGTCTATTAAGGCTGTCTGTGGTCGTGGCTGGGCACCATTTGATTCTTCTGGTCTCAGACTGATGTAGTCTCCCAGATTTGTTATTTTGAGTGTTTGTTGTTAAAGGGATCACAGAAAACATCTGACTACTTCACAGTCTTATCCTTGCCTCTAATAAGTAACACTTTTGATGTACGCTTAGGAGGTTTTACTGATGGGTTGGATGCAGAGCAAGGGTAGTAGAAAGATTGGATTCAAGGCTGACCCCTTGGTTTCTGGCTGGAGGAACTAGTAAGAATAGTATACACTAGGTGGAGGGTAATTGGGAAGAACAGATTTGGTAAGTGAACAGTGGGAATCGTAAGTTTGCATTTGGATGTGTCAAGTCTGAGTTGCCGGTGAAACTCACAATTACAACTGTTGGCTATGAGTGGAGTGCTAAGTGGTCTGTACTGGGAAAATGCATTTGGGCAACATTAGTCTGTCAGTGATAATAAAAACTATGGGACAACAATGAGATCATGGAAGGGAAGAGGAAAAGAAGGAAAGGGGATCCAGGTATGAATTGTGAGGTACCCTAACATTCTCACACAGCCTTGAGAGGTAAATGATTTGATGGAGAGAGCATTAGATAGAAAAAGGTCTGATCCTGTTTTTGTTCTAAGTTCTGTGTACTTGGAAGTTCCTGAATGGTGCAAAATGATTAACATACTCAGCTCCTAAATGAAAGTTGGAGTCTACCCACAAAAATATTACTGTACTAGTGACCTACTTTAAAAAAAAAAATCAGCCACTGAAGACCGTAAGGAGCACCATTCTGCACCACTACTCTGATACCATGGGTCAGAATTGACTCAGCAGTGATGCTATGACCTTGGACAAGTCACTGCCTTTCTCTGACTCTCAGTATCTTCTGCTGTTAAGTTGAGAACCCTGACCTCACTGATCACTAAATTCCTTCCATGTTGAACATTCTGTGATTCTTCTCTCACTTAGTATAAGGCTTATTTTTTAGTATTTTGTAACTTCCTTTACATGTGTGTAGTGTTTTAAGTACTATGCTGCTAACCAGAAGGTGAGCAGCTCAAATCTGCCAGGTGCTCCTCAGAAACTCTATGAGGCAGTTCTACTCTGTTGATAGGGTTGTTCTGAGTTGGAATCAACTGACAGCAGTGGGTTTGGTTTTTGGTTGTACCTATCTTAAAGTAGCATACTCAGAATTTTTCTAATTTATGATTCTGATTTTGTGTGCACAAGTTAACATACTTTTAAAAACTTTTCATTTTTCCACGAAGCTTGATTTTTGTGGGTATTTGAAGCTTTGTGGCTAGTGGTTAAGAATTTAGTTGCTAACCAAAAAATCAGCAGCAGGCTACTCCTTGGAAATCCTGTGGGATAGTTCCATTCTGCCCCTCTAGGGTCACTGTAAGTCCAAATTGACAGGGCAGCAACAGGTTTGGTTTTGTGTTTGTCGGCTATTCCATTTCAATCTAATTTGGGTGGTCTTGATCCAATGGGGATGATAATTGGTAGGTTTCCTTTAGAACCTCTTTGTTTTTGCCATCCCTACTTAGTCCTGGTGGTGTGGTTAAAAGCTACAGCTGCTAATCAAAATGCCAGCTGTTCAAATCTACCAGGCTCTTCTTGGAAACCCTCCTTTGTCCTATAGGGTTGCTATGAGTCTGAATCAACTCTATGGCAATAGTTTTTTAAAATCCAACTCAATTTTCTAGTTTCTGGTAAATCAGCTTAAGAGGTTTTAGGAGTACAGTGATTCTTCTGTCTGCCCTCACTTAATGTTGGTGTTTGGTCCAGATCAAAAAGTAAACCAAACTGACTACCACTTCTCAGGACCCAATAGGACTTACAACCCAGATGTAATTTGGGTTGAAGGATGTATTTCTAATTGCACAGTAGTGGATATGTGTATTAGTCAGCTGGCACTGTTCTAACAGAAATACCACAAAATAGATGGCTTTAGCAAAGAAAAGTTTATTTTTATACAGTCTAGTAGGCAGGAAGTCTGAACTCAGGGTGCCTGCTCCACAAGAAGGCTTGTCCTCTCTTTGTTGGCTCTGGAGGAAAGTCCTTGTGTTGTATCAGTCTTTGTCTGGGGAGCACCTTGGTGCTGGAACCTCAGGTCTGAATTACACGCTGTATTCCTGGTGCTGTTTTCTTGATGGTGTGAGGTTCCCAACTCTCTGCTTGCCTTCCTTTTGTGTCTTCAAAGATAAAAGGTGGTATAAGCAACACTCCAGGGAAATTCCCTTTACAGTGGAGCAGGGCGATGACTTTAGGAAGGGATTTATGGTTCGACCCTAATCCTCTTTAACATACAGCATAGAAACATCGCAAAATGGAGGACAATCATAAAATATTGGGAATTATGACGTGGCCAAATGGCTACACACATTTATGTGGGGACACAGTTCAATCCATGACAATGTGTTTGTAGAAAATGATGTTTCATAGCATTGCTTAAGGCTGAATGCATTTTAGATTTTTTTCCTTAACAAATAGTGCCAAATTATGTATGTTGGAACAATTTTTTAACAAAATGCCTTTGCTCTGTCACAGTGTTTTATTGCTAATTTTTCGTGTGAGATAGTTTTTCCTGTTGCTTTTGCCTTTGTCTCACCGTCTACCACTTGAACCTACTGAGAAAGTTGGAAAAAAGAAAGAAAACAAGAGTTCGTGCTGGAAAACAAGTTCATTGGTTAGTGAAAATGATAGATAAAATAGCATTACATGTCACATAATAGACTTTCCTTCTCACCCAATAAATACTCCAAAGTTAGCACTGGGTCGTCTCAGCGGGAAAGAACACAATTATGGTAGTGATGATGTGCTTCCTGTCATAGATTCGGGCTTGTCAGTATCTTATTTCTACAACATGCCTTTGTTTTCAGGTTTCAAGCCAGTAGTCATGACTTCTTTATTAGAGAAAGAAGAGGTTACTTTAAATGAAAGCAATCATTCTTTGTTATGTCCTGGGTGATTCAGGGAAATTACCAGTGGTGTTAAATGCATAATATAGAAAGCAGTGAGAAGGTGTGAGCTGGGAATCTGATTGTACGCTGACAAAATGGAACATTATCAGTCTAATTTTGCCTTCTCCCTCGTGGTACTAGAAACCTAGAAACCCTGACAGATTCTCTGAGATAGACTCAGCTTAGGTCAGCCTCAATGTCTGTGTTTATATGAGTCAAACATTTTCAAACTCTATTATGTGTCTTTGTGGATGTCTTTTGCCCTTCCTATCTCTAGTGAGTTGAATTCTGGGTCTCAAGAAAGATATGTCTGAATTCTAACTCCTAGAACCTTGAATGTCACCCTGTTTTGAAGAAAAGGTCTTTAGAGATGTAACTAAGTGAAGGACCCGTAATGAAATGATCTTGGATAAATTGGGTGGGCCCTAAATCCAAAGACAAGCATACTTCCAAGAAGAGGACAAGAGGCAAAGAGAAGACCATGTGAATATGAAGGTAGAAAATAGAGTGGTGTGTCTACAAGCCAAGGAATCCTAAGGATTGCCAGGAACCACCAAAAGCTAGACAGTAGCATAAAACATATTGTTCTTCAAGCCTTCACAAGCTGATACCTTGATTTCAGACTTCCAGTCTCCCATACAGTGAGAGAATCAATTTCTGATTTTTAAGCCATGATGTTTGTAATACTTTGTTAGGGCAGTCCTTGGAGACCAATACACCCTCTTCTATTAATCATTATGTAAGAGGCAACATACTGGGGTAGGAAAGACATTAGACTTAGAGCTGTGAAACATGGATTATGTGTGTGATGCTGCTATCAGTGACCTTGGGTGCATCCAATCCCTTTTGAGCCTCTGTTGCTTTGTCTATAAAATAAAGATTTCGACTCTCAAGTCCTTCTGGAAACTCTGGTGGTATAGCGGTCAAGTGCTCTGGCTGCTATCAAAGGCTTGGCAATTCAAATCCATAAGGCACTCTTTGGAAACTCTATGGGACAGTTCTACTCTATCCTGTAGGGTTTCTGTGAGTTGAAATTGACTCAATGGTAATTGACTGTTTTTCAAGTCTTTCTAGTTTTGTGCATGCAATCCCACCATAAGCAACTAAAACATTGGATAAAATATAAACGTTTTGAGGATTGGGCAACAGGCATTGTAGGGCTGTGTTCACTGGAAAACAAACAAGATGAGCTCTTCAGCTTTTGGTGGGCAGCCACTTTTTCACACATGGAGAGAAGGCACTCCACCAAAGTCCACTGGCATTGCTGAGTCAAGAAGATGTACACCGGAATTTGTAAAGGATGAGGGGGCTGAAATTTGTGGTACAGAGCACCATAGGGAAGAAAACTATGTAGAAAATGACCTTCAGAAATTTGCATAGAATTTTTCTTATATCCTTTCTGAATATTGAGATATAAATGCCTAGAGTAGAACTTCACAAAGCTAAGCAATACAGTGACTGGGTAGTTGTGATCTAAAGATTCCCAGCGGTCACATATGACTGGGACATACTGGGTTCCAGCAAGTCATATTGGAAATCCCTCACTGAACACATGGTGTATGGTATATTCACTAATGATCCTAAAAAGTTTTTCTCTTAGTAGTAGGATAGGAAGGAGGCATGGAAGTACAGTCCAGACAGTCCCCAGGTTATAAAAATCTGATTTAAGTAGAACTCATAGTTACAAGTAAATCCCCTAAGCCTATGGTAGTAAAGATTCAAGATACATGCAATGGTTTATAATAAACAGATGCTAACTTTACAGGTGCATCAAAACATTATTATTCCTGTATGATCACGTTAAAGATGTTTTAGTGTATCTGGAAATTTTTCTTTCATGTTTTCTCTGCATACAAAGATATGCTACATGCTAACACAAACATTTCACTGACATTGGATATGAACCATACCTAGGACTGTTCTAATTTACATACAAACATGACTTAAAGACAGGAACAAAATTTATTTGTAATTTGGAGACTGCCCATAGTCTGTTGTAAAGCTGTTATATTATATGTGAAGTGGTTTAGTATTCTTTGAAAGGAGACTGTGATAAATTTAAGATACATATTGTAATCTCAGAGAAACTGAAATGGTATGATTGAACTAGCCTCCTGACTAGTCTTTTTACTTCCAATATTTCTTAATTCAGCAGCTAAGTTAAATCATGTCACACTTCAGCTCAAAATTCTCCAAAGACTTCCCGTATCTAAATGGAGGCTGAAATTTCATGAAGTCCCTACACAGTCTGGCCTCACACTACTTCTCTAACCTCATCCCTCACCCCTGCCCTTCTCACTTCATTTGCTCCAGCCACACTGGCTTCCTTGGCACTCTTTGAACCCAACTGGCAAGATGCTCCTCCAGGTGTTTGCAGTTCTTCTTGACTTTGCTTGTAAAACTCTTGTTCCCTCCTCAAATCTGTCTTCCTTCCTTAGCTCAATTTTTGTTTCTTCAAATTTCATTTTGTCCCTGATAACTTTGCTGAATATTAACATAAAATCGAAGACTTACCACATGCACTCCCAGCATTCTCTATACCTGCTCCTAGCTTTACTTTTCTTTGTTGTAATTTTATTTTATAATTACAAAGTTTCTTTTGTAATTTTCTGAAGTGTTATACACTTTAATCACGTTTTCTGTTTATTGTCTCTGTCTTTCCCCAAAGTCCATTACAATATCCTTTCATATGAGCATGAATTTTACCCCTGTTTTACTGATACATCTGAAGGGTCAAGAATAATGCTTAACAGTTAGTGTTAAGTGCTATTGAGTCAGTTCCAACTCCTAGCAACCCCATGTATGGCAGAACGAAACTTTGCTCAGACTGTGCCATCCTCATGGCTGCTATGTTTGAGCTCATTGTTGCATCTATTGTGTCAACCTATCTCATCAGGAGTCCTCCTGTTTCCACCTGATCCTCTACTTTATCAAGCATGATGTCCTCTTCCAGGGTCTGGTCCCTCCTGCTAACATCTCTAAAGCATGTTACAGCAAAGTTTCTTCATCCTTGCTTCTTTTCTTTTTTTTCTTTTTACTGTGACAGAGTGAAAATGTATAATCCAGTGTAAATTTGCGTGCCTGCTCATGTGCAACTCCTGTTGCTCTCCTTGCCTGGTGACAGCACACTCCTCCTTTCTGTTCTATACATGTCATATCCTCTTAACAATCTCCTGTCTGCTCTTCTCCACCCTCTCCACTCTCCTCTAATAAGAGTCCAGTAGGACGACATCCTATAGATGCGTAGAAGCATAAAGTGCACACAAGACATGGTCATTCTTTGTCAATGAGTCCAATCTATTCCTGTCTGAGGCATTGACCTCAGTAATGACTTATGGACAGGGGAAGCCTCAGGTCTAGGGGCCATGCCCCCAGGGGAACCCCAAGACCTTTGGACTATCAATTGTGGTCTTCTAGTGGAGATCTCAGAGTGCACCCCTTTTTGTTCTTGTGTTGCCGGTGAGACTCAACTTTGTGAGCCCCATCACGGCAGTCATTGGTGGTGGCCAGGCCCCATCTGGTTCTCCTGGTTGCATGTTGATGTGGTTACATTTGGTGTACCTCAGATGGCAGGCAGCTTGCTACCTTTTAAGACCCCAGATGCCATTCACCAATCTAGGGTGGATAAGACTCTCTTAGCAATATGCCAGTTATGACAGTTGGCCTCTATGTCCCCTGAGAGCATCGTCCCTGGACCCCCGCCCCTGCTATTCTGTCCTTATCTATTGGGTTAAGATTGGAAGAGTTTTCAGGTTATGTTGAAGTCCAGTTAAATTCATCTTCTTTCTAACGTGTGCTGTCACTGATTTTACACAACCAAATTTCCATCAACTGTCTAATCTATGACCAGCCCTCTCCCTCCCTCTGTCCCCTCTCCTGCAGCCATAAAAGAGTCTTTTCTTCTATAAATGAATCTGTTTTTAAGATCTTATTGTAGGGGTCTCATATAATATTTGTCCTTGTGCTGCTGACTAATTTGACTCAACGTAATGTCTTCCAGTTGTAACCAAGTTGTGAGATGCTTCCTAGAATTATCATTGTTCTTTATCATTGCATAGTGTTCCATTGAGTGTATATATCATAGTTTATTTATCCATTCATCTGTTGTTGGGCATCTGGGTTGATTCCTTCTTTTAGCTATTGTGGACTGTGCTGCAGTAAACATTCATGTACTTGCATCTGTTCATGTGAATGCCCTTGCTTCTGTAGGATATATTCTAAGCAGTGGGATTACTGGGTCAAATGGTGTATTTATTTCCAGCTTTTTAAGGAGGTGACAGATTGCTTTCCAAAGAGGTCGTACCATTTTGTAATCCCACCAAAGAGTTCTAATTTCTCCACAGCCTCTCCAGCACTTGTTGTTTTGTATTTTTTGGATCATGGCCAACCTTTCTGGGGTGAGATGATATCTCATCGTTGTTTTGATTTGGATTTCATTAATGGTTAGTGATCGTGAACAATTCTGCATGTGTCTTTTGGCTGTCTGGATATCCTCTGTAGAGAAGTGTCTGTCCATCTCCTTCGCCCATTGCTTAATTGGATTATTCATCCTTTTCTTGTTGAAATTTTGTAGTACCTTGTTGATTGTGGAGATCAGACGTTGGTCTGACATACAGTTGCCAGATATTTTTTCCCCATTCTGTAGGTGGTCTTTTCTCCATTCTCACTGCTAAAGAGAATTCTGGCTAGACTTCATCTGTTCTTCTGGCAGTTCATGGCATATTTAGTAATTCTTCACCAACACCATAATTCAGATGCATCAGTTCTTCAGTATTCCTTATTCGTTATCCAGCTTTCATATGCATATGAGATGATTGAAAATGCTGTGGCTTGGGTCCTCAGAGTAACTTGTTTTCTTTTTGATACGTTGGATAGGCCTTTTGTAGCTGATTTGCCTTATGCAATGTGTCTTTTGATTTCTTGATTGCTTCTTCCATAGAGGCTGATTACTGATAAATAAATTGAAATCCCTAACAACTTCAGTATATGGTAGGTGCTTGATGATATTTAATTTAATGACAGAACCCACCCTGAAAGTCTGGGGACTTCAGGAAGAGCTCTGAGACTTCTCTGGTTATTGCTGCCCCTCTGTATTTGGTCCTGAACGCTGGCATAGGGGGAATGACCCTTGCCTAGCACAGCTCTCCCTTTCCTTGCTCTTGCACCAATTTTTCATCATCCTCCTGTCCTTACTTGCCTCAAGGCTGCAAGGATTTGGGAAGATGTTCATCATCACAAAAGACAGACTTGAGAGCCTTCGTCTAGGCTTTTTATTCACTGTGACAAATGTGGCAACCTGTTTTGTTCTTTAAAGCATTTGTACATCTGGAAAGTAGCTATTCTGAGAAGGCCAGATTTCCTGTATTTCAAAGAATACCTGCAGTCTTTCAGGGGGGTTGATTTCTATCTTTTGGAAAAATCAGTACCTGCAGCTCTTTTGCACTTGAGGGTTGGACTTTTTCATCTCTGACCATTGGAGGATAAAAAGGCTCTTGCCACAGTCTTCTAAGTAGCCTTTTTTCAGCTTCAGATAACTTTGGACATAAACTGGAGAAAAATGACCACAAAGCCCTTTTTCTCTTCTAAAGGAAAAAAAAAAAAAAGACCAAACCCATTGCCATGGAGTTGGTTCTGACTGATAACAACCCTGTAGGACAGAGTAGAACTGCCTCACACTGCCAGCCTTTTGGTTAGCAGCCAAGCTTGTAAGCACTTCACCCTCAGAGCTCCTTTCTTAGGAAGGAGGTGAGAAAAAGGTAGAACACAGTTTGACCTGAACTACTGGGTTTACTTTGCAGGTACGGCATTTGGAGTGACAAGCTAGTCTTCAGCGAGGTTCTGTTTTTTTGTCTTCCTCCCTACCCCATGTGTGGAGTAGTGGTGGAATTTCCCAGAGCTGCTTTGATCAAATTTCAGTCTTCAACAGCCATGTCCCTTGACATCGGGGGCACTGAAAGGAAAGGTCAACACAAGACAAATAGGCAGACTTTGAATGGTCTAAGGTAAAATGGAGACTAAAGCCTACTTCAATAGTAAGGATTAAGTACCTTTTGGGTAATGCTTTTACACCACCTCTGAAGGTTAGATGGCTGTTTGTTGTTTTAAACTGGCTTTGTCTGCATTTGTCCAGAAAACAAATGATGGTGATTTCCATTAGTAAATTTAATTTTCTTTCGAATTGATTATCAAAATTGCATTGCTTCTCTATTTCCCTAATATATTCAGCACAGCTAACCCATGAGATTTATTTCTTCAGTGGTAATGAGTAAGGCTTTCTGCTCTTAGGACTTTCAAGCATTAACTGAGGGTTAGAGGTGTTAGCTAGCGTGCCAACAGGCTGCAAACTAAAATTTATCATCCTTTTTTGACTCTTTCTTCCACACTCCAGCTTATTTTCTGGTATCCTGAAGGGATAACACTTTGTGAATTCAAAATTTAAAAGACAGAACCTGTGCCCAATATGTGATTAGAAAAGGGAGGGAGTTCAAACAGAAGGTAAGAGGTACAATCTCGGTGGCAGCTTGCATGACAGTATCCCGTGTCTCCCTTGTGTTCACTAGCGTGTTTTTTTTTAAACTTTTATTATGATAAAATACATGCAAAACGTAAAGTATAACACTTTCCATTTTAACGTTTTGAAGTGTACACTTCAGTCGCATCAATAGTATTCACAGTGTTGTGCAACCATCATCACTGTCTATTTCTAACAACTTTGTCACATCAAACAAAACTCAGTACCCACTGAGTGGTGATTCCCCTTTCTTCTCGCTTCCCAGACCCTTAGCTGCAGTGTTATTTTATGCTAGAGATGGTTTTATCCTTATAGGATGGTAACTATTTAAACACTTTCTATAAAGATCTTATGTTAACTTGAACAATAAAAGGGAATTTGTTGGCTCATGTAACTTGGAAGCTTAGGATTATAATGCTTTCAGGCGTAGCTGGATCCAAGGTGGCAGTGATATTGTCAGGGCTTGATTTCTCCCCACTGTTCGCCGTCTTTTTCTCAGCTCTGTTTCTCTCCATGAGCCTCATATTTCCCTATAGAAAATAGGGCTTCTCGTGGAGCAAGGAAGATGGGGCTAGCAGTGTTTGATTCACATCCTTCTGGCTCAGTGACTCAAAATCCAAGCCCTTCCTCCTTCAGTTCCAAATCCAGATATCCTGAGGAAAGACTGGTACCACTGGCTTCACATGGCTAGCTCTGAGGTCAGGGAGTTAGAGCTGTGATCGCTAGCCCTACCACCATCATGAATTTGAAATTAAAGAAGTGTTGTTTAAGACTGGGTAGTGATCTTATAGTTAATTTATATTTTCTCCCTTTGGTTATCTTTCTTTTACTTGTGCATAAAATATCACTTAAAAGCAAAATAACATTGTTATTGTCTGAATAAGATGGTCATGTAAATAAGTGTTGACCCGATATCCAGGTTTAATAATTTGATCTTCTCAGTATCATTTCCAGGTCACAATATCTGTTGAGGAGAGTAGGGCTAGCCAAGCCAAGTGCTGGTGAGTCGGCTCCAACTCATGGCTAGAGGCATCTCAATTTTGCATTTAAGGGAACTGAATGAAGCTCAAAGAGGTTAGGAATTTAGTCAATCATGTTGAGAATCCAGCAGAGGAACAAAAGCAATTAGATTTACGTTCTCTTTCACATTCATTTTTGGGGTTTAACATTTTACTGGTAGGAGTAAAGTATTAAAATGTAAGGGCACTGTACATTTCATAAATTACTTTATGTATTATTAGCAAAGGAATTTTAAAATATGGGCTAGGGTTCTCCTACGTTCTTTCCCATGTTTTCCCATTTTTCTAATTTCTGTTTTACTGTCTATGGGATAATTAAGAATCAATCAACCAAAAAGTATTTGAGCTTTTCTTTACAGCTGAAAGGTCTTGACAATAGAAGTATTATCTTAATGTTTTGAATAACTCGCAGTCTACATCAGGAAATACTATATAAATATACAAGTAAATGAATAAAAAAGTAACTGAATAATATGGGCCATGGTCTGTCCTGATTGTCCTACCTTATCAGGCTATGAGTATAATAAAAACATGCCCAGCCATAAAAGAAAAGCAAACTCTATCTCACTTTTGTAGAGTTGCATTTTGTTATTTTATCCTGGTAAACTCCTTTCAAAAGGAATGTGGTGACTCTTTAGATTATCTTTTGCTACAAACCATCTAGATCTTAGTGATCTAAAACAACAAACATTTATTAACTGTTCTTTGGGTTGAGTGTACTCTGCTGCGTGGTTCGTCTGCTGTGTGTGGTGCTGGTTGGGGGTACCAGTCTGTCTGTTTAACTGTGCTAAAATTGTCAAGATAACACACACATGGCTAATGTTTTATGCTAGCTATTAGGGCTGTTGCCTGGAACACATTGGTTCCTCTCTGTGTGACTTCTAAAGTATTTTGGGATTCTTATTGCATGACAGAACGGTAGAATAAACTGCTCACCTATTATGGGTTCAAAATGCTCGCTTCCAGCTTAGTATCAGTTTACAGCTTTACATGGCTGGGCATGTTTATATTATACTCATAGCCTGATAAGGTAGGATAATCAGGACAGACCATGGCCCATATTATTCAGCTACTTATTTATTCATTTACATGTTCTAAACACATGCTAGCAGAGGCTGGAGGTTCCTTTAGGCCCAGCCTTGAAAGTTACTCGTTTAGTTTCATCACGGCAGCCTAGACTTAAAAAACTAATTGTCATTGAGTCACTTCTGACTCATGTGTGTGTTAGAGTAGAACTGTTCTTCATAGAGTTTTTGACAGGTGATATTTCAGAAACAGATCATCAAAGCTTTTTTCTGAGGTGCCTCTGGGTAGACTCAAACGTTTAACTGTTCAGTTACCAGCTCAGTGCATGGTAACAGTTTGTACTACTCAGGGATTCCAGCCCAGACTCAAGGGGAGGGGAGTAGACTGCCCATGTCAATGGCTGAAGTGGTGTAGCATTCGTGATTATCTTTAATCTACTATAGTGGCATATCATTAGCTAGCAAATATTTGTTGATTGAAAACATATGTGAATATATTAATGATAGATGTAGGACATGTTTAGATTTCAGTTTAGATTTCAAGTGATGTCACCATGTTCAGTCTTGGTTTCCTCAACTATAAAGTAGGATTGTTTTGAGGTAATGTATATGAAGCGCTTGACTTAGTAATTCGGGGCCACAGTATACATTCAAAAAGTTGTTAAGCATTATTGTTGTTAAAAAAATGAAAGTCAACTAAATTGAGTTTTGATTAGGGATGAGCATATCATACTTTCCTGGAAAACCTTGGTGTAGTAGGATTTTGCCTAGCAATTTTTAATATTAAGGGATGTGAGCATTCGTTTTCAATTTACATTATTAAATTATAGGTCACCTACAGTGCAGCAGGCTTTGCACAAACAAAAAGAAAACACTAGAACTATTAGTAGATTGTTGTGATCTTTCAGATCTTCCAAAATAGGTAAGATGCACTTACGGCTTTGATGTCTGTCACTGATTTGGGTTGCTTCGGTATAGCAGCTAGTAAGTAGCATTTATATTTGGAGGGTAAATGGTGTGAAAGGTAAAACGTATCTGTGTACCTTTTAGTAAATGAATGTGTACATACAATTTTATATAATCACTTCATGAATAAAGCTGTAAACTGATACTAGGCTGGAAGTGAGCATTTTGAACCTATAATAGATGAGCAGTTTATTCTGCCAGTATCTTCATCTTGCTGTGGATAGTCTGAGTGCTAGCTGGTATCCATACCGAAAAAGAAGCAACAGCCAAAACAAAACTCTTGATTCTTCCTTCTTACCTCAAGCTAAAAAGCCAGTCCCTGTCCTTCCTTCCTTAATCTTACCCAATCCAAATGCTAGTCATCTAAGATTTATGTTCAAGTATATATCCTGGCTTTGATCACTTCTCTCCATTCTTTTCTCTTATCATCCTGGTTTAAACTGTACCGTCTCCAACCTAGATCATTGTGGTACCTCTGGACTTATGGCTTCTGCTGCTTCTTTTGCCTCCCTGTCATTCTTTCTCTGTACAGGCACCTGAAAAATCTTTAAACATCCTCCAGTATCTGCTTGCCAGTCTAGAATCTAAATACCATTTTATAGCCAGCCTGCCTGTTCTCTGACCTCCTATCCTGTTTTTCTCATCCCTGCTGAGTGAGCTCTGGGCGCACTAGCCTTGTCTCTGTGCTTCTGAGACGCCAAACTTAAGCTTTGCTTGCTGAAATGTTTTGATACTTGGTATTATCTTCTGAAATTCTCAGTGTCCAGGTTATCCACCTAGCGGTCTTCTTGTCATTGAGGTCTCAGCTTGGAGAAGCTTTTCTTAGCTTTCCTTGACTAAAGAAGCTGAATCGGCATCTCCATCTTCCTTTCCATGCATAATCATTTTCCACAATATTCCCCCTAGCTTGGTAGCACTTACAGTGCTGTGCAGTTATCTTGGTTGTTATTTACTTGTTTATCATTTGTTTTCTTTTTCAAAAAGTCTGTGACTTTGTTGTTCTGTGATAGCTCATGTGTTGCTGTGATGCTGGAAACTTTGCCAGCAGCGTCATCTGTGCTGCACAGGTTTTAGCAGAGCTTCCTGACTAAGACAGACTAGAAAGAAGCACCTGGTAATCTATTTCTAAAAATTGCCAGTGAAAACCGTATGGATAGCAGTGGAACATTGTCTGATGCAGAGCTGGAAGACAAGTCTCTCGGGTCGGAAGACACTCAAGAGATCACTGGATAATATAGCTAGCTGCCTCTTCAAAGAGGAGAGGACTGTGGTGACATATGCAGAGTAAAGCTTTCAGGGCCTTCACTGGCTGATACGACAGGGCTCCAAATGAGAAAAAACACGTACAAACATCCATTAGTAATCAGAACATGGAATGTATAAAGTGTGAATCTAAGAAAATTGAAATTCATTAAAAGTTAAATGAAACAGATAAAGATTGATATCCTAGTGGGCTGAAATGGACTAGTATTGGCCATTTTGAATTAAAAAACAAAAATCATACAGTCTGTTATGCTGGGGATAGTAAATTAAAGATGAATTTTATTGTATTCATCACCAAAGTAACATTTGAAGATCTATGCTGAAGTACAGTGCTGTCAGTGATAGGATAATATACACATACCTACAAAGAAGACCACTTTATACAACTACTGCTCACATTTATATACCAACCACTCTTCCCAGTGATGGAGAAATCTTTTTTACCAACTTCAGCAGTCTGAAATTGACCAAACATGCAATTAAGATGCATTGATAACTACTGGTGATTGGAATGCACAAGTTGGAAAAAACTAAATAAATAAAGATCAGTCGTTGGAAACTGTAGTCTCTGTGATAGAAATGATGCATGATTGAAATTTACAAGACCAGTGACTTATTCATTGCAAATCCCTTTGTTCAACAACATAAACAGTGACTATATACATGGACCTTGCCAGATGGTCTACACAGGAAACAAACTGACCGCATCTTGTGGGAAGGGACAATGGAGACAGCCAGTATCAATCAGAATAAGGCCAAAGGCTATCTGTGGAACAGACTGTTAGTTGCTCACATGAAAGTTCAAGTTGAAGCTGAAGAAAGTTAAAACAAGTCCACAGCATCTAAAGTACAACCTTCAATATATATCCTACCTGAATTTAGAGGACGTTTCAAAGATGGATTTGTTGTATTGAATACTAATGACCTAGACCAGGTGAATTGTGGGATGCCATCAAGGACATCAAATGTGAAGAAAGAAAAAGACTACTAAAAAGACAGGAAATAAAAGGCCCAAACAGATGTCAGGTGACATATGACATTATGAAAATTGCTCTTGTACATAAAGTAGCTAAAGAAGATGGAAGAAATAGTGAAGTAAAATAACTGAATGAAAAAGATTTGAAAGGGCAGCTCAGAGAAGACAAAATATTACAATGAAATGTGCAAGCACTTAGACGTAGAAAACCCAAGGGAAGAACATGCGTAACAGCCCTCAAGCTGAAAAAACTGAAGAAAAATTCAAGCCGCAAGTTGAAATATTGAAGGATTCTATGAGCAAAATATTAAATGTCACAGGAAGCATCAAAAGGTGACATATAGATACATTGATTCATATAGATACATAGATTCATTGTACCCGAAAGAATTGTTGATATTCAACTGTTTCAGGAGGTAGCATATGGTCAAGAGCCAGCAGAACTATAGGAACAAGTCCAGACTGCTCTAAAGGTGTCGTCAGAAAACAAAGCACTAGAAACTGATGGAATACCAATGGAGATGTTCCAGAAAATGACTGTATCACTGCAGGTGTCCAGTTGTCTGTGCCAAGAAATTTGGAAGGCAGTCACCTGGCTAGTTTACTGGAAGAGATCCATAATTGTGCCAATTCCAAAGAATGCTGAAGTTATTAAACAATATCTTTCATGTCACAGCCAAGTAAGATTATGGTGAAGATAATTTAAAAAGGGATGAAGCAATACATTGACAGGGAACTGTCAGAAATTCAAGCTAGATTTAGAACAGGATGTGAATGGGGGATATCATTGATCTTGATTGGAAACAGAGTATCAGGAAGATGTTCACTTGTGTTTTATTGACCATGCAAAAGCTCAATCATGAGGATCATAACAAATTATAGATAACATTGTGAATTGCAGAACACTTAGTTGTGCTCATGTGAAACCTGTACATAGACCAACAGGCAGTCATCCAAACAGAACAAAGGGATGCTGCATGATTTAAAATCAGAAAAAAGTGTGCATCAGCCTTGTGTCCTTTCACCATACTTGTTCCGTCTGTGTGCTAAATAAGTAATCTGAGGATTCAGGCTCCGTGAAGAAGAATTCAGCATTAGAGTGGAAGAAAGTCTCATTAGCAGCCTATGATAGGCAGATGACACAACCTTGCTTGTTGAAAACAAGGAAGACTTGAACTACTGATGAAGATCAAAGAATACAGCCTTCAATGTGGATTACACCACAACATACAAGAATTTTCACAAGACCAATGAGCAGCTTCGTGATAAACAGAGAAAATATTGAAGTTGTGAAGAATTTCAATCAATGCCCATGGAAGCAGCAGTCAGGAACTCAAATGATGTATTGCATTGGGCACATCTGCTGCAAAAGACCCCTGTTGTGTGTTAAATAAAAGCAAAGGTGTTACTTTCAGGATTACGGTGAGCCTGACCAGCTCGATGGTATTTTTGATTGCCTCACGTGCATGCAAAAACTGGTCAGTGAATAAGGAAGACTGGAGAAGAATTGATACCTTTGAGTTATGGTGTTGATGAAGAAAATTGAATATATCATGGAAGTTCAGAAGAATGAACAGATCTGTTTTGGAAGAAGTATAACCAGAATACTCCCTAGAGGTGAAGAGGATGAGACTTCATCTAGTATTTAGATATATTATCAGGAGAGATGAGTCCTTGGAGAAGGACATCATACTTGGTAAAGAAGAAGATCGGTGAAAAAAGAGGAAGACTTTCAATGAGATAGATTGACACAGTAGCTGCAATGATGGGCTCAGACTTAACGGCGATTCTGTAGATGGTGTAGGACCAGGCAGCATTCTGTTCTGTTGTGCTTGGGCTGTTAAGACTCAGAATTGACTTGATGGTACCTAACACTAACAGCAACAACAAAAAGGTAAGATTCTCCAGAGCACTGATCTTACGTTTCTATACTAATTCATGCTATAACCCCAGTACCTAGACTGTTCCTTGGTATAATAGGTGCTCAAAAAAAAAATTAATTGAATAGTTCCAGACAGTTAACAGAGCAAAGATGATTGCTGGTTTGATGACACTTGGGGCTTCTTTACTCAAGTACACTCGCATAGTTACTTTAGTAAAGTGTTGTAACTTTTAAAAAGCTGTTAGTACTGAATTTGCCAGAAAGTAATTTGGTATTCCTAGGTACTTGAATTAAACTCACAGTCCTGTTTTCACTGACTGATCTTCCTGTCCATTTTAGTATTGTTCTGCTGTTAGTCTTGGTAACTCATTAGAACAGCAGAAACATTGTCATATTCAAGTCCAGGGCTATCATACTTTATTGATGTTAGCTATGTGGACGATACTTAATAGAAACCCAAAAGCCCTATAGGTTTTTTGCTTTTCAAACTCTGCTTTCAGTGAGTTGGAGTAAGAGATCAGAAAGATTTTTAAATAAACCTATTGAACAAATAATGTGAAAGCTGAACAGTGAGCAAATTTGTAGTTTTCTTTCTGCCTTTGAAATGATGTTTTATTATTCACACATCATCTTTCTGAACATTTTGATGTACTTTATGAGATTAAGCTTTGAAATAGTACTTAAATATTCAGTTTGGGGGTCCTTCAGAAGTGAACAACAATTTTTGTCTTATTATTAATGTGTGCTCATTACAACAATTTAAAATGCATTTCTTGACATGGCTTTAAGTCATGATAGTGCAACTTGAGGTACTTTTCATGTGTTCTATAATCATATCCTGCCACAATTTGGAATCAGTATTAGAGTTACCATTTTTATAATTCATGATTGCTTTAATTTTTTATTTTAAATTATACAGATTTCTTTTTGTTTAATATGTTTAAAACACTTGCCACATTCTTTTATCAAAAAATGTATTAAGTGTATCTAGAAGGAGAAAAGCTAAATTGAGTTGGTTCTTTTAGGATATTTTGGTGAGTCATTGAAATAAACTAAAATACTGAATGTCTACCAGGTACCAGGAGAATTAATTAAAATTCTCACACATTAACACTTCTAGGTAGATATTACTTAGTGGCATCATTTTGCAGATTAGAAAACAAATGTTCAGGTTGTTGAAATAAGGTCACAGGATGGCAAAACTTGTTCAAGGTTTTAGCAAGTAAATGGGAGAGTCAGGATTTAATGCAAGTTCTGGCTAGTTTTAAAAGTTTTTAATCTATTCCATAGAACTCTTTTCTTTAGGGCTGAACATGTCCTCATGATCATTTCAAAGATTAATGATGAAAACTAGAGGACACAGAAAGTGAGGTCAAAGTAAAATTATTAACAGCAAGAGAAATTAATTGGAAAATTATGAAGTTCACTGACTTGTATAGCCCTAGAGTTTTATAATAGGGGAAGATATCTCAGGGATAACTGAATACTTCTGATCCAGCCTCAGTTTACACTTGGTGAAGCTGAAGCACTGATAGCTTAGGTTCCCACTGTGAAAAAGAGATGGGGCTCTGTCAGAACCCAGGATTACTTTCTCTAGAAGGATCTTTTAGATTAGATAGGAAACTTAGGTGTCAGTGAGTTTATGTTAATGGAAGAGGAATAATTTGCAATAATTTGGGTGAGAAGAGTTGCACCATTTGAATGTAATCAGTGTCACTGAATTGTACATGTAGAAACTGCTGAATTGTGTATGTTCTGCTGTGTACAACAACAACAAAGAAGATCTTTTAAGCACCAGAAGACCACATCTTTCTGTAAGGCCAGCAATGCTCTTTAATTACTCTTTTCTACCATAATAGCTACTATTTTACTGTGGTTAGGCCTATGGCTAGGTACTTTGCAGCACTGTCTCATTCAGTTTTCATAGCAACTTCTTGTAGTAGATGTTATTATCCCCATTTTACTGATGCAAGTCATGGAACTGAGAAAAGTTAAATGACTTGACAAGTCGCTTGGTGAGTAGTTGAGCCCAAGCTAATATCAAGCTGTGGTGGTTCGTTGGAGGGTGACAATCTGATTAGAAAGGGTGCTGGGAGAAGTAGAGCTGGAAGCTACATGAACTGAAGAAGGTCATAAAATATCCAATACTTAGGTTAGTACTGCCTGCTTCTTGGAAACTATTACAAATTCAGGTGACAGCTGACACATGGAAGTCTATCTTGTGCCTGATTCCAGGGCTATAGTCTTCTAGTTCTTGCTGACTGAGGTGAAACTATGATAAAGAAAAATAAACATTATTTAGCTTATGTGTAGAGAGTGAGTGAAAGTATTTTGAATTTGTAAGTGATCAGGTCAGTTATCCAGGAGGCAGGTGAAGAACAAACTAAACTAGCCTTCTAAAAAGTAACCTGTTTGTATGGTATCTTGGTTACCTAGTGCTACTGCAACATAAATACCAGGAGTGGGTAGCCTTAAAGTACAAAAGTTAATTTTCCCATAGCTTTAGAGGCAGTAAGTCAAAGTCAGGGTCTTGGCTATCTTTGCTGCGCTGTTGTTGGTAGCCCTAGGCATTCTTTGGTGCATTGGCATTTTTTGGCTCGTAGATGATCCTCTTGTGGTGTTTATCTCCCCCTATGTGTGGGCACTGTGTCTGTTCTTATAACTCAAAGGTGATTAGATTTAGTGTCTACCTTTGTGTGGATACTATCATGCTGGTACGATTCTATTAACATTACAAAATGAAAACAGTATTCCAAACATGATCGCACTTACAGGTACAAGGGTGAGGAATTCAATACCATATCTTGGGGCAAAAGAGATGCAGTTCAGTCCACAACAAGGATGTGCTGAAATTTTTCTATTCCTATCAGTTTTAGGCTAAGTACTCTAGAGGAGCAAAACCAATTACACATTCAATTGTATAATTATACAGAAATTTATTTCAAGGAAATGTGTCACACAGTTTTGAAAGTTGGCAAGTCCCAAATCTGTGGGTCAGGCAGCAGGCTGGAGGCCTCTCCGGACTCATGTGGTTACAGGGGCTGACAAACCCTCAGTCTGCAGATCACACCACACAGAGCTGGTTCATGGGGTTATACGAGTTGTCAACTCCAAAATCTATAGGCCAAAGCTGACTCATGTACCAAGAAATGGAGGTCAGAGGATAATGAAACAAATGCAAGATTGAGAGAGAATGTGAGCTCTGTCAGAACAGCCATACATGTTTAATGGAAGGCACACCTCCAAGGAAACCTTCTAACTGATTGAGATCACAGCATGGAAGATGATTACGTAATACCTACCAAACCACTGAGAATCTCAGTTGATGCATAATGTCAACCATTGCAGTGTACCTCATGTCAACTTGGCACCTGTACACATCTGCTTAGACTGTACATAATCTCTAAATAAAGGCCATTATAAAGTCACACTTGTGCCTAACAGGCTTTCTCTGCTGACTCTGGAGGATGGTCCTTGTTGTCAGTCTTACCCTGGACTGGGAGCTTCTGAGGCATAGGGACCCGTGGTCCAAAGGACATATTTTGCTGCTGGAACTGCTTCTTGGTGGTGTGAAGACCCCTCATCTGTTTGCTAGCTTGTTTGTATTATATCTCAGGAGATTGCCTCAAGGCACAATACAGTCTGACACATTGAGTCCTGCTCCACCATCCTTACTCACTGCCCATTCTCTCTCATTAACATCATAGAAGCATAGTTTACAACATATAGCAACATCACACAATATCAGGAATCATGGTTTAGCCAAATTGCTGCACACATTTTCTAGGTGACAGCAAGTCAATCCATGACAGTGGGTAACACGGTAAAATACGTAAATTCTGTCCGCATGGGTCCGTTGCTGCATTTCATTACTGTGAAGTGTGTCCCTTGACCTGAGGCAGTGTTCTGTGGGATCCTAGGATGATGGATACGACATTCTGTAAGTTCACTGATGATGGGTTGGGCAGAAGCACTGTGTGCAGGGAAGGCAAATGTGTAGCCAGGGTAAGCGTCTATCTTAGTAAGGACAAAATGCTGTCTTTTCTGTGATGGAAGTGGTCTAATGTAATGAATTTGCCACCAGGTTGTTGGCTGATCACCCCCAGTGTCTTGATTATATAGCGCTGCTGTAACAGAAATACTACAGGTGGATATCTTGAACATAGCGAAATATGTTCCCTCACAGCCTAGGAAGCTGGAAGTCCAAGTTCAGGGTACCAGCTCCAGGGGAATACTTTCTGTCTCTGTAGGTTCTAGGGTAAGTTCCTCACTGGTCTTCCCTACTGGAGGAACTTCTCAGAACAGGGACCCCAAGTCCAAAGAGTATGCTTTTCTCCTGGCTGTTTTTTCTTGGTAATGTGAGGCCCGCCTGTCCCTCTGCTTACTTTTCTGTTTTATATCTCAAAAGAGATAGACATAAGATACCTCTTTAACATAACTGCCACTAATGCTCCCTTATTAACATCATAGAGGTAGGACTTACACTACATAGAAAAATCACATCAGATGACAGAATGGTGATCACCCTGTACTGGGCATCATGGACTAGCCAAGTTGACAAACATTCTGGGGGAGTAGAATTCAATCTGTGATACCTAGTAAAGGTACAACATCAGGAACTGAGTGTTGGTCTAGGTGGCTTGCAGATTGGTCACTCAACAGTGACTGTAGTCAAGTCAGCCTTGGTGATTTAGACTCAGTGTTGCTGACCCCATGTATAACCTCCATCCCTGCCACCCTGGCCATTTTTCTCATGAGCCCACTGGATGATGAAAAGAGTGGCTGGGTAAAAAAAGAAAAAAATGAGACATATCCATGCATTGTCTTTTGCACCTTTTTGTTAAAATCCTCCTTCACTGAGGTCACCATTTGATGAGCATTCACATGAGACACAAATATCTTCATTTCTTTGGGCCATTTAGAGAGGTCTGTCCACATGCTTCTTTCCCATGTATCCTTGTTACCAGTTTTCTATTTATGTTTCTTCTGTGTCCCTAAACTTCCAGCCAAACTACTAGCCACAGCCTGTGAATCAGTGTATAACAACACATGTGAACATTTGCTCTTTCAAGCAAAATGGACAACTAGGTGCATTTTTGTGAAGTTTTGTCTGTTGGTAGGTCCCTGCATCCGTGTCCTTAGTGGGTTCCCAGAAAGGCACTACGGTGCTGCTGCTTTTGAAAGGTGCCTGCTTATTATGCACAACCGTCTATAAACCAGGCTCAAGTTTTCTTTTCCTCAGTCAACTGTTTATAGGACTCTCCAGGAGACCACAGCTACAGAGTGGGAGAAGAAAAGTAATGACAGGAGTGGGTACCATGGGCTTCGGGCCACTTGATGAGGTACCTTACTTGTGCCTTCAGGCTTTCAGGTCCTGCTCGAGCCAGCCCTCGTCAGTGCCACTTCCACGTGATGAGGCAGTGCTGCTCTGCATGCCTGACAGTATGATTCTGTGGATCAGGTAACACCTAGTTTAGGACAGGTAATTCACTCTGCATGGTGACTTGGTGGCCCAGGGTTAAGCATTCAGTCTCTGCTAAGGCCCAGTAACAATATAAATGCTGGTTTTCAAGAGTAAAGATTAATTATAAATTTTTGGTATTGTAGTGGAGTCCTTCTTTGAGGGGGCCCAGCCTCCCATTCATTCACAGGATTATGCCTCTGTGACCTGGCTCAAGTGTGGGGATTGTATGAAGGGGCCCTGATGCTCCCGTCTGGTGACTCAACATAGACTGCCGCTTTCGTGACCTAGAATTCTGTTTATACAGGCCAAGTAAATGTTTGGTAGTGTTTCCGTGTGTTTCACTTCTAGGGACACAGTGAATAAGTAGTCAGTGCTAGAAGTGCATGTCAGATTATTCTGATTACTCTTTGACTCTGCTGTTATGCCCACCTTGTCTCTGTTGTGCCTCCTGTTGGCCCCTTCCATCCACAAGCCCAATCAGTGCCGCTGTAGTCAGGTGTCCTAATTCAGCTAGGGAATTTCCCACTGTCAGATCTGACTTACACAAAACAGCCATCACAGCAGTCTTCAAGAATTTGTTCCTCACAACTGTGGTGGAAGATGTATCCTCTGGGCACTCTGTGGGTGGGTCTATCGATTCTAGCTGATAAATCCACTACAGCATACCAATTTTCTTAAACCTTGGGACACTTTCTACTGCAGTATACCAAGGCATATCTGGTATTTTGTCTTGATGTACTGTCAGCCACTGCTTATCTGTGTTTCAGAGAACCAACCAAATAAATTATTAGACTCTCTTCTAACTTCTTGAGCCAAAACACTGAACGGTCTTATATCAATAAACTTGCACAATTATCCCACACACTTAATAGCCATATCCACACATGTCTCCTAGGTTTCTGTTTGTATATGTTGGAAAAACCAAGTAGTTCTTTTGGAGTGTAGCTTGCCTCCTCTTGGATCACCCTTTTTAATTCATCTTTTGGTGCTTACTGGGAGTTAAATCTATATATAGGACTAGAAGTAAAAATGGGTAGTGGGGTAGGTCCTAGGGACGTTCATCAATGTCTTGAAAGACATCTGTCTCAGGCATTACCCCAGGTGATATCTCAGACAAAGATTCTTCATCAGACAGAGGTGGAAGGAACAGTGGTTTAACTGAGGAAGGTGGTTTAGCAGGCATAGCTCCTGTGATCTCTGTAGATGGAAATGAGAGGCTAATTCTGTTGTCAGGGTTGATTCAATGGAATTTAAAGGCTCAGTGTCCCTGGCTTCTTGGTTTTCTGCTCCTATGTCCCTGTCCCAAGCTTCAGAATCCCATTTCTTCTCGATTAATGCCCTTGCTTTGGCTTCAGATACCATTTGAGGTTGGGAATACAATTGGTGCTGTAACTGAGCAACTCTTAAAATAAGACTCTGGGTTTGTTTTTTGGTGAAATCAATTCTTACTGCAAGAAATAGGGCTGTCTTTCAGGAAACAACTTTCAGGTTACTTTGTGTAGTCCTTGAGCTGTGGCTCTGAAGCCTTGCATTCATCCCTTTTTTTCACCACTTTGGCTATCAAAAGTAAATTTAGGATAAACCAATGAGTTTCCTTGTACTTCTCAGGTGGGCAAATTGTAGAAAAACATCAAATATACAATTTCCTAGAACTTTGTGTCATACATATTTAATCCAATGGTGGTGGTATTGTGTATATTTCTATTGCCACCTCCAAGGTCATAGGATCATTCTGTTTGTGCCAGCGCCTCGCACTTTGAAACTCTGGTGGTGGGTGGTTAAGTGCTGTAGCTACTTAACTCATCCTTAAGATTTTGTTGCTCTAGAACATCTCAGTACCAAATGTCCTAGGCTGGATTCTTTAGGGAAGCAAGACCACTTAAATGTATATATAAATGTATATAGAGACATTTATTTCAAGGAAATAACTCATGCTATTGTGAAGACTGACAAGTTCTAAATCCATGGGTCAGGCAGCAGGCTGGAGACTTTTCCTGACTCATGTGATTGCAAGGGCTGATGAGCCCCAAATCTGCAGGTTAGGAAGCAGGCAGGATGCTGTCTCATTTCCCAAGAACCAGAGGTCATGGGATGATGAGATGAATGCAGGATTGAGAGAGAGTGTGAGCTTTACCAGAATATCCATATATATTTGATGCAGGCTACACTTTGGAGAAAACTCTCCTTGTAGCTGATTGGCTGCTCACATCAGATCACAAAAATGGAAGATGATTATATAATGTCTGCCAAACTGGTAACATTCATGGAATAACCAAGTTGACACATAAAATTAACCATAGGATATGTGTGTGTGTGTGTTTATTAAACATTGTGCTACTCTAGATTTTTAATGGTTTTTCAGCCATAATTTTTTGCGTCTGCTGTTTCCTGTATCCTCTACTTTCTTGTATCCCTTGTTAATCAGTGGAAGGATCTTGGCTGCTTCCAAGACTCTGCTTCTTTGGTGCTGTGGATTCAATTATGTTCCCCTAAAAATGTATAGCAGTTTTTCTGGGCCATGATTCCCAGTATTGTGTGGTTGTCCTCCGTTTTGTGATTTCGCTGAGTTGTAAATCCTAACCTCTGCCTGTGCTTAATAGGGCAAGATTATATTATGTTAAAGAGGATTAGAGTGTGATTGTTTCACCTTTACCCAGATCACCTCCCTGATTCAGTGTAAAGGGAGTTTCCCTACGATGTGGCTTGCACCATCTTTTATCTTTTTTATCCTGAAAAAGATACAAAGAAAGGCAGAAAGCAGAGAATTGAGGACCTCATTAAGAAAATAGCACTGAGAGGAGAGTGTGTCCTTTAGACCTGAAGTTCCTGTGTTGAGATGCTCCCAAACCAAATGAAGACTGATGCAGCACAAAGACCTTCTTTCAGAGCTGACAGAGAAAAAAAGCCATCCTCTGGAGCCAGTGCCGTGAATCCTGACTTGTAGCCCACTGGACTGTGACAGGATCAACTTCTTTTTGTTAAAGCCATCCATTTGTGGCATTTCTGTGACAGCAGCCCTGGATGAGTAACATATTTGGATTGTGCCCGAAGTGCCCTGTCTTGTACATCTGGTGCTTTAAATTTCTTCTTTCAACTCTGCCTAGTCCTACCACAAATTCTTGGTGGCCCAGTGGTTAACGAGCTTGGTGATTGACTGAACTCACTAGCCGCTCTGTAGGAGAGATGTGGTAGTCTGCTTTTGTAAAGATTTACAGCCTTAGAAACTCTATGGGGAAGTTCCCCTGTATTCTACAAGATTAGTATGAGTCAGAATTGACTCAGTGGTAGTTAGTCTGGAGTTTGAGCCCTTTTGTGTAATAATGGGCTGTTCAGAACAGCTCGGTTTAGCCTATTCAAATCATGGTGCTAAGAGACGCTTATGATGCGTCCTGTAGCACAGCAAATGTAAATGATTCTGGCTTGAGTTTATCAGAATCAGTAAAATAGTGAAGTTACCACAAATGCCAGGTTTAAGGGCTTTGAATTGATGACTTGGAAAGGTAAATAAAGACAGCTTGCTTAATTCTCATTTTGTGAGTTCTACTGATCTCTATTGGAAATCCCTTAATGGTTTTTAATAGCACTAATATAGTCCTCCACACTCAGACATTCCTTAAAGATAGACATTGTCATGGATTGAATTGTGTCCCCCCAGAAATGTATGTAACAATTTGCCTGGGCCATGACTCCCAGTATTTTGTGGCTGCACTCCATTCTGTGATTTTCCTGTGCTGTATAACCTGATCGCAGCCTGTGATTAATAGACTGGACTATGTTAAAGAAGACCAGGATGGGACTGTCACATCCTTCCTAAGTAACCCCCCTGCCCCTGCTCCAATGTAAAGGGAAATTCCTTGGAGTGTTGCTTGCACCACCTTTTATTCTACACGAGATAAAAGGAAAGGGAAGCAAGAAGAGAGTTGGGGACCTCATACCATCAAAAAATCAGCACCGAGAGAAGAGCGTGTCCTTCAGACCTGAGGTTCCTGCACCAAGATACTCTCACACCAAAGAAAGACTGATGGAACATAAGAACCTTCCTCCAGAACTGACAGAGAGAGAGAGAGAATGCTTTTTCTCCTGGAGCTGGCACTCTGAATTCAGATGTCTAGCCTCCAGGGCTGTGTGAGAATAAACTTTTCTTTGTTAAAAGCATCCACCTGTGTTGCTTCTGTTAGAGCAGTACCCAATAACTAAGACAGGGATAAAACATACTCATCCTACAGGTATGAATTCTAGTCTTAGAACTGATTCTCCTGGATAGCCCTGTTAGATAAACTGAGTAATAAGTTCTGCTGATTCTTTCGGAAATAAACATCAATAGATGATATAAAGATGATAATGGTGTCAATAGAAGCAATGATAATGGTGACGGAGGTGGTAATGTAGGGTAATGGTGAGTCAAACACTTTCCGTATCTTATTTAATCCTTACAATAAACCCATTAGGTGATTCTTATTATCAGCCCTTATTGTAAGATGAGGAAATTAAGACTGTTTAAGACTTTTGTCTACAATCAGGCAGTAAGTGGTAGTGATGAGATTCTACTTGAAGATTGTCAACAGAGCTTACTGTTTCAACCACTCTGAAGTACAATTCTCTTGAGCTTCTGTAAGAGCTGACCTCATCTCTAGCAGGGTCTAGTCTACCTCAAACAGAAAGCCCTCACCTTGCATGATGTCTAAGCTTCCCCCACAGTTTTAGATGATGATAGGTTAGAATCACAGTAAATAAAATGTAAGTATTTGGAATTTTGTGCTTTGAGTTATAATGTGCTTCCTCATATTTCTAGCCGTAAATATAGTGGCTCACAAAAATAATATGAAGGTGAGCCTTACTATTATTTTTATATACAGTCAATAAAAGTAAGATATAAAGATATGGGCATATCCATTTCCTTCTTTCCCTGTCTTCCTGTCTCTTTATACACACATACACACGTGTACATATACGTATATATTCGTGTGTGTGTGTGTTGTTAGTTGCTATTGAAGAGATTCCAATACATGGTGATGCCACGTGTGTAAGAGTAGAACTATACTCCATAGGGTTTTCAGTGGCTGATTTTTCAGAAGTAGATTTCTAGACCTTTCTTCTGAGGTGTCTTTGGGGTATTCAAACCTCCAGCCTTTCTCGTAGCAGCCCAAAGTGTTAAGCATCTTCTTCCAGGGACTGTAAACTGCCTAGGTTACTACCTCCTACTAGCAAGTGTAGGCAGCTTCATGGGATACATACTGAGTACAGATTTTATCTCTGGCTTCAACTTGCTTTCATACTCTTATTTTCCTTTTGCTTAATCTTTATTTTACCATTTTTGGCATTTTAAAGGTGCATTAAATCCTTTTTAGAGCAAAAAACAGTATACATAAATGATAAAACTTATTTACATTCTAATTCAGTGTTTCACACTCTATATTATTTGTTATGAAATATTTAGAGATTTATTTCGCAGAGTTTTGCTTATCAGTCCAGTATGAAAACAGTAACTTGCCCCGAGTCAGCAAGAAGAATGTTGACTTTCACCTAATTTGTCTGTTTCTAGCTACAAGGTAATCTAAAAAGGGGGGAGGGAGGTAGAGAAGGACAGCATTAGTAATTTTCAAGTAATTTTCAAGGCTATGAACTCTGTGGTATGTTAATTGTTCTAAACTTATGTGGATCATGACAAATTATGGATAACATTGTGAAGAATGCAATTTCCAAGAGACTTAATTGTACTTGTGAGGAAGCTGTACATCGACCAAGAGGCAGACCTTTGAACAGAACAAGGGAATACTGATAGTTACAAACCAGGAAAGGTGTGCTGCTAGGTTGTATCCTGTTACCTGTACTCATTTAGTCTGTATGCTGAACAAATAATCCAAGAATCTGGAATTATAGGAAGAAGAGCATGGCATTTAGATTGAAGAAGATTCATTAACAACCTGTGATATGCAGGTGACACAGACTTAACTTGCTGAAGGCAGTGAGAACTTGAAACACTAATAAAAATCAAAGACTACAAGCTTCAGTATGGGTTACACCTCAACATAAAGAAAACAAAAATTCTGACACCTGGACTGATACGTAACATCGTAATAAAGAGAGAAAGTTGACTCAACCATAACAACAGTTGTGAGAATGGCACAGGATTGGGCAGTGTTTCGTTTCCTTATATGTAGGATATCTGTGAGTTGGAATAGACTTGACAACACCTAAGAACAAGCAACAGCAAACTTGTTCAGAGTATTATGCAACTGGAGTAGTTTTTAATCCTTAATTGTTTTTGAAAGGTGTATATAACATCCTAAAAACATTTCTAAGAAAATTTTTGTATTCCTTTATAAACATAGTGGGCAAAAGTGTATGAGTAATAAATGTAATGTAATTTAGGAAGAATAGCTAAAGGCTATTTTCAGTTTCAGCTAAAAGTTATGAAGAGTTGGATTTTCCCTAAGGAGCTAATTATTTGCTGAGATTACTAGGGTAGCAAATTCTACAAGAAGTTCAATATCTCTGTAAATAGCCATAAAAAAACTATTGATGTCATTTAAATTCAACACTGAGACCATATAAGTCAGTTCATTTCTCAAGAATGGCTCAATGTATAAATGGTTATTTAAACTGTGAAAATTTACTAGTTAAAAGGTTTTTAGTCATTATGAATTAACATTTGAAATGTACAAGTATCTGATTCTCTAGTTGCATGGTCTACTCTTACAAGTTAATAAGAGTTTGCAATTTTTGAATTGATAATCTACAGTTAATAGTCTTTTAGGACATGATGTCTTTATCTGTAAGGTACTAAGAGTTGTAATAATGATCATGCATAGCACATAGTACTTTGATACCTTCTTAAAACACTGTCTTGGCAAATATTCCATGGTATCATCTGTGTTTTTATAAAGTACCACTTATCAGTTGCTGTCAAGTCAATTCTGCCTCATAGTGAACCCATGTATTACAGAGTGTAACTGTGCTCCATATGATTTTCATAGCTATCACTTTTCAGAAGCAGATCACCAGGCTGTTCATCTGAGATGTCTCTTAGTGGGTTTAAACCACCAATCTTTTGTGTAGTAGCCAAGTGCTTAACCATTTATATCACACAGATATTCCTTTTCATGGGGTACTTATGTCCTTTCTCGAATATGCCTCTTTGTATTGGAGATCTCTGTTTTCTCTCCACTTGACCAACATCCATTCTGTCTTCTGATAAAAGCACCAGAGTTTTGGGAGGAACAAACTCCCTCCTCTATCCCTCTGTAGTCTATGTAGTTTAAACGGTCCTGAGTCTACTCACTGCCCCTGAACAAAGAAAGGCATGAAACCCTGTTTAGTCAAAAGAAAACTCCCTCGTCTGGTCACACACTATATGAGGGATGGTGTTGTGACTTGAATTGTGTCCCCCAAATATGTATGTCAACTTTCCTAGGCCAAGATTCCCAATATTGTGCAGCTATCTTCTGTTTTGTGATCAGATGGGATTACCCTCTGTATTGTAAATCTTCACCTCTATGATGTTAATGAGGCAGAATTAGAGGCATTTATGCTAACAGAGCAGAGTAGAATCTGTAGGATTAGACTGTATCTTGACTCAGTCTCCTTTGAGATATAAAAGAGAGAGGATATGTTGTCACCACCAGGAAAGAAGAGCTCAGGGTCTCTGTGCTGAGAAGCTCCTAGACCAGGGATAACAAGAATTTTTCCGCAGAACTGACACAGAGAGCTGGGACTGGTATCCTGGAATTCAGACTTCTCCCATCCTTCACTGTGAGACAATAAATTTCTGTTTGTTAAAGCCACATACTTGTCATATATCTGCTATAGCAGCACTAGACAACTAAGACAGAGTCATTGTTTTATCATCTCTAAAATAGAATATAACCCGACCAGCCTAGTTCATATAGTAAATATAAATTTAATAAGTGATCAGACTGAGAGGAGGTGGGCCCAAGATGGCAGAGTAGTCAGACACTTCTTGTAAGTCTCTTACCCCCCAAAAGAAGTTAATAGATTATGTATCACAATCTAGGATCCCTAAGCATCAAAGGCAAAGTTGAGGAATTGGATTAAGTGGCAGGGCGAGAGAGACAATTCAGAAGCAGTGAGATGTGGCCAGACCTAACCCAGCAAGAGCTGGCACCCTGTGATTCAGATTGGCCTGGGCCTGTGATGATGCAGCCAGTGGTGTTAAAGTTTTCTTTTCTTTGTCCAGAGAGACTAAGGAGCAAAGAATCTACTCATAAACCTCCAGAATCAGTGATAAGCAGCACTCAATTGTCAAAATATAAGTACATGCTTCTACTGTATAGATAAAGACAACAACAACAACACTCCTTTGAGAAAAACTTTTCTTCCGTTTACCTGCCTGCTTAATGTAAACTCTGGTATAGTGTTTAAGTGTTATGGCTGCTAACAGAAGGTCAGCAGGCATTCCTGGAAACTCTATGGGGCAGTTCTACTGTGTTCTCTAGGGTTGCTGTGAGTTGGAATTGACTGAGTGGCAATGGGTTTTTGGTTTGGTGCCTACTGTACCCTGGGTCTGACTTGGCCTCAGAGATTGCCACATTCTCTGGGTTGGAAGTAGGACCCATCATGTTCCCTGAGCCATTCTCCTAGCCTTGGAGAGGGAACAAATTAACAAACAAATAAAAAAATCTGCGCACTTCTGTAAGCCTAGGACTCAGTGCAGAAACAGCTTCTTTTCCTGGACACAGGCATAAGGGGTCCATGTACTTTTACACTTGCATATTCCTGTGTAGGTCAATGTAAGCAGTGTAGGCCCTCATTAGCATAATACAGCAGGGTGTACACCTGAAGTCTAAACTCAGCTGTATTAGCTCTATGGTGGAGAGGCCAGTTTGTGATACTGGACACTGCTCTGCCTATTAAACAGAATTCTTACCTACCCACATCAGGGGCCTGAGGACTTGGGGGGGGGGTCCACCCACATGACCTCACCACTCTTGACAGGGTTCCAAGAGTAACTGCTGCCTCTCAGTCCTTATAGTGAACAGCACTGGGTGTCCATAGTCCATTTATGAAACACACACCAATGTGTTTTAAGGAATAGGGACATCCTTTCCTCATAGACACTCAAGGGCAGCTATCAGCTCCTACCTTGGTCAGTGTGTGACCCCCCCCCCCCCCTACTGCAGCCAGATAGCTGTGCCTACACCAGTTAGCCCTGCTGGTCTAGGACTGTATGTGAGAGCCTGTACCACTCACTTGGACACCTGAGCTGAATCCATACAAGAAACATAAACAGACTCTTAGGCTCACATACCTAGTAACAGCTCTAACGACATGGTAACAGAATTTAGAACTTCAAAGATGCCAATAATCAAACTAGCTTATATGACCAGCCTATTTGGGCATATCGAAACAAAACAAGACGCTAGGACACAGTAAGCAAACATAAATAAATACAGTAAGTTATTGGTGGCTCAGAGATAACAGTCAGTATCAGATCACATAAAGAGGCAGACCATGATGGCTTTAGCAAGCTCTGAAAACAGGAAATCAAGAACTTTTCCAGATGAAGAGAAATTCCTGAAGTTAGGTAGAATACAAATGATTAACATTTACAACTCTTTAAAGAGAATGAGAAAGAGATCAGGCAAAACACACAAGAAACCAAGGAGCACAGAGACAAAGCAATAGAGGAACTTAAGAATATTAAAGAAGAACATAATAACAAATTTAACAGACTGCAAGAAGCCATAGAGAAACAGCAAACAGAAAACCAGGAGATTAATAAAATTTCAGAATTAGACAACTTAATTGAAAGTCATAGAAGCAGAATGAGGCAATGGAAGTCAGAATTAGACTGAAGATAAAGCACTTGATACCAACATATTTGAGGAAAAATCAGATAAAAGAATTTTTTAAAAATGAAGAAACAAAGAATTATGTTGGACTCTATCAAGAAAAATAATCTGTGAGTGATTGAAGTATGAAAACAGGCAAGGATAACAGAAAACACAGAGAGAGTTGTTGAAGATTTGTTGGCAGGAAACTTCTCTGACATCAAAGATGAGAAAATATCTATCCAAAATGCTTGTCAAACGCCACACAAGTAGATCCAAAAAGAAAATCACCAGGAAATGTAGTCAAAATATACAAAAGCTAATGACAAAAAGCAACTGAGGATAAACAAAAAGTCATCTACAAAGGAAAGTCAGTTAAGACTAAACTTGGAATACTCAACTGAAACCATGCAGGCAAGAAGGTAATGGGATGGAGTATATAAAGTCATTAAGGAAAAAAATAGCCAGTCAAGCATGATATATATGGACCAAATCTGTCTTTCAAATGTGATGGTGAAATTAGGGCATTTCTAGATAAACATAAGTTTAAAGAATTTTTAAAAAGCAAAGCAAAATGAAAAATAACAAAGGGAGTCCTCTAGTTAGAAAATCAGTAACATCTGATTAAAACCTAAAACTGGAACACAGGACAGAGAAACCAGATATTGGCACAGATAAGGAAATCACAAAGATAAATCTAAAACACTGAAAATAGGGAAACAGAGATGTCATTATGTTAAAGATGACAACATTAAAACAAACAAAAAAAAGGACCAAAAAATTGTAGTCATAGATCTTGCATATACAGAGAAAGTCAAGATTATATGAAGAATAAAAGTTTGGTTTAAACTTAGTAAAAGAAGAGTAAATATTAAGTTAACCACAGAAGAAATTAACCTTCCTGCATATGAGAATGCAAAACATAAAGAATTAGCAAATACAAAATCAACAACAGTGAAAAGAGTGAAAAGGAAAAATACATAAGAAAAATGACTCAGCATAGAAAAGTAAAGGGAAAAAAGAATCTTTTAAAACCACAAAAGAAAATACATCAAAATGACAGCAGTAAACTCATGCCTATCAGTAGTAATGCTGAATGTAAATAGACTAAATACACCAAGAAAGAGACAGAGAGTGGCAGATTTTTTTAAGACCCATCTATTGGTTGCCTACAGGGAGACACGTTACATTTAAAAACAAGGAACTAACACCCAAAAGATAGGGAGGAAAAAAGCACCAAACAAGTAACAGTTACACAAGCAAGCAACCAAACAAACAACAAGTAGGAGTGGCAATATTAATTTCTGACAAAATAGACTTTAAAATCTACCACAAAAGATAAGGAAGGATACCATGTAATGATTAAAGGATCAATACACCAGCAGAATATAATCATAATAAATATTTATGTATCCAATGACAGAGCTCCAAAATACATGAAACAAACTCTGACAGTATTGAAAAGAGAGATAGACAGCAGCTCCACAATAATAGTAGGAAACTTCAACATGCCGCTTTTCAGTTGAAGGACACAACATCCAGATAGAAGCTCAGTAAAGACATGGAAGATCTCAGTGTCTCAATCAGCCAACTTGACTTCATAGACATGCACAGAGCACTCACCTAACAGCAGACGAATGTACTTTCTTTTTCAATTCACACAGAACATTCTCCAGAATAGATTACACAAAGCAAGCTTTAACAGAATCCAAAGCATTGAAATATTGCAAAGCATCTTTTCTGACTATAAAGCTATAAAGCAGAAATCAGTAACAGAAAAAGTAAGGAAAAAAATCAAACACATGGAAACTGAACTATAGCTTGCTCAAATATCTTTTCTGTTATGGAAGAAATCAAGGATGGAATAAAGAAATTCAAAGAATCAATGAGAATGAAAACACATCCTACCAGAGCCTTTGGGACCCAGCAAAAGCAGCTTAGAGGTCAATTTATATCATTAAGTGGACACATCTGAAAAAGTGGGGGTGGGGGGGCACAAATTAAAGCATTAACCCTGAAATAGGAAAAAAATAACTAAAAGGAATAGAACATTCAGAGAAGCACTCAGGCACCAAAAGTCTGGTCTGACTCATAGCAACCCTAGAGGTCAGAGTGGAACTGCCTCACACAGTTTCCAAGGAACACCTGGCAATTTGAATTGCCAACATTTTGGTTAGCAGATGCAGCACTTAAACTACTATGCCACCAGAGTTTCCACCAAAAGAAAACAAATAATAAAAATAAAAGCAGAACTAAATGAAATAGTGAATATAAAACCATTCAAAGAGTTAACGAGAACAACAGCTGGTTCTTTGAAAACATCGACAGAATTGATAGACCACTGGCCAAAGTGACAAAAGAAAAACTGGAGAGGAAGCAAATAAACAAGAAATGAGATGGATGCTATCACAATAGACCCAACCGAAATTAAAAGAATCAGAATACAATGAAAACTTGTATTTGAACAAAAAAACCTAGAGAAAATGAACAAATTTCTAGAAATGCACTACTTAACCTAAACTAACACAAACTGAAGTAGAAATAACTTAACCTATAACAAAAGAAGAGGTTAAGAGATGGAATAGGTAATTTAAAAAACTGTCAGCCTGTCCCTTCACCTGCCCCCCAAAAAACCCTGTCCCTGTTGGCTTCACTGGAGAGTTCTACCAGACTTTCAGAGAAGAGTTAACACCACTCTACTAAAGGTATTTCAGAGCATAGAAAAGCATGCAATACTCCCAAACTCATTCTATGAAGCCTGCATGATCCTGATACCAAAACTAAGTAAAAAGCCAAAGCCACTGCTGTCTAGTTGATTCTGACTCATAGCAACGCTATAGGTCAGGATAGAACTGCTGCATAGAGTTTCCAAGGAGTGCCAGGTGGATTTGAACTGCTCACGTTTTGGTTAGCAGATGTAGCACTTAACCACTGTGTCACTAGGTTTTCCAAACCAGGTAAAGACACCACGAAAAAAGGAAAATCACAGATCAATATCCCTCATGAACTTAAAATCACCAAAATTCTAGCCAATAAAGTTCAGCAACATATCAAAAAAATAATTCACTGTGACAAATAAGATTTGTAACTGGTGTGCAGGGGTGGTTCAACATTAGAAAAACTACCAGTGTAATCCTTCACATAAACAAAAACCAAGAACCACATGATCTTATCAGTTGAAGCAGAAAAGTCATTTAACAAAGTCCGATACACATTCATGATAAAAATTCTCAGCAAAATAGAAATAGGAAGCAAATTCCCCAGTATAGTAAGTAGTACTTGTACAAAGCCAACAGCCAGCGTGGAGAAAGTTCAAAGGCATTCCCCTTGAGAATGGAAACCAGAAAGATGCCCTTTATCACTGCTCTTACTCAGCATGGTGCTGGTTTTAGCCAGAGCAATCAGGCAAGAAAAAGAGATAAAGGAAATTCAAATTGGTAAGAAAGAGTAAAAGTATCTCTATATGCAGATGATATGATGTTATATACACAACATTCCCAAAGAATCCACACACACACACACAAACCCTGCTGGAACTAATTGAAAAGTTCAACAAGGTAACAGAATACAAAATAAACATACAAAAACCAATGGGATTCCTCTACACCAACAAAGAAAATGCCAAAGAGGAAATCATAAAATCAGTGCCATTTGTCATATTCCCTAAGAAGGAAAAATGCTTAGGATTAAATCTAACCAGAGATGTAAAAAAACTGTATAAAGAAAACAAGATGCTGCTGCAGAAAAAACATACAGACCAGTAGAACAGAGTAGGGACCCCAGAGATGCCAACCATCATTCTATGAACAGTTGATATTTGAGAAAAGACTTGAAATTTTAAACTGGGGTAAGAACAGTCTCTATAACAAATGGTGCTGGCAAAATTGGATATCCATCTGCAAAAAGTTGAGATAAGATCCATATCTCACACCTTATACAAAAAACAACTCAAATTGGATAACAGACCTAAATAAAAATCTAAAATGATAAAGCTCATCCAAGGTAAAATAGGATCAACAATGGAAGTTTTAATACACAATGTAGACAGACTTCAAAATCGGACAGACAAAGCACATTCAACAGAAGAGAAAACACATGAATAGGAATAACTAAGAATCAAACACTTTTGCTCATTCAAAGTCTTCATCAAAAGAATTAAAAGATCACCTGTAGAATGGGAAAAAACATTTGGCAACTCTATGTCAGACCGACGTCCGATCTGCATAATCTATAAGGTATTACAAAATATCAACAAGAAAAGGATAAATAATCCAATTAAGCAATGGGCCAAGGAGATGGACAGACATTTCTCTAAAGAGGATATCCAGGCAGCTGAACATCACATGCAGAATTGCTCACAATCATTAGCTATTAAAGAATTTCAAATCAAAACTACAGTGAGATACCATCTCACTCCAACAAGGTTGGCAATGATCCAAAAAAACACGAAACAACATTCTGGAGAGACTTTGGAGAAATTGGAATTCTACACTGCTGGTGGGATTGCAAAATGGCACAACCTCTTTGGAAAACAGTCTGGCGCTTCCTTAAAAAGCTGGAGACAGATATACCATTTGACCCTGTAATTCTACTACTCAGAATTTATCCTTCAGAAACAAAGGTTGTCACACGAAGAGACACATGTACACGAAAGTTTGTTGCAGCACAGTCCACAATAGCAAAAATTTGGAATCAATCCTGATGCCCATTGGGATTCGATAAGCAAACTATGGTACATATACTCAATGGAACACTATGCTATGATAAAAAACAATGACAGTTTTAGAAAATGTCTCATAGCATGGTCTCATTTGGAAGAGATCATGCTGAATGAAATCAGTCAGTGTCAGGAGGACAAATTTTGTATGAGAACTCTGTTATAAGGACTTAACAAGAGAATTTCCATAGGAGAAAATGACTGTGTTGGCTATATGGGTGGATGGGGGCTGAGGGTTTATCATAGATAAGATAATTGATAGATGTTAGAAATTTTATTCTTTTACTGTAATTGATGAAAAGTAAAAAGTTAAAAAAAAGAAAGAAGAAAAGAAAAAAAACAAAAGAAACTTACATAAGTGGGATAACATACCTGACTCCACGGATAGGAAAACAACATTATGGAAATCTCTGTTTACTCAAAACAATCTACAAATACAACGCAATTCCTGATCCAAATTCCAGTGACTTTTTTTTAACAAGATGGAAAAAGAAATCCCTAAGTTCATATGGAAAGCTAAGTGTGTTAGGTAAGTAAAGCATTGTGATAGAAGAACAACAACCTGATTTTAAAAACTTGTCTCACTATGGTAGTCAAAAGAGCTTGGTATTGGCACAAGAACAAATACATAGACCAATGGCACAGAATTGAGAATCCAAACTCAAAGTCACCCACCTATGAGCGGCTGACACTTGACAAAGGCTCAAAGTCTATTAATTGGAAAAAAGACAGTCTTTAACAAATGGTACTGGCGTAACTGAATTATCAATGTGTAGAAAAGTGGGGCAGGACTCATACCTCACACAATGTACAAAAGCAACTCAAAATGGATCAAAAATCTAAATCCAAAATGATAAAGATCATGGAAGAAAAAATAGGGGCATTCCAAGGAATCCTAATACATGGTGTAAACAGAATACAAAACAGTACTAGCAATGCCCAAACACCAGAAGAGAAACTAGAAAACTGGGAGCTCCTAAAAATCACACACTTACGCTGATCCAAAGTGTTCACCAAAGAAGTAAAAAGACTGGGAAAAGATTTTGGCTATGATAAATCTGGTTAAGCATCTAGTCTCTAAAATCTACTGGATACTGCAGAACTTCAACAACAAAAATACAAATAATCCAATTTAAATATGAACCAAAAATATGAAAAGGCATTTCACTAAAGAAGACATTTGGGCAGCTAACAGATATAAGAACATGCTCAAGATCATTAGACATTAGAGAATTGCAAATCAAAACTATAGCAAGATAGCATCTCACCCCAAGAAGACTAGCATTAATCCAAAAAATATGAAATAATAAATGTTGGAGAGCTTGTGGCGAGGTTGAAACTTTTACACATGCTACTGTTAGGAAGTACAGCCACTTTGGAAATTCATTTGGCATTTACTTAAAAACCTTGAAATAAGCTCACCCCAACAAGATTGGCCATGATCCAGAAAACACAAAACAACAAATGCTGGAGAGGCTGTGGAGAAAGTGGAACCCTCCTACACTGTTGGTGAGGTTGCAAAATGGTCCAGCCTCTTTGGAAGGCAATCTGGCGCTTCCTTAAAAAAATGGATATTGATATACCATTTGACCCAGTAATTCCACTACTTGGAATATATCCTACAGATTCAAGGCCTTTCACACCAACGGACACATGCACCAGAATGTTTATCGCGGCACAGTCCACAATAGCAAAAAGGTGGAATCAACCCAGATGCCCAACAACAGAAGAATGGATAGGTAAACTGTGGTACATATACTTAATGGAGCACTACGCAATGATAAAGAATAACGATGATTCCAGGAAACATCTCCTAACCTGGTTTCAACTGAAAGACATTATGTTGAGTGAGTGTAGTCAGCGACAAAAGTACAAATACTGTATGAGACCTCTATGATAAGATCTCAAAAACAGACTTGTGTATAGAAGAAAAGACTCTTTGACAGCTGCAAGGGAGGGGAGGGAGGGAGGGAGGGCAAGGGGGGGAAGGTTTAGTTTAGGTAGTTACTAGAAATCTAGTTGGGAGAAAGCGGTGACAGCACACATTAGGAACAAGAACAACATTAAGTGGACTTCAGCATAACTTGAGTAGTCCTTCCATCTTAACTCAATACTGCAAGGAAAGAGTAGCTGGGCGGGGGGCGGGGGACCATGCTCTTAGGCGAATTCCAGACCAATTGGCACAACTAGCGTTTTGCTAAGAGAGCTCTCTGCACCCCACATTGGTGAGTGGCGTCTAGGGTCTTAAAAGCTGCCAAGCTGCCATCCGAGGACACAGCAAATGGTCCCAACTCAGCAGGAACGGATGCTCACCGGGGGCCAAAATGGCATGCGGTAAAGACGACCGAGAAGACAGAGAGACCCACAAGAGTGGGTGCCTACATCGACCTGGGACCAGAAGAACCGGATGGTGCCTGGCCACCACCAGTGATAGCCATGACGGAGCTCACAGAGAGGAGCCTCACTGGCAACACAAGAATAAAAAGAGGTGCATCATGAGATCTCCACTAAAAGACCTCAATTGATGGTCCAGCAGTTTTGGGGTTCCTCTGAGAGCATGGCCCCCGGCCCTGATGCTGCCTGTTCCCATAAATTATAACAAAGGTCCACTCTTTGGACAGGAATGGAATGGACTTGGCAATGCAGAGTAACCATATGTTGGAAGCACTTTATGATTCTATACATCTATAGGATATCATCTTGCTGACCTCTGGCTGAAGGAAGGGGAGTGGACGGAGAGGAGGGGAAAGGAGACTGTTGGGAGGATGAGACATGTATGGAGCAGAGAGGAATAGTGTGCAGTCACCGGACAGGGAGAGCAGTGGAAGCTGCATATAGGGGGGCATGTAAATTTTCATGTGAATGTACATTTTCACTCAGTTATGTTAAATAAAAAAAAAAAACACCTTGAAATAAGGCTATCATATGATCCAGCAATCCCACTCCTTGAAATATATCCTGGAGAAATAAGAGCTCTCACATGAACAGATAAATGCACACCCATGTTCACTGCAGTACTCTTCACAGTAGCAAAAAGATGGAATCCATCTAGACACCCATCAGCGGAAGAAAGGAGACATGAAGTGTGGCATATTCACACGATGGAATACTGTGCAGTGATAAAGAACAATGATGAATCAGTAAAACATCTCATAACATAGATAAATCTGGAAGGCATTATGCTAAGGAAATTAGTGACAAATGGACAAATATTATATAAGAGGTCTGGCAATTAAATCCACAAACTTAATTGTTCTACGTACTACATACCTCGTTGTTGAATATCACTATGGTCAGCTTTGAAGTACTATTTTTGGGAAGCTATGCACCCATGCCAGCACCTAGTCCACCCTTCAAAACAATTTTGGAACTCTTTCTGAAATGGCCAGTGTGCACAGTAGCAAGGTGGCAAGTTAATTGTATAGTTGTCTGTGAGGGAGGTGTTAGTCAATAAAAAAATAACTGTACGGGAACACCCTCCCTACTTGCCTAATCTGGCTCCCAGTGACTTTATTCTTTACCCCAAGATAAAGGAAATATTGGAAGGAAGACATTTTGATGACATTCAGGACATCAAGGGTAATACAGTGATAGCTCTGATGGCCATTCCAGAAAAAGAGTTTAAAAATTGCTTTGAATGGTGGACTAGGCGCTGGCATTGGTGCATAGCTTCCCAAGGGGAGTACTTTGAAAGTGACTGTAGTGGTATTCAGCGGTGAGGTATGTAGCACTTTTTCTGGGATGAGTTCCTAGACTTAATTGTCAGTCCTCGTAAGACCACTATTACAGGAACTCAAAGATTTTAAACACAGAAGGAAACATTTTTTGATGGTTATAAGGGTAGGGAGAAAGGGAGAGGCATATTCACTAACCAGGTAACACACAAGAATCAGGTGAAGGGAAAGACAATTCACAATACAGTGAAAGTCAGCACAAGTGAACTGAACCAAAAGTTAAGAAGTTTCCTGAATACAACCAAACAGAGTAGCAGGGTCAGGGGGTTGAGGTCATGGTTTCAGGGGATATCTAGGTCAATTATTACAACACTTTATAATTAGTATAACTGTTATCAGTATAATGGTTTATTAATATGACAGTTTATAAGAAAATGTTTTGCACCTCACTTTATTGACAGGTATCTGGTGTCTTAAAAACTAGCAAACCTTCATCTAAGAAGCATCAATTGGTCCTAACCCACCTGGAGCAAAGAACAATGAAGAACACGAGAGACACAAGGAAAAAAATAAGCCAGAAACAGGAAGGGCCTCATAAACTGGTGACTCCATCAACTTGAAGCTTGAAGAACTAGATTGTGCCCTGCTGTCACCCATGGTACCCTGACGGGGAACACAGCATAAAGTTCCTGAAGGAGCAGGAGATAAGTGAGGTGCAGAACACAAGCTGTAGTAAGAAGTCCACATCTAATGGGCTGCCTAAGATGCAGTGGACTCCAGAGGGCAGATATGACCCCTGGGCTTTCTGTTAGCCCCAAACTAAAACCATTTCTGAAGCTAAATCTTTAAACAGGGCTTATACTGGACTGTAAGATATAAGATGTTATTTGTGAAAACGGTGCTTCTTAGCTCAAGTAAATACATAAGACTAACTGGATAAATCCAGTCAGGAGGGAGATAAGAAGGCAGACAGGAACAGGAGCTGGTTAGAAATACAGAGTAGAAAGAAATGAGGAGTATGCTGTCATGTTTTAGAAGAGCAATTAGGGTCACATAACAATGTGTGTCAGTTTTGGCGTGAGAAACTAGCTTGAATTGTAAACTTTCATTTAACCAAAGAAAGAAACCCAGGGCACAATAAAAAAAATAAGAAAATGATCCAACTCGGAAAACTATTTTGATTTTGAGTCAAATGTTTGAGCTCTGTTGAGGTTCCCATTAATGAAAACAGCTTTTAGTTGCATTTCTTGAGACTGTTTATATCAAGAGAATGGATAGTGTGTTTGTAAAGGCTGGAAAGTCCCAAGTTGGTGGATCAGGATGGAGACTTCTCCTGACTAACGTAGCCAATAGGGGCTGATGAACCGAAGATCAGCACATAAAGTGGCAGTCAACTTAGATTACAGGCTGCAGAGACTAACAAATCCTGTGATTGATAAGTTAGTTGCAAGCTCAGGTTCCAAGAACTGGAGGCCACGTGCATGATCCAAAGAGAGCAGAAGCCTTAGAGGTTACCAGAAAGTCCACATATATTGGAAGTAGGCCACACCCCTAAGGAGACCTGACTGGCTGCTCACAGAAGATCTCATCATGGAGAGGATTACATTGTATCAGATCTCATTTTGGAAGTCCTAACATCATTACATCTGCTACACTGCATCAGAACTGCCAAACCACTGAGAATCATGGCCTAGCCAAGTAGACACAGAGTGAACCATTACAGATGGGTATATGACCAAAACAGGGTCATGGTCCGTGAGTATGAGTACCACTGCTTTTTGCTGGAATTTCTGGTTAAGAGATGCTTCCCTCTTCCGGAGTTACTAAAGTGGAAGAAAGCATGGAAGCTTGCTAACAATTACTGTGATTGTAGAGCCATAACATAGAGACAGTGTCCTCACACCTAATCACCCTTGTGGACTCCTTGATCTACCATATTTTTATCTAAATAATATATACCTTCCATGTTTGTTTGCAAACCACACCTCTGTCCAGAAAGGTATGTTTGTAAGCACACTATATTGTTGTTGATGATTTTTAACAGCAGCATATAAAAAATTGGCTTAGTAACTCCTAAGAAAATACCCTACAAGAGGAAGTCACAACTAGCAAACAAATGTAGAAGGCGGCCAGTGTTTGCGTGAAAATACAGGAGCTATGCTGATAGCCTGATGTGCTCTGGATTTCCTAGTTCCTTGAGTGCCTACCTTTACCTCATTTAGTAGTTCAAGTTGTGTTTCCCTCACTTATCAAGAAGACTCAGTTTAGATTGGGTCTTAGACAGTCTGCTGTGTTGTGACTTATTGATGCAATAACAAGATACAGTTTTACTAAGATTAAGCCTATATAAGGCAAAGCAGATAATTAAGGGGATATCTAGATAATTCCAGGAAAATGGCTTTAATGTATTTGTATGTTTCCCATCTTATTACTTGAATTTTTAAAGTTTTAAATAGCAGAACAGTTTAACTTTGACTAATATTGATCTTTGAAGGACAAAAGGAAAAGAGCAGAAAAGTAAAGTATAAAAAAAAAATACTAGGTTAAGGGGGAGAAAATGAATTCTGTTGGCCAACTTAAAAGGGGACATCAAGGAAATTGGGGTGAAGGGAATTATAACAGGCAACTAGTTTAAAATACAGATGCCTAGACCAGCAGACATTACAAACCTGCTTTGGTGTGCTGTGTTTCTTCTTCATTCTCCTGCATATGTTTTTACATCTTGGTGATAGCTTATTGCCTTTTTTTTTTTTAATCATTAGCACAATATCCTAAAGACCTTTCTGTTTTAGAACATTTTCACAGTCACCTTTTGTTATTCAGATTTAATAATTTAGTTAAAGCTGGGATTCATCATCTTTGCTTTCTTTGCTGTATAAGGTTTATGTAATTTTGGGGTTATCTATACTAGACGACACTTGGCACTTGGCTATAATGACTTTTGAACATTGTGGAAGCCACCTAATGGATCTCGACATCTTTTAGTCAGAGAACTGGGAACCATGTAGGTTCATCTGGAAATTATTTTCGGTGCCAAGTAGATAGTGCTGTCCCCAATACTGTCAGATCTGTGGAAGAGAAAATCCTTTGATTTTCGAAAAGGAATTCCAAAAATTCTCCTCTATTGCTTCTCTTGATAATAGCCCCTCCTGTGCTTTTTTGTGGGATGTGGTTCGCTAAGGTTACAGTTGAGGGAAAGACACAGACTGAGAGTGGATTGGGAAACATTTTACTCTGTGTAATGGAAGGGGCGTTGGGGCTTCAGCAGTAGAGTTCTCACTTTTAGTGCGGAAGACCTGGGCTCAGTTCCCAGCAGTGCATGTTATGACCAGCTACTACCTATTTGTCAGTGGAGTTTTGTGCTTTGCAATGATGCTGAAGCATCTAGACTAAAACAGATTAGGAAGAAAGGCCTGGAGATCTACTTACAACAATCAGCAGTGAAACTCCTGTAGACGACAAAGGAATGGTACAGGACTAGACAGTGTTTTGTCTGGTTGTGCATGAGTCATATGAGCTGGGGCAAACTTAGGACAGCAAACAGCAGCAATGTGTAATGGACATCTATATCTAGTTTACCTATACCTGTCACTTTTTTTTTTTGAATAAAAGGAATTTTATTGCATCTTAAAATATCACCCTCAAGTCTTAGCAATCCTCCAGCCTTGTTTCCGTAGCTGGACAACTTAGACCGTACTCATCAGCCTGCTGAACAGTTCCTTTGTCAGAGACATAGATACCACCCAGAAATTTTCGAATATCCTTGTTTTTAACTGTTGTGACTTGCTGAATTAAAGCAGCTGAATTTGATACAAGTTCAATGTCATTTTCTTCAAGAATTAATTCATCTTTCTGGGCTTGAGATACTGAACAAGCAACACCTGGCCTCATCTGAACCCTGCGGATATATTTTCCACCCAAGAAGTTTCGGATTTCAACAAGTGACCCATTTTCCTGAATGACCACGTTGATGGGGAAGTGAGCAGACACAGACCTCATCTTGTAACGGAAGCCCAGTGTAACACCCTTGATCATGTTCTGTACGTGACTACAGATAGTGCGAACTGTAGCCAGTTCCTTTCTATTTCCCCACCATCTGTCTACACGAAGCCTCTTCTTTCTCTTTCCAAGGAGACTGAGTTCTACATTGATGTGGTTGAAGTCCCTCCGCAAGGCTCCTCTGGGGCCTTTCACAATAATTGTGCGTCCCTTCAGAGTGATGTCGACATTTTCTGGAATGTCGACAGTCTGGTTGCTGAGAATGGTCTTCATTCTCGCAGTAGATGCGGCAAAGAGCTATACCTGTCACATTTTATGTGCTACTTTGTCTTGACAAAAGTTTTTGATACAACCTTGCCTACCCACATTAAACAGCATATAGAAAGTCTTTTAAGCCCTTGAAAATGAGATGTTTTTATGTCTTACCAATTGCCGCTAATCACTGTGAGGTCAAAATTAATGAACAGCAGCTGTTATTGGTAGCATGTTCTATTCTCTGGTTTGCCTCAAACTGACTGTGTGACCTTGGGCAAGACACGTATGGATGTTTGCCACAAAGATATCTTCAGTTTTAATTTTTTTTTTTAAATAGTTTTCTGAGAATTTTTTTTAGGTCATTCTAATATTAACACCAGAAATATTTTGTTCTGAAAAGCATGAGTAGTCAGACTATTTCAGTTTCTTCAGCTTTTGCCTTTGCTTAATTACCTAATGTTGCTCTCCACAATCTTGGGGAGTACAGCACACTGCATTAGCATAGACATTCTAACTAGAGAGAAGACTGAGTAATGAATCTAGCACTCTGTGTGTTGATCAAGTTCCATTGCCTTGGCTCAGCGCATCCTTCTGAGACATTTTGTTTGCTTTCCATACAAAGTGTCTTTTAGGTCCTGCCTACCTTGAATTCTCTCACTTTGGTGATCTCTAAACTTTAATGATAACAGTTTTCTTTTTTGTTGCCACTTTTTACAAGACAGACTGGTTTCTGACAATAGCTTGTACAGATTGGTGAGGTGTTTGAAAATAATATAGCATTTCCTGTAAGGGTATTATCTTCTGAGTAACTCATTGATTTTTCCTCCCACTATTCTGTTTCTTACCAAGCCTGCTGCTAGATTGTTTATCAATATTATCAGACATGTGAGAAGCCCAGTATTCTTCTGGGAATGTTATTTGGGTAGTCTGTCTTAGAAAATGCAACAGAAAAGAGGTTTCATAACTTCACACAGACTCTCAGAGATGGAAAAATACTAAAGAGTTGCAGCACAGTTACACATTTTAGCTGTAAACAATCACTTACTGGTCTTAAAATAAATTAATAATCTCAAATATTAAAAGAAAGAAGAGACGCTTTCAAAATTGATGTCACTAAATTGATACCATGTGATGCCACTTTGAGAACTAAGGTGCATTTTATCTAAGCAGTGGTGTTTTCATTTGCCATCTGTTCCTATCAAAGCTGGACAATGGATAAGTAAAAGTAAAGAAGAATTGATGCATTCGAATTATGGTGCTAGTGAAACATACTGAGTTATGCCATGAACTGCCAAAAGAGTGGACAGATCAGTCCTGGCAGAAGCCAGAATACTCCTTAGAAGCTAGGATGGTGAAATTTTATCTTGGTTATCTTGGTCATATTAGGAGGGATCAGAATCTGGTGAAGGATGTCTACCTTACTTGGTAAAGTAAAGGGCAAGTGAAAAAGAGGTGACGCAGTAGCTGCAGTAATGGGGGCTCAAACACAGCAGGGGTTCTGAGGATGGTGCAGGATGGGGCGGTGTTTTGTTAAGTTCTATATAGAGTCGCTATGAGTTGGAAATCACTGGGTGGCACCTGACAGTGACAAATCAGTAACAAAATCTTTGCTCTTCAAGTTGTGACTGTTAGAGAATCCTTTTGTTTATTCTATGCAAGAGTTAATATTAGGTAGCATATTTTAGTATGTGGATTATGGATTTCGGCTTCATCAACATGTGTCTTATACATCGAAGGAGAAGGTTAAACAGGACTTTATCTAATCCTTGCATTTCATAAAGATTCAAGTTTGACCAAGAAATGACAGATGGCTTGCCTAAAGTGATGTAACTAATGATGGTGATGAGATAGAATCATGCATCTTTTAATAACCATTGCTTTATTTTTTAAAAGTTTAATTTATAAGTGTTTACCTATTCTAGCAATATTTTAAAATAGACCTTTTTGAGAGTCTCCCTTATTTAAGTAATATACTCTTTAGTGACAAACATTAAACGGTAACTTTCCATTCAAAGCTATGAAAGATTAATTTGTAACTAACTAGGTTAACAGTTACCTGTCTAGGCCAGATACTGCTGCTCATCGGCATCACCCAAAGCACATGTGCTGAAAAAGGAAATAGCGTCTTTGGGTCTTTTTATCTCTGTTCCCTATAACTAAAAATGTTGGTATTTTAGCCTGGGCTCTCTACAGGAGCAAAACCAGTGGGATGCATATATAAACATATATTGAGAATTATAGCACAATTACATGTTTTAGCTATAAGGAAATTGCTGCTACAGCTGTGAGGTCTGGCAAGCCTCAAATCTGTGTGTTAGGCAGCAGGCTGAAGGCCTCTGCTGGCTCATAGGTTTGGAGTTGTGGTTTTGGCAAATTTAAAATCAACAGGCAACCTGGAGACTTCTGCAAGTTTACATATTAGTAACTAGAGGTCAGGCAACAAGAAGGGGAAGGGAGAAGAAAGAGGGAAGAAGGGGGACAGAGAGAGAGAGCATTGTGCTAGAACATTTCTTTATATGGCAGAAGCAAACCACACCCCAAAGAAACTCACCTTTCAACTGATGGGCTGATCACATCATAAAAAGTGAGTATGTAATATTACTTTATGGAAAAACTAGATACAATGGGAAGAAAATGTGCTGGAACTTTGATAGAGATTGTGTTGAATCTATAGATGAATTTAAGGATATTTAGCATTTTTTACAGTAGAGTGTTTGCAGTCCATGGACATCATATAACCTTTCATTTACTTAGATCTTTAATTTGCCTCAGTGTTCTATAGTTTCTGGTTTGGTGTTTTTATTCAGTTTTTAATAGATTTATTTATAAATATTTGCTTTTTTGGACTGATATTGTGAATTATTTAAAAATTTCCTCTTTTTATGAATGTTTTCCTGGCACATGCAAATATTGTCGGTATTTTACAGTGGTCTTGTTTTCAGGGAACTTAGTGAATCTGCATATTAATTTAAAATTTTGTAGATACTTTTGTATTTTCTGTACACACAGTCATATCTGCATATAACATTTTTAAAATTCCTTCTTAGTTCTTACACCTTTTTTTCCTTGTTTTTTTTGTGGTAAGTTGTCCAGTGCAATAATGAATAGAAGTAGAAATAAAGTAGTGATACACCTTGCTATCTGTATCTTATTGTTGTTTCAAAGAAAAAGCTTTTATTGTTTTACTGTTAATCATAATATCTGTTTTATAATTTTTGTTTTGAAGATATTCTTTGTCAGAATAAGGATGATCCTTCCTGCTCCTACTGTGCTAAGACTTTTTATCTTGAATAGCTACTGAATTTTTCTGCATCTGTGAAGATGATCATATGACTGTTTCCTTCCTGTTGCTATGGTAAATTGTGTGGATTAATATCTTGAATGTCAGAATAATCATATGTTTTGGGAATAGGCCCAACAGGAAGCCAGTTTTCATATTTTAATTTTTGGGTTGAATTTGTAGGTTACTTTTTCCCTAGGGATTACTCTCTGTAATTTCAAATTTGTTTAATGCATTTGTTTATAAAATCATCTTATTTGTTTGATTTCTGTAGAATATGTTGTGATGTCTTCTTTTACATTCTTGATATTCATAGTCTGTGTCATAACTCTTTTTCTCAATCAGTTTTATTATGTGTTTATCAAACATTTCTTTATAGAATTGGTTATTTTGATTCATTTATTTTTTATATTCAGTTTTTCCATTCTTGTTCTTTCTCATTTACTTTCTTTGAATTTAGTTTGATTTTTTTTTTTCTAATTTGTTTGATGGCTCTTAGGCCATTGCTGTTCAGCTATTCTAGTTTATACTAAAAGCATTTCAAAGCTAAAAAATTCCTTGAAAACAGTCTTCTCCATTTCATGGGAGTCCCCCCTCCTTTGTCTAGAAATGCCTTTTTTTTTTTTTTTTTTTTTTTGCTTTAAGGCTTTTCAATTTTTGAAGGTTATTTTGCTGAGGATAGGATTCTAGGTTATAAATTGTGTCTTTTAGAAAGCTATATATGTCATTCTGTTTTCTCTTGAATCATATCATTTCTTTTGAAAAATCAATTATAAATATTATTTTTGTTTCTGTGAAGGTATTGTATCATTTTTCTCAAGAAGCTTTTAAGATCTTGCCTTTGTCCATTTTATTAACAGTTTTGATATTATTGCATTGGTGACATTTTCTTTATATTTATTCTCTTGGTGGCTTGTAGTATTTCTGGAAACTGTGAGTTGATGTCTTTCACTAGTTTGGGAAAATTTTCAGCCATCACCTCTTTATAGTTTAGGATACTGTCCCATTCTCTTTCCTCTTCCCTCCTTGGATGCAATTATACTTTGATTAAATCTCTTTAGCATGTTTCTTGTAGTGAGTTAAAGATGGCCGTGTATTCTTCGCCATATTTCCCATCAATGGATAGAATCTGTTTATCCTCTTTTTATTGAGAATCTAGGCTAATGCTGTGACTTGATTTGACTATAAGTACCACATCCCTGAGGCCAGTGTTATACAAAGTATGGTTCCTAGACCAGCAGTATCAACATCACCTGGAAACTTACGAGAAATGCCTATTGTTTGGCTCCATGCCAGACCTACTTAATCAGAACTCTGGATTGGTACCCAGCTGTCTTTTGAGAAGCCCCCAGGGGTTGTGATCCAGACTAAAATTTCAGGGTTACTGTTCTAGGCAATGGTGATTGGTCTAAGGGAGTGATCAGATCAACTAAGAAGTACAGTCAGAGTCCTTTACTATGATTGGACCCTGAAAGGAATAAGCTCTCTTCTCCTACTGCCCTTATTAAGTTGGTGTGATGTCAGCCCGGCGCTGTTGGCATCCACCAGCTTCTACTATGTGGAAGAAGTTCCTCTGGAGCAGGAAAGAGTGAGACTGACACAATAGATGAGATAAAACCCAGACACAATTGGCTGAATCCTAAATCCATCTGTGCCTACAGCTCCCGAGTAGCCTTTCACTTCTTAATTATGATGATGTTTTTTTGACTCAAGCTTTTTTGATTTGGCTTGTGCACTTTCAACTAAAGAATATTAAGTAATACACATGTGAGTCCTTACTTCCTTCTCAAAATATACTTTATGCTCCAACGTATTAACAGAGAAATATAGAAATATTCTGAATGAAACCAAGACACAAAGCAAACAAAGCCCCCAAGTGCTGCCAAGTTGATTCTAACTCACAGTGGTTTCATAGAATACAGTAGAACTTCCCCATAGGGATTCCAAGGCTGTAATCTTTACAGAAGCTGACTGCCATATGTTTCTCTTGTAGAGCATCTGGTGGGTTTGAACCAGTGACTTTCAGTTAGCAGCCCAATGCTTAACCCCTGTGCCTTGAGGGCTCCTTGAAACAAAGATACATGTCCTGAGAGTCCACCACATCGCTTTTCTTAGGCCTCTCTTAGCAGCCCTTAAAGCCTCTTACAGAACAACTCTGAAGCTCTAGGTAGCATAGTTTTAAAACCCCTTAGGAGCAGTACTTTTGGTGGCCTGTAACATAAGCCTTGTTCTACCTGATTTCATCGGCAACTGTGATTAAGAGTTGCGTAACATGGCCCAGCTCAAGCACGCTGGTGTATGTTTGCTTTTCTGTCTCTGAACTTTCTGTGAAGCTACGAGGCTTGTTTAACACAGACACAGGCAGGCTGAAAGTTCATGGGAGTTGATGCCTCATGGGGCAGCCTTCTATAGGAATGGGTAAACAGGTGTCCAGGCCCTCCAACCTGTGCAGGCACAATTCTAAGTAGTACTCTGTATGATTTCGGAGAGTCGTCGGTGAAATTGGGTGCTGGTGTCCACAGTGGTAACCAGGTCCGTGCTATGTTGTTTACTGCTCCCCAGTTCCCTTCCCTGTCTCACCACCTCTGCTGCCTTACTCCTGTTTCTTCAGATTATCTACAAAATAACTATTTTTCCCCAAGTATACCCAAGTTCTTTTGTTAGGCTCTACTTTTGGGAAAATTCAGACTGAGACATAAGGATTACAAAGTATTGAACTGGGCATTAGGACATTAAGTTTTGAGTTTCAGGCCTGCTAGTTAGGTTATAATAGAGCCTAATCACTTTTCTTCTTTGGGCATTAGTTGTGTCCTCTGTGAAGGGAGGAGACTTGGAAGTTTCTTTCAGTTCCTTTTTGTTCTGACTTTCTGTTTATGGCAGTTCAGGTCCACCAGGTGCTCCTTGAATTCTCTATGGGGCAGTTCTACTCTGGCCTTTAGTGTCGCCATGAGTCGGATCCAACTCAACTGCAATGGTTTTTTTTTTCCCTGATTATGATTACCATGTAATATTTTACATATTGTTTTAGAAACTGAGCAATTATACATGCAGCTGGAATGCTGAGGATGGCTGATCTAAATGGCCAGACCCTTAGAATGTTTCCCTTTTTTCTGCCTGTTCCTTTACATTTTTTGCAGATTCCCCCTCCCCCCACAAAAGCATCCACAAGATGTGCTTCTTTGTCTACACGTTTGGTATTTGTAGATACAAAACTGAAAAACCAAAGCCACTGCCGTGGAGTCAGGACCACCTCATAGTGACCCTAAAGGTGAGAGTAGAATGGCCCCGTAGAGTTTACAAGGAGTGCCTGGCAGATTTGAACTGCCTACCTTTTGGTTAGCAGATGTAGCCCTTAACCCACTATGCCAACAGGGTTTCGATTTGTAGATACAGGCCCATAAAAACAATAGTAAATGCCCAGTCCAGAACAGACTACACACTGTTGTTTTGACGGGCAAGAAGCTGTCAGAAAAACCACTGACACCCAAGGCCTCGTGTTTATGTAAGACATAAAGGCCAAGAGTGAAAAGAAGTGGGTTGAATGTGATCAACTCTCTGGATGACTACATGCAGCACAGTAGCCTTAGTACTTCAGAGCTGAAGCCAAATGTGCTTAACGAAAATGGCTTCTGTTTCCTCCTGATCTTAAAAAAATGAAATGTTACACCAGGGGATATAGCCATAGATTTCAATCTCATTTCCTTGTAATATGAGACAAATTGATATCTATGAAAATGAACATAATCAGGAGAGAGAAGTCTATTCTTTCAGCAGGTAAAAAGGATCAATTTGAAACTTTATTTATTTATTTATTTTACACAGTGGTGACTTCCAGTGGGGCCTTAATACAATGACTGTTTGGTGAAAGAAATGTTTGCCATTTTAAAAGGAAGCAGAAGGGTGTGGAGGGTATGGGAGGGAGGGAGGGTGCTGGTACTCCTGCAGTATTGTCAAGTAAGAGAGGTTTCGCCGTTTGAATCTGTGGTTTCCTTCACTAGTGGTGGCTTTATACTAAAGTAGGCATTCACCCACAAATGTCGTTTAAGGGGTTCATGCAGGGCTCTTGTCTTCCCATATGCATCTGTGTTCAGTCCTCAGTGTATGGTGTTCTTTGACGTTAGAGCTCTTCCTTTGCCAAGAAATAAAAGCTCTAATGGAAATCACCTTTGTGAAGGTGGAGGCAGTGAAGGTAGAAAGAGTCCTGAGTTGTGCGCAAGGAGACAGAACTCGGGTTTCTGTCCTGCAGTGACTGAGCTCTGTGCATCTAGGTCTTAGAACATTTCTGTGGCTTGCTTCTCTCATCTGTCAAATGAATAGGTCAGAAAAGATGATCTCCATGGTCCTTTCCAGCTTTAAATGTGAATTACTGATGGGCATTCATGGTGATATATAAAGGACAGATACCAGATTCTCTGGGTTTGATGGGAGGAGAGAGATAGGTGCGTATCAGGGTCATGGGGCTTCCAAAACAGTGGCCAGGGGATAAGTCAAGATGGGACTTTGCTTCTATATAATGTTATCTGGCTTGGTGGCATGCTTACTACCACCCCATCTTCAAATGTCATCAAATATAATAGGAGGCTTAGAAAAGTCTCAAAGGAATGTTTTTCACTGAAAGATGGTCCTAGATCCTAACCCTTGCTTGACCACTAACAGTGACCACAGGAAATTACCTACTATCTCTGAACCTCAATTTACACAACTATAAAATCAGGATAATAACACCTCTATTATGGGAAGTTTTATAAGAATTCAAATAGATTACACACCACAGTGATTGCAATTAAATCAGTGTGTCAGCTAGCTTGGAAAGTGATGGTAGGGAGGAAGATTACAAGGTTTTCTGAGCCTGTTCTTGTCCCTTGGATGACATTGTGTCTTGCTAGTACAGAAAATCATAGTGTTCTGCTATCTGTGGAGTAGTAACTTGAAAGATGGAAGGAATCATCAGGCGTGCTAATGTTTTGGCAATTACACCAACAGTTAAGCTGCATTATTACTGCTCAGTGCTGTGTCATTTCAAATATGGCATCTGGCGCTGATATCTTTAGAGCTTGCAATGTTTTCCAAAGGCAATGATGCATCATACAGCTTATCAATATCACTTTGAGGAAGGACTCATATCTAGGCACATGGACAGCGGAAGTACAGTGACGTGTCATTGTTGTGCAGCAAAGGTAGGCTGGGTTCTCACAGAAAACGGTCCGACATAAAGGAAACCATTATTTTGAAGAGAATAGTCAATGCAGACCCACACTTATTATTAACTTTCATGAACTTGTCTGAAAAGTTGAATATTTTCTTGTAGTCTAATTGGTTTGTAAGTGCAGATCTGCAGCCATAGAGAATAACATACCATCTCATAATAACTTTTTAGTTGATTATGAAAACTCAGTCTACAATGTGTGGTTCGTATCTTGGAGATAAGCTGATGACACAAATGCCTCATCTCACTCCTGATGTCGTATTAGAAGGCTCTTTAATTCTTGCTAGAGCTCATCTGCTCCAATCCTTCTAGTGATATGTGAGCTTAGCTGAACATTCCCCAAACCAGGAGCAGTTGGAAATTCATCTTAGCTCTGAGGATGATGGATTTTGAAATAATAATAATAAAAAAAAATTTAGAGCACTTTGGACCTAATTTATGGGCAATTTAAATTTAAAATGCCATGACTTTTCAGCACTGGTAATGGAGTCAACAGAATTTATATCTCCTTGTATTTCTGCACACTAGGAATAATATTCAAATTTCCTGCACCTCCTTCCTGCAGGATGGGGGATTGAGATGAAGATTAAATATGGCTACTATGACAAGTAGATCACGTAGGTGGCATAAGCCGGTAAGCAAGGTCACAGCCTTGTAGGATCTGTAGAGTAGCTCTACTCTGCATTCACAGGGTCACTGTGAATAGGAATTGACTCACTGTCAGCTAACAACAACAACTATAAAAAGTTAATATAGGCCAGAGATCAGCAGGATGATGTTCTATAGATGCATGAAGGAGAGTGGGTGGAGAGGAGGGGAAAGGAGACTGTTGGGAGGATGAGACATGTATGGAGCAGAGAGGAATGGCATGCTGTCACCAGGCACGGAGAGCAGTGGAATCTGCATATAGGGGGGCATGTGAATTTATGTGGGAATGTACACTGTCACTCAGTCATAATAAAAAAAAAGTTAATGTAGGAAAACATGCAACTTTCCAATACTCTTCTGTTCTCTTTTGATCTATTCCTGGTGCATTTTAAATCAAAATGCTGCAGTATATACTTTGTAGCTATTATATATCTCCTCACTGGATCTGGAAAAGAGAGCCATAAAGTACAACAGACCCCCTCCCTTCTTAGTCACAGTACAGTGGATGTCATAGCACTGCATACTACACTTGACAAGTGTTGAAATGGCAAGTGGTTTGTGACTTACCTGTTCACCATAGTACAAAAAAAAATGAAGAAACAAACATTTAGTTCCTATATAAAAGTTTTTTTCTCCCCCTATGAGAAGACCAATACACACATGTTCTTTTCTATTGTAACATGAAAAATCATGACCATATTCAGTGAATAGAGTAACCTATACAAAAAAGACAAATAATATCTGACTTCATTCAGAGGATTACTGATGAGCATGACAAAGGCTGAACTTGCAGCATCCACACAAAATCATTTTGTTGAGAAAAAATTCATTTATCAGCAGAAGGAACAGTGGGCTGGTGATTGTTTCAGCAGAATCCTACACAGCATTTAATTACCTTGCAGTACCTTTGTTCTCAGGAACAACAGCACTGTAATGGATGTACCATCAGGCAGCAACCAGGTTTGTGTTCTGAAATAGAGGAGCTTTGAAATGTACAGTAAATAGGAGGGTACTTTGAACAGAGAATAAAGACAGCTGAAAGAGTTTACTAATGTAGTCCATGCTCTTTGACCTCTTCTAATTATTACCAGTTTGCTAAAGCTCAAAAATGAGACTGTTAGGGAGGAAAAACAGTGTGAGAGGAGAAAGAAGAAATGACTGGATGTCCAGAAACAATGTGAATTTTTTCCGCTTTGTAGTTTGTTGGATGCCTTGTAGACACATGTCCTGCTCTGTGACTAGATTGATATTTTAACTGTGAGACTGTTGGACTCTGGTTTTAAACTCATCACAGGGTGACCATCCTAGTACTTAATACCATCTCTGGCATCATGGAAGCGTTAGCTGGGTGAATAAGTCCTGCTAGGATGTCTTTGCTTCAGGAGAATAAATCACTGAGGTATTAAGTTGTGTTTTGTTTTGGTTAATATGAAATAATTAGAAAGATTGGGAGCCAATGTGTGATATTTACAATATTTTTGTCTCTTACGTGAGAAGGGTTTATGATCGTTGTTAGCTGCTATCATGTTGGCTAGAAAACAGAAGTCCTCACAACTGGACCAGTAAGCTACATCGTCATAAATGGAGAAAGGAGTGACGTTCTTAGGGATTTCACTTTACTTGGGTCTACAATCAACACCCATGAAAGCAGCAGTCAAGAAATCAAAAGATGCATTGCACTGGGAAAAGCTGCTGCAAAGGATCTCTTTAAAGTATTCAGAAGTAAAGATGTCACTTTGAAGACTAAACTGTGCCTGACTCAAACCATGGTATTTTCAATTGCTTCATAATGCATGCAAAAGCCAGACAATGAACAAAGACGACAGAAGAATTGATTCCTTTGAAATGTGGTGTTGGAGAAGAATGTTGAACGTACCATGGATCTCCAAAAGAATCAACAGATCTGTTTTAGAAGAAGTACAACCAGAGTGCTCGTGGAAGCAAAGATGGTGAGACTGTCTTACATTATTTGGACATGTTGTCAGGAAGGATCAGTCCCTAGAGAGGGACATCATGCTTGGTAGAGTGGAGGGTCAGCAAAAAAGAGGAAGACCCTTGGCAGGATGGATTGACACAGTGGCCGCAACAATGGGCTTAACCATACTAACAATTGTGGACATGACACAAGACTGGGTAGTGTTTTGTTCTGTTGTTCATAGGGTTGCTATGAATTAGAACAGACTCAACAGCACCTAGCAACAACAACAACAACATCATGTTGGCTTCTGATGCATGGTGGCCCCGTGCGTAATGAGATCAGACCATTGTGATCCATAGGGTTTTAACTGATTTTGAGAAGTAGATTGCCAGGCTTTCCTTGCTAATCTGTCTTAAACTGAAAGCTCCACTGAAACCTGTTGAGCATCATAGTACACACAACGCTCCACTAACAGATGACCAGTGGCTGTGGTTGAGATGCATTGGCCATGAATTAGCTCAGGTATCTTAGTTATCTAAAAAATCCCAAACCAACTGCCTCTAAATCAATTCCAACTCATTGTGACCCTGTAGGACAGGGTAGAACTGCCCCATAGTTTCTAAGAAGCGCCTGGTGGATTGGAACTGCTTACCTTTTGGTTAGCAGCCATAGCACTTAACCACTACGTTACTGGGGTTTCCTTAGTAATCTAATTCTGCTATATTAGAAATATTGCAAGTGGGTGCCTTTAACAAATTTCTTACAGTTTAGGATGCTAGAAGTTCTGATTCAGGGCATTGGCTCTAGGGGAACATTGTCTGTCTTTGTAAGCTGTTGGGGAAGGTCCTTGTCTGTTTTCAATTTCTGTTTTTTGGTTCCCTGGAGACCTCGCATGGCATAGCATCTGTCTTCTCCCATCTCCACTTGCTTGCTTCCTTGCTTAATCTGCTGTTATATCGCGCAGAACAGGGTGATTTAAAACATACCCTACGCTAACACTGCCTAATTAGCATAACAAAGGAAAGCCATTCTCAAATGGAATGAGAGCCACAGATACAGACAGGGGTTAGGATTTACAACATAAATGTTTTAGGGACACAATTGAATCCATGATTGCAAATCTTTCACATGGAAGGTGAGAATTCTGCCACTGAGCCACCAGTACCACCCAACAATGTGTTCTTGACTCAGGTATTTACAGACTTAAATCAGAAGTTCCTTGGAGACCATCCTTCTCCTTGGCTTTTGTGATTCTCATAGAGAGAGAGAAAAGAGATGGGGTCGCCATGAGTTGGATCCAAATCGACGGCACTGGGTTTTTTTTTGTTTTTTTTTTTTTTAGAGTGGGAATAGAACAGAGGATAATGGTCTACAAGTATCAGAAAAGCTTGCAGCATGCCAGGAGGTCAAATCTTGGAACTGAACGGTGGTGTGGTCAGTCTACAAACTAGTCAAAGGGTGGCCCTTTGGTGTAGGCTTATGTTCCCAGAGTCAGCCCCTGACTTGGGCAGGCCTTCCTATTGCATCCTGGAGTTAGAACTCTAGAGACTGGGGGAGAGGTGAGGATGCCCCTGGTAATGGATTGAATCTCCTAACAGCATAGCATTGTGGGGGACTTCAAGTCGGATTTAATGTGATTCAAAGAAAATTAAGTCATGCAAAACATTTCTTCCACACTTGAATGCTGCAAATTCATATGAACCTTACTGTAGTATTTTGAGGCAATGTTAAAAGTGCTCCATTTTAAAAAGAAAAAAAGGAAAACTTGTTCATGCCTGCACCTCCACCCCGACTGAAAGTTGAAAGTGACTAAGTACCAGTTGAAGATGCTTTGAAGTCGTCTATACAGGCAAAATTCAAAAAATGCAGTTACCATAGAGCATGCATTTGGTACGAGGATGAGGAGAAGGCATATTCCTAAAATGAAAAATAAGTTTTAAAAGGCTGTTAGAGAAAAATTAGCTGAAGAGAATTTAATTTCTTCTTTCTTAGTGACTTTGCTAATAAAGAAGTACCCTTAGAAATGCGGTGTTACTTGTGTTACTGGAGAGATGGTGTGAACAGAAGAATTACTAATGAGCATCCTTGCTCTTATTGAAAGCACAGGCTACTGCTCAGTGTGTGAAGTACCCTACACGTTCTAACATACCAAGAGTACAGACAGTAACAGGGTGCTAGATTTGCCGATGGCTTCAAGATACATGAGTTCCCATTTGATGGTTTCTGTTCCTTAAGGAACTATGAAATAAGGGCATCAGCTAAAGGATGAAGGGCATTGGAACCTTGAGGAGAAAGATAAAAGTGTGTAATAGTAATTTGAATGGTGAGAGAGTGCACATTCTGGAGCAATGTAGTAAGATAGTCACTATTATATGCCTAACTAAGATTTGTGATAAGGAATTTAAAATAGCACTAGTAACTACAGATGGGTTATCTTGCCATCCTGAGCATCTCTGTGAAAATGTAAATGTTGATTTTAACCACATCTGGGATTTCTCTGAGCAAGTACAATGGAGAAAGGGAAAGTGGAGTTCAGTTTGTCAGCTGGGGAGAAAATAAAGTGATGCACCATGGAATTTAAGTTTGTTGAATTATAATAAAAGAATGAAAGAAATGCATTATATTAAAAAGGTGGGTCAGAGCTCTTTATGAGGTTTAACAGTTGTTGAGAGTACCAGAGTCTGAACATGACCTTGAAGATGGTGATCAGAGAGCAGCAGTTTGAAATTCAGAGTTTGGAGACAAGGGCAGGATAGCAATGACAAGGGCAGGGTCCTAATGACTTTGAGAGTGGGTGGTTGAGGTGGGATGCTTGCGATGGGTAGTGGGGAGAACTCACCGAAGTCAAGTAAGAAGGTAACAGCAAGGGTGTTGGGTGACTTAATAGTGTCAAGTGTTATAGAAACATTGTGCTGAGAAGAATACATTAGATCTTACAGTGTCAAATTGGTACTTCAAAGTAGCAGGTTCTTAGAAAAGAAACCATCTTTGGTGATTTTGGGGGAGGAGAGAGGTAGATAAGAAAAAACACTAAATAAGCATAGAAAGTGGTAACTCTGGTAGAGAGTAAGAGTCCATAACACTTGGGGAAGCTAGCATAGTGTGTCCAGGCAAGGTTACAGACTCTCCATAGACACAACCAGACTCCCCAAGAAACTGAATTACTGGGTTTAAGGAGGACCATGTTCTCAAGGAATATCTGGCTTACTTGGCGTAACGTAGTTTATCAAGAGAATGTTCTACATTCTACTTTGTAGTGTAGCACCTGGGGTCTTTAAAAGTTTGTGAGCAGTTGCATAAGATACTGCACTGGTCTCAGTCTGCTTGGAGCAAGGGAGAATAAATAAAACCAACGACAGAAGGGAAACATCAATCCAAGTGACTAATGGACCACAAGTGCTACAGCCTCTGCCAGATGGAGTCCAGCACAACCGGATGATGTTCATCTACTGCTACCTACTGCTTTGACAGAGATCACAGTAGAGGGACGGGGACAGAGCTAGATGAAAATGTGGAACAGAATTCTTACTCACACACACACAAAAACTAACTTACTTGTCTGACAGAGACTGGAGAAACCTTAAAAGGATGACCCCTGGACACTTTTAGCTTAGCGACAAAGTCATTCCTGGTTTGCAGTTCAGCCAAAGACTAGAGAAGCCTATAAAATAAAAGGGGCACATGAGCCCAGGGACAAGTATGAGAAGGCAAGTGGGAAAGCTGGTATTAGGAAACCCAAGGTTGAGAAGAGGAGAGTGTCATTTTGTTGTGGGGTTGGCAACCAGTGTCACAAAGAATGTATGTAGCCGTTGTTTAGTGAGCAGCTAGTTTGTTCTGTAACCTTCATCCTGAAGAATAATTTAGAAGATCACCATCTTCCAGCTAGTTCATAGTGTAACCTTCATCTAAAGTATAATTTAGAAAAAAGAAAAACAATTACTAAAAAAAAAAACCCTTGCATATTGTATTTCAGCTTTTTCTTTAGCCTACTCCTGTTATTTATGTATGTATAAAATGACTTGTACAAGTTCTACTTTTAAGAAGTTAAATTACAGCAACTTTCTCTAAGACCTGGTATAAGATCAGTTCTTTAATGTTCACTAACTTAGTAGTAGTTGTATAAAGTTGATGCATATGTTTACTTTTGTTAATTTAATTGGGTAATATAATCCAGTGACTCTCTCCCTTGTCCTTTGTTTTTAAACCATATCAATTATATCTTTTCATGTTGTGATCTTTTTTAGTAGCTTTTACAGGATACTTAGTGCACTTACTTAGATTTATTTTTGTGTATTTCACAGATCTCAATACCCAGTGCCACCCCTTTTATCCCATGACTTCTCTGTTCTTCCTATATTTTAATTCTGTCCTGACTTCTAAATAACTTTTAAGTTATTTATGATAAATCAAGATACCTAGAAAGTATATTTTCTGGAGCTGGAGTCTGTAGGAAACTTTTTTTGGCTTGGCAATAAAAACAACTAGGTGGTTCCAGAATTCCTTTGTACTGTCCATATATCTAGAGACAGGCTACATTGTTGTAATATTTAGGACAATAGAAAAGTGTAGGATTGAGATCTCATTCTCTGCAGGAGATGCCTCCTGCGTGTTACAGCAGCTCAGTGCGTACTCACCGAATGAACGTATGCATAAAGCCCGTCCATCACACTTTTCAGACGCGTATTTAGTGAATAATTCCTGAATGTTTTTTAATTAGCTTTGGGAGAGTGATAGCGCAAGGTATGAAAGGGAAAGAGAAATCTATACACTTTAGAATGAAGTCTTTTAAAATGTTGATAGATCAGACACAGTTAACAACTCTTATCTGTAAGTTGTAGCCTCCTTTCATTTTTGAGAGCATATGAGAAAATGTCACAGATCTATTACAGTGGCAAAGCAACAAGGTTTTCAGAGTGAAAATTGGATCTTCTTTACAGTGTATACTGTAAGAACATTTATCTTAGTAATAGCTTGTAAGTGAACAACTATGAGGGATTTCATCTACCTAGAGTTAGGAAATGAGTTCATTTCCTTCTAATAAAATATCCATTTCTTTATAGCAATAGTATAAGGTAGTAACTCCAGTAATTATAACTGAAGAATGAGAACACCCACTTGAAGTGTTCTTGCATAAATGGTTTTCTTTCTGTCTTCACTGAACACAGCCTTTGGGATTGGGGAAATGGCTATAAATGCTGAAGTGTGTGGGCACTTCAATATGCAGTGCAATTTTCCTGGAAGCTTTGGGCTATTGAGTTGACACCTGTCTCCTCTGAGAACCATGATTCTTAATTATGAGAAACTCATTTTGATGAACACTGAGAGTGGCAGAGACTTAGTAGGAAAGTTAGCTGTCAGAATAGCAGTTGGCCCCCCATTTTTTTGAGTTCAGGTGAGTATTTGGGAACAAAATCCCAATTTCATAGCTATTACTTCTTAATGGATTAATTGGCAGTGATTTGAGAGGGAGCTTGTGACATTTCTGTCCAGTAATTTTGTAATCATTCCTTAAAGATTCACTTTGTTCATTTCTAAAACTTAGATATTGTCTCAAACAATAGGAAACTATAAGAACATTCTAGGAGACAAAGGGTCTTCTGCTGGAGTTTGGACTTAGACCCAAGTTTTAAAGCCTAATTTTGTCACTTACTAGCTGTCTGACGATATTGGATAAGTTCTTTTACTTTGCTGAAGCCGGTTTTCATAATCTGTAAGTAGGTATAACTGTTGTTACTTCTTCTCAAGTCAGCTTGAACTCATGGGGATTCTATGTACAACAGAACGAAATGTCACCCAGTCCTGTGCCATCTGCGTGATTGTTGGTATGCTGAAGTCCATTATTGCAGCCACTGTGTGTTTTGAGTGCTTTCCAACATAGGGGGCTCATTATTAGCACTGTATTGGACAGTTCTGTGTTGATCCGTGATGTCTATTTGTCATACTGTAGGACCTTGCGTGTTGCTGTGATGCTAGAAGCTATGCCGCAGATACTCAGACACCAGCAGGATCATACATGGCAGACAGCTTTCGGCTGAGGTTACATGCTAAGGCAGACTGGGAAGAAGGGCCTGGCATTCAGCTTCTGAAGAGAATTAGCCAGTGAAAACATTGTGAATAGTGGTAGAATACTGTCTAATATAAAGATGAAGCACTTAGGTTAGAATGCCACTGGGGAAGAGCTACCTGCTCAAAGTAGACTTGATCTTAATGGTGTGAATTGATTGAAGCTTTGGGGACCTTCATTTGCTAATGTGGCACATCTCAAAAGGAGAGTAAACAGCTGAAAATCTCATTAGTAATCAGAACATGGAATGTACAAAGTGTGAATCTAGGAAAATTGGAAATCATCAAAAAATGAACTCATATACATAGATATCCTAAGCATTAGTGAATTGAAAGGTGCCAGTATTGGCTGTTTTGAATTAGATAATCATACGATCTACTGTGCCGGAAATGACAAATTGAAGAAGAATGGCATTGCATTCACCATCAAAAAGAGTATTTTAAGATCTGTCCTGAAGAACAATGGGGTCAGTGACAGGACAATTTCCATACACCTACAACTTAGATCAGTTATACTTGTATGTGACTATTATTTAAATTTGTACACTGACCAGTAAGGCCAAAGATGAAGAAACTGAAGATTTTAACCAGCTTCTGCAGTCTAAAATTGATCAAATGTACAATTAAGGATGCATTGATTACTTGTGGTCAGAATGTGAAAGTTGGAGACAAAGAAGGATTGGTAATTGGGAAATATGGCTTTGGTGACAGAAATGATGCTGGATATTGCATGATAAAAATTTCCAAGACTAACCACTTCTTCAGCGCAAATACCTTTCTTCAAAAATGTAAACAGTGACTATATACCTGAATCTTGCCAGATAGAATACCAAGAATCAAATCAAGTACATCTGTGGAAAGACATGATGGAAATCTCAGTATCACTTGTTAGAACAAGGCCAGGGGCTAACTGTGAAATAAGCCATCAATTGCTTCTTTGCAAATTCAAGTTTAAACAAAAGAAAATTAGTACAAGTCAATGAGAGCCATTGACGAGCATATCCCTTGTAAATTTAGAGACCATCTCAAGAATAGGTTTGATGTACTTATGATGAAGGCCAGACAGCTTATGGAATGACGTCAAGAACATCGTACATGAAAAAAAGCAAGAGGTCATTAAAAAGACAGGAAAGAAAGAAAAGAACAAAATGGATGTCCGAAGAGGTTGTAAAACTTGAATGTTAAATAAAACGAAAGGAAGAAATGATGAAATAAAAAAAGGAAAGAGTGTGATTGGTATTTTTGAAGCTGAAAGAGCTAAAGAAAAAAACTGAAGCTTCAGGCTGCAATATTGAAGGAGTTTATGAGGAAAAATATTAAATGACTCAGGAAGCATCAAAAGAAAGTGGAAGCAATATACACAATACCAAAAAGAATTGGTCAGCATTCAACCCATTTCAGGAGGTAGCATATGGTCAGGAATGATGATACTGATGGAATACGTCCAAGTTGCACCGAAGGCAAAAAACAAGCCTTTGGGGACTTGATGGAATACCAACTCAGATGTTTCAGCAATCGATGTGGCACTGGAAGTGCACACTTGTCTCTGCAAGCAATTAGAAAGATAGCTACCTAGCCTACCTACTGGAAGTGATCTATACTTAGGCCCATTCCTAAGAAAGGTGATCCAACCCAATGTAGAAATTATGGACTGATATGATTAATATCATAAGCAAATACATTTTTCCTCTCTTTTTAAACATTTTATTGTAGTTTAAGTGAAAGTTTACAGTCAAAGTCGATTTGTCATACAAAATTTTGCACACACACTGCTGTGTAACTCTAGCTGCTCTCCATGCCCTGTGACAGCACACCCTCCTTTTCACCCTGTATTTCCTATGTGCATTCCATCCACTCCTGTTCTCCTCCATTCTCTTATCTCTCCTCTGGATAGAAGCTGCTTCATTAGTCCCATGTATATACTAAGCTGAGAAACACACTCTGTCTGAAGAGTTGACTTCAGGACTGGTTTCAGCTCTGGAATAATAGAGAAGCCAGGGACCATGTCTTCTGGGGACCCTCCAGTCTGTCAGACCATCAGGTCTGGTCTTTTAAAGGAGTTCTAGTTCTGCATACCCATTTTTCTCTTGCTGTGTCAGAAACTCCGTGTTGTATTCCCTGTCAGGACAGTCACTGGTGGTGGCTGGGCACCATCTAACCCTTCTGGTTTCTTGTTGTGTAGTCTCTGGTTGACATGGTCATTTCTGTCTCTTGGCCTCATGGCTTTCATTCTCTGCTGCAGGTGGGTTGGGACCGCTTGATGCTACTCAGATGGCTGACAAACAAATAAGATTTTGCTGAATATTTTTTATTCAAAAACAGCTGCAACAGTGTATTGACAGAGCACTGTGAGAAATTCAAGCCAGATTCATAAGAGGATATGAAACCAGGTGTATCATTGATAATGTCATATGGATCCTGGATGAAAGCAGAAAATACCAGAAAGATACTTACCTGTGTTTTGTTAACTATGCAAAGATGTTCAATTACGTGGATCATAACAAATTGTGGATAACATTGTGAAGAATGAGAATTCTTGAACACTTAACTGTGTTCGTGAGGAACCTGCACATAGATCAAGAGGCAGCTGTTCAAACAGAACAAGAGGATACTGTGTGGTTTAAAATCAAGAAAGCTGTGCATCACAGTTGTATCCTTTCATCCTTTCAGTCTATATGCTCAACGATAAACTGAGAAGCTGGACTGTATGAAGAATGAGGCCTTAGCATTGGGGGAACACTCATTAACAACCTGTAATATGCAGATGACACAACCTTGCTTTCAGAAAATGAAGAGGACTTGATGCACTTGCCAATGAAGGTCAAAGGTCACAGCCTTTAGTGTAGATTATATGTCAACCTAAACAAAACATATGTCAACATAAACAAAAATTCTTACAACTGGACTGATAACAATAGCACGATAAATGGATAAAAGATTGAAATTGTCAAGGATTTTCTTTTACTTGGATCTGCTATCAACACCCATGCAAGCAGGAGTGAAGAAATCAAAGAATGCGTTGCACTGGGACAATCTGCTGCAGAAAACCTGTTTAAAGTGTTGAAAAGGAAAGATGTGATCTTGAAGGCTAAGATGTGCCTGACCTAAGCCATGGTGTTGTCAGTCTCCTTAAATGCATGCTAACGCTCTAGGATAAATGGGCAAGACCAAAGAAAAACTGATGCCTTTGAAATATGGTATTGGCAAAGAATAGTGAACGCCATAGACTGCCAAAAGAATGAACAAGGCTGTTTTGGAAGAAGTACAACCAGAATATTCCTTAAAAGCAAGAATGGTGAGATTATATCTCACATACTTAGAACATGTTATCAGGAGAGACTAGTCCCTGGAGAAGTGTACATCATGGTTGGTGTGTCAGTCATCTAGTGCTGCTATGGCAGAAATACCACAAGTGGATGGCTTTAACAAAGGTAAATTTATTTTCTCATAGAAATATAGGCTAAGAGTCCAAACTCAGGGCATAAGCTGCAGGGGAAGGCTTTGTCTTTGGGCTCTGGAGGAAGGTCCTTGTCATCAGTCTTCCCCTGGACTGGAAGCTTCTGAGGTTCAGGGACCCTGGGTCCAAAGGACACTCTCTGCTTCTGGCACTGCTTTTTTGGGGATATGAGTTCCCCAAATCCCTCCGCTGGTTTCCTTCTTTTATATCTCGAGAGATGGCCTCAAGAATGCACAAATACACAGTACAGTCTTATACACTGAGTCCTTCTTAACCCAAGCAACTGCCACTTCTTCTCACTCACTGACATCATGAAGCAGAATTGACAACATGTGGGAACATCACATAATACCTGGAGTCATGGCCTAGCCAAATTGCTACATACGTTTTCAGGGGGACACAGTTCAGTCTGTGGCACTTGGTAAAGTCGAGAGTCAGCCAAAAAGAAGGAGACCATCAACAAAGTAGATTGACACAGCGGCTGCAGTAATAGGCTCAGGTATAGCAATGGCTGGGAGGGTGGCATAGGACTGGCAGTGTTTCAGCCTGTTGTACACAGGGTTGCTGTGAGTTAGAACTGACTCGATGGCACATAACAGCATCTTTTTAAAGTAGATCGTCAGGCCTTCCTAGTCTGTCTTAGGCTGGGACTCCTCTGAAACCCGTCCACCGTAAGCATTGTATAACGTCTAGCATTGCTGTGGCGTGCGGGTCACCAGAACATAACAAACTGAGAGGCTGGTGATGGCAAAGGAATGATGGTACTCGTCTTACTAATTCATTTATTTACTTTTTTAACAAGCGTTAAATACTTCACTCTAATCACTAGGTTGGAGACTAGAGATGCAGATAATATTGGGTAACACTTGTTGATTATTAACTGTGTGCAAATCACTCTATCTTCTTTTTTTCTCCCATCAGCTTTCTGGGAGAAAAAAAAAAAAAAAGCCATGCCCATTTTACAAATAAGGAAGTTGGATTTAGAGTTTAGATAACTCGGACAAAGTTTGTATTCCCCTCAGTTACATAAACTGGAAAACATGGAGTCTAAATTTAAACCAAGATGGTTTTCAGTCCAGAACTTATGTCCTTAACCACTGTGTTATAACTGCAAAGATGTAAAGGATGAGCACAAGCAAGAAAAGGGAATTGTAAGAAATGATGCGAAGTATCTAGGCAATGAGGTGGAACAGGCACGTAAGACCCTAGAACCCACTGAGTTTTAAAATCTAAGATCACGAGAAATCTGCAAAGGTTTCTATCTGGTATGTTTGGATTTTTGCTAGTTTCAAAGCTATTGGCATCAAACGTACATATAGTACTTGAATTTTGTAAACACTAGTTTTTATCATTTAAATGTCAGTAGTCTCTTTATGCATATTCATGATACAATGGTAGTATAGTTTAACCAGTGTCTGCTTATGGAAAAAAAAATCATAATTCATGTTACCATTAACATTAAAGGGATGATTGGTTTATTTCAATAGTTGTGATTTTGTAAATGGTCTCAATACTATTAAAATACTTTATATAGAAATATGTTAATAATATTTTCATTAATCAACGGTATATTTTAATAAGAGCAGAAAAGTGATTTTTATGAGCACATTACAAGAGGATGTGATGTGTGAACTGCACCATAAAGATGCTCATACGTCCAAATGAAACAAGTGAAAATGGTGCCTTCGTAATGACTTGAAGTTTAGGTCAGATAAAATGAAATTAGAAAGTTTTGAATTAGTAGCGTACCCTAGTCTTGGAGACTTGCACACATCCAGGTTTTGTATATATTATGTGCTATTAACTTGAAGGCAAAAATGGCTTCTGTGAAAAACTGCCTTCTGTTAATTAGGCAACTTTGAGCCTTAGAACATGCATCATTAACTGCTGATATTACTCTAAGGACACATGTTTGTGATCTCTTGGGATTGTTGGAGGTAAAGAAGAAGGGAAAACAACAAAGACAGGAAAGTGCTTATTTCTCAGTTTTAGATTTTCCAATTATTTCAAGTACAGAAATATCATTAGTAGGGTTGCTCAAAATAGAATTAAGTGGGAAAATAGGAAGATAGCATCTCAGCTTCAGGCCTGGAAGGTATGACAATTATTTAAAAAAATAGAAATTGATCATTTTAGTAGTGGCAGGAAATGAGTGAGTTGTAAGCTCCTGTGACATGTCCCAGTAACATCCACATCACTACAGGCTGTGGGACCCTATTCTCCAACAAAACCTGTCAGCTGTTCTTAAGGAATCCTGTGATGTTCTGGACAGTCAGTGACTACACAGACTGAAAGGAAATTTCGTTATATCTTTAAACCTTTAAGTACTTGACTTTGTAGTTCACTGATACTGATCAGCTCGGTTCTCATCTTCAATTCAGGTTTCTTTTGTTCTTTGAGTCTTTATTGATAGTGACTTTTGCAGCTTTTGTGTGACACTGAGAGGGACTTTTCTCTCCCCTCTTCTGATAAAAACCAGGAGCTTAAATTTGCTTCACATGTGCTGGTTTAATCTGGATGCTGAATGATCTAGTAAACCCCTGACTACGTGACAAATTTCCTATGAACATTTGCAGGATTATCTCTTTGGAACTCTGGTGTCAGTATCTACCGCACACATGGTGGGAAGAGGAGGCACATCCAGCTTTATTCTGGAAAACTCCATGTTAGCAGACCTAGCCTGCATGGGGCACATTGACTGGAAATTGAACCCAGGTCTCCTGCATGGAGTATGAGAACTGTACCGCTCGACTACCACTTCCCCTTTTGTAGCTATAAAGTACTGCAAACTGTCTGACAATTAAGTTTATAAACTCATGTAGAAAAAGTATTACATACCTCATTGCTGACTATCACTATGGTCGCCTTCCAAGTACTCCTCTTGGGAAGCTGTGCACCAGTGCCAGCACCTCGTCCACCCTGCAGAGCAATTTTGGAACTCTTTTTTTGAAATGGCCGTCAGAGCTGTCATCGTATTACTCTTGATGTCCTGAATGTCATCCAAATATCTTCTTTTCAATATTTCCTTTATTTTCAGGTAAGGAAAAGTCATGGGGGCTAAATCAGGTGAATAGGGAGGGTGTTCCAATCCAGTTATTTGCTGATTGGTTAAAAACTCCCTTACAGACAACTATACAATTAAGCTGGGAAACTTGCCGCTGTGCAACCATGCACAATGGCCATTCCAGAGAGAGTTACAAAATTGCTTTGAAGGGTGGGCAAGGCACTGGCGTGACTGCATAGCTGTTCAAGGGGAGTGCTTCAAAGTTGACCACTGTGATATTCAGCAGTGAAGTATGTAGCACTTAGAACAATTAAGTTCGTGGATTCAATTGTTGGACTTCGTATAAAAGAATTGCAGATATTGTTTCTTTCTTTGGTGGCTTAAATTCCATACACTTCTTCTGAAATTACGCAAGGGTCCATATATTTTCCGTTCTAAACACTTTTCTCATCTCTTTCCTCTCTTTCCTCATCTTCAGTCTTCTCACCCATCCCTCACTCAGCCCCTTATAACGAGGTCCCAGTAAGTGGGCAAAGCTGCTCTGTCTTTCTCTTCCGTGTTCCCTCTCACTTCAGACTATGAGGGAGTTAATGGTGACATGTTTGTTACTTTTTGGCTGACATCTTCACATCCTTCCTCTGTTGAGAACCTTCCATGAGGAGTCGCAACTGGTCTCTGCTCCAGTGTCCTGGCCTTGTGAATTGGCCTCTCCCAGCTACCTTTCCTCATGCCTCCCATTCCTAGGGTTTGTTCCTGATAGCGGTTGGGATATAATTTTCTTTTTTCTTTCTTTTGTTCCCTCTCTATCTGTTCTATTTTAATAAAAATGAGCATTCTTCTGCACTGGTTGGTGACATTTCATGATAGTCTCTGCAATAAAAGGGAAATACATTTCAAAAGAAAGCAGTAGGGACTGTGCTTGAATTGCCTTTGTTGGACTCAAGCCAAGTTTGCACACCTAACGGTCTGCTTTGTACATGGCTGGTTATTCAATCTTTAATGACCAGCACTGTTAGAATTTTAGATAGTCTTAGATCTGGATGAGTGGTTTGAAATCCAACTGTATTAGCTAAGGCTTCATTATAGGAAGGCATTTTTCTATTTTTAGAGGGGAAACTCAACCAAAGTTTAGATTTTAACTTGAATAGACTTTTTAGGGGGTGGGTCTGTTCTGTCAGTAATTCTTATTGAAAGAGTGCTAGACATTAATCACATAATAAGCACCTGGGTTTTTAGACAGGAAGGAGATGTAGAATTTAGAAAGAAATCCTGGGTATAATTTAATCATGGAGGGCATGCATTGCTCTTGCATTATAAATTTGGGGATTTGGTTTGTTTTTCTTTCCCTGGTACCTAGAAGAGGACTTGGTCTGTAAAGGGCACTTGTTAAATGTGTGTTTAATGAGTGAATACAAAATGTAAATACAGGAAAGGGAAAAGGTTGCGTGCAGAACGTAGGTGCTCATGCATTGCTAATGATATGATCATTCTGAGCAAAGGGGTGGCAGTGTCTACAGTGGAAAGGATGAAAAACACAAAGAACGAGTCTTGCTGTGTTTTGCTGACCTCTCTGTGTCTCAGTTTCTTTATCTGTAAAATGTTGGCAGCTCATGGTGATACCATGAATTGACCCTTTATGATCCATAGGGTTTTCACTGGCTGACTTTCAGGAGTAGATCTCCAGACCTTTCTTCTTAGTCTCTCTTAGTCTAGAAGCTCCACTGAAACCTGTGTAGCATTCTTGCAACTCGTGGGCTTGAACTCAGGGAATCAAACCTGAGTCTCCTATATGAAAGGCAAGAATTATCCCACAGAACCACCACTGCTCATCTATTAAATAATCTGAATTAGATCATTAACAAACAAACTAAACAGTTCAGCTTTGTGCATGAGAATCTCCTTGTTGAAATACCTGTTCTGTGACTCTGCCCCCAAGGTATCTGATAATGTTTCTGGGTTGGAGATCAGGAGTCACCATTTTTCTCAAGCTTTGGAAATGTTTGTAAGGCAACTGATCCATGCATGGGTCACACTCTGAACCAGCTGATCTTTCAGGCCCTTACGTATCATAAAAAACTGTTTCTAGTTGTCTGAAGGTGCTGCCATCCTCTGGGGATCCCTGACAGTCTCATAAAGTCATCAGTTACACTGCTGCTTATGATCCCTCTTGCTCCCCGATATGTGCCCAGCAATCTCCATTCATCCTCCTCTCAGCCAGACGGCACTTTTCATGTTCAGCCACCTCTGCTGAGGGACAGCCAGTTTATGGACGGGCTGCTCTGGGATCAAGTTCAAAATGTAGGGGCTGGAGTGAGGCCAAAGTTTTGGGTACAGAATGTAGTCTTCCCTGCCCAAGGAACTACTTCCCTCAGAAGGGGCTGTGAGGTTGGCAAGCATTGTGATGGTACCAGTGCAGTACCATCCAGTTTGGTTCTCCTGTGGTCATCTCTTTTTAGAGAGGTCACTGCCTTGCTCAAGGCCACCACATGTTTCTGATCCAGCTGAAACCATGATGCGCTCAGCTGCTGCCTGTTCAGAGAGGCACTTTGGATGCTGTGCTTGATGCTAACAAAGCTGACACACTCCTCATAGACCTTTGCCAAGGCTGCTAATTGAGTCCCTAAAGTCTTAAATTTCTTTCGGTGATGTGTACCCTTTAGCTGGGTTATAGACTGTGACACCCTTGAGCTCAAGTGTAACTCAAACCAAAAATCCACTGCTGTTAAGTCGATTCCAACTCATAGTGACCTGTACAACAGAGTAGAACTGCTCTGTATAGTTTCCAAGGAGCTCCTGGTGCATTCAAACTGCTGACCTTTTGGTTAGCTGACCCAGCACTTAACCACTGTGCTACCAGGGTTTCTGAGCTCAACTATAAGCGCCGTGAATACAATAGCATTTATTTTCTGTCTTTTTCATTTTTATATGATTTTATATAAAAATGAAACCATACGTAAAAATACATTTCACAATCCTGTAATCAAAATCAAGTGACTGAGTATGTATAGTCCTCTTAAATGTGTCTCTCCTCTGAGTGCACAGGAATCTCCTTTAAATTCTGATGAATCCCTCCAATCAGCTCAACATTCCTCTCATCTCTTCCTTAGGTCACTACCATTTTCTGATCGGTGAAGAGTGCCTGGAGCATTCTACGAATGCCTCTGCCTTAATGGGAGTTCCTGAGACATTTATTATTGTCCTTTGGCACAAGTTGCAAATACTGCAATGTGTTTTGAGAACTGGCATGGTTTGCAGGCCATAACATCATACCTGGACCATATAGTAAAGCAGTTGCCGTCAAGTCCATTCTGACTCATCCCAATCCCAAGCATGTCAGAGCAGAAATGGGTTCCATCTGGTTTTTTCCGAAGTAGAACACCATGCCTTTCCTCTGAGGCACCTCTGGGTGGACTCAAACCTGTAACATTTCGGTTAGCAGCCAAGCACGTTAACTATTTTCACCACTCAGGGAGTCCTTAGGCCACAGTTGTTATTATTTTTGTTAGCTGCATTGGAGTGAACCGCCAACTCCGAGTGACTCTACAGACAATAAGATGTCACCATTTATTCATAGGGTTTCCATTGTTTGATTTTTCAGAAGTGGATCAGGCTTTTAGTCCTAGTTTGTCTTCATCTGGAGGCTCTATTGAAATGTGCTCAGTATTAGAACGTGTACAGAAGCTTCCGCTGACAGATGAGTAGTGCCCAGACTGTAGTAGATACCAGGAAATGCTGTTAAGTAGATGGATTAGTGCTGGGGTCAGAGTGTCAAAAGCTTGGGGTCTAGCCCAGGTTACTGAGTTACTTATTCATTCTCTCTTTGCAGGCAATAGGCAACTCAGCCTATCTGGGCCTTGGTTTCCTGGTGTGTAAATGAGAAGCTCAGGCTCTGCACCTCTTTCTGCGTGAAGATGCAGCAACTCTAGTAAAGCTCTAAATGTAAAAGACACCCTCAATGGTTGTGCTGCACGTTGAATCTTTCTATTAGCTGTCCATTTCAATATTTACAACTGCTCAGTCTAGCAGAATCCCAGACCCACATGCCTTAAGCCATAAGGACATTTACTCTCTCACAACCAGAAGATGAGAGCCAGTGCTGACTGTCTGTTTCAGTAGTTCAGCAGCTCTGCAAGGTTATCTGGAACTCAGGGACTTTCAATCTTTCTGCTCTGTGAGCTTCCCTATTGGCTCCATCCTCAGGATGCTTCTCCAGGGGGATGTGCGCTAACCGAAGCAGCACGCTTCTTCTTCACATCTGTGGAGGTTAATTTTGTGTCAGCCTAGTCTCGATGTTACTGTGAAGGTAGTCACGTGCCATTAACATTTAAATTCGTTGACCTGAGTTTAATTCCCAGCCAGTGTGCCTCCTGCTCTGTTAGTGAAGGCTTGTGTGTTCCTATGATGCTGAACAGATTTCAGTGTAGCTTACAGACTAAAGCAAACCAGGAAGAAAGGCTTGGTGATCTACTTCTCTAAGTCAGCTAAGGGAAACCCCAAGGTTCACAATATAGTCCACCTACGGACAGTCGTGGGGGTGATGCTTACTGTGCAGCATGTGGTTCTGTCTGCGTGGGGGCACCGTGAGGTAGGCTCTATCCAGTGGTCGTGAACAGCAAGGACAAAGCAAAGGAGATTACCCTCCAGAGTGTGAGTAGGCTTCATTTGTACAGTTAAGGCTGTTAGAGCAAAAACCCCAAGGCTTCTAGACAGAGAAGGTTCTGCTTCAAGACTGTGACATAGATATTCTGCCCTTGTTGCCAGCCTGCTGTCTGCTGTGTACATTTTGGAATTGCCAGCCCTCACAACTGTGCAAACCAGTTCTTTAAAATTAGTACATATCTCTTTTTTTCCCCTGCCCCCACTTCCCTTTCTTCCTTATTGATTCTGTTTGGAGAACCCTGACTATTAAAACATCCAGTGAAAGAGAGAAGCAATCTCCTAGTTGACCACTGAACGTAATTCCTTCTCTTCAGGCTGATTGGGCCAGGTAAAGACCTGTGTACGTCCATGGATCAGCTGACTCTTATGGAGATTTGGATGGGTGATCTTAATGACATTGGTCATCTGAAGTAGAGTGGACATTGGGGTATCAACCATAGTGTCTACTGTATATTTTTAATGATATATGCCTTCAGTCTTGCAGTGCTGAGTAGAAGGTAGGATCTACTGTGAAGTGTTCATGTGTCCAGTGTTATACTTGCTATTGTAACTGTGGCACACCAAGAACACAGATTCAGATTGGTCACTATTGAGCGGGAACCTGTCGTGGGTTGAATTGTTTCCCCCCCAAAATATGCGTAAAAATTTGATTGTGTTATGATTGTCAGTATTGTGTGATTGCCTGCCATTTTGTGATTTTTCCTATGCTATATGTTAAAGAGGATTAGGGTGGGACTGTAAATCCCTTCCTAAAGTCACCTCCCTGCTCCACTGTAAAGACAGTTTCCATGGAGTATGGCTTGTATGACCATGGTTTCATCCTACAAGGGATAAAAGGAAAGGGAAGCAAGCAGTGAGTGGAGAACCTCATGTCATGAAGAAAGCTGCACCAAGAGCAGAGCACACACCGGACCTGAGGTTCCTCCACCAAGATGCTCCCTGACCAAAGACTGATGCAATACAAGGACCTGCCTCCAGAGCTGACAGAGGGAAAACCTTCCCTTGGAGTGGCCACACTGAATTCAGACTTATAGCCTACCTCATTGTGTAACAATAAACTTCCCTTTGTTAAAACCATCCACTTTTAGAAATTCCGTTAGAGCAGCACTAGATGACTAAAACAGAATTTGGTACCAATAGAGTGGGGTGCTTCTCTGACAGATGCCTGAAATGTGGAAGCAGTTTTAAAATGTGATTGGATAGACAACTCAGAAGGGACCCAGGAGAACTGCTTACACCCATGAAGGCACAGTTGGTGAGAAAGGAGCAGCAGAAGACCAACAGCAGACAGGCAGCAGCAGAACCAGACCATCGTGAGACAGCACTAGAGCCAATCCACAGAGAGAGAGAGCTGAGCGCCTGTACACAATGGTTTCCTGGCAGAGTGGGATGCCCCTGGGCACTTGAATCAGTAGAGCTAGGCTTGCTGACCCTTGGAGCAAGAGAGCTGAGTGAGTGCCTATGTGTTGGAAAGCTTTCTGGCACAGTGGGGTACCTTTTGGGACTTTGTTGGAACTATAGAGCTTGTAAACACCTGCCCCAGCAGGGAAGATGAGGGCCTGAGTCCCCATCCATGAGACCATAGAAAGAAGAAGCTGAAGAGACAAAGCATGAGAACCTGAGTGCCTCAAGTCAGAAGGTATGGCCATGACCTCAGGGGTTTGAAAAGGAGGAGCCATGGCTTCCTGTGTTTCTAAGGGTGGAATTGCCAGTCGTTCATTCTTATAACGCCCCTAAAGCCAAGGGGGCAGAGTTTCTGACCCAGTGGGTCTGGAGACAGAGGCTGTGGTACAGGCCCGGAGGCTTCCACTCAGAATCTGTAGAGGATGGTCAATGCCTAGAGTCTGGAGGGCAAAGGCCATTGTGTACAATGTCTCAGAGAATAGAAGATTATTTTCAAAGCTTTGAGGGCTAAGGCTGACTTGCTTATTGCCTGTTTTGTCTTCTTTCTCCTCAGTTCTACCCTGGTCCCTAGGGTCGCCATGAGTCAGATCCGACTCGACGGCCCTTGGCTTCGCTGGCTCCATTGGTAATGGAAATGTATAGCTTGTGCTTGCCTGTTCCGCTATTGTGCTGTGGAGGCAGATAACTTATATTCTCAGTTTTACAGAGGTAGAGAAATTTTTGTGTTTTGGACTTGAAATCGATTTAAGACTTTTAGTGTCATATGGGATGAACATGTTTTTGCTAAGACTTTTGCTTAATGGGATGAATGTTGCATGTTTCAAAGCCATGATTTTTTGGGGGAAAAGAGTGGAATGTCATGGATTGAATTGTATTCCCCCCAGAATATGTATAGAAATTTGAGTGGGTTGTGATTACCAGTATTGTGTGATTGCTCTCCATTTTGTAATTTCTGTATGCTGTATGTTAAAGAGGATTAGGGTAGGACTGTAAATCCCTTTTTAAGGTCACTTCCCTGCTCCACTGTAAAGGGAGTTTCCCTGGAGGATGGCTAACACCATCTTTTGTCCTGCAAGAAATAAAAGGAAAGGGAAGGAAGCAGAGAGTGGGAAACCTCATACCATCAAGAAAGCAGTGCCAGGAGTAGTGCACGTCCTTCAGACCTAAAGTTCCTGCCTTAGGGTGCTCCCTGACCAAAGACTGAGGCCACACAAGGACTTTCCTCTAGAGCTGACAGAGGGAAAGCCGTCCCCTGGAGCAGACATCCTGAATTTGGACTTGTAGCCTACTGGACTATGTAAGAATAAGTCTTCCTTTGTTAAAGCCATCCACTCTTGGTACTTTTGTTGGAGCAGCACTGGATTACTAAAACAGTACCTTTGATACATTTCAGTTTATTCTTAGCTTTGTAAAGAAGATCCAGATTAAGTGAACAACACAGTCCTTGCCCTCCAGGAAGTCTCAAGATACAAGAAATAAGTACTTGAAACAGCAAATTGAATTAAAAGACTATAGTGTCATGTGCCAAAGGAGCTTGTAACAGTAAGTAACTTAGTAGATATCTGTTGTATACTAGGAGTCCTGGTGGTGTAGTAGTTAAGTGTTCAGGCACTAACCAAAAGGTCGGCAGTTCAAATCCACCACTTGCTCCTTGGAAACCTGTGAGTCAATAATACGATCTCATATTGGTTTGCTGTGAGTCAGAATGAACTTGACAGCAGATTTGGTTTGGGTTTATTATTTACTAAGCACTGTGTTAAGAGCTTTGTTTTGTGATTACAGAGGAGAAAAACTTAGAGATTAAATATGATGCTCAAATGAATTCGGCTAGTAAGTGTTGGAGCTGGGATTTGAGCTTATTGCTGTCTCTGTCAAAGCCTGTGTTCGTTCTGGTACATCATGCTTTGAACAGCAAGCTACCAGTGACCAGAGACTTGAAGGTGATTAAGCTTTTCCTAGTATCTTCTGTTGTGGAGGTGGGCTAAAAGGGGTGGCATCACAGAACATAAAGAGATGATTGTCACAGATTTGTTTCTCAAAAAGCGGATACTGAAATGGAGTTTGAGATGCAAGAAGTTTATTAGGGATCCATGCCTGCAAAGGGAAAGGCAAACACAATTGGGAAGAAGTAAAACTGTGATAGAGGCCAACAAAGTTTTGGGCAATCTAGCTGAGCTCCCAAGCTCTCCCGACTGTCTTGCACTAGGTGGAATGGGCAGGGCCTTATACTCCCACATTGCTTAGCTGTTGGATACGGGCTCTCTTGGGAAAGACCTGAGATCAGGGCAAATGACTCTGTACCCAAGGCAGGCCCTACAGAAGCTGACAGCTAAAAGTCATCTGCAGCTAGAAAATAAGTCCGTTCTTGAGATGAGTCTGGGCTGTGTGTTTCTGTGTTTACACAGTCATGCCAAGGGCAGTTCTGCCCATGTCCTTGTTTGTGTCCAGCAGATGTGGTGGCTTAGGGGCATAGTTGGTTGGCCTGAGTAGGGTCCTGGGATGATAAGCCCACAGCAAAGCAACTTTTGTCATAATTTCCGTGCTTGCTGAAATGCTTACAGAAGGACATCATTCAGTGCTGGCCTCATTTCTTTCAAGCAGGGAAAATTCCTCCAAGAAGCAATTTTGCAAATGGGACACAGCATATTGAAAGACGGAGGCCATGCTTTCTTGTCACAGAGGTGAGATCAGGCCAAACTAGGTTGTCAGGTTTCGTTGTTTTTCTGAAGTTGATGGAATTCTAGGCTGGGCTCTACTGCCGTAATTAGTAGATGGTTCACAGCAGGCTGCTTGAGGTCAAAAGTTGATTCATCTCATTCAGAGATCCTGGCTGCCCCACTGGCTGATCTGCAGAGGTCGTGGTTACCACAGTGATCTGCAAATATTTTCTGTCTCACACCACGTGCCTGCATTCTAGGGTAACACTTAAGAGGCATGATAAAATATAAACCACACTGATGTGCCACTAGAACAGGGCTAGTGAAGCCATGGACTCTCCTTCCTTGTTCAGATATTTTATGTAATAATAATTATGGTCACCTTGCAATAACCAGGTAGCTCGAAAGTAGTCCTTCCTGGCTGTCTAAGCTGCTGGGGTAACTCTGAGTGGGAAGACAAGCCTGTGCCGGTTAGAGGAATATTTTCAAGCAGGCACTAAGCACATGTAAAGTCCATGAGCATTGCAAGCATGCTTGAACTGGCTGCTAACCTAAAGTTTGATGATACAAATCCATCCAGTGGCTTCATGGAAGAAAGTCTTCACTTCCAAAAACTCACAATCAGAAAACTCTAAAGAGAGCAGTTCTACTCTGCAATGTGTGAGGTTGTCATGTGTCAAAATAGACTCATGGCAGTGGGTTTGGTTGGTTGGTTGGTTTTAGCATTCATATCAAGAATCTGTGCAGCTAGGGAAGAATTCACTGAAAGGTGTCTTGGAGCTGCTGCTAGGAATTATTTTGTTTTATTTCATCCACTTTTCCTTTCCAGAATGTGTTGTTCTCCATGAAAGGCACTCTTGGGTTCCTGGGCTTGCAGGGTGATTGCGAGGGGCATTGAAATACCCACATGAGCTCCTAAGCATCAGTTGGGTGACAACCACAGCTTGGGAAGTGGTGGAGCTGGCTGTGGGCAGGTTTCCTCACCAGCCCTATTGGAGTGGTATTGGAGGGGCTGTCATTTGGGTACATCGAATGGCTTTCTTAACTATGCCCACTTAAATTTATTTAGTTCCAGGGGTTCTCTGACCAGCTGTAACTGTATTTCAAAAGCAATTTCTTTAAATTAGAAATGCTGTTTTTCTTCAGCCCAAGAATTTCAACGAACCAATTATTCCAAACCAAATTTAGTCACCCAAAAGCCCAAGTGCCGTCGAGTTGGACCAAGTGATTTTTTTTTCCCCTTTAAGCAAATGTGTGTTCCCCGGGCCTGCGAGGAAACATGATGTTGCTGTTGGATTGACTGAATGGAGCTGATAGATGGGGCTGTCAGAATTTATTGCTTATTTGGCTGTTAAGCCGTGCAGGCACTTGAGCCAGTCCCGGTGCCTTACGTAGTAATATTTAACATCTGATTTGGGGGTTAGACTTCAGTTTTCCCAAATGTTGATAAACATATGATTCTTCTCTGATTTTGAAACATGTACCCTAAACCTTGGTTGATGTCCTTTGGTGGAAGGACCATGTGGAAATGCAGCAATAGCTTTAGTGCATTTTTCCTTTGTTCTCATTATGCCCATGTGCTGTGACTCATATGTGTGTGCACGCATGCATGCGTGTGCCTGTCCGTTTCTAATGAACACCTCTGACTGTGGCATTGACACACAAGAATATGGAAAAGATAAAATATGAAATATAAAACTAAACTTTCGTGGATTGAATTGTGCCCCCCAAAACTGTGTGTAGCAGTTTGCCAGGGCCATGATTCCTGGTATTGTGTGATGTTCCTCCCTGTTGTAAATCCTGCCTCTGGGATGTTAATCAGGGGGGATGGGCAGCAGTTGGGTTGGTAGGGCAGCACTCAGTTTGTAAGACTGTGTTGTACCTTGAGGCAATGTCTTGGGATATAGAGAAAAGGAGAACAAGCTGAGAGTCGGGACCTTAGACCACCAAGAAGCAGTGCCAGCAACAGTGTGTCCGTTGGAAAGGACTTGAAGTCCCTGCACCTCAGAAGCTCCCAGTCCAGGGGAAGAGGACCTTCCTTTCAAGCCAACAGAAAAAGCCTTCCCCTGGAGCTGATGCTCTGAATTTGGACTTTTAGCCTACTAGACTCTGAAAGAATAAAGTGTCTCTTTTTAAAGCCATTCTGTTGTGATGTTTCTGTTAGAGCTGTCCTAAATAACTAAGACAGACTTTGGTCCGAGAGACTGGGATGCCGCTGTAACAGATACCTAAAATGCAGAATTGATTTAGGTCTTTGTACCTTCAAAAATGGTTAATGTCATCTTCTAACACCTACAGGAAATTCCAGATATGTCAGATAGTGAAGTCTTTGTTTGGGGTTTGAGGCCTTTATCTGGAGGAGCTCAGAAGCATCACCAGAGCCCGTGTCCTCCGTCTACCTCAGGTCTCAGGACCCCTCCTAGCTACAGTGTCCTTGAAGTAGAGAGGAAAGAAGGATTTCCCTATAATATGACAGAATCCTCAGCAGTGTGATAGTATGATATTTTAGGATGGCTCTTTACCATTGATAATCATGTTAATAGCTAATATTGAACACTTGCTATTTGTAAGTACAGGGCTGAACATTTTATGTGCATGTCTTATGTAATCTTCACACTCTATGCACTAGGCATTGTGATAATCATTATTTTGTGTAGGAGAAAATTAAAGCTAAGTAACACAAAATATATGCAGAACTGTAATCTCACCACCTATGTCCTGACTCTTTTAAAGCAGAAGCTTTTCCCACCATGCTATAGTGCTTCTGGTCTTGGCTCTGCCTGGTAGAACCACATGGGGACATGGGCAAGCCCTTCCAGCACCCTTCTTCTCAATCTACTCACCTGTGAACTAAAGGTGTTGGGCACCATCCCTGTGACCCTGTTACAGCATTCTGTGACTTCAGTTGTGTTGAGTGCTTTATCATTATGTGAAGTGCTGGTAGGACCCACAGACATTCAACTCATGTCCCCAACTCTTTCTTCTGTCTTTTGAGTTTTCACCAATTTCCCTGAAGACAGATTGCACAGTAGTGTGTATATACAATTTATTTTACTTCTTGTTTAATTTAAACTGATCCACATAAGCCACCAACTCATTTGGAACATTGCTAGTTTTTGTGTCTGGTTTTGGCCTCGAGGACCACCTGTCCTTGCTTCCAGTGATGTCTGAGAGAGTTCTGTGGGGCCGCTTGAGAAGTCTTGGTTTAGCAAAGTAATGGTCTTGTTCAGCAAATTGTGTTCAGCCAAGTTAGAGCTGAGGCTTGAAAAAAAATGGATGGTACTCTGCCCTTTTATCAAGCAGAAGCATTTGAGATTTTGTGAGTTCTCTGAGAGGGTGTGGTGGTAAATAAATGATTTAATTTTATTCAGGTTTAAGCAGTTTCCTTTTATTAATGAGGAAGCTATGAATATTGAAGATAGATAAAGCATTCCCTGCTCTTTAATAAATGATATGTGGGATCAAATGACATGTAAAGATCCAGCAAAGAGAAAAGGAAAACGAACTAGAGACAGTTCAAGTCAAATCCAGGGAAATGTTTAGTGTGAGCCTTTAACTTCTTGCAGATGTTACTGTCCTTGAGAGCAAAGCTTAATACAAATATAAGCTTAACTTACCCAGTGACTATGAACATTTATATCGAATGCAGCATTACAATGCTTGACCTCAACCCCAAAATTAAAATGTAAACTGTGAGATAAGCAAGTATCATCTATTCTTTTATTCATCCATTTAGTTATTCTGTCAGGAATTTTAGAGAGTTATGTAAAACTGAGCTCTCCTATCCCACTAAGAGTCTATCTGACTCTTATCATTCATCTAATTTTAGCTTAAATGTTACTGGCTCCTGCCTTCAGCTGTGTTGGTGCCACTGACATGTGCTCTGAAAGGCAGGCACCCTTTTCATGTACTTCTAATAGCGCTTGACACATTGTGTTGTGTTTGTTTATTTCTCAGAAAGCTTTTGTCCCATGTGCTGCTCACTAACAGGACTTGCTTCTCCCAGTCATTTGGATAGTCAAAGGTGCTAACCAAACACCCTGTATGTGTGAATATTTTTCCTAATTGAGAGCCAGTGGAAAAATATAAATTCCAAAAAGGCATGCCCTGAACATAACTTGCTCAAGGTTGTATTCCTTGTAGCTAGCATGCTGTCTGGTACATAAGTAGTGCCCGATAGAGGAACATTTTGTTGAATGAGGGCAGGTAGCTCCTGCTTGTTTGTATCTGTTGTGAAGAGAGGGGAACTCAGCAAAGCTGGATGAATGTGGGTTGAGAAGATCTCAAGATGCTGTACAATGACTTCCACCCTTCAGATTGTTGGTAATTTTGTTTCTTTAGAACCGTCCTATGGTCAGGTGGGGGATGGGGCAGAGAATAATGATGTGAACTCTACATATCTCATTAGGATAAGGTGGGGGACTTCTGGGTGTAGTTTCCTTTACCAATTTCATGTAACCACTGGGTATCTGAGAATAACATCCATAAAATAGAGAAATATAATTTTTCTTTTTTTTATAAGTCATCTTAGAATTTTTTGTAAGTCATAGTAGAATTAGAATGATAGACAGGTACTTGTACTTAGTAGATTTGGTAGTGAGTTGGAAATGCTAGTGGTGTAGTGGTGAAGAGCTACAGCTGCTCTTTGAATTCACCAAGTAGTCCTTGGAAACTCTATGGGGTAGTTCTACTCTGTCCTGAAGAGTATTATCTTTATATTAATGTTCAAAAGCAGACGAAGTCTAATGTCTTTTGCAGTCATCCATCTTTACCTACAGCCAGGATTGTTGATGGTATTATGCCTGAACTTTAGGTGGCTGCTTGGTGCTTTGTCTTCAGTTTCTTCCTTTATGAGATAATTAGAAATTGCTAAAGTCCAAATACCTTGACAGTTGAAGACCACCATAAAAATATCTGAGAAGGCAGGTATTGGGAGACTCCTGTAAGCTGTGTGTCTTGTTTTTGTGGCTGTCTGACCCTCCCAAGACTAAGAAGCTAATTCCAGGAAACTTGATGAACACACACAGATTATATATAGGAAATACAAAACAAAGACTAGAGGATGAAAGAAGAAGCAAAATTATACCCATTAGAGTTCATATAGTTGCCAAACACAGATTTAGCTGAGTGCTTCCTGGATGCAGTGCAAAAATGGAAACAAAAATTATATGTTCTTTTTTTTTTTTCTTTTGGGAGTCAAGAAACCAAGACATAATTTTACCTAAACTGATAACAGTTTTGTTGTTAGAATACTCCAGAAGATAAGGAAATAGTAGAAACCCTCTCAGTAACCATTCAGAACTCAAATGTTACAATAGTACAGTGATTTTAGTGGCCCAAGAGCAACCCTTAAGTCGGTGGCCTGCATGACTCAGATTTCTTTTCTCTGTATTTTATTTTCCTGTTTTACTAAGTTTATTGTCAGATTATCTCTGTATATCTTGTATTCCATTTTCTCAAGACAGAATTGATTGGAACAGGTGGTCTCTATCCAATATACAGCAGTTCTGTTGGGCAGGGATTTTAAGCTAAGTCACCTTAGAGGTCACTTCCAAGCATGGAGAGTTCCAGTTTAACCAAAAAAAAAAAATCAAGCCCAGTGTCAGTGAGTTGATTCCTACTTATAGTAACCATATAGGATAGAGTAGAAACGCTCCATAGAGTTTCCAAGGAGTGCCTGGCAGATTTAAACTGCCAACCTTCTGGTTAGCAGATGTCGCACTTAACCACTATACCACCAGGTTTTCCAGTTTGACCACTTGTGATAAATTTAACCTTGTCAAATGTTAATAGCATGCCAGTTTCAGAGTGAGCATCTTGTTGTCACTGTTTAATCAAAAGAGGGCAGTATAACTGGCAGGAACTTTCGGGCTTCATGACCGTTTAATACACTCTTTTCATCAGAAAAGAAGAGCCAGTGTCAGCTGCACTATTGCCCACTCAAGAAAAGACACACGATTCCTGGAAGATGGAAAAAGTAGTGTATGATCATTCAGTTTTAGTCCAACTTGTACAAGGCACTAAAGAGTGGTGTTCACACTTGCCTAAACCTGGGTTTCTGGGTGTTCTTTTCCAGGAGCAATGATAACACATAGAACAGATGAGACAGTCTGAATAACCAACTACATTAGTTTTTTGCCTTCAGTGGCTTGGATACCTATAAGGACTAAGTGAGAAAAACAGCAGCTCTACAGAATCTAGAAATCCACTGATGCTATAAGGTCAAATTAACCTTTTTTATATAGTCTTCTCCATCCTGACATCATTTTTTTTTTAATTTCCCAAATTCCTCTTTAGACCTTTTCTCAAGGTAGAGATACTTAGATCTCTTGTGACCCTGCTTCTAATCCCTGTTTTCTTCATTTGTAGCTGGATTTTCTCATTATAATGCCAGGATAAACAGCAGCAAAGTATGCATAGTAAAGTATTTAGCAAAGACTTGTGTTCCTGGTTCCTCTTCACTCTTATAGTCAAAGACATGCAACCCATTCCATGAGTCCTCTATTTCTATCACTGGATCACTTCTTTCTTTCACCATGATTACTTTTTTTATTGTGATTAAGTGAAAGCATACAATCCAAATCAATTTTGCATGCCCACCTGTCTGCAGCTCCATCTGCTCTCCTCACCCAGTGGCAGCACATTCTTACTTTTCATTTCATGTTTATAGCATCCTCTAAATGAACGCCTTCTCCTTTTCATTTTTTCCTCTTCCATCTTGAAAGAAACCAGTAGGACCCAAGCACCTCCTGTGAATGTATGGAACTGTAAAGTACACACACCATGTGATCACACTGTGTCCCTGAGTCCAGTCGATTCTTTTCTGAAGAGTTGATCTCAGTACTGGTTTCCAGTCAGGGCTGGTGGCAGGTCTAGGGACTGTGTTTCCAGGGGACCCTCCACACTGTTGGACCTTCAATTCTGGTCTTTTAGTACAGTTCTTAAGCTACACACTTCTTTTTCTCATGTTGCCTCAGGGACTCTTGAGTTCCTCATCATAGCTGCCCTTGGTATGGCCAGGCACCATCTGGTTCTTCTGGTCTCATGTTGATACAGTCTCCCATTCCTGTGGATCCTTCTATCTCCTGGGCTCTTTTTCTTCCTTGTGTCTTTGTTGTTCTTGTTCATTATATGTTCCAGATGAGTTGGAAACATTTGCTGTACCTCAGATGGCAGGCAGCTTTTTAGGACCACAGACAACACACACCAATATGTGCAGAGACTCTCTTAGGAAAAGACTGGTTATGCCACTTGGACTCAGTGTCCCTTGAAAACCTGGTTCCCAGACCCCCGTCCCTGCTACTCTATCCTTCATAATAGTGAGTTGAGTTTAGAAAATCTTTAAGTTTATGTAGTCAAGTTATGGTGATCTGCTCTCTACAGCATGCTGTCACTGCTTTCACCTAACCAATTTTCAAACTCCTATCTATCTATACCTAACTCTTTCCCTGCCTTCCCATCCTTGTAGCCATTAAAGAGTCTTTTCTTCTGTGTGTAAATCTCTTTTTCAGTCCTTATAGCAGAGGTCTTATAGAATACTTACCCTTTGCCACTGACTAATTTCACTCAGCATAATGCCTTCTGGTTGAAACCAAGTTATGAGATGCTTCCTAAAATCATCATTGTTCTTTATCATTGCATGGAAATCCCGGTGATATAGTGGGTTAAGTGCTATGTCTGCTAACCACAAGGTCAGCAGTTCAAATCTGCCAGGTGCTCCTTGGAAACTCTATGGGACAGTTCTAGTCTGACCTCTAAGGTTGCTATGAGTTGGACACAACTTGATGGCAGTAGGTTTTTTTTTTTTTTTTTAATTTATCATTGCATAATGTTCCATTGAGTGTATGTACCACAGTTTGTTTATGCATTTGTCTGCCGATGGGCAACTAGGTTGATTCCATCCTTTTGCTATTGTTGACAGTGTTATAATAAACATTCATGTGCATGTATCTGTTCATGTAACCTTTAATTTCTGTACAGTATATTCTGAGCAGAAGAATTGCTGGATCATATGGTATTTCTAATTCTGGCTTTTTAAGCAAGTGCCAGATTGCTTTCCACAAAGGTTGTACCATTTTGCATGAGAGTGCCAATCTTTCTGCAGCCTCTGCAGCATTTGGTGTTTTGTGTTTTTTTGGATTATTGCCAACCTTACTGGGGTGAGATGGTATCTCATTGGAGTTTTGATTTGGATTTCTCTAATAGCTAATGATCATGAGCATTTCTTCATGTGTCTTGTTTGCTGAAGTGTGTGTCCATCTCTTTGGCCCATTATTGCTCAGTTGGTCTATTTACCTTTTTCTTGTTGACATTTTGCAGTACCTTGTAGATTATGGAAATCAGACGTCAATGTGAGATGTAGTTGTCAAGGATTTTTTCCCATTCTTCAGGTAGTCTTTAAACCCTCTTGATAAAGTCTTTGGATGAGCATAAGTGTTTAATTCTTAATAGTTCCCATTTATCTATTTTCTGTTGTTCATGCATTGTTGGTCAGATTTTGTGGTCTGTCTAAGCCCTGTATTAGAACTTCCATTGTTGACTGTATCTTTCCTTGCATGATCTTTATCATTTTATGTTTGATATTTAGGTCTTTGATCTGTTTTGAGTTAGTTTTTGTGTAAGGTGTCAGATATGGTTCTTGTTTTAATTTTTGGCAGATGGATGTCCAATTTTGCAAACATCATTTGTTAAAGAGACTGTTTTTACTCCAGTTTATGGACTTTGGGGTTTTGTTGAATATCAACTGTTCATAAGAAGATGGTGATATTTCTGGTGTCTCAATTCTGTTCCATTAGTCTACAAGTCTGTTTTTGTACAAGTAGCAGGCTGTTTTGACTACCGTGGCAGTGTAGTAGCTTCTAAGGTCGGGTAGCGTGAGGCCTCCTACTGTGTTCCTCTTCTTCAGTAGCGCTTTACTTATCCAGGTTTCTTCCTTTTCCAAACAAACTTGGTGATTTGTTTCTCCATCTCATTGAAAAAGAACACTGGAATTTGTATTGGGATTGCATTGTATATGTAGATCATTTAGGGTAAAAGACATTTTCATAATATTAAGTCTGTTTATCCATGAGCAAGTCGGATTTTTCCACTTATGTAAATCTCTTTTGGTTTCTTGCAGTAAGATTATACAGTTTTCCTTGTATAGGTTTCTTGTTTCTCTGGTTAGATTTATTCCTTGGTATTTTATCTTTTTGGGGCTATACTAAATTGTATTGATTTGATGCTTTCCTCTTTGATGATCTCTGTTTTGGTGTACCTGTGTTTATCTTATATCCTGATACTTTGCTGAACTCCTCTATTAGTACCACTAGTTTATTTATGGATTCTTTAAGGTTCTCTGTGTATATCATCATATAATCTGCAAATAGGTATGTTTTTACTTCTTTTTTGCTGATGCCAACACTCTTAATTTCATTGTCTTGTCCAGTTGCTTTGGCTAGAACCTCTAGCACAGTGCTGACTAGAAGTGGTAACAGTGGGCATCCTTGTCTAGTTCCTGTTCTCAGGGTAAATTCTTTCAGTCTCTCTCCATTCAGGATGATGTGAGTGGTTAGCTTTGCATAAATGCCCCTGTTTCTTTCACCATAATTTCCAGCAGAATTTATTTGCTGTGTTTTAATTTTCTTGTATTGTACTATGGATGCATATTTACAGAACAAACTCATTTCTCATTAAATAGTTAGTGTACATATTGTTTTATGACATTTTTAACAACCCTGTAGCAGGCCAACACTCTTCCTTTTCAACCTTGCATTCCCTATTACCAGCTTCAGAAGAGGACATAGAACCAGGGATATCATTACTAATGTCACATGGATGTTGGCTGAAAGCAGAAAATACCAGAAAGAGGTTTACCTGTGTTTCTTTGGCTATGCAAAGGCATTTAACCGTGGATAATAACAAATTATGGCTAACATTGTGGTGAGTGGGAATTTCAGAACATTTAATTGTACTGTTAAGGAATCTATGCATAGCTAAATAGCCAGTCATGTGAACAGAACAGGGGGATGTTGCATGATTTAAAGCCAGGAAAGCTGTGCCTCAGGGTTATATCCTTTTGCTGTAACTTTTCCATCTGTATACCAATCAAATAATCCAAGAAGCATAACTCTGTGAAGAAGAATGAAGCATAAAGATTGGAGGAAGACTCTTTAGCAACATGCGTTACACCGACGATACTGCCTTGCATGCTGAAAGTGAAGAGGATTGAAACACTGATGAAGCTCAAAGGTCACAACCTTCTGTAGAAAGTGACCTCAACATCAAGAAAACAAAAATCCTCATAACTGGACCAGTAAGCAGTAGCATGATAAGCAGAGAAAAGATTGAGGTTGTCAAGGATTTCATTTTACTTGTTTCCACAATCAGCAGCCATGGAAGCAGCAGTCAAGAAATCAAAAGATTCATTGCTTTGGGAAAATCTGCTGGAAAGGACCTCTTTAAAGTATTAAAAAGTAAAGATGTCAACGTGAAGACTAAGGTACTCTTGACCCAGCCCATGGCCTTTTTAGTTACATAATATTCATGCGATAGCTAGACAAGGAACAAGGAAGACAGAAGAAGAACTGACGCCTTCGAACTGTGGTGCTGGAGAAGAATATTGAATATAGATGGCCACTCACAGGCTTTTAAGATCCCTGGTACTACTCACTAAAGTGGAATGTAGAATACTTTCTTTCTTTGTTTTTTTTTTAGACTATTTTCTTTTTTAGTATGATTGAGTACAAATGTACAATCCCATATAAATTTCCATGCCTGCCTATGTGTAGCTCCAATTATTCTCCCTGCCTGGTGACAGCACACTCCTCCTCATCGTTCTATACATGTCATAACCTCCTAACAATCTCCTATCCCCTCCTCTCCACACTCTCCTTGCAAGAAGTCAACAGGATGAAATCCTGTAGATGCATGAAACAATGAAGTTCATACATGATATGGTCACTCTGTATTCCTGAGTCCAATCCATTCCTGTCTGAAGAGTTGAACTATGCTATGATTTATGGACAGGGGCAGCGTGAAGGCCAGGGTCCATGCTGCCTGGGGAACCCCGAGGCCCCTGGACCATCAATTGTGGTCTTTTAGTGGAGATCTCAGGGTGCACCCCTTTTTATTCTTCTGTTGTCAGTGAGACTCAACTTTCTAAACTCCATCGTGGCTATCCCTGGTGGTAGCTGGGCACCATCTGGTTCCTCCAGTCATGTGTCAATGTAGTCACCCACTCATGTGGGTCTCTGTGCTTCTGGGTTCTCTTTCATACCTGTCATTTTGGTCCTTGGTGATCATCTGTTCCTGCTGAGTTGGGACCATTTGGTGTACCTCAGGTGGCCGCTTGGTAGCTTTTAAGACCCCAGACGCCACTCACCAATGTTGGGTATAGAAGACTCTTGGCAAAATGCTAGTTATGCCAGTTGGCCTTGATGTCCCCTGAGAGCGTGGTCCCCGGAGCCCCGCCCCAGCTACTCTGTCCTTGCAATATTGGGTTAGGATGGAAGGAGTAATCATGTTATGTTGAAGTCCAGTTAAAATTGATCTTCTTTCTAACGTGTGCTGTCACTGATTTCACCCAGTTGAATATTTGTCAGCTATCTAACCTATAACCAGCCCTCTCCCTCCCTCTCTCTCCTCCCTTGCAGCCATCAAAGAGTCTTTTCTACTATGCATACATCTGTTTTTAAGGTCTTATCCTAGGGGTCTCGTACAATATTTGTGCTTTTGTGGCTGACTATTTTCACTCAACATAATGTCCTCCAATTGAAACCAGGTTGTGAGATGTTTCCTAAAACCATCATTGTTCTTTATCATTGCATAGTGTTCCATTGGGTATACATACCATAGTTTACCTATCCATTCCTCGGTTGTTGGGCATCTGGGTTGATTCCATCTTTTTGCTGTCATGGACTGTGCTGCAGTAAACATTCGCGTGCATGTATCAGTCAGTGTGAATGGCCTTCATTCTGCAGGATATATTCCAAGCAGTGGAATTACTGGGTCAAATGGTATATCTATTTCCATCTTTTTAAGGAGTTGCTAGATTGCTTTCCAAAGGAGTCGCACCGTTTTGCAATCCCACCAACAGTGTAGGAGAGTTCCAATTTGTCCACAGCCTCTTCAGCATTTGTTGTTTTTCAGTTTTTGGATCAGGGCCAACCTTGTTGGGGTGCGATGGTATCTCATCATAGTTTTGATTTGAATTTCTTTAATAGCTAACGATCGTGAGCATGTCTGCATGTGTTTTTTGGCTGCCTGAATCTCCTCTTTAGAGAAGTGTCTGTCCATGTCCTTCACCCATCACTTAATTGGATTATTTATCTTTTCCTTATTGATATTTTGTAGTACCTTACAGATTATGGAGATCTGACGTTGGTCTGACATATAGTTGCCAAATATTTTATCCCATTCTAGGGTGGTCTTTTAACTCTATTAAAAAAGTCTTTGGATGAGCAAAAGTGTTTGATTCTTAGTAGTTCCCATTTGTCTATTTTTTCTTCTGTTGATTGTGGTTTGTTTGTCAAATTTTGAAGTCTTTCTACGTTGTGCATTAAAACTTCCATTGTTGATCCTATTTTTTCTTGGATGAGCTTTATCATTTTAGATTCGATATATAGGTCTTTTATCCAGTTTGAGTTGGTGTTTGTATAAGGTGTGAGATATGGGTCTTGTTTCAGTTTATTGCAGATGGATATCAAATTTTGCCCACACCATTTGTTGAAGAGATTGCTTTTACCCCAGTTTACGGTCTTCACAGCTTTGTCGAATATCAACTGTTCGTAGGAGGATGGTGGCATCTCTGGGGTCTCAACTCTGTTCTGTTGATCTATCTGTATCTTTTTGTACCAGTACCAAGCTGTTTTGACTACGGTGGCAGTGCAATAGTTTCTAAAGTTGAGTAGCGAGGGGCATCCCAGTGTGGTGTTCTTCTTCAGTAGTGCTTTGCTTATCTGGGGTTTCTTCCCTTTCCAGACAAAGTTGGTGATTTGTTTCTCAAACTAATTAGAAAATGACACAGGAATTTGTGTTTGGATTGCATTATGTAAGTAGATTGTTTTGGGTAAAATAGACATTTTCACGATGTTACGTCTTCCTATATATGAGCGGGGTAGGTTTCTCCATTTATCTAAGTCTCTCTTAGTTTTTTGTAGTAAGATCTTGTAGTTCACTTTGTAAAGGTCTGATATTTCTCTGATTAGATTTAGTCCCAGATATTTTATCTTCTTGGGGGCTCTAGTAAATGGTGTTCATTTGGTGATTTCTTCTTTAATAATCTCACCGTTGGTGTAAAAGTATCCTAGTGATTTACTTATGTTTATCTTGTATCCTGACATTCTGCTGAACTCTTACGAGTTTGAGTAGCTTACTGATGGATTCTTTAGGATTCTCTGTGTATACAATTGTATCATCTGCAAATAGGGAGATTTTTACTTCCTCTTTACCTATGCAGAAGCCCTTTATTTCTTGGTCTTGTCTAATTGCTGTGGCTGGAACTTCTAGTACAATGTTGAATAGGAGTAGTAAGAGTGGGCATCCCTGTCTAGTTCCTGTTCTCAAGGGGAATTGTTTCAGTCTGTCTCCATTCAGGATGATGTAGGCAGTTGGCTTTGTATAAATGGCCCTTATTGTATTTGCCATCTATTCCTATTTTGCTGAAAGTTTTTAACATGAATCAGTGTTGGACTTTATCAAATACCTTTCCTGCATCAATAGGCAAAATCAGGTGATTCTTGCCTTTTGTGTTATTTATGTGGTTGATCACACTGTTTGTTTTTCTGATGTTGAACCAGCCTTGCATCCTTGGTATGAATCCAACTTGATCATGATGGATCATTTTTTGATATGTGTTGTATTCTGTTGGCAAGAATTTTGTTGAAGATTTTTGCATCTAGGTTCATGAGTAATATCGGTGTGTGGTTCTCCTTTTTTGTTCGGTCTTTCCCTGGTGTTGGTATCAGGGTTATGCTGGCTTCATAGAATGAATTTGGGAGTCTTTCATCCCTCTGTATTCTGTGAAATAGTCTCAGTAGTATTGGAGTTCACTCTTCTCTAAAAGCTTGGTAGAATTCTGTGGTGAAGCCATCTGGGCCTGGGCTTTTTTTGGTTGGTAGTTTTTGGATGACTTTTTCAATCTCTTCCTTTGTGAGGAGTTTATTACACTGTTCTGCTTCACCTTGTGATAATTTTGGTAGATGATATGAATCAAGGAATTTGTCCATTTCCTCTAGGTTTTCAACTTTGTTAGAGTACAGTCTTTCATAGTATTTCGGTATGACATTTTTGATTTCTGTTGGATCTGTTGTTAGAACTCCTCTCTCATTTCTTATTTGGGTTACTTGTTTCCTTTCCTGTTTTTCTTCAGTAGGTTTAGCCAGTGGTTTCTCAATTTTATTGATCTTTTCAAAAAAACCAGCTTTTAGTCTTTTCAATTTTTTCAGTTGTTCTTCTGTTCTCTAAATTGTTTAGTTATGCTGTAATCTTTATGATCTGTTTCCTTCTGGGGTCTGAGTGGCTTCTCTGTTTCTGTCCCTCCACTTGTTCAAGCTGTGAAGTTAGTTCTTTGGTTTGGGTTCTTTCTTCCTTCTAGATGCGTGCATTTATGGAGATAAACTGACCCCTGAGCTCTGCTTTGGCTGTTTCCCATAGATTCTGATAAGAAGTGTTTTCATTCTCATTTGAGCCCATAAATTTCTTTATTTCATCCTTGATTTCTTCTATAACCCACTGCTTTTTGAGCAAGATGTTGTTCAGTTTCCATGAGTTCCACTTCCTATCTGTTTTTTCTGCTATTGATTTTGACTTTTATGGCTTTATGGTCTTAGAAGATACTTTGCAACAATTCAGTGTTATGGATTTTGTTGAGATTTGCTTTATGTCCTAACACATGGTCTATTCTGGAGAATGTTCCAGGTGTGCTGGAGAAGAAGTATAGTTATCTGCTGATGAATAGAAAGTTCTCTATATATCAATGAGGTCTAGTTGGTTAATTGTGGCAGTAAGGTCTTCTGTGTCTTTATTGAGCTTTATTTTAGAAGATCTGTCCAATATTGGGAGTGGGTGGTTGAAGTCTCCCACTATTATTGTGGAGTCATCTATGTGATTTTTGAGTGTAGTCAGTGTTTTTTCGATGTATTTAGATGCTCTAGTATTGGGTGCATAAATACTTAATATTGTTAAGTCTTGCTTATGTATTGAAACTTTCAGCAACAAATAGTGTCCATCCTAATCCACGATAGTGGATTTTACGTTAAAACGTATTTTACCTGAAATTAGTATTGCCACACCTGTCCTTCTTTGTATATTGTTAGCTTGGTATATATTCTTCCATTCTTTAATTTTCAGTTTGCTCATACCTTTAAGTCTAAGGTAAGTTTCTTGTAAGCAACATATAGACAGGTCATGTGTTTTGATCCAGGGTGTCACTTGTCTCTTTACTGGATCATTCAGTCAATTTACATTTAACATAATTATTGATAAGTATATGTTTAGTGGTATCATTATAACATGTTTATTTTTGTGTTGATGTTTTATCTGTTATTAATGCGTTGTTCTGGGACATTCTTCTTTATGAGTTGAATTTTCACCTTTTTCAGTGTTGATTTTGTTGTTGTTGAGAATTTTGCATTATGTTTTCTGATTTGGTATGTTGCATCTTTATTGTGCTTTGCGGCTACCCCTGTGATCCCCTTTAACCTATGTTTAAACCCAGTTTTAACTACTGCAAGTTCTTATTAACTTCCTCTCCTACAAGTTCTTACTAACTTCCTTTCCTTCTGGAAAGAGTATAACTACTGTAATACATCCCTCTTTGTAGTCAAATGGTATCATAATTTTGTCATCTGATCTTCCAAGTCTGATCACTGGGTCACTTCTTTTAATATTATAGCTTTGATTGAGTTTGGAGTCTACCCTGAGTAGGTTTCTGCATGATATGTCCTGTATTTCCTTCTAAAATATAGACTTAATGGTTTTGTTCTTCTAAGCCAGGAGCTTCTTTCAATATTTCCTGTAGTTCTGGCTTGGTTTTTACAAAGTCTCTGAGTTTCTGTTTATCTGCAAATGACTTAATTTCATCTTCATGTTTGAAAGATAGTTTTGAAGGATATATAATTCTTGCTTGGAAGTTTTTCTCCTTCAAGGCTTTGAATGTGTCATCCTATTGCCTCTGTGCCAGCATCGTTTCTGCGGAGAAGTCAGATGAAACCCTGCAGAGCTTCCCTCTGAATGTTAGCTTTGCTTTGAGTCTTGCTGCCTTTAAGAGTTTCTGCTTATGTTTCATTTTGTTAAGCTTGATTATAATATGTGTTGGAGCCTTTGTTTTGGGATCTATATTGAGTGGTGTTCAATATTCATCTTACATATCTATATTCTTTCATAATTTTATAGAAGTTTTCTGTCAGCAGCTGAGCAACAACACTCTCTGTGTTTTCAGGTGTCCCTCCATGTTCAGAAACTCCAATTAATTGTCGATTGTTCCTCTTCATAGAGTCCCACATACTTCTTAATGGTTTTTCATTTTTCTTGCTTTGTTTTTCTGATTTATCCTCATATATGCTGGAGTCTACCCTGGCCCCTAGGGTCGCCATGAGTCGGATCCGACTCGACGGCACTTGGCTTATGCTGGAGTCAGTAGCTTTGTCTTCCAAGTCAGAAAGTCTATTTTCCATTTGTTCCATTCTGTTTTCTTGGCTTGCAATTGAATTTTCTGTATCTTTGATTTTGTTATTGATCTGTTGGATTTCAGAGTACTGGTGTTTCAGCTTGCTTAATTTTTCATATTGCTCTGCTGCATTTTGTACAATGTCTAGGAGGGCTCTCTCTATGTAATCCTTCTGTACTTGCTCTCTGATAGTTTCAGAAAGGCTTCTTCATCTGGGAAGTTCTTTGGTTCTTTCTTTTGGGGGCCCTCTGGAACCATAGGTGAATTTTTCTTTACATTTCTGTCCAAATTTCATTGCTTTTGGGGGATCTAGAGGTTGTTTTGTTTCTCTGGTGTTACCTTAACAGGATCCTCAGTCTGAAAAGGAGAGTGATCTCCAGTCACCTCTGTGTACTCCAGTGACTGAGCCCAGTGGAATCTCTGGAGTAGCAGGCTCCACCTCCTGATTGGCAAAGATACGACCCTACTTATAGAGTCACTGGAGGGGGTATCAGCTGACCCTGTAATGTAAATCAGTAAAGGGTGGAAGAGATGCTGTCAGGGTACACCACAGTTATTTCTCTAGGCAGTCTTATATTGAAAGGTAAAAGGTACCTGACAGCTTCCAAGATCAGTCAGGCTTTCAGGTATGCAAGTCCCTCTTCCAAGCTGGCAAAATAAGCACCTCTATATCCAACCCAGATGCTGTAAACTAGTTCAAAATATGGAAAGGCTACCGCTCTGCTGTCATCATCTGTTGCTGGGCCCCACCCATAAGGCCACACTGTGAAAAACACTGTTCTTCTGCTGGAAGAGCGCTCCCTGGGCAGGCACTATCTCCCAGCCTGGGAATTAGGTCCTGCTGGGGCCTCTGTTTGGGTAACTCTTCCTCCCAGTGAAACAAGATGGTGTCTCACACAAGCTCTCCCGCCTGCTGCGGAATAGGTGATTTAATGGTGGAGGTTTGGGAAGAGGGATGGAGGGGTCTATGTGCACAGAGTACAGAACTGGGCTCTTGAAATGTGGCCATATCATGTGCTGATCCCATCAGCAATGTGTCTTAGCTTTGCTGCCAGTTAAGTCTAAGCCCCAGTTGCCAGTGTTTAGGTAACTCTGCCTTACAGTCAAACAAGATGGTATCCTGCACAGGCCCTACTGCCCGCTTGGGAATAGACAATTCAATGGCCAAGGTTTGGAGAGAGATGTCAGAGATGCCAAGGTGCACAGAGTCCAAAGCCAGGGTCTCAAAATGTGGCCTTTCTGCCAGTTGATCCCATCAGCAGTGTGTCTGAGCTTTGCTGCCAGCCCTGCCCACCATCTAAGACAAAAAAAGTTAAAATCATGAGATACCTTCAGACAGTGAGAGTCAGCACTCACCCAGGAGGGGTTGGTTAGTGAAAGAGAAGAAGTTTCCCATTCAGTGGTGTGTAGTCCAAATTGACAGCTCTGTGCCTTGTCCTAGGGATCACTAGATGTCCAGAAATTCTGTTTAGTTATCAATTCAGGCTTTGGTTTCCAGAGGGAATTATGGAGACGTGTGTTTAGTCCACCATCTTGACCCCACCTTATCTAGAATGTTGTCTTTGTAAACTATGTTGTGCAGATTGAGCTGAGAGGCTCAAAGAGACTGCCAAAAGAACAAACAGATCTGTTCTGGAAGAAGTGCCACCAGAGGGCCCTTGGAAGTAAAGATGGTGAGACTGTTTTACCTACTTTGGAAATGTTGTTAGGAGGGATCGGTCCCTGGAGAGGGACATCATGCTTGGTAGAGTAGATGGTCAGCAAAATGAGGAGGACCCTCAATGAGATGGATTGACACACTGGTTGCAATAATGGGCTTATGCATAAAAATGATTCTGGACATGGCGCAGGACCAGGCAGTGTTTGGTTCTGTTATAAATAGTGTTGCTGTGAGTTAGAACACACTCAATAGCACTTAACATCAACAACATTACCAGCTTTCCTATCCCCTACTGCTATTTAGCTTTTGCCCCTGGGATGGTGTACCCTTTTAGTCCATTTTGTTTTAAGGGCCTATTCAATCCATATTTTTCCTTTTATGATTGACTTAACTCAGCATGATGCCATCCAGTTTCCTCCATGTTATGCGATGCTTCACAGATTCGTTGTTCCTCTTTATTGTTGAATAATATTCTTTCATGTGTATGTACCACAGTTGCTTTATCTGTTCATCTGTTGATCGCCATCTGTATTGTTTCTAACTTTTTGCTATTGTGAACAGTGCTGCAGTGATCATGGGTATGAGGTCTGATAATTAAGTTCATGAACTCATCCTCCAAAGAGTGCTTCATATCTCAGTGCTGAATATCACTAACAATCACCTTTGAAGTACTCCCCTTGGGAAGGTGTGCATCGATGCCAGCACCTAGTCCACCCTCCAAAGCAATTTCAGAACTCTTTTTCTGGAATGTTCATCAGAGCTGTCATTGTACAAAGTCTGACATTTAAGTTTGTAAACTCATCCTAAAAAACGTGCTTCGAAGGGTGAACTAGGTTCTGGAATAGGTGCACAGCTTCCCAAGTATGTACTTTGAAGTGACTGTAGTGATATTCAGTAATGAGGTATGTAGCACTTCTTCTAAGATGAGTTTGCAGACTTAATCATCATACTTCATACAATGACAGCACTGATGGCGATTCCAGAAAAAAGTCCAAAATTGCTTTGAAGGGTGGATTAGACTCTGGTGTCGGTGCATAACTTCCCAAGGGGAGTACTTCGAATGTGACATAGTGATATTCAGCAATGTGGTATGTAGCCCTTTTTCTAGGATGAGTTTGTGAACCTAATTGACAGACCTCATATGTGTATGTCAATTTATGTGACAACTGTTATTTCTCTAAGATACATTCCTAGGGGTGGGAATTGCTGGTTTGTATGGTATTTCTATTTCTAGTTTTCCAAGGAAATGCCATATTGTTTTGCAAAATGATTGCTTATCATTTTACTTTCCCACCAGTAGTGCATAAGAATTCTGATCTCCCTGTAGCCTCCCACAGCCTCTCCAACATTTGTTACTTCCTATTTTTGTGATTTGTGCCAGTAATGCCAGGGTGAGACAGTGTCTCATTATGGCTTTGATTTGCATTTCTCTAATGGCTACTGATAACATTTCATCATGTGTCTGTTGGCTACTTGAATGTCTTCTGTGGTAAAGTGGCTGTTCACATCCTTTGCTTAGTTTTTGATTGGGTTATTTATCTTTTTGTTGTAGAGATGTTGAATTTTCTTGTAGATTTTAGAGATTAGACCTATGTCAGATTTGTAATAGCCAGTGTTTTCACTAGTCGGTAGGATCTGTTTTTCCCTTTTTTTGATGAAGTCTTTTGATGAGTATAAGTGTTTTTTAAAAGCTTCCTATTATCTACCTTGTCTTCTTGAGTTTGTGTGTTGTTGGTTATGGTTTGTATCCTATTAATGCTATGTATTAAGACCTTCGTGTTTTTTGGTTTTGTGTTTAGGTCTTTGGTTGATTTTGAATCAGTTTTATATATATGATATGAAGTATGGGTCCTTTTTTTTTTTTGATAGACACTGGTTTTGCTAGCACCATTTGTTAAAAGGAGTCTTTTCTCCATTTGATGGGCTTTGAGCACTTGTTGAATATCAAGTTATCATGCTGGATGCATGTTACATCTGAGTCCTCAGGTCTGTTCCATTGGTCAATATATCTGTCATTGTACAAATATCAGGATATTTTGATTGCTGTAGCTGTATGGCAGGTTCTGAGGTCAGGTAGATGAGTCCTCTGACTTTATTATTATTTTATTATTTTTCTTCGGTAGTATTTTACTTACCTGGGGTTTCTTCCCTTTTCAGATAAAGTTTATTGTAAGTTTTTCCATCTATTTAAAGAATGTTGTTGGAATTTAAATTGGGATTGCTTTGTATTTGTAAATCACTTTAACTAGAATTTTTACAATGTTGAATCTACCCATGCATGAGAATGCTATGTTTTTCCACTTATGTAGATGTCTTGTGGTTTCTTGCAGCAGTGCTTTATATTTTCCTTTGTATAGGTCCTTTAAATCCCTGGTTGGATTTATCCCTAAGCTTTTTTATTTTATTTTATTTTAGAGGCTATTGCAGATGGTAAAGTTTTCCTGATTTTCTTTTCATCATTCTCTTTTTTTGGTGTAAGAATCCAACTGATTTTTATGTATTTATCTTGTACATTGCAGCTCTTCTGAATGTTTCTATTGGTTAGTTTTCTCTGAATTCTGTGTTCTCTGTATATGGTATCATATGATCTGCAAAAAGGGACAGTTTGACTTCTTCATGACCAATTTGGATGCCATGGCTGGCTTATTTCTTTTACTTGCTTGATTGCTCTAGCTAAGACTTCCAGCATAATGTTATATGAGTGTTGATAAAAGGCATCCTGGTCCTTGTTCCTGTTCTTAAAGGGAATGTTTTCAGCCTCTCTCTGTTAAGAATGATATTGCCTATTGGTTTTGCATAGATGTCCTTTATTATGTTGAGAAACCTTTCTTCTTTATTTATATTGTCGAGAGTTTTTTTTTAAAAATCAGGAATGAGTGTTGAACTTTGTCAAGTGCCTTTTCTGCATTGACTGTGAAGATCATGTACTTCTTTTTTGTTTACACTGATTGATTTTCTAATGTTGAGTCATTCCTGCTTACCTCATTTGAATCTTACTTGGGCATGGTGTGTTATTATTTTTTTAACGTAGTGCTGAAGTCTGTTGGCTAGAATTTTGTTGAGAATTTTTGCATTTGTATTCATGGGTGATATTGGTTGTAATTTTCTTTTTTTGTATGGCTCTGCCTGGTATTGGTATCAGGGTTATATTCGCATCATAGAATGAATTCAGAAGTATTCCATCCTTTTCTATGTTTTGAAATAGTTTGAGTAGTGCTGGTGTAACTTCTTTTCTGAATGTTTGGTAGAATTCTCCAGTGGAACCATCTAAGCTAGGACTTTTTTTTTTGTTTTGTTTTTTGGTTGGGAGTTATTATTATTATTATCTTTTCAGTCTCATCTCTTGTTTTGGATCTGTTCAGATTTTCAACATTTTGTGTTAGCTTAGGTAGGTAATGTATTGGTAGAAATTTGTTCATTTCCTCTAGGTTTTCACAGTTGTTGGAGTGTAGTTTTTCATAGTACTTTGTTATGATCCTTTTTATTTCAGTTGGATCTGTTGTAGTGTCCCCCATGTCATTTTTTATTTGGGTTGTTTGAGGCCCGTCTTTTTTTTTTTTTTTGGTCAGTTTGGCCAGTAGTTCAAAGAGCGAACTTCTGGTTTTGCTGATCTTTTCTGTTATTTGTTGTTTTTTTTTTTCTTTGTTTCATTTATTTCTGCTCTGATCTTTATTGTTTCCTTTCTTCTGGTGACTGTGGTATTGCCTTGCCTTCTACTTCTGAGAAAATTGTGTACCTCTGCCATTTATTCCCTCTTTTATTATTCTGACATTGTTGTCTGTAGTTCCCTGTTTTAATTATTTTGATTTTGGATCATCCTTGTAGTTCATTCTCTAGGCTGGCTTCTAGCTGGTACAATCTTGTATCCCAGATTCAGCCTGTGGTATGATGTTGTTAGTTCTTAAACTGAAGGACTTCTTTTAAAAATTCTTGTAATTGTGGTTTTTACATATTTTTATATATTTCCTTAATTTCTGTTCATTAGAGATGTCCTAATTTCACCATCATATTTGAATGACAATGTTGCAGGATACTCTTGGCTAGCAATTGTTTTCTTTCAAGGTAGTATGTGTGTTATCCCATTGCCTTCCTGCCTGAGTGGATTTTGCCTGGTAATCAAGATTAGTTTTAGTGTTTCTCCTCTGTATGTGACTTTTTCTCAAGCTGTTCTCAGAGTTTTTTCTCTGTCTTTGGTTTAGGAAATGTGATTATATGCCTTGATCATTTTCTTTTAGGGTCTACCCTGTATGAGGTTCTTTGGGCTTTTTAGATAGTCAACTTTTTGTCTTTTATGATATTAGGGGAATTTTTTGTCAGCAATTCTTCAGTGATGCTGTCTGTGTTTTCCATTTTTAACCCTGCTCTGGATCTCTGTTCACTCTACATTTTTGGTTTTGATTGTAACCCACATAATTCTCCAGATTTTTTTCATTTTTCTTCATTCTTTTGTCTGAGTCGTACTGAAGTGTTCATCTTCAGTTTTGCTGATCCTCTTTTCCTTCATTTCAGATATGCTCCTCATATCTCTGCATATTACAGATTTGAATTACCCATCAGGTAATTTTAGCACCATTTTTTATATTGGGAAGTATCTGGTGTTTTGAGTGCTTAATGGAACAATTCTGTACTGTTTATAATATGTTTTGGTCTTGTTTGTGGTCTCCAAGACATTCAGTAGTTATTTTCTTTGTTTATTGATTTTAGATCTGTTTGTTTTGCCCTACTTTTTTTTTTGGTATGTCAGTGCAGGTAGGCTGTGTGTTTTTTATTGTTTCCTCATCTTCAGTCATGATACTTTTTTACCTCTTTGTCTGGTAGGCAGCAGTCACTCAGCTGTGACGCAGAAGGGCAGGCCCAGCTGAAGGGGAAATGCTGATATGGATTGTTTGAGGCATGTTCTAGAGCTGACAAGGAAGGCCAGGAATCAGTCCTGGGCAGGTTCCAGTAGGTCATGCTTGTGCTGCTGGAGATATATGTTCAGCACATGGTGAAGTAGACAGAAGGAGAGAGGAGGTTGTGATGTGTGGAGCAGGTGATCTCTGCCCAGCTGGGAGCTCCTGAAGCTGTTTCCATATGCTCCTCATCATCTGATCTGTGATACGGGTAGGGAAAATCCAAATGGCACATATGCTGCATTTACTGACTGACTGAGCCAACTGAGCTAGCCAGAAGATGTCAGAGGCAGAGCAGTAGGGAGAGGATGGAGTGGGTTAGCATGTATTGCTGGTTAACAAGTGCTTTGTCTTCTGCTGGAATTTCTATGAAGCTGCTTTCCCAAACTCCCTGTTTGCTGATCTTAGATAGGAATCTAAGATGACGAATCTGTGCTGATAGGGGACCTCTGCTATTATCTCTTCTCACACTCTGTTCTGTGAGTTTATTTTTTCCATTTGGTATTCATTTGGGATCTTTGTCTCTTTACATGACAATTTGTGTTCCAGGATTGACCTTTGTCTCTGTTTTACTTAGTTTTTCATGTCTTTGCTGTGGAGGGACAGTGTGGTGCTTCTATCTGGGGTACCATGTTGGCTGAAAGTAGTGCTCTTTATCTACTGACTTTGATATCTTTCTCTTGTATTCTAGGATTGGTTCCCTTACATTTAGAATATTTCCCACTTAATATGTTTCATTGTAGCAGAAGAGACACAGATTTTCTGAGAATCAAATTCTAAAATAAGTATTCCCATATGGAGTCTCATGTGGTGTTTTGTAGCACAATGATAAACAATTTGTGTTGAATTGTATAGCAGAACTAGCACAGTATGTCTCTTGATACCTCCCAACACTTCCTGGGTGTATAGTTGAGGAGTCATGTGTGGAACGCCCATGAGTGGAAGTATAAGAATGCTATTTTTACTCTCATTTTCTTTGTTTTACATCCCTTGTCTGTGACAGATTTGTCCTCATTTTTGTTGTTTTATTTTTGTTGCTCAAGATAGTTTCTCATGGAAAATGTCAAGTCAGATAGTGTGATAGGACTTGCTGAATGATCAAATTAACTCTTGACCACCAGTGACATTGTCAACTATGGCTGCTGAATTATGAGGAAAATTTAAACTTGTTAATCTGAGGTCAAGAAAGCTTCACTTCACATGATTGATGATCATTTTTCTACCCTTCATTTTAACATCTTTGATATTTAAAACTACCTGTGTCAGAACATCGTTTAAGATCAATGAACAGTGTCAAAAAGAAAAAGACATTGTTGAGCTTTGCAAGGCCGCACTTTAGAAGGTGCTTTGTTAGACTCCTAGCTGTGTGATTAACTATGTAACCTTGGACATATCATTTAGTCTTTTGAATGCTTTTTGTATTTCACCTGTGAAAGTAAGGTAGTACTCTTGAGTATGATACAGCTGTTTCAATGATTAAATTCTGTAATAAATGCCAAAATTTGCAATCCATGAAACATACTGCCAGTATATGTTCTATGGGAATTTTCTTGAAGTATTTTTTTAATATTTTGCTTAAAAATAGTTGTTGTTAGCTACCATTGAGTCAACTCTGACTCACGGTAACTTTTTGTACAACAGAACAAACTGTTTCCTGGTCCTGCATCATCCTCATAGTCAATAGCATGTTTTGAGACTGTTTCAGCAACAGTTCCAGTCTCTCTCACTGAGTTTCTCCCAGTTATTTTTGGCCTTTTACTTCCCTAAACATGATATCCTTCTATCATGATTGATCTCACTGGATAATGTATCCCAAGCAAGCAACTGATGTAATTATAAATCCTTAAGCAAACTCAGTCAGTCCTATACTGTGTCTGCCTTTGACAGTGCTAATAATGTGTATTTTGTAGGAGTTATGATACACTAAACCAAAGGCAAGGCAGTTTTTGTATGCTTGGAAACATTCATTGTATACCGGAATAATTTACCAGAATTTTAAATATCTGAGTAATATTGCTATATTAGTTATCCATAGCTATACTCCGACTCGACGGCACTTGGCTTGGCTAGCTATACAACTAATTGTTCATAAACCTACAGATTTATAGTGGTAGATATTTATTATCTCATAGTTTCTTTCTTGGCTCATCGTGGCTTCTGGGGTTGCCAGCAATTGTTGGTGTCCCTTGGCCTGTAGTATGTCTGATCACTGTCTATTGTCACATGACATTTTCTCTGATTTCAGTTTAACTGGGCAGCTCTAGGCTAGAGTTTCATATCGCTTTGTAGTCAGCATGTCACATGAGGCTGCTGTCTTCTGAAAACTTGAATGTGGTTGTTGGTGGGAGGCCTCAGTTCCTTCTGGCAGTTGGCTGGAGAAGGCCTTCGGGTTTTGCCTTGTAGGCCCCTTCATAGGTCTGATTAAACATTGTATTAGTTTCCTAGGGCTACCGTACTAAGTAAGACAAATGGGATAAGTTAAAACAACTGAAATTTATTCTCTTACAGTTATGGAATTAGAAGCTAAATTCAGGGTATTGGCAGTGTCATGTTCTTTCCAAAGACACTAGCAGAAAGAAGCTCTTTCCTTGACTCTGACAGCTTCTGGTAGTCCCAGACATTCCTTGATTTTTGATAGTATAACTCCAATCTCTACTTCTGTCTTCAAATGCCTGTATTTCTTTTGCGTCCTTCTTATAAAAACACCAGTCATGAAAAGATTAGAGCCCACCCTAATCACGTCGTCTAAACTAATTACACATGTAATGGTCCTTTTTAAAAATAAGATCATATTCACAGATACCAGGGTTTAAGATTTCAACATATAATTTGGGGGGATATAATTCAGTCCACAATGGCTTGCCTCTGGCTCCCCAGAATTCTTGTCTTTCCCATGTGCAAAACACATTCACATCATCCCAACACCCCTAAAAGTCTTAACCTCTTGTAGCACCAATTCTAGGGAGGGATCCTTACTTGCCTCATCCTGGCTTCTGGTAGTTGCCAGCAATCATCAGGGTTCCTTGGCTTTTAGATATATCACTCTGATCTCTGCCTATCATCACATGGCATTCTCAGTGTATATGTATCTCTGTCCAATTTTCTTCTTCTTTTAAGAATACAGGTCATTGCATTAGGGCCCACTCTAATCCAGTGTGGCATAATCTTATCTTGATTACATCTGCTAAGAACCTATTTCCAAATAAAGTCACATCCACAGGTCCCAGGGATTACAGGTTAAACATATCTTTCATGGGGATGCAATTCAACCCACTACAATTTACCCTCTGTTCTTGTTAGGTGCCACTTAGTCATCTGACTCATAGTCACCTTATGCACAGCAGAAGGAAACACTGCCTGGTCCTGTGCCATGCACACAGTTGTTTTCATGCATAAGCCCATTATTGTAGCCACTGTGTCAGTCCATCTTGTTGAGAGTCTTCTTCTTCCTCAGTGACCATCTACTCTTCCAATCATGATGTCCTTCTCCAGGGATTGATCCACTGTGACAACATGCCCGAAGTATGCAGCATGCTGTCTTGTTGTTCTTGCTTCCAAGGAGCACTCTGGGTGTACTTCTATGAAGATGTGTGTGTTCTTCTGGAAGTCCATAGTATATTTAATATTATTCTCTAACATTATAGTTCAAAGGCATCAGTTCTTCTTCTGCCTTCCGTATTCATTGTCACCTCTGTCACGCATATAATGTCATTGAAAATACCATGGATTGGGTCAGGTGAACCTTAGTCTTAAAGGTGGCATCTTTATTTTTCAGTACTTCAAAGAGGTCTTTGGCAGCAGATTTTCCCAAAGCAATGCATCTTTCGATTTCTTGACTGCTGCTTCCATGGATGTTGATTGTGACCAAGTAAAACAAAATTCTTGACAACCTCAAATCTTTTCTCCATTTTTCATGGTACCACTTACTGGTACAATTGTAAGGATTTTTGTTTTCTTGATGTTGAGGTTCAATCCTTATATTGTCTTTGATCTTCATCAGTAAGTATTTCAAATCCTCTTTGCATTCAGCACACATGGTTGTGTCATCTCCATAGCTCAGGTTGTTAGTAAGTCTTTCTCCAGTCCTGATGCCTTGTTCTTCATATTGTCCAGCTTCTTGGATTATTTGCTCAGCATGCAGTTTGAAAACATAAGATGAGAAGACACAACCCTGACACACACCTTTCCTGACTTGAAACAATACACCTTCCCTTGTTTCTCTTTATATGACTGCCTCTTGACTCATGTACCAATTCTTCATGAGCACAATTAAGTGTTCTGGAATTTCCATTCTCTGTAGTGTTACCCATAATTTGTTATGATCCACACAGTCAGATGCCTTTGCATAGTCAATGAAACACAGATGAACATCTTTCTGATAGTCTCTGCTTTCAGCCAAGAGCCATCTGACATCACCAATGATATCCCTGGTTCCATGTCCCCTTCTGAATCTGGCTTAAATTTCTGAGAGTTCCCTGTCAATACGCTGCTACAGTCACTTTTGATTGATCTTTAGCAAAATTTCACTTGCATATGATATTAATGGTATTGTTCAATATTTGTTTTTATTTGGTTGGATCACCTTTGTTGGGAAGAGGCATAAACATGGATCTCGTCCAGCGAGTTGATCAGGTAGGTGTCTTCCACATTTCTTAGCCTAGGCACCTGAGCACTTCCAGTGCTGCATGTGTTTGTTGAAATATTTCAATAGATATTCTGCCAATTCCCGGGGACTTAATTTCCACCAAAGCCTTCAGTGCACTTTCAGCTTCTCCATCCAGTACCACTGGTTCCTGATCCTATGCTGCCTCTTGAAATAGTTGAATATTGACCAATTCTTTTTGGTATTATGCTTCTATATTCCTTTCACCTTCTTTTCATGCTTCTGAGTGATTAAATATTTTCCCTGTAGACTCTCACTATTACAACTCACAGCTTGAAGTTTTTGTTAATTTCTTTGAGCTTGGAAAATGCATAGTGTTTTTTTTTTAATCTTCCACTCTATGTCATTATAATATTTTATTTTGTCTTGTTAAGCGTATAGGATATTATTCTATCACTGACAACACTGTACTTTAGGACAGATCTTGAAATGTTCTTTTAGACAGTGAATGCAACACCATTCCTCTTCAAGTATTCATTCCCAGCATAGTGGACCATATGATTGTGTGATTCAAAATGGCTAGCACTGGTCCATCAGCTCAGTAATACCTAGGATATCAGTCTTTATGTGATCATTTTATTTTTTTACTGTTTCTTTCCTAGGTTCATATTTCATACATTCCATGTTCTGATTATTAATGGATGTTTGTAGCTGCCCTTATTTGGAGCAAATGAAAATCCCAGAAACCTTGCTATACTCACGTCATTAAGGTCTACTGTACTTTGAGAAGCAGCTCTTCCCCAGTTGTCTTTCGAGTGCCTTCCAACCGGGGGACTCATTTTCTGGTACTATATCTGGCTGTGTGCCACTGCTATTCATAAGGTTTTTGCTGGTTATTTCTTTTCAGAAGTAGACTGCCAGATCCTTCCTCTTAGTCTGTCTTGGTCTGGAAGCTCAACTAAAATCTGACCACCGTGGGTGGCCCTGCTGGTATCTGAGTAACACTTGCGTAGCTTCCAGCACCACAGCAACACGCATACCCCCACAAACTGATAGACATGTGGAGGAATTTTCCCTCTGCATCCCCCAAATTCCTGTACTTTTTATGTGCAAAATACATTCGTGTCATTGCAACATCCCAAAAGTCTTCACCCATTGCAGTGTCAACTCTTAAGTCTAAAATATCGTCTAAATAAAATTTAATAAAAAAATCCCAAATCTCATTTTCTAAATTGTTTAAACAGGTGTGAGTGAAATGCTAGATATGGTCCATCCTGAGAAAAAATTCCTTCTAATATTTTTTCAGGACACAGTTCAACCCATAACCCATGTCTCCACAAAACAGCAACTGGCTTCCCCCAGAGTGAGTGATCTAATAAGAGAGGAAGGAGGAAGCCATAATGGTTTTGTGACCTAGCCTCTGCGGTCACACATTGGCTGTTCCACTAGGGATACTAGGTAAAATATAAGATGCCTAGATACATTTAAATTTCAGATAAAAACAAATTATTTTTTTAGAATAAGTACATCCCATGCACTAGCCTGAAGGGACCTTAAGAGTAACTAGCAGTTTCAGCTCCTAGAGGGGAGGAAATTTTTAACTTCTAGTTGGATTCCTAATGTATTTTCCCATTTTTTGCAAGAGATTCAGATGCCAAATAGTCAAAATAGATAACAATTACTGATTATAATCCCCTTATACATGATTTGTCTTAGCTTCTAAACAATTAGTAGCTAGCTATATGTGGTTAATATAAAAATTTTAGAAGGATTTGTGTTTATTTTTAAACAAGAAAGAACATTTCCCTCTCAAAATCACAGTGCTGCGGCATTGCTGATTCCTACTTCTATCTATTTTCTGCCTTTGTAAGTATCAGTGGAGTTAAATTCTGAATTTAAAATGTAGAGAAACTTAGAGGCAGAGCAGACACACAGCCAACTGCTGTAAAGCTTACTCAGGGGTAGCTGAAATTTTCCAAATGACTGCAATTCCTTAAAGACGTTGCTGTTATCAGATACTTGTATGCTTGCCCCAGATTCTATTGATGGTGCAGCTGCACTGTGTGAGAGAAAAAGAGAGTACCCTGTAAGTTTGGAAACACAGGTGAGTAAACGTAATCTCATTAAAGATAACTTCAGTTGGATAAAACACACATACATGTATATTGTTTTCGAATTTTACAGAATCCTATAGTTAAATATTAGAAAATGTAAAGAGAGAGTGAGAACTGTCAAGATATAGGGAAAATTAATACTTGAAGAAAAAGCAATTTTATTTGAATGGTATACTGGAGTGATACACATTTCTTCCCAATCAACCAATATGAATAGCTTATATTGATTATAGAAATAGCAATGAAATCATGGTGGAGCATGTATAGCATAGAGTATAGCCTCTGTAGTTCCCATTCTGGCTTCTTGATTTGGTGCAAAATACTTATTTCTTTGGACCTTGATTTTCTTATCTATGAAATAAGGTGATTAATAGTATCTATGTCAAAGTTCAACCATTTCAAGAGGTGGCTTATGACCGGGAAGTGAGAGTACTGATAGAGGAAGTCAAAGCTGCATTAAGGCATTGACAAAGGACAAGGCTCCAGGAACTGATGAACTATCAGTTGAGATGTTTCAACAAACAGATGCAGCACTGAAAGTTCTTATTCATCTATGCCATGAAATCTGGAAGACAGCTACCTGGCCAACTGACTGGTAGAGATCCGTATTTATGCCCATTCCTGAGAAAGGTAATCCAACCAAATACAAAAATTATTGAGCAATATCAGTAATATCACATGCAAGTAAAATTTTGCTAAGGATCATTCAAAGGCGACTGCAGCAGTATACTAATAGGGAACTGCCAGAAATTCAAGTTGGCTTTACAAGAGGTTGTGGAACCAGAGATATCATTGGTGATGTCAGATGGCTCTTGGCTGAAAGCAGAGAATATCAGGAAGACATTTATCTGTGTTTCATTGACTTTGCAAAGACTTTCAACTGTATAGATCATAACAAATTATGGATAATATTATGGAGAATGGGAATTCCATAACATTTTATTGTGCTCATGAGGAATCTGTACATGGATCAAGAGCATCGAACAGAACGGGGGACACTGCATGGTTTAAAGTCAGGAAATGTGTACATCAGTGTTGTATCTTTCACTGTTCCTTTTCAGTCTGTATGCCTAGCATATAATTCAAGAAGCTAGGCTATATGAAGACACAAAAGGGATCAGGATTGGAGGAAGGCTTATTAAGAACTTGAGTTATGCAGATGACACAACCTTACTTGCTGAAAGTGAAGACAATTTGAAACACTTACTGTTGAAGATCAAAGACCACAGCCTTCAGTATGGATTGAGCCTCAACATCAAGAAAACAAAAATCTTCACAACTGGACCAATAAGCAACATCATCATAAATGGAGAAAAAATTGAGGTTGTCAAGGATTTCATTTTACTTGGTTATACAATCAACACTCATGGAAGCAGCAGTCAGGAAATCAAAAGACAGATTGCATTGGGCAAATCTGCTGCAAAAGATCTCTCTAAAGTGTTGAAAAGTAACGATTTCTTCTTGAAGACTAAGGTGTATCTGACCCAATCCATGATATTTTCAATTGCATTGTATGTGTGTGAAAGCTGGACAGTGAGTAGTGAAGACAAAAGAACTGATGCCTTTGAATTATGGTGTTGAAGAAGAATGCAGAATATACCATGGATTGCCAGGAGAACAAAGAAATCTGCCTTGGAAGAAGTATAACGAGAATGCTTCTTAGAAACAAGGATGGTGAGACTACGTGTTTCATACTTTGGACATGTTGTCAGGATGGACCAATCCTTGGCAAAGGACATCATGCTTGGTAAGGTATAAGGTCATCAAAAAAGAGCAAGACCCTCAACAAGATGGACTGACACAGTGGCAGCAACAGTGGGCTTTAGCAAAAAATGATTATGGGCATGACAGGACTGGGCAATGTTTTTTGTTCTGTTGTGTGTAGGATTGGTATGAGTTGGAAGCGACTTGAAGGCACCCAACAATGACATCTCAAAGTGATTGTCTTTTTTTTTAGGTTATATAAATTATTTTTTTATGTAATCAAAGCTCAAAAGCCTGGTAATAACAATCTGGGAGTAACTGAAATACAAACATGAGTAGAAAGTGTTCTCAGTTGGTAAATAACCGGCCTTTGAATGGCTAAGATGAAAAACAAAACCAAACAAAATACATAGACTTCCACATATCTGGTTTAGTTTTGATGTGTTATACTAAATGAGGGAATGTAATTGGTGTGTTATAAAGCAACAACAAATCACCCTAAGATTGTACTCTGTAGCCCAAACATATAGTAAACCATGGAGACTCAGTGATGAAGTGAACCATGCATTAGAAAATCTAGATTTGAGTCTGTCTCACTTAGCTATTGTCATATTGGTTTTTGCAAACCACCAAAAAAGTCAGTGGCTAACAACAGTAAGTATTTACTTCTGACTTATAAATGTCTGTGGTAGGTAAGCTTAGCTAAGCTTAGCTAGGCTTAGCTCGAGACTGCAGGTTAGGTTCTGGTCAGCTTCATGATTTTCTCATTTTTCGTGGATTAAGCAACTAATTGCTCAAGAAGCAGTCTTCTGATGGCAAAACAACAACAGCAACAATAAGGCAAGCCAAACAGTACAAGCACATTTGAAGTCCTTGCTCATGTCATGTCTGCTAATATCACGTTGGCCAAGGCAAGTCACATGACCAAGTCCAACTTTAAAGAGCAGGATGTATACTCCACCTACTATGTAAGTAAAGGGTGTGGATGTACAGGACAACTACAAGGAAATGAAGAGTTGGGATCAATAACTAGATCTACCAGAGTCATTGCTCTATTTTGATTTTTGCCAGTGTATCCATGGGTAAGTAGCTATATCTTTCTGAGCTTTCGTTTCTTTATTTGCAAAGTGAGGAGGTTGATTAGATCAGTGGTTTTCAACCTTAGATACATGCTAGAATCCCCTCAAGGGAAATTTGAAGTCATGTCCCTTGCCTTAGCTCATCCAAAACTGATTAAGTTGGAATCTCTTGGGGCAAAGTTTAAGCACTGGCATGTTTATAAAGCTTCTGGGTGATTCTAATGTGCAGTTAAGATTGGATACCACTGTATTAGATGTTTTTAGAGGTTTCTTTTCTAGTACTTGTTTAGATTCCAACTGGGCTGCTTGGTTGGCCATCATCTGCTCAAGATTGACATACTGATTAGTAGAGCATGAAAGGTTATGTCTTCCAGTAAGTTCTGGGTCCCCTCACCAAAACAGTAACAATGTTGCTTTCTTTAAATTCTTTTGCTCAGGCATTCCCGCTTTCTCCCATTTGTCTTCTTTTCTTCTCTCTCACCAGCTGCTTATTGCAGCTGCTGGAAGTTTCCTGAAATAAATGAAAGCTCTTCCTCTTCTTCTATGTCACTTATTTTCCACATCTAGTGTAAACTGTAGTTCAAATGTGACTTCCCCCTTTGCCACTTAGATCTAGCAAGTGTCACCCACTTTCCTGTCATAGTTGGCAGCAATGATTAACACACCCACTCACTGCCATTCTCTCTCCACCTACCCCAGCCAGCGTCAGCCTGTAAAAGAGAAGTACATTTCAACAAGGGCAACTCAAAGAGCCCTTAAAACGAACTTTGGCATGAAATGCAACATTAAGTGTGCGTTTCTGAGATGCTGTAGAAGAGGTAGAGATCCTGGATGGACCAAATATTTAACACACTTGGCTGCTAACTGAAAGGCTGGAGATTCAAGCCCACCCAGAAACACCTTAGAAAAAAGGCGTGGTGATATATACTTCCACAAAATCAGCCACTGAAAACCCTGGGGAGGACAGTTCTGCACTGACTCACATGGCATCACTGTGAGTCAGAATCAACTCAATGGCAACTGTTTTTTGTTGGTGGAAGGGCTACTTGCATTGGTGCGAGGGGAAACTGTGTGATGGATAAGTGCTTATTCACTAAAAGGATTCCATGAGTGCTGTGGGAGAGTTAATCATAATTCATTGTGATCATGCTTTATGATCACAATGTTGACTTTCTCTGACAAGTTATTTTAATTTTTCTTCACTACATGAAATAAAAATTCAGATAGCTCTGAGGTCACTGAGAAATTAGTTTGATGGGCATTTTCTAATTTTTCTTTTCCTCTTCTTCCTCATTTTTCATCATTATCTTCTTTGTTTTAAACTGCCATGTTTAGGCATTTCTGTTGTTGCTGTTGTTAGGCACCATCAAATTGCTTTGAACTCATAGTGACAATATGTGCAAGAGAACAAAGCAGTACCCTGTCCTGCCCCATCTTCACAGTCATTGCTGTGTCTGAACCCGTTGTTACAGCCTATGAGTCTGTCTGTCCATGGGAGTCTTCCTCTTTTATAATGAGCTTCTGCTTTACCAAGCATGATGTCCTTCTCCAGGGACCGGTCCCTGCTGACAACATGTCCAAAGTACATGAGAAGAAGTCTCACCATCTTTTGCTTCTAAGATTCTGGCTGTACTTTTTCCAAGACACATTTGTTTGTTCTTCTGGCTGGCTGTGGTAGTTTAGATATCCTTTGCCAACAACATAATTCAAATACATAAGGTTTTCTTTGTTCTTATTTAGTATTCATTCAATTCTAAAGTGCATAGTGTTTTTCAAAATTTTACTTGTATAAATGGGTAAGTTTCACAGTTGATGGGGTCTTACAGTAAGTTGACAATTTTCTTTTACTTTTTTAGTGGCATGCAAAATATAATGGATAGCTTACTAGAGGTAATAAAATACAGTATATTTTATATACTTTTATAATGGATAGCTTACTAGAGGAAATAAAATACAATATATTCCAGGTTTTGTGTTATCTATTTCATGCTTTGTTTTATTTAATCCTCACAATAATCCATTAATTAATCAGTACACTTACTGTTTTTTTAAATATTTACTGAGCTAATGCAACTAATACTAATATTTAACATGTATTGAGCAGGCACTATGTAAAGCTTTTAAACATATTCTCTACTTTTAGTGCACAGTGTTGTAGATTAAGTTGTGTCTCTCAAAAATGTGTGTCAACTTGATTAGCCAATGATTCCCAGTATTGTGTAGTTGTCCTTCATTTTGCGATTATAGTTTTATGTTAAAAGGATTACGGCAGGTTCAAGAGGACTACCAAATAAGTTTGTGAACTCATCCAAGAAAACATGCTACGCACCTTATTGCTGAAAATCACCATGGTCACCTTTGAAGTGCTCCCCCTGGGAAACTATGCACTGACATCAGTGCCTAGTCCATCCTTCAAAGCAATTTTGGAACTCTTTTTCTAGAATGTCCATCAGAGCTGTCATAGTATTACCCTTGATATCCTGAGTGTCATCAAAATGTCTTCCTTTCAGTATTTCCTTTATTTTCAGGTCAATAAAAATGTCATTGGGGGCCAGATCAGGTGAGTATGGGGGGTGTTCCAGTGCAGTTATTTATTTACTGGCAAAAAACTCCCTCACAGACAACTGTACAGTTAAGTTCATGAACTTGGCCACTGTGCCACCATGCACAATGGACATTCCAGAAAGAGTTCCAAAATTGCTTTGAAGAGGGGAGACTAGGCTTTGGCATGAGTGCATAGATTCTCAAGGGTAGTACTGAACAATGAGGTATGCAGGACTTAGAACAATTAAGTTTGCAGACTTAATTGCCAGACCTCGTATATAGCACCCTTTCTACTGTCACACTCTTGATCCAGTAAAAAGGGAGTTTCTCTGGGGTGTGGGTTGCATCACCTCTTGTCTTACAAGAGATAAAAGGAAAGGCAGGGAGTGGAGATTTCATGTCACTAAGAAAGCAGTGTCAGGAACAGAGTTTGTCCTCTGGACCTGAGATTCCTGCATGGAGAAGCTTCTAGTCCAGGGGAGGACTGATGACAAGGACTTTACACCAGGGCTGACAGAGAAGCTCTTCCTCTGGAGCTAATGACCTGAATTTGAATGATGAGAAAATAGAAATTTCTTTTTTTCCTAAAGCCATTCACTGGAGATATTTCTGTTACAGCAGCACTAGATGACTAAGACACATAGGAAAACCTGGGAGATAAATATTGATGTTATTTTCATTTTATAGGCCAGGAAAGGAGGTGCTCTGGGGTTAGGAAACTTTCTAAAGGTCACAGATTAGCTAAGCGGCAAGGCAAGATTCAAACCCAGGTTGCTCTGACTTCAAAAATAACGTGGTTACTCACTGTCTTGTGTTGTCTCAAATGTTTATTATTAATGTAATTAACATTGGTGAAATACTTTACCATTTAAAATAGGCTTTCACAAACATCTAATCCTGGTATAATAACCAATGAACAAATTTCTTTTATATACTGTACATTTAAAAACATAAAACAGTTAACATGTATTCTTAAAAGACTGTTTTAAAAGTTATTTGCAAAGCAGTGAAACACCAAGGAAACTGAAAGGCTGGAACTGTTTCACTTCACTACAACCAAATAGAGAAAAGCTGAATCACCTTTTCCATAGGGCAGTTGCCCCTTGATTATGGAAAAGCAGGCTATTACAAGGTATGGGCCTTTGCTCTGAGATCTAACTTTGTGTTTCCAGTGAATTAAGGAGAGTATCATCCACATAAATGAACTTTGAAAATAGTCAATAGTAATAGCTTGTAATGACTTGTTGGGTTTGGTAAATGCAAGAAATGAACTCAGACCAATGACTTTTCCATGTCATTTCAATTTTATGGGGAATCACCTCAAAATTCAGGATGTTAAGGTATTTGGGTTAAGTCTATATTGTCTTGCTATCCTAGTGATTTATGGACAAAAAAGAAATCCCAGAAAAGAATCCTATGTTTGAATGAACAGGGCACTTATACTTGGACTGACGTTGCTTCCAATAATTTTATCTCTTTCATCTATTAAATAACCTAGAAATAGCATGCTTTTATTGTCATTGTTATTGTGGTGTAGAGTCAATTCTGCCTCATAGAGACCCTGTAGGACAGAGTAGAACTGACTCATGGGGTTTTCTGTGCTGTAATCTTTATGGTAGCTGCTTGCCAGATCTCTTCCCCCATGGAGCTGCTGGTAGATTACAACCATTGACCTTTTGGCTAGCAGCTGAACTCTTAATCCTTGTACCACCAAGGCTCCTCAGAAGTAGCATAAAACTGCTAGATCACAAGATTCTAGAGGCAGAAGAGCCTCCAGCATCTTCAGTGTTTCACTCTTAGAAACATGAGTTCTCTGAGCCAGCTGTCACTTAACTGTTTTACTTCATTTAGTCCTGACTTGTTCTCTAGTAGCTCTTCGTAACTATCTGGGCTAGATGCTTTTGGAAACCCTTATTATTTGGGACCACCCATACTCTTTCTTTGAAACATCAGGGGAAAGTGTGCTAACCATCTCTGAAAAAGGGGTAGAAACACAGCTATTCTGAAGCTGGGCATCTTTCCGCCAAGTTATTCGTATTTTATGCAAAAGATATGTTATGCTTTGCCCTGGATGATTGCCTTTTAGTCAGAGATCTCCAAGGTGAATAAACCTCCTACCAACTAGTTAAAAGGTTAGTAATCAAGGAGAATAGTATTAGCCTTTCTTTTATCCAACCCCAGTCTCTCCCTTCTTCCTGACTACCCTCTCAGAGGGATAAAAGTAGGTCCTCACAAGAAGCCTTTATAATCAAAGAGACAAGCAATGTTATTGATCTTTGGTCTAAAGGACAGCAACATTTTCTTAGAGCCTAATGTAAAATATCTCTCCTTTTAAAAACACCTCCACATGTTTATAATGGATCTTTAATAGATTTGGGACTGGAAAGCACTTAGACAGATTAAGGAAACCCTGATGGCATAGTAGTTAACTACTAGGATTACTCATTTTTCTTTTCCTCTTTCTTCTCCTTCATCTTTCATCATTACCTCCCTTGTTTTGAACTATTATGGTTAATCAGTTCTGTTGTTGTGGTTGCTGGTGCCATCAAATTTCTTTGAACTCATAGTGACCATATGTACAATAGAACAAAGCAATACAAAAGGCCAGCAGTTCAGATACACTGGATGTTCCTTAGCAACTCTGTGGAGCAGTTCTGCTCTGTCCTATAGAGTTACTGTGAGTTGGAATCAACTGGATGACAAGTCATTTGGTTTCAGTATAGAGAAATTAAATGCCTTACACTTTTGGATCAAAAGGCAGTAGCAAAACCAGGGTGAGTGGTTTAAAACTGAAAACCATGTATGGCAGGGTTCTATACTTTCACATTATTAAACTGTATGCTAAATGCATAATATGAGAAGCTGCAATATAAGAAAAACAGTTTCAGCAATGACGGAGGACTCATAAACAATCTGAGATAGGCAGATGACACAACCTTGCTTGCATAAAGTGGAGATAGTTTGAAGCACTTACTGTTGAAGATCAAAGACTACAGCCTTCAATACAAGCTATACCTTAACATAAATAAAATGAAAAGCCATACAAGTAGACCAATAAACAGTGTTGTGATAAATGGTGAAGATATTGACATTATCAAGGATTTTATTCTACTGGGATCAACAGTGAATGCTCATGGGAGGAGCAGTCAAATAGTTAAGAAACATATTGCCAAAGCTGCTAAAAAACCTCTTTAAAGTGTTAAAAAGCAAAGATATCACTTAGATGACTTAGGTGCACCTGCCCCAGGCCATGATACTTTGTCACATCATGTACATGTGGAAGTTGGACCATGAGAAGAGAAAATTGAAGGACAATGGATGCAATTGAATTATTGCATATGTCAGGAATATTGGATGTACCATGGACTGCAGAAGAAAAAAATAAGTCCATCTTGGACAAAGCACAACTACAATACTCCATGAAAGTAATGATGGCAATACTTCATTTTTCTTGCATCAGACACATCATCAGGAAGGATAATTTGCTAGAAAAGTACATCATGTTGGAAAAGTAGAGGGTCAGAGAAAATGAGGGAAACCCTCCATGAGATGTATTGACGTGGTGGCTGCAATCATGGGCTCAAACACATCCAAATGGACAGTTACGATTGTGTGTTACCTTGGCTGTACCATGATTCTCAGTGTTCTGGCAAGTGTAAAATGCTGTAATCAACTCTGTAGTAGAGTCTGCTGAGTGGTCCTGGCAGGGGTAGGGACTGTGGTGGCTCACTGGCCTCTCAGGCTTCATCTCTCAGCCTTCTGCTCCTTATTTCCTTCCTGTGCACCTTCCCAAGGTTTTTGGCTTGTTGTAGACCTAGCAGCTGCCTCTGTCTTGTCTTCTGACCTCCTGTTCTTGGAACTTGAGCTAGCAGCTTACCTGTTAGTCTTGGGATTCTTCAATGTTCAGAGCTGTAATGAGAGTCCTGTTCCTCAACCTGCGCATATTGGGTTCACCAGCCTCCAAAACTAAGTAAACAGGAGAAGCCTTGAATTCTGACCAACCATCTTGGAATTTGTCAACTTTCACAGACTACAAGTTGGGAACCCTGCTCTTCGACCTGCTGACCTTGGGTTTGCCACTTCCGCGACTGCCCGAGACCTCTATCTCGATCTACCACTTGGGACGTTTCAGCCTGTACAATTGTGTGAGCTGTTTCCTTGATCTAAATCTCTCTGTGTATATCCTTTACTAGTTTTGCTTTCAGAGAACCTAGTCTAGGGCACCAAAGACTGTGAGGTTGACGTGGAACTGGGCAATGTTTTTTAATCTGTTACACATAAGGTCACCTTGATTTGAAGTTACCTTGATTTGAAGGTAACTCCCCAGCAACTAACAACAATCACCCAAGAGAATAACATACCTATTAATGGTGATGTGAGGCTAGACCTATGTCTCTTGACTCCCAGCTCTGTGTTTTTCTCAAAATATCCTTCAACTAATATTAGTACCTTCTTGCAAATGAAAGTAATTTCTGTGAAACTGCTTTCTTGGGAAGACTACCAAAAGATCCTGAGTAGGTGGTAAAGATTTTTGTTTAAGATGACTTTTGAGGACATTTTCCATATTTCTGATTAGTGGGTATAATAACCTTTAGCTGAAGAAAAGGATACCCAAAGTGCAGAGCAGTAATAGAGGAGTTAACTTTGTCAATTACCATTACAAGTCAAACTTCAAAACAGATGAAGAAATCGCTCATAGAGTCAGCATGATAGCGTTTATGAAGAATGAAAATGTCAATATCAAGTATCTAGGCTATCCCATTGACTTCTTTGGTTAAAACTTAGTGCGAGCCAAAAAAACCAGTGTCTTTTCCTCACTGTGTAGATTAAACCTGAGGAGTTACTTGAGATCTTTTAATTTCTATGAACCATAGCTTCATCATATCTAAAACAGAAGTAATATACCTTGACCAGCCTACCACGTATTATAAATATAAGCTGTAATAAATGATCAGACCAAGAAAACCATTTTGGTTTTGAGCCAACTGTTTGGGCTCTGTTGAGGCTTTCTCTAATGAAAGCAGCTTTTAGTTGTATTTCTTTATTTTATTTAGGTGTTGACTCTGGCTTCTCAGGTCTCTGTAGGATGTGGAAACAGAGTATCTTACCTGAGATGAGTAAAAGCTTCAGATCACCTGTATTTAACCTTTTCGGCTTAGGATAATGGAGTGAGAAAAATCACCAGATGTATCCAAGAATCAGCTTCCAACACTTCTCGAAAAGTAGCCTCTGCTTTGCCCATGGTGGTGTCATAAATAGAGTCTATCTTAACATCACAGAGCCCTGTGTGGACCCATTCAGCATTTTGTTTGACAACTGAGATTTGCTTTAGCTTCCTTTATCTCTCTTAAGAGTGCGTTGAGAAAAATTATGTTTCCTCTGACAGTCACTTTTATAGATTCCAAATCTTCTCTTTGTCCACAATTAAGAATTTTGGTTTGGTGTGCCGTGAAGTGACATCAGTGAAAAGGCCTTCATGACTTCACTACCCATCAACTTGCAGTCCCCTTTGGGTTGATGGTAGTTTCTACTGCAGTCTATCTCTCTTTCCTCCTATGAGGATGAAAGAGGATGTATTTATCAGGAGTTCACCCATTCGAGATTTATCTTGAGAATAAATGAAGCCGTCTTGTGTTGAGATAATTCTCTGAACAGAGATACTCAGAGAACTTAGATAACATTTAGTGTTTTGGTATATAGATTCCAAACTCTCTCCTCTTCCATGCCAAGCTCTTCCTGAGGTTTATAAAGATACAAACGTTTTACTCTCAGTTCTGTCATTGGCTTCCTGTAGGGCCAAGTGAAACCATCTCAGCTCTGTTCTGGGCCTTTCCCAGCTCTGAAGTAGGCACTGTGATCCTTGACATCTTAACCAGAGCTTCTTAGCAGCTCCCTATCACTGATTTAGAGTAGAAAATGTCCATATCAATAAAATGATTCGTGCCTATGTAACTTTTTTAAGGTATCACTGTACTTCCTTATTCATTAATGGAAAATTAAGCAAAGAGTTTTTTGAAGAATATGCTTTCCCTAAATCTGAAGTGTACTTCAGTGAATCAGCTATTAAGCTCCCAACCTAGCTCTGCCACTTAACCTAATATTTCTGTGTTCTAATTTCTTCTTCTAGGGAGGTGGTCAGAGATGTTATAACAGTAAATGAAGCCACCACTGGATTCGAGTAATCTCCTGGACAAAAACATTCCTTATTAACTCTTAGCAGCTCTTCTGTGGGCTTTGTGTGTTGCTATGCGTGCAGTTGTGTGCGTGCATTTTTAGCTTTTTTTTCCTTGGACACTCTTGTCAAATTATTATTGTATATATGTATGTATATTTAATACTTTTGACTGCATCAATATACTTGATTTTATATGAAGGCTTTGAGGCATTGAGAATGGTCTCTGCTCTGTGGTATAACTAGGGGTTTCAAGTTCAACTTGAACATTTCTGAGATTGCCTTAAGCTCTAACCACAGCCAGGGAGCAAGTGTCCAAGTATTTTTGTCTGTAATTGAAATAACCAGAGAAATGCAAAGAGTCCTTCTGTAGTTCTATCTAACCAATTCTATTTTAGATTCTAAGCCAGCTGTCAATTTAATATCAGGGTCCCTTTAAGCATAAGTTTTGACTTGAGATGAATTTTGCAGGCTGTAGGCTATCAAACGATTGACTCTCTTTGTAACGGTTCCTCTCGCCTTTGTTTAAAGAATTGAAAATGAAAACCACATAGGCTAAAATTCTTGATTATTTTACCTCCCTAGCTCTCCTCGCCAACCTATTGGGAGATTCAGTACTTCAGGAAGAGTGTCTTAATTTTGGTTTTCCTAGAAGCAGACTCTGAGAATAGGATTCTAGTGAAAGTAATTTATATGAGAGGCAATCTCAGGAGGCGTAAGTCCAGGCATGAGGAAATGAGACAGGGAAGAAGCCAGTAAAGGGTATGTCATCAAACAAGTGACCACTGTGGGTAACTGGAGCCTGTGCCCACTGGAAAATGGCATAGAACACCCACTTCCAGGTTATCCCACTAGAGAGCTGAGGGAGCTGGAATATTTATATAATGACTCCAACTGCTCTCATCACATGCTGGTTGAGAACTAGTGGTGGAGATGCATGCACAGTTTGCTAGCAATGGACCCTTAAGGATGTCACTTAAATCTTCTGAACCTCATTTTTATGTGTGCAAGGTTGAAATAAAAGAATCTTGCTTCACAAGTTTGCGGTAAGAATTCTGTGCACTCGTGTGTTCAAGTTCTTTGTAAGCCACAAAGTTGCTATATGAATGTTATTTATTCTTAATACACATAAACAGTGAGGACGTTTTTTGGGTGTGCTCTGAGATATGCTCAGAGGATGAGAAACAGCAGGAAATGGAGTCAGAATACAGATACACTGCTTGAGGACCAAGCAGTGTTGAAGACGTAGTGAATGTTTTGGATAGCTGAGTGACTTGGAATCGTTGCTGTCACTGGCTTGTTTGTGCTCATGAGCCTTCAACCACTCATCCATTGTGTCTTTAGTCTTGAATCCAGAGTTGCCATTCTCTTGCTTTGTTTTAGTTACCTTTTCCTTTCTCTCTTCTTCACTGTCTTCTTCCCATCTCCCACATCATACTCATCTCTTCTGCCCAGGCGTCACCCAAATCCCTTTTCCCTGTTACTGCCTCCCTAATCATACCTGCCCCAGCCAGCTCTGTTTTCCATCTTGTCTGTAGAGATCTCTTCTGTCTCAGCACATTTAGCACTTTTAGCCTCCACCACCCAAATGACCCATCTACCAACAATGTCTCGCGCAATGCTGGCTACACAGTGAGTACTCAGTAAATATGGGGCCTAAGAAATCAAAACAAATACCAACTCCTAAACTCCAAACCAAACCCAGTACTGTTGTGACTCTATAAAACACGGTAAAACTTCCTCCTAGAGTTTTTAAGGCTGTAATTTTTGCAGAAGTGGACTGCCACATCTGGCTCTCAGAGAGTGGCTGGTAGGTTCAAACTGCTGAATTTTGGGTTAAAAGGAAACCCTGGTGGCGTAATGATTAAGTGCTGTATCTGCTAACCAGAAAGTCGACAGTTCAAATCTTCCAGACACTCCTTGGAAACTCTATGGGGCAGTTCTACTCTGTCTATAGTGTGTCTATGAGTTGGGCTCAACTTGAGAGCAGTGGGTTTGGTTTTTAGTTTGAGCTGAATACTAGGCACTGTGTAACCAGGGCCCCTTAAGATAGGTAGTCTTATCTTCCCAAGGGATTCAGCTTGTCCTAGTTAGGTCAATGGCATCTTTCTCTAACATGTCTGATCACGATCAGTAGAGTACACTGTTGTAGACCTGTTCTGAACCCTTCCCAAGAGAATCTGGTTATTGTGATACTACGTGCTTCTGTGAGATGGGAACCTGGAGGCGCCGAGTAGCAATTTGGGAAGAAAAACTAATTTTTTCTATGTTTAAGATAAAATTGACTTGTGTGCTATTAAATTTCATCTTGATTTACTTTTTGCTCTGAGCCAGAAGTCACGAGACTCAATTTTAATTACAGCTTTTCCATTACTTAACTGTGTAACTTTGGCCAAGTCTTGTCCACTATTAAAAGCAGCTGTCATACATTTGATACCAAGTGCTAGGCACTTTGCAATGTACAGTTATGTGTCACTTAATGTCCATGATACGTTCTGTGATGTAGGATGTTACATGATTTATATGTTGTACAAGTGCCATATTAGATACTGCTGCTGTATAGGAAGGAATTGAAGCTTATGAGGTTTGCCAGTAAAGTTCGTGAACCATCCCAGAAAAAGTGCTGCATACCTCATTGCAGAGTATCACTATGGTCACTTTCGGAGTACTCCCCTTGGGAAGCTATGCATTGATACCAATGCCTAGTCCACCCTTCAAAGCCATTTTGGAACTCTTTTTCTGGAATGGTTATCAGAACTGTGTTGTATTATCCTTGATGTCCTGAATGTCATCAAAATGTGTTCCTTCCAATATTTCCTTTATCTTTAGGTAAAGAAAAAAGTCACTGGGGGCCAAATCAGATCAGTAGGGAAGGTGTTCCAACACAATTACTTGTTTACTGGCTAAAAGCTCCCTCAGAGACAACTCTACAGTTAAATTTGTGAACTTGCCACTGTGCCACCGTGTGCAATGGTCATTACAGAAACAGTTCCAAAATGGCATTGAAGGCTAGACTAGGAGCTGGCGATGGTACGTAGCTTCCCGAGGGGAGTACTTTGAAGGTGACTGCAGGGATATTCAGCAGTGAGGTGTATAACACATAGAACAATTAAGTTCGTGGACTCAATTGTTGGACCTTGTACACTATCATGCAGTGAGATGTTATTTGTAAGAGGGGAAAGTTCACATAAGAATAAAAATAGAAAGTACATAATAAGTGAGTAACAAGCATTATTTTGACTATCAAGACGTGTATTATAGGTTATGTATGCACTGTACAATTATACATTTGGCAGTGGACGAGATACAAATGTTACACGCAGGAAGCTGTTGGTTCGTTATGTTCCATTCCATCGACCGCCATGAGCTGTTCTCCACTTCGGGTTTCTGAAATCTTGGAGCCCTAGTGGCACTGTAGTTAAGAGCTTGGCTGTTAGTCAGACCCACTAGCCCCTCCAGGCAAGCACTGTGTGGCATTTCTATTCTGTCATATAGGGTTGCTATGAGTTGCAGTCAACTCAATGGCAAGGGGTTTGGTTTGGTTTATTATGATCTAATGGGACCACAGATGTGTATGTGCTGAGACATTGTCCAAACTTGTTATGCAGCTCGTGACTCTAGTGAACATTCATTATCTGATTTAATCTTCACACCAACGCAAAGTTAAATGAGGCTCGGATCAATAAGGTAACCTGCCAGAAGTCACAGAGCCAACGGTAATAATAATAAAGTCATTATTGCAGAATCAGACTTCAAACTGAGGATTATCCAATTCCAGAACCTGTGAGCTGAACAACTGTGTTTTACCGCTTCAGTTTCTTCAAGCCACAGCATCTTGGGCCTTAAATCAAGAGGTGGGACTAGCATCTTTAGAATAATTCTCAAGTTTGTGACTGTATTCTAAGAAATCATATTATTTCGAGCATAATTAATATTTGTAATTTGTAGCCCAGCTATTGTCACCTGGACTTCTAGCTAACATTTCTGCCACCTCCCTGAGGGACTTCTCTCACCTGTACTCTTACTCCACTGAGTTTGAGTATTGCTGATTACCCACTGACTCCTACCCACCCCAGATGTGGGCACATTATGAGGACAGAGCTGCTTATTTCATCCTGGGCTGCTGTACCTGATTCAGGCTTGCACTTGTGACATAATCCAGACCAATTATACTTATGCTCAAGTTTATTGCTTTGACTTGGGGGAAAAGGAGCATTCCCTTCTACTGATAATTAACCTGAGAGGTTGTAGATCTGGAACTGGTGACAGCCAGCTAGCTTGCTCTTTGTAGAACCTGGAAGTAACCCAATACCAAGCAGAGCAGAGCCAATGAAGGGAAGAACAGACTCCTGGTGACATTGTTTATTCCCCTAAAACCAGCCTTACCTGAAGCCAGATCTAAACTTGGACCCTTTAGATACACAAGCCAGTGTTTTCCTTTGTTTAGCTTTCCATTTACTGTCCATCAAAAGATAAGAGGACGTCTTAGCACTTCTCCTTTTTGGTACAACCCTACACAGATCTGATTGAATAAGCAATTTCTTCAGAATCAGGCCCAGCCAGAGTGCATCAGGCCTTGAATCATGTATAATTATTATAGGAAATATATTATTACAGTGGGTGAAAGGTATCTAATTTATCATGTGATAGAATATCTGTTAAGTGGTACAATGAAACTTTATGATGCCCTTCTGCCAGAAGGCTTCCTGATCATTTGTATGTCTCCAGAAGATGCTAATTGCTAATTGTCAGTGTGCAATTCAGAAAAGTGAGCCTTTGTCTGAGATGCCTGTTAGTGCTAAGTGACAGCTCCTTTCTGTCCCCTCCTGTTCTTTGTAATTGCATTTGAACTTTCAAATTGAAAACCATTTAGGTTAAGGCAGTAAGACTTGATGGGATGCATTATCTCTGTACTTTTACATAAGTTATATTTCATCAAATCATAGAATTATAGGGTTGGAAGAAACCTTTGGAGAGCAGCTTCTTCAGCCGTCTTAATTCCATAGATTAGAGAAAGTGACCCACAGTCTGTGTGGCACAGAGTCATATAGAACTTAGAGGCTGAGAGGCAGTAGAGTCAAGTACTTTTGGCTACAACACTCCCCCTCTCCTCACCCTGTCATGGTACAGTCCAAGGATAGAAACTGGAAAAGCCTGAGTTATATGCTAAGTAAGCACTAGTCATCTAGATAGAAGTGTACTTCATTTATAGTTCCCTGTTCTCATTCCTCTAGCCTTTTTTTGAATAGACTAAAGGGGCACCAGGAGCCCCTGGGTGGTGCAGATGGTTAACATAGCCAGCTGCTAAACCAAAAGGCTGGAGGTTCAAGCCTACCCAGAGACACCTAGGAAGAAAGGCCTGACAATCTACTTCTGAAAAAAACAGCCATCGAAAACCCTATGGAACTGCTGTGTAAACCTTCACTGAAAACACAATAAAATAGTATGAAGGGAAGGAGGGAGGGAGGAAAAAGAAAGAGAGAGGATGATAGATAGAGATACAGAAAGAGAGAGAAACATACAGAGAAAGCCCTAAGGAGTACAGTTCTCCTCTGATGCCCGTGGGAGCCACATGAGTCAGAATCAACTCCACACGACTGGTATTGTTTCTTAAAGGAACACCAGTGCTAACACTGGGGTTAGCCAGGTTGGTCAGGAAACCTCATGTAAAGCGTGTTAGTGTAAAGCACGGTAAAACCTTAGGCATTCCTCCTCAGATATTGAGGGATTAGAGTCAGAGTTTTGGTGCCTGGAAGAGAAGCTAATTGTCTACATAATAGAAGAAAAATGACTTGCTAATTACAGATGCTCCTTAGTTTTTCATTGTAGTAGGTTTAATCCATGACTGTTCTGGTGGTTCTGTTAGAACTTCAGGTTTGTGCTATTAGCTACACTTGAAAATAAGAAAATCCAGATTATTCATTACATTCTCTGTTTTTCTGTTTCAGATTAACTTTATGTACCAAGATTTTAACTATGTAAGATGTGCTATCAATGAGAGAAAACAGTCTGTTTATTTTAGGGCCACTGAGTTCATTGTAAGGAGCCCTGGTGGCACAGTGGTTAAAGAGGTTGGCTGCTAACTGAAAGGTCCTTGATTGAGACCCGCCAGCTGCTCCTCAGAGAAAGATGTGGCAGTCTACTTTCATAAAGATTTAAAGCCTTAGTAACCCTATGGGGTGGTTCTTCTGTGCCCTTTATGGTTGCTATGGAGTGGGAATCGAGTCCATGACAACTGGTATGAAGTTTCCTTTTGGAGTTCATTCTAAATTAAAGCCACAGATAGTTAGGAAGACTACATAGTTAAGTTGATTTATCCTTCAAGTTTTTTTTTGCTTAAAGAATTTAATTTGTACACTGTTATCAGTGATTTGTTATGAATAAGAAATCAGGAGAATCAGAACTAAGGCTAATAGTATACTTAGAAGCTCAAATTCTTCTTTGGGTTTGTAGGGATCCATTGTTAAATGTGGCTTATATTTTAATGACTATAAATAACAGGAAGTGCCAACAGCTGACCCCAAAGTTGTTTAATGGAGGGCACGGGCTGTCACTTAGTTTCTCTGAACAAGGAGGGACAGCTATAGAAATTACCATTAAACATGTCTGTACGTATAGACATGACCCTTTTCTGATGTCCCTGAAAACTGTTGCTTACATTGCAGCTCATCAGTGTGGACCCGCAGAGACACATTTTGCATTTCCTGGAATTTTAAACTTTCTATAGGCTGATTGCTCAGTAGAAGATGAAAGCCTCTGTTCAGAATTGGAAGCAAAAATTACACATTTGTAAAATAAAGTTAAACTTTTGCACTAACTGAGAAAGCATGTCAGAAATGAATGGTGAATAATTACTGGTTAGTGTTAGCAGCACTAAAGTAGTAACAAGAAGAAGAATAACTTATGAGAACTTGAAATAAAGTCCTGGGTAATTTTTCCTGGGGTAAATGACTCTGAAGTGATGATACTAGGTGATAACACTTGGAAGATGAGGCCTAATGATTTGTTTTCAAAAGGTCATAGCATCGAGAACCCTATGGAGCAGTTTTATTTTGCATACATTGGGTCACCATGATTTGGAATTGACTCAACAGGAACTAGAACCACCACCACCAATGTATTTTAAAAAATAATATGCAAGTGATGACATTGATCCTGATAAGCTGAATTTTTAAGCAAAAGGAATCATTTTATAATCCAATTGTATTTTATGGAAAATCTATTGGAAATAGATTTTAGAAAATGTTAAATCCATGTGAAAGCTTCCATCAAGCAACATGGGAAAGCTGTCTCCTGACTGTTGACTTTTTGCTAGCAGTAAAGTATACTTTATGGACTTGAAATGTAAAAAGTGAGTAAACAAGTTAGCTGCCACCTTGGTATTCTGTCTCTGCCACCTTCTAACGCTGGAGGTAACAAACTACAGGCCTGCTAATAGGAACTACCCCAATTGAGCCAGGCTGGGAGGCTGAGTCTGAGGAGGGTCATGTAACAAAACTGGTAGGTGTAACAAAGATGACTGTAAACAGCAGGAAAAGGCCCTTCAGAGCCTTTTCAACAAAGCCACGACAACCAGCCAACCATCAGCAGCAGCACAAAAACCACCCAGTGGAAGAACGGACAAGAGCCAAACTGTAGGCCCCCAGTCAGAATGCGAGCTCCCCTGGAGTACCCCTGCATCCCCTAGGTTTCTCAGAGTCCGTAATCCTACAAGTCCTAAGTACAGCAGAATTGGCCTTTATCTGACATCTGTGGAGTTGTGTTGACTCATGTTTGAACATGTTTGAGCCATAGAATGCCAAAGTTAGAAAAACTTTAAAAAAAATTAAATTATTAGTGCAATCTCCAGCAAATTCTGAGCATCTTTTGTTATTGCCTTAGAGCCCAGAAAGACTATTTATTGAGCAAAAGCCATGTGCCAGACAAGGTGTTAAGTTAGTAAGATGACTGTAGTCTCTGCCCTTTAGGAATTTATCTTCTGGTGAGGCAGACAGGCAATAGGGAAGTAAACTAACAAATAGAAAATTTGTAAATTATTAACAGTACTAAGAAAAGAAACCAAATAAGATTCAGTATCAGAGAAAAACAGGAAGAAGAGAAAACTGAAGTCAAGAGACAGAGCATGACTTGTTTCAAGGCCCGCTGTGGGAGTTAATGGCTGACCTGGGATCTGCATATTCAATCAGTAGATAACTATTGAGCTTTCCCTACGTGCCATGTATTGTTCTAGGCACTGCTGATCGTTGGAAACTAAGTGACTAAAATATCTGCCTTTGTAGACCTTCAGTTCTTAGTTTAAAGAGATAGACAATAAAGAATGAGCCATGAAAACATACAGTGTAGCAAGACCTGACTCAATGGCAGTGGGTTTGCTTTTATGGAGAAAAATAAAGCAGGGAAGGGGGATAATATGTACTAGGTGGGAGAGGCTTCCTTTTTTAAATAACCTGCTCAGGGAGTGCCTCACTGTTAAAGTGACATTTGCACAGATGCCTGAAACTAGAAAGAGACTGAGCTATATACGTGTCTGGGAAAGAGCATGCTAAAATCTCTCTGTCCAGTACAGTAGATACTAGGCACATGTCCCAGGCTGGTGCAAAGGGTTAACATGAGTGGACCAACCGTCAGGTTGAAGGTTTAAGTCTACCCAGAGGATCCTTGGAAGAAAAGCTCTGAAACTCAACCACTGGAAACCTGGTGGAACTCAGTTGTACTCTGACAGATGTGAGGTCACCATGAGTCAGAGTCGACTCCATAGCATCTGGTGAAAGTGATAACTACTTGTAGCTGCTTACATTTGCATTTAAATCAAATAAAATTTAAAATTGACTTCCTTGGCCCAAGTAGCCACACTTCAAGTGCTCATAAAGCCACCTGTGGCTAGTGGCTGCTCTATTGGACAGGGAAGATCTGGAATATTTTCATCATCACAGAATATTCTGTTGGAAATAGGAGAACCAGCCATAGCTTGAGGTGAGAGAAGGCCTGAAACCTTTGAGTAGCTTCAACAAGGCCTGTGTCGCTGGAACAGAGAACTTAGGGGGTAAGTAGGAAGGGATGAGGTCAAGGAGGTAGTTGGCAGACTGATGGGAGCACCTACTGGGCCTTGAAGGTAGTTATAAGGAAATGGCAATGACTAAGAGTGGGATGGAAAGCCACTGGAGAATTTGGAGCTAAGGAATTTCATGCTCAGACTGGTACTTTAAGAGGAACTCGAGAGGCTGATCTGCTGAGCATATAGTAGTTGGCACAGAGACAGGGCAAGGAGACCAGTTAGCAGGCTTTTACAGTCATTCCGATAAGACATAAGAGTGATTTGATCCAGATCAGAACCATTCTGGTTCTGGGTACTTTTTTTTATTATTATTATTTTTATTTTTATTTAACATAACTGAGTGAAAATGTACACTCATGTATACATTTACATGCCCACCTATATGCTGCTTCCACTGCTCTCCCTGTCCGGTGACTGCACACTATTCCTCTCTGCTCCATACCTGTCTCATCCTCCCAACAGCCTCCTTTCCCCTCCTCTCCATCCACTCCTGGTTCTGGGTATTTTTAAGACACAGCCAATAGGATTTTCCATTAAGTCAAGTGAGAAATGCTGGTGACGTGGTGAGTAATAGTAGTTGTAATTGTTACAGTAGGTTGTGGTATAGCCAGATATCTGGGTGTTTTGTGGAAGAGGTAAAGAGAAGGGTCTTTAAGCAGAATGAGAAGAAGGGACAAATAGGCCACCTCAGAACCCTGTTAGATTAAGCCTTTGTCTTAGTCTAATTCACGTAAATAGGGGGTTCCTTCTGAGTGAGGGGAAAAAGCTGTATGCTGCTCCTTACCAGATACGGAGTTTGGAATTCCAAACTACCATTGCCCATGCTTTTGACATTTAAGATCTAATACACACATGGTCATCCAAGGAGATGTTAGAGGGAACGTGCCCCTTTGGTGAGAAGTATTACTCCTAACATCAGAGAAGTTCATATTTAAATCCCCCTTTTCCCGGTTTTGAACTGTATGACACTGGGAAAATCAGTAAAACTGTTTTTGCCTCCCTTTTCTCATCTGTGTGATAGGCCTAAAATTATTTGCTTAATTGGAATGTGATGAAGACTGAAGGACATAATTTGCATTATCTATGTTACGGGCCTTGTGAAGAGCCCTGGTGGTGCAGAAGTTAAGTGTTTGGCTGCTAACCAATAGGTTGGCAGTTTGAACCCAACCTGCAGCCTGAGGGAGAAAAAACATGATGACCCACTCCTATAAAGATTGCAGCTTGGAAAGCGCTGTGGGCCAGTTCTACTATGTCGCGTGGGTTACAATGAGGCACCGTTGACTCGATAACACCCAGCAACATGGGCCTTGTATGTACAGTAAATTAAGTAAGGTTTAGCTATTGACATTCATTTTCAGATTGTAATATTTATCCTTATACAGCAAGACTTACTTTGCAAGGTACATTCGTGCCCTAGATTGGAAATGTTTTGTTCCTTTCAGGTACTTGTGATTCAGGTATTTGCCACCAGGGGGAGCCCTGTAGGATTTCCCAGGACGGCCTGGTGGATTGGAACTCCCGAATTTTTGATTAGCAGCCCAGATCTTAACCATTATGCCACCAGGGTTGCTGAGGACTGTTAAATTGCCCAATCTGTGCCCTCTTGAAGCCCTGATGGCCCAGTAGGTAAGCGTTTGGCCACTAACCCAAAAGTCTGCAGTTCAGATCCAACAGATGGTCCTGGGAAACCCATGGGGGCAGCTGTGCTTTGTCCTGTGGGGTCACTAAGAATCATATTCAACTGATGTAACTGGTGTTTTTGTTGTTGATGATGTTTTCTAAGTCAAGATTTGAAAGAAGAACTTACCTGTGAACTAAAGCCAACCATTTAATCTTCTGAACCTTGGTTTCTGTGTCTGTCAGTGGAAATCATAACACTTTTCCCACTAATTTAAGATTATATGAAGACTCAAATGACAGGTGTGACCTACACTGTAAACCAATAAAAGAGCTTTGTATTACTGTTATTATGAACTTTAACCTTTTATTAGCTTTAATGTATTTTGTGCCAAATATTAGACTCCACTGATGTTTTATATAACTTGGATTTATAAAGTTTTGCCTTGTTCTTATATGAAGCTTTTAAATAGATAAAATCTCCTGTGGCATTATTTTAGCTAACTTCACTAGGAGGCACATTCCATGGGGACAGAAACCATGTGTGTCTTGTTCCCACTTTGTTGTAGGAGCCCATCACAATACCTGACACATAGTAGATGCTCAATAAATATTTGTTGGACCAATCAATCACTGAAACATTTAGTCAGTTGGTCACTGCTTTAAGAAAGCCTACTTTTTCAGCCCCATTTCTGTTTCCCGTCTTGAAAGCCATACTGTCACTGTATCAGGCAATTTGCATTTCCAAGAACATGTTTTTTTCTTTTATACTCTGTATTTTGGATATATTTTTTCCATCAATTAGAATTTTATCCCATATTTTCCAAATGGCAAAAGTCTACTTTTTTCATGGACCAGTCATAAAATATTCTCCTCTGAAACCTTCTCATCTGTGAAACCTTCTCTCTTGTCTCTGTTAAAAATTATTCACTTCTTTGTTTATCCTCTTAAGTCATTCCAAACAATATCGTTGTATCATAGTAGAGAATATAAGTGTTTTCACTGTTACATAATGGATTCATTGTGGACAAAGATGAGCCATGTTTATAACCATATCTACAATGGTTCATTCACTACCTGAAAGTCTATAGACCCAAGTAATGTTAGTTAGTAGATATATTACAAGCAGGCTGTGTACTGATTGTGCTACATCTATTACCTTTTTAATACAGTGTACTCCATAGGAATAATTACTATCATTTTCTCCATTTTACAAAGGAGGGATAAAACTCAGACAGGGTTAGTTCTTGTCTAGGATCTCACAGCTAGTAACTTGTAGAGCTTGTACTAAAACCTGGACAGTTTGTGTTCAGAGGCCATACAGCTGAGAACTTTGCTACTAAACTGAAGATTTTATATGCAAAATTCTTATCTTGACATCACTGTTCTGTGTTTGAAGACTTCAACTTGGCAGATCATTTTGTAAAAGATAGGATTTGCTGAAAATGTGCAGTGCTGGGAGCTTGCTATTTTCTCGTACGTCAGAAGAGTTACTGCTGTCTCTCAACTTTGTTTCTTTAGGCAAAATAAAGTCAGTTCTTTTAATCATTTCTTGAAAGCTTAATTTTCAACTTCCAGAGCCACTATGTTTCTAGATAGAGGAAGAAAAGAAGCAAAGTATGAAAAAAAAGTTGGTAGAACAGGATAGTTAGATTAATGTGTGTGTAGGTGTAGGGTTGCTATGAGTTGTAATTGACTCGATGGCAGTAGGTTTGGTTTTTCAGTAGGCCTTGGATGGAGCCCTAGGGGTGAAGTGGTTGAGAACTCAGGCTGCTAATTGAAAGGTGGCCAGTTTGAACCCACCAGCTACTCCTTAGAAACTCTGTGGTGCAGTTTTCCTTTGTCTGATAGGGTTGTTATGAATCAGAATTAATTCAAAGACATACGGCAACTGCTATGAGTTGGAACCAATTCAATGGCACCTGAAAACAAGGACAGTAGGCCTGTTTCTGTGTTTATGGTTTAGTATGAAGCAGACTCTAGCAGTGATAGAAGAACACTGCTTGATTTATTTTTTACCTTTTCTGTAAAAATTTCCCCATTCATTGTCTTCTTTTCTGGACCTCCGATGTAGGGACTTGCCTGTATAATTTATTTGACTTAGTGTTGTCTAGGTGTTTCTTGATTGAAAGATTCCCTAAAATGTTTAAAAATTTTAGAAAAGTAGAGTTAAAAGATACTTTAATCATCATTTATCAAACTTTTTATGTTTAAACAGTTAAAATTAAGGACAGGGTAATGTGAATCTCTTGCCTGTGGTCACAGAGCAGTTTGGTTAACAGTGCCTGAATCAGATGGCCTGTCTGGTCACTCTCAGACTAGTACTTCTGCTGCTAGCTCAGCTCTCTCTTGACTTCTAAATTAAATTCAAAAATATCCCCATGTATTCAATTATTGCATTCAGTGAACAGACATTTGCCAGATTCCTCCTATCTGCCACACATGCACTAGGTACTGGGATATAGAAGAAGATAGCATTCCAACTCAAGGAGTGCAGACACGCAGAAAGAACATTGTGTCCCTCGGAAAATCAACCTCACAGTGTGGTAGGCACTGACACAGGTGTACGTAGAGTCATCTCAGGGTCTATGATGTTTCTGATGAGATTGTTGATAGGTGGGAGTTTTCTAGAGAATGTGGTTTTTTATAGTGGCATGGTGCATGAAGATGTGAGGTGAGTGTGGTGTGGTAGAGTAGTGAGGACAGAGTTCACAGGCTAAGCAAATATGAAGATGACATCGGACAATTTCAGGGAGTCAAAGGCTTAAGGAATGGTAGGCCAAGAAGCTGAAAGTGTAGGGATCAAATCTGGAAGGGGGCATGTGACATGCCAAGCATGATAGATTTATCCTATAGGAAATAGGAAGTGGCTGAAGGCCCTTCATATAGAGTCAGGCGAGTCCTGGCTAGATAACAGGAACTTAATTGCCTCAGAAGGAGCTGTGGTGGCATGGTGACTAAAGTGCTTGGCTACTAACCGAAAGGTCAGTCATTTGAACCTGTCAGCCCCTCCGGTGGGGAAGGGTGTGGCAGTCTGCTTCCATAAGGATTGCAACCTTGGAAATCCTATGGGGTGGTTCTGCTGTGTCCTGTAGGGTCACTGAGTCAGTCAACTCAATGGCAATGGGTTTGATTTTTTTTCTGTTGACTCAAAAAGAAACAGGATGCGGTGGTAAGTTTCCAAACATATACGCATCATCTCCTTTTAGAGATTTCTGGAAAATAACACATTTTATTTATTACAATTCAACAGCCTTTTTGGAGAACAACTACAATGCTTTCTGTGGTGGTGGCTAAAAGAAATATACACATCTATTTATCTATCTACATAATAACTCCTCACAATCGAACCACTGAGTGACATCATAATAAACAGAGAAAACATTGATGTTGTCTAGGATTTCATTTTACTTGGATCCACAGTCAGCATCCATGAAACAGCAGTCAATCAAATGATGTACTTACACTGGACGTATCTGCTACAGAAGACCTTTTTAAAGTGTTAAAAAGCAAAAGTGTCACCTTGAAAACTAAAGTGTGCCTGCCCCAATCCTTGGTATTCTCATTTACCTTGTGTGCATGCAGAAGTTGCACAATGAATAAGGAAGACCAAAAAAAAAGAACTGATGCATTTGAGTTATAGTGCTGGCCAAGAATATTGAATATGCCATGGACTGCCAAAAAAATGAACGAGTTACTCTTTGAAAAAGTACAACCAGAATGCTCATTAGAAGCAAGTATGGTAAGACTTTGCTCGAGTACTTTGGACATGTTTTTAGGAGAGACGAGTCCTTGAAGAAAGACATTATGCTTAACAGAGGGAGAGGGAGAGGAAAATCCGCAAGGAGATGGTGTCACACAGCAGACACAGTGATGGGCGTAAGCATAGGGAGCACTGTGAGGATGGCGCACGGCCAGGCAGTGTTTCATGCTGTTGTACAGAGGGTCACACCGAGTCAGAACCAACAGGACAGTGCCTAATAGCAACAACAGAAAAGTTACAGACTTTAAAATAAATGACTAGCCTGCTTATTCTCTCTCGCTTTCTTTTTTCTTTTGTTGAGATACAGTTCACATACCATAAATCCACCCCTTGGAAGTGTAAAATGCAATGGTTTTTAGTATATGCCCTAAGTTCTGCAACTATCACCACTGCCTAATTCCAAAACACTTTCTGCTCATCAAAAAGAAACCCTGAACTCATTAGTAGTCACTTCCTGTTCCCTCTTCCCCTGGCTATTGCCAAGGCCAAGTGCCGTCGAGTCGGATCCGATCCCCTGGCTATTAACAAGCACTATTTTACTTTCCACAGGTTGTTTTCCTGTTGATCTGCCTATTCTGAATTTACGTAAATACCATATAAATGTAACTGATTTTTTTCCCTCCACTTAACATAATGTTTTCATGGTTCACTCATGTTGTAGCAAGCATTGCTACTTTATTCCTCTTAACGGCCAAATATTACTTCATATGAATGTATCACAGTTTGTTTATCCATTTATCAGTTGATGCGCATTTGATTTTTCATTTTTTGCTGTTGTGAGTAAAGTTGCTGTGAACATTTGTGTAAAAGTTTCTGTCTGGATATATGTTTCCAGATCTCTTGGATGTGCACTTAAAAGACTGAAATTGCTGAATCATATGGTAACTCTATGTTTAACTTTTGGAAAAACTGCCAAACCGTTTTCCACAGTGCCTGTACCATTTTACATTGCCACTAGCAGTGTCCGAGGGTTCAATTTTTCTGTGTCTTTGCTAACATGTGTTACTGTTTCTTTTATCTTCATAGACAGTGCTTCACCTGTTAACATTGACATAAACATCAGAGACTCACTCTCATGCTGCCCCAAAGGCGGGCCTTCAGAGGGAAAAGAAAAACTGGACACAGTGTGTATTACTAGGGGATTTGGTTGTAAAGAACTCCAGGGACTGTAATGCACACTCAGCTGAATAGTCGGAAGTCGGCAGTTAGTGGATACTTCAGATTCCCTTTGGTCTTTGGAGACCCTCACTGCAGAGTTGTTAAGCACTATGTCTGCTAACCTGAAGGCTGGCAGTTTGAATCTGCCACGGGCTCCTTGGAAACTCAATGGGGCAGTTCTACCCTGTCCTGTAGGTCACGCTGAGTCAGATTTGACTCAACAGCAGTGGAAGTTTTTGGTTTTCTTGGCCTTAATTTCTCATTAGGATGTTTCCTTCTATACTGCTTACATCCTATATTTGATTTCTGTGGCTAGTGACATCAGTAACATTCTCTAGTTTTTATTGAATTTTTATTTATTTATTTACTTTACCATCTCCTTTTGTGATTTTAGCATAAATTAAGATCCTTCACTTTTTCCTGGGCTTCCTATGTTTCACATTTGTAAACTGACTTTTTGTGTTATCTGTGATACTTGAATGTTAAACATTACACAGGATATTGTGAAGTTAAGTTTTATTATTGGTACCAAGATATTACAAGCTTCTGTTTTCATCTTGGGTCTTTTTCAGTGATAGTACACAAGGCCATCTATCACACATTGCTAAGAACACAACTTACAGCAAGAAAACAACATTCCCAAATGTGATGTATGTGAGATCTGGCAAAGTGTACTTTTTTTGTCTCTTTCAGTGCTACCGCTTACTGCTTATTTATGACTGAATTGTCATGGAAGAAGTGTTTGTTGCTCTGGAGGAAACTGGGAATTATACTGGGGTCTGGTGATGGAGCAGAGGTGGACAGTGCTTCATCCACATTCCCTTGGCATAAAATGCAAAGTTTCTATTAGACATATATTTTACAAAGGAAAAAAAAAGGACACAGAAGCCTGCTTGAAGGAGCGCCCACTGGCCGAATTTGGGATAATTGGAGCATGGAAAACAATGATCACAAGGAATTACCGCCTGTTGAATAAGTTTTGAATCCATGAGCCCACACTGATCTCGATAAACAAACAACAAAGAAGAAGGGAAAGTGCTTCTTACAGTAGAAATCTAATTAATTAATGTGAGGGAAGGTGAAATTGTAAAATCATTATTGAGTAAATATAATAATGATTCAGGCAAGAATGTTCAATGGATGATAAAATCAGTGAGTAGAACTTTGAGGAATAACAGAGCATTTACATATTCTCAAAGTATTTGCCTACTGTAATTACAAAAGGGCAAGAAATTAGCTTTACAGTAGAGAAACCTGATAGACACAATCTTAACTAAATGCTCTTACTGCTTCATAAAACTTACTCATAGCATGGGCCTTCTCATAGGATGTACAGAGAGGAATTCAATATCACTTTCATGATGTTTCTGTCAAACAGATGTATTCTGAATGTCATCATAAGCCAAGAAACATCTATCAAAGCCAAATTGAGGAGCATTCTATGAAATAACTAGTTTCAATTATTCTAGAATAATTATTAAAATACAGTGCTTTTAATTTTCTATTAAAAAATGACCTCTTCAAAAATGTCAGTGTGATGAAATACAAAGAAGAGCTCAAAACCAATTCCTGATTAAGAGATGACAATGACATGATAGGAGCCCCACTCGTGCAGTGGTCAGAGCACTTGGCTGCTAACTGAGTGCTCGGTGGTCCCAGCTCACTAGTCTGTTTGTGGGAGAGAGATGTAGTGGTTTGCTTTTTCAAAGACTACAACATTGGAAACTCTATGGGGGCAGTTCTGCTCTGTCCTTTAGGGGCGCCATAAGTTGGAATCAGCTTTATGGCAATGCGTTGTTTTTTTAAGAGACATGGAAACTGAATGAAACACATGGGCTTGGATTTTCATTTCCAATAAAGAACATTTTGGGGGCAACTGGAAATTATTTCAATAGAGCTGTAATTTAAATAGCATTGTGTTAACATGAATGTCCTGATTCTGTTTATTGTGCTGTGGTAAGAAAGTATTCTTATTTTTAGGGGAAACGATGAAAAATGAAGTATTTTGGGATAAACAACCAGTGTGTTTGCAACTTAAGACAGTTCAGAAAAAAAGTAAAGTTGGTAGATACATAAGGAGAAAAAGAGAGGGAGAAAGAGCAAGCAAATGTAGTCATTAAATGTTTCAACATTTGGAGCATCTGAGTGGAAAATAACTGGGAGTTTTAAAACTACTCATGTATCTGTCTTGTAAGTCTTTGCTTATGATAATTTTAAATGTATAAATGTATATGGGATGTGAGTCATTGAGTCATTGCCTTGTTTACCTGCATGATAGTGTCTTGTCATACAGGATGAGTAAAATGCCTTTAGCTCACATGAGCTTCTCTGTGTCCATTGGGAAGCCTAATGGTGTGCTTTTTTAAAAAATATTTCTAATTGTGAATTAGGAACACTTTCACAATCAATATCATGTTGCCACATAACACCCAGAACTTTCACTGCTATTCTATTCTAGCTGCCCACCCACCATGTGGCAGCACACTTCTCCTTTTGTTGGGAACTTCCCGTGATCTTTTGAGAAGGGTCTAGCCCTCCTCACCCAATCACCTCAGCTCCAGTGAAGAGCCTCTCAGACACCCCCATGTACATATTTAAAGGTTTGTTCATCGCCAGCCTCCCTCTACGGTTTGTATAGTCCAGTTCAGTCTTTGTCTGGGGAGTTGGCCCCAGTGTTGGGTGTGGTTAGGGGTTAGAGAGTCCAGGGGCCATGCTCCCAGGGGACCCTCTGTTCAGAAGGACCATCAAACGTGGTCTTTTGATAGAGTCCTAACTCTGCCCTCTACTCCATCACCTATTTCTGAGGCTCTGTTCTGTGTACCCCATTCGTAGGGTCATTGGTGGGGGCTGGACACCGTCTAGTTCTTCTGGTCCCATGCTGAAGCAGGTTGCGGCTCGCACGGCCCCTTCCATCTGGTGGGCTCATATTTTCCTCCTGTCCTCGATGCCCTCCATTTACCTCCGGTGGATTGAGACCATTTGGTGCTGTTTAAATGGCAGCTCGCTAGCTTTTAAGACCACAGACACCAGTCACCCAGGTGGTATGTGAAGCAGTATCTTAAGATAGGGAAAGAGAAAAACCTTAGGTATGTCAATTAGTCCGGATGCCCCCTGAGAGCATGGTCCCCTGATCCCAGATCCTTTCTCTCTTCTTCCAAAGAGGTGGTCTGTGTTAAGGAGATAATTTGGCCTTTGAAAGTGAGTAGTTGTGGGTACCTCACCTCTAGTGTGTGCTGACACATCTTACACTCAACCCTAATCCTAACCACTAATTTTTTGAAAAGATTCCCTCTTCCTCCCTCCTTCCCCACCCTTGTAACTATCAAGTATTGATTTTTTTCTGTGTGCTTAAATGATTCTTTATAATAATTGTCTCATGTAAAATTTGCCCTTTTGTGTCTGGCTGATTTCGCTCAGTGTACTTTCCTCTAGGTTGTCCCACACTGACAGGTATTTCTCTAAGCCATCATTGTTGCTTAACATTGCATAGTATTCCATTGTATGAATATACCACATTTTGTTTAACCGTTCACCTGTTGATGGGCATCTAGATTGCTTACAACCTTTTACTGTTGTGGAGAGAGCTGCGATAAACATTGGCATGCATATGTGTGTTTGAGTGGTGGCCATTATTTCTTTGGGATATATTTCAAGGAGTGGGATTGCTGGATCATATGGTATGTCTATTTCTAGTTTTTTTAAGAAAGCACAAAATCGATTTCCATAGTGGTTGAACCATTTTACAGTCCCACCAACAGTGTAGAAGAGTTCCAATCTCCACATCTTCTCCAGCATTTATTATTCTAATGTTTTTTGGATTATTTCTGTCTTTGTTGGGGTGAGATAATATCTCATTGTGGTTTTGATTTGGATTTCTATGATGGCTGGTGATTGTATTTCCTCATGTATCTGTTGGCAACCTGTATGTCTTCTTTGGTGAAGTGTCTGCTCATGTCTTTTGTCCATTTTGGGGGGGATTATTTTTCTTTTTCTTGTTGAGGTTTTGCAGTATCTTGTAGATTAGAGAGATTAGATGTTGGCTGGAAACATGGTGGGCAAACATTCATTCCCACTCTGTAGGCAGTCTTACTACTCTTTGATGAAGGTTTTGGATGAGTATAACTGTTTAATTTTTGACAGTTCCCAATTATCTATTTTAGTTTTTGATGATTGAGGGTTGTTGGTGGTTTGGGATAGACTGTTGATGCCATGGGTTAGGGCTTCCAGCATCTTCCCAACTTTTTTCTTCTAAGAATTTGATCCGTTTTGAATTAGATATTTGTGCATGGTGTGAGATAAGGGTCTTGTTTCATTGTTTTGTAGATGGATATCCAGTTATGCCAACACCATTTATTGAAGAGACTGTCTTTTCCTCAGTTCACAGCCTTTGGGCCTTTATCAAATATCAGCTGTTCATAGGTGGATGAAGTTCTATTTGGATTCTCAATTCTGTTTCATTGGTCTATGTGTCTGTTTTTGTGCTAGTACCAAGCTCTCTTGACTACTATGGCAATGTAGTAGGTTTTAAGGTCAGGAAGAGGGAGGCCTCCCACTTTGCTCTTCTTTAGTAATAATTTACTTATCCATGGCTTCTTCCCTTTCCATATGAAGTCAATGATTTGTTTCTTGGCTGGCTGACTTACCTGGTTTTGGTACCAGGGTTATACTAGCTTCATAAAATGAATGTGGGAGCATTACAGCTTAAGCATAAAAACAACTGTGGACATGGCAAAAGACTGGGCCATATTTTGTTCTGTTGTTCATAGGGTTGCTATGAGTCAGAACCAACTTGATGGCAGCTAACAACAACAGTACCATCTTTTTATGTGCTCTGGAATACCTTTACAAGTAGTGGTGTTAACTCTTCTTTGAATATTTGATAGAACTCTCCAGTGAAGCCGTCCAGGCCAGGGCTTTTTTTGGCTGAAAATTTTTTAATTACCTTTTCAATCTCTTCTTTTGTGATGGGTTTGCTTAGTTGCTGTATCTCTGATTTTTGCTAGTTTAGGTGGGTGGTGTTTTTCTAGAAAATTGTCTGTTTCCTCTAGGTTTTCAAATTTATTAAAGTATAATTTTTTGTAGTACTCTTTTGTGGTTCTTATAATTTCAGTAGGATCTGTTGTGATATCACCCATCCCATTTCTTATTTGGATGTTTTGTTTCTTCTCTCGTTTTTCTTTTGTCAGTTTGGCCCAGTGGCTTATCAACGTTGTTGATCTTTTCAAAAACACAGCTTTTGGACTTGTGTACTCTTTCAATCACTTTTGTATTTTCTATTTCATTTATTTGTGCTCTAATTTTAAGAATTTGCTTTCTTTTGGAGCCTGATAGGTTCTTTTCCTGGGATCTTTCTGGTTGTTCAAGTTGAAGAGTTAATTTCTTTGATTTGTGCCCATTCTTATTTTTCAATGCATGCATTTATGAAATGAATTGATCTCTGAGCACTGCCTTTGCTGTGTCCCATAGATTTTGGTAAGATGTGCCTTCTTTCTCATTTGATTCTGTGAAATTCTTTATTGCATCCTTGATTTCTTCTGTTACCCGGTAGTTCTTGAGCAAACTGTTATTCAGGTTCCATGTTTTTTATTTTATTTGATCTTTTTCTCTGTTATTGATTTCTAGTTTTATGGCTTTATGGTCTAAGAAGAAGCTTTGTATTATTTCAGTATTTTGAATTTTGTTGAGAATTGTTCTGTGGCCTAATATGTGGCCAATTCCAGAGAATGTTCCATGTGTATTGGAAAAGAAAGCATACTTGGCTGCTGTTGGGTGAAGCCTTCTGAATATGTCTCGGAGGTCAGACTGGTTGATTGTGTCATTTAGTTCTTCCATGTATTTACTTAACTTTTTTCAGAATGTTCTGTCCTTTACTGAGAGTGGTATGTTGAAGTCTGCTGCTATTATTGTGGAGCTCTCTATTTCTGTATTCAGTGCAAATGGTGTTTGTTTTATGTATTTTGGAGCCTTGTCGTTGGGTGCATAGATATTTAGTCTGGTTATGTACTCCTGCTGTATTGAACCTTTGACCATTATACAGTGACCTTCTTTATCCTGTGTGGTGGATTTAACTTTAAAGTCTGTTTTGTCAGAGGTTAGTATTGCCACTCGTGCTCTTTTTTGAATGTTAGTAGCCTGATATACTTTTTCCAACTTTTGAGTTGTAGTTTGTGTCTTTGAGTCCAAGATATGTCTCTTGTAAGCAGCATCTAGATGGGCCACATTTTTTTAATTGAATCTGCTACTCTCCTTCTCTTTGTCAGTGCTTCTGGTGTATTTACATTCAGGGTGATTATTGCTGTACATGATGTTGTGGACAGTTCCTCTGTTGCATTCCATTTTCTTTATGTGTTTTCTTTTCATGGCTTTCAGTGTTTGTTTTCTTGAAATTTTTGTGATTTCATGTTTTGCTGTTTGACATGTAGAATTACAGGCTTCTTTTTTGATTGCTCCCTTAGTCCCCTTTATCAATCTAAAAGTAAGTGAAACTTCGTTGTCTTTGTATCTCTTTGACTTCCTCCACTTCTGGAAGATTATCTTTTTTGACTCTCTTTTTCATATAAGTAGCTGTCAATTATATCCTGAGATCTCTGAATTTCTACTTTTTGTGATTTGGTTTTGATTATCATTTTTGCATTTCTTTTCCTGATGGTATATAGATGCTTTATCAAGTGTTGGATGTTTAAGTATGTATCTGATATTATTGATTTTGTAATCAAAGAACAGTCTTTAATGTTTCTTGCAATTTTGGTTTGGTTCTTACAAATTCTGTAAATTTCTGTTTATCTGAGAAAAACATAATTTTACCTTCCTGTTTGAGAGACAGTTTTGCAGGATATATTATTCTCAGTTGGCAGTTTTTTTTTCCTTCATGGCTTTGATTATGTTATCCCATTGTCTTCTGGTCAACATCATTTCAGCTGAGTAGTCTGAAGATAATCTTAGTAATTTTTCTTTGTGTTATTTTTTATTTAAGTCTGGTTATCCTCAGTAGTCTCTCCTTGTCTCTAAATTTATTAAGTCTAGATTTAGATTTATAATATGCCTTGGTGTGTTTCTTTTGGGACCTGTCTTGGTTGAGGTTCAGTGAGCATGCTGAGTGGAGGTCCTCTCATCTGTAATGATGTCAGGGAAGTTTTCTGTCAGCAAGCCTTCAACAATTTTCTCTGTATTTTCAGTTATCCCACTTTGTTTCGGTACTTCAGTCACTGAAGTATTATTTCTCTTAAGAGGGTCTCACATCACTCTTAGTGTTTCTTCACTCTTATTGAGTCCTTTATCTGATTTTTTCTCATGTATGCTGGTGTTATTTACTTTGTCTTCAGTCTTGCTAATTCTGCATTCTATATCCTCAGTCCTGCTCTTTCACCTTTCTTTTGAGTTATAAAGCTTGGTGACTTTGTTGTTAATCTGCCAGTTACAGAGCACTGCTGCTCAAGCATTTCTTGTAGTTTATTTAATTTTTCAGTGTGCTCTGCCACATTTTGTCTGGTCTCTCTCCTGATATCATGTACAGCTCTGTACATCAGTCTTTTGTATTCTATCTCTGATAGTTGCACAAACTCTTCTTTTTCTGGGAATTCCATTGATACTTTATTTTGGAAGTTTGGAGAAGCCATGGTCATCTCCTTTAGGTGCTTAAAAATTGATTGTTGCTTCTGAGCTATCAGGAAGTTGTTGCAATTTTGGGGAGACTTAATAGTTCAGTCGACCTGTCCAGCATCTTTCTTTCAGGACTGGGCCTTAGTTTCTCCATGTAGTCTGATTATTTTCTCTTCTTTGATCTCACCATCCCACACTGGGCTGCCACCACAGCCCACAGGTGGGTAGATCAGATGTGCTGCTGCCGCCAGCACAGCTCCTGATGTGATGGGGTTGCACTGCTTTTAGTAGCACCACCACATCTGCCTCTGGGATGAGGGGATTGCTTGTGCAGCTGCTACACTTGCACAGCCCACCCCTCCCAAAGCAGTCAAGACATAAGTACCACTGTCAAAACTGCCTCTGGGTTGGTGGTCCCTCGCAGAGCCTTAGCCTCCACTCTCAGGTGGGGAGGGATAATGCATGTGTGCCTTCTTCCTGCAACTGCTGCCACTGTTTCTGTTCTTCTGCTCTGGGCAGGGATCTCGGGGAGCTTCATTGGCAGCTCTCTGGTGGGGGAAGGGGGAAGGGTTGCACCGCTCTTATCCACAGCTCCTGGGTCACGTGCACATCCTCCTTGTCACTCCCTCTGCTGCTTCCGGGCAGGGCTGGTTGCCTACGGAGCCTCAGTCTCAGCCGTGGCTCACAGAGGGGAAGGGGTCGTGCGTGCCCTTGCTGCCTCTCCTGGATCGTATACTTCCCCTGCATCCCTGTCACTGTTACCCCAAGGTTGTGTGCATTCTTGAAGCCACCACCATCTTCAAGCTGCACATGCTCTCACGCCGCTGCCTGGGCACTTATACACATTCCTCCTCACTTTTTCCAGTACCATGTGGCCTAAGCCTTCTTGGCCTGGACTGCTGTAGGGCCTGTGGGGCCACTTGATCCTAATGCCCTCTGATCGCTGGACTGGTCTCAAGCACCACTTGATCTGTGTAGAAGCCTACTGTCCTGGGCTGCTTTCTTTAGGCAAGCATGGATCACCTTTGCTCTCAGACCAGGAGGCATCTTCCAGTTCCATACTGTTTTAATTGGGGGAATTTTACTGTGTCTGCTTCACCTTTTGTGCATGGGATCTCTTTGTCTGAAGCCCTATTGTTTCCTCTGTGGTGGTCTTGCACTCCTATGATCTTTCTGTCACCCAGTCCATTCTATATGTTTCTAGCAGGTTTTCAGGCCTCCTGGAGTGCCCAGTTTGGTTGGCTTAATTGATTCTGCTAGACTTCATTTTTAGAGAGTTCAGCAGGGTTGTGTGGTTATGCCGCCATCTTGGCTCTGCCTCTCTGTGCTGACTACTGACTACTTTCTGACACTTGGAACAGAGAACTGGTTTGGGATCACGAAACCTGAATTTGGGTTCTGCTGCAGCAGCTGTGAAAACTTGGATAAGTCATTTCATTTCCCTTGGCTTCAAACAATGTCTGCAGTCTTAAGGGTTTCAGTTAAGTGATTCTTCTTTCCTCACAGAACATTCACTTAAGGTTCTCTAATGCCCTTTTGGGTATTTAAGTAACTGAATCTGTTCTCCTGGATGTGGTTCATGATGACTCAGCTTTATTTCAAATTCCTTTTGATGTGGCTACCCTGAATTCACATCAAGGAAATTTCTAATATAGGGTTATTTGTTGGTTTATTTCCATAAGGGAGGAAAAAGTCTACTGAGATATCCATGTGATTCCATTTAATAAGAAATTTTTTAAGTTTAGGTAAATGAACTTCATATTGAGGACTATTCATATTAAGGACTATTGAGAACACTTTGTTTCTGTGCACCGAAAATGTCCTCTTTTGCTGAGTTAGAATGGAGCTGGTTTATTTACAACACTTCTGGCAAGTCTTAGTTCCCAACTTATAATAGAGGATAGAAAGCACAGTCTAGTGGAAACAGCTGAGAGCGTTGGGCTCTGAGCCCTTAGCTATAACACCATCCCCACAGCTGCCATGCTCGTTAATACTTGGCTGAGTGTCATTCTTTAGTCATTGCCCTTCCTCTTTCTTAAATAGAGGTAATGAGGCTTGAACCTCTCCCTTGCCTCTCAGGAGTGCTGCAGCAATGAGTGAAAATGCCATTTGTGAACTGCTGTGAGTCCTCTTCTAGGAAGATATTTAAGTAACAAAGCATCCTCATCCAAGTACAATCAGCTTTTGTTACAGTGCCAGCACCAAGGGACTAGGTCTTTTCATATTACCATGATCTAGAATGTTCTGTAGATGACCATGTAGGGAACAAGGAATAGGCTGTCTTCACTAACCACCCCCACCCCCACAGCAGTTTTTATTGTCTCATATTTGTTTTTGTATTTACATATGTTTGTCATACCACTTTTTACAACCAGAGTGTGCAGTGTAATTACTTCTTTTTTTTTTTTAATTGTACTTTAGGGTGAGTATTTACAGCTCAAGTTACTTTCTCATGCAAAATTTTGTACACATATTGCTATGTGACCCTAACTGTAAACTCTATAATATGACAGCACGCAGCCCCTTTCTACCCCGTGTCCATTCAAGCAGCTACTGTTGCTTTTTGCTTTCTCATTCTGTCTCCAGACAGGAGCTGCCCACTTAGTCTCATATATCTATTTGAACTAAGAAACACACTCTTCAGAAGTATTATTGTATGTTTTATAGTCCAGTCTAATCTTTGTCTGAAGTGTTGGCTTTAAGAATGGTTTTAGTTCAGGGTCAACAGGAGTCAGGGGGCTATATTTTCTCAGGTTCCTCTCATCTCAGTCAAACCATTAAGTCTGCTTATTTTACTAGGATTTGAGTTCTGCAGCCTACTTTTCTTCTGCTCTGTCAGAGATTCTATGTTGTGTTCCCTGTCAAGGCAGTTATTGGTAGCTGGGCACCATCTACTTCTTCTGGCCTCAGGCTGATTTATGCAGCCCTTTGGTCTCTTGGGCTGGTATGTTTCTTGTGTCTTGGTGTTATTGATTTGCTATTGCTCCAAGTGGGTTGGGACAAATTGGTGCATTGTAGATGGCTACTTGCGGGCTTTTAAGACCTAAGACACCACTCATCAAAGTGGGATGCAGAACATTTTCTCAATAAACTTTGTTACTGCAGTTGATATACATGTCCCCTAAAACCATGGACCCCAGACCTCCACCCCTCCTACTCTACCCCTCAAAGTGTTTGGTTGTGTTGAGGAAACAGCTTAGTTTTTGACTGAGTTCAGTTGAGCTGACTTCTCTACTATGTTTTCCTTCCCCTCAACTAAGATAATTCTTATCTACTGTCTAGTTACTGAATTCTCCTCTCCCATCCTCCGCACCCTCATAATCATTAAAGAATATTTTCTTCTGTGTTTAAACCTTTTCTTGAGTTCTTATAATACTGGTCTTATGCAATATTTGTCCTTATGCAACTAACTGACTTCATTCAGCATCATGCCTTCTACATTCTTCCATATTATGAGATGTTTTGAGAATTTATCATCTTTCCTCATCATTGTGTAATATTCTATTGTGTGAATATCCATTTCTATTTTTCCATTAATCCACTGATGGACATGTAAGTTGATTCCATCTGTTTGCTGTTATGGACAATCCAGCAATGAACATGGGTAGGCATACACCTATTTGTGTGAGGGCTTCTTATTAAGGAAGTGACAAATCAATTTCCAAAATAGTTGTGCAATTTCCATTCTCATCAGCAGTGTATAAACATTACAGTCTCCATACAACCTCACCATCATTGATTATTTTGTATTTTTTGTATTAATGCTTGTCTTGTTGGAGTGAGATGGTATGTCAGTGTAGTTTTCACTTCTGTTTTTCTAACAACTAATGATTGTATTTCCTCATGTGTCTCTTATCCACTTGAATGTCTTCCCTGGAGAAGTGCCTGTTCATATCCTTTGCCCAGTTTTTAAATGGGCTGTTGGTCTTTTTGTTTTTGATGTTTTGCAGTATCTTGTGGATTTTATTGACTAGACATTGATCAGATTTGTCATAGCCAAACATTTATTCCCAGTCTTACTACTCTTTTGGTGAAGTCTTTGGATGAGAATAAGCATTTGACTTTTAGGAGCTCCCAGTTATCTAGTCTCTCTTGTGGTGTTTGTATGTTGTTAATGTTTTGTATTCTGTTTATTTCTTGTATTAAGTGTTCTAGTGTTGTGTTTTAGTCATCCAGTACTGCTGTAACAGAAATACCACAACTAGATGGCTTTAACAAAGAAAAGTTTATTCTTACACAGTCAAGTAGGCTACAAGTCTAAATTGAGGATGTCTGCTACAGGGGAAGGCCGTCCCTCTGTCAGCTCTGGAGGCAACTCGTTGGATTGCACCAGTCTTTGGTCAGGGAGCATGTTGGTGTAGGAGCCTCAGGCCTGAAGGAAATGCTCTACTCCCAGTGCTGCTTTCTTGATGGTATGAGGTTCCCTACTCTCTGCTTGCTTCCCTTTCCTTTTATCCCCCGTAGGATGAAAAGGATAAAAAGTAGTGCAAGTCACACTCCAGGGAAATTCTCTTTACAATGGAGCAGGGAGGTGACTGTAGGAAGAGATTTACAGTCCCACCCTAATTCTCTTTAACATACAGCATAGGGAAATCACAAAATGGAGGGCAATCACACAATGCTGGTAATCACAACCCAGCCAAATTTCTATATGTATGGAGGGGGCCACAATTCAATCCATGACATGTGTCATCCATGACACAATTCAATCCACACACTTAATTCTATGATCTTCCTCATTTTATATTTTATATTTAGGGTATTTGATCCATTTTGAGTTATTTGCATGGTGTGAAGTATAGGTCTTATTTCATTTTTTTTTTTTTTTTGCAGATGGATATCCAGTTATGCCAACACTACTTGTTAAAGGTACTGTCTTTTCCCCAATTAACAGACTTTAGACTTTCATCAAATGTCAGCTGTTCATATAAGGTCTAACAGTTAAGTCTGTGAACTTAATTGTTCTGCCAAGCCAAGCCAAGGGTCGCTGAGTCGGATCTGACTCATGGCAAGTGTTACATATCTCATGGCTGAGTATCACTATGGCCACGTTTGAAGTACTTCCCTTGGAAAGCTATGCACCAATGCCAGTGTCCAGTCCACCTTTCAGACAAATTTTGGAACTCTTTCTGGAATGAACATTGCACATGTTGGCAAGGTGGCAAATTCACACACTTAATCATATAGTCTGTGAGGGAGTTTTTAGCCAGTATACAAATAATTGTATTGGAACACCTTCCCTGCTCACCTGATCTGGTCCCCAGTGACTTTCTTCTTTACCCAAAGATGAAGGAAATATTGAAAGGAAGACATTTGGATGACATTCAAGACCTCAAGGGTAATATGATGACAGCTCTGATGGCCATTCCAGAAAAAGAGTTCCTAAATTACTTTCAAGGGTGCACTAGATGCGGCATTGGTGTATAGCTTCCCAAGGGGAGTACTTCAAAGCATCAAAGTTCATGATACTGATATTCATCAGTGAGGTATTTAGCACTTTTTCTAGGATGGGTTCATGAGTGTAATTATCAGATCTCATAGGTAGATGATTTTACGTCTGGATTCTCAATTCTTCCCCATTGGTCTATGTTTCTGTTTTTGTTCCAGTACCAGACTGTTTTGGCTACCTTGGCAGTATAATAGGTTCTAAAATCAGGTAGTGTGAGGCCTCCCACTTTGTCGGGCATCTTTAACCAAAACCAAAACCCACTGCTATTGAGTCGTGTCAGACTCATAGCAATCCTAGAGGTCAGAGTAGAACTGGCCCGTAGAGTTTCCAAGGAGAGTCTCGTAGGTTTGAACAGCTGACCTTTCAGTTAGCAGACCTAGGACTTAACCCACTACACTTGCTCATCTTTAGCCAAGCCTAGTGCCGCCAAGTCGGTGTTCATCTTTAGCAAGGCTTTATTTATCCATGGCCTCTTTCTCTTCCATATGAAGCTGGTGATTTGTTGCTCCATCTCATTTAAAAAAAAAAATGCCAATGGAATTTGGATTGGAATTTTCCTGTATTTATAGATTGCTTTGTGTAGAATAGACATTTTCACAATGTTGAGTCTTTCTATCCATGAGAAAGGTATGTTTTTCTACAGTAGTGTCATGTAGCAGTGTCGTGTAGAATTCTTTATACAGATCTTTTACTTCTCTGGTTAGATTTATTCCTAAGTGTTTAATCTTCTGGGAGGCTACTGTAAATGATATTGACTTAGTGATTTCCTCATCAGTGTGTTTTTTTTTGTTGTTGTTGTTGGCATATAGGAATCCAATTGATTTTTGTATATTTGTCTTGTATTTTGATACTTTGCTGCAGTATTCTATTAGTTCAGTATTTTTCTGTGGATTCTTTTGAATTTTTCTGTGTATAAGACCATATCATCTACAAGTAGGGATGTTTTTATTTTTTGCTTACCAGTTTGGATGCTCCTTATTTTTATTTTTGCCTTAATATTTATTTATTATGTTGTCATCCTTCAAGAACAATAAGTTTCAGAAGGACAGGACCCATGTTTGCTTTATTCCTCTCTTATACCCTGTGCTAAGCACAGTGCCTAACAAACAGTAGGAACTAAATAAATACATATTTAGTGATGAATGAATGTATTATAAGATCGATGACATAATTTTGGTGTTTCTTTATAACAGCATTTGACCGCATTTGTCAAAATACTTGTAATTATCTATGAGCTTTGGATTTTAACAACCCCAAGAGGTAATTTCCCATGAATGTGGTTTCTAAGATACCGTTTATGAACAACAGGTAAATAAATTGGCATGTGATGCCTCGTGCGTGGGTCTCTCATATGCCAATGGGAAATTCTTAAGGAGGTTCATTGTATACCTGGTGGCAGTGAAATGGCCAGTTCAGTATATTCTTTTCAGATTTGGGGAATAATTTATTTATTTCTTTATTTTCCTGGCAAAGAACCTTCCAGATTTCATTAAATTGCTGTATAAAGTGCATCCATCTTAATTTAAAAAGCTAAAAGAACGAGGGGTGCAGAATTCCAACTCTGGCAAAAAGACCAGACTTGATGATCTGACAGACTAGAAGGTCCCCAGGAGACTTGACCCCTGGACTGTCTGTTAGCCCTAAGCTAAAACCATTCCCAAAATTAACTCTTCAGAGGAAGATTAGACTGGAGTATAAAATATAAAATGATACTGGTAAAGAGTATGCTTCTTGGCACAAGAAGATGCATGAGACTAAATAGGCAGCTTCTGTCCAGAGGTGAGTTGAGAAGGCAGAAGGGGACTGGAGCTGGTTGACAGGACACAGGAAATACAAGGTGGAGAGGAGGAGCATGCTTTCTCATTGTAGAGAGAGCAACCAGGGTCACATAACAATGTATGTGTAAGTTTTTGTATCACAAACTAACTTGAAGCATAATAAAAAGAAAAAAAGTAGTAATAAAAAACTAGAAGAACGAATTGACATTTGTTAGGTTCATACCACTGAAGGCAGAAAGGAGATCAAGCTGCAGTAGAGATACACATTGAGATTAGTCATTTGCCACAGATTTTCCCCAGCCAGCATACTCCTTTTATTAATTGGTGATTTCTGGTTCCACACAGGTTTAAAATATGAGGCAATTTGTGTGTTAAACCTTCCAACAGCCACTTGTGAGGATTCAATTCATGTCTTCTTTTAGTCTCCTGTGTATAAGTATCAGTTGCCATGAAGTCACCATCAACTCATGGAGACCCATGTGTCTCAGACTAGAACTGTAGTTGCTGGGGTTTTCAGTGGCAGATATATTGGAAGTAGATTGCAAGGACTTTCTTCCAAGACATGTCTGGGTTGACTCAAATCTTTTGGTTTGCATGAGTGCACTAGCTGTCTGTACCATCTAGGGACTTTGTCTCCATTATGCTGGTGCATGTGTATGGAAGACCTGGAGCAAGGCATGCAGTGCATGTGGAAAAATGGAGACTGTTTCTGTGATTGAAAAAGTTAGCCAAATTGGGGTATTAGGGTTTGTTCTTGAAAGCTCTGTGAATTTTTCTTTTACATGAATTCTAGTGAGGACTTATATACATATATGTATATTTATTTATATTTTTATGTGTGTGTGTGTGTATGTATGTGGAAACCCTGGTGGTATTGTGGTTAAGTGCTGCAGCTGCTAAGCAAAAGATTGGCAGTTCAGAGCCACCAGGCACTCCTTGTAAACTCTATGGAACAGTTCTGCTCTGTCCTGTGGAGTTGCTATGAGTTGGCATAACCTTGACAGCACTGGGTTTGTATATGTATATAGACATACATATATATATATATATATATACATACAAACATTTTACATACATTATGTTACATACATGTTTATATATAAATATGTATGACACTTGCTCTTGTAGGCATTGTGTTGCTGTCTTAATCTTCCTGAAGAAGAGCATTGATTATGTCCCTCTCATTTCTTAAATCCTTCACTGGCTCCCCTACACTTGCAGAAGAAAACTTTACTGTGACATTCAATTTTCCTTATAGTCTAATTCCAGCATAGTAGTGTGATTAGGTGCATAGATTCTGGGATTAAATATCTGACATCTGCCTATTGGTTCACCTTGGGCAAATTGTTAAGTTTTATAGGCCTCTGTTTCCTCTTCTATAAAATGGAAAAAGAAAGTGAACCCTGTTTCATGTGAGTGTTCTGAAGATACACTGAAATTATGTATGCAAAGCACTCATCATTGTACCTAGCATATTCTAAAGGTTCCATAAAAATTTGCTATTTTTTACCACCTCCCTCTCCTCATCCAGCAGCTGAACTAATGTATGTTGCAAGTATACATGCCTCATAATTTACATTTCTCCCAGACTTATTTTGGCTCATACTTTTCTTCACTTCTTCCCCCACTCTCACAGGTTCAGATGCCTCCCCTCCTGTACTGCAAGGCTGTCTTGAAACATTACCTCTTTTATAAATCCTTCACAAAAATAATCCCTCCTTTTCTATGCTTACTCAGTTCTGCAACATCTCTCCTTTCTGTAAATTCCTTTGGTATTTTTTTCTGTGGTGAAGAAGATAGCTGTTTGAATGAAGGGAGTTCTTGGAGAATCCCACTTAAGTGGATGGTGGTTAGGATCTAGAAGGTGTTTCTTCCTTAACCAGGAGCCTCTGGAATGAGGAAATGTCAACCACCTCTGCCATGCTTCTTGGCTCTAACTAGACAGCAGAACCACCGTGTCATCATGTCTGGCACACAACAGATGCCCAGTAAACATTTGTTCAGTGAAAGGATCTTTGTTGTGTGAAAGGAGCTTCCTATGGCTATTGTGGACTTTACTCCATCAGAAGGCCTAGTTGCAACCTTGATGGAAATTCCTCAGGAAAGCACGTGTAATGAGATTCCAAAAGCCTTCTAGCTTTGGGACTGGAAAGATTTGGTGACATGTGAGTGTAGCTGATGACCCATAAACTCAAGTTGATTTGAGGGATGCTGTATGTTAGAGCTGAATCTTAACAGACCAAGAATTCTTTTCTCTATGACAGCTGTCATTTTCACTTGTGGCAGTGGTTATAAATGATTGCATGGGAAGCCAACTTCTGTGGTATTTGAAAAGATCATGATTAATCATTTTTGTCTTACTGTCTTCTTTTCTCACAAGATGGCAGAAAAAAATGAAGTTCACTGTATTTTGGGGAAAAAATTTTTTTTCCCCTCTTAGAATAATAGAAGTGGGTTGGGAGGTGCTGCCTGTGGTTTGCTCAGCACAATTGATCTAGATGTTGGAATGGAAACTGAAAAGAAACTTCCCATGTGTGCTAAATGGAGCTAAAACATGACTTCTGTAACCATAGCTGACTGCAGATTATTCTTCTTCAACAGAGTAAATGGAAGAAGCCTTCGGCAATTTGTGGCAAATTAGCTTACGTTTTCCTGGTTCTAAAATTCAGGAGATCTCAGTTCTAGTTTCAGCTTCTCTGCTCACAGGTTGTAAGATCTTGGCTAAGTTGTTATCTTCCCCCGGGACTCAGTTTCTCCATCTGTAAAAGAAAAGTGTTGAGTGATCTCTAAGGACTTCTCTGACTTTGACTTATCAGTAAGCTTGGATGAGACACCACCGGGTTGGAAGCCTTCAGTTGGTGACTGAGAAAGCAGAACATGCGTTGTGTATCATTGTGACCAATGCACCTCAACCACAGTTCATAGAGTCCGTGGGAGTCTCAGGTGGTTAAGCACTGGGATACTAGCTGAAAGGTGGGCAGTTTGAATGTGCCTAGAGCCTGGCAGTTTCCTTCCACAAGGTCACAGCCTTGAAAATGCTACAGAGCCCAGGTCTACTCTGCAACACGTGGGTCACCTTAAGCTGGGATTGATTTTATGGCAACTGGTTAAACAAACAAAAACCCCAGGCTCACAAGACAACCAAACAATTGGAAGTCCTCAGCCAAGCAGTCATCCCTTGCAGGATTCTCTGTACAGTATGTGGTAAGGAAAACTAGAAATTCTAACGTAACAGCAGTCTTGTAGGGGAGTAAGGTGAGGAGGCAAGTCTAGGGGCAGGGTCTCCAGGACAAACTGGAATGGAAAGTGAGAGTTTATGGGGTGACCTCTAAACTATTGCTCCCTAAGTTCCTTAGGGCAGAGGTTGTACATACTCAACTTTTTGGGGTGAGGGGAAAGAATACAACGATTAAATAGTTACTTTGGGCCAGGGATTGTCTTAAGCACTGGGGACACAGTAAACAAGTATGATCCCTCTTCCTATTTCTTCTAGTGGTAGATAAAGTTATCAGCCATGACATTTGCTAAGAAGCAGAGAACAGGCTTTTGAGACAAGTTAACAGGCTGAACTAACTGGAGATTTGAGAAAGGCTTGTGTAAGGGGCCCTGGTGGTGTGGTGGTTAAGTGCTGGGTTTGCTAACCATGAGGCCAGCGGTTTGAATCTTCCAGGTGCTCCTTGGAAACTCTAAGGGGCAGTTCTACTCTGTCCTATAGGGTTGCTATGAGTGGGAATTGACTCAACGGCACTGGGTTTAGTTTGGTTTTGTTTTGATTTTTGTGTAAGGGGAAACACTGGTGGCATTGTGGGTAAATGCTATGTCTGCTAACCCAAAGGTCAGCAGTTCGAATCCACCAGGCACTCCTTGGAAACTCTGCAGAGCAGTTCTACTCTGTTCTGTAGGATCTCTATGAGTCAGAATTGACTTGACAGCAGTGAGTTCGTGTGTGTGTGTGTGTGTGTGTGTGTGTGTGTGTGTGTGTGTGTGTGTGTGTGTGTGTGTGTGTAAGGGGCTCTGAGGAAAGAGTGAGGATTACCCTAGGGAGAAGATGTGTGTGAAGGTGGGAGAATGTCATCATTGATCCAAAATGCAATGTGGTATGGCTTAGAACAAGAAACAGAAACCAAAACCAGTGCCGTCAAGTTGATTCCAGACCTGGGAGGCTCCATGTGTTACGGAGAAAGACTGCTCTGAGGGGCCTTTCAGCATCCATCCATTCCTCCTGTCTTTCCTTCTTTTTTTAATTGTGGTAAATATATAGGTAACCAAATATTTGCCATAGGGTTTTCTTAGTTCTAATCTCTACAGAAGTCGTTGGTCTTTTTTCTGTGGTGCTGCTGGGTGGCTTCCAACTACCAATGTTTAGGTTAGTAACTGAGTGCAAACTGTGCCGTAATGTAGAGAGCAAGGAGGTTTCTGCTGTTTTTGTCAGTTGCCATCAAGTTGATTTCAATTCTATGACAACTCTACGTGTGCATAGTAGAACTGTTCTCCATAATGTTTTCAAGGTTGTGACCTTCTGGAAACAGATCTCAGGCCTTTTTTTCAAGGCACCTCTGGTTGGGTTCAAACTGCCACCCTTTCAGCTAATAGTTGAGTGTGCTCAACTGTTTGTGCCACTCAGGCACCTTGGAAGAAAGACATTCTAATCTGCTTCCCCAAAATCAACAATTAAAAGTCCTAATGAACACAGTTCTACTCCAACACACATGGGTTGTCATGAGTTAGAATTAACTTGACAGCAATTTTTTTTTTTCAATCAGGTGACATGCCCAGGTGTTTTTCAAAGGAGAGTTAGATGTCAGCCGCTCAACCCCTAGGTAGCATTTCTTGTTTACACCATCCCCACTATTTGACATTTCTGTAGTGGCTGTGTGGCTTCCTTTCCATTCCTACTCTGATACCATCACTCTTCTCCAAACCCTTCCCTAATTGGGCCACAGGTAATCACCGAACATGAGGGAGATTGTGGGTGGTATCACACTAGTCAGGGTGCAACAAATTCTGGAAGAAACTGTACTATTTTGAATAATGCTTCCGGCATTTGGGGAATTGTGCAAGTGTAACCCATTGAAATATGAAGATTATATAGTTATCTACATAGGACATATTCCCAGATACCAAATCCACTGACAGTTGCTGTTTACCCAGAAATGTAAGCTTTTGGGTGTTCAGGCTAACACCGTGGGGCATGAACACAAATCCAAACCGTTCCAAATCAGCACAAATGGCTAAGTCCAAGCAGATATCTGGAGTTGCATGACTTCTGCAAACCTGAAATCTAGGACTGGATTTTCCAGGCCTCAGTGTGGAGGGAAAAATCAAGAAATGTATTCTATTCACAAAATGCCAGCTTCCTAGGAAGATTAATCTGCTTCTAGGCAAAAATATGTCATTCGGTCCAAAGTGAAAGGTGTATTGACTTCATTCAGCAAATCTCTTTTTCCTTTTGGGTTGTGCTTGATTTTCTATTGTCTACAAGAGAGCTCAAATCCATATATGTAACTAATGGAAAGCTAACTGTAACTTACATCCTGTATTTGTGTAAGTGGATTCTCATAAAGATGATCTCTAGAATGGCCACTTGTCTTCTCCAGAGAAACCAGTAATTCAGAGAGTGAGTTGATGGGATCAGAAAACAGGATTGGACAACAGCCTGTGATAAATGTGTCTTTAAGGATTATTTCCACCAACATACTTGTTAAGAGCAGTGTTAGGGCACATATCCTTCTCTATCATTCTCTTCTTGCTTTCAGGAATTTCCATTCTTAATCAAATTAAGAATCCAGAGGAAATTTCATAGGAACACAGCCTAGATTCAGAAGTAAGTCTTTCGTATTAGGTGTTGGTAAAATGCCTTTGACTTGTTTTACTTTTGGAAATGTGAAATTCTAAATTCCAAAACATTTAATGTAAAATACTAAATGTGAATGCAAAAAAACACTAAAAATGCAGAATTTTCTCTAACCAAATAAACCAGAAACATTTGTATTTAGTGAGCAAGAGGCAAGTGGAATAGAGGATTTATTTGTGCTTTAAAGCCCCCACAGAAGCATTTCTCATTTTCTAAATGTGCACTACAGTTATCCAAATGTGCTTCCTATTTCCTTGGCATGGCGAACTCCAGAGGAAATGGGTGCTAACTGCTGGCCACCGACTGGATCGCTCTTAAGCGATTAGGGAGATCTCACATCTGCTTAATGCTTGTGCTGTACACAGTGCCACAGCTGAGCTTCCCCACTGAGGTCTCGGCGTGGGAAGATTTCAAGCTGTTCTGCAAGCCTCCGCTCTCACTCTCTCCCCAGGAAGCCGCTCCTCACGGTGATTATGTGCAGTGGCTAACAGAAATGAAATAACTGGGAGCAAAGCCTCACCTGGGGGCCACAGATGCCTCAGATTACCCAGTTTTTTCCTCTCATCTCTTCTCAAAATCTTGCTGTAACTTCCTTCCAACCTAAGTTTCGTATTTGATTGCAGCCCTGGTGATTCAGTGGCTAATGGTTGGTTTACCAGAAGGTTGGTGGTTAGAAACTCTCAGGCTGCCCCCTACTCAGCAGCCTCACAGGAGAAGGAACTAGTGATCTGCTCCCATAAATATGATAGCCTTGAAAACTTGATGAGGCAATTCTACTCCATGGCTGTGAGCAGGAACTGATTCAACAGCCCCCAATAGTAATATATATTTTAGTAGCCCATGCCCCATTTTCAGAAGACGTTGAGAAAGAGTCCCAGCTCCACAGGAAGCTTCTTCCACGGCTGTGACCAGGGTGAGCTGTTCCTTCTGCTGAGGGCGCCCTCCATCTGGCAGTGTGCTTTTCATTCTCCCTGTGTCTTTTTGTTCAGAATGTATGTGCTGAGATTTGAACTCCTAAACCAACCAGACTGTTTCTACTTGTATTTTCTCTTCTCTGTTTCATCCTCTAGGTGGCAGTCCATACAGAATGGCTGTTTGCAAGAACACCTGTCTTCCTTGGTGATTACAACTGGAGAGAAGAACAGTGCAGGTAAATTGTGAAGTTACTGGATGTCCATATGATAGATGGATATTGCACTTTTAAAATCATGCTTTTCAAGATAAAAGAGAAAGATGCTTATGTAAGTGAAAGAAAAACACTGTACAAAACTATATACTCTATGACCCTAATTCTATATTCATAATGATGTGTACTTTTTATAGTTATATGTATATACACATATGGAGCCGTAGTGGTGCAAGTTCAGAGCTTGGCGGTTAAACAAAAAATAAGGCAGCAGTTTGAATCCACCATCTACTCCTTGGAAACCACACGGGGCAATTCTAATCTGTCCTATAGGGCCACCATGAGTTACAATCTTATCAATGGCAACGGATTTGGTTTTATAATACATACATTAAAATATGCCCACAGAAAAAAATAAAAGTGAAACAAAGCACATCTTGGTTATTTTGGTGTTGTATGCTATCTTTTTTCTTAATACACGTTCTCCATTTTCTCTACAGAGAACATATATTACTGAAATAGTATTCTTCAGATCGGAAACTTATAAAGGGTGGTGTGTGCCCACTAATAAAAAGTGGTGAAATTAATCATTATGAATAAGAGTGTGCAATCTAATAATGAGAGGGAAAATAATATGTGAGCTTACATTTTAGCTAGTATTTATAGTTCCCATGTTTTCATTATTAAAACAGATCTTTAAACCACTTAGTCTCTTAGAAGATGAAAAGTAATGTATTTTTCAATTAAGAGTTAATGGGATCATGGAGATACATTATTAGGCATAAGACTATGCATTTTAACAGTTCTCCCCGAAGTTGATACTCCATGCTGGTCACCCCCAGCAATGATGTACAGTACAGAAAACTTGTAAGTAGATTACATAGAGCATCTGAGCAAATTTGTGCTGTGGATTATGTGTGGTAGAATTTTAAAATATATATCAAAGAGAAAATGTTCAATATACAACCTTTAAATAACTTTAACCTAAGTGTTACGGATAAAACCTTAATGAGTGAAGAAAAAAAAAAAAGAAAATCAAGGTAGCATTTTTTCCCCCTCTTACAGAAACCTGTGGTAATTCCCATGTAAATAAACCCTACAGGCGCCTCAAACATAGCAACAACTCTGAGGATAGCACAGGACCAGGTAGTGTTTTGTTCTATTATTAAACATAGGATCTCTATGAGTCAGAACCAGTTCAGCAGAACCTAGTAAGAGCATTGTAAGGTGAGGTAGGCCAAACGTATAGGCACCAACTGTAAGGCGACGTAGGCTGAATGAATCGGCGGCAGTCAGAGAGGAGAGAGAGTCAGCAGAAGAACAGGATTTATCGATTTATCGGTGCGCTCCGGGCGAACTCTGCCACCTCCAAAGTAGCAGTAGGAGAAGTCAGGCTTTCAAGTTGGGGAAGGGGGTTTACACAGAGGGGACAGTTCCGCCTAGTGCGGACCTTAGTGGGGACATGGGGAAAAGGAGAGAGCCAACAGGATTTAGGTACAAAAACCCGTCTAATTAGCATGAAAGGTGGTGCCTTTGTGGGGAAAGATGGGTAAGAGGATGACAGCCAATGGAAAGTGGATGGAGTGAGCAGCTTTATTAGCATATACGAAAAACAACTAGGGACTTTCTGAGAAGGGAGGGGCCCTTCCAGAAAAGGGCAAGTTTGGGGAAGGGGGTCCGCCTGAGGGGACCAGCCTGACAAGCATGTTTCCTAAGAATGGGAAGGTCTTTGAAAGATCCTTGCAAGACCATGAAACCTACATTTTTCTTTGTGCAACACACTCAGGAAGGACTAAACCAAGGCAATGAAATGACCAGCCCAGGACCTGTTAAGCTGGAAAATAATTTAGTGGTTAAGACTCAGTTGTTGGAGCCCAGCAGCTGGGGGTTGAGATTTTGGCTTCATCACTTTTGACTGATAAGCTTCTCCATGTGAAAAAATAGGGATCTGCACACCTACTTCGTAAAATCATTGTGAGGCATACATAATATCTACCACGGGGCAAGGGCTCAGTATACAGTTATCACCTCTTTCTTTTTCCTTTTTTTTTTTTGTTTTAATTATTATTTCCTCCTGCAGCCTCAGATTCTTCTCCTTTTTTTTTTTTTTTGGTAGAGCTATTTTCACAAACTTTGGAAAGTTGTGCTTTACTTTTTCCTCTTTGGCCTTCTGTTATTCCCATGTATTGTTACCAGGCATGGGTCTTAAATTAGACCCTACTCTCTGAGTCCTCACTGGTAGGTATTGCCTCTTTTCACTTTGTAACTTCAGTCTCAACTGCCAGTGTGATTTTGGGTTATGTGTTTTACTGTCCTGTTTGAACCTGAGTTCAAATCTCAGTTCTGCCTCTTCCTGGCTGTGTGATTTCAAGCATGTTGCTTGCTTCCCTGAGCCTTCTCTAATGTAAGAGACCATTGTGGTCTTACCTCCTGGGGCTATAGAGAATGCAAGGTAAGTTACTTGAGTGAAGCCTCTTGCAAAGGCATGTTGTTGTTAGCTGCCGTTGATCGCCCCTGACTCATGGAGATTCTGTGCAGAACAGAAACCGTCCTGTGCCACCTTTCTGATCTTTTGGTAATGGGATCGTTGTGATCCATAGGGTTTTCACTGGCAGATTTTTTGGAAGTAAATCATCAGGCTTTTCTACTCAGTCTTAGTCTGTAAGCCCTCTGAAACAGGCTCAGTATCTTAGCAACACTTAAGAATTCTACCCCTGAGCCACTATGGCCCTCTTGCAAAGGGCTAGAGTCACAATAAATGTTTCTGCCTTCTTTTTCCTGCAGGAGTCACTATTGTAAAGATGGAGTCGTCTTTGCTGTGATAATTGGGTTATTATCCTGTTCACACAGTATTTTCTGTCTAGATTAGTGAGACGTGTTAATGTGCAGACTGATGATTAATACATCACCTAATCAATTCAGGACACCCTTTTATTAGGAATTTGTGACCATTCCCTGGGGGCCCATGCTGAAATTTACCTTGTCCGTTTACTCTTTTTGTGGGAGGAAGAGAGGGAGGCTGAGATGGACAGGAGAGGCAGGGCATGGTCTGACCCACTTAACACCCAGAACTGATTTCTTGAGGTGTGTCATACTGGTTTTGCCTCACATAAAGCAATACATAACTGACAAATTACAGAATGTCAGGAGGGCAGTTGCATTTATTTTTTAAAAATTATAGTACTCTTCTAATGTCTTATACCATCTGGATGGACTTTTTAGAGAATAGACGGTTTGCTGGCATACTGTTCATACAAACTTGATGACTGCAAAAGCCGTATGAGTGAGACTTCTCCAGTTGTTTGCAGCTATGTCAGATACCACTCTTGCATCTGTCCAGTAACATGGACTTCATGTTTCCATTTTTAAATTTTGGAACTAAGCAGTGAGCTACTAATTTGACATAAGCATTCTTGTATTTATTTTCCCCTTAAGGAAAGGCACAAAGTTTTCAAAAATTTTTATGTGTGTGTACCAAAAAAAGTATAAGGGGAGTTGATTAGAATTAAAATGTAGCCTGATATGAACAGTTTTCATGTATAGCTTACAGATGTCCAGCTTGTAAAGTTTCTTAAAATGGAAGAGACAATGCATTTTAAAATATAAAGAAAGCATTGTCTTCAGCACTGTGTTCCAGTCTTCCCAGTTGCTCAGAGTCTGACTCATGGTGATTCACTAGCTCTCTTTTATGCACTTTATTTTGCCTGTGGTTTGTAGCCTGTGATCTCCAGCATCTTCCCCTGATGGGTGCTGCTCCCTGCCTTTCCAAAAAGGGAGAGGCATCTGCAAGTGCAGGTCCCAGTGGTGTTCACCACCTTAGAGCTGTGGTTACTCCCCTGGGCCTTAGTGTTCTTAACTGTAAATCCAAAAGGATGATACGCCACTTATCATGCCATTTAGGAAATTAAGTCAAATCCTCAGCTTCTCAAAGTCTGTAGTATAGAAAATAGCTTCCGCTATACCAGTGACCAAATGGCCAGGGTGGTGCTGTGTACTTCACGTTATTACCGTGACGTCTCTGAGGAGCTTTATGTCATAAATAACAGTTCAGTCCTATTAACAACCTGTGCTGGGCAACACTGAGTGAGCAAGTATTAAAAAGTTACTTTGTCTACCTCCTTATTTTGTGTCCCTCAAGTGCCTGACTTAGTGCCAGGAGGGGAGTTGACATCAGTGTACATGGCAGGGGATTGGGTGGGGGCACATGTGACAGAGTCTACACACCAGATTAGATTAAGCCCTGCAGAGATTCTAGGCCAGAATTATTCTTGGGCTTCAGAGGGTGAATCTAAAAGCCATCTTTAAAAAAAAAAAGCCTTCTTTCTCTGCTTAATCCCTTTTGGATAATAAGTATTTGCAAGCAGGTTGAGGGTGAAAGAATTCAGGTGAAGATTGCATTTTCAGTTGTACCTGGAATGCATCAGAAGTAAATGCCCCTTTTCAGTGAACAGAAAGAAAGCATGGTTTTCCTGGCAGTAACATGCAGGAATGGAGACTGTAGTGAAAAAAAGAAAATGCCCTGAAAGATAGCAAGCCAACACCAAATAAAGGACTTACTGTGGTGTCCTTAGCAAATAAACAGATAGGCACTTGAGAGAAAACTGAGACAGTTTGGTATTGTCTGCAAAAGAATGGAGATGATTCCTTTTTGCCAGTCATACAATCACATTAGAAAATTTGTTAACCAAACATTGGATGTGTTTTTACATTCATGTCATTAATATAATATGCCATAATTAAACAGATAAAGTTAGAAAATGTCTGTTTTCAGAAACTGCAACAACAACAACAAAAAAAAAACAACCAAAAATGTAAAATCAGGTTGGATACATTCTATGCCCTGATTGCAAAAGTAAGCAAAGGAAAGACGTGAAATTAGAAAGCATTCTCTAGTCACTTCACTGCTTAAGTCAATATAACCTCCATTATCCATCAGGATCTAGTTTGATGTGCAGTTTTCTCTAAATGTCTAACTTAACCAGTTGAATTAAGTGCAAGTAAGGAAATATGAGGCTATGGAGAAAAGTACTTTGCCATCTTGCTTTCTGTCAACTGAAAACCAATGCATTAACATATTATTTTTCTCTTAAAAAATCAGATGCCATATTTTGTTGGAGGAGAACAAAGTCAAAGGGATTTTCTTCCCCCAGACTGGTCTGGCAAAAGATCCTTTTGGCAAACACAGTTGGACCCGTCTGTGCTTGCTTTATACTCACAACAGAGAAGTAGCTGAGTTGTTTTCCTTCATTCCATCAATATTTGAGTGCGTATTACATGCCAGGATCTAATCACTGCATTCTGGAAACACAATTCCTCTTCTGGGCAGCTGCAAACTGCTATGGGCTGAAAGCTGCGTATCTTCCCCTTTTGTGGCTCCCAGATTGATTGGGGAAATCATCAGACAGGCTACTACTCTCTACAGTTATTTGAAGACAAATTGTCAGACAGTCTATTACTCTCTACAGTTATTGGAAGACAAGTATCTTTCCTGGCACAAGATTCCCTAGCCTTAACCTCCCAGGCATCTCTGGTTCTGTGTTTCCCACATGTACTTGGCAGTACAATAATTCAGAAACGTTCCTGACCCCTGTTCTGACCTTGCACTAAACACCTATCCTGAGTGAACTGAAACCTGTGGGTCCATCGCCATTTTTGAAGTAGGGAATGCTAGAGATTGTTCAAAACTGTAAAAAATGAACTCTGCATGGGATTCTAGAAAGTGGCTATACCTGAAGCTATCTACTAAGGAATGCAATGTTCTGAATGGGCAGGACAGCCTGACGCGGGCCCATCACAGCCCTCCTTGGCCTGAGTTTTCCTAGCCATCAAAGGAAGGCTGAGGGAAGAGATGCTTCTCGCTCAGATAGTCCTTGTTTTTCTGCTGTGGCTCATTTGCTTCTACATTTGATATTCCTTGATGGCAAGGAAAGTGATCTTTCTTTTATGTAATCCATGAAACAAAAAATACGTCCTGTAGCTTGCATTGCCTGGACTTTGCTTTCTGTTCCTCGCCTTGCTTTTGCTCCTCAGGCACCTGCTTCCTTAGTCCCTTCAGCTTTTCCTGGCAGCAGCTGCCATCTGCAATAGCCGTTCTTTATTTCTCTGCCTCTTCAAGGTGTGTTTTCAAATGCATCGTTTCTTCTATCTGTGCTTGAAAATGTCCTCCCCTCCTTGTGGAACTGGCCAGCTACCTACACCTAGCTTATTCTGTTCTAAATTTCACACATACATCTTCTGTGTAATCTTCTAACACTTCATTCTACAAGCTGTCCACACATATTATTTGGATGAAAAATGTCAACCATGCAGACATTGTTCTGTCTCTTGTTACTCATCTGCTTCTCTCAGCAGCTATCTCCACACTGATAGATCGACTGTATGGGTCTAAGTACATAGACAGATGTTAAAAAAGGAAGAACATGTTACATACTTTGCAGTGTTACACAGCTCTATGTTTTAGACCTTGCCGGAGAGTATGGAATCTACTAAACAAAAAACTCGGGTTTTACCCAAACCTTTACAACAAAAGAACATGAAGTATCCAGTGTATTCATATGATCTCTTTTTTACCGTATCAGTCATGCATGGGATACAGTGTACACCTTTTGTATTCCACATGAACGCCCCCCTCCCTTTAGGTTCTGGTTATTGTTTTTTAAAATACTACAATCCTGTTCATTAAAATCTCTTTTCATTAAGATAGATTTTTCTTCCCTTAGAAAAAGAATTTGAAACTTTTTAGGGCCTGACTTTAAAAAAACAACATTCTATAGCTGATTTATTTGGGTGGTTGTTTTTATGGATGTAAAAAATATTACCACTGGAACTAACAAGGGCTATAAATGATACATTATTGCCAGTGTTCTAAAAAATCAGAACAAAACTAATTTATTATAGTTCTGTCTTCATTATACACCACATGTTGGTGAGTTAAACACAACAAAAGTATCTTTTAAAAGTGTCTACTAAAGATAATAAAAAGAAGGTAAAATTAACATGTAGTTTGTTACATTAAAAAATCTGGTATACATATTTCTATTGCCTGTTAGCTTGTTCTAAGCCTCTGAAACTATTACAAAAAAAGAAAAGTCATTGTTCAAAGGCAAAACATTCAATTCAGTTGATACAACATTACAGTACAGTCAACTAACATCATCCAACAAAGGGAACAAGTCTGGCCTTAGCTTGGTCAAGTCTGTAGACCAGATTGTTCAATGCCGCTTCAGAACCGTATGTTAGCTTTTCGTAGGACGTGGTAATTTCTATTGATGGCTTCAGAAGACGGGGTCATGCTACTGGCAAAAGCACAGGGGAACCCCACCCTGTCATTAATCATTTTATTGAGCATTATTGAGTTAAAACAGCATTATTGAGTTTAGCACAACAACTAAAATAAAATAATAATAATATAATCATAATAATGATAATAATAAAAACCAAACACCAACTGGAAGCCTAGAAAAGCCACCAGCCGTGTCAAACCCTTGCGATACGCTATACTAAAAAAACTTGAAATATCCATCCATCCTCTCCACTCTGCCACAAACTAGCAAAGTCAAAAATACAAAAGTCTTCAACGTGTTACTTTTGCAGAATAAAGCAAAAATGTCTTTGTGCTCCTTACTACCAGAAGCAAGATATCGCTGAGTTACCACATGTAATAGCTTCTGGATGTGTCAACCTGGGTGGGCTTGGTGTCTGCAGAACCATCCTTGTCTTTCTCGCTGTCTGCTTCCCAGAGGTTAATGAGTGGTGGGTACAGCTCATTGAGTGGGATTGAAGAGGTCTTTTGCATATACTTTTTTAATGAATGGTGGTAGTTTTTCCTCTTAAATCTTTTGGCAATGTACACAGCAATGGACGCAAGGCTGATGACAGCAAACATGGATCCCATGACTGCAGCCAGGGCTGTACTGGTTTCTTGATCCGAAATGTCTAGTGCGAAAGCAGCATTTTTCGTGGTGACATTGACACATGACTTCTGAGTCTGCTGATGAATGTTGGACACTGTGAGACACACTTCGTAATCTGTGGAAGGCTGCAGATGGGTGAGGTTGTACTCGTGAACATCCACTGGGACCCTGGCGGTGTATGTTATGTGGGGATTGTCAATCTTCATAGTGGCAGATGACCATTTTAAGTTTGATGTCATCACATTGGAGTTGACTTTCCAGGACACTAAAATGGAATGAGACTCTGTCTGCTTGACATATATTTTCAGCACCTGGGTACCATCCATGAGGGTTCCATTAACCTTAATGGTAGCCACCTGAGTGTCTGCTCCTTCCACATTTTGGGCAACACATGTGTATCTTCCCGAGTCTTCAATTTGTATGTTACATATTTCCAAAGTCCCTTCACTACTTAGTTTGTACTTATCTGAAAGGGTTTCCACAGTTATCTTATTTCCAAGAGGAGTGACCCAGTAAATTTCAGGTTCTGGCTCAGCCATGGCCCGACAGTCTAGAAAAACTGTTGTTCCAACATCCATGTTTAAGTGATTTGGGAATGTGTCGTGAGAGATCATTGGGAGGCACTGTTCACTTGAGTCTTGGATTAACACTTCCTTTACCTGCTGCCCTCTGTATTCAGGTGGCATGGCACAGAACATGGACAAGGGCTCCATGAAGCGGATGTTTGTCTTGTTGGAATTGATCCAGTGGATGACACAGTCACACCTCAGGGGATTGCTGTGGATGCTGATCTCACGCAGGTTGGGAAGCGACTCCACTGTCTTTTGGTAAACGGCATTCAAGGCGTTGTTGTTTAGCATCAAGCTTTCCAGGGCGGGAACGCTTCGGAATGCCAAGCGGTGGATATATGAGAGTTTGGGGTTATTGGTGGCTTCTAGCTTTGTGAGTTCAGGCAAGTTATCCAGAGCATAACGGTCCACAGAAACCAGCTCCCCCATATTGTTGATACCCAGTTCTTTCAACCGAAGCATATTTTTGAAGTCTCCTTCTTGGATTTTGTGGATGGGGTTTTTGTTGAGGTCTAAGAATTTCAAATTTGGAACTTTTTGCAGGGCAAGTTGAGGGACTTTGACCAATTTGTTATCATAAAAAGACAAACTCTCAAGGCTATCCAGGCCCACCAAGGCATTTCCTGGAATATCAGTAAGAAACATTCCTGCCAAGACCAAGCTTCTCAAATTTGAGAGTGGTTTGAAGTTCATATCCAGAATTCCAATCACAGGGTTCTCTCCAATCATGAGAATTTCCAGGTTAGGTGTGGAATCAAACCAGCGGCTGTCAATTACTTTCAGTTTGTTGGAGTTCAGGTGGAGCCTTAAAAGATTCTTTAAGCCTGAAAAAGCATTAGCAGAAATAGTGCTAATCTGGTTATGGTTGATATAGAGTTCTTGCAGGTTGTTGAGGTCTTGGAGACAGTAATCAGTCATCTCTGTAATCTGATTCTCCTCTAAATGGAGAGTTGTGAGCTGGGTCAGGTTTGCCAGCCCTACTTCCTTAATATTTGTGAAGTTGTTTTGGGAGAAATCTAGCTCAGTCAAGTTGAAAAGCTGTTGAAGCTCACCCACAGTCTTTGCAATGCTATTGCTCTGTAGGAGGAGCACTTGAGTGTCACTGGAAAGGTTACTGGGAATCCTTGTTAAGCGGAGATCATTGCAGTCAACCGTGGTGGCTTCTCTGTATGTTGACTGTGGGGTAAACCACGGCCTAATTTCACAGACGCAAAGTTGGGGACACTCACTGTTCTGCATAGAGGACTCAGTCAGTGAAGTCATTATCAACCCCAGCACCAGTCGGCAAGCTGCTGAAGCAAAGCTAATCTCAGCCATGCTGGCTTGCTAAGCAAGTTCAACCCCTGCCGCTTCTAAGTTTTAATAAAAAGTGAACCCTTTGTAGTGATGGGTAGGAGAGCAAGCAGGGAGTGCAAACATTCACGCTAAGTCGTGGTTAAAATACGTAGAATTTCAATGTCAAAAAGGCTGGTTCTCTGGAATTTTCACAAGGCAGGAAGAAATTTTGAGTCTTTTAACTGAATCTCTCAGTTCCCGGCATATGCAGAGCTCTGGGGCCTGAGTTCCTTCAGCCAAATTTATGCCCGGAGATGTGCCTGCAAATTAGATTAGGACAGACGTTAGTTTTATTCCTCATACTTCTACATTATAGCCTTGCTTTTATTTACTAAAAAAAAGGCATAATCACTCACAAATCTAATAACAGAATGTTCAAAAGCTATTCAAAGTAACTAAGCATCCTTTTAAATTTCAGGGCACTCTTATTATATCCCACTTAGTGATATATTATATTCATTTTAGAGTTCCTTCACTTCTACATTTACATTGGGATTGCTTATATTACTGAGTAACATTATTACACAAACACTTATACACACAAACACACACACCACACGCATACACACACACATTCTCTCTCATTAAGAACATTCAGAAAAATCCTGTCATTGCTGTTTCCTTAAAAACAAAGATGACTTTAGAAATGACATATATTTAAGCTTCTTTTTATGGCTCAACAAAAGTCTGAAAAAGTCATTCCCTGTAAAACCAAAATGTGAAAGGCAGTTTATTACAGACTCAAAGTTCATTTTCAGTTATTTACCTTTTAGGTAAAACTAATGCATTTGTCTTTAGGAGTTCTTATTTTCTTAAACAGTACATTCCATAGACATATTCAGCCACTAATTTTCTAGCTCAGTCATTGTTGCTTGAAAAGTTAATGTAGTTAGAAAGGAAGACATCTTTTTTTTAATTCCAATAGTTGCACCTCATCTTGACTGAATAAAATAGTAAAAGGAATCCATTCTACCATATCAGTGGCCTTTTTAAAAAAATACACACATATGTATATGTATACATGTTTGTGTCATATTCATGAAGCATTAATCTCATGGGAATGTCACTAGTCATTTAATAGCTGTTGACCATGACGAAATTACTCATCCTCTCTGAGCTTCAGTTTCTTCTGCTATAAAATGGGTTGATTAAAATATAACTCCCTCAGCAGATTATTAAGAGAATTAAAAAGAATCTGTGTAAAGCTCTCAGTATAGTTACTAGCACATATTAAATGCTTTTCAAAATTAATTATATTATCATTCAGTCATCCATTTTAGTTTTAGCTAATTAATGGTTGTCTGAGAACAAGTGAAAGAAGGAAAACTGAGGACATTTCTTCTCATTTGCCACCATAAGTTAGTTTTAATAGAGTCCTCTAAGGTCTGCTATATATGCACACCTTCCTGTAAAGACAGTATTAGCAGTTATTGGTTCTAGTTTCTGGATGCTTCATTTCAGTTGTGTGCAAAGAGCCACTACGGGTCCAATATTGGTCTTGATTTCTCAAGAATAGGCCAGTCACTTGCTAAGGTATTAAAGTAGACTTGCATGTTTTCTTACATTTGTCTCGCTGTAATGTGATTCAGCTTTGGGTATTAATGGAACCTCAAACATACGTTTTTTTAATTGTAGCAAATAAATATATAAAACAAAGTATTTCCAAATTAAACAATTTTTTAACACACATAATTCAGCGACATTGTGTTAATCATGTTGTACACCTATTACTACTCTCCTTTGCCAAATTAATCTACCACCAATAAAAGAAATTCAGCGGCCCCCTAAGGCTGGTGTTTACTGCAAAGATCGAGCAGCACTGAGTATGTAACGTGCCTAAAGCCCAGTGTCCAACATACAGTAAGTGCTCAGTGCTTGTTAGCTGCTGTTATTACCTATTTTCTTTGTGAAACACGAAAAGTAGTTATCCTTGCGATTGGCTGAGAAGTATAACAATACCCACAGCTAGTATGAAAAGTTATATAGGCAAGTCATAGTTTAACAGAAAGAAAGGCCTTATTTTTCTGTTACTTTATAAAATACACAAATTGATTACTCATTTAACAGGATGGAATTGTACAGATGTTCAAATGTGGATTCTGCAGGTCTGAGGAAGGAGAAGAGAAGGGGAGCGCACTGCACGAGACGAATGACTGCAGGTCTTGAGGGGTTGGCGTCTATTTGGCCTCACCTCTCCTCTGGTTCCTTCAATACATACTTGCAAAATTTTCAAATATTATAAAACTCCCAGATTCTGACTTTTATCAGGAAGTTCCATGACATGAAAACAACCTCAGAGAATAACTTTTTCTACATATAATGAAGGCCTCAAATTTATTCTACTACATTTGTTTCTGTTTAATCTTAAAACAGGTGCAATGCCATAATAGTCATTCAGTTAAGAAAATTTCTGTCACAACTTATTCATCCATCTCAACACAAAATAGAAAGCCAAAAGGATCAATTTGCTTTTGTAACTGAGGTGTAATTTTAATATTTTATGTTCTGATTTAATTTAAAGAAATAATATCAAAAAGTAAAACATATATTAAGGTTCTGTGAGAGACTCCCCAACCAATCCATTACCATTGAAAAGTATCTCTTATAGAGCTGCACTTGAATATTGTCATGGGTGATTCTTCCATTTTAGTGTAAATTATATATATATGATTTAACTTATTTTAGTATTCAAATTTCTCTTTCACATACACACACCTCTTTAGAGGAACCAGTCGACCAACTACACAAACCCAAAATGCTGGATATCACATAAAATGAAGGGGAAAGTCATTTTCCACTCTGTTCACTTGGGGCAGAGAATAAAAGTTCCTTAACACAAAAGGAAGTGTTTTAAAAAATTTCTTTTGTATACCACTGTGAATTCTCTTTAGCATATCTCATCAGCCTAATTCTTCAACATGACAGTATACATAGAACAAAGGTCAGAGTCCTTAAACCATTTTAAATATTAAAAATGTGGGGTGTGTCTCAGGAACTATTCATAATAGTGTTTAAAAGCAAATCCATTATAGTGCAGGACAACTTTATCACACACATACAAATTAATTATTTTAAATTCTGTAACAAATAAAAATAGCTGGCATAGTTTAAAACAAACAAACAGAAAAGCCAATTACTTTATCCTAAGGCTGACTGGACTAAATCTATGGATTATGAGAGGAAAATATCTTGCTAAGTACCAGAACGATCCTCCATACACATGGCCGGCAGTTTAAGAAAACGATTCTATAAATAACAAACCATAGCTTCAAAGGCCCAGAACTGGCAAGGGACATATTTCAGAGAGGACCACAAACAACTAAGAAACTTATCTGATGCTTCTTTTTCCAGCAAGTTTCATGTGAGACATTTTGCTCTGATCATAAAATTTGAAAGGGAATGGATGGCATGGTCATCCCCATATGAATTTGGCACCGACCTTTCAGTTTGACAAAATCATAGTCTTTGGTAAAACTTAGGGCTGTAGTCCTATGTTTTAAGTTTTTTTGCAGTTGGACAAAAGAAGTAAACACTCACAATAACATGTTTTGGCTGCTATGGAGTTGGCACCTGACTCATACGCAGTGGACTGCTGTGATCTATAGGATTTTCACTGATTCATTCTCAGGAGTAGATGACCAGGCCTGGTTTGTCTTAGTCTGGAAGCTCCAGTGAAACCTGTCACACACATGGCTCCACTGATAGATCGTGGTGGCTGCATGTAATGTGGTGCACTGGCCAAGAATTAAACCCAAGCCTCCTGCAGGGAAGGTGAGGATTGTTACTACTGACGCATGAAGCCCAGCCAAGCCAAGTGCTACCAAGTCAGATCCGACTCATGGCGACCATGAAGTCCAGTTTTCCTAAATATCAGGCAGCTCTCACGTCGCAGAAAAATCCTGTGGGAGTCAAATCATATTCAAACACCGACTTCTCCCTTTATAGGATGGATCACCTGGTGCAGATTACTACAACTCTGTCTTGGTTTCCATAGACAAAATTAAGAGTGATTATACATCACCATATGTGAAAACTATAACTACATAAAATAAGCTATGTGAAGATATTCAGCCCAAAGCCTGGAAAAGATTTATTACATAGTAGGCTATCATGTACTTACTTGAATCTCTGAAATTTTATCAAGGTTGTCATAAATGGCATTTTAATCCTGTACAACTATTGGGAAATAATGAATGAGGAAATCTCTGAGGCCTGGCAGGTTCTTGGTAAAGAGTCATTATTATTTATCATTTACATTACATTTTCTGTGAGCATTACCGGAATTAAGGATGCCAGAAATTCATGGACTAAATATTGCATTAGGACAAAATTAAAACTCTATGCAGGAAAGCAAATTATAAAAAATGCAAACCACCAACATGAAAATTAGCATCATCTCATGGACACTTTAAGTCACAGAAATAAAGAACTAAAAATATGATTCCAAAAAGATGAAAAAAAATTATCATCTTAGGATGGTATGCTTTTTTTCACAAAGTATGGATAATCTTCAGAAAAATCACTCTTTAGTTTGTTTGGTCCCCAGATAAACTCAGGACTCATGCAACATCCAAACTTGATTATTTTCTTTTGGAAATGGCTTGAAAAATGAGAACATGGGCATTTTGTTCAAACAAGCATTCCACTTGGCCCTCTAATGCCAAACTGTAATCTGAAACTGATCAAACATGTAATCAAGTGATGAATGGAATGCAATAGTTAGAAATGAAGAAGAAGGAACAGTACTCGGAAGATACGGCCCTGGTAGTAGAAATGATGCTGAGATCTCATGACAACACCAAAAATTTATTCTTGGAAATACCTTTTACCAAGACATAAATGGTGGTCATCCATGTGGACCTTCCTTGATGAAATATACAGGAATCGAACTGACTACATCTGTGGAAAGAAATGATGGAGACGCTCAGTATCAGTGAGAACAAGGCCAGGGGCCAATTGTGAAACAAATCATCAGCTGCTTATAGGCCAGGTCAAGTGGAAGCTGAAGATAACTGAAACAAGTTCCCGATAGCCAAAATACAGCCTTAAGTATACCTACTGGAATTTAGAGACTGTCTCAAAAATAGATCTCACATGTTGAATACTTAAGATTGAAACCCAGACGAATTGTGAGATGACATCAAGGGCCTCATACAAGAAGAAAGCAAAAGCTCATTAAAAAGACAGAAAAGATAAAGACCAAAATGGACATCAGAAGAGACTGAGAATTTTTCATGAACATAGAACAGTTAAAGTGAAGGATCTGCCTAGAAGTTCAAAAGGCAGCTCGAGAAGGAAAAGTAATGTATTATAATGACATGTGCAAAGATCCAGAGCCAGAAAAGCAAAAGGAAAAGACATACCTGGCACTTCTCAAGCTGAAAGAACTGAAGAAAAATTCAAGTTCTTGAGCTGCAATATTGACAGATCTACAGGAAAAATGCTAAGCCATACAGGAAGCGTCCAGAGAAGATAGAAGCAATATAGTCAAAAGAGCCGGTCAGCATCCAGCCATTGCAGGAGGTAGCATGTTGTTAAGAACTCACTACACTGAAGAAAGGAGTTCAAGCAGCACTGAAGACACTGGCAAAACCAAGACCGCAGGAATGGACAGAATATGAGATACTTCGACAAACACATGCGATGCTGGGAAACTCCAGTGGTCTACGCCAAGAAATGTGGAAGACAGCTATCTGACTGACTAACTGGAAGAGATACATAAAACAAAAGAACAAAATTATCCAACAATATCATTAATATCACGAAAGGGTGAAGAGAATTCAAATGGATGCAGTGGTACATTAAGAGGGAACTGCCAGAAAAGTCAATTGGATGCAGAAGAAGACATGGAACAAAGGATGTCATTGCTGATGTCAGATGGATCATGGGTGAAAGCAGAGACTATCAGTAAGATGTTTACCTGTGTTTTATTGACTATGCAAAGGCATTCAGCTGTGTATTATAACAAAAGGTGTATAACATTGCAAAGAATAAGAACTGCAGAACATTTAATTATGCTCAGGAGGAATCTGCAAGTAGATCACAAGGAAGTCATTCAAATAGACCAAAAGTATACTGTGTGGTTTAAAGTCACAAAAGCTATGCTTAAGGGCTGTATCGTTTCATCATACTTACTCAGTCTGTATGCTAAGCAAATACTGTGAGAAGAAGAACATGGCATCAGATCTGGAGGAAGGCTTCAACAACCTGTAGTATGCAGATGGCAGAACCCCACTAGTGGAAAGTGAAGAGGACTTGAAGCACTTACTGAAGAAGATCATATTACAGCCTTTAGTATGGATTACACCTTAACGTAAAACAAAAATTCTCAAGACTGGACTAATAAGCAACATCATTATAAACAGAGAAAAGTTCGAAGTTGTCCAGGATTTCATCTTACCTGGATCCACAATCAACAAATACCCATGGAAGCCACAATTCAAGAAATCAAACAATATATTGCATTGGACAGACTGCTGCAAAAGACTTAAGTATTAAAAAGCAAAGTTGTCACTTTGAGGACTAAGGTGTGCCTAACGAGCCATCATATTTTCTCTCACCTCATGTGCCTATGAAAGCTGGACAGTGGATAAGGAAGACCAAAGAAGAAGGCATACCTTTGAATTATGATACTGTCAAACAGTATTGAATACATCGTGGACTACCAGAAAGAACCAAAAAATCTGTCTTGAAAGAAGGACAGCCAGAATGTTCCTTAGAAGCAAGTATAATGAGACTGTCTCATGTACTTTGGACATGTTATCAGGAGGGACGTCACTGGAGAATGACATGATGCTTAGTAGAGAGTCAGTGAAAATGCAGAAAAACCCTCAACAAGATAGACTGACACAGTGGGTGCAACGGTAGGCTCAAACACAGCAACAAATATGAGGATGGCACGGGACTGAGCAGTGGTTTGTTCTGTAGTACAAAGAGTTGCTATGGGGCAGAACCTACTGGACTGTACCTAACAACAGCAACAGGGCTAAAGAAAATTCACCACCTCAATGCAAATTATGCTTCAAGCCACTCCCGTGCAGCACCAGGCAGAGCCAGGCTTTGCTGTGGGATTTGACCACCCAGAGGGATCCCTCCTAAATCTAAAGGCCAGCCACACAGACTTCTGCTACAAGTTCTCCTGGCTAATTATTACTTGCTCAAGGACTTGAAAGCTTTTCAAACTCTAAATGAAGCATAGTCTAGAGACTGGCTTCTGAAGACAGACTAGGTTCAAACTAAAAGTACACCTACTAGCTCCCACCTTGGAAAAGTTATGGAGTCTCTCCAACTCTCAGTTTCGTTTTTAGAAAATGGGAATCAGAAAGTGTACTTTGCAAAACTGGTGAGGGCATTAAAAATGATGCTAAAAGACTTCTGCAGAAAGCCTGGCATATAGCAAGTACCCAATAAATGTGAGCTATTATTATTTACAGGTTTGATATTTCATATTGAATCTGGATCTTTTTATGGGCATTTAGGATGATAGGAAGGAGAAAGCCAAGCCAGGCCAAGTAGGCAGTTGAAATAAGAAGGTGCCTTTTCTGGTTTTTAAAAATATCATGGCCATCTGGTTGACTCCAACACACACCAACCCTATAAGACAGAGTGGAACCACCCCATAGAATTTCCAGGGAGCACCTGGTGGATTTGAACTGCCTATCTTGTGGTTAGCAGCCACAGCTCTTAACCAGTACACCACCAGGGTTTCCTCTGTGGCACTCTGAAGAAAGGGGTCTGGCTGAAGACCTTCCAGCTATGTGCACGGTTAGTGCTACTCGGGAGCCCTGGTGGCACAGTCATTAAAAGTTCAGGTTGCTATTCCAAAGGTCACTAGTTATTGCTCTTATGCCCCTTGTTATTGCCCTCACAGTAATTTTAGAGGAAAAATGGTCCTATCTTCCCAAGGCCACAAAATATCTCCGGAATTCATCAGCCTATTCCCTTGATGTCATGAAGAACTATACTAGTACTGATACCAGTTCCCTTTGAGTCAGTTCCAACTCATGGTAACCCATGTGTGTCAGAATAGAACTATGCTTCACATGAATGAAGAACTGAATTCCCAACCCTTTACATAAAGTTAGATAATCTATCATTGCTCCTTCCCTTCCCTTCCTTCCTGCCTCCCCATCCTCCCTTCCTTCCTCAGTATCATGAAGAACTATACTTCCATCCATTTTGGGTTAGGTAGTCTAAACTCACTACTTCCCTTGCTTTTCTTCCACTTTTTCTTTGTCATTAGACAACTATGGAGGAATAGAGTTTGATTATGCCAAGGATCTCAAACTCAGATGCCTTTAGGAGCCAAGCAGGTGAAGGTGGTCATGTCTAACACATTAGGCAGTAGTGGTCATGTGCATGTACCTCAAAAGGCATTCAGAAATGTCTCTTCATACTGTAGGCCAAATAAAACATACCCACTTTTGGAAGCCTTTTATGGCCTGTGACCATAACCTTGAATTATGCAGGTGTAATAATAATAATTGCCTATAATGTTAAGCTGAAGGGAGCACTTCATGACTAGTTGATCTGATATAAAATTTAAAATATATTAGTAAACATCCCATAGGTGAGAATCTAGAATTACAAAGGCAGTGTACTGCAATGCAAATCTTTGCAGAAAAATTTTTAGTGGATTTTTAAAAAGCATCACATATACAAAAATTCTTTTCATACTCCTCTCTTTTGGAAGACCTACTTTTAAAGACAGACCAAAAACAAAGATCCCCCGAATCATCCAGGACTGGCCAGTTAACTGACAAAGGACTAAAATGAAATCCAAGAGCCTTGAGCCCCAATTCAGTGCTTCCTGATCTGACCTCAGACCACTTTAAATTTTGTGTTGACTTTTCTTGTTCCCACAGAAAGTTTTGATTGTCCTCTAATTTTATGTTCTTCTTATCTTCTTCCTCCTTCAGTTTGTTAGTATTATTAATAATAATTAACAAAGGCCTCAAAATTCTCTGGTATGCTTGGGTGATATAAATGCCCCACTATGCGAAGAAGGACAAGGTGCTCTTTTGATAGCCCTGCATTTTCCTTTCTCTTTGGGCCAGGGCAAATCCACGACACTGCAGGTGCAGTTGTGCTCTGTGTCTCTGGGAAAAGCCCAATGATGGGCTGGTCTCCAAGCTAAGCCTAAAAGCTAGGACCACAATTCATTCATTTCCTGAGAGGAACTGCCACAACACTTGCAGGCGAGTTAGTCAGATAGATATATTAAATAGGGTAGAGCTAGTCTAGACGGACTAAAAAATTACAAGAGAAAATTTAAGGGAAAAAACAACAATTAAAATTAAAAACTAAAAGTTGAGAACCAGCTCACTCGATCTAAACACAAGCAGGTGGCCCCCCACGGACAGGTGTTTGTGGGAGACTCCTTGGGTATATCTTCTACCTTGGATTCTGACTTGGCCTCAAAGGCAAGCAGGTTAGCTTCCAGGGGAGTATCCAGAAGAACACGCTACTGAAATGAACTTTCCTTTTATAGAAGAAAAGCTTAGACCCTCAGAGAGGTGAGGTCTTATATGTAACAACAAAGCTTGGATTTCATCTCTAGTATCCAAATACCCTGCCCTTAGTACAAAACCGTACAAATCTTTACTTAGTCTAAGAATCAATTTAATTCTGATTGTACCATTTGATTCTGATTGTACCACCAGGAACTTCCCACTCAGTGTAGGGTAAGTTCTAATTCTTAAATCTTACCACTTGAACAGGGTGTAAAACTCCTTCAAGAACATCAGCCTTTAGTGCTACCTTGATTAGTTACTATCTATTAATGGATAGAAAATTTTTGTTTTCTTTAGGGATAGTAGTAGTTTCTCTTTAAAAAACCCTGCTTTGACCTTCATAAACCCTGATGGTGCAGTGGTTAAGAACAACAGCTACTCATCAAAAGGTTGGCAGTGCAAATCCACCAGGTGCTCCTTGGAGACCCTACGGGGACAGTTCTGTTCTGTCCCGTAAGGTCACTAACAGTCAGAGGCAACTCAGTGGCAACAGGTTTGGTGTTTGCGGTTTTGACCTTTGCTTGTATAGCTCAGGGGTGACATGGACACACAGCTCAATCAGTCATGCTGATGGCCAACTTTTTCTCCCCAAAGTAGCCATGTCGGCTAAATCGTGTTCATTGATTTTTTTTTTAACATGGCAGTAAATTGATCATAATCAGTGGTCTCAGCCAAACTGCAACTTTAATTTACAAATTGCATGAATTAAGCTCCTCATCATTCAGTGATGGATGGATTGCAAACTCTCTAAGCGTAATGAAATTCAAATGAAAGAAGTGTCAAGGAGATTTGAACACTGAGCAGGAATTGCAAGAGAGCATTGAAGATGGCCTCATGAATAATAATATTATTAATATGTTGTTGTGTTGTTAGCTACTGTTAAGTCAGCCCCCCTGTCGTCGCAGCTTCATGCACAACAGGACGGAACACTGCTTAGTCCTGTGCCATCCCCGTGATTGATTGCAGCTTGTGGTACTGTTGTGATCGATAGGGTCTGTATGAGCTGATTTTCAGAACCAGATCACCAGGTCTTTCTAGTTAGTCTGGAAGTTCTGCTGAACCCTTGCCAACATCCCAGCAACACACAAGCCTTCACTGACAGATGAGTGACGGCTGCTCATGAAGTAAGTTGATCTAATTTTCTTCTACAGAATTCTTGATCTAAATACTCCATATTGGTAGCCAGGCACCCCTGCTCCAACTTTTATTTGGTTCTCAGGTAGTGGGAAAAGAGGTGGTATAGAGATTGGAGCATTAGACCAAGATTTAGGGGGCCTGATTTCGGTTGTACCTCCAATTCAGAGCACATTGGCTCTCTTTCTTGCCTATAAATGATGAGATTGGGGTGAAACTCTATGGTGCCTAAGGGGTATTCCAGCTCCAGAATTTTAAATATTTGATGTTTCTGATACAAACCTCTTCTCTCGCGTGCACGCACCCATGCACGTGTGTGTGTGTGTGTGTGTGTGTGTACATACTTCACTCAAGAGCCTTGCTTAAGACATTTACCTAACATAAGCATTGTGAGGTGAGTGAGAAAACATGTCTTTCACAGTTAGGATCTTGACAGATTTTCTTTGGCAATATGGAGGTCCCAGCTTTGAAAATTAGAGCCAAGTGCTACATACTTAAAGTTAGTATCTACTCTTCTGACAAGGAAATTCAAGGTTGTTTGTTTTGTTTTTAAACCTAATGGTTACTTATTTCCTCACAATATCCCTGGGAGCTAAGTATTACAGCTGTCCCCATTTTACACCGACAGAACTGACGCACAGAGATGTTAGGTAACTTGCTTAAGACACAGTGCTAAAAAGTGGCGCAGGCAGCATTTAAACTGGCTCCAGTGCCCATGCACTAACTGGCACATCTCCCATATGCCCCATGATCATTCGAAAGAACTCCCTGTTTTGAACTGGATGAGTAGAAAGTATGGGTCAGCTGGATGGGGGCTTTTGTAACTCTGGAATACGACAGAGATTCCTCAGCCCCTAGGGATGGCTCATCTGTTTACCTAATAGTCTGAGTACCACAGAGAGATCCTCTATCCCTCAGATAAGGACAAGGTAGATTTCTAGAATACTTGGAAAATTTTGGAAAATCCCTAGGTAGCACTAATAACTACTAAGCCCTCAATTGCTAGCCAAAAGGCAGGCAGTTTGAACCAAAGCAGAGTAGCCTCAGAAGTCGTGCCAAGAAATCCGCTTCTGAAAAGATTTTGGAGTCTCTGGGTGATGAAAACAGTTAACATGTTCAGCTGCTAACCGAAAAGTTGGAGGTTCAAGACAACCTGTAGGCACCTCAGATAAAAGGCCCAGTGATCTACTTCTGAAAACTCAGCCATTGGAAACCCCGTGGCGCACAGTTCCACTCTGACACTTGTATGCTACCATGACACAGAATCAACTCAGTGGCAACTGGTTAGGAAGATTTTCGTGAAAAGGCACAGAAAAGATTTTGCAGTATGGTTTGCCTTGAGCCTTAATGGGAATTCGACAAATCCAAGGGTTATTTTATTATTTAATGATTATTATTATTTTATTATTTACATTTTAATATGATATACATGTACACAGTAGGTGTTCTCCTCTGTCTCACCAAACAATGAGCAAGACTCAATGACGCTTCACCTGCATTTTCCCCAGGTATCACATGACAGTCCCCAAAGTTCAATCCTCCCTGCATTCTCAGTTCATCTCCGGAAGCAATTTTAAAAGGCAACACTGGTCTTGAAAGAAAAGAAAGTCACACATTTATTTTAATGAAAATTAAATCTTTGCATCCTAGTTAGTTAGGATTTAAGTTCTGCAGAATTATCCCACAGGATTTCCAAAGCTGTAATTCTTATAAAAGCAGTGCCACATCTTTTTCCTGTGGAGCAGCGGGTGGATTCAAACCACCAACCTCTCAGCAGCAGAGCATGTAACCACCAGGGCTCCACAACAGTAAGCAGAGTAAGTACTTACGAAGCTCTTCCTCTGCAACATGTAGGGCACAGAAATAATTTCATTTAATGCTCACAACCCTCTAAAGGGGGTAATACTGTTTTACATATTTTTATGGGTGATGAAATAGAGGTCCAGAGAAATAAATAACCTGGACACCGTCTCAAAGCCAGCAGAATCGTGGAAGCTCTGTGTGAATCTAGGAGTCTGTTGCCAGAGCCCAAATCTCACTCCTCTTCTATCCCAATTTGTAGGGGCAAGGGGGAGTCCCTATCCATATTTCTGTCAGTACTAGACAGCGATTCTCCTGGGTCAGGGACCCCATTTCTGTCTTGTTCACACTGAGTTATCCCAGGGCTAGGAACTGGACCTGACTTCTACATAGTAAACTCTCCTCACAAAAACCTGTTGCCATCGAGTCGATTCCAGCTCATGGAGCCCCTATAGACAGCACAGAACTGCTGGATAGAGTTTCCAAGAATGCCTAGTGGGTTTGAACTGTCGACTTTTTGGTTAGCAGCTGTAGTACTTAACCACTGCGCCATCTGTAGTAGGTACTCAATCAATAAATGGAACAACTCACTGAATCAATTAAAATGCATTTCCTGGGTGCCAAAATACGCCAGTAGTTTTCAGCTTGCAAATATCTGCAGTCCTGCTGGGACTACTATACATTTGGGCTGATTGAATCCCTGTGCTTTAAAAGAAAGCCTGACCCTTAGCAATCTAACACCAATCTGTTCCCTGCCTATCTTAGTGCTGGTAAATTAGGGGAAAAAATCTGCTGTTTCACTCCAGTTGAATATGGATTCACTCTAGATGCAAAGGAGTTCCAACAAACTGGTGCCTAAAGGAATTAAACTGAGCAAATACTCATTGAACGAGTATTGTGTCCTAGTGCCAGAACCACCGGATCCTACACTTACAGAGCTTATAGCCTTATGAGAAGAGAAAAAGTGCACAAGTGACCCTGTAAGGGAAGATGCATATTAAAGGGAGGAACAAAGAAATGTGTGGATCTTCGGGAAGGAGATGCTGAGGGCTGCCGGCCTGCGGTAGCTGGCACTGTCCAGTAGCACCTCCAGTGATGAAGGAAGTACTCTGTATCGGTGCTGCCTACTACAAAAGCCACCAGCCACAATGGCTACGGAGCACTTACAGTGTGGCTGGCATGACCGAGAAGGGGACTTTAAAATTTTTATTTCAATTAATTTGACTAAAACAAAAACAGTTGCCACAGAGTCAGTTTGGACTCAGGGTGACCCCCTGTGTTGCAGAATACAATTGCACTCCATAAGGTTTCCATCCATGTGATGTTTTGGAAGCAGACTGCCTGGCCTTTCTTTCAAGACGCTCCTGGGTGGGTTTGAACTGCCAACCGTCCAGTTACAAGCTGAACACTTACTGACTTGTACTACCCACAGACCTCACATGTGATTAGCAGCTACCTTATTGGGTAGTACAGCTCTAGGTGCCAAACTTAGCTGTTCATTAGCCTGGGGAACTTTTTAGGAATGCAGATTCTCATGGAAATTTTGATGAGGTTGGTCTGGGATACAGCCTGGAAATAACATACACATATGTTATATATGTATATATCTGGCCTCATATATATATATATGTATATATATATATATACACACATATATACACATGAAAGTTCCATGTAATATAGACTGTAATATAAATCAAGTTAAATACTCTCATCCTGGCAGGGATGTGCCCTGTTTCACTCAGGTATGTCAGCTTGGCCTGGTGACAGCAAAGGTGTAGCTTGGCTTGGCTTTGCTATAAGCCCGTTGCTTCTCCCATTCATTCATTCTAGTGCTCTTAGACGTGACCCAAAGCCGAAGCTAATGTATGATAATTGAGGTTCAACGTTATGTTCTATACCTCTTGGTAGGGGCTATGCCGGACACAGCACCTAGCCTGCAATTGTTCAATGTATGTAGGCTGAAACGATCAAGGTATGTTACAGGTATGTATTTTTTGTTTTCGATGACAATATACAGAGCAAAACCCACTCCCATTCAACAGTTTCTAAACATAATGACCAATGACACTGGTTACATTGTTCACATTGTGTCAACATTTTCCTTATTCCTATTCCAGTTGCTTCACTCCCACTGATTTAATCTCCCTGCCCCCAACCTTCTCATCTATGCTTTAAAATGGCTATTGTGTATTTGGTCTTACATAGATGATTTTTCAAAAAAGAACTCAGTACTCAAGGATGACAGTACTTTTGAGCTAAACTATTAGCTTAAAGGTGAATTTGGGGGACAATTTTCATTCAAAATTGAAGAGTGTCTTAGGGTTATAAACTTGGGGACTCCTCCAGCTTCAACAGGTCCAGTAAGTCTGGAGTGTTTAAGAATTTAATTCTATTCCACATTTTTCTCTATCAGGATCCCTCTAATGTGACTTGCACCATAACTTTCTCTAGTGATAGGTATCATCTAGTTCATCTGATTTCCACTTAGAGCAGGCTATGGTTCATGGAGACAATTAGTCCTCACAGATACATTTTCAGCAATCTCTTCCCCTACAATTCATTGGGCTGCACCAGAGAACAAAACCCCAACCTATTGCCATAGAGTCAGTTCTGACTGACAGCAACCCTATAGGACAGAGTAGAACTGCCCCATATGGTCTCCAAGAGGCACCTGATGGATTTGAACTGCTAACCTTTTGGATAGCAGCTCTAGCTCTTACCCTACCCGACCAGGGTTTCTGAGAGAATAAAAACCACATGAAATGGGTGTACGGATGGATGATGGATGTGCAAAAAGCAAGCGTAGGAAAGCTAATAGCCTTTTAAAGGCTCTAATTTATATCCAGAAAGAAAATAAAGAAGTGATTCCTTTGTCCAGACTCTCACGATGAGGCAGAACGTAGGTGCTGTCTTCAAGTGTCAAAGTGTGACAGTGCTGTCTTTCTTTACCATATTCAAAAGTAGTAGATGGCCAAGATTAATACTCTGCATAGGAAACAACCTAAACAAAAAGTGTTTAGCCCTGTACCAATACCAAATGCCATGAGCCTCCCCACATTTCCCAAAGGGAGGCTGATGGTCTAAAGCTTTTTAGAAACGCCTCTCTGAAGGTATGCTCACTGCACAGAGCCTAGCAGAGTGCTGAACGTACAGCAGGCACTCAGAAATGTGGGTGGCAGATTTTTAGGTGAATGAGTCCCTGTTTGTTTTGTATGTTACTTAGGCAATTTAGTTGCCTCAAATCAAAAACATTTGTATTTCTGGAACATATTTCTGAGTCAGATAACCTACAGAAGATAGAAGATAAAAGTCATTCTAAAAACTAGCAATGCAAATTAATATCACTGCAGGAAATGTGGAAATGGTTTTTTGAGAACTCGAAGTCATCTCTAAATTTCACAACAGACAAAGAGGGCAGGATCAACCTGACACCTAGAGAACACAATACTTCAGAATATGAGAATGAGCACAGGTTTTATGGCAACAGAGAGTGAAAGCCAGCTCTGTGTACGCATCATTCTGCTCTTTCAGTCTCAGTGTCATCTTTTGATAGTAGTGTCATTGTCCCTTCTCCATGAAGTTGTTAAGTAGATTAAATGAGTTAACACAGTAGTACATCCTCATTTGCAGAGTCTGTATTCTCAAGCTTACCTATCAGCCAAAAATACTCCAAGGCTTGAAGTCTTCATTGAAGCGGATGGCTACGTCTTTCTCCCAGAGTAGCTGAAGGATTTGAACCCCCAAACTTCTGGTTAGCAGCCAAATGCTTTTAACCACTGTGCCATCAGGGCTCCTTATATATTGCACAGCATTTGCCAATTCAGCGTTTCTTCTATATGTACAATTTAGTGAAATCAATTACATTAACCATATTATGCAACCATCACCAATATTGTGACATTTTCATCACCATAGAGATAGCCAAAGCCAAGTGCCATTAAGAGATAACTGCATCCTAAATAGTGATTCCTCCTGCCTCTAGTCTGAACTCACTGCTTTCAGTGTATTCCAACTCATGTCAACCCTATAGGACAGAGTAGAACTCCTCATAAGGTTTCCAAGGCTATAATCTTTACAGAAACTGACTGCCACATCGTTCTTCTATGGAGCACCTAGGGGGTTTGAACTCCTGACCTTTTGGTGAGCAGTCAAGTGCTTTAACCGGCGTGCCACCAGGACTCCTTCCTGTCCCTAGTAACCGCTAATAAATCTTTGGCCTCCATATATTTCAGATCATACAGTATTTGTCCCCTTGTGATTATCTTACTCAGCATAATGTTTTCAAGATTCATCCATGCTGTAGCATGTATCAAGACTTCAGTTTTCTTTATGGCTGATTAATATTCCATGTTATGTGTGGACCACATTTTGTCTGTCCGTTCACTGGGTAGTGGACAGTCAGGTGGTTCTTACCTTTTGGCTTTGGGAATAGTGCTGCAGTGAACACTGGTGTACATGCGTCTGTCTGCATTGCTGTTCTCAAGTCTTTTGGAAATACACTTAGAACTGCTCGTCATATGTAGGGCCGCATTTCACTTTTTGAGGAACCGCCAAAGAGCTTCACAGCCCCTGTACCATTTTACTTTCTACTAGCTGTGGGTAAGTGTTGTAGTTTCTCTACATCTCTGCCAATATTTGTTGCTTTCAAGTTTCTTATTTTTTATTTTAGTATCCTAGTGGGGGAAACCCTGGTGGCACAGTGGTTAAGTGCTACACCTGCTAACCAAAAGGGCGGCAGTTCAAATCCAGCAGGTGTGCCTTGGGAACCCTATGGGGCAGTTCTGCTCTGGCCTTTAGGGTCTCTATGAGTCGGACCCGACTCGACGGCAATGAGTCTTTTTAGTGGGAGTGTGTGGTATCTCATTTTGCTGTTTCCCTAGTGGCTTATGACGAAACCCTGGTAGCGTGATGGTTAAGTGCTTATGTCTGCAAACCAAAAGGTCAGCAGTTCAAATCTGCCAGGGGCTCCTTGGAAAATCTATAGGGGCAGCTCTCCTGTGTCCTATAGGATCACTATGAGTTGGAATCAACTTGATAGCCATGAGTTTTGTTTTTTTTTTTTTTTAAATGGCTTTTGAAGGAAACCTTGGTGGCATAGTGGTTAAGTGCTATGAACGGTAACCAAAAGGTTGGCAGCTTAAATCCACTAGGCACTCCCTGCAAACTGTAGGGGGCAATTTTACTCCGTTCTATAGAGTCACTATAAGTCAGAATTGACTCGATGGCAAAGGGTTTTGCGGATGTTGAGCATCTTTTCATGTGCTTGCTGACCATCTAGGTGTCTTCTTTAGTGAACTGTCTATTCAAGACTTTTGCCCATTTCATGACTGGATGGTTGGTCAGTTTTTAAGTTTTCAAATCCCTTTCAAACCACAAATTCTACGGCAAGCAAAGGAAGTTAGACCTTGGGAAAAATTCTTTTTTCCTTGCTTAATTCACTTGTAGACTCCGAACAGTTTTGTTTTTACTTTCTTTGTAAGAAACAGGCTATTTGCATAGCTGGAATCATAAAGTAGTAATTTAACATTATTGAACTGAGCAACTGACAGAAGGCTAAACAGAACAAAACATGAACCAACAGCTAGGCTATTTTTATTGTGCCTTTTTAGCATCAGCAAGTGCAGTAATATAAAAGCTACCATGAAATCAATTAATTTTATTCTTTTACAAATTATTTTAGTCTCTTCTAACATGTCTGTATGAAACAATTACTTTGCAATTAGTGTCATGATTAAACGCTGAATAAATCCGAAAGCTTTTGTTTGGCAGCACAAATTTGCATAGAAGGCCTGGTTTCATTACTGCTTGAAGCCCTTCATTGATTAGTATTTGCAGTTCAGATGTAGATTCTACCATGCCACACTAATAGATGTTGCAGGAGGGGCTGGCTGCTACAGTGGGTCTTGAGTGTACATTCAGAACTACAGACTTGCCAGCGAAACAATAGACTTATCATGATGAGCACAGAAAGTGCCAATACATAGCCCGTTAATACAAAGCCATAGATTTTGGACACTACCCAAGTCAGACAGATCCATTAAGTAGCGTCAGATGTGCTTTTATTCCCAGACCAAATTAAAGTTTAATTTGTATTAGTGACAAAGGATTTTTGTATCATTTCATCAACAAAACAGCAAACATTTTCACATCCCATTTCAGAATATTTATTGCACTTTTCTTGGCTCCGATAGAAATCTGTATCATCTCATGCTATTACTGTTAAATCCGGTAGTAATCTTTATTAGTTACCTGACATTTTAACACATTTTTTGTTTAAAAAATAATAAAATTTCCATTGTCGTTAAAATGGGAGCCTGTGTCTTTAGCCTTGATCTGGTGTTATTTCTCGAAGGTCTGACTGTGTGGAATTTGCCAATTAAAAAAAACACGCGCTGTTTAAACTGTCAAATGTCACGCACATATCCCTTCTCACATTAAAATGTTCCTTTAAAATTTGGAGACAGAGATATGGAAGTGTACATACCGTTAGCATAAAAGTTCCTGCTAGGCAGTGTTACAGACGGCAGTGTTGGGGGGAATGACAGTATTTGTCCTTCTTGATAGAATTCAAGCTCATTGTAGTTCCAGAGAATGCCATTCTTTTTTAAAGAAGCAAAATGAAGCCATCTGTCCCTGAACTCTTAAAATAAATTTGGTTCCAACTTCCTCTCCTATTTTTATATGAGTGTTTCTTCTAACAAGGTTTTAAAGAACTCGATTTTCTTCATCATTGTCGGGAGCCATCCAGTCAGTTAAAACTCACAGTGACCCTGATCCATGCGTACAGAGCAGAATTGCTCCACAGTTTGTTTTTAATTTTATTTATTATGTTGTTGTTGAGAATATATACAGGAAAACAGCAATTCAACAGTTTTTCCATGCACACTTCAGTGACAGTGATTACATTCTTTGAGTTGCACAACCATTCTTGCCCTCCTTCTGTGAGTTGTTCCTCCCTGGGAACATAACTTGTGTCCTCTAACATTCCTGTCGAAACTTTTGAGTTGCTGTTGTCAGTTTGATCCCATGCAAAAGACAAATCTAACCTATTGCCGTCCAGTTGATTCTAACTCATACCAACCCTCTATAGTTCTTAATAGAACGTAAGACTCAAGGCAGACATTTTTGTTAATTAAACTATTGTCTGGATTTAAGAAGGTCTCAGGGGATATTTTTGGTTTAAGTTTTAAAGTATTTCGGGGCAGTAGTTTCAGGGGTTTATCTAGTCTTCATGCTCCAGAAGGTCTGGAGTCCATGAGAATGTTTGATTCTGTTCTGCATTTTTCATCTTTTGATCACCATTCCTCTATAGAACTCCTCCATCAAGTTTTCAAGGCTGTGACCTTTTGGAAGCAGATCACTAGGCCTATCTTCACAGCCACATCTGAGTAGATTCAAACAGTAGGTGGGTGCTTAACCATATGTACCACCCAGGAACTAACAAATATGCTAAAGGAGTGCCTAGTGCCCTGGCTAAGAGCAAGAGGCAGGTGTGGCTGCTCATTCTAACCTTCCCTCTATAGGTCTGGGACCAGGGTGGCTCTCTGAAGAAGAGAGTGTCACATGGCCAGATGGTAGCTATAGGAAGCAAAATACAGAACACAAGGGGACAGTATCATGGGAGATTTTCCTAGAATCTTACTGAGTTTTCACAACAACCCGCAGAAGTAGATACTAATGTTCTCCTTTTACAAATGACCTTGGGCATTAGAGATTAAGTGACTTGTCAGAATTCCCATGGCTCATCTGTGGAAGATGGGATGAGTCCCACAAACCCGTTTGTTGCACTCTGAAGTCAGGCCCTTTCTGTGATACTGCCTGCCTCAGTCTTCGTATTGTACCTTAAGTCACCATGTATATGCATTGCAGCAGTCTTGTACATACACAAAAGAAAGCTACTTCGTGTAGTCAAACTTTGGTTATCCACACGGTAGGCTTACAGGATTGGGAAATTTAATTTTCTGGCTAGCTAAAGGTTTCCTGGAAAACTTTTAGTTCCACTTTAACAATCCACTTTCTTGCCTTTGGAGCCCTGCTGGTGCAGTGGTTGAGAGACTGACTGCTAACCAGAGGTTTACAGCCACTCCTTAGGACCTCAGTGGAGCATTTCTGCTCCCTCATATAGGGCCACCAGAGTCAGAAGTGACTTGATGGCAGTAAGTTTGGTTTGGTTTTCTTGCCTTCAAAGAGGGCAAAGTTTTATATACAAACATGTTGTTGTTGTCAGTTCTGACCCATAGCCCTTCTCCTATGTACAATAGAATGAAACACTGTCTGGTCCTGCACCACGCCCAATTGTTATGCTTGAGCCCATTGTTGCAGCCACTGTGTCAGTTTATCTCCTTGAAGTTCTTCCTCTTTTTCACTGACCCTCGACTTTACCAAGCATGATGTCCCCCTCCAGGGATTGACCCCTTCTGGCAGCATGTCCAACGTATGTAAGGCATCATCTTGCCATCCTTGCTTCTAAGAAGCATTCTGGTTGAACTTCTTTCAAGACAGATGTATTTGTTCTTAGGGCAGTCCATGGTACACTCAATATTCTTTTCCAAAACCATGATTCAAAGGTGACAAGTCTGTCTTCCTTATTCATTGTCCAGCTTTCACATACATATGATGTGAACAGAAATACCGTGGCGTGGGTGAGGCACAGAAACCCTGGTGGTGCAGGGGTTAAGTGCTACAGTTGCTAACCACAAGGTCAGCAGTTCAAATCCACCAGGCACTCCTTGGAAACTATGGGAACAGTTCTCCTGTGTCCTATAGGGTCGCTATGAGTCAGAATTGGTTTGTTTTTTTGGGGGGGGGGGGTCAGGCACATCTTAGTCTTCACAGTGACATCTTTCTTTTCAACACTTTTAAGGGGTCTTTTGCAGCAGATTTTCCCAGTGCAATGCATTTTTTGATTTCTCCATTGCTGCTTCCACAGGTATTGATTGTGGATCCAAGTAAAATGAAATCTTTGACTATCTCAGTATATAAGGAGATATTTTTACTAGTTACACTACATTATTGTTTAGTTTTAAGGAAGTTTCAGGGTATTATTTATTTAGACATAAAATCTCAAGGCCCTGATAATCAACTCAGCTTGAAAATTCTTTAAAAAAAAAAAAAAAAATCTAAAGCCCTGGTCATTAACTTATTTTTTTCCCAATTATTTCTTTTCCTCTAAAAGTGGAACCCAGGGGGGGAAATTCTAGTTAATTAGGATTTCTGGTAGTCAGGTTTTTAAATTGTTTCAGTAAATTAAAATCAGGTGAAAGCAACCACCCTGAATTTGAAAGTTTCTTATTATAGATTCTCCTTGATGACTGCACCTTTCTCTGTGTTAGTATGCATTTGAAACAAATGGTCCAATACTCCAAGTGCTCAGACAGGCAATGACCTGCACCCCATAAATCCACCAGTGTGCGCATTAGTGGGATGGTACATAATTATACAGTTCAGGCTTCATGTAATCAAATGGTGCAGAGGAGCAGCTGAGAACATTAAAATGCCAGCAGGCCTTATGAATCATAGCATACTCTATAGCCTCTATTTAATTCATGTGCTTTATTAAATTAAAAGAATAATTTTAGTTGAATGTGCATATTGTCATTCACAGCCATTAATGTATAAAATAATCCAGTGCTACTGTAAGAACATTTTTACTAGTTTACCCCCTTGTTTTATAATTTCAGTTACTCTTTCAGGTACAAATATAGGGATAATTTTTTAATGAAGCAAAATTTAAGTTATCTCTTAAAGACTGAGTCAATAAAAGGGTTATTTCTTAAGAAAGTGTAGAATAAACTGCAGTAGAGTCTATATACTTAGGATTAACTCACACCTTTAGTCCTTGAATGGTACACATGATCAATGCACCTGCCTGCTAACTCAAAGTTTAGTGGGTCAGACTCACTCAGTGGCACCAGCATCTATTTCCAAAAAATTTCCCACTGAAAACCCTATGGAGCACAGTTCTATTAAGACACACATGGGGATGCTACAATTGACTTCATGACAGATAGTTTAACACACATCTTAAAAGTTTTCTGCAGATTTTCAGGCTTAAGGGGACATGGTTTAAACTATGGGATGTTTAAATGGTTATAAAAGTGAGGAAATATATTTTGATGGGGTGGTTTATTTTACTTCAAATTATATTTAAATGAGGACAATAAGGACATGATTTGAAAGTAAGACCAGAGAAGTAGAATAGTTTTCTTGGAGAATTAAGCCAACATTAAGTAGTGAGTTTTAGCAACGTGGCATAAAATGAAAACAGGCAGCTTGTTTGCCTTTCAGAGTTTTCAGATCCCCAAACTAACATTTCTGTTAAGCACTCACCAGAAAAATCTGGGGTGAGAAGTTTTACCACCAACAAATGCCCAGTGATTAGGTGCTTGTATCAATTCAGACAGATGCCCACAGAGACGGTAGAAATGAATTAGGATGGTTGATTGAGCAACTCTTCTGTGTAAGGCACTGTTCCAGGTTCTGGGGGCCAGGTTTTGAGGGAGGTCCCTCAAGGATAAATCAGACTCTGAGCTTCTCCCAGGGAGCGTACATCCTAATGGGGAGATGTGGGATGTGCATAGATTATCTCCTAAAAAAGAATGCAAACCCACTGCTGTTGATTTGGTTCCAACTCACAGCAGCCATTTAGGACAGAGTAGAACTGCTCCATAGAGTTTCTCTGGCAGATTTGAACTGCTGACCTTTTGACTAGCAGACATAGCACTTAACCACTACACCACCATGGTTTTCAGAAATCTATAGGGTGGAAACTGATAAAGTACAATAAATGAAGTAGAGGATGGGAACATGATCTCTAGCCAAGTTTTTGTTTTGTTTTGTTTTTAAGAAAAATGGTGGTTTTAAAGGCTGTGGAGGCATCAGTGAAACTGGGCATACAGAGATGCCCAGTGGAGGGAGGAGAAGTTGTGTACAAAGCAGTGGTGCATTGGAGCCAGCCTGTCCTGAGCTAATTACGAATGTTTCTTTCAAGTTCAGGTTCAGAGACAGCACACTGATAACTTAAAATTGGCCATAGTGGGAATATTTACCACAGACATTGGCAAACACAATAAATCAGGGTTTATCTTTTTGGAGAGAAGGCTATAAAACTTTTACTGACATACTGGAGATAAAGGAGCAGACCTGGAATAGGATTGGAATAGATATTAATTCTCAGTCAGATTTAAGTTTATGTCAGGAGGAGAATGGGAATCGAGATGCCAAGCTATAAAGGGCCTTCAATACTTTTGTAAGGAGTTTTCTCTGTTTGTCAGGGACATAGCAGAAAGCAGGTGGCAAATTCAAAGGCAGTGAATAAAGACAGTTTCACAAGGAGGCCATTTATAAGGCCTGAGCAAGATGAACTCACAAAGGGTGATCAAGCACCGCTCAGCTAGCTAGCACAGGAAGCTGACCCCAACCAGAAGCCAAAGGGCAAAGAACACGTGGATCCAATCTAATTCCCAAGGTACATAGCCAAGTGGAGTTGGGTAGAAGTGCTTCAGGGAAAGGGAGATGAAAAACATCTAGCACCGTTCCATAACCAGGGAGGAATTACTAAATGTCTTCGCAAAGAGAACTATGTCATCATTTCTGTAATTCAGGAAGATTAATCTGCCAACTATCTGTAAAACAGAGTGGAAATGTAACACAATAGATGTAGGAAAACCCACTAAGTATTTACATAAGCTAGATTAGAGGCAATGGCAACTGGAACAGAAAGGAAAGGATGTATTTAGAAATACAACTAGAGAGCTAGAGAAGTGTCTATCAAATACTAAGTTAATAGATGTTGAAAAACAAGAGAGAGAAAAGTTAAAAATTATGCCAGGATATCAAGCCTGGGTATCAGCCATATGATCATGTGGTTCCTGAAACAAAACAGGGAGATACAGGAGCCAGAACTCATTTCAGAGCTGGAATGATGCAATCCCACTGGTAGGACTGGAGCGTGGGAGAAGGCAGGGTGGAGGACTTCTCCCCCGACTCTCCCTGCTGCATCATTACTATTGTGGTTTTGTTCCTCTGTAAAAGGCCACAGATGCCTCTCAGACAACCCCAGTTCTTACAGAACGCTGGAAACCACTGCTTCCTCTCGTCCCTTCAGCAATGTGGTGACTTTTTCAGGGTGAAAATGTTCACCGGGCATTTGTAAATAGGGAACTGGAGTTTAGAGTGAGATATGGCTAGAGAGAAAGTTGGGAGTCTCTCCTAAAGGTCTAGTAGAAGCCTGAAGATCTCAAGGGACATGGGGGAAAACAGGCTAGGAGAGTCAGAGGTTTACTGCCATGTAGCATAGTACAAGTAGGAAGGATGACATTGGGTCTGCTGAAATTAATGGATTCTCACTGTACAATCTCTGATAACTATTGGGTGATAGTGTCTGAATTTAGTTATGTGTCAATACAAAGATGAGACTAAAAGGAATTATTACGGGGCAAAATGCTAACAAAGCATTGAAATGATTTCTGTATGATGAACTGTAATAATTGAGATCAGGCAGAAAGGTGGATCTCTCCACTGCAGACAAATCAATAACAACTGAGTTTTATGGTCATTAGAGCCCTAATGAAATCACTCACCATCTAAATCTCTGGAAAGATCTTGCACATTGAACATCAGTCATTTCTTTCGTGTTAACACCAGCTGGATGTGGCGAAGTGCAATGTACATAATGGATACTGTGAAATGAGAATAATACTCCACACAAAAGTGTTTGCATGCCAAGAGAGCTTTCTGAGATATCTCCAAACCAGTACATAAAAACCCCATTGCTGATGAGTCCATTATGACTCATCACAACCCTGTAGGACACAGTAGAACTGCAACATAGAGTTTCCAAGGAGCACCTCGTCGATTAGAACTGCTGACCTTTTGGTTAGCAGTTGTAGCTCTTAATCATGACATCACTAGGGCTTCCAACCTCTGTGTGTGTGTGTGTGTGTGTGTGTGCGTGCGTGCGTGCGTGCTTTCAGTTAGCCAGTGGTTTAATCTGGGGTTCGTATACAAGTAAAGGAAAATGTATGATGAGAAAAGCAGAAAACAAAAGTGAGTAATTAACTTACCATATACTATGTATGTACCACTTTCACATAAATTATTTCTTTCTATCCTCACAATCCTGTAATATTATATTATTTATTTTTTAAAACCATGACTCTGAAGAGGTAAACAACATGCTCAAGATCACACAGGAATGAAGGGACATTCTCCTCAGTGTGCTCTTCAGCTCTGGGTGCTTGGCATAGACCAGTGCAAGCATGCCAGGCACAGACATGTCACTCAACCAGCCCAAGGCCCTTGAATTCTGGCTCAGGCAACTTCCCACTTCAGGAATTCAAGCCCTTTGCTGTCTTCCTCCTTCCGTGAGCATATTCTACACATGCCTTCTGCATACACTGCAAACTTGCCCTTTGCAGATCTTGCTCCGAGTTTGCCTTTTCTGAACTCAAGTACACTTTGGAAGGAGGAGACGAAGGTGCATAATTAACACCCACATTTCTTTTATTCTAAACCACACTTGCTTTCTTTCTGTTTCTCAAACCTACCAAGTACCTTCTGATTGGTTGGCCTTAGCATATACTGTTGTTTGGCTTGCAGAGATCTCTTCTTTCCTCTCCCTTTGCCTGGCTAATGTGCACTTACTCTTGAGATTTCAGTTTAAGTGTCATTTCTTCAGTTTTCTCTTAAAAGCCTTTTTGTTACATACTCTCCTAGCCCCATGCACTTCTCTGTCACTGGACTTATCACAGCCATCATTTCATATCTACTAATTGGATTAATGCCTTTATGTATCATCAGATGACAAGCTTCACAGTGAAAGGGGTCACACATCATCTGTCTTGCTCACCAGCGTATCTCCAGCCCACAGACAGATGTTTGCACAAAGGTGGTGCTCAAACAATATTTGCCAAATGACTGGAGTGAATGACTGTCTTATTCTAAGCATTGTACCAAGTGCTCTGCCATATATCCTCACAGACACCCGGTGTGTAGATAATACTCCTGCATTTTACAGATCGGAGAGCTTGGGGTCAAAGAAACGGAGTCTTTTAATAAAGATAACACAGCTAGTGTGTCACAGAGATGCAAACTCAGATGTGTCTCATCTAAACCTCTCTTTATTCTGTTGTGGAATTTCCACTGATGAGTACTTAATTATTTTCTGTCTTGCCTCTATTTATGCAATCTCTCTAGTGAGTCTAGAAGTTCATTTGGGATGGAAATAATGCCATGTGTGTTTTCTTTCATCTTCTACATCACCCTTCTAATAGCATTTGATATTCTATGTGTATCTAATGAATATATTTTGATTCATAATACATCCTTGGCATTGATATTGTAAAAGCATCCTTGAAGGGGTTCAACTTTATGTAATAACTGCTCTAAAATTGTCATACATTAACATCTCTGAGTATAATAAGTATTAATGAGCTACTATTTCTACTCAACTATACAGGAAATGGAAACATGGCTAGCATAATGGTCAAGTGCTATGTCTGCTGACCAAAAGGTTGGCAGTTCAGATCTGCCAGGTACTTCTTGGGAATTCTATGGAGCAGTTCTACTCTGTCCTTTAGGGTTGCTCTGAGTCAGAATTGACTCCATGGCAATGTGTTTTTTATATAGAAAATAGAGCTCTGGCGATGCAGTGGTTAGTGCTATAGCTACTCACCAAAAGTTTGGCAGTTCAAGTCCATCAACTGCCCTTTGGACACCCAATGGTGCAGTTCTACTTTGTCTTACAGGGTCACTATGAGTCAGAATTGACTTGAGAGTAACAGGTTTGGTTTCTTGGTTTACAGAGGAAATAATTTTGTAAAAATAACTTAAAGGCAGCAGTATGGTAAAATAAAATAGACATATGATATAGAAATTCCCTTCTTTCAGTTACTGAATATTTGTTAAGAGGATTTTCCATGTGTCAAGTGTTGTGCTACATGCTGGGGACTCAGAGCTGAGTAAGTCATTGCCTTTTCCCTTGTGGAGCTATTTGCTGGTAGTGGTATTCTAGTACACAAATTAAAACCAATCATCCTAAAGTAAAATAACAAGTACTTTAGGAGCTATGGCTGCTAACCAAAAGGTTGGTAGTTCAAAACCATATGGGACAGTTCTACTCTGTCCTATAGAGTCTGTGTGAGTCAGAACTGACTTGATGGCAATGTGTTTGGTTTCGGGGTTTTTATATTTGAAGTGAGAACAAGGAAATGTGAAAACATCAAAAACAGTGGGAGTAACTACCCTAGAGGAAAACCAGAGTTGACTAGCTATTCCTATATGCTGGAGTCCCTAGGTAGTGTGACAGTTAACACACTCCAGTACACACTGTAAGGTTGGAGTTTCAGATCTACCCAGAGGGACCACAGACGAAAAGACTGGCAATCTACTTCAGAAAATCCTGTCATTGAAAATCCTGTGGAATACAGTTAAAATGGGGATAATTTCTACTTGCCAAGGTTGCTCTGTACTTGTCTCACCACACTTAAAAGATATTCATTATCCTACAGTGGCAGCCAGAGGTGATCAGCTGGATGGTACTGGCTGCCCTAAGGACTTCATCTCTGAATACCTATAAATGTGGCACTGTACCAACTGGGAAGTTTGATTATGAACATTAAACAAGATCATGAATACGAAGTTCTCTGCAAGTAGTTATTATTTCAAAAAAAAATTCAAGAAAATGAGATAATTGCATTTTCAACTCTTCTATCTTAGGCTGGGTCCTCTAGAGAAACAAAATCAGCACAGTGTATAAATATCTAAAGATTTATATCAATGAAATAGCTCATACAGTTTTAGAGGCTGCAGCATCACAAGTCTGTGGATCAGGATAAAGGCATCTCCTGATTCAGATAGCCACAAGGGCTGGTAAACCCAAGATCAGCAGGTTGGAGAGCAGGGCTCTTGCTCATAGCCTGTGAAGACCAACAAATCCCAAGACTGACAAGCAGAATCTAAAATCTTTTCCTAATTCACGTAGCTGCAAGGGGCTGGCAAACCCAAGATCAACACATTAGACAGCAGGCATCTTGTTTACAGGCTGTGAAGATTGGTGAACCCCATGATGGGCAAGCAAGAGCACAGGTAAGCTGCTAGCTCAAGTCCCAAGAACCAGAAGTCAGACAAATGGGAGCCACTTGCAGAATCCAGAGCAGGCAAAAGCCGGAATATCTGTTTATATTTCAATGCAGGCCACATACCCAAGGAAACTCCTTTCAACTGAATGGCTACTCATAGTACATCCCATCATGGGGGTGATCACATATCAAATCTCAACAGTGATGTAATCACAATATTATGTGACTGCCCAAACACTGAGAATCATGGCCCAGCCAAACTGATGCACAATCGTAACCATCACATCACCCCTTGCTACATAAATGAAAATCTGCTAGCTGAAACAGGTGGAAGCACTAGTGGCTGAGTCATAGCACCTATCCCTCCCTCATTCCACCAGGGGTCCTGAAGGGTCATACCTGATCTGGTTTTCCTGAAGATTCACTTGCTTTGCAACTGACCCTGTTCCTGGAAGGACTCCTAGTTACAGTGCAGTGGGGGTCTAATCTGGTCTAAACCAGATGTCTTGCACTTGATCAAGAAGCAAGATGACAATTTTGTTATGTGATGATGATGATAGTCAAAATTAAGAGTAATGAAAGCAGCATTATTTATTGAGCACTTACAAGATGCTAGGAATTTTACATGACCAAAAACTTTATATGGAGGGTTCCTAGTTATTTCAGCCTCCAACTTCTGTCTATCCCATGTACAATGGAAACATTTTCACAGCCTGCAACATCCCATGGTCAGCTTGCAGACTGAATTGTTGTGATCCACAGGATTTTCACTGGCTGATTTTCAGAAGGAGATCACCAGGCCTTTCTAGTCCGTGAAAGTTGTTGAACATCATAGCAACTAGAAAACGTTCACTCACAGATGATGGGCATGCATGAGGTGCATTGGTCAGGAATGGAACCCAAGTCTCCTGCATGGAAGGCAAGAATTCTACCACTGACCCACCACTGATCCTGGAGAATTCTGTTAATTATCACAATATCTTGAACTCAAGTTGCTTTTGTAGACTGGTAACTCTTAATCTAACCTCTTTCATATATCAGAACATGAGATTATATGAATTACAACATAAACAAACAAAAAAACTCCCCCAACCAAACCCACTGCTGCGGAGTTGATTCTGACTCATAGGGACTCTACAGGACACAGCAGAACTGCCCCATAGGGTCTCTAAAGATGGAAATCATTATAGAAGCAGATTAGTACATCTTTTTCCAGTGGAAACCACCAACCTTTGCTTATCAGCCAAGCACTTTAATCACTGTGCTACCTGGGCTCTTTGAATTAAAACTTAGGGGCATTATAATATTTCCAAAGAGTGTGGATACTGAACAGAAACTAGAAACAAAAAGGCTTTACTTAATGTATTCTTCTGTCTGCCAGCTGTTTCAAAGCACATCAGTTGATTCAAGTTTTCTTGCATGTCTGGACAAATAGAAGGCTTTCTCAGGGTCTTATCATAAAAGGTGACAGCCATGTGAACTACGAAATTCACAACCATCCAGTCTGAATCTTCCTGTTTTTTAAAGTCCCTTACTTGCATCCTTGGTGTTTTAGTCAGCTAGGGCTGCTCTAACAGAAATACCACAGAGTGGATGGCTTTAACAAGGGAAGGTTTATTCTTACACAGTCCGGTAGGTTGCAAGTCCATATGCAGGGTGTCTGCTCCAGGGGAAGGCTTTCCCCTTGTCAGCTCTGGAGGAAAGTCTGGTATTGCATCAGTCTTTGTCCAGGGAGTGTCTTGGTGCAGGAACCTCAGGTCTGAAGGACAAGCTCTTCTCCCGCTGCTGCTTTCTTGATGGTAATGAGGTTCCCAATTACCTGCTTGCTTCTCTTTCCTTTTATCTGTTGCAGGCTGAAAGGATTAAGGGTGGGGCAAGCCATACTCCAGGGAAACTCCCTTTACTGCAGGGCAGGGAAGTAATCCTATGCAGGAATTTACAGCCCCACCCTAATCCTTTAACATACAGTTTAGGGAAACCACAGAATGGAGGATAGTCACAAGATACTGGGAATCATGTCCCAGCCACATGGCTACACACATTTTTGGGGGGACATATTCAACCCATGACACTTGAAATGCAGACACAGTAGTAGCCAGAAATGTCAGACACCAGCATATTAATATCATTTCTCCTCATTGCTACTCTTTACTAATGTTGGTCTGTGTAGTTAAGAGCTACAGCAAGCTATGGCTGCTAACAAAAAGGCCAGCAATTTCAATCCACCAGCTGTTCTTGGAAATCCTATGGAGCAGTCCTACTCCATCTAATAGGGTTACTGTGAGTTGGAATCGACGCAACAACAATGGCTTTCATCTTGTTCCAGAGAAGTCACTGAGTGGCACAGTGAAGACACGTAGCTGCTACCAACAAGTTGGAAAGGTCCACCCAGGGGCAACTCAGAAGAAAGTCTAGTAATTTACTTCAGAAAAATCAGCTGCTGAAAACCATATGGAGCACAGTTCTGTTCTAGCACAAATCAGGTCATCATGAGTCAGAGCTGATATGATGGTAACTTACTGTCTTGTTCCAGGAATTATCCTAAAGGCTTTACATGCATTGTCTCACAATAATTCTATTAGAACGATTCTCATTATCCTCATTTTCCAGGTGAGAATACTGAAAGAAATCATCTGCAGTTTTGAAACTAGTTCTTCTAAACTCCGAGAATTGCCTTGGATCTCTCTGTTTTGTGCTGCCCAGAGTTACACTATGACTCCGACCTAGGGATTGTTCTAGTGTATCACTCCATAGCAGAAACATGTCTTAAAGTAGAACAGTCTTAAGAAGCAGAAGTTTTTAACATTGCTAGCAGTTTAAGCTATTGTAAAAATCAATCTATACTTTTCATACTACTCACAAATCTGCTTATTTCTGCAAATATCAAAGACACATTCTTTTTTCAAAATTAGTCATTTTACTTGTCTTTTCCCCATGTAACAGAAAGCTGCTTTTCAATTTTTGGAAGCCTTCTAAATTTAGACAATGATGATACAACTTCATATATAGTATCATGGTACCTGTTAAAAGAATGAAGTCTTTATTCATTTTCATTCATTTAAAATTATTTCTCTTAAATATGGTTTCAAAATAAACTGTGAATAATCATAGTTTTAAAGCATAATTCAATGACAAGTTATAATACATTAAGCTAGATTCCAGGATTAAAAGTAATAAAAAGAAATATATCATGATTTATTCTCCATAGACCTTATTTTATTAATGAATTTAGGGAAGTTTTGGAGTTGGACGGGCTTGGAAAGCTAATCTAGTCTAGTCCTTTCGTTGTATAGCCACATATAAAAAGGAAGAAACATAGTCTAGTGTGTTAACTGTGCTGGTGCAGAAGCAAACAGACTTAAGTTCCCACCCCTACTCTATTGCTTAGCAGGTCTGAAACTTCACGTTACCCAGTCACTGAGCAGTTAGTAGAAGTGCCTGTCTAGAAAGCAGGAATGCTATACACTGAGAATCCCCATCAAGTATGCTTTTCTGTAAAGGAGACTTCTTCATACACTTGACAAATACACTAGTTGTGTGACCTTGGGCAAATTACCTAATTGCTTTGTGCCTCAGTTTCTTGAGCTGTGAAATGGGTTATCTACATCTGACAGAGTTGTTCTAAGGATCAAATTAATCAATGTATATAAAGTGCTTAGGATGGTTCCCAGCACACTGGAAGGACACAATAATGTTAAATATTAGTATTCTCATACTCCTACTACTATTCTAAGAGCACTAGGGGCACATACAGTTAAGTGCTCAACTGCTAACAGAAAGGTTGCCAGTTTGAACCCTGTTAAAAGTTTAGCAGCTCTGTGGGAGAAAGGTCTGACAGTCTGTTTTTGTAAACAGGACAGCCTAAAGAATCCTATGGGGCAGCTGTACTTTGCCACATGGAGTCACTATGGGTCACAATTAACTTGTGGGCACCCAGCAACAACTGCTATCTTATGCCCAGTAATAGAGTAGGTCCTTGGGATATAATAAGGAGCCCTAGATAATATTTCTCTCTCAATTACTAATGTGTTTCATTGGCATTTAACCAATCTCTCACGCCATTGCTCAATCCTGGGAATGAGTCATTTGAGATCTCTTTACTAGGGGTCCATTCTGACAGTGTTTCCCACCATGCAGGAGGAGAAAAAAACCCACCAGCATCTGCCTACATGCACCCCAAGTTTTTCACTTGGCTGCTGTGGTGATAAATGATGTTTGTGAGCACATGAGTAGATTGGTTGGAATTCCGGATACTGGCTATCCCCGTGGAATTCAGCACAGCTACATGGGCCTTTGGAAAGTTAAGTCTTACATGGTAATCCTCTGCATACCCTGTAATAGGATGGAATAACAAGCAGAGAAATCCAGTAAACGGCCTCTCCAGTGTCTTTGGTGGCTCTGCAAAAGTCTAATAGGAGAATAGAGGTTCCCTTAGAGTCCCAGAAAGTCTCAGGACATGGCTGAGGTCCTATGTAACTCTCACTCAGATCTTGGAAATCACCAAATTATCAGGATGAGAAGAACCTTGAGAGGTCACACAGCTTGCTGCTCAGTCTTATTGCTCACAGAAAAACACTGACTGTCTCAGGGAGATCAGAAGTCATCACATCTTTAAAACTGAGAAAAGGCTCTCCAAACCTCATTTTGGTGTGTAAGTTTTATTATGAAAACATACAAACTTCCAGGTATAGAATTTACTGTGTCCCTCCTGATACGTGTGTTCATATAAACTCATCATCGTTCTCTAGGGACAACTCGAAATATCTTTACCAAAGAAAAAAGGCACAAAGCAAACAAAAACGGAAACCATGGCACTAGTGAATCTAGGTAGGACACTCTCAGTTCTTTCCACATGTTCTGTGTTAGCAACTTTCCTGTCTTGTTTTCTAATCCTAGCATCATCTTTACCACTCACATATGAACTTTTCTTCACAACTTTTCCCAGTGATTTCTTTTAAAGCTGTTATAGTCAGCTTAAAAAATATCCTACAGAGATGGTCTGGTTTGTCCTCCTTGTCTGGGAAATCCAGTTTATGTTCCCTCCATAATTCACTGATGCTTCCCGGATCCTTGTTTTCTTGGGTAACCCAAGAGTTAGAATGCTGAGTCACTGTCATCTCGTTACCTGTTCCGACTTCATGGTCTAGGAAGCAGCCATGTACAAAGTGGGAAAGGCACCGGGTCTGAGAGAGGCAGAGTTTCCAGTCTCATCCTTGCTCCAGTCTTTCTTTATACATGCAGGCTTAGACAAATTCAACTTGCACCGAAAGAGAAGCCTTGTAAGCTTTGTTCTTTTACAGATAAGACTTAGAGATGTATTAAGTGACTTGCCCAAGGTCACACCAAACCTGTGGCCCCTGAGTTACTGAAAAAAGGGACAAGGAGTGATAAATCTTGGTATCTCAGAATGTTACAGGCCAAATAAACATATGAGGACTTGAAAAGTTTCAAGTTCTGAAACTCGAGGCATGACTCACTTTGTTAATGCAGCTCTACCTTTTCTGCTGCTTATTCTTCTTGGGAGTTCTTGGTTTTGACATATGTTCTGTTTTTGAGTCTCCTGTTTGTTCAAGACACAAAGAATTCTGATCCAGCCCTAAAAGGAATTATCAGCTCCATCCCTAGTTTATAGTTCTGGACAAACTTAAGGAATTTACTCTTTCTCAAATGACCATCCAACTCTCTTGTGTTCAATGAGATTAGACTGAAAAATGTCTCCTGGTGAACATATATGTTCCAACCAATCAAGGAATAGTTATCTGTGAATGAAGCAGTATGTTTCTGAAAGCCTTTGTTGAGAGCCAAAATCTACTTCGATAGCTTGTTCTTCTCCCTTGATGGCACTTGTCAGTTTCCCGTCTGCAACCTCTATTAGACTTTACCTCACTGAGGGCAGAGCCATTGTTGGCTAAAGCTGGATTTTTCAACCTCAGCACTACTGACATTTGGTTCAGATAATTCTTTGTTGTAGGAGGCTGTCCTATACATTGTAGGATGTTTAATGGAATCCCTGGCCTCTACCCAGTAGATGACATTAGCACTTCTCACCCCAGCTCTGACAACCCAAAAATGTCCCCCACATATTGCCAAAGGTCCCCTGAGGCCAAAACTGTCCTGGATGAGAATGTCTGTTCTAGACCCAGCAGAGTCCTTTGTGTTATACTGGACACTTCGTGCACTTCATAAATATTTGTAGAAGAATGGATGGACTAATGATGGGTGGACATAAAAGGCTTATGATGGGTTTGATGTGCAGCCTTCAAATAAATCAAGCTAACTTCTTACTTTATCACTTCCTGTAGGTGCTAAACAAAAGGTCAGCAGTTCAGATCCACAGGCGCTTCTTAGAAACTCTACGGCGCAGTTATACTCTGCCCTATAGGGTTGCTATGAGTCAGAATCAACTCGACAGCCCTGGGTTTGGCTTTTTTTTGGATGCCTTGCGTGTACCTCATGTTCAATAGGTAAGTACTTGTGAACAAATGTTTCATGTTCATAAATAGTTTCCTGTATCTCAGGTAAATTCTTACAAGATAGCCTTTATGATGGTGAGGACTCACCATACAGGAAGAGAAATTTTAAAAAGTACAAGAACCTGTAAGTCATGGGGTTGCTGTTGTTGTTAGGTAGTGTTGCATAGATTTTTGATTCACAGCAACCCACAACAACGGAGCAAAACTGCCCACAGGGCTCTCTGGGTCATAATCTTTATGGGAGCAGATTGCCAGGTCTGTCTCCCATGGAGTGGCCAGCTGGGTTTAAACCACCAATATTTGGTGAGTAGCTAAGTGCTTACCCATTGTACTGCCACAGCTCCTTTTGGGATTAGGGGCTGGGCAAGCCACTTTGCAGAAAACAGCATCACAGCTGTGTTCCCAAACCTTTAACCCACTGCTGTCGAGTTGGGTCTGAAGACATTTAGGTCTCGTATGATTGCGGCAATCCGGGCAGAAATCAAATTCTTTACAGTGGCAGTCTTGGAGACATCTGCCAACTCCCATAAATCCTTGGACACACAACTTTGAGAGGCAAGTGAAGCACCAGGAAGGTTGCAGGGCATCTAGAAGGTCACACATTTAGTCATTAATGTCAGAGCTCAAAATTGAGCCTGTGTCGTCTTGACTCCCCGTACAGTACTTGATTACAGTGATTATTATGAATGCAAATTAAGACATTGCTGTTGTGAAATAACAATGCAGGTTAATGATATTCTTTATTGCCATGCTAACATTTTTTCTAAAGGGGAAGATTATAGGCATGAACCAATTAAGCAACCTTTCTTCCTTTGGAAAAGTTGTTTTCATTGTTTTAAATGAAGACTCTGTGCTTACTGCTTAATAGTGCAAACAGTTTTTTTTGGCTTTAAGTCTTGCTCAGCTGGATGCTAATATTGGTGCTGTCCATTTTTCCTGTATGAATTGAAAATGACTACACCAATACATTATCTCACAAAGGGCAGTCATAAATAGGAACAGCAAATATTTTGAAATGAATATTTAATGGACATCTCCAGTAGAGGTTAGCCGTTGTCAACAATGCCTCCCTTGGAAATCTTTATTCACCAACAGCTTATGATTGCCCTTTCGTGGACACCGCTGTAGGACACTTCTGCTCCCATGATGGAAATGGTCAATCCAAAAAACAATGGCAGCCTAATTTATGTGTTTCCTAAACTTTATGTAGTTGCCCTTTATTCCTAGGACTACAAGATATCTGCCACAAAAACCTTTCTCATACATGTCACATATATATTGTTAATGTAACTGTGGTAACCAAAAATGCCACCAGTGTGTTCATTTCATACACAAATGAGGGGACAGCTGTGGCGTCCACATGTCTGCCAGTGGTATAATAGATGTGAACTGGAAAGGCCTGGGTCAGAAAACTAAAACTCATTTATATTAATCAGAGCTATCAAATAACATTCCAACTTCTGAGCTATAAAGAGTGTAAATGGAAGGCAATAAGGTACTCTAAAAGCAGTTTTTAACATCACAGTTTTCTAAACTAAGTGTTGTAAGGAGAGGCAGAAGCATCATTAGAGGCGATTCCAAATTCAGAGTTGATAAGAACGTCAGTGTATATCATGTCATGATTAAGCCCAGCTTCTACGTTGCATTTCCAGGGAGATTTTCAGTGATATTAAGTGCAATGGTTCCATTCCAGTTAAAGGCTTAATGTTAGTTATGGTATTGGAGGCACAATTTCTATATACCCATTAGCAACCTCATTGATTATGGTAGTTCATCCTCATAACTCTATTCTTCCAGCCCTGTCATGTTACAAATAAGGAAACTGAGGACTGGTGTGGTTAAGAAACTGATTGCCTGGCTATAATTGGAGAATAGCTTGCTTACCAACCAAGTAGCTGATAAAATTTCTAATGATATCCTTCCTTTCCTAGACCTTTGAACATACTCAAAAAGTAAAATAGTATGCAAACCTGTATATTTCTATAGGGTAGCCATAAAGTCTATAAATACAGAATTACATGATATATTATAATGCATTGTCAACACACCATTTATTAACATTTATGTTTCCAGTTGTGGAGGTCACAACCTTTTAACAAATTCATAAAATAGTTGAATGGTTAATATGCTAGAGCAAGGAAATTTCAAAAGAAAGCTCATTCAAGAACACCTTGAGAATTAATGGGCCGCTCAGTCACTCAAATACTGAATTTTACAAACAGGGTTTAACTTTTGTCTCCATTCTGTACTTTGAGCCAAAATAAGAGTGAATACATGTTTTCCTGACTTCCTCTATATAATTATAATTTCATCCTGAGTAAAATATTAATCAAAGCTCTATTCTTGAGTTAAAGATACTTCTATTGTTCCCAGAAACCAAAATATGATTCTAAAATGGAATTTGCTTTATCTCTAGATTGGCTTAACCCAAAATAGATGTTCAGCATAATAATTAAAAAAAGAAAAAGAAATCAGATCCAATATTTGAGCAACCTTACATTAGTGCTCAAATGAATCAGAGAAGTATTATTTTGTAGTTTAAAAATAAATTTTAAGAAAGCATTATGAACATCTAGCAAAAAAAAAAAAGACATTCCTGTCCTATAATTTGCCATAATTTTATTCATGACTTGTGGTTTATTTATAGTGACATAAAAAGCCCACCATCCTGATTATTTATAATCATGTGAAACTGCATTGGGATATAACAACATAACTCGGTAGAGGTTAGTATTCTTGATTCCTGGGTCCCAAGAGTGTCAGGAGTCAGAACTGAGTAGATAGCAGTATGTTTAGTTGCTGTAGCAATGTAGGCCAAGGAGCTAGACTTAGCAGTGTGTAAGCTTAGAGAAACCTAGAGTTTACCTTGCATTCTGGAGTCTCTGATACTAACCTGAACTACCTGTGGTAATTTTTCAGAACCAGAATCTGCAGATTGATCAGGATGAAAATTCTTTTACTTAGCAGAATAATCCATTTCTAATAATACATATTTTAGTATTACTTCTGTTTACTAAGGAGTGAGCACCTTCATCAGAGTTGCTGAAGAAAGATTTCAGGAGAGCAGGATAATAGCCATTTTAAAGTCACCAAGTTTGCTTCAAAAAGGCCTGCAGTAAAATGGCTTGTAGTCTAGTTCAGAAATGTCAGGTTTATTTTATAGTCATCTCTCTACTCGATAAGAATAGCAGAGTCCCAGGCTTAAGGAGCCATATAAGAGTTTATTACAATGATGTCGTCTTACTTTCTGATTTTTATAGCTCTAAGCCAGAAAATGCTATCTTAGCTGTATTTTTTTTTAAAAAAAACTTAAATTTGATTCAGTTCTGTTTTCCTTTCCTGGGAAAATGTTGCCTAATGTGTAAAAGGCACTGAGCCAGTAAAAATAACTTAAGGACACATGTAAAATAGCAGACTGACATCTGTTGCCCCCTCTAGCCCCCACCTAACACTGAGTCCTCCAACACAATGTTGTCTTGGGGGAGGTTATATTTTAATGTCCCTGTCAGTGAATACAGAAAACACAGGGGCAAACCCTGTTCACTGAATAGGCGCTTTTTCACTTCAGCAGTGTTGAGACTGACAAAAGCAAGGCCACTGGTGCTGGCTTGTCAGTAGGTACAATGGCTGGCCTCATGTAAGGCCCACACTGCCTGCCTTTTGTTCATCGGACACACAACACCAAGAGGAGAACACAGCGGTGCATTCGATCAGCTAGCATCAGACAAGGTAGAAAGGATGCTGCCTCCCAGTTCATTGTTCTGTACTGTGGCCTGGAAACCCCTCGAGTGACCAGGAATGGGACAGGCTCCTCACCTGCAGTTCTACAAGTTTGGTGCCTGAATTCTAGTGAGATATTAATGTCAGTCAACTACAATTATCTTCCCTTATCTTGCATATCTCTGAGGCTATAAATTGTGAGCAGGAGGCAAAATCTTAAAAGACAAGTAAAAGAAACTCTAAAAAGTTGAGGAGTCAATTCAAAAATCACTTCAAACCACCAGAAGTCGATTCAAGTTACTCCTTACTTCCTATAAACACTATCCTCACCAGCTGAGAACGTCCAGCTTCAATGCTGAGCAAATGCACACAGCCAGGTAAAGAGCAAGCAGTACTTTTGAGGTTTCAGTGCAATAGCACTCAAAGAATTTGGCTCTGGAATAAAGGTGTCAACAAACCATGGGATTCCCAAACAGAAAAATTCACAGTGAGCCTTTATTCCATTTTCTTAAGGTCTATTGTTCACTGAAGACTCCTTGTCTTTTCAAATTCCTTCATGTGAATGAATGAGGCCAGACATCTGCCAGGAGCTGCTCACATTTGCATGCAAATCAGAGACTTTGGGACACACATGGCCCCAGAGCCAACAACACCACTTTTACTCTAAATTTATGCTGATCAAAGTACCTTCCTGAACTTTCCACTCCTCTAGTCCTAGCTCTTAAAAATGAAATAACGAGCATTTTTGAGTGATACCAATTATTTGGGAAGTGGCTGGCAAAAAAAAAAAAAAAAATTTCAGAAAATCCTACAAGCGAAAGCCAAATTCAGCAGTACCTCTTTCTGACTCGTAGGACTGGGAATGAAAATGCTGATCGGAGAACTGGATTTGGAGAGGTGTCTATTTTTTTGTCTGTTTTGTTTCCTGGCTTTGCGTGTGTGATTCAAGTGTGAAGTGCCTCCATTTCGGTCATTCATTCATTCAGTGTCAGGTGCTGGGGCTGCTACACTGGTAAAGACTGTAGACAAGGTGCCCCTCTTCTAGAGCTGGCATCGCCAGGTAATCCTCCCCTTGCCCCCCCCCCCACCTGCTTCCTAGAAACTGTCCTGGGACCGGCTTCCCTACCTTCTAGCCCCAGTGAGTCTCTCCCTCCAGCACCAGCTGGACCTTCCCATCCAACCCTAGCCTGCAGGTAGGGACTCCCTCCACCGAGGTGGCTGAGGGGACCTGGAAGTGCTGAGTCTGCGTCTGCCCACACCCTTCTCCACTCAGCACGAAGGACACTCGCTGGCAAACTTTCCTTGGTCCCAACCTGGTGGAGCAGGGAAGCCAGCGCTCGCTCCATTTCTGGTCAGAATTGAGGCTTCCCTTACTTAGATTTCAGCATCCTGGGCAAGCCTCTTGTCGCCGCCACCCTTCTTGGGCTCAGAACGAACAGAGTGAGGCTCTTCCCCACACCCCCCCCACTTAGACCGCTAGTACAGTTGAGTCTGCTCTTTGGAATGCTCTGCGTGTAATACATACACAGCTTTGTCAATTACTCCCCTCGCCTCCTTCTCACACCGACAAGGCCACTGATAAGACATCCTTTTCTCTCCCCATCATCTGCCCCCCTCTTTTCTCTTTCTTTGGTCCTCTTTCCAACTCCATGGGCCCCTTTCTGCGCGCTCCTCCGGCCCTGCTGCCATCTCCACTTCGTATCCCAGCAGCCTTTATTCTTCTAAATCCCTGGGGCACCTCCCAATTCCCTGTTCCCCGAAACCCAGTGGGCTTGGCTCCTGACACTGCCTTTTGCCCATGTCCATAAGGCCCTCCTTATAACTATCGCTGTCTCACAGATTTCTTTTTTCCCTTGGTGAGGGGACTTAGCGGATTCCCATTTCCCCGAATTCATCATATAACTAGCTTCAGGAGCCGCACCCCCTTTTCCTCCTTAGGCCCGCAATCTTCCTCTCACAGAACCCCAGACTCTTCCCAGCTTCCCACGCCGCCAAGTTTGCCTCGACTTCCCTAAGCGGCTCCCACACCTCCCGTCGCGGCCCGGTTGGGAGAGCACACTTACCCCGAGGCTCGGCTGACAGGGGTTTCGGGGTATGAAGGGACCAGGGACCCGCGGCGACAGGAGCAAGGAGGACCGGCTGAGCGACGTCTGCTAGCCCGCAGCGCACACTCGGCAACTGGGGAAGCCCCAGCAGAGCACCAGAAAAGGAGGTGAGGCAGCGACAGGAGCAACAGCTGCTGCGCGGCGCCGGGCTCAACACAGCTCTTGGGGGCCCGGGCAGAGCCAGCAGGATTAGGAAGGAGGGTAGAAGTAGGGTGCGGAGGGCGGAGCAGCGAGCGGCCAGGTTCCGAGGAAGGCTCCTGGGACGACTAGAGGTGCTGCCGCACGGATGCCGCTGCCCAGGCTGACGCCGCCGGCTCCTCTCCCAGCCCGGCTGGCGCTACACCCGCGGGGCACGGGCCTCGCCTGGTTCCCAGCCCGCTGCCGGCTCCCTCGGTGCGCCCCCCTTTGTGCTGCCCGCTGCCGGCGTGCACCTGGTGTAAGCAAAAACGATCAGCTGATGGGCTGCGCCCTGATTGGCTGCTCCTCTGTCTCCGCCCCTCCCGCCGGACCCTCTTCCCAGCCTCCCCTCCCTGCCTCTGCCCCCCGCACCCTCTCTCTGCCCAGTAGGGTGCTGGGGCACCATCTGTAGCCTGCCCAACAAAGGCGCAGCGCCGCGGGCCTCTGATGGCTGGGTTGCTCTGTGCCGCTGCCGCTGCGCTGCTGCTGCAGGGACAGCAGTCGACCCTTTTTGTCAGGGGGACGACAGGCTGCTCCTGGGTTAGGGAGGCAAGACACACTGGCGTTTCTTAACGGGAGACAAACCACGGGCGGGGGTGGGGGGAGTAGGGAGTTAGGGGTGGGGGGTGAAGCTAGTGCTATGAAGCCAGCTAGGTAGGCACAATGGGGACAGATCTATGTGCAGCCTAGACCTCAAGCTCCGAGGCTGAGAAGCAGACAAAATTCAATCTGGGAGAATGCCAAATCTCCATATGAAATCTGACCCTTCGTCTTAAAAGACGTCGTGATTCCCGGAGCCGTGTGTGCATGCCTGGATGCACTTACACTCCTGTCTGTTGAAGATGTCCGTGCCCTTGCCCAAGGAAGAAGTGTTTCCCTGCTTAAAAGAACAGCGAAGCCAGTTCTGATTTAGGGAGGCTTTCAGAAAACGTTTCTGAAACTTTGTAATTACAGCTTTCTGATTTGTTAGCTGCGAAAGTTGTATTCAAATACGAGAGGGATTGAAAATGCATTGCTGTTTAAGCTGATGGGGGTCTTGGAGCAAGGGTAGGAGGGAAGGTGGAAATAGGCCTTTGGAAACTGCACATAAGCTGGAGGACAGTGACCGCTTCAAAGCAGACAGCCTAGAGCTGGGCTCAAGAGAAGCCCTTGATACTTGCTACTAGAAACCCTGCTTCAAGTTGTCACTAGCCCCTGCGCGCTGAAGAACTTTGGGCAAAAGAATGTGGTGACCCCTTGTCGAGATCGACAGCCTTAGAACCTCTGGGGTATTGGGGATTGATACCGTTTGAAAGAACAGTCTTTTTGAATACCTTGAGGACAAGGTTAGATTTAGTAACAATAATCTTACATTTTTGATTCCTACTGCATTTCTTGGTGTGTTTGGTAGATACTGAATCAATATTTGATGCCGTCTGAACTGTGGTGGCTTAGTGTTTAAGTGCAATGGCTGCTAACCAAAAAGATCAGGTGGAATCCACCAGCAGCTCCTTGAAAACCCCAAGGGGCAGTTCTGCTCCATCCTGTAGGGGCCTTGTGAGTCAGAAGAATTGGTACAATAACAAGGGATATATGTCCTTGGTTAGGAGTCTTGGTGGCACAGTAGTGAAGAGCTGGGCTGCTAACTGAAAACTCAGAGGTTCCAACTTACCATCCACAACTCAGGAGAAAGATGTAGTGCTTCTGTAGTGACTGCAGCTTCATAAACCTTATGGGGGCAGTCCTGCTTTATTCTATAGGGTTCCTGTGAGTCAAAATCTACTTCATGATGACAGGTTTTGTGTGTCCTTGTTGGTGCAAACAGTTCATGTGTTCCAAAGGCTGAAAGTTCAAGGCAACGAAGAGGGGCCTTGGTGGAGAAAACCCTATGGCGCTCAGTACTGCTGTGACAGATGTGGGGTGACCTTGAGTCAGAGTCAGCTCACTGACAACTGGTTATATGTCCATGTACTTGGTGTTATCCTGGCACTGTCACGTGGATATGAGTGCGACAGTCACAGTGTGACCTAGAAGGCTCTAGGGAAAGGAGTTATTAGGATACAGAGACAGCTATACAAAAAGGCCAGTTACAATTAGGGATGAGGGCAGTCAGTGTGTGTGTGTGTGTGTGTGTGTGTGTGTGTGTGTTGCCTATAGACAAATAAAAAGATTTAAAAACTTTCAAAGCCAGTTAAGTCTTAGAACCTTTTCGAGATTCACAACACATATTTTATCTTTTTTCCCCCTTTCTCCTGCTGTTTGTATTTACAGTGGTGCTGGTCTGTAAGGTGAGTTTCTGGTAGAAGAACAAAACTTGAATGATTGGGGAAAAAGAGCTCCAGTTTGTCAGAGCATCTTTTCCAGTAGGTCTTCCAGCTGGCCTTCCTGGGAGTGGAAGGGAACTATATGCTAGCGTATATGGGACTCTGTTGAGATCGGTTCTGGGGGTAAGTTGGGATAATCATTGATAGTGTGGGTGTCACTCCTTCTAGAAGGTAAAATTCTTGACAGCCTCCAGCTTTCAGAAGATGCTACATGAGGATGGTATGAAGCCTATCTATGAAGAAACCAAGTCAGGCCTGAACTAGTGTGCTCTCCTCAAAGAATGAGCACTGCAATTTATGAGCTGTATCTCTATGAGTAAGTCACTTTACCTCTTTAGGCCCTAGTTTCCTTGGCTGTAAAGTGGGTTAATAACAGTGCCTGTCTCAAAGGACTGTTCTGGGAAGTAAGAGTAAGCACATGAAATTCTTCATGCAGTGCTTGGTATATAGCAAGAATCCGACATATGTAAGCTATAGGTGTTATTACCCATGTATTGAAGACTAAAGCAAGACATCAGGGCAGACAGGTGGGATGATTATTCCACAGAACTGGCACATGTGACAGAATATCTTAAAGGCACTACTGGTTTGAGTGAGAGAAATAGACTGTCTTCCTACTCTTTTCAATCTCAAATGTCACTTAATCAAATTCATTTGGGCAGCACTAACCAAAAGGTTGGTGGATCCAACCTACCAGCTGCTCCACAGAAGAAAGAAGTAGCAGTCTGCTTCCCTAAAGATTTATAGCCTTGGAAATCTGATGGGGTAATTCTGTTGCATCCTATAGGGTCACTGTGAGTTGTAATTGGCTCAGTGGCATTGGGTTTGGTTTGGGATTTTTTTTTTTGACTCACTTGACTTTTCCCTAAAGCAAGAGTAAGAAAGGCAGTGCTGTCCATTTCTACTTGACCACTATTGTTTATTTGGCTCCAGGCAGAAGTATTATCATCTAGAAGAAATGTATGTGTCCGAGATGCAGGGCAGGGCCTTGCGAGGATGGGGATTGTCGTGGGACAGAAGAAGCATGCAGAGATAATGACAGTTATAAGGGAGTCTGAAATTTGGTTCAGTTATTGGAAATCTGATGAACTGATTGATTGATTAACTGGTCCAAATTTGTTTTATAACTGTGCCAGTGAGTTTGTGGATTCTTCTTTCAGCTGGCACTTAGAAGCTCCTGGTAATTAGCAGGAGAGGACCAGCATAACTAAACTCTAGTGTATTTGTTTCTTGCCTAGAATCCCTAGTCCACAGATTCAGTTCTGGGATCTCAACTTTACTAGTTAAATAAGACTTGATTGTAGAAGGCCTTGGAGGCATTGAGGTTGAATAGAAGTGGAGAGGAAGACTCAGGAGTTCCCAGGAGAGCCAGAACTTACTGTTGATGTAGGGAAAAGTTCTTGCCCCTGGAGTTGCCTGTGTTGAGATATTACAAAACCCAGTGGACATACCCACAATCCCTTTGAGATTCTGTAGTTTTAGTTTGAAGAAACATTATAATTGGTATTAGTCTAATTGTCCTGATCTATCTGATAAATGGGGAGAAAAAGAAAGAACTTTAAAGTGATCGTATTTTAATAATCTCTCTTTGTTAATAGAGTGCCAGTAGTCAGTTCTTTGCAATCCCTGAGTTAATATTACTGTCTTTTAACCACCATCATTTGACGGTTATGTAACTTATAATTCTGTGACTGTTGTTATCATTGTTAAATTCCATATCAAATATAGTTTCTCTAAAAATTATTAATTGAATAGGTTCAGTATACGCACACACAGAGTTCCTGTTCACATAGAGTTCCTGTTCTTCCAATTTTGTACTGCCTGTGAAGCATTCCAACACAAAACAACATGTATTTCTTGTGATTTCTGTAATTAAAATTAACTTTAGCATTGAAATTTGTAATTTGACATGGCTGCCTTAGTGGCCAACCTTGGTTTGCCTGGGACTCACTAGATGTTAGTTGTGAAAGTCCCACATCTCAGAAAATCCTTTAGTCTTTGGCAAACCAAGATAGGTGGTCGGTCACTCGGTATGAAACTAACATTAGTGAGTCTGTGAGCTGTTACAATGTCAGTCAAATTACAACCTCACAGATATACCAAATAATGTCCATATACCAGTAGGAATGTTGTTGTTGCCATCCAGTGGATTCTGACTCATGGCAACCCCAAGCTTGCAGAATAGAACTATTCCATATGGTTTTCTAATGGCAGATCCACAAGCCTGTCTTCCAAGGCACTTCTGAGTGAGTTAGAACCCCCAACCTTCTGGCTAATAGTCAGGCACTTAGCGAGTTGCACCACCCAAAGACTCTATCCCACGGCATAAGAAATTCTCATATATTTACTTGTAGAATTTAGTTACTTGAGATCTTGATATTCATGTCATCCAACTTCTCATTTTATAGGTAAGGAAACTAAGCCCTAGGAAAGGACTCTGTGGGTTTGTTGATGAGGTACAGACTAAAACTATACCATATACTCTTTGAGGTCAGAGACCATATCACCTGTTCTTAACACAGTACAATAGGTACTCGGTAAACAGTTGTTAAATGACTTGAAGCAATTAATAAATGAATATCTTTATGTAATTGGATTACAATGTATTAGCATTTCCTCCATATCGTTAAAAAATCTTTGAAACTATAGTGCTTAATTTAAGACTGCAAATTCCATTAGCCTTATGTTGATGAGAGGTAAGATTTATTTTTTTATTGTGATTGAGTGAAAATGTACATTCCTATATGAATTTGCATGCCCACCTATGTGCACCTCCCACTGCTCTCCCTGTCTGGTGACAGCACACTCTTCGTCTTTGTTCTGTACATGTCATATCCTTCTAACAATCTCCTGTCCCCTTCTCTCCATCTTCTCCCTCATGTCTGGTAAGTTCAGCTGGATGACATCCTATAGATGCATAGAACCTTAAAGTGCACACATGATATGGTCTCTCTGTTTCACAAAGTCCAATCCATTTATGTCTGAAGAATTGACCACCATTATGATTTATGGACAGGGCAGCAAAAGGGCCAGGGGCCATGCTTCCAGGGGAACCTCGAGGCCCCTGGGCCATCAGTTGCAGTCATTTAGTGGAGATCTCAGGATGCATTCCTTTTTATTTTTGTGTTGCCAGTGAGACTCAACTTTGCGAGCCCCACCACAGCTATCACTGGTGGTGGCCGGGCACCATCAGGTTCTTCCAGTCACATGTTGATGTGGTTACCTGCTCACGTGGCTCTCTCTGTCTTCTGGGTTCTCTTTGCCCTATGTCATTTTGGTCCTTGGAGATCATCTGTTCCTGCTGAGTTGGGACCATTTGCTGTACCCTTAGATGGCAGCTTTTAAGACTCCGGACGCTACTCACCAATATGGGGTGCAGAAAGCTGTCTTAGCAAGTGGTGGTTATGCCAGTTGGCCTCGATGTCCCCTGAGACCATGGTTCCCAGATCCCCACCCCAGTTACTGCATCCCTGCAATATTGGGTTAAGATTGAGGAATAATCATGTTATGTTCAAGTCCAATTAATATTAATCTTCTTTCTAATGTGTGCCATCACAGATTTCACCCAGCCAAATTTCTATTAACTATCTAATCTGTACCCTACCGTCTCCCTCCCTGTCTCCCAACACTTGCAGCTATCAAAGAGTCTTTTCTTCTATGCATGAGTCTGTTTTTAAGTTTTTATTGTAGGAGTCTCATACAATATTTGTCCTTTTGTCACTGACTGCTTTCACTCAACATAATGTCCTCCAATGGAAACCAAGTTATGAGATGTTTCCTAAAGTCATTATTGTTCTTTATCATTGCACAGTTTTCCATTGAGTATATACACCATGGCTTGCCTATCCATTTCTCTGTTGTTGGGCATCTGGGTTGATTCCATCTTTTTGTTATTGTGGACTGTGCTGCAATAGACATTTGCATGCATGTATCAGTTGGTATGAATGGCCTTGATTCCGTAGGATATATTCCAAGCAGTGGAATTACTGGGTCAAATGGTATATCTTGTTCCAGCTTTTTAAGGAGGTGACAGATTGCTTTCCAAAGAGGTTCTACCATTTTGTAATCTCACCAAAAGTGTAGGAGAGTTCCAATTTCTCCACAGCCTCTCCAGTGTTGTTTTGCATTTTTTGGATCATGGCCAACCTTGTTGGGATGAGATGGTATCTCATCGTAATTTTGGTTTGAATTTCTTTAATAGCTAATGATCATGAGAATGTCTGCATGTGTTTTTTGGCTACCTAGATCTTTTCTTTAGAGAAGTGTCTGTCATCTCCTTTGCTCACTGATTAATTTGATTATTTATCTTTTTCTTATTGATATTTTGTAGTACCTTATAGATTATGGACATGAAATACAGCTGCCAATTGTTTTTTCCCAGTCTGTAGGTGGTCTTTTAATTCTTTTGATAAAGTCTTTGGATGAGCAAAAGTGTTTCATTCTTAGTAGTTCCCATTTGTCTATTTTCTCTTCTGTTGATTGTGCTTTGTCAGATTTTGAAGTCTGTCTATGTTGTGTAGTAAAACTTCCATTGTTGATCCTATTTTTTCTTGGATGAGCTTTATCATTTTAGATTTGATATGTAGGTCTTTTATCCCTTAGAGTTGGTTTTTGTACAAGGTGTGAGATATGGGTCTTGTTTCAATTTATTGTGGATGGATATCCAGTTTTGTCAGTGCCATTTGTTGAAGAGATTTCTTTTACCCCAGTTTAATGTCTTAGGGCCTTTGTCAAATATCAACTGTTCATAGGAGGGTGGTGTCATCTCCGGGATCTCAACTCTGTTCCATTGATCTACCTGTTTCTTTTTGTACCAGTACCAGGCTGTTTTGACTACTGTGGCAGTATAATAGGTTCTGAAGTCAGATAGTGAGAGGCTTCCCAGTGTGTCCTTCTTCTTCAGTAGCAGTGCTTTGCTTATCCGGGGCTTCTTACCTTTGCAAACAAAGTTAGTGATTTGTTTCTCCATCTCATTAAAAGATGTCACAGGAATTTGTATTGGGATTGCATTGTATAAGTAGACTGCTTACGGTAAAACAGACATTTTTACAATGTTAAGTTTTCCTATCCATGAGCATAGTAGGTTTCTCCATTTATGTAAGTCTCTCTCAGTTTCCTGTAGCAAGGGCTTGTAGTTCTCTTTGTAAAGGTCTCTTGTTTCTGTGATTAGATATATTCCTAGGTATTTTGTCTTCTTAGGGGCTAAGAAATTGGTATGATTTGGTGATTTCTTCTTTAATAATCTCATTGTTGGTGTAAAGGAATCCTACTGATTTACTTGTGTTTATCTTGTGTTCTGAGACTTTGCTGAACTCTTCTATCAGTTTGAGTATTTTCCTTATGGATTCTTTGGGATTCTTTGCATATGCAATCATACCATCTGCAAATACGAAGACTTTTACTTCTTTGCAGATGCAGATGCCCTTTATTTCTTGGTCTTGTGTAATTGCTCTGGCTAGAACTTCTAGTACAGTGCTGAATAGGAGAGGTAAAAGTGAACTTCTAGTGCAATGTTGAATAGGAGAGGTAAGAGTGGGCATCCTTGTCTAGTTCCCATTTTCAAGAATTGTTTCAGTCTCCATTCAGGATGGCGTAGACAGTTGGCTTTATATAAATGGCCCTTATTGCATTCAGGAATTTGCCATCTATTCCTATTTTGCTGAGAGTTTTTAGCATGAATGAGTGTTGGACTTTATCAAATGCCTTTCTGCATCAACAGACAAAATCAGGTGATTCTTGTCTTTTATGTTAGTTATGTGGTTGATCACATTAATTGTTTTTCTGATATTGAACTAGCCTTGCATCCCTGGTATGAATCCAACTTGGTCGTGATGAAATATTTTTTTGATACGTTGTTTATTCTTGAAGATTTTCCCACCTCGATTCATGAGTGATATCAGTCTCTAGTTCCCCTTTTGTGTTGGGTCTTTCCCTTAGGGTTATGCTGGCTTCAAAGAATGAATTTAGGAGTATTCCATCACTTTCTATGCTGTGAAATAGTCTCAGTAGTATTGGAGATAACTCTTCTCTAAAAGCTTGGTAGAATTCTGCAGTGAAGCCATCTGGCCTACGGCTTTTTTCAGTTGGTATGTCTTCCTTTGTGATGGGTTTATTAAATTGTTCTGCTTCACCTTGTGATAATTTTGGTAGGTGATATGAAGTAAGGAATTTGTCCATTTCCTCTAGGTTTCCAGATTTGTTAGAGTACAGTCTTTGATAGTCTTCTGTTATGATATTTTGGATTTCTGTTGGGTCTGTTGGGACAACTCCCCTCTCACTTCTTATTTGAGTTATTTGTTTCCTGTTTTTCTTTAGTAAGTTTAGCCAATGGTTTGTCAATTTTGTTGATCTTTTCAAAAAACCAGCTTTTGGTCTTTTCAGTTTTTTCAATTGTTCTTCTATTCTCTAATTCATTTAGTTCTTCTCTAATCTTTATGATCTGTTTTCTTCTGGTGACTGAGGGGTTCCTCTGTTGCTCTCTCTCTACTTATTCAAGCTGTAGGGTTAGTTCTTTGGTTTGGTTTCTTTTACCCTTCTGGATGTGTGCATTTATAGAGATAAACTGACCCTTGGGCACTACTTTGGCTGTGTCCCATAGGTCCTGGTAGGAAGTGTTTTCCTTCTCATTTGAATCCATGAATTTCTGTATTTCATACTTGATTTATTTTATAACCCATGGATTTTTGAGCAAGATGTTGTCCAGTTTCCATGAGTTCCACTTTTTATCTGTGTTTTTTCTTCTATTGATTTTAACTTTTATGGCTTTATGGTCTGAGAAGATGCTTTACAATAATTCAGTGGTATGGATCTTGTTGAGATTTGATTTGTATCCTAACATGTGGTCTATTCTGGAAGATGTTCCGTGTACACTGGAGAACAAGGTGTAGTTGTCTGCTGATAGACAGAAAGTTCTGTGTATGTCGATGAAGTCTAGTTGCTTAATTGTGGCAATAAGATCTTTTGTGTCTTTATTAAGCTTTTTTCTAGATGATCTGTCCAATATTGCAAATGGTGTGTTGAAGTCTCCTGCTGTTATTGTTGAGTGATCTATCTTGTTTTTGAATGTAGTCAGTGTTTCTTTGATGTATTTAGATGCTCTAGTATTGGATGAATATATATATATTTAATATTGTTAAGCCCTACTTGTGTATTGAATCTTTCAGCAATAAATAGTGTCCCTCTTTGTCCACAATGGTAGATTTTATATGAAAATCTATTTTATCTGAGATTAGTATTGCCACACCTGCTCTTCTTTGTGTATTGTTAGGCTGATATATATTCTTTCATCCTTTAATTGTCAGTTCATTCATATCTTTAAGTCTAAGGTCAGTTTCTTGTAAGCATAATATGGATGGGTCGTGTCTTTTGATTCAAGATGTCACTCATTGTCTCTTTACTGGAGCGTTCAGTCCGTTCACATTCAGTGTAATTATTGATAGGTATGTGTTTAGTGCTGTCATTGTGATATGTTTATTTTTGTGTTGATGTTTTCTCTGTTCTTATTACTCTGTTTTGGAGCACTCATCTTTGTGAGTTGATTTTTCACCTTTTTCAGTGTTGGTTTTGTGGTTGTTGAGACCCCTGTATTATGTTTCTTGATTTGATGTGCTGCTTCTTTATTGTGCTTTGTGGCTGCGCCTGTGATCCCCCTTAAAAGTCTACGTTTAAACCCAATTTTAACTACTGCAAGTCTAATTAACTTTTTCTCCACCTGGAAGGACTATAACAACTGTAGTACATCCCTGTTTTTAATATCATGACATCATAGTTTTCGTGATATGATCACTGGATCACTTCTTTTAATATTAGCTTTGATTGAGTTTGGAGCCTTCCCTAACTGAGTAGTTTTCTGGATGATGTATCCTGTATTGCCTCCTAAAATATAGAGTTAATGGTTTTGTTCTTCTAAGCCAAGAGATTCTGTCAGTATTTCTTGTAGCTTTGGTTTGGATTTTACAAAGACTGCATTTCTGTTTATCTGACAATGTCTTGATTTCATTTTCATATTTGAAAGATATTTTTGCAGAATATATAATTCTTGGTTGGAAATTTTTCTCCTTCAAGACTTTGAATGTGTCATCTCATTATCTCCATGCCAGCATCGTTTCTGCTAAGAATTCAGACAAAGGCATACAGGTTTCCCTTTGAATGTTAGCTTTGCTTTCAGCCTTGCTGCCTTTTAGAGTTTCTGTTTACGTTTCATTATGTTAAACTTGATTATAATACATCTTCAAGTCTTTCTCTGGGTATCTATATTGAGTGGTATTAGCTATGCATCTTGGATATCTGTATTCTCTTTCATAATTCCTGGGAAGTTTTCTGTCAGCAGCTCAGCAACAATACTTTCTGTGTTTTCAGGTGTCCCTCCCTGTTCAGGAACTCCAATTAATCATAGATTGTTCCTCTTAATAGAGTCCCACATGCTTCTTACTGCTTCTTCATTTTTCTTGTTTCTTTTTTCTGATTTCTCCTCATAGATGCTGGAGTCAGTAGCTCTGTCTTCCAAGTCAGAAAGCCTATTTTCCGTTTGTTCAATTCTGTTTTCTTGCCTTTGAATTGAAATTTCTCTCTCTTTGATTTTGTTATTGATCTGTTAGATTTCAGAGTACTGGTGTTCCATCAGGTCAAGCAGCTTGCTTAATTTTTCATTTTGCTCTGCTGTATTTTATACAAGGTCTAGGAGGGCTGTCTATATAATCCTTTTGTAGTTGCTCTCCAATAGTTTTAGAAAGGCTTCTTCATCTGGGAAGTTGTTTGATTCTTTCTTCTGGGGACTTCTGAAGCTGTAGGTGAGTACTTCTTATGTTTTTATCCAAAATTTGTTGCTTTTTAGGCACCTGGAGGTTGTTTTGTTTCTCTGGTGTTACCTTAATGGGATCTAAAGCTCAATGTGAAAAGGAAGGTGGTCACCAGACACCTATTGGTACTCCAGTGACTGGGTTTTTGGGGCAACAGACTCCACCTCCTGATTGGCAAAGACACAGCCCTACCTATGGAGTCACTGGGGAGCTGTTGGCTGACCCTATAATGTGAATCAATAAAGGTTGGAAGAGATGCCATCAGGATACACTGCAGTGATTTCTCTTGGCAGTCTTACATTAAAAGGGAAAAGGAATCTGACAGCTTCTGTTGTTAGTCAGGCTTTCAGGTGTACGAGTTCCTCTCCCCAGCTGGTAAAGTAAACACCTCTATATCCAACTCCAGATGCTGTCAACTAGTTCAAAATACAGGAAGGCTACTGCCCTACACTCATCTGCTGCTGGGCCTCACCCATAGGCCACACTGTGCAAAATACTGTTTTTCTGCCAGAAAAGCACTCTCCTCTGGGCAGGCACTGCCTCCCAGCCTTGGAATTAGGTCCACCTGAGGCCTCCACATGGGCAAATCTTCTTCTCAGCCAAACAAGATGGCGTCCCACACAAGCTCCCCTGCCTGCCTCTCAAGAGGCTACTCAATGGTGAAGGCTGGGAGAGAGAGGCCACAGGTGCTGAGGTGCACAGACTCCAAAGCCAGAATCTCAAAATGTGGCGATTCCACACAACCATGCCACCAGCAGTGTGTCTGAACGTAGGTGCTAGTCAAGCCCCAGCCTCGCCTGCTGGCTAAGACAGAGAAAAAAAGTTGAAATGGCAAGTTACCTTTGGTCTTTGAGAGCCGGCGCTCAACAAGGGCAGGGGTTAGCAAAAGAGAAGTTTCCTGTTCAGTGTTCCACCAAATTGACAGGCCTCTTCCATGTCCTAAGGCTCACTAGGTGTCCAGAAGCCTCCATTTAATTATCAATTCAGGTCTTGGTTTCCAGAGGGATTTAGGGAGACGTGTGTTTAGTCCGCCATCTTGACTCTGCCCCCAGGAGTTATAATTTTTATTGATTATGTATTATAGCATATGCTGTAATAAAAATTTAACTAGAAATGTCCATTTTGATTATTTAATTATAGATAGTAAACTACGACTTGCATTATCAATTTATATTATTCAACTGATTTTATTGGCATTACTATTTATCTTTAGACAGACTTTACTAAAAAAACTGTGTTGCTTTTATATTGTAAATATTTTATAAGAGAACTTTAGAAATGAGTTTCTTAATTTTCAAGTATTTGCTCTCTGTTCTGATTTTACTTTAGTCTGTCTAATAATAACTAACATCAACTAAGTACTTACAATGTGCTAATTGTTACACTTAGCAATGTTTTGTGTACTGAGGGGGATAGTAAGATATAATGATTATAAGTAGGACCCTTGGGCTACCAAGATTATATTCCACCTCAACACAGGTATAATAACTTGTTCAAACAATGTATAGCCTATAATAACCTGTAAGAAATAACCTATAATAAGTTCTCTCTACCTATTACAGTACCTGTATCATGGGGTTTTATGAGGATTAAAGAGATACATATATATCTAGCATATAACAAATATTCAATTAGTATTACTGTATTAGTTATTCTAACTGATGAAGGAAAGAAAATGAAACCCTCAGTGGCTTCACCTGAGGCAAGTTTATTTCACTTGCATGTAACAGAGTGTGTTCCTAGCTAGCAGGCCCTTACATAACCATTCTGGAACCAGGCTGCTGCTGTCTTTTGGTTCTTCCTTCTTTGTGTCTACATACTCCTTTCCATTCTGACAGTGGGTGGAGATAGAGAATAGATGATCTCATAGGAAAATTTTATGGGCCATACTGAGAAAATACTTATGTCACCTCCACCTGTGTTCTGTTGGAGAAAATTCGATTACACAACTACATCTCACAGCAAGGGAGGCTGGGGAATGTAGACCAGGTGTGTGTCTAACAGGAAGAAAACATTTTACATGATGTATTCTATATGAGAAATATTGTGGCATATGATAGGAATATAGGAATTTCTCCTGCTGTTGGCTATTACTCAGCAATAAAAGCTGTGGCCAGATGGGTGACAGTAAAGTGTTGTTAATTGCTCAATTATACCTTATGCATAATAAAATCCTATGTATAACAGAGCAAAATGTTGCAAAGTTCTATACCATTTTCATGATTTTTGAGATGCTTGAGTCTATTGTTGCAGCTGGTAAGGTAGGAGAGATGAAACAACTGGGTCAGTATCATACAGCAAGTAAGTGGCCATCATCATAGCAGACAATGTGTGTAAAACAAGAGTAGGGCTTTCAACATTTTAGTTATTTGAAAATTGTTCTTGGTTCATCTCTAGCCTGATTACCATCAGCAGGTTGTTTTCTGGAAATTCCATGAATTTCCAGCAGGAAGGAGGGGATTCTTTGGTGCCCCCATCAGAAACTTACACTTTTCATGTTCCTCTTCTTTCTGCAATCATAAAACTTGAAAGAAGTTGAGAATAGTTCCTTGTAATGAAATGGTTAGATATGGCCACAGTGGAATTCAGTGCCCCTATCATCTTTAATTTTAATATCCACAGTTACCTTTAGTACTAGGGGACTATCAGGCCATAAAAAAAGAAAAGGAAAAAAGATTGGCTGCTAGAGTAGACGCTACTGATTTGTACATACTTTATGGTAAGAATGAAGCTCCCTCAAGTTTTCCTACATTTCATTTAGCAGCTTTGTCAAGTTTGTCTCCATTTTGTCTGCATTTCATTTTTATAATAGTAACTCTCTTATTTTTTATCTCTGAGCATGTAAACTATGACTTGTGAGAAAACACTGCCCATATTTCATTTTCATGGATAGCTAAATACTCACCTTAGCACTCTGATCATCTGTTGAAATCATTATTCTCTTAAGTTCTATTGATATTGTATCTTTGAGTCAGTTCCCTCACCCAAACGTTGCAGTGCATGTTGTTGTTGTTGTTGTTAGGTGCAATCGAGTCAGTTCTGACTCATAGTGATCCTATAAACAACAGAATGAAACACTGCTGGTCTTGTACCATGTCCACAATCATTTTTATGCCTAAGCCCATTGTTGTGGGTACTGTGTCAATCCATCTTGTTGAGGGTCTTCCTCTTTTTCATTGACCCTCCACTCTACCAAGAATTATGTCCTTCTCCAGGAACTGATCCTTCCTGACAGCATGTCCAAGGTATGTAAGATGCAGTCTTGCCATTTTGGCTTCCAAGGAGCACTCTGGTTGTATTCTTCCAGAACAGATCTGTTTGCTCTTTTGGCAGTCCATGGTACATTCAACATTATTCTCCAGCACCACAATTCAGAGGCATCAATTCTTCTGCCTTCTTTGTTTATTGTCCAGTTTTTGCATGCATATGATGTGATTGAGAATACCATGCCTTGGATCAGGCACACTTTAGTCTTCAAGGTGACATCTCTAGTTTTCAATACTTTAAAGAGAGCCTTTGCAGCAGATTTTCCCAATGCAATGTGTCTTTTGATCTCTTCACTATTTCTTCCATGGGCATTGATTGTGGACCCAAGTGAAATGAAATCCTTGACAACCTCAATCCTTTCTCTGTTTATGATGATGTTGCTTACCGGTCCAGGATTTTCTTTTTTTGAAGTTGAGGTGCAATCCATACTGAATGCTGTGTTCTTTGAACTTCGTCAGTAACTGTTTCAAATCTTCACTTCCAGCAAGTAAGGTGGTGTCATCTGCACACTGCAGGTTGTTAATGAGTTGTCCTCCAATCCCGATGCCTCTTTCTTCTTCATATAATCCGTCTTCTTGGACTATTTGCTCAGCATTCAGACCTCTAGATTTGCAGAGCATAAAGTTGCAGGGACAGGAAGTGAAAATATTGTGAGTTGTCATTACTGCTAATAGTGAGTGGCATCACTCCCATTTCTGCTCCTTGATTTCAGGGGGCTTACCTTGAAGCAAGACACATTAAGATCAGGCTGCCCTCTTTCCAGATAACTCCAGATGAATAAAGAGTGGATGGGGGCTCTTCCATAAATGTGTATTTTAGAGGAAAATTCAGGATACTTCATCCAAATTTTTAATCAGTTAAGGAAGTCACAAAACTTCACCAAAGCTACAGTATTATAATAAGGGAATCCGTGATCATATCATGACAACTATAATGCCATCTCATTAAAAGATACACTACAATAGTTACATTTGTTTTGATGCAGAGGAAGTTTCAGAGTTATGAAGTAGGTAAAATTGGTTTTAATCTTAGTATGTTAAGGAGGATAATACATGTAGCCATAAAGCAGATTAACAATACATTGTATCAAAATAAGAAATGCAATACAGGAGTCTCGACGAACACAAAACCAACACTGAAACAACCCATTAAGAAGAATGCCCCAGAACAGAACATTAAGAGCAATACAGGTAACATCAACACAAAAGTAATTACATCAAAATTATGGCAATAAGCACATACCAATCAATAACTACATTTAATGTTAATGGACTAAACGCTCCAGTAAAGGGACAGCAAGTGATATCCTTGATCAAAAGACATAACCCATCTATAAGTTGCTTACAAGAAACATACCTTAGACTTAAAGATATGAACAGTTTGAGAATTAAAAGTTGGCATAGTATATATCAAGCTAACAATACACAAAGAAAAGCAGGTGTGGCAACACTAATCTCAGATAAAATAGATTTTAATGTAAGATCCACTATTGTGGACAAGGATGGTCGCTATTTGTTGCTGAAAGTTTCAGTACTCAAGCAAGACTTAACAATAGTAAATATTTATGTACCCAATACCAGAGTACCGAAATACATTGGACACATACTGACAACACTGAAAAATGAGATTGATCGTTTCACAATAATAGTTGGAGACTTCAACACATCCCTTTCAGTTATGAATAGATCCTCCAGAACAAAGCTCAGTAAAGATGCAGAGGATCTTATTGCAACAGTCAACCAACTTGACCGTATCGACATACTCAGATCTTTTCATCCGTCAGCAGATCAATACACCTTCTTCTCCAATGCACATGGAACATTCTCCAGAACAGACCATGTGTTAGGTCATAAAACAATTCTCTATAAAATTCAAGCCATTGATTTAGTACAGAGCATCTTCTCGGACCATAGAGCTATAAAAATTGAAATCAGTAGAAGAAAATTCGTAAGTAGAATTCAAACTTGTGGAAAGTGAACAACACTTTGCTCATAAAGCCTCCTATGAACAGCTGATATTTGACAAAACCCCTAGATTTTAAACAATTGCTTTAACAAATTGTGCTGCCAAATTGGATATCCATCTGCAAAAAAATTGAAACAAAATCCATATCTCACACCTTATACAAAAATCAACTGAAATTGGATGAAAGACCTAAATATAAAATCTAAAATGATAAAGCTCATCCAAAGTAAAATAGGGTCAGCAATGGAAGTTTTGATACCCAATTTTGGAAGTACTATTTGTTGAAGAAATTGTTTTTACCCCAGTTTAATGTCTTAAGGCCTTTGTTGAAAATCAGGTGTTCATAGGAAGATTGTATCGTCTCTGAGGTCTCAGTTTTGTTCCGTTGATCTATCTGTCTCTTTGTATACCAGTACCAGGCTGTTTTGACTACTGCAGAAGTGTTAATAGGTTCTGAAGTCAGGTCGTGAGAGGCCTCCCAGTGTGTCCTTCTTCAGTAGTAGTGCTTTACTTATCCAGGGATTCTTCCCTTTCCTAAAATGTTAGTGCTTTGTTTCTCCATCTCATTAAAAGATGTCACTGGAATTTGTATTGGGATTGCTTTTGTATTGTACTTCATTTTGGGTAAAATAGACATTTTCACAGTGTTAAGTCTTCCTGTCTACAAGCAGGGTAGGTTTCTCCATTTATGTAAGTTTCTCTAAGTTTCTTGTAGTAAGGGTTTGTAGTTCTTCTTGTAAAGGTCTGTTATTTCTCTGGTTAGATTTATTCCTAGGTACTTTATCTTCTTAGGGGCTATAGTAAATTGTATTGATTTGGTGATTTCTTCATTAACAATCTTGTTGTTGGTATAAAGAAATCCTACTGATTTACTTATGTTTATCTTGTATCCTGACATTTTGCTGAACTCTTCTATCAGCTTGAGTAGTTTACTTATGTATTCTTTAGGATCCTTTGCACATGCAATCATCATCTGCAAATAGGGAGATTTTTACTTCTTCTTTGCTGATGCAAATGCCCTTTATTTCTTGGCCTTGTCTAATTCCTCTGGCTAAAACTTCTAGTACAACGTTGAATAGGAGAGGTGAGAGTGGGCATCCTTGTCTAGTTCTTGCTCTCAAGGAAAATTGTTTCAGTCTGTCTCCATTCAAGATGATGTAGGTAGTTGGCTTTGTATAAATGGCCCTTATTGTATTTGTCATCTATTCCTATTTTGCTGAGAGTTTTTAGCATTAACAGGTGTTGAACTTTATCAGATGTCTTTTCTGCATCAATGGACAAAATCATGTGATTCTTTTCTTTTGTGTTATTTATGTAGTTGATCTCATTAATTGTTTTTCTGATGTTGAACCAGCCTTGCATCCCTGGTATGAATCCATCTTTGTCATGATGGATTATTTTTTTGATATGTTGTTGTATTCTATTGGGAAGAATTTTGTTGAAGATTTTTGCATCTAGATTCATGAGTGATATCAGTCTGTAGTCCTCCTTTTTTGTTGCGTCTTACCCTGGCTTTGGTAGCAGGGGTATGATGGCTTCATAGAATGAATTTGAGAGTATTCCATCCCTTTCTATACTGTGAAATAATCTCAGTAGAATTGGAGATAACTCTTCTCTAAAAGCTTGGTAGAATTCTGTGGTAAAGCCATCTGGGCCCAAATTTTTTTGGGTTGGTAGTTTTTGGATGACTTTTTCAATGTCTTCATTTGTGATGGGTTTATTAAGTTTTTCTGCTTCACCTTGTGATAATTTTGGTGGGTGATATGAAGCAAGGAATTTGTCCATTTCCTCTAGGTTTTCAGATTCGTTAGAGTACAATCTTTCATAGTCTTCTGCTTATTTTTGATTTCTGTTGGATCTGTTGGGACAACTCCCCCCTCACTTCTTATTTGAGTTATTTGTTTCCTTTCCTGTTTTTCTTTAGTAAGTTTAGCCAATGGTTTGTCAATTTTGTTGATCTTTTCAAAAAACCAGCTTTGGGTCTTTTCAATTTTTTCAATTGTTCTTCTATTCTCTGATTCATTTAGTTCTTCTCTAATCTTTATGGTCTGTTTTCTTCTGTTGTCTGAGGGGTTCCTCCGTTGTTCTCTCTCTACTTGTTCAAGCTGTAAGGTTAATTTTTTAATTTGGGCCCTTTCTTCTTTCTTCATGTGTGCAGTTATAGAGATAAACTGACGTCTGAGCACTGCTTTGGCTGTATCCCATAGGTCCTGGTAGGAAGTATTTTCCTTCTCATTGGAATCCATAAGTTTTTTGATATCTTCTATAACCCATGAGTTTTTGAGCAAGATGTTGTTCAGTTTCCATGAGTTCCAATTTCTATGTTTTTTCTGCTATTGCTTTCGACTTTTATGGCTTTATGATCTGAGAAGACGCTTTGTAATAATTCAGTGATATGGATTTTGTTGAGAATTGCTTTATGTCCCAACACATGATCTATTCTGGAAAATGTTCCATGTACACTGTAGAAGAAGGTATAGTTGTCTGCTGATAGAAAGTTCTGTATATGTCAATGAGGTCTAGTTGGTTAATTGTGACAATGAGGTCTTCTGCATCTTTACTGAGCTTTTTTTTCTGGATGATCTGTCCAGTATTGTGAGTGGAGTGTTGAAGTCTCCCACTATTACTGTGAAGTGCTCTATCTAATTTTTGAGTGTAGTCAGTGTTTCTTTGATGTGTTTAGGTGTTCTAATATTACGTGCATAAGTATTTAATATTGTTAAGTCCTGCTTGTGTATTGAAACTTTCAGTAATAGTGTCCATCCTTGTCCATGATGGTGGATTTTACATTAAAATCTCTTATCTTAGATTAGAATTGCCACACCTGCTCTTCTTTGCTCATTAGTTAGCTTGATATGTATTCTTCCATTTTTTAATTTTTGTTTTGTTCCTGTCTTTAAGTCTAAGGTAAGTTTCTTGTAGGCAACATATGGATGGGTCACGTCTTTTGATCTAAGATGTCACTTGATGTCTCTTTACTGTAGCATTCAGTCCATTCACGTTCAATGTAATTATTGATAGGTGTGTGTTCACTGCTGCCATTGTGATGTGTTTATTTTTGTGTTGATGTTTTCTCTGTTGTTCTTATTAATCTGTTCTCAGAGATTCTTCTTTATGAGTTGTTTTTTCACCTTTTTCAGGATTGGTTTTGTGGTTGTTGAGATTCCTGTATTATATTTCTTGATTTGATATGTTGCGTCTTTATTGTGCTTTGTGGCTGCCCCTGTGATCCCCCTTAATAAACTATGTATGAACCTGATTTTAATTGCTACTATTCTTAAAAACTTCCTCTCCATTTGGAAGGAGTATAGTGACTTTAGTACATCCCTCTTTTAAACATGATGGCATCACAGTTTTCATGATATGATCACTGGATCACTTCTTTCACTATTATAGCTTTGATTGAGTTTGGAGCATTCCCTAACTTTATAGGTTTCTGGGTGATGTGTCCTGTATGTGCTTCTAAAATATAAAGTTAGTAGTTTTGTTCTTCTATGTCAAGGGATTATTTCAGTGTTTCTTGTAACTTTGGTTTAGATTTTACAAAGTCTCTAAGTTTCTATTTATCTGTAAATGTCTTAATTTCATTTTCATATTTGAAAGATAGTTTTGCAGGATAAATAATTCTTGGTTGGAAGTTCTTCTCCTTGAAGGCTTTGAATGTGCCATGCCACTGTTTCCATGCCAGCGTTGTTTCTACTGAGAAATCCAACGAAGGCCTCAGGGTTTCCCTCTGAATGTTAGCTTTGCTTTGAATCTTGCTGCCTTTTAGAGTTTCTGCTTATGTTTCATTATGTTAAACTTGATTGTAATACATCATCAAGTCTTTCTCTGGGGATCTATATTGAGTGGTATTAGATATGCATCTTGGATATCTATATTATCTTCTTTCATAACTTCTGGGAAATTTTTTGTCAGCAGCTCAGCAACAATACTCTCTGTGTTCTCAGGTGTCTCACCCTGTTCAGGAACTCCAATTAATTATAGATTGTTCCACTTAATAGAGTCTCACGTGCTTCTTAATTTTTCTTGTTTCTTTTTTCTGATTTTTCCTCATAGATGCTGGAGTCAGTAGCTCTGTCTTCCAAGTCAGAAAGTCTATTTTCCATTTGTTCCATTCTGTTTCCTTGGCTTTCAATTCAATTTTGTATCTCTTTGATTTTGTTATTGATCTGTTGGATTTCAGAGTACTGGTGTTCCATCAGGTCAAACAGCTTGCTTAATTTTTCATTTTGCTGTGCTGCATTTTGTATAAGATCTAAGACAGCTCTCTATATAGTCCTTTTGTATTCCCCTTCCTATAGTTTAGAAATATTTCTTCGCCTGGGAATTTGTGATGTGGTTTCTTTTGGGGGCCTTCTGAAATCATGGGTGATTTCTTGCTTATGGTTTTCTCCAGAGTTTGTTTCTTTTGGGGCATCATGTGAGTTAATAGAGGCTGGGAGAGATGCTGTGAGGATGGACTGCAGTTGTTTCTCTAGGTTGTCTTAAAATGAAAGGTAAAAGGTATCTGACAACTTCCGAAGTCATTCAGGTTTTAGGTGTTCAGATCCCTCTTCCCAGCTGGTTAAGTAAGCACCTCTATATCCAACCCCAAATCTTATAAACTAGTTCAAAATACAGAAAGGCTACTGCCCTGCTGGCCTCTGTTGTTGGACCCCTGCAATAGGCAACACTGTGTAGAATACTGCTTTACTGCTGGAAAAACACTCTCCTCCAGGCAGGCTCTGCCTCCCAGCCTAGGAATTAGGTCCCTCTGAGGCTTCCCTATGGGTATTCCACCTACCAGTGGAACAAGATGGCGCCCCATCTACTATACACTGTCCCTCCCTTCACCTAACCCAATTCCTATCTAGTATCTGATGAATGAAAACCTGGGGGGCATAGTGGTTAAATGCTACAGCTGCTAACCAAAAGGTCAGCAGTTCAAATCCACCAGATGTTCTTTGAAAAATCTGTGGGGCAGTTCTACTTTGTCTATATGATCACTGTGAGTCTCCTGTACACAACATGTAGATGGATTGTGTTTGTTTGTCTACCTGCCACTGTCTGTCTCTTTATTGGTGCATTGAATCCATTTATATTCAGCACAATTATTGATAGGTATGAATTTAGCACCGTCATTTACATGTCTTTTTTTGTACATTCTAAGCAATTCCTTTATTCCACTTAATTTTCTTAGCTAAGTCATTTTTCTTTGTGTGTTTTGTTTTCATCTTGTTCAGTGTTAGGGGTTTTGTATCTGCTGAAGCTTTATGTCTTTCTTGTTTTTTATTTTGGTGAATAAGTTTGATAATACCTTTGTAATTAGCATAGTGTTTACTGCTGTTTTTCTAAATTGAAATCAGTCATTAACTTCTTTATGTCACTTTGACTTCATCTCCATATGAAAGATCTATGAATAAATTTTTAAGTCCCTCTTTTTTGTTACAACGTTTACACAACAACATCTCTGTTTCTTTATTTTCAGTGTTTTACCTTTGATTTATTTTTGTGATTCTCCTATTTGGGTTGATACCCAGTTGCTTTATTCTTCATTCTAGTCTTGAGTTGTTGTCTGATATTACTGATTTTCTCACCAAAGGACTTCCTGTAGTTTTTCTTGTAATTTGGTTTGGTTTTTGCAAATTCCCTAGGCTTTTGTTTATCTGGAAGTATCTGAGAGAGTACTTAGCTTCTTGGGGTCAGTAAGCACTTCAAAGCCACCCTGCATTTCAATTGGCTACCCTCGAAGCTATCTGGCAAAATAAAAAAGAACCATAACACCTGGAACTGGCTTGATGCAGGGATGTAGCCAGCTGGACCATTTGACTACAACAGCTATTTTAGGGAGGAGTATGGCTCTAGGGATCCTGACTTGAAATGTGTACATCCTTCCCCCCAGCATGCCACTGCTGAGAGTCTGTTCTGGTGGATTATTGTATTAGAATACATTTAAGGTTTTGCAGCCTTGCTGTAAGGGCAGCAGAAACAATAAGACAAAGGCTAGCAGCAGTGAGAGGCTTGTCATTGTGGAACCTACTTCCTCCCTGGAACATTCTGCAGCCAAGTCAGGGTGTGGCTCCTGACCTTGAGGGGTCACTTGATGTTTTCTTTGAGATTACATGTGGCAGAAAAAGGAGTGTCATGGCCTGAGCCTCTTGATTTAGGATAAAAAGAAGGTGTTGAAGGACAGTCCAACTGCTGCCCAGGGCCCTGGGGTTGGACGTTAAACAATAAAACAGAAGCGACATGCACGAAGACACGTGAACTGATGTAAAGTGAAAATGTGTTTAAAAATTCATTTCTGATGTTGCTACAAATATGGAAAGAGTGATTTTGTAGCTGACCAGAGCAGGAAGGGCAGTGGTGGGAGAAGGAATAGTGATGGTCATTTTCTGTGGGAGGGAACTCGGGATCTATGAAAGGGAGCATCCTGGGATGGAGCTGGGATTCTTTAGGCCAGTAGTGGACCCTGGGCCCTATCTGGTCATTTCAGATCCCTGACTGTGGGCCCCACTTACCTTCCTCTGCATTTGCCCAGGGCCTGCACTATCCCTTCCTGGTCCCTTTCTTGGGGTAGATGAAGTAAATGAGGTGGTCCTCCTTCTCTTTGGGGGGTATCTTTCAGTGATTTATGTAAAGAAAGTACGAGCAGTGGCCAGGAAGGCATCAAGGGCCCCTCCGAGCCACCTGCACCCCTCCCTGCCCTTCACATCCTTGTGTTCCCTAGGCTTCAGAGGAGCTCTCAGTTCCCTGTGTGTACCACATGCTGGGTAAGTAAGCCTAGGAACTGTATTATCCAGCCCTGGCCAAGTCCATGGGCAGAAAAATCAACTTCTGAGTATTACAGCAGGATCTGGGAGAACCTGGGCTGGTACAGGGTTAGCCATGTACAGGCAATGCCACCAGATACGGCTATGCATTGACTGCCCCACTTAGGATAAGCTGGAACTTAGAGAAGGCTTAGATGAGAGTGTTGACTTGTCCTGTCATCATCGCAGTCCCTTCCTAAAGCCCTGGTCTGGACTGGGACCTCTGAGTAGACTAAAGACTTAAAGTTCTATATGATCAGGGGAGCTGGGGCAGGGATGTGAACTAGGTCTCCCCCTTTTCCACCAGTCCTCAGTCTCCAAGGCACCCAACCAGATTTGCTAGGCCCACCTACCCCATGTTCCATGTCAGAACCACCCCCATGAAACCAGTTATGTGAGGGGCTGTGGGGATGGAGATTGGGATTGCCCTCGATGAGTACTAGTCCTGAAGCAGCAGCACCATTTTCGTCACCGTCACTTCTCCTCTCCTAAATCTCCCCAGATTGCATGGCCTCTCCTTCTCTGACTCCCACCCACCTCTCTCCCCAATGGGCCTTGCCTCATCCAACAACTTTCTTCCTTATCAGTTCTGTCCTCATTTTCTCCCTGTCCACTTTACCAAGGACTCTACAAGGATAAGGGCTGGCATGGCCTGGGGCTTGGTATAATCTGGGGGAGGGGTGTAGGGCTGCCCAGGTGGGGATCACAGTGGTGGCCTGGCCGGAACTGGCAGACCTGGGTCACGCTTTGTTACCTTTGGGTTCTTTTTGGTAATTGACCATAACCTTTGGGGATGAGGAATGAGACCATGTCTCAGCCTTTGTGAAAGTGGTGGACTCCTGGGCTTAATTTAATACAAAGGAAAATAAGACGCAATAAGAAAACATGTTTCTAGTCCAGTTGTTTCATTCAAGTGAACCGAGTGTGAGGCTGTACCTAGAATGGGGGTGCCTGGTTGCTAGGATTCCAAGTTCTGTGTACTTTGTTGTCAAGGAATTGAGGTCATGTCCTGGGTGCCTGATCTGGGCCTGACCTCAGACGGAACCTTCCCGAAGTCCTCTCTGGGCTGCTGAATGCTCACCTCTCCCCATGCTGTCTCTATAACTGTATACACTGACACCAGCACAGACCCCTACTGAGTCTTGGAAAGGCCTGGGAAACCCAGGTTCCAGCTCACAGCTGGACTCAGACACAGCTCATTCCGTTTAACCAACTGGTAACCTCAGACAAGTCTCTGTGCTTCTCAGAGCCTCCCTAGTTTGCTCACCCACACAATAAGGTTCATTCTAGGGTCTGCTCCCACAGGTGTCAGCAGGTGTATAGAAATACTGGCATTATGTGTAAGCTAATTAGATGCAGATAATCCAATAAGCAAGTTAAGAACAGGGCTTACCTGCTTACCAGATCATCTGTAGTAAACATTTTTACATTTTTTTTTTTCACTACATCAAGGATTCTGCTTATAGGTACGGCTGACATCTGTCTCTCTCCTAACCCAGCTTCAGCTTCCTGCAGAATCAAAGCCTCTTTTCTATTTCTCAGTCCTGCTGGGGGCAGATGACTCTGTAAGCAAGGTAAGTGCAATGAACACCCCATTTTTGATGAGGTGAAACCCATGTAAAAGTGTTCACTACAGATTTGTAAGTAAGCACAAGTAAACCTATGCTTACCTTCACTGTTGGATAGTCCATGCCTGTAACTGAAGCATAAAGTCAGAGATGGAAGAATTTCAAACAGAGGTGGGAAGCAACATGGAATACACCTCAAACAGGACTGGGTTCTGGTGATGTGATCTTGGGAAAGTCACTTCCTTGCATGTTGGAGTTAAATAGACGTCAGATATTGTCACTCTTTACATAAAACCTTCCAATAACTTCCAGTATATTTAGAATTTGATGCAGTGCCTCATCTTAGACTGGAGTGTGGATACCCTGCACAGTGATGTCCAATAATCCTACCTTCTGGTCTCCGTATCTTCTGTGGTCTATTCCCATCAGTGTGGACTGCACTCAGAGATTTGCTTCTTAAGAATGTTGCTAGGTGCCACTGAGTCGATTTCAACTCTTAATGATTCCTTTGGGGGCGATGTTTCTCGGCACTCTCGTTCTCTCTCTCTCTCTTCCTCATCTGTAATTTCTTTTTCGCTGCCTGCAAGCAGCAGCTGTGATGCTGCCCATGGAGAGGCCCATATGACAAAGACCTGAGGGAGGGTCCTGAACAGCAGACAGAGGAGAAGGGAGGCTTTCAGTCCAGCTGCTCACAGAGTCCTTCTCATAATGCCGAAGTGAGCAGGGGGCAGATCCTTCCCAGTCAAGATGCAGTGGAGACTTGGGACAGTCATTAGTAAGCCTGTCCAGATTCCTGATCCACAAAGACTATGTGCTATGCTATTATGAGTCATTAGTTTTGGGGTGTTTGGTCACAGAGCGAGAGATAACTCCTCCGGCCCATGAGATGCTGGACCTGTTCTCCTCCTCTCCACCTCCTCTCCCCACCTGCTGGCTTCAGCCATACTAGCTTATTCTCAGCCCTGTCTCTAAACAAACTCACATCTGTCTCCCAGCTGTGTCTTCTCCCTGGCATGCTGTCCCCAGACTCATACAAGGCTGGTCTTTTCTGTCATTCTGGCCGTACATAAATAACATGTTAGTGAGGCCTCTCTGAGCACACTCCAGCTGCATCTCACAGCACCTTTTTTTGTTTGCTCATTTGTTTTCTTTATAAAATATATGCTCTTATCTTTGCATATATTTGCTTTCATACTTTTACCCACCGTCAGATGTTCCCCACAGATTATGAGGCCTCAGGTGAGGGACAAGGTGGGTAACTTTCCGACCCAGCTCTGGCCCCGCGTGCTGATGTCAGTCCTGCTTCTGCACTAACGGTTCGCCAGCTATTTTATCACCACTTCCATCATCAGCATCAGACAGGGAGCCAGCTGGTGGGGTGGATTTCCCTCCTGGGCCACCTCCAGAACTGGCTCCCAGACCACTCTGATGTCTGTTCTTCTCCTGCTCAACACTGAAACTCCACAGAGATAACACGCATGGAGTCACCCTGAGTTAGAGTTGACTCTACAGCAACTGACTTATTTATTTATTTATTTTAATGTAGCCTAAGGGAAATGCTAGAGAATTAGACACGGATACTGCTAGCTAGAAAAGAGCAGCTAGAGAAAATGCCCTGTTACACGGTATACCCGTTCTGGTGGAAACAACAGTGGCCATCACTGGATACCTACCATACTTAGGCTGGAAACCAGAAAAGGCTGCATAGCTCTCCCGATTGCTGTTGCCGTTGTCTTTGCCAGACATTTGAACCCCTAGCCTGTAGCTGCCCTATGCTTAGGGCACTTGTGCAAGCGTGCTGCCTGACAGAATCTACACCCTGTGCAAAGCAGCAGAAAAAAAGAAAATCAGCAGAAAAAGGGTTGTAATGTGTGCAAGGTGAGCCAGCTCATGCCATCCACCGTGGGAGCTGACTCAATGTGGATAGAGCAGTGACCTCTGTCAACTTTCACCCATCGTTCCATCTTGGTGCTGGTGGGATTACTTGGCTAGTCATCCACTGAGCAGGCCTCCAAGCCTCTGCGGATCAAAGATAGAAAACTACCAGACTAGGTTATATTTCTAAGGTTTTCTGTAGTGTGAAAATTCCTTAATTCTGTGCCTTTAGAAGGTTGAATTAAAGTAGAGATGTCAAAGGAGTATTCGTCTTCTGGGTTTGGATAATTCCAATATATTCCCTGTAGTTACCAGTAGTTAAGAGTATTATGCTGAAGGAGTATGACTTCATCTGCATCTACATTTTTGTTCAATTCAGTTGGTTATATCAGAACAAGAGCTTTTAAGGAAAGGGAGGGGAAAGAGGGGAAGGCATTTGATAAAGATATGGGATATGTGGGATTTCTTTGCAGAAGGGCACATTGTGGACCTCTTAAACCAGGCACTCTTAAGTTGAGGGTGCTTACAGATGTGGTTCTAAGAAAATGGCTTATAATGTTTGGCACTAGTTCAGATCTACAACTCAAAACACAAGTCTCCAAAAGCCAGAAGAAAGGAACTGGCAAAATTAAGCTACCCTATGGGTCTTTTACTCTCTAATGTCTGTCACCCAAAACTATGAGGACTGACAATTAAGTCCATGAACTCATTCTCTGAAAAGTGCTACATACCTCATTGCTGAATATCATTACAGTCAGCTTTGATGTACTCCCCTTGGGAAACAATGCAATAACTCTAGCACCTAGGCAACCCTTCAGAGCAATTGTGGAACTGTTTTTCTGAAATGGCCATGAGAGCTGTCATCATATTACTCTTGAGGTCTGAATACCATCAAAATGTCTTCCTTTGAATTCTTCCTTGATCTTCAGGTAAGGAAAACAGTCATTGGGGGCCAGGTCAGATAAGTGCATAGGGTGTTCCAATACAGTTATTTATTTACTGGCTAAAAACTCTCTTACAGACAATTATACAATTAAATTTGTGAACTTGCCACCATGTGCAATGGCCATTCCAGAAACGGTTCCAGAATTGCTTTGAATGGTGGAATTAGCCTTGGTGTTGGCGCATAGCTTCCCAAGGGGAGTACTTCAAAGGTGTCCATAGTGGTATTCAGCAATGAGATATGTAGCATGTAGAATAAATAAGTTTCTGGACTTAATTGTCGGACCTCATAATTGTTTAAAGCACATGAAAGACATGCAAAATCAGTGAGAAAAGGCATTATGAGACATGACACATCTGTCAACTGTATGTGGTATTGCGTGTCATTGTGGCCAAAAGCTTGGTCTCTGGAGCTAAAAGGATCTTCATTTAGTCCCAGAGTATTACCTCTTCCTGGTTCTAAGACATTGACAAATTCCTTTCTTTAGAAGCTTTAGTTTATTTATCCTTAAGATGGGAATAATAATCATAATAAAGGTAACTGGGGGAGACCAAAAGAGACTTACATAAAAGGAAAAACATTCCATACTCGTGGATTGAAAGCCTTAACATTGTGCAAATATCAATAATACCCAAAGACATCTATCAGTACAATGCAACCCTTATCCAAATCCCATCAATATTCCTTGAGAAATGGAAAAGTAATCTCCAATTTTATATGGAAAAGAAGAAAACAAAGCCACTGCCATTGACTCAATTTCAGTTATAGGACAGAGTAGAACTCCCCTAGGATTTTGAAAGAGTGCCTGGTGGTTTGGAACTGCTGACCTCATGGTTAGCAGCCAAACTCTTAAACACTACACCACCAAAATTTCCAAATAACAGATAGGCCTATAAAATAAACAGTAACACTCATGAGGAATATGCTCCTTTAAACAATCAACTATATGAAACTACTTTTCCCAAAGTAAAGATGAGAATGCAAGCAAGGGTGGGGAAACTGGGTGGATGGAAATAGGGCAGGAGGGGTAGAAACTGTGAGAGTGCTAACACATTGCAGGGACTGTAACCAATGTCACAGAACAAGAACTGTTGAATGGGAATCTAAAACGCAATAAAATATTTTTAAAAAATAGTAACTCTAAACATGATGTTACAAGAATTCAATGAAATGATGTAGGCTAAATTGTTAGCATATTTTGAGGGGAAGCATAAAAGTTTTCTAGGACAGCCATTGGGGTACCACCCCTGGCCTTTGGTCCTTTGAGGCCCAAATAGTATCAGCAGCTGAGCAGTGATTTAGGAAGTCTGCTGCTGAGGAATAGAAAAGTGGCCCCACCAGTTCGTCTTATAAGAGAGAGAAATGAAATATTCACAAAGGTGCAGTGAACCCACAAAGTCCTCCACTGTTACCAAAGCATAGAAATGAATTTTTCCCTATTGCTTGAGTTTTAACTCTTCAGTATTGCCCTTGCTATGTATTGTAGACCAACCTCATCTATATTTGATTCAGTAAACACTGACAAGCATCAATTCCATGCAAAGCACTAGTATGGTCTGTGAACCTACAGACTAGACAAACATGGCATTAATTCAGCAAGTATTTATTGCATTTCTACTGTGTTCTGAGGACTTTTTTTGGCATTGAGCTTTATCTAGGCCTTAGAGAATCCTGTGTGGGCTGTGGAGGGGACAGAGGGAGATGCTATTAAAGAAGCAGATACTCTGCACCTATTAAAAAACAAGCAAACAAGAAAACCCAAACCTGCTGCCTGTTGGGTTGATTATGACTCACAGCCAACCCACGTAACAAAGTAGAACTATCCCATAGGGTTTTCTTGGCTGTAATCTTTATGGAAGCAGATCGCCAGGTCTTTCTCCCAGGAGTTGCTGGGTTAAGTATGACTTGCCAGTCTTTTTATCAGCAGCCAAGCACTTGTTTATACAACCAGGGCTCCTTAAGGAAACATACTACATTGCCTTAAAAATAAGGAACTCCATACACATTTGTTTGGATAAATGGTCCATCATTTGTCCTTTATGTATTGCCCTGGAAATGCTATTTAAATGCTTCAGTTGGGTGTGTTTCAAGTTACTAACAAAGTTTTAAATTCTACAAGTGCAGGGATGATCTTTTACGGCTTGGAGATCCCCCAAAATTAGTTTCTAGACCGTAGCACTGTCAAAGTTTGGAAACACAAATTGTTTTGCAGTGGTCCAGGAATAAAATATGCAGGAAATACTTGGTTTATTTTTATCCTGAGTTTAAACCATAAGTCTACCTCCATGAATGTTGTTCTTACATAGATAAAAGAGCAAGCTCAGATCATACCCTTTTGAAGCCCCTTTCCTTTCCTAAATTATTGTATGTTAATCCTTTTATCCATGTGATTTCATTATCACGTGTAAATTAAATGTTGGGGAATGATGGCAGGGACAAGGACAGATGTATACCTTGCCATGCTAAGGTAGAAATCCTTCTTGTCTCATAAGCTTTGAGAATACAGTTGAAATGCCAAATCTAACTGTGCAGAGTCTAGAGTTTACCAACAGAAACAACCAGTCAAATTCAACCCCCACCAGAAACTGAGCACACTGCCATCAAATCAATTCTGGTTAATAGCAACCTTATGGGATAGAACAGAATTGGAAACCCTAGTGGCTTAGTGGGTCAGTGCTACAGCTGCTAATCAAAAGGACAGCAGTTTCAATCCACCACGTACTCCTTGAAAACTCTATGGGACAGTTTTACACTGACCGATAGGGTCAGTCCCCAAATTGTCAGTTTGTTGCACTGCGGGGCTTGTGTGTTGCTGTGAAGCTATAACACAAGTATTCAGATACCAGCAGGGTCATGCATGGAGGGCCGTGTGTGAGTTTCCAGATGAAGACAGACTAGGGAGAAGGATCCAGCAGGTTACTTCTGAAAAGAATGAGCAAGTGAAAACCTCATGAATAGCAGTGAAACAGTGTCAGATACAGTGCTGGAAATGAACCGCTCGTGTTGGAAGGCACTCAGAAGACAACTGGGGAAAAGCAGCCTCCTCAACGTGGAGTCACCCTTAATGACGTGAGTAGAATAAAGCCATTGGGACCCTCATTTGCTCCAAATAAGTAGAAATAGCTGCAAACATGCACTAGTAATTAGGACATGGAATGTACAAAATATGAATCTAGGAAAATTAGAAATTGGCAGAAATAAAATGGAACATATAAACTTTGACATCCTAGGCGTTAGTGAGCTGAAACGGACTGATACTGGCCATTTTGAATTGCACAATCATATGGTCTACTATGCTGGGAATGAGAACTTAAGGAAGAATGGCGTTACATTCATCATCAAAGACAACATTTCAAGATCTGTCCTGAAATACATTACTGTCAGTGATAGGATGATATCAGTACACCTACAAGCCAAGTGCCGTCTGATGTGAGATGGATCTTGGCTTAAAGTAGAGAATACCAGAAAGATATTTAGCTGTGTTTTATTGACTGTGCAAAGGAATTCAACTCTTTGGACCATAACAAATTATGAATAACATTGTGGAGAAAGAGAATTCTGGAATATTTAATTGTGCTCCTGTGGAATGTGTACATGGATCAAGAGGCAGTCATGTGAACAGAAAAAGGGGATACTGCGTGGTTGAAAGTCAGGAAAGGTATACATTGGAGTTGTACATTTTACCATATCTTTTCAATCTGTATGCCAAGCAGATAATCCTAGAAGATGGACTATATGAAGAATAATGGGACATCAAGACTGGAGGAAAATAACCTGCTTTATGCAGATGACACAACTTTTCTTGCTGCGAATGAAGAGGATTCGAAACACTTACTGATGAAGATCAAAGACTGCAGTCTTCAGTATGGGTTGCATGTCAACATCAGGAAAAAAAAATCCTCACAAGTGGACCAGTAAGCAACATCATGATAAATGGAGAATGGACTGATGTTGTCAAGGATCTTATTCTGCTTGGTTCCACAATCAATGCCCTTGGAAGCTGCAGTTAGGAAAACAAAAGACTCCTTGCATTGGGAAAATCTACTGCAAAGGACCTCTTTAAAGTGCTAAAAAGTAAAGATGTCGCCTTGAAGACTAAGGTGCACCTGAGCTGAGCCATCGTATTTTATGTCTATCATACGCATATGAAAGCTGGACAATGAATAAGGAAGACAGAAGAAGAATTGATGCCTTTCAATTGTTATGTTGGAGAAGAATATTGAATGTACCATGGACTGCCAGAAGAACAGACAGATCCATTCTGGAAGAAGTACAATCAGAGTGCTCCTTGGAAGTAAAGATCATGAGGCTGTATCTTACATTCTTTGGACATGTTGTCAGGAGGGATCAATCCCTGAAGAAAGTTATCATGCTTGGCAAAATAGATGGTCAGTGAAAAAGATGAAGGCCCTCAACAAGATGGACTGACACAGCAATGTGCTTAAGCATAAAAGTGATTGTGGGCATAGTGCAGGATGGGGCAGTGTTTTGTTCTGTTGTGCACAGGGCCACTGTGAGTAAGAACTGATTCGACGGTACCTAACAACAACATAGAGCCACTGTGTATTGGAGTGGGTTTGTCTTCTGTTGTTACAGGGTTTCCAAGGCTGTAATCTTTATGGAAGCAGACCATTGCATCTTACCCTGACAAAGTCACAAGTGGCTTCAAACCATTGTCTTCCGATTAGCAACCTAGTGCTTTAACCACTGTGGTGCCAGAGTCATTAATCCAACCTTACATTACTGAGATGAAGATAAACTTCTTTGTACTTTTTAATTTCCTGGTAACATAATAAGATAGCTGGTTTGTACATTCAGGAAGCCCTGAAGGGCTTTCTTTACAAATATCAGTAAGAAGAGCAAGTGCTACCCATGAGCAGCTAGGTGTTTTTCCCACTGACTTCATGCTAAAGGCACATCTAACATCACTGACATATATTACTGTGTGATGGCTTCACATTATGTCTTTTCTCTTGGTGAATGAATCCACTGAACTGGATGCTCTGACTGCTAGTGGTACTGTGGATTCTGGGTGATGACTCACTTTGGAGTTACTGCAGCCATTCACTGAAACAGAATGGAGAAATCTAAAATCTCACCAGTAGAACCATGTCTTCTGATGCTTAAAGGATGTTCTTGACTCTGCCCATGGAGGAGAAGTAGTTATGCTGAGTTTTTTTTTTCGGAGTGAATGGTAGTGTTGGGCTCATCTCAGTGTTTATGAATACCAAAAGAGCTAACATGACATTGAACAAACAAACAAAAAACCCAAACCGGTTGCTATCAAATTGATTCTGACTCATGGTGACCCCACACATCGCAGAGTAAAACTGTACTCCATGTGGTTTTTAAAGCTATGACCATTCAGAAGCAAATTACCAGGCCTTTCTTCTGAGGTGCCTTTTGGTTAGTAGTCTAGTGCTTAACCATTTGTCATCCAGCACTCCAGTGGTGCAGCACATCAGGCTGCAGTAAGAGAAATAGTGTTTGAAGCAATGAGAAGTTTTAATGGAGCATGACCAGATGTCTTCAAATTACCTTATTCATTTATTCAACTGAAATATACTGATACTGTGAAAGGCGTTATACTGTGAGGGATAGGGATAAAATAGGTAGCACATAAAGATAGGTATAAATCAGATTAAATGAGAGTTCTGTAAAAGGGCTGCTGGTTTTCTGGTTTGGTTCCTGGAAGTGACAGAATCTTTATGTAATATAGTAGTCACAAACCAAGATGTGTGTGTAAGAGGCTGGCAGATAAATTGGTGAAGTGGCCAAGTGGGCACTCTGGAAAGGATATTCCCTGGTTACAGTGGGCAGTTGCTCTTCAGTTCTTTTAAGTGTCGTGGGGCTACTTTTGCCAAGGCTTCTGATGTCCAATAGAGGCTGGAAATCCAGAATTTTATGTGAAAATTTCCTTTTAAAAATTGTTATGAATTGAATTGTGTTCCCCCCAATATGTGCTGAAATCCTAACCCCTGTACATGTGGATATAATCCCTTTGGGGAGAAGAGTTTTCTTTGTTATGTTAATGAGGCCCTGTCAGCAGAGAGTGTGTCTTAAGAATTTTTGAGAAATAAAAGGGAGCAGAGATGGGAGAAGACAGATGCCACACCACATGAAGGTCTCCAAGAACGAAGAAACAGAAGCTGAAAAGAGACAAGGACCTTCCCTGAGAGCCAAGAGGGAGAGAAAGCCTTCTTCTAGAGCTAGCATGCTGAATTTAGACTTCCAGCACCCTGAACTGTGAGAAAGTAAATGCCTGCTGGTTAAAGCCACCCACTTGTGATATTTCTGCCTTAGCAAGACAGTGAAACTAAAACCAAGATGTTTGCATGACTGCAACTAATTCAAATGCTTAAAAACTCTGTCGACCATCCCTTGTGTGTCTTTAGGGTTACATCCTGCTCACAGCCTGCCAATTTGTAAATTCTACTCTAGTTAGTAGAGTTCATCCAGTCAAAGTGTGCTTGCCAGTATTTAGAGAGGATCTTTAATTTGAGACTTTGCTTAAAAGACCAGTGGGTATAGATTCCCCTGGTTCAGTAGTGAGAATGACTGTTTGTCTAATGTAATCAGTAAACCGAAAAACCAAGTCAAACGCTTTGCCATTGAGTTACTTCCAATACACAGTGACCCATAGAGTTTCCAAGGAGTGTTTGGTGGATTTGAGCTGCTGACATTTTTGGTTAGCACCTCTTAATCACTGTGGCACCAGGGTTTCCAATGCAGTCAAATGATTTTGGTGATAGTGGTGAGAGGTTGGTTTTCATCTGACAGGGGAAAGTGTTAGCATGTTCAGCTGTACTTGAACTAGAAGAATTTCACTCACTGATTGGAACAGGAAAGGCAAATAAAAACTCCAGACTCTACTGCTAATTTGTGTGACTAAACCTGTTACTCTGGAAGGTCTTTATATGGATATACAAGGACTGCCAATTAAGTTCTCAACGTCAACCTAGAAAAAGTGCTACATACCTCATTGTTGAACATTGCTAACAGTCACCTTTGAAGTACTCCCCCTAGGAAGCTATGCACCAACACCAGTGCCTAGTCCATCCTTCAGAGCGATTTTGTAACTGATATTTTGGAATGGCCATCAGAGCTTTTGTTATGTTACATTTGATGTCTTGAATGTTATCAAAATGTCTTCTTTTCAATATTTCCTTTATTTTGGGGTAAAGAAAAAAGTCACTGGGGGCCAGATCAGGTGAGCAAGGAGGGTGTTCCAATACAGTGATTTGTTTACTGGCTAAAAACTACCTCACAGACAACCATACAATTAAATTCTCGAACTTGCTACTATGACTCCACATGCAATGGCCATTCCAGAAAGAGTTCTAAAATTTCTTTGAAGGATGGACTAGGCACTGATGTCAGAGCATAGCTTCCCAAGGAGAGTACTTCAAAGGGGAACATAGTGATAACAGCAGTAGGTATGTAGCACTTAAAACAAGTAAGTTCGAAGTGCATCAGACCTTGTATGGTGGGCTTCAGTCCAGTTCTATGCTGATGCTTTGAACTTCTGCCCAAAGAATCATATCCATTTGTGTTCTTCAATAAAAAATGCATATCCTTAGTTGCCGAATTGGTGGCTCTTGAGTAACGTTTGGATGGAACCAGTATCAACCACACCCAAATTTCTTCTCTTTACCTGTTGCCTGTGTCTCGCTACTGTGCAAAGCCTGAATTGATAGCAATGTCATGACTAAACCATGTAAATAAACTAACCACAGTTAACAACAGAAACAGTGGACAACTGTCTCGTCAACTAATAATTATGTGTATTAAATTTGCAATATCAAATCTGATAATGGTTATCACTGTATTTCCTAGGGTAGAATATAGGAGGTAGATAGCAAAAGCTTTCTCTTTCTCTCTCTCTTTTTTTTTTGAGTGTACTGATAGGGTAATTGCTGCCATCATCAATGTGAGGTGATTACTCACTAGATGTAAAGCAGTGAAGTTACTGCTGGTAGATTTCTTTAAGCTTACCTTTTCTAGAGTTGGGAAAGTTTAAACTGAAGCAGAACCTATAACCCACAAAGAAACCAAAGTTGATAATTTTCCCCATGATTTAGCTGAAGTAGGTTTCTTTCAGCTAGCCAGGCTGCTCCACTTTAGCATGGGTAGATAGTTACAAGTTTGGGGAGAGTTAGGGGAGGGAAAAGCATCATTTGTTAGTAATAAGATGAATAATTGCTAGATACATCATGAGCTTTTGAACTTTCATCATTTTCTTTTTTAATATTTTTATTGTGCTTTAAGTGAAAGTTTACAATGCAAGTCAGTTTGTCATACAAAAAATGTATATATCCATTGTTATGTAACCCTAGCTGCTCTCCCCATGCTGTGATAGCACACTCTTCCTCTTTACCCTATGTTTCCTGCGTCTGTTCCATCAGCTCCTGCCCGCTCTGCCTTCTCGTCTAGCTCTTGAACAGAAGCTTCACAGTTAGTCTCAAGTATCTGCTTATGTCCAGAACCACACTCTCCTCTCGTATCAATTTTATGTCTTGTAGTCCAGTCACATCTTTATCTGAAGACTTGGCCTCGGGAATGTTTTCGGGTTCTGGGCTAACGTCTGGGATCCATGCCTTCTGGGGACCATCCACTCTGTCAGACTATCAAGTCTGGTCTTTTTAATAGAGTTCACCAGGCACCATCTAGTTCTTTTGATCTAATGCCAATGTAGTCTCTAGTTTATGTGGCCCTTTCTGCCTCTTGGGCTTATGTTTTCCTTGTGTCTTTGATGTTCTTCATTCTCTTTTGCTCCAGGTGGGTTGGGACAAATTGGTGCTTGTTAGATGGGCACTTGCTAGCTTTTAAAACCTCAGACACCACTTATAGAAGTAGGATTTGGAACATTTTCTTAATAAGCTTTGCTAAGCCAGTTTACCTAGGTGTCCCCTGAAACCATGGTCTGTAGACCCCTGCCCCTGCTACTGTGTCCCTCGGAATGTTTGGTTGTGCTCAGGAAAATTCCTAGATTTTGGTTTAGCCCATTTGTGCTGACTTCTCCTGTATTGTGTTGTCCTTCCCTTCACCTAAAGTTATTTTTGTTTATATCTGGTTAGTGAATATCCTCCTCCCACCCTCCCCATCACAAAGAATGGTTTCTTTTGTTTCTCCTATGTTTAAACTTTTTCCCAAGTTCTTATAATACTGGTCTCATACAATATTAATCCTTTTGCACCTGACAAATTTCACTTAGCATAAAGCTTTCCAGATTTTTTCATGTTATGTGATATTTTGCAAATTAATTACTGTTTTTTGTCATTGCATGGTATTCCATTATGTGAGTATACAATAATTTGTTTTATTCATTCATCAACTGATGAGCACCTAGATTGTTGCCATCTTTTTGCCATTGTAAACAGTGCTGCAATGAACATTGGTGTGGATATATCTATTGGTGTGACATCTCTTATCACTAGAATATATTCCAAGGAGTGGGACAACTGGATCATATGGTATTTCTATTTCTAGCTTTTTATGGAGACACAAAACAATTTCTGAAGTTTTCCTACCAGCAGTGCATAAGTATTTCAGTCTCTCTATAGCTTCTCCAACATTTATTATTTTGTGTTTTTGGATTAATGCTAGCATTGTTGGGGTGAGATGGTATCTCACGGTAATTTAGATTTGCATTTCTTTAATGACTAACAATTGTAAGCATTTTCTCATGCATCTGTTAGCCACCTGAACGTGTCCTTTGGTGAAGTTCCTGTTCATATCCTTTGCCCATTTTTTAATTGGGTTATTTGTCTTCTTGTTGATATTCTGCAGCATCTGGTAGATTTATGAGATGAGATGCTGATTAGATTTGTTGTAGTCAATTTTTTTTTCCTAGTCTGTAGGTTATCTTTTTACTTTTTGTGTGGAATCTTTTGATGAGCATAAATGTTTGAATTTTAGGAGTTCCCAGCTGTCTATTTTTTTCTTTTGGAATTTGTGCATTGTTAGTAATGTTTGGTATTCTGTTTGTCCCACGTAATGGGGCTCCTAGCATTGTTTCTGTTTTTTCTTTCATGATTTTTATTTTTTTAGATTTTATACTTAGGTCTTTGATCCAATTTAAGTTAGTTTTTGTGCATGGTACGAGGTATAGATTTTGTTTTATTTTTGTGCATGTGGATATCCAGTTACTTCAACACCATTTGTTGAAGAGACTGTCTTTTCCCCGTTTAAGGGACTTTGAGTTTTTGTCAAAGATCACCTGGTCATAGGTGGATGAATTTATTCATTTTTTTCAGGTTATTTATTGGATTCATTCATTCATTTATTCATTATTCATTTATTTGATTTATTTATTGGATTCTCAATTCTGTTCCACTGGTCTATGTATGTGGTGTTGTACCAGTACCAGGATGTTTTAACTACTGTGGTGGTAAAATATGTTCTAAAGTCAGGTAGTGTGAGGCCTCACACTTTATTCTTATTCTTCAGTAATATTTTACTTAGCCCCTTAGCTTTCCATATGAAACTAGTGATTTGTTTCTCCATCTCATTAAAAAATGCTGTTGGAATTTGGATCAGTATTATATTGTAATTGTAGATCGCTTTGGGTAGAATAGATGTTTTCACAATGTTGAGTCTTCCTATTGATGAGCAAGGTAGGTTTGTCCACTTATGTAGTTCTCTCTATTTTCCTGAAGTGCTGTCTTGATGCTTTCTTTGTATAGGTCTTTTACATCTCTGGTTAGATTTATTCCTAAGTATTTTATCATCTGGGGCATTATTGTAAATGGTATCAATTTGGCGATTTCCTCTTTGACATTCTCTTTGTTGGTATAGAGGAATCCATCTGTTTTATTGGTGTATTTATCTTGTATCCTGTTGCTTTGCTGAACGCTTCTATTAGTTCCAATAGGTCCTTTCTTTCTTTCTTTTTTTTTTTTTGGTATGTGCATGTATGTGTGTCTGTGTATGTCTGTGTGTGTGTGAATTCTTTAGGGTTTTCTGTGCATAAGATTATATCATCCACAAACAGAGATACTTTTACTCTTTCCTCACCAATTTGGATGCCTTTTATTTCTTTTACTAGCCTAATTGCTCTGGCTAGAACCTCCTGCACAATGTTGAATGAAGGTAGTGATGAAGTGCACTTTGTTTGATTTCTGTTCTCAAGAGGAGTGCTTTCAGATTCTCCATTTGAGACGGTGTTGCCTCTTGTCTTTGTATAAATGCCCTTTATTAATATGTTAAAGAATTTCCCTTCTATTCCTATTTGCTGAAAGTTTTTAACATAAATAGTTGTTGGACATTGTCAAATACCTTTTTTGCGTCAATTGATAAAATTGTGTGGTTTTTGTCTTTTGTTTATATAGGTGGTGACATTTACTTAGTTTTTTAATGTTCAAATATCTCTGCATACCGGGTATGAATCTCACTCGGTCACGATGAATTATGTTTTTGATATGTTGTAGAATTCAGAAACTCTGGTGGTACAGTGGTTAAGTCTTACAGCTGCTAACCAAAAGGCCAGCAGTTCAAATCCACATGGTACTTCTTGGAGACTCTATGGAAGAGTTCTAGTCTGTCCTGCTGGATCACTGTGAGTCAGAATTGACTCTAAAGCAGTGAGTTTATTTTATTTTATTTTATTTTTTGGTTGTTGAATTCTATTGGCTGGAATTTTGTTGAGGATTTTTGTGTCTACAGTCATGAGGAATATTGGTCTTAAATTCCTGTGGGGTGCCAGTTCTCACTGAGTCAGGTCTGGCTACTCTTTGCTGCTTCTGAAACTTCTCTCCCCCTCCTGTCACTCAGTCTACTTTCTCATCTTCATGTTTGATGTTCAGGTCTCCTGGGATGTCATTTTGGATCATTGTTACAAGAGGGACCACAGGAAGTGTCTGACTCTTCTGCCTCTTGGTCCAACCTCCTCATCTGTTGGACTTTTAGTCTTTGTTTTTATTTTCTTAAGGAAGTGATTTTTACATAGTGAATGGAAGAATAAGTTATATTTCACATCTATTTGCAAGAGAAAAACACAGGCTGACATGCCTTTGACAAATCTGTCACATTTTCAACATTTTTAATATTTTCCAATGGGGAGTCAAAGTTCATGAGCCCTCTTAATTTATGCTTATGCAATAAAAAACAAATAACAAATGAAAAAAACCCTTAAACTGGTCACCATTGGGTTGATTCTGACTTATAAAAACTTTAGGAATAAGGTAGAACTGCCCTGTAGGGTTTCCAAGGAGTGGCTGGTGGATTTGAACAGCCTACCTTTGGATTAGCAGCCGAGCTCTTAACCTCTGTGCCACCAGGGCTCATGTGTACACACACACACCCCCCACACCCACCCACCCACACACACACCCCCCCCACACACACGTGTGTGTGTGCTTTCTATACACTAAGCCAAGACAGCCGAGTGCCGTCGAGTTGCATCTATGTACTAAAGACTTTATAAAATTCAACTGATTGCTCATCTCAGAAATCCCAGGAGGTAGATGTTGTTATCCTGGTTTATCCAGCAGAGGAGCCCTGATGGTGCAGTGGTTAAGCACTCTGCTGCTAAATGAAAGGTCAGCAATTTGAAGCCACTGGAGACTGCTTGGGAGAAAGATGTGGCAGTCTGCTTTTATAAAGATTACAGCCTTGGAAACCCTATGGGACAGTTTACTCTGTCCTATTTGGTCATTATGGGTTCAAATCCACTCAGTGGTGGAGGATTTTGTTCTCTAAGATCTGTAATTTACAGCCGTTACACAATTTGCCCCAAACCTTACAGTTAATAACTTAAAAAGTCAGTTAAACCAGTTGTGTTTTACTCACTGCAATTTCATTATCAGTTATGAAATTTCCATATACCCTGTTAAGTCTCAGAGAAATTATTCATATTTATATTTACTTTTACTCAGAACAGTTTTTTTTTTTTTTAATGAGTCCAGATGTTTTTAGCAAATACATATAAACTAGAAAGTTGATCAACATTTAAGAAGTATGGCTGTGGAACAGTGACACCACTGTGATTAGTGTCACCTAATGGGGTAACTCGTGGTATTATCACCCCATGCTAATTGCCATAACATTGTAGCTAAAACACTAGAAAATTGAACAAAACCAGTTACGATGAAACCACTGGCAGCAATGAAAACAACAGCATGTTACTTTATAGGCTGCAAACAAAACCACGTGATTCAAAATATCGTTGTAATTGGGTAATAAGGCCAGCTCTGACCAGAGCACATTAGAAGGTTCAAAAATTAAATTAGCATGGAGTTTTTGCCTTCTGTGTGTGTATGTATGTATATTGATGTAGATAAGTTGGGCTTATGAAAATTTTGTTGTTATAAGTAACTACAGGGATATGTTTATAAAATAATTATTATTTCTGCTGGAATACTGTACAAAATCTTATAGTAGTCATTTTGATGTCATCCCCCTCTGACAGTGTCTTGGTGTGGTCTCACTCCCATCTCCGCTAGTGATACCGCTGAAATGGAACTAATATCCAGGCTTCTCTTTAAATTGAGAATTGTACAGGAATATAGTTGATAACCTGTATTTTAGACAAATTAACTGACTTAACAAAATGGAAACTGCTTTTTTCCTTATGGAAAGATGGTGATGGGATCTATGCTCTGACTTTACAAAGGCCTGTATTGAATCTTGGGTTCCCTGGTGATGCAGATGGTTAATGTGCTCAGCTGCTAACTGAGAGGTTGGAGATTTGACTGTATCCAGAGGTACCTTGGAAGAAAGGCTTGGCAATGTACTTCTGAAAAATTAGTCATTGGCATTCCTATGGAGCATACTTCTGCTCTGATACACATGAGGTCACCATGAGTCAAAATTATCAGATGGCAATTGGTTACTCATACAGATGATGAAAATCTTCCATCCTAAAAGTCATTATAACTGTAGAATAACTGATAGACTTGCAGGGGAAGGAAAAGAAACAAACCTTTACTCTACCACACTTCTCAGAGGTTTTTGTTCTCTTCCTCAACCCCCAAACTATCAAACATGTAAAGAAGTTTGGGTCTCTGGAGGACCAGAAAGCTTTCAACAGTACTTGTTCAGAATAGTAAGAAAATCCCACTTTCATTTAATATTTATGAACTGTGTCTTCTTATTGTCACATGACCACATGGTGATCAGCTTTTAAGGACCTGAAAATGAGAAGAGATTCATTATTTTTTAAAAGGGGATGATGGCAAACTCTGCCATGTAATATGCAACTGAGCTGTCACTCTAGCTCTTCAATTGTATTAATGTTCATTGAAGAAAGTGGTAAACTACATGCCTTATTTACAAACATAACATTTGACAGACAAGCAATATTTGTTGGAAATAACAATTAAGTGTTTAACTGCAGCACATGATTCCTGGGAAAATGTTAAACTCTGGAACGAATTTATGATACTAAACTCAGGAGGGAGTACATTTTTTCCATGTATGGCATGCATCTAATAGGGAAACCCGTTAGCTTTGTTCTCTACTTTTCTTTCAACAAGAAGCAGCTGCAATTTCTGCCGCGAAGTTTCATTCAGTTTCTAAGTGCAAATAGTGAAATGAGTCTCAGTGACTAAAAAAGAACCTCATGGTAATAACCCAGAGTGCTCTGGGATAGAAACTGATGTCTGTATTTTGGTGGGGAAAAAAATGCTGTGCTTATTTAAAATGTTGTAACTAGGAATTGGGTCCTGTTGTGGAAAATCGTCTGTGCTGTGCCCTATACTCTTTTGTATATGGCTGTCATGTCTTGCTCCTGACTTCAGCTTTCAGGACTGTCTGAAGCTATGAAATGAAGACATTTCTCTTTTGACAGAAGTAGTTCCATATTTCCTGAGGTCCATTTTTGGTCCTGGGTTACCGTATAGATATGGGCTTTTGTTTCATTCTGTTTGTCTTTATTTTGGAAATAATTTTATTTTGAAACAGTTTTCAGACTGGCAGAAAAGTTGCAAGAATAATACAAATAATTCCTATTTACCCATCACCCAGAGAACTCATGTACAAACTGCCTCTCCAGATTCTTTTATATTAAAGAGAATTTAATCCTTATTTTTCATTCAGTTGTCCTGTAAGTGGGAACAGTTTTTCAGGCTTTTCTTAGCTTTCATGACCTGGACCACTTTGAAGATTACACGAGGACTTGTAGAATGTTACTTAATTTGGGAATGTCCAGTGTTTTCTTTTAATGGGTCTCTAATTGTGCGTGCAAGCTAAGAGTTCTTGGATAAAATCAAAAGAATAGTAATGCGGTAATGTTTTGTGACACATAAAAAAATTACATGAAATTCAAATTTCAATTTCCATAAAGTTTTGTTGACGTATAGCCTCACTCATCTGTTCACATGCCATCCGTGAGTGCCTTTGCTCTACAACAGCAGAGTTAAGTAATTGTGGTAGAGACTCTGTGGCCCACAAAGCCCGAAATACTTACAGTTTGGTTCTTTACATAAGGTATTTGCTAATCCTCCGTAGGACAGTTGCTAAACAATGAGCTCATATTAAGCTGGAGGTGACCAGAACAGCCTACCTCCAGTTCTGCATCTTCCTGTGCTTTCCCTACAAGGCTACCCCCAGAACCAAAACCCACTGCTCTCAAGTCAGTTCCAACTCACGGTAACCCTAAAGACAGGGTGGAACTGATCCGTAGAGTTTTCAAGGGGCGCCTGGTGGATTGGAACTGACAACCTTTTGGTTAGCAGCCATAGCACTTAACCACTACACCACAAGGGTTCCACTACAAGGCTACAGGACCTATAAAAGCCCAGTGGCCAGGTCTAGGGCCTCAGGAATTCTGCCTCCTTTTCCAAGTTCCCCATCTTCCAGCATGGGTCTAAAGCCTCTTGTTCCCATGACATTGCCTTACACTTACTTTTCTCTGCGTTTCTCAGTCCCTGTTACTTGGCCATGCTAGTCGGAGTCTGCATAACTTCATTCCAAATTTGTTCCTTTCAAGACGACCCTGCAACCCATGACCTAGCTGCACCCACGCTGTTCACAGCTGCATCCCCCAGTATGGCATCCCAAGTGACTTCTCTGTCTGGAGCACAAGCTTGAACAACGATCAGGTAGTAGGCAGGAAGTTTTCAGAAAGAAATTTCTCTCAAGCTAGACTTTTCTGATCTTGCATTTGTTCAGTGTTGTTCTGTTTAAGCTTAATTGTAGGAATTTCCTTTCATAATTGTTAAATTTTTCTGTTTGGTTTCAGCCCAGCAGTACTGCCTGTGGAGTTAGTTTTGAAACTTTATTTTGTTGGCCATTGCACTACTATCTCCCATGGTTGTCTGTACTAAAGATCTTTGCAGGCACACGTTCTATATTTTAATCTGTTGTATCAATTCCCAAACATAGCTTTGTGGCACTGTCCTAGACTGTTCTCCAATCTGATACTAGTCTGTCAAGTGGCACTTATTGAAAATGGTTTTTTCAAATAATTGGTATTCCTCACAAAACACATGCAATTAATTACGAAGATAGACTTAGATAAGGTGTACCTAACCCCTTCCCATTGATAGGGATTTCCATCAGGCCATCTGTGAGTGTAGTAGAGTTGAAGGAGAAATTTTTGGAGTCAGACAAACCTGGATTTAAACCTGGGGTCTGACACTTTACCTAGGAAGTACTTAACTTTCCTAATTCTCAGTGTGGTTGGCAGAGTTCAGTGAAATCAGGTGTTCACTATTAATGCAATTAGAATACTGCATTACACAGAGTAACACCCTGATAAACGGTAGCTTTAGTTATGACTGGTAATGGATTATCAAGAAAGCAATGAGATTAGATTTGGATAGCTGACCTGTTGTCAGCAAAGTGACATAGGCACCCAGGGCAGAAGAAATTTGTTCCCAAATGACCATGTATGATTTTTTGACCATCTGTTCCTGCAGTTGCAAGCATTTGATGTTTTGGGGTAAGAAATTTAACTTCATTCAAAGAATTTGATCTTTCCCATGATTCCTGAAGGATAACCTCTGAAACCTTGGGATTTCACCAGTGATTGAACTGTCTTTGATGAGGCTTCTCCACTACATCTGAGGGTTTTTGCTAATTAAGTGACGCAGCCGGAGACTAATCAGGCTACAAAGATTCAGCCTCAGGGAAGGGATGCTGAAAGTCAAGTGCAACCAATCATGTCTATGTAGTGGGGTCCCAATAAAAGCTCTGTACAGGAAAGCTCCTGATTGGTGACAGACAGTGATGCATGTGGGAAGGTACGACTTGTCTGAGTTCCAACCTGAGTCCATAGTGTGAGCCAGCAGGTCAGAAGTGTGGGGGCCCTAGGGATTCCTGAGCTTGTGGCTGGCATCCTGAGGGGACAGGGAGAATTTATATGCAGTGTGTCAGAGGAAGGCAGGGTCCTAGAAATCCCCAGATACCAGGTGTCCAAAATCTTGGGTCAACTTGGCACTCTAAAGGACTGTGCCCTTTAACTTGAGATTTGACCTAGCTGTAGTGGTTAGGGTCAGAGAAGTACTGCATGTCCACTTGAACTGGAACTAGATTGAACAACTTTGAATTGGAATAAAATTGCTTCAGTTTAGATAGTGTCAGAGAAAGAGAGTCAACTAAATTGCCATTTACATATATGTACTGTCCTGGGGATTCTGCAGTCTACCTTTTGCTGAAATTTTACTTCCTGTATATCTGACTCCAGTCATCTGGCAAATCTTGTTATTTTAATTTCTTAAATATTACTGATTCTCTTAATTTTCAGGCTCCCTAATAAGGCAGTGTAGTGGATTAAGAGCTTGTTTGTGAACCAAAAGGTCCACAGTTCGAATCCACCCTCTGCTGCTTGGAAACGTAATGAGGCAGTTTTACTCTGTCCTGTAGGGTCACTATGAGTAGGAATTGACTCAACAGTAATGGGTTTGTTTTTTTGGTTTTTTATAGGGTCACAATGGATCAGAATTGACCCACAGCAATGAGTTTGACTGCTAAGTGAAAATAGGCAGTTTGAACCCACCCAGAGACTGTATGGTAGTAAAAGCCCTGTCAATCTGCTCCCATAAAGGGTACAGCCTAGAAACCCTGTGGGGCTGTTCTGCTCTGTCACTTGGTCCCCATAAGTCAAAATAACCTTGAACACGCCTAACAACACCAACAATGATATAACTGGAGTTCCTACATGGTGAAAATCGGGAAGCACCAGGCCACTAATTGGAAGGTTGGCAGTTTGAATCCATTTAGAGGTACCTTGCAAAAAAGTCCTGACAATTTGCTTCTGAAAGTTTACGGCCTTGAAAACCCTATGGAGAATACAATTTTACTCCACAATACATGGGGTCAACATGAGTTAGAATTGACTTATTGGTAACTGGTTTGGTTTTGGTTTAGTTTTGGTATAGTATAAAATTGGCTTGAGCTTATGTATATGGACATACAGAAACAGCCAGGTGTTTCTGTATCACTTCCTTTCTGAAGGACCTCTTTTCAGCTGCAAAACTTCGGGTTTGGAGTTAAGTACTCAGTGTCAGAAGTAAAAACACCTAGGAATCCAGGTGATGCAGTGGTTAAGGGCTTGGCTGCTGGCCAAAAGACCAGCAGTTTGAATGTACCAGCTACTCCTTGGAAATTCTGTGGGGCAGTTCTATTCTGTCCTGTAAGGTCGCTATGAGTCAGAATTGACTTGACAGCAGTTGGTTTTAGATATTGTTGCTTCATCTGCTCTGTAAGTAGCTGTGTAGATGTGCTGTTTAACTTCTAGCAGCATACTGGTCTATTCCTCTGAAAGAGTGGAGTTATAGCAATTCTTTCCATGAGTTCTTCTTCTTCTAGAATTCCATGATCATAAGCAATGGACTAAGCATAGTCAAGAAACCCTTAGAACAGTCTATAAGGAGGGAAGAATCATGGCACACTTGAGTAGTTTCACAGGTTTTGTGTACTGACAGCCAAAATAAGGTTGGCTGACAATAGCTTCTGCAGGAATTCAGAGAAGAGAGGGATGTGAGGATATCACATTGTTTAGATGTTGTGGAAGAAGGACAGAGATGGTAAAGAGTTAATGGCAAATATAATTTTTATTTTTATTTTGTTAATATTTTAATTGTTTCCAAGCACAGTATTAATGCCAGCTATCTGCCCATCACCTGCTGGAATGCTGCTTTAACCCTTGTTCAGGAGGGCTAGCTTCTGCTTTGATCTCAGAAACACAGGTAGTGCTGATTATTTGCACACACATCATTTTGAGGTGGTGTGGGATTTGTTTGGGGCAGCAATCGCATTTACCACGTAAGGACTCGTGAAGCTGGGGAGAGCAGTTTAGACATGGTCTTGTGGCCTCAGCAGCATTGCTTCTAAGCAACATTTGAAGGCAAACAACTCAGATAATTGCTCCTAAGTGTTTGCTTCTTAGCAAAGGCTGAGGTAGAAACAAAACAGTGGAGTAATAGATAGTGTCAATTTAGCTTGCTTTTTTGAGGAAGGCAGTGAAGTGCAGTGGTGAGAAATATAAGCTTTGGAATCAGACCACTGGGCTTCAAATCTGGATCCTCTAATTTATCGCTGAGTAACACTGAAGCAGTGACTTAACCTTTTATAACTCAATGTCTTCATCTGTAAAATAGATATAAAAATAGACCTTTAGAAGTATTGTTATAGGTAAATATGTTTTCACATAAAGAACTTAATATAGTAGCTGGATCAGAATTAATGCCTAATGAGTGTTATTTTTTATTATTATTAGTGTTTTTAGCTTCCCACAAATTCATACACACATTATTGATAGAAATTAAAGTACAGAAACAGGACATGAAATGGAAGCAAGAAATGTGGATAGCTGCATTTCTAAAAGCATAAATGATCATAGAAGGGCCTTAGCTACTACAAATTTTCCTTAGCAAGTGACCTCTCTGACAGTTTGTCTTTGTGTCTCTTTACTCTTGAATTCAAAATTATTGTAAAATTAAAAAAAAAAATTCTTAGTATATTGAGTAATCTCTCTGGAGCTTAGAAATCATTATGTGCCACCAACCGTTTTACATATGAAGAAACTGAAGCTCAGTTGACTAAGGGGCGTGTCTGAGTCATGCAGGACGCCAAGAGGAGAGCCAGGAAAAGGGCTCAGAATCTGCAGTCAGAATTCTGGGTATCGGGTTCCACCTCTGGCACTCCTTAGCTCTGTGGCCTTAGCCAATTACATAAATGGAATTTTATCTTTCCCCACTCCATAAACTGGAAGGGACCTAATGGCAACTAACTCTTGGGCCCCAAATCTATTCTACTGCGAGGGCCTTTGAAAGAATACGTGAGCAAATGAGAGTGAAACCACTGTCTATGCTCTTGAGTGTTGTATCATCGTTGGTTTTTGTTGTCAGATCTCAGGACTCCTGGCTTCCCCTAACATGAACTTTGAACAATTCAATTAGAATCTAAGGTGTTCTTTTAAAATTTAGGAGCAATGTGCTGAGAGTATTGAGAAAACACTGGACGGGAAAACAAAAGCCTTGGGTCAATGTCATAAGACTATAATCTGCCATTCTATTATTAAGATAAATTTATACAGAGGCCTTCCCACTGGGCTGGGCTCAGAGGTGATGCTGCAGAAGGGCGGTTCTACCCTTGGTCCTTTTTCTTATTTACACCATGTATAATCTTCAAAATTAAATGTTATTTTAGTCATCTGGTACTGCAGCGGTAACATCACAAGCGGATGACTTTAAAAAGACAAATTTCGTTTACCACAGTCCAGTAAGCTAACAGTCCAAATTCTTCCAGGGGAAGGCTTTCTCTGCAGGCTCTGGAGGAAGGTCTTGTTCAACAATCTTCCTCTGGACTGGTAGCTTCTGAGGCACAGGGACCAGGTCCTGAGGATGCACTCAGCTCCCGGAACTGCTCCTTTGTGTTATGAAGTCCCCAAATCTCCCTGCTAGCTTCTTCCCTTTATATCTCAAGGTGCTGCCTCAGGTCACAAAACAATCTTTCACAGAGTCCTTCCCCACCAACACAGCTGCTGCCCAGCCTCCCTCATTAACATCATAGGGGCAGGATTTATAATACGGAGAAATATAATGCAATTCCAGGAATCCTGGCCAAGCCAAACCACCATACACATTTTTTGGGGAACACACTTCAATCCATGACAAATGTGTATACAAAAAAATTTTTTTTACTGTTGTAAGAATATGTATAGCACATATGCCAATTCAGTGTTTCTCATGAGTGTAATTTAGTGATATCAGTTGCATTAATCAAGTTTTCAGGAATCATTGCCAAATTTCCCATCGCCATAAACAGAATGTGTATACAGAAAAATTTAGTCTGTATGTTCTTTGACATTTCACTCATTTGCTAAATTGGGGATGCTTACAAGACTACCTCATACATACTTGTGATAGGGTGCCTGTAGGGAGCGATAAGACTCAGTGGGATGAACTTAGTCCAGTGTGCATTTAAAGTGGAAGAAAGGAAATCTTTTAAGCAATGAGGAGCTCTTAAGCTGTGAAAGACTCCTTACTTGATACATTCAAAATGAGTTTAAGCAAAGCACTAAAACTACCTGCCAAGACAAGACAGCCACTCTGGCAGGAAGATGGGTTAGATGCCTTGGAAGAGTTTCTCCATCATGGAGTTGTCTATTTCGGCAGCACGGTTAGTTCACCGTATGGTGCACTCAGCATATTGTTTACTTACACAAAGCGGCTAGACTTGAGCCGTTAAAAACGCAGCCGATGAAGAGCTGTGAAACAACGGCTTGTGCACAAACCTGACACTCTTGGCTTCGCAATGAGCACCTGCGGAATGCTGGGCTCAGTTCTCCCCTAGGTCTCCTGTGAGTTCCCTGAAACTTTAATAGACTCAGCTGTCCTCAAACTTTGGATTAGGCTGTAAAGAGATCACTTGCAATATTTGTCACGTGAGCATTTCTTTGTCATTTTTTTCCTCTACCATCTCTGTTTTCTTTGCTCATAAAACACAACTTGACCCTTCTCTGTAAAACTTGTGCTTTCCACTTAAAAGAAAGCTCATAGTTGAAATGACACAATATGCACTCATATCTCCTCCTCCCACAAAAGGATGTAAAATCGTCGACTATTTTGGCAAACAAATTTTATAACCTTCTCAAATGTTTTCACTTGTAGCATCGTTATGTGGAATCTCATTTTCACCTCCTGCCTTATTATCCATCATCAGTGTGACAGAAAGAATGTTTTCTCGTCTGTGATTTTCCCTCTTCAAATGAGCATGACTAGCAGAGGCCACCTGTTGCCATGTAGGAATGCAGTTTTTCTCTCAATCCACTTGGCAGTTCAAGGTGCTACATCTGCTACTGCGTGATAACATTTTTCTTGATGGGCCAGGTGGTTTCTAGAATGGTATTGCATGAGTCAATAGCGAGCCAGAAATGCGTTCAAATTCCTAAACATGAAGTTGTTTTGTGTTTTCATACCCTGTAGGGAAGGAGTGCTTGATTTCACTGTGACCTCATATAAAATATGGAGTCCTTGGGTAATGCAAACAGTTAATGTGCTGACCGCTAACCAAAAGGCTGGAGGTCTGAACTGACCCAGAAACAACTTGGACCAAAGGTATGCTGATGTGTTTCTGAAAAATCAGCTTTTAAAAACAGTACAGTTCTACTCTGTATCCATAGGGTCACCACGAGTTGATGTCAAACTGATGACAACTGAAAAATAAAAAATAAAAAATTCATCACGGTGTTTAGTATTCTACCAGTATGGCAACCTGCCCTGAACTGTTTTGGAAGGCAGCAAGTCAGTCATCTTATCTCAATTAAAATCAATCTATCAGAACACTGGTAGCATAACGGTTAAGTGCTATGGCTGCCAACCAAAGAGTTGGCAGTTCGAATCCACTGGGAAACTCTGTGGTGTAGTTCCAGTCTGAGGTGTAGCTCTAATCTGTGCTAAGAGTCAGAATCGACTTGACAGCAATGGGATTTTGGTTTTGGTTTTGGATCCTTTGTCTGGAGTCCTGGTGACACAGTGGTTAAGACCCTGGCTTCTAACCAAAAGGTCAGCAATTTGAATCTACTAGTTATTCCTTGGAAACCCTATTAGGAAAGTTCTCCTCTGGTCTATAGAGTTGCTATGAGTTGGAATTGATTCAACAACAATATAGGTTTTTTTTTTTCTTTGTCTCTTTATCCTATGTTTGGAATCCTTTGGTGGTGCAAATGGTTAAAATGTTCAACTGCTCAGAGAAAGGTTAGTGGTTCAAGTCTACCCAGAGACATCTGGGAAAAGAAGCCTGGTGATCGGCTTTGAAAAACATAGCCATAAAAACCACACAGAGCACAGTTCTACTCAGGACTCAGGCCTCTCTCTTTCTTGCTCTCCCTCTCTGTGTGTAGAACACAACAAAACACATTTCTTCTCTCATGCTAGTTCTGATCAGTTGACAACAGTCTTCTGCACTACTGGGTTAAGACTGGCTTTTTATAGATTTAGCAACTGAAAGGTCCGGTCCAATTCTGGGCGCCTGCTATGGGTGAGGGATTGGGCAGTGTCCTGCGCTGATGCTTTCTTCTTTAGGGGCTTCTTCCAGATGACAGGAAGGCTGTCACTCCTGTCACAAACACTAAATTCCCTCCTGAGATAGTGAGATGGCCATGGGAATATGACAATAATGTCCACCTACCTCTTTATTCTTTCCATTCCTTTCTAAACCCGAGGAATAGTCAATCCCTGTGTTTTCCAAACAAAGATGAGCAATTACTGGCCTGGATTCAATAGCCCAAGCAGTGTGATGTGCACTCATCAAGATAAACATTTATCTACAGCCCTCCTCTCTGGGCCAAGGGGGGGGGGTCTTAATCACCAAACGGGTTCAGGTGGCAGCAATATTTGCTCCTGGTGCATTTGCAGAGGCCAGGATAATTCCAAGGCCTGCAAATGAAGATAAGAGGTGGCTGCAGAATGAGGTAGCAGTTGCTGGCAGATAAGAGCATATTATTCCATGACAGAGGTTAATGGGAACTGTCAGCATGGTGGTGATTTTTCCAATCCTTTGTTCCCATTTTGGCAGAGGACGTAGTCTGAGCCAAGCACAGGATCCAGTTTCCAGGACCACCTGTTGCTTTATGGATCAAGTGTAAGAGATACTTATTAGGAACTCCTATCCTGACAGCACTATGCCTGTCTGTCTCATTCTGTCTACATTCCTGGCAGAAACTTTCCACAGGCAGTGACTTTTGCCACCAAATGGCTAATCATCTCATTGCTGAATGTTGTTTTTTGCATACCTTTAAACATGGTGCTCTATTTTTTTTCTGTTTGGTTTCTGGGTATGATACATGAAAGACAGCCTTTAAATAACTCTGCTAGAGTTAGCAGAGAGCTTGGGTAATAATAATTCATGAAGGCATCAAAGTGAAAGTTTATTTTTATGTTTGTGTTTAGGGTACAGTCAGTTAGAAACGTAAACATATCCACTCAGTGTCCAGGGCGCCTTTGTCTCCCAGACTGGCGTCTGCTTGTGAGCCCAGACCTGGGGAAACCTCTCCCTTATGGACTTGCAATGATTTATACCCACTAACTCACTGGCTAGCATTACTTTTCAGTGGCTTCCTCCACCGCTCCTTCTTCTGCTATTCTGACTAGTTGCAAAAAGATTCTATTATTTTAAAATGAAAATATTTAGTGGACCAATCACTAATGTAACAGGTACCATTTACTAGCAATTTACAATAATCAGTTTATTTCACTTGGAAAAAAGAAGGGACATCTTGAGAGAATAAAAGACCTGTTGGCTCTGTCTTAAAGGCATTAGTTGGGTTATTTGTTATTTGCTATAATGACCCTAAAGGAGCCCTGGTAGCACCGTGGTTAGAGTGATGGACTGCTAACCAAAAGGCCGGCAGTTCAGAACCATTGGTGGCTCTGCTGGAGACAAATGTGGCATTCTCCTTCCATAGACATTTACAGTCTCTGAGACACTAGGGGGTTACTATGAGTTGGAGCTGACTCAGTGGCAGTGGGTTTGTTCGTTCATTTATAACTCCATGTCCCGTTTACTGAGTGCTTCCTATGTAGCAACCATGGAGCTGCTTTGTCGTGCATGGTCATATTTAATCTTCCTGGAAATGCTCTGATTGATGAAGCAGTTACTGTTGAGACCATTCCAACCTGTGGTGAGCACTTGTGTGTCAGAATACAACTGTGCTCCACAGGATTTTCAATGGCTCGTTTGTCAGAAGGAGATTGCCAGCTTTTTATTCTAAGTTGTGAGGTAGATACATGTCTATTTGATGAACACGAGTATTGGCTTTGAGTGATAAAGCAACTTGCCCAAGGTCATATGGCTAAGAAGACACTGAAGCAGGCTTTGATCTGAGGTCTTTTTGTTTTCTATGTTTGTGATCTTTCCTAACTGTCAATAAAGCAACAGACCTGGCCTTTAAACAAACAATATCTAAGGATCTCCCTTTAGATTCTTAATATCTTAGGCTTTTCCTTTTTCTAGTCTTGCCTGAGTTCCTGATGATATGTATCCATAACAAACATGAGCCCTTGCTCCTAAGGGCATAGCTGGAGCCCATAGCTTGTGGCTGCAGAACTCTTCATGTTTGTGCTCACATTAGGAGACGACAGGCGGTCAGACATTGGCAGATCATTTTCAGAAGACTTTTCTTTGTTTAGAGTCCCTGGGTGGTGCAGACGGTTAACATGCTTAGCTGCTAATCTTAATTTTGGAGGTTCAAGTCCAACCCTCAGTACCTTAGAAGAAAGGCCTGGTGATCTAGGCACTAATGAAACATCACCTGTTGAAAACCCTGTGGAGGACAGTTCTATTCTGACACACCTGGGTCATCATGAGTCAGAGTTCACTTAATGGTGACTGATTTTTAGCTGTTTTCCTCACTTCCTGTCTTTTGCCTACTATCCTCTTTTTCTTTTGCTGCTCTGCTCGTCTTTACAGCCTTGACAACTTGTTGAGTATTTATTTGCTCTCTGTTTCTTATGTCCCTCCCTGCTGGAACGTCTGTCCTATGAGAGCAGAGACTGATTTATTCACTGCTGTATCCTCACTATTTGGCAGACTGGCCACCCCCAGTGTTATGAATTGAATTGTGTCCCTCTAAAATGTGCATTAATTCAGCTGGGCCATGACTCCCAATACTGTGTGATTGTCTATCTTTTTGTTATCTCACGTGATTTCCTATGTGTTGTAAGTGTTGTGAGACAGGATTATTGGCAGTTACATTAATGGAGCTGGACCCAATCTTCAAGATTCGGTTGTATTTTAGGCCAATTTATTTTGAAGTGTAGAAGACAAAGGCAAGCAGAGAGACTGCAGAACCTCATAAAGCCAAGAACAAAAGCTAGGAGAGCAGTGCACCCTTTGGACTGGGGTGCCTGCACTGAGAAAATCCTCAACTGGGAAGGAGTGATTACAAGACCTTCCTTCAGAGACAGAAGGAAACAGAAGGCTTCCCCTGGAGCTGGCAACCCTGAATTTGGACCTCCAGTCTCCTTGAGGGTGAAGGAATAAAATTCTGTTTGCTAAAGCCATCTACTGTTTTTGTATCTCTGTTATAGTAGCACTTGATAACTAAGATGCCTAGTGAGCTCCAGTAGATACTTGTGGAATGAGTTAATGAAGACCCAGAACTTCACAAGTTTCCGTTAGATGATCAAATACCCAATTCCTTTAGGCCAACTGGTATTTAAAATTTGGCAAAGAAGCTTCTTCATTTAGCATGTCTGAAGAGCTGTAGATAACTTTTTTTTTTTTTAATGTGCTCTAGAAGTAGTGGAGTTTGTGTTTTATAAGAATGATTTAATACATCATTAGGATAGTAATGTTTCATATTCAGCACACATCTATCTACAAGTCCCGTCCTTTTGAAAGCGTAAGCCAATTTGTAATTAAATACACTTTAGAAATATTGCTGTAATTTATCATGCAATATCCCAGCACTTAAAAACATCTGACACATTTCTTTCTCCCCCACCCTTTCAATATACAAAACAGTAACCACAGAAATCTGTTCTTTTGCATTGCTTCAACTTTTTATAAGACTGTCTCTCAAATATTCACTAAATTTAGGCTGACTGTGTACATGCTATCTTATGTTAATAGGTCCAGATTCCCCAACTGTGAAAAGTGCAGAGGAAGCTCAGGCTTCACTGAGGATTCTTTGTCTTTGGCAGGATTTCCAACCCATTCTTCCCGGTTTATTCATGGCCAAGGAAGCAAAACCAGAATAGACTAGAATTTTTACAACTTAAATGATAGAGGACAATAACTGGAACAGCAAAAATCATAGGTCTAGGTTGTTAGAGTGGGAGACCCAGAGGACACATAGTGACCCTTTTTGGGAACCTGATTTGTGAGACTGGATTATTGGCAAGGCTGTGGAGAGTGAAAGAAACTCTGGTGGTGTAGTGCTTAATTGGTACATCTACGAACAAAAAGATCAGCAGTCTGAATCTACCAGGTGCTCACTGGAAACTCTAAGGGGCGGTTCTACTCTGTCCTATACAGTCCTTATGAATTGGAATCCACTCAGCAGCAGTAGGTTTGGTTTGGCTTTGGGGTGGAGAGTGACAGACATGTTTTCTAAGAGGAAGGGAGATTATTTTCTATCAGGACTTCCACTCTCATTTTTTCCTGTTCTGGTTATCATTTGAGTTCTGAATATTTGTCTGGTTGATGTAAATTTGAAAGTTTGGGTCTGTTCTAGTTTTTGCTTCCTGAGCCATGGCTAAACAGGGAAGAACCAGTTCAAGGCCTTTGTCTTTGGTGGCCAGAGGGGGAAAAAGATTTCCAGGATTACTTTAGCAGTTGATTACTAACCTGAAGGTTGGCAGTTTGAACCCATCTAGAGGTGCTGCAGAGGAAAGTCCTGGTGACTTGCTTTCATAAGAAATTACAGCCAAAAAGAATCCTATGGCAGGGGCGGAGTCAAGAAGGCGGACTAAGCACACGTCTCCTTATATCCTTCTGGAAACCAAGACCTGAAGTGATAATCAAATGGAGCCTTCTGATCACCTATCAGCCCCAGGACACGGCACAGGGCTGTTAATTGGGACTTCATACCACTCAGCGATAAACCTCCTCTCTTTCGCTGACTCCCGCTCCTGGCTAGCCCAGGCTCTCATGGACGGAAGGTAAAAGCACCATTTTGACTTTTTTTCCTCTGTCTTGGCTGGCAGGCGGAGCTGGGTCTTGCCTGGCGGCTGGACTCAGACGTGCTGCTGCGGGGATAGGCAGGCAAAATTCCCATATTCTGAGAGCCAGGCTTAAGACTCTGTTAATCTCGCTGCTTTGAGCCTTTTGTTTTATATCTGCGTCAGCAGGGTTTGAATGGAATTCTACAGTCAGTGTGCAGGACACCATGTTGGTACTGAGATTTTAGCAGGACCTCGTTCTTAGCCTGGGAGCCAGTGCCTGCAAACAGGACAGCACTACTCCAACAGAAAAGCAGTAACTTTCCCAGTGCCACCTATGTTGCAGGCCCTGCAACAGAAGCAGAGGAATCACTACCTCTCGGCTCCTTTAGCCCCTCTATCTGCTGCCTGTGTGGAGGACGCCATCTTGGGTATGGTGGCCGCAGCTGGATCTAATTCTTAGCTTGGGAGCCAGAGCCTGCCCACAAGAGAGCGCTTTTCTATCACAAAAGCAGTACTCAATGCACTGTCAGCTAAGGCTAGGCCCTCTCAGCAAAGGCCAACAGGGCAGTAGCATTGCTGTATTCTGAACTAGTTTGTTATCATCTGGGGTTGGATATAGTGGTGCTTACTTTGTCAGTTGAGAAGAGGGACCTCTACACCTGAAAACCTAACTGACTTGTGAAGTGGTCAGATATCTTTTGCTTTACATTTAAAGACAGCCTAGAGAAACATCTGCAATCCATCCTCACAGTACCTCTTCCAGCCTCTACATACTCGCATGGGACCCAAAAAGCAACAGACAATTGGGGCATACAAGAAATCACCCATGGCTTCAGAAGGCTCCCAAACAAAGCAACCAAGGAATCTTCCAGATGAAGAAACTTTTATGAAAGCGTCAGGAAGTGAATACAAAATGATTGTATACAGAGCCCTTCTAGACCTTATACAAAATGCAGCAGAACAAAATGAAAAGTTAAGCAAGCTGTTCGATCTGATGGAACGCCAGTACTCTGAAATCCAACAGATCAAGAACAAAATCAAAGACATAGAAATTTCCATGCAAAGCCAAGAAAACAGAATGAAACAGATAGAAAAAAAAGGATTTCTGACTTGGAAGACAGAGCTACTGATGCCAGCATCTATGAGCAGAAATCACAAAAAAGAAACAAGAAAAATGAAGAAAGAGTAAGAAGCATGTGGGACTCTATTAAAAGGAACAACCTTCGATTAATTGGAGTCCCTGAACAGGGTGAGACATCTGAGAACACAGTATTGTTGCTGAGCTGCTGAAAGAAAACTTCCCAGAAATCATGAAGGAAGAGAATATAGACATCTCAGATGCATATCGTACACCACCCAATATAGATCTCAAAAGAAAGATTCTAAGACATATTATAATCAAGCTTAACAAAATGAAACATAAGCAGCAACTCTTAAAGGCAGCAAGACTCAAAGCAAAGCTAACATTCAGAGGGAAACCCTGTAGGCTCTCGTTAGATTTCTCAGCAGAAACCATGCTGGCACGGAGACAGTGGCATGACACATTCAAAGCCTTGAAGGAGAAGAACTTCCAACCAAGAATTATATATCCTGCAAAACTATCTTTCAAATATGAAAATGAAATTAAGACATTCCCAGATAAACAGAAACTCAGAGACTTTCTAAAAAGCAAACCCAAACTACAAGAAATACTGAAAGAAGTTCTTGGCTCTGGCTTAGAAGAATGAAACCACTAACTATATTTTAGAATGACACACTACTCAATACTCTACTCTTTTAGGGAAGGCTCCAAAGTCAATCACAGCTTTGATATGGAAAGAAGCAATCCAGTGATCATCATGAAAACTATGGTGTCATCATAATAAAAAGAGGATGTACTGCACTTGTTATAGTCCTTCCAGATGGAGAGGAAGATGACAAGACTGGTAGTAATTAAAATTGGGTTTATATATAGTTTATTAAGGGGGCTCATAGGGGCAGCTGTAAAGCACAACAAAGATGTATCATACCGTTTCAAGAAATGTAACACACGAGTCTCAACAACTACAAAACCAGTTCTGAGGAAGGTGAAAAATCAACTCACATAAAAGAATGTCCCAGAACAGACTAATAAGAACAACAGAGAAAACATCAACATAAAAATAAACATATCACAATGGCAGCACTGAACACATACCTATCAATAATTACATTGAATGTGAATGGACTGAATGCTCCAGTAAAGAGACACCGAGTGTCATCTTGGATCAAAAGACATGACCCATCCATATGTTGTCTACAATAAACTTACTTGAGACCTAAAGATAGGAACAAACTGAAAATTAAAAGATGGAAGAATATATATCAAGCTAACAATGAACAAAGAAGAGCAGGGGTGGCAATTCTAATCTCATACAAAATCAATTTTAATGTCAAATCCACCATTGTGAACAAAGATGGACACTACTGCTGAAAGGTTCAGTACACAAGCAAGACTTAACTATATTAAATATTTATGCACCTAATATCAGAGCACCTAAATCCGTCGAAGAAACACTGAGTATGCTCAAAAGAGAGTTAGATGAGTCTACAATAATAGTGGGAGACTTTAACACTCTACTCTCATTACTAGACAGATCATCTAGAAAAAAGCTCAGTAAAGATACAGAAGACCTCATTGGCACAATTAACCAACTAAACCTCATTGGTATATACAGAACTTTCCACCCATCAGCAGACAACTACACCTTCTTCTCCAGTGCACATGGAACATTCTCCAGAATTGACCATGTGATAGGCCATAATGCAATGCTCAACAAAATCCATACCATTGAATTACTGCAAAGCGTCTTCTCAGATCATAAAGGCATCAAAGTTGAAATCAACAGCAGAAAAAACATAGATAGAAAGTGGAACTCTTGGAAACGGAACAACATCTTGCTCAAAAAAACATAGGTTATAGAGGAAATCAAGGATGAAATAACGAAATTCATAGCTTACAATGAGAGCAAAAACATTTCCTACCAGAACCTATGGGATACAGCCAAAGCAGTGCTCAGAGGTCTGTTTATCTCCATAAATGCACACATCTGGAAGGAAGAAAGAAACCAAATCAAGGAACTAACCCTACAGCTTGAACAAGTAGAAAGAGAACAACAGAGGAACCCCTCGGGCACCAGAAGAAACGAGATCATAAAGAATAGAGCAGAGTGAAATGAATTAGAGAATAGAAAAACAATTGAAAAAATTGAAAAGATCAAAAGCTGGTTTTTTGAAAAGATCAACCAAATTGACAAACCTCTGTCTAAACTTACTAAAGAAAAGCAGGAAAGGAAACAAATAACCCAAATTAGAAATGAGACGGGAGTTGTCACCACAGATGCAACAGAAATGAAAAATATCATAACAGAATACTATGAAAAACTACTGTAACAAATTTGAAAACCTAGGGGAAGTGGACAAATTCCTTGACTCATACCACCTACCCAAATTATCACAACACGAAGCAGAACAACTTAATAAACCCATCCCAAAGGAAGAGATTGAAGAGGTCATCAAAACACTGCCAACCAAAAAAAGTCCGGGCCCAGATGGCTTCACTGCAGAATTCTACCAAGCATTTAGAGAAGAGTTATCTCCAATACTACTGAGACTATTTCACAGTATAGAAAGGGATGGAGTACTCCCAAACTCATTCTATGAAGCCAGCATAACCCTGATACCTAAGCCAGGGAAAGACCCAACAAAGAAAGAGAACTACAGACCGATATCACTCATGAATCTAGATGCAAAAATCTTCAACAAAATTCTTGCCAATAGAATACAACAACATATCAAGAAAATAATCCATCATGACCAAGTGGGATTCATACCAGGGATGCAAGACTGGTTCAACATCAGAAAACCAATCAATGTGATTAACCACATAAATAACACAAAAGACAAAGATCACCTGATTTTGTCCATTGATGCAGAAAAGGCATTTGATAAAGTCTGACACCCATTTATGCTAAAAACTCCTAGCAAAATGGGCATAGACCACAAATTTCTCAACACAATAAGGGCTATTTATACAAAGCCAATTGCCCACATCATCCTGAATGGAGAGAGACTGAAAGACTTTCCCTTGAGATCAGGAACTAGACGAGGATGCCCACTCTCACCTCTCCTATTCAACATTGTACTAGAAGTTCTAGCCAGAGCAATTAGACAAGACCAAGAAATAAAGGGCATCTGCATCAGCAAAGAGCAAGTTAAAATGTCCCTGTTTGCAGATGATATGATTGTATATGCAGAGAACCCCAAGGACTCTATAAGTAAACTACTCAAACTGATAGAAGAGTTCAGCAAAGTCTCAGGATACAAGATAAACATAAGTAAATCAGTAGGATTCCTTTATACCAACAATGAGACTGTTAAGGAAGAAATTATCAAATCAATACCATTTACGATAGCCCTGAAGAAGATAAGGTACCTAGGAATTAATCTAACCAGAGAAACAACAGACCTTTACAAAGAGAACTGCAAGCCCTTACTACAAGAAACTAAGAGAGACTTAGATAAATGGAAAAACCTACCCTGCTCATGGACAGGAAGACTTAACATTATGAAAATGTCTATTTTACCCAAAGCAATTTATTTATATAATGCAATCCCAATACAAGTTCCAGCATCGTTTTTTAATTAGATGGAGAAACAAATCACCAATTTTGTTTGGAAAGGGAAGAAGCCCGGATAAGTAAGGTACTACTAATGAAAAAGAACACACTGGGAGGCCTCTCATTACCTGATCTTAGGACATACTACACTGCCACAGTGGTCAAAACAGCCTGGTACTGGTACAAGAACAGACAGATGGATCAAAGTAACAGAATTGAGACTCCAGAGATGACACCATCTGCCTATGAACAGTTGATATTTGACAAAGGCCCTAAGACATTAAACTGGGGTAAAAACAGTCTCTTCAACAAATGTTGCTGGCAAAATTGGTTATCCATCTGCAATAAACTGAATCAAGATCCATATCTTACACCTTACACAAAAACCAACTCCAGCTGGATAAAAGACCTAAATATCAAACCTAAAATGATAAAGCTCATCCAAGAAAAGGTAGGAACAACATGGAAGTTTTAATACACAATGAGGACAGACTCCAAAATCTGTCAGAGAAACCACAATCAACAGAAGAGAAAATAGATAAATGGGAACTATTAAGAATCAAACACTTTTGCTCATCCAAAGACTTCATTAATAGAATTAAAAGAACACCCACAGAATGGGAAAAAATATTTGACAACTTTCAGTCCTTGAATACTCTGGGGGTCAGTTCTACGCTGGCCCCGAGGGTCGCCATGAGTTGGAGCCGACTCAACAGCACTTGGCTGGCATGTCAGACCGATGCCTGATCTCCATAATCTATAAGATACTACAAAATATCAATAAGAAGAAGATAAACCACCCAATTAAGTGATGGACAAAGGAGATGGACAGATATTTCACTAAAGAGGAGATCCAGGCAGCCAAAAAACACATGCAGACATGTTCACGATCTTTAGTTATTAAACAAGATGACAATGAGATACCATCTCACCCCAACAAGACTGGCCATGATCCAGAAAACACAAAACAACAAATGCTGGAGAGGCTGTGGAGAAAGTGGAACCCTCCTACACTGTTGGTGGGGTTGGAAAATGGTCCAGCCTCTTTGGAAAGCAGTCTGGCGTTTCCTTAAAAAAATGGATATTGATATACCATTTGACCCAGTAATTCCACTACTTGGAATATATCCTACAGAATCAAGGCCTTTCACACCAACGGACACCAATGAGAATGTTTATCACAACACAGTCCACAATAGCAAAAAGATGGAATCAACCCAGATGCCCAACAACAGAAGAATGGATAGATAAACTATGGTACATATACTCAATGGAGCACTACGCAGTGATAAAGAATAACGATGACTCCGGGAAACATCTCCTAATCTGGTTTCAACTGGAAGACATTATGTTGAGTGAAAGTAGTCAGCAACAAAGGGACAAATACTGTATGAGACCTCTACGACAAGATCTCAAAAACAGTCTTGCGTATAGAAGAAAGACTCTTTGACAGCTGCAAGGGAGGGGAGGGAGGATGGGTGAGTTGGGGAGGGTTTAGTTTAGATAGTTGCTGGAAATCTGGTTGGGAGAAAGCGATGATAGCACACATTAGAAACAAGAACAACATTAAGTGGACTTCAGCATAACTTGAGTACTCCTTTCATCTTAACCCAATATTGCAAGGATAGAGTAGCTGGGGCAGGGGGCAGGGGACTCTTTTGCTCTTAGGCAAAATCGAGGCCAGTTGGCACAACTAGTGTTTTGCTAAGAGAGCTCTTTGCATCCCACATTGGTGAGTGGTGTCTGGGGTCTTAAAAGCTGCCAAGCTGCCATCCGAGGACACAGCAAATGGTTCCAACTCAGCAGGAATGGATGCTCACTGAGGACCAAAATGACATGCAGTAAAGACAACCTAGAAGACAGAAAGACCCACAAGAGTGGTTGCCTTCATCAACTTGGGACCGGAAGAACCAGATGGTGCCTGGCCACCACCAGTGATAGCCACAATAGAGCTCACTAAGTAGAGTCTCATTGGCAACACAAGAATAAAAAGGGGTGCATCCTGAGATCTCCACTGAAAGACCGATTTGATGGTCCAGCAGTTTCGGATTCCCCTGAGAGCATGGCCCCCGGCCCTGATGCTGCCCTTACCCATAAATCATAACAAAGGTCCACTTTTTGGACAGGAATGGATTGGACTTGGCAATGCAGAGTGACCATATATAGTATGCACTGTATCGTTCTCTACATCTATAGGATATCATCCTGCTGACCTCTGGCTGGAGGAAGGAGAGTGGGTGGAGAGGAGCAGAAAGGAGGCTGTTGGGAGGATGAGACATGTGGGGAACAGAGAGGAATAGTGTGCTGTCACCGGACAGGGAGAGCAGTGGAAGCTGCATATAGGTGTGCATGTAAATTTATACGGGAATGTACATTTTCAGTCAGTCATGTTAAATAAAGAAGAAGAAGAAAAAAAGAAGAATCCTATGGCACCGTTCTGCTCTGCAATACATGGAGTTGCCATGGGTTGGAGTCAACTCAACCGCAGCAGATTTTCTGACCATTGCTGTTTCCCCTGAGCTGTAGGATATTTAAGGTTTAGGATTCTGGATACATTGCAAACACATCTTTACAACGGTGTGAGTGTTGAATAATTAAGGAAGGGCAAAGAGGTCTGCCCTTGGAACCAAAGCAGGGAAAAAAATATTTTTATGTGTTTAATGTTAATCCAGGGAATGCTTGTGCTCTGTGAGAAGTTTCTCCGTATCTCACAGTGCAACTGTATAAAGAGTAGCTCTTACTGTGTACTAAAATGATTCTTTCTGAAAGAGTTCTCTCCGCTAAGATTACCAAGCTTTTTAGCTTTTCTTTCAGCAATACAGTTGGCTCATATGCTTGCTTTTTTCTCACCTCCCAGATGAAAGCTTTTGCCATGTAATTTCTTTTAAAGATTCAAATTCCCATTGACTCCTTTTACCACAAAGTGTTTACTTAACAGCGAATGATCGACATTGAGTTAAATAGGGAAGAAATTATCTGTATAGTTACATTTCTTTGTATGTCCTAGCACATGTTTGCCTGTTTTAAATGCTAACATGGCACGCTATGTTGGATAAGCATCCAGGGATGTCCATGTGTTTGTTATTTTGCAACATAAGTGGAAATAGCCAACTTTTGAAAATTGCTATGTGAGAGTGGATACTTCACGATCTCTCACCCAACTCCTCTTTGTTCTTAATAAAAAGGCACTACAAGAGGAATCTTCTTGTTCTTTACAGTAAGATTTTACTATAAAAGTGGGGTAAGATATATTGACATTTATGTCTTAGAAAAAGCTGTCTTCATCTGTGTGTATGTGTTTAATATGCAGCAATTAACAGATTACATTCATTTCAGAAACGATTGCACTGCTCACAAAGAAGCTGGGGTGTAGATTCTCAAATAGGGCCGATATTTTAATTTTGACCTTGGTTTTCCAGTTGTGGGCAAGTACTTAATCTCTCTATACTTCCGTTTGCTTCCTTGTCTGCAAAACAGAGGTAGTGATAGCACCCACCTAGTGGAGTTGGTGTGAGGATTGACTAGCTGAACTGGGTAATGCACTTACCACAAAGGTTAGCACATGATAAGTCTTCAGTTTCTATGAACTCTTCTTACAGTTAATTCAGCTGGCAAGTGAACACATGGCAAAACACCAGACTTCATCTTGGAAACAGATCTTGAATTTTCAGTGGCCTGTGGGTCCTACTAATTGAAGGGATGTCTTTGGGTAAACCTACTTAGACTCTCTAATTTAGGGTAGGTGACATGAGTCAGATCTGACTCAGCGGCACTTGGTTTGGCAACCCTTGGTAGCTGCTTTCACAACAGCCTGTGCTTTTTTCTTAATAGCATTTGTAACAAGTGTTGTACGTCGTTTGTGTTCTTGTCTATTTGGTGTCTACTAGGTGATGGAAGGAAACCCTGGTGGCATAGTGGTGAAGTGCTATGGCTGCTAACCAGAAGGCTAGCAGTTCAAATCTGCTGGGTGCTCCTTGGAAACTCTATGGGCAGCCCTACTCTGTCTATAAGGTCTCTATGAGTCAGAATTGACTCAATGGCAGTGGATATTTTGTTTTCTTGAGGTGATGGAGGAGACCCTATCTATTTTGTTTATTGCTTGTATTGTTGTTGCATGTCACTTTTGATTCATCATGGTCTGTATGACAGAGTAGAACTGCCCCCTAGGGTTTTTTTGTCTGTCAAATCAAGGTGATGGCATACAACAACAGTGATCTTTAGTGAAGAGCAGCTGGGTGAGTTCAAATCACCAACCTTTTAGTATGTATCATTGCTGTGTATCTAGTACCTGTTCCCAAGTGTCTGGAACTGAGTAGCTGTTCAAAAAAAGATTGATAAATAGAGGAATGGATGTAACAAAGAAATATGGGCTTCAGATGGGTTTACCAGAGAACTTCTGTCAGTGGACAGATGGGTGGATGAACTCTTTTGATTTGCGTTCTACTTAACTGGCTCTTTGCTGCCTTTCTCCTCTGTTCAATGTCTGATTATATTTAGAACATTTTATTTTTTCTAAATTTTATGTATTTTTTGTTGTTGCAAAAATATACAGCAAACACACAACAAGTCAACAGTTTCTACGTGTACCACTTAATGACACGATTACATTCTTTTATTGTATAACCATTCTCATCCCTCTTTTCAGAGTTGCTTCTACCCCTCAATATAGATTCACTACTGCCTGAGGTTCCTATCTAATCTTTTGAATTGGTTGTCACTTTGATCCCACATAGATAGTTCTTAAGAGAATATAATGCTCAAGGCAGAGACTTTTACAAGTTAGACTAAATGGTTGGTTTTAAGAAGATGTCAAGGAATATTTTTGGTTTAAGGTTTAAAGATTACCTCAGGGCAATAACAGTTTCAAGGGTTCCTCCCACCTTCATGACTCCGGGTAGCCTGGATTCTATGAGAATTTGAAATTGGATTCTGTGTTTCCTCCCTTTTGATCAGGATTCCTATATAGAAGCTTTGATCCAAATGCTCAGTAATGATAGCTGGGCGCCATCAGTTCTTCTGGTCTCCTAGCAAAGGATGCAGCTGTCCACGGAAACGATTAGACACACAATCCATTTTCTCTTCCTATTCCTGATTTTCCTTCTTCCTTTGTGGCTTCCAACAAATAAAGACCAAGTGTTGCACCTTGGATGGCTGTTTTCAAGCTTTTAAGACCGGAGGCACTGTGCAGCAAACTAGCAGGTACAACAAAAGCACTGAATGTATCATTAGGCCAGTTAACTGGGATGTTCCATGAAACTATGACCCTAAACTTTTAAGCTCAGAAACTGGATCTCATGAGGTTTTTGATACATAAGGACCCTCAGAGGTTACTCTTTGCTGTTGTTGCTGTAAATATAGCTGTTATACAACTTCTGACATTTCAACTTTATACAGGTATACAAATTATTGACAGCAGTTACAGTAATCGATTTTCCATGTGATATTTGCATCCTGTTTTCCTGTTCCTCTCACCCTAGTAACCAGTATTAAACTTTGTTCTCTATATATTTACCTCTTCTTGTCTTTTTATATAAGCGAGGTCACACAGTGTTTGCCCGTTTGTGAGTCACTTGTTTCACTCAGCATAATGTCTTCCAGCTCTTCCCACATTATTGCATGTATCAAGACTTCATTTCTCCTGCTGGCTGAGTAGTCTCATATATGTAACATACTGTGTTTATCCATTCATCTGTTGATGGGCATGTAGGGTGTTTCCATCTTTTGGCTGTTGTGAATAGTGTTCTAGTGAGCACTTGTGTACAGCTCTCTGAGTCTCTGCTTTCAAGTCTTTTGGATATATAATAACTAGGAGTGAAATTGCTGGGTCACGTGGTAGTTCTATTTTTAGTTTTTGAGGGAATCGTCACACTGTTTTCCACACTGCTATATCATTTTGCATTCTCACCAACAGTGGGTGAGGATCCCAGTTTCCTCATGTTCTCACCAACAGTTGTTATTTCTTTTCTTGTTTTAGTTTTAGCCCTCCTAAGGGGATCACTCTGAAGGATAATGATGCTGAGTATCTTTTCATGTGTTTGGTGACCCTCTGATGAAATGTCTATGTAAATTCTTTGCCCATTTTATGATTGGGGTATTGGTCTTTTTGTTGTTAAGCTGTTGAAATTTTGTTTGTATTTTGATCATTAGATTCTTGTCAGATATGTGGTTTCTGAAGACTTTCTCCTACTCAGTAGCTTGTCTTTTTACTTTCTTGGTAAAGTCTTTTGATGACCAAAAGTTTTTAATTTTTATGAGACCACATTTATCTGTTTTGTCTCTTTCTTTTTGTACTTCTGTTACTGTATTAGATAATCCATTGTTAAAAGCTGTGCCATTGACAGCATTGCCCCTGCTTTTCATTTAGACACTCTAGATGTGGGAATTAGGGGTAAGAATGTCATAATACAGGTAGTCCCTGACTGACAACGACACATTCAAGTTGTGAGAAGCCACACTTAAACAATCATCTCTCTCTTTTTTTGTGCATCTTACTGTTAGTGATATGTACTATATACAGTAATGCAGCGTGCAGTTTACTGATGGTATCATTCCCATACTACCACAAACACAATAAAGATTGGCTTTATAAAGATACTGATAATAAAAGTCCATAATAATGAAAACAAAAGCAAAACAAACAAACAAAAAATGTGAGTTACTCTAATCATATCAGAACTGATAAATGCTAGAATCTTTGGAGTGGAAGTTCTCTGCTTGTCCAACTCTAGGCCAGCAGAACTATCTTACTGCTTGGCTGTGTAGGTAGCTTTAAAGAATTGAAACTTATTTTCTTGCAATTCTGGAGTCTAAAGGTCCAAATCCTGCTGTGTTTATGTCCTCCTTGTAGGTGGCTCGAGCATTTTTAAGTTTCTTGTCTTTTAGAGGATCCTCACCTGGCATCTGTCTTGCTTCCTATGTGTCAGCATCTGTGTCTAATCAGCTTTTTTAATAACTCAAAAGTGATTGAGTATAGCATGTATCTATGCTAACTTGGCCTCATTAACATAACAAATAAAACCTTGTTTCCAAACTGGATTACATCTGTAGGTCTAAGGGTTAGAATTCTAACACATGCTTTGGGGAAGTGATACTATTTTAGAGTTGGAAGCTTAGAACTGGAGTATTGTAGTCCTCAAGGCCTTTAAATATGTTCTTTTACTATGTTGTGCCTGGTGCCATTGAAATTGCCCTTTGATAATGACTTCTTCGAGAACATGGTGATTTCAACATCCTTAGTTTCAGTGCGTGGGAAGAGATGTTGGATGCAGACAGAGGCAAACTAGAGACGTGTCTTTTCCATGTGCAGCCCATGCTTACTCAGTTACTGCTGATCTTTGCTATTAATACCCAATATTGCCAGATCCCCCAGTTTTTCAAAATAAGATAGACATCTACATTTTTATGGGAAATTAATTTTAAAACATCATTAACTAATTTCTTCTTTTTATGAAAAGCTTGTGTGGTCCAAACCAACAGTTCAAATGACTGAATCTAGCTCACAGGGACCTTGTTTCTAGCTTCATGTCTGTCTACTCCAAAAACATTTACCGTGAAATAGAAAGAAAAAAAAAAGAGAGTGCCGTAAGTAATATGAAACAGCTACTTCACAGAATGTCTACAAGAAGTATGGTAACTGTAAACATAGAATTTGAAGTCATACAGATGTGGGTTTGAGTCCTGGCTTTGTGAGACACTAGCAGTGTAACCTTGGAAAAATTGCTTAACATCTCAGAAATTGTTTCTGCTAAGATTCTTTGGTTTACTGGAAGTTCGCTTAACAGAGAAAAACGTAAACTTCTACTTATGTAAAATGCTCAATTTATTAAAATTACGTACCTAATAAAATTTAAATACCAACTGCAACATTTAAAATTTATTGCAAATGTCATCAGTTAAACTTTCAGAGACAGTTCGAACTAAAATTAGAATTTTAGCATGGCTGAAAATTCTAAACATGGTAAATACCTTAAAGTGTAGACAGCTATAAATACAATGTTTACTAAATTTATCACTGTAATTAAACTAAAGAATTATCTGTGCTATAATTGAATTTATTTCTTCATTATTTGTATAAACCAAAAAACAGCCAAACTCAATGCCGTTGAGTCATGTCAGACTCATAGTGACACTAGAGGTTGGAGTAGAACTGGCCCATAGAGTTTCCAAGGAGTGCTTGGTGAATTTGAACTGCCAACGTTTTGGTTAGCAGATGTAGCACTTAGCCCACTACACCACCAGGGTTTCCCATTATTTATATATGTACTATTAATACCATCATAGGCTTACAATAAAATTTGTTTTAATTTAATTTGAACATCATAGTAGAATTAATATTTGTGCCTTCCCAGGATTACAGAGGTCTTTAAAGAAAGCAATGTTTTCTCAAACCAGCCTAGGTTATGAGATCTAGGTTTTCAGGCAGCTGATTTCTGGTCTGTGTATGGAACTGGTTGCTTGTCTTAAATTGCTTCAAGCCTGAGCTGTTGGTGTTTGGCTAGGTCACTTATAAACACTGTCTTTTTATATAGGTGAGATCATTTAATCCTATCTCTTCCCCCCAGGTTCAGATATTCCCAGATTGTGTTTTCTTCCCAGAATGAAGTGCTACAATGCCAGCATCCATAATCAATTAGCTTATCAATTACTGTATACTGATCTTTCTCATTAGCACTATAGACAGCTTATACATAGGGCATTTGACTTCGTGGATCACAACAAATTATAGATAACGTTGTCAAAAACAGGAGTTTTAGGACACTTAATTGTGCTGATGCAGAACCTACACATAGACCAGAAGGCAGCTGAACAAATGTAACAAGCTTATACTGCGTGGTTTAAAGTCAGGAAGGGTGGGTGTCAGCGCTGTATCCTTTCATCATTTGCATTCATTTTGTATGCCGACAAAATAATCCGAGAAGTTGGAGCATTTGAGGAAGAATGTGGCATCAGGATTGGAGGAAGACTTATTAACAAATTGCGTTATGCAGATGACACAATTTTGCTTGCTGAAAATGAAGAGAAGTTGATGCACTTACTGAAGAAGATCAAAGATTAGAGCCTTCGGTATAGATTGCATCTCAACAACAAGAAAACGAAGATCCTGACAAATGCACTAATAAGCAACATTATAAAAGAGAAAAGATTAAAGTTGTCAAGGATTTCATTTTACTTGGATCACAAGCAATGCCCATGGAAGTAGTAGTCGAGAAAGGAAATGACATGTTACATTGAGCAAATCTGCTGCAGGAGACCACTTTAAAGTGTTGAAAAGCAAAAATGTCACTTGGAGAACAAAGGTGCACCTGACCCAAGCCACGATATGTTTTCAGTTGCCTCATGTACATGTGAAAGGTAGACCATGAGTAAGGAAGACTGAAGAATAAATGAAGCCTTTGTATTGGTGAGGATTGCTGAGTATACCCTGGACTAGCAGAAGAATGAACAACTCTGTCTTGGAAGAAGTACAACCAGAATGCTTCTTAAAAGTAAGATTGGTGAAACTTTGTCTCGTATACTTCAGACATGTTATCAGAAGGGACCAGTCCTTGGAGAAAAGCATTATTCTAAAGTAAAGTAGAGGGTCAGCAAAAAAGAGGGATACACTCGAGGAGACGGTTGACACAGTGACTGAAACAAGGGACTCAAACATAGCAATGCTCCTGAGGATAGTATGGGACTTGACAGTTTCTTGTTCGGTTGTATGCATGGTCACTATTAATTGGCACCTATCAACAACATGCCTTATTAATGTTTCACTATTATCAGCAGGGCCTCCCAGCTCTTCTGGCTAATGAATCATTTCCAAATACATTGTTGGATTCCTTTCTACTTGGTCATGGAGGGTACCCACTGATTGAACCTCATGCTACGTGGTTATTACCTATGAACATGATTATCTTTCCAATCCAGGATTTAGTTTCAAAGTTCCTTGAACTATTTGGCTGATTCATAAGACCTTTATATATCTTCTCTATTTAGTCAGAAAGTACACATTTATACTTTATAAACATACACACAGAAGGATAAATACAAAAATCAACATACCTCTTGTTATAACCAATTAAAAATTAGAAATATGTAGTCATCCTTATCATCATGTTAAAATTACCCTTTAATTCATACTGTGTTAACTTTCTCTGATATCATGATGGGATCATGATTTTTCATAAACTAGACTTGTGCCACTTAGTCATGAGTAATTTTTTCTTTTGGATGCTTGACTTGTCTTCACTTGATCAGTATGAGTCCCTTTAAGCTGGCTATTTGTCAGGATGTCCTAAAAAGCATAATTTTTCTTCAGCAAAACCCAGAACTTTCAGGCTCTCCTGATATTTCCCAGTTCCAAGACAGGGGATTAGCTCTGAGAAATCCAGGTTGCTGCTTAGGAAAAACATTGGAAACTAACGCCTGGGCACTGGTGGGCACCCAGTTGATGACCTCCTGTGTGTCAGAATAGAACTGTGCTCCACAGGGTTTTGTGATACTGATTTTCCAGAAGTAGATCAGCAGGCCTTTCTTTCAGGGCATTCCTCTGGGTAGACTGGAATCTTCAAAATTTGTTTAGCAGCTGAGTGCATTATCTGTTGATACTACCCTGAGACTCTCTGGATCTTAAAGACCCACTAGGACTCGATGAAGTCAAAGTGCTGCTAAGAATGTTGCATCTGTTTTAGAGAAAAAAACTGAAAAAAAATTATGTTTTCTTTCAAGAACATGAGTTCATGCTGATTTTTCCAATTCAGCTATTATATTACCCAGCCCTCTTTTAAATTCTTCTCAAATGTGACTTTCTAATTAATTTTCTTCATATTTAAAAATGTTATCTCATCAACCAAACTGAAATTGTATCTTCTCTGTAATAGTCATTACCTAGTCTCAACTTCCACCAAACTGTGTCCGTTTTGGGGGGGGCGGTGTAGTTCTTCCTCCTCCGTAGAATGACACCAATAACCCTCAAAGAGGGTGCCTTGAGGACTAAAACAGACTCAGTACAGCAGACATATTTGGCAAATGGAAGCTAATATAATTAAGCATCCTTCACCCAGAGGCACACTTACCTACAATGCAAGGAGAATTTATGTGTACACTGTAGAAGCTCTATTTAGAATGTACAAGTGATACACAGGGGAAAAAATTACTTTTCTAAAAATAAATACCCTGTATCTCTTTTGTACTGCTAATCCTCCATGTGACAATCTAGATCTTTTATTTTTTTTTTCTATTAACATTGAAATTATCCTTCTATGTGGTGTTTTTGTGTCTGCTTGAGTTATTAATAGTCTGTTCTGAGCTATCTCCATTACTGGAAGAATGGTTATGTCATGAAAGAGTAGATCCTTTGGCCTGAAACCATTAGTAAAGCATATTCAAAGGGTAGATGACTAAAATGTATTTGGAATACCAGTGGTCATAGTCACATGCAGCTCTTTGTGTAGCAATTTTTAAATCTCCAAATTACCATGAGTGGCACTGTAAAAAAGGAATAGCCACCTCCGTTTCTGTCTCATTACTCATGACGCTGATTTTGAAAGAGGTTTCATTTTATTTGTAAATAGAAATCAATCAGTCTTTCAGTAGAAACCCACTAAATACCTCCTCAGCCCTGGTCTGTCAGTTTGGCATGCTGCGGTGGCTTGTGTATCACTATGATGCTAGATGCTGTGCCACCAGCATTTCAAATACCAGCTCGGTCACCTGTAGCAGACAGGTTTCAGAGATGCTTTCAGACTAAGACAGGCTTAGAAGAGTGGCCTGTGATCTAGTTCTGAAAATTAACCAATGAAAACCCTGTGGATCACAACAAAATGTGCAGTATAGTGCTAGAAGACGAGGCTCCTATGTGAGAAGTTCCTCAGAATACACAGCAGATGCCACAGCGGATCCAGGCCTACTAACAAATATGAAGGTGATGCAGGACCAAGCAAGGTCTTGTTCTCTTGTACCTGGGGTCACTGTGAGCCAGAGAGGACGTGACAGCAACACACTAACTAATAGCGACAATAATAAATACCTTCTACGTAGTCTGAAACCCTAGGTGTGAAGTGGTTAAGAGTCTGGCTGCTAACCAAGAGGCTGGCAGATCGAATCCACCAGACACTCTTGGAAGCCCTTATGGGGCAGTTATGCTCTGTCCTTTAGGGGTACTACGACTTGGAATCAATGTAATGGCAACAAGTTTCATTTTGTTTTTTTGCTAGGTGGTCAGTACTCTCTTGTGACTATAGGAGATTGGAGAAAGAGCATCATCTCAGAGTCAGAAGTCCTAATTTTAAGCTCAGCTGTGTCTTACTAGCTGTACAACCTCAGGTGAATCATTTTCCCTCTCTTGACCTCTGCTTTACCCTCTGTACCCAGGTAAAGATAATACCTACCTAGTTGGGTTGTAATGAGGTTAAACATAATTAGATAGGATTTCTCAAAATGCTTTCTAAAGTATCAAATGCTTTACCAGTGGAAAGAAGCATACAAGACATATTGCACTTGACTTAAAAAGACATCCCTGGTGTTTCTAACTGCAAGGTAATAAATGTTGTTGCAAAGAAAAAATATCACATTTATTAAGATGCTTTAGGATTTGGATGAGAAAGAGAACGTGCTTTAGAAACTGGGCTAGTGAGGAAAGGCTTCCTATGGGTGACTGGACTGAGGAATTGCTACAAATTTAAAAAGAATACTAAGGTACAGAGACAAGGAACTCCGAAATGTTCCAGGACATAGTAAATAGATCCATCTGGTTGTAAGTGAGGGATCCTAAGAGATACAGAGAGATGTTAGGTTGGAGATGTAAATTGAAGCTTAGTATTAGATGCTCTTAAATGTAGGTGAAGCATTTTAGACTATCAGATCAGTGATGGGGAAACTTCAGTCAGCCACAAATAGGTCTTAAACTACAACCCTTCTGAAAAACAGAGAGTTTGTTTGATCTTCCGTTTACGGATAGAAATGCTTTGTTCAATGGTGGGGGAAGATTTGCCTTGATAGTATTTTCACATCTTTGTGTGGCCCTTGAAAATGATTCTGGGAAATAGTTTCCTTTTCTTATTACAAAGAAAAATTTCTAGATGAAATTTGCATCCAGTTTTTGATCCTTTAAGCTTTTCTGTTCATTTTCCTATTCTTAACACAGATATTTGGATGTCTTCCTTAGACCTTTCTGTTTATAGGCCTCTCAGTGTTGCCCAGAATGCTGTCCTGTGTCTGATAACTCTTCATCCCACTGGCAGCATCAGGACCTGGTCTAACTGCTGTATCTCCAGCACCTGCCGTGTATTAGCTGCTGTCAAATGGGACCCCAACTCATGGCAACCTCTGCTTGTTCCTGTGCCATACCCCAAACTACCTGTGGCTCAGGCTGTTGTGATCCACAGGGTTTTCAAAAGTAGTTCATCACACTACCAGAAATATATTAAACTCTCAGGAAAAAATTGTAGAAAAGAGGAGAAAGGAAGGAAATAAGGGCAATAGGATGAGGGAGAAAGGAAGGAAAAAATAAAGGAAGAAAAGCAAGCCTATTTGAAAAATGATGAGGCAGCATCATTGGAGCCCAGCAAATTGCAACCCCGGGTCTTGGACCATTTACAAGCTTAGTTCTTCATGATTGGGCTGTTAGAGAGTAAAATCAATAAGAAAGATTTATCTTGCAAAATAACAGAATGTTTTGAGAAATGTGTTGCACTAGAAGGCCAGCAGGGAATTTCTAATGGACTATATATTCCTGGCCATTTTTCCCATCCATCGACTTGGTATGATGTAATTTAAAAGGGCTTGGGGGAGCTTAAAGCAGATTTAAAGACCTGAGCGGTGACATGACAAATAGGAGTGTTGGGTAATAGTTGCTGTGTCAGTTGGTTGTAGCTTCATATTGACCAAACAAGCATGTGTACAAAGTCCTAAGACTCTTTCATTCTCTTTGGTCTTTGTAACATTTTCCTTTCATCAAAGAAGCAGCTTTTATGTCTACAGTGTAATGATGTGTTAGGAGAAAATGAGTAGGCAAGCACAAGTCATAAATAGTGCTAATCTATTATTCAGAGACAGTAACAAGTTCTCCAGTGTATATATGGCTTTTAACAGAAAAAAAATAAAAGGTGATGGGAGAGCCAGAAAAGAATAACAGGATACTAAATTACACAGTGACCTTTGCAATGTCTTCAGTGTATTACCTCTCTCCAGTGGGAATAAGTGTATTTGAGAGCAGGGGTTTCATTTAGCTATATGAAGGAGGAAGTCACCACTTCTTATTTTGCCATTAATATCCTCTAGATAGTAATGGGGAATGCTTCATTCAGTGGTGGAGTAGCCAAAGCCATATGTAACTATTTACATTTAAATGAATTAAAATTACATCAAATTGAATATACAGTTTCTCAGTCACACGAACCACATTTTCAATGCTCAACAGTCATATGTGGCTGGTGACTACCATCCTGGATAGTACACACAGAGAGTATTTCCATCACTGCAGAAAGTTCTATCAGACAGCAGTGCTCCAGACCCAGAGTCTTCGTTTTCTGAAAACAACCAGGCTTTGAACATAACTATCTGCACTCACTGTTGTCTGACCTGAATCTCTGGGTCTTCTGCTTTAGACTATTTTAGGCTTTCTCATTTTTGTCACTGGTATGAACAGTGGAGATTTTACCGAGCATATTGGGGAAGCCTAGGATGGTCTGGGAAAGAATCCCGGAGGAAGAACTTCTGTTAATCACACTTAGGTACCTGGGGGGGTTGAGAAATTATAAGGCGTCTTTAAATCTCCTAGTGTAACATTTTCCAAAAAGCGGTGTCGGGGCCATTAGGGGAAAGCTCCTTGGGAAACAGAGATCTATGGTCGTGAGAGAATGGCCAACCCATCAGTCGCTTCTCCACACTGCGGTCACAGCGTTTTGTGAAATGCCTAACAATACTCTACTTCCTGTTCGAACAACAAAATAAAGCCAAGAAATTCTCAAAAACTTCCCTTACACTTTAAAATCTAACATCTCTTTTGGGAGATGGGGTTCAAGACCCAGCCTGTGGGTCCCGCGGATCTTTCTAACCTCATCTGTTGCCCTTCTCGCCCTGATCACTCCAGTCCAACCACAGGGGCCTTTTTAGTCTTTGAAAACAACAGTATTCTTTCCAGACTCAAGCTTTTGCATATGCTGTTCTTTCCACCTAGAATGCTTTTCTCCTCTCTTTTCCACTGACAGTTTTCTTCCAGTAACTTGCAGAGGTAACGTGTGACCACTTTCTCAGTTTTGCGTATTCTCTTTCTCACAGGGTTCTTAACCACCCCTTTCAAATTCATCCTTATACATTGGTTTAATAATTTGTTTACCATCTGTGGCCTCCACTGGAGTGATTTTACAAGAGTAGAGACAATGGATGCTTAGTTCATTGGTAGTTAGTGCCCAGTGGTGTGTAGAACCAGGTGGAACTAACTGGTAAGTGCTGACTGTGTGCATGTTTTCCCTGCAAATCAGCCTTGATGGGACTATTTACACCATGGAAACTGGCAAACACTACAAATCAAGTTTGCTTTTTGTTTCCTCAGACAGCTGATTTTCCAACATTTACCAGTAGACCCCTGTTGTTGCTGGTTTTCATTCAGTGGGTTCCGACTCATGGCAAACCCATGTGTGCAGATTAGAACTGCTCCATAGGGTTTTCAAGACTGTGATCTTTCTGAAGCAGGTTGCCAGGCCTGTCTCCTGAGGTCCTTCTGGGTGGCTGGGAACGTCTGTCCTTTTGGCCAGTAGTTGAGAGTTTACCAATTGGTGCCAAGCAGGTATTCCACCCAGTGCACACGCCTATTAGAATCTCACATATTGGCATATGGTAGGTTCTTAATATTTGTTGAGTGAATGAACAGATGTATAAGGACAAGTTTGCTTTCTTGGGCACTCAGCGTGTGCATTAACATGTCAAGGCTCAGAGATGTTCTGCGACTGAAATTCATACATGACCTGCTCACCAAACGTTTATGGCCAAGGAACTCCTTTTCAAGTACCTTCTGTTAATATCTCTCAGAACTAGTGAGAACACATTTTAGAAAATGCTACTTTAAAGCTTTCGGGTAGAGGAAGTATACAAGCCCAGTTTCGTTTTCTCCATTGTATAAAGACTACAAACACAAAAGATTCCACAACTTATCTTCTGAGAAAGTTTGTGTTTCATTGTCATCAGTCATTACAATAGTGCCTACTACATAGAATACACTGCTGGCCAAGAACAATCACCCTCCTCAGTAAGATCCTCATGGGGGGGGCTTATTTATACAGTCGCTACACATGGATTGGCTACGTACTGGATAGATAGTAGTCATGTAGAAGCTAGGTAGCATCCCAAAAAATAGCAAGCTGTTTTCTGCCTCTTGGGAAATTACATTCTCACTGAGAAGGAAGAACACTGAGGAGATGATAAATGGCCAGTCATTTGACCTTTATCCATTTTATGGACCATAATAAAGGGTAGGAGAAGCCAAGGCACATTCTGGGAGAAGGCAGAAGGGTTGGAAAGCATACAACTTGACCAGCCCCTGTTTTAGTTATCTAGTGCTGCTGCAACAGAAATACCACACGTAGATGGCTTTAACAAAGAGGAATTGATTCTCTCACAATCTAGTAGGCTGTAAGTCTGAATTCAAAGTATCAGCCCCATAGGGAAGGCTTTCTCTCCCTGCTGGCCTTGGAGGAAGGCCCTTATGATGCATCAGCCTTTTTTGGTCTGGAAGCATCTCAGTGTAGGAACTTCAGGTCCAGAACTAGTGCTCTGCTCCCAGTGCTGCTTACTTCGGCATGAGGTCCCCGCTTGCTGCTTTCTTCTCTTTCCTTTTAATTCTTGAGAAATAAAAGGTAGTTCAAGCCTGTCATTGGGTTGAATTGTGTTCCTCCCAAAATCTGTGTATCAATTTGGCTAGGCCATCAAACCAACCAACCCCCCCCCCCCATCCACCAACTCTCTGTGGTCAAGTTGGATCCAATTCATAGAAATTCTAGAGATCAGAGTAGAACTGTGCCATACAGTTTCCAAGGAGTGCCTTGCAGATTTAAACTGCTGACCTTTTGGTTAGGAGACGTAGTGCTTACCCAGTATGCTACTTGAGTTTCCTGGTTAAGCCATGGTTCGTGGCATTCTGTGATGTTCCTGCACGTTGAAATTCCTGCCTCTATGATATTAACAAAGGTGGATGGGCAGCAGTTGGGTTGATGGGGCAGGATTCAGTGTGTAAATTTGGTTTGTGCCTTGAAGCGGTCTCTTGAGATATAAAAGAGAGAAGCTAACAGAGACACTTGGGGACCTCACACGACCAAAAAGCAGTGCTGGGAGCTCACCGTGCCCTTTAGAAAAGACTGGGGTCTCTGCACCTCTGAAGCTCCATTCCAGGGTAAGAGAGACAACACCTTCCTCCAGTGCTAGCAAAGAAAGCCATCCTCTGGAACTGACATCCTGAATTTGGACTTTTAACTTAGTAGACTACGACAAATAAAATTCTTCTTTTTAAAGCCATCCACTTGTGGTAGTTCTGTTAAAGCAGCACTAGCTAACTAAAACAAGGGCACACCCCATGGAAGCTCCATTTACATCAGATTAGGGACATCAGATCAGGGACATGAGCTGGATAAGAGCATTACAATCCCACCCAAAACTGCTTTAACATAAAATTGCAATCACAAAATGGAAGATAGTCACAGAATATTGAGAATCATGGCCTAGTCAAACTGACGCATACAATTTTGGGGGGATGTAATTCAGTCCATGACAACTCCTGCAGAGGCATGGGGTTCACATCAAGCAAACATGGGAGACACCCTTGAAAAAGAAAATCATACTTTGATGGCTTCCTATGGGAAGTTAAGAATTTTGGACTTCTGTGTTATGGATTGAATTGTGTCCCCCAAAAAGATATGCTGAAGTCCTAAATGCTGTCCGCGAGACTGTGACCTCATTTGGTGGAATAAGGTCTTTCTTTGAAGATGTTTTGAGTTAATAAGTAGGTCCTTATCCTAACGCCTTCTGAGCTGTGTCTGATAAAAGATAAAGACAGGCATAGAGAACAGGCACACATGACAGGGGAAGATACACGTCAAGTGACAACAAAGGCAGACATGTCTATAAGCAGCAAAGGAATGCCAGGAGTTGCTGGGAGGCCACCAGAAGCTGGCAGAGAAGCAAGGGATAGTACTGTCTCAGAGTGCTCAGAAGGGATCAGCATAGGTCAGATCTTGATTTGGCTTCCAGAACTGTGAGAAAATAAATTTCTGTTCTTCAAAGCTACACATTGTGTGGTATGTTATTATGAAAACCTGAGGAAACTAATAAGACAGCAAGCCTCTGAATATTTGGACAAATGAGGCTGGGATTCATAATAGAGGTGCTGGTTCAGTGAGACACGCTGTGTGCCATTTGAATATGACTGAATCATGAACCTCTTACAAAGGCTTTGCATGGCCTGGCCTTGCCCATGTCTGCACGTCACCTTCCCTGGTACTCTCAAGGCCACCACTGTGCAGTCCCAACACCCTGACTTTCCCTCTGCTACAGACCCTTCCTCTGGTGGGCTCTTCCTCTGGCTAGCATACTCCCCCCAACCCATGCACCATTATCTAGTCAACCGTCACTTGTCTTTTAGGTCCTCACTCAACCATTACTTCTCTAGGGAAGCCTTTCCTTATCGCACCTCTGCCCATCCCCACAGTAGACTGTTGTTGTTAGATGCTGTGGAGCCAGCCCGTGACTCATGGTGACCTTGTGCACAACAGCATTGGACTGATAGGATCCATAGAGTCTTCATTAGCTGAGTTTTTGGAAGTAGTTTACCAGGCCTTTCTTCCTAGTCTGTCTTAGTCTGGAAGTTCTGCTGAAACTTGTTCAGCATTACAGCAGCATAGAGCCTTCACTGACAGATGGGTGGTTGCTGCATGTGAAGTGCGTGCACCAGGAGTTGAACCCAGGTCTCCTACATGGATGACAAGGATTTACCACTGAACCCTTACCATTCCCCACCTCTGTGCATTAGGTTACTTAGTTATAATCACAGATAAAATTGTACTTCTTCATTTCAGAACAGTTATATCAGTGTGTAATTGTAGGTTCATTAGTTTGATTGATTAGATTCTGTCATTCCCACTAGACCCATTTGTCCTGCTAACGGGGCCAGCATTGCTATATATCCCCAGAGGGTGACCTGGAACCTAGCACTGTAACTGATGCTCAATGGATACTTAATTATGAATGAATATGTGAATAAATAAATTAAGTGCAGTTGACCAAAATCACACATACCTTAAGACACAGTCAGAGGGCTAACATTTTGGATAGAACATACAGTTTCCAAAGTTCTCTTGACAGAGTAATATTATGGGCCAAATATAACAGAATGAGATCGCAGAGGGGAAATCTGGATAAGTAGCATGGGGGCAGAGCAGAGCAGATGGGGAAGGGATGAGTTTTAATTAACTGTGGGTTTAACTTGGTCTCAGGAGAAAAAAAAGAAAACAAATCTTTGCCAGCTGAATCAATTCAGGCCCATAGTACCCTATAGGACACACTAGAACTGCCTCATACAGTTTTGAAGGCTGTAATCTTCATGGGAGCAGCCTGTTAGATATTTCTCTCTCAGAGAGCCTGGTGCTGACTTTTTGGTTAGCAACTAAGCGCTTAACTGCAGCACCACTTGGGTTCCTGGGGTAGTGTGGTAGAAAAGCAGACGCAAACTCTGACTGCAGCCCTTGGAATGTAGGACACTCAACATGAGAGATCATTGCTTCCCTGTCCTCCGCATCCATCTGATTTCTCGTAGAGGACTGTGCTTAATTTTGAAGGAAGAAGATAGATTTGAAAAGAACATATCCATAGGAGGGTGGCCAGCATAATGTGGGAGACTATGTTAAGAGAGCAAACCATGAGAAATTATCAGTGTTTGTCTTGGAGGAAAAGACTGGGCTGCACGGGCTGAAGTTCTAGGAAGTGACGTATCAGCAGTCCGAAAGTTTCTGTTTGTTGTGGTTATCTTAAGAGAAACATTTCAAAAACTAATAGACGTCCATACCAATGTATTTATTTTTTAAACAACAGGAGACATTTGGATACTGTTTTTTTGAAAATACCTCAGAAAGGCACACGGAAGAAGAAATTAGGCTTATTTTGCAAAGTATTATGGTAGTTGTTTTTAGCTACTGTAGACTCATGGCAACTGCCTGTGTCCTGAAACAAAACACAGCCTGGTCCTGCACCGTCGCCGTGACTGGTTGTGGGTTGGAGTATTGTGATCCATGGGGCTCTCATCAGCTGATGTTCAGAAACAGATCTCCAGGCCTTTCTTCCCAGTTTGTCTTCAACTGGAAGCTCCATTGAAACTTGTTCAGCATTATAGCAACTCGTGACCGTTGACAGACGGGTGGTTGGCTGTGCATGAGGTATGTTGGCTGGGAGTCAGACCCAGGCCTTGTGTGTGGGTGGTGTGAATCCTGCCACTGAACTACCACTGCCCCCAGACTATGTATAGAACTGTTGGATGATTACAGATATTCTGTAATGAAATAGGGTAACTGTCATAGAGTGAACCGTATCCCCCCAAAAATGTGAGGAGCCATTTGGCTGGGCCATCACTCCCATTATTTTGTGTTTTTCCTATATTATACATCTTAATTTCTGCCTGTGGCTAATAGATAGGATGATTATGTTAAAAGAGGTTTAGGGTGGGACTGCACCACCCTTGCTGAGGGAGTTTCCCTGGAGAGTGCCTTGTACAGCCCTCTATTCTTTCATCCTACAGAGGATAAAAAGAGAGGGAAGCAAGCAGAGAACTGAGAACCTCAAAGCAGCACCAGGAGAGGCACATGTCCTTCAGACCTGAGGTTCATGTGCCAAGGTGTTCCCCAACCAAAGACTGATGTAGCACAGGACTTTCCTCCAGCGTTAACAGAGGGAAAGTCTTTCCCTGGAGTGGGCACCCTGAATTCGGCCTTGTAGCCCACTGGACTGTGTAAGAATAAACTTTCCTTTGTTAAAGCCATCCGCTTGTGGTGTCTCTCAGAGCAGTGCTGGATGACTAAAGTGGTAACGGACGTAGTGAGTTCCTTAGAGGAGGATCAGCAAAGCCAGTTTGACAACCTGCCGGGGTTGCTGGTGAAGGGAAATTATGCATCAGTAAAGAGTCACCTCTGAAATTCAATTGCAAAAGAAAGACAGCTGTGGATCTCTGGTGTCTACTCTTTAAAATTGGGATTTGAGCTGTTACACTAATTCACGGGCATGTGAATCTGTGATCTTTTTTACTATTTTTTTACATTAAAACACATATTTTCAACCTTTAACCATGTAACTCCGTTTTTTCCAAGTATTAAATAAGAACTTGTTGTGGAGTCACTAAAAATGTAGGAATACTTTTATACTTTTGTTGACTATTGGTACCAAAATTACTTAAAGTTGTTTCTCAAATATTAGTTATATAAAAGCATAAACTAGTAAAAAATAGGTTTTATATTTTTCTGATAATATGTACCTGAACTCTTTCAGGATAATATACCGCTTTGCTATTCAAGATAGTACAAAAGGGAAAAATAGGAGAATGTAAGACCTGCTTTTCTTCTTTCTTTCATAAATGGAAATTGGGAATTAGATCCCAGTCACATCGTAAGAGAAGTGTTAGCATTTGGGGCCATGGAGAATGCTTGCTTCGCTCTGGTTGCCACGGTAATTCAGATTCCAGAACACTGATTTGCAAGCTTCAAAAGATTATTTGCTTTTGAGTTTCATTGTTTCTAAAATCCATCTTCTCCCAGTAACCTGTGGCCTGACTCTACCAAGTGGGACTGTTGTATTCCTGTGATGTGGCTTAGCCTGAGACCAATACATGTAGACTGCACCACATGGAACTGTCACTGCTTTGATTTTTATTAACAAAAGATTTCCAAACTGTGTATATATATATATATATATATGTATGGATGTGTGTGTTTGTGTGTGTGTATGTATGTGTATAAGTGCATATATATGTGTATATACACATACTCATACTTTGTATACACACACACACATACATATATATGCACTGTCATGCTTTGTATATACACACACATACACACACACACACACACAGAGTGGTGGGAATCTGAGACCTTCACTATCACCTTTCAGTTCAGATGCCCTAGGTCAACATTTTAATTATCTGTGCTTGTTTGATGTTTATCTAGTGGCTGCTCATATTAAAAAGAGAAGGTGATATCAAGTCCTTCCCATATGGTCACTGTGTTTGACTCAAATTCTAAAGCTCACAATAGGAGAATTACTGAGGTGTCCATACTGACCTAAAGAGCAACAAAGCCTGAGTTTTCTAAGTTTGGGTAAGAAATTGGAACCAGAAGTGAAACTTTTCATTAAATAGTGCTCGTCAGTGAAGTATCCCAAGAAGAAAAAGTCTTGAGCTTAAAGCACCTGAAGGCTCCCTGAGGCTTGGGAACAGGCCTCCCTGAACACTCAGAATCTACATGTAGTATGGTCCTGGGGAGGTAGTGGAGTGTGTGTGCCCTTCAGGCCCTGTCAGTACCGTCCTTTCTGGTCAGTCAAACATTGCAGGCTCTCAGAGACCTATCAGGGATTCGTGTATCCTCTCATCAAGCAGCGTCATTGTTCTTTTGTACTAGTGAAGGTTGTGTTCAGAGTTTTTTCCCGTGGCGTTATGGTAGTGAAGCGCTGCGTACTTCTTCCTTTGTCTTTCTTCATGCTGAGTCCATGAGATGGGAATAAACGCTCGTTATAGAATGCTGTCTTCATGCAACTGTCAGGTAGAGGCTTTCCTGGGATGGGACAGAAGGGGACAGGCAGGGCCCTAAGGAAAGTGCAGGGAGTCTACACTGGCACACCAAACTCTCCCTGCCCTGCTCCTTAGCCTCGTCTCTCCCACCCCTTGTCTTTGCTCTGTGCTCTCGAACACGCCAAGCTCTTTCTCACACATGCCCAAGCTTTGGGATGTGTCTGATATGACCTTCATCCTCTGGCTTGGTAGTTCTTATTCCCTGCTTCCAGAAGCCTGTCACGGTTTAGTGCTGCTCATAACAGTGTGTGCATATATCTCCTCACATTTCCTTACAGTGATCTGTTGAAATATCTGTCTCATCAGACAGTGGGCTCTACGAATGGAGACATTATGCCTGATTCATCTTTTTATCCCCATTGACAAAAAAATGTTTCTGAATAAATGAAATTCTTCTTCTACTGATATGCCTTTCCTTGAGCTTGGGTTATAACTAACTTGTATCTTCCAACAAGACATGTTGAAGTCCTCATCCTATGCCTGTGCATATGACCTTTGGAAATAGATGTTATCGGGTAAGTCATACCAGAGTAGGATGGGTCCTGTTCTAATCCACTGTGAATGGGACACAAAGAGGCACAAGGGGAGGAGCCACACGAAGACAGAATCAAAGATCAGAGCTATGCTGCAGCAGTCAGCTAAGGATTGCTTGAGACTACCAGAAACTAGGAGAGTCAAGAAAGTATCTTCCATTCAGTAGCGTCACTAGGCAGGTATGGGTGGTATGGAATGCACTGAGTGACACTGACAGAGGGGTTGACACCAGAATGACTGTCTATAGAATATTTGTGCAGTGTTTTAGCAGAAAGTTATTGTGTTTATTTATTATTTTTCATAAAAATATTCCTGTAGTAATTTACAACAAAAACATTTTTTCTAAACCCAGCTTACCTGCAAGGCTAAAACTCTATGCTCCTTTATTTTTTTAATCTTCTAGTGTGCTCTGGTCAGAGCTGTCACTATTACCCAATTACAGTAACACTTCAAATCAAATGGTTTCCTCTGCAGGCACTACAAGCATGTGCTACTGTTGTCATTGTTGCTGGTGTTTTCATAGTTGCTGATTTTGTCCAAGTTTCTGGTATTTTAGCTACATTATTGTGATAGCTAGTATTTATGAACCTATTCAGTAATTTTTTTGAGAATTAAGAAGTAATTAAAGGAAAAGAAGGAGTTATATATGGAAATTATGATTTAAGAGTAACAGTAGTACAAAAAACATCACCAAAGATTCTGTGTTGTCTGGTGTGGGAGGAGGTCCACAGGCAGGAGGTGACACCATGAATTACTGCACTGAGTGACACCAACTCAAATGAAGCTTGTGTATCTAGAGCTTTCAGAGAGACCATGACCCTGCTGGCACTCTGAATTCAGATTTCTGGTTTCCAGAACTGAGACAATAAACTTCTGGTTCTTTTAGGCCATCCACTTTGTGGTACTTTGTATACGGCCCTAGGAAAGAAACACAAGTCCCTTCATGAATTCATTTACACAGATTTTATTGAGTATTTGCTAAACTCATGCACTTATGGTTTCTGTTCACCTATATTGTGTTCATTAAGTCCCTTTATGAAAACAGACAGCGATGCCTTCTCTAAGGTCTGCTTATATATTATAGACAGCCCCCAGGTTATGAACATTCCAGCTTGCCTACAACTGTGGTTATGAAACACTCTCCTAAAGCCTGTTACATTAAAAATTCAAGGTACAGACAATGATTAAAAAAAGTAATAACAAACAAGTGCTACTTTGCAGTGTGCATCAAAACATTATTATTACGATATTATTATGTTAAAGATGTTTTGATGTGCTGGAAGTGTAAGTCAAGCCAAGTACCCTCCAGTCAGATGGGAAAAGTACACCATATCCTTCCTATATATTGACAAACATATAAATGACAGTTGATAAGAACTGTACCTAACCCTTCTGACTTACAAATTTGACTCGAAGACAGATTTAGGGATAGAACCTGTGCATAATTCAGGGACTGCCCTTATTTACAGTAAGTGGTTAGATGGACTGCAGGGCTTAGGCTAGCAAAGGTCGTCCATTCTTGATTAATTCCTAATGGAATGCACTGTGGAAGGGCATTTACAATTCTTTAAAGGGATGTGGGGTGATCACAACAGCAGACTGGAGCACTAGGAGGTGTTTGGAGGCCTCAGGGACAGGCCTAGAGGCAAGAAGGGGCTAAAGTGAGGAGGCTTAGTAGCCCATCTTCAACTCAGTATTTTAAAGTCTCCCCCTAGAACTTCCTTTAATGAATGGATTTGGCCTTCTAAAGAAGCTGAAATATGACTAGTACTGTTTTTGAGAAATGAGGAGGTTGAAGAAAGGAAATAGTGTGCCCATCATAAAAACTGCGTGGAGATGGCGGCTGACCTTCAACTTCACAAAGGGGAAGGAGAATCAAGGTTAACAGCCAAGCTCATTCCTATGAGGTGGAGGTCAGGCATACTGCATTTCTCTGACATCTTGAGTAATTCTGACACCAGCAGTCCCTCACATAGCAGTCTGTACTTCCCTGCTGGCTTCCATAATTTATTGCGATGGTCACATAGAACTCAGACAATACAATAATGGGGTGTACTAGGGAAGTAACAGGTGTAGTAGTGGTGGGGAGGAGAGCACTTGGCTGCTAGTAAAAAGGCTGAAGGTATGAGTGTACCTAGAGGTACCTCAGAAGAAAGCCCTGGTAATCTGCTTCCAAAAGGTCACAGCCTTGAAAGCTCTATGAATTGGTTCTGTTCTGACACATGAGCTTGTCATGACTCAGAATCAATGAGATGGCAATTTTTTTTTGCCTGCTATATGCCAGGCATTACTTACGGTGCTATTTTTATTTTTACGTCATCACTTTTGAGTGAGTATTACTGTCCTCAGTTCACAGATGAGGAAACTGAGACTCAACAAAAAGCCAAAACTTCCCGCTGATCACAGAGCCAATAACAAGAGTTGAACCCAGGTGGCAGGAATGGTTTTCATTCAACTACTAACCATAAGATTGGCGGTTCGAACCCACCCGATAGTACTACGGAGAAGCCTGATGGTCTGCTTCTGCAAAGATTGAACAGACAAACAAAAACAACAGGTTTGAGTCAGTTCTGACTGAAGCAACCCTATAGGACAGAGTAGAACTGCCCCGTAGAGTTTCCAAGGAGCACATGGCAGATTTGAACTGCTGACTGTTTGGTTAGCAGCCATAGCACTTAACCAGTATACCACCAGGGTTTCCTGCCTCTATCTGTGATATATTTCACTCACATCATCATGGGTTGGGGGAATGAAAGTCTTTAACAGAGGCTTTATTTCCTTTATTTTAGAGATGACCTAGATAGAGCACTCTCTAACTTTGTTTAAATTGATTGAAATTTTAACCTTTAAGGTTTATTTACTTGCTGGGAGTAAGGTATTTATTGAAAGTGATTTTATCATAGTATCAATAGATGGTAATATTCAAATAAAAAGTAAGCTTTCTTCTAACTCATGGTTCCTTGATAAAGTACAAGATGTAAAAGCCAACTTACAACATTAAGACAAATCATTAGGCATGTTAGTGTCAAGACAGAAAATATCCACCTGAGGTTCTCCTTGTGAAGCAACAGAAAACAAATTGAACTTAAGGATCACTAACCCTACTTTCATGATAATGATAATCACTGATTTTGTGCCAGGTATTATGCTAAGCACTTTACATACATTATTTCATTTAATCTTCTCGGCAACCATCTGAGGTCAGTATTCCTTTTATCTTCCTTCTGCAAAGGGGAAGTGAGGTTAAGAAAGGTTGGGTCACTTTCTGTGGAGTAGAATCCATAGCAAGTGATAAAGCTGATATTTAGACCGAGGTGCCTATTAAGAGAAGCCCTGGTGGTGCAGCGGTTAAAGCGCTTGGTTGCAAACCAAAAGGTCAGTGGTTCAAACCCACCAGCAACTCTACAGGAGAAGGGTGTACATTTCTGCTCCACTAAAGATTACAGCCTTGGAGAACCGCAGTGTAACAAAGTACCTTACGTGGACCTTTTACCCAGGGTCCGTGTGACTCACATATGTTTACTGACTGGGCCTACGCAAATGAGGTATACAGATCCTGTGATCATTGGGCTTATGTGTCCACTTGGCTAGGCCATCATTCTCAGTACTGTACGATTGTCCTACATTTTATGTGCTGTGGATCCTGACTGCTACATGCTGAAGAGGCAGAACTGGTGTAGGGTGTGTCTTAGGGGGCAGCCTTGCAGGAGGGCATGACTCAAGTCCCACCTTCACCCAAATTATGTTCTCGTTTGTGAGGTGAGCGGCATCTAAGGTACCCATGTGGATGACCTGGCAGAGCTCTCTCTCTCTGTGTTTAGATCCCACATCTGGTTAGTGGTTGATTGACCTCTGGTTCTTGGGAGGCCTGTTGTCTGACCTACCTTCTTTGGGATTCACCAGCCTCCACAGCCCCATGGGCCGGCAGCCAATCATCTGACCTGAATTACTAGTTTCTGTGGCCTTGTGTGCCAGCAGCCTGTGGTCTGAATTGCCAGTTTGGGTTCATCAACCTCTGCAGCCATATGGAGCAGGAGAAACCTATAACCTCACCCATGGATTTGGGACTTGCCAGCCCTACAGCCATGTGAGCCATTTCCTTTATACAGTTCTTGAGCTCTGTGAGGTATTACAGGGAACTGGGGAACTCAAAGATGGGAGGAGTAGTTGCTATTAGAGATGATGGATGGAGTTTGGAAAAGTTAGACATTTAGTATGTCTTTAACCTCTGTCTCATAGGAGCCAGCTTTGTGCTGATCCTTATAAAAGAAATTCACTTAAAATCCTATGGGACAATTCTATTCTGTCCTGTAGGGTTGCTCTGAGTTGGAATAGATTTAACAGTGAAGGGTTTGATTTGGTTTTACTGATTAAGGGTGGCACTGGTAGTTTGGTGGTAGAAGTCTCACCTTCCAACAGGAAGACCCAGGTTCAGTTCCCTGCCAGTGTGTCCCCTGTGCAGCCACCAGGCAGCTCTCAGGGGAGGCTTTTGTGGCTATGATGCTGAACGGGTTTCAGCAGAGCTTCCATATTTAAATAGGCTAGGAAGAAAAAGCTGGTGATCTAATCCCCAAAATCAGCCAATGAAAACCTTATGAATCACAGTGAAACCTGGTCCGATCCCCAACAGTGGGAATGGTACAGGACAGGGCAGTGTTTCTGTTCACTAAGCACAAGGTCATCATGAGTCAGGGCTGACTTAACTGCAGGTAACAACAGCAACCTATTGAATCTCCATAAATGTTATTTGTTATTATGATTCATGACATTATTAGCAATAATAGTAGTGTTATTATCAGTAATAAAATTCAAGGCTGTTATTTCCTCTCTGTCCTGGTTGTATAGTGGTTAAGTGCTGCAGCTACTAACCAAAAGGTTGGCAGTTTGAATCCACTAGGTGCACCTTGGAATCTCAATGGGGCAGTTCTACTCTGTCTGTAGGGTCGCTGTGAGTCAGAATTGACTCGACGGCAGTAGGTTTGGTTTTTGGCTTATTTCCTTTCTCCAAAGCTCGTGCTATTATTTCTCATCTATAACTGTGCTACAGTGGGTCTTGCTTCTCAGAGAGTCAAAGCCCATCAGTCTTACTCAAAACCTAATCTATCAGTTATCTATAAACAAGTAACTTAGCAAGTTGAGATACCAGATAGTCCCCACTTAATGGAACTTTGGAAACCCTGGTGGCACAGTGAGTTAATTGCTACATTTGCTATCTGAAAGGTTGGCAGTTCAAAACCACCAGGCACTCCTTGAAAATTCTATGGAGCAGTTCTACACTGACTGCTAGGGTCACTATGAGTCAGACCTGACTTCACAGCAGTGGGTTTGGTTTGATTTTAATGGAAATTTACTCTTAACAGGCTGCATGAGTCATTTATGAAACTTAGTGAGCAAACATTGGGAAAATAATGGCTAAATACAGGCCCTGTCCCTAAGGTCCACCCAAACCTGAGCCCTAATTCCTGTACAAATGTAGGGAGCAGAATTGCTGAAGTCTTGTGTTTCAGAGGATTTTTCTGGAGAGGATTATTATAACTCTCACTCTGTACTAGGCAGGGTCCATCAATGGAAAATAGTGCCCATGGCAGTTCTTTTTAAATTGCTAAATGACTTCTCACAGCTGGCCATAGAAACCGGATGGCCAATAGAAACTGCTCGTTAGCTCCCTCCTCAAGTGGCAAGTGGCGCCCAGGGCACACGCACGACCTGCCATACCTTAGTTACACTTGTGACTCTAGCATCTTTGCCAGCATCCACGGTAACATAATTCAACTTCTTAATTTTCCAGACCTGCAGATAATTGGTTCCACAGAGACACAAAGCCTCAGGTTCTGCATGCATACATCAGAGACACTGCCTACCAGTAATCAGAAGATTAGCTCTCTTTGAAGCTAGAAAAATATGTGTATGGAGGGAAGGGGGTGGAGGTGGGCAGAGAATCATTGCTGGGTTCTTTGTCATAATTACAACAGATAATGCTTTTTTAAGGTGGAGCAAATATAGCAGAATCAGACTCAAATCCTTCAGCCTCTCCCTGCTGTGTACCTCAGCTGAAGTCCGCTGTGGGTTTGCCAGGTTGAAAAGTACACTGGAATTTACTGGAAAATAAAGTGAGCAATTTCTCAGGCTTCCTGAGTTATCCTTGTCCTCATTGTCTTTGGAGGAATTAGGAGCTGCTGAATGAGGGTAAAGCTGGCCTTGTGGGTACAGCCACAGGCAGGAAATGGCGAGGTGTGGTTTCTAATTGGTGCTCTGTCACAGACTTGCTTTCACCCTCCAGTACGCTGCATCGCTCCTACGACCTTGCTTGAATGATTTGTGAAATATCCACACAGATCAGGGATGCAACAGGAAGTGGCTGAAAGAAGTGCTATGCAGGACTTTGGAAGCATAGGGTCTTAACAATTAAGTCTGTGAACTTAATTGTTCTGAGTGCTACATATCTCATTGCTAAATATCCCTACAGTGACCTTCAAAGTACTCCCCTTGGGAAACTATGCACTGATGTCAGCACCTAGTCCACCCTGCAAAGCAATTTTAGAAATCTTTCCAGAATGGCTGTTGTGCACAGTGGCACGGTGGTGGGTTTGCAAACTTAATTATATAATTTTCTGTGAGGAAGTTTTTAGTCAGTAAACAAATAACTGTATGAGAACACTCTCCCTACTCATCTGATCTGATGGACACTGACTCTTCTATACCTGAAGATAAAGGAAATATTGAAAGGAAGACATTTTGATGACATTCCTAACATCAAAGGTAATGCGACGACAGCTCTTGATGGCTGTTCCAGAAAAAGAGTTCCAGAATTGTTTTGAAGAGTGGTCTAGGTGCTTGTATTGGCACAGAGCTTCCCACGGGGAGTACTTTGAAGACAACCGTAGTGATACTCAGCAATAAGGTATGTAGGACTTTTTCTAGGATGAGCTCATGAACTTAATTGGCAGACCTTCTGTGGTTGTTGTTAGTTGCTGTCATGTTAGTTGCGACTCATGGTGACCTCACACATGCAAGGAAGAAACACTCCATAAGGTTTTCAAGGCTGTAGCTTTTCAGAAGCAGATTGCTAAGCATATCTTCAGAGATACTTCTGGATGTGTTTGAACTAGCAACATTTCAGCTATAATTGAGTGCTTCACTATTTGCATCACTCAGGTGCTCCTTTTGTAAATATGATGGTCTTCAAAGGCTAGGGCCACAGTTGTTATGTGACGTTGTCTCTACTATGAATTTGCTCATGTAGCGTAATGCTCCCAGTTCTTAGAACAGAAGAGAATCATGGTTTATGTTAGGTGATGCTTTATACCTCCTTTCTTGTCAACGCTTGTCATAGTTTTAAAGTCAAAATAATTTCACAAAGCCTCATTACATTGCAATTATGAAAGTGGGTCGGGCTATATGAAAGGGTGAAAGAGTTATCATACATCAGTTATGAACAATCAGCTACAACCAACCCAAACACAGCCCGTCTCTTAGAGTCGTGAGGGCTGTTCCTTCTTCCTGACCTGAACTCCAGCTCTGAATTATTTTTCTTTATAATTTACTTGTCGTAAGTTAGAATCATTTAGTCACAATCCCTCTTGCATTGGCTTTTCTATAATAATGTGATTGCCCAATCAACTTGGAAGTCCACCTCTGGGATTTGCTTTTTGCTTGAGAAATTTAGATCCAAAAGAGTAGGTCTCCCATCTTCTCTGAGACAAGTAGTTCTAAATAGTGAATCTGTAATATAATCAGTGGTTTCAGTGGGTGGCTCATCTCAGTCTCTGGCCCAGAAAAATTCAGAGAAGAGAGGATAGTGTTGGTTTACTCATTCTAGTTAGAGAACGGTTACAGCAATTGCTTTCTGGATCCTGAGCACTGCTTCCAGATTAAACCAAACCATACTTTTGTACTTCTCTCTTGTCATGGATTGAATTGTGTCCCCCCAAAAATATGTGTAGCAATTTGATTGAGCTCTGATTCCCAATATTGTGTGATCAGTTCTCTATTCTGTGATTTTCCTGTGCTGTAAATCCTCATCTCCGCCTGTGGTTAGTAGGATTATGTTAAACGGGATTGAGGCAGAGCTGTAACACCTTTCTTTGAAGGTCACTTCCCTGTTCCAAAGAACAGGAAGTTTCCCCAGTGTGTGACTTGCATTATCTTTTACCCTACAAGCGATTAAAGGGAAGAAAGCAGAGAGTTGGGGACCTTGTACCATCAAGAAAGCAGCACTAAGAGCAGGGCACCTCATTCAAACCTGAGGTTCATGTGCCGAAATGCTCTCAGACCAAAGAGGACTGATACAGCTCAAAAACCTTCCTCCAGAGCTGACAGAGAGGAGGAGACTTCCCCTGCAATGGACACCCTGAATTTGGATATGTAGCCTATTGGACCATGTAATAATAAACTTTTCTTTGTTAAATCCATCCACTCATGGTATTTCTGTTAGAGTAGTACCAGATAACTAAGACATCCCTATTCCAAAAATCTTAAATGACTTCTCAGTTACATCAATTAGATTTTACTGCATATACAGCCACCCCCAATTTGTAGAGGACTACAAAAATACATGTTTATTATTTCTCACAGTTTTGTGGGTTTGTTGGGCAGTTTTTCTGGTCTGGGTTTGGTTGGCTTGACTGGAGTTTGGGTGGTCTGGAATGGCCTTGTTCATATGTCTGGAGGTGGGTCTAGTAGTCTCATCTAGACTTGTCTCTGATACACATGGTCCATCATGCTCTAGTAGGCTAGTCTTGGCTTCTTTGCCTGCTCTAGTAGACTAGTCTTGGCTTCTTTTAGTTCAAGCAGGCTAGTCTTAGTTACCCAGTGCTGCGGTAACAAAGATGCCGCAAGTCACTGGCTTTAAAACACAGAAATGTATTGTCCTACAGTTCTGGAGACTAAAAGTGTAAGTAGCGTCTTGGCTGTGTTGATTCATCCCTTGTCAACAGCCCTGGTAGTCTCATGGTTCTCTGGCATTCCTTAGCTTGTAGACAATTCTACCACAGAGTCTGTCTTTGCCTATGAGTGACTCTATGTCTATTCTGCTATTTTTATGGCTCAGAAGTGATTAGATTTAGAACCTGCTCTACTAGGGTATGGCCTAATTAACATATCAAGGAAAGTCCTATTTCTAAACAAGATCATGTCCTAAGGTATAGGGCCCAGTGTTCAATACTTATTTTGAGGGGACACAATTCAGTGACAACACCATGTAATTGCAGGGTTCCTAATAGTGTTTAGTTACGAGAAGGCAAACCCTAATGCACAAGTGCTTCTTAAGCCTTTTACATCACATTTGCTAATGCAACATTCACTGGCGAGGTCCAGAATCAAAAGAGAGATGTGTGAGTGATAGGATAATATCCATGTACCTACAAGGAACACAAGTTACTACAACTATTACTAAAATTTACATATCAACCACTAAAGCCAAAGGTAAAGAAACTGAAGATTTTGCCAACTTCTGCAGTCTGGAATTAATCAAATATGCAATTAAAATGAACTGATAATTACTGGTGATTGGAATGTAAAATTTAGAAATAGAGACGGACCTGTAGTTGGAAGGAAACCCTGGTAACATAGTGGTTAAGGGCTATGCCTGGTAACCAAAAGGTTGACATTGCAGATCTGCCAGGCACTCCTTGGAAACTCTATGGAGCAGTTGTACCCTGTCTTGTAGGGTTGGTGTGAGTTGGAATCAACTCATTAGCAGTGGATGTGTTTTTTTTTTGTTTTTTTGGTAGTTGGAAAAAATGGTCTGGGTGATGAAAATGGTATAGGAGATTGCATGGTAGAATTCCGCAAGGCCAACAATGTCATCATTGTAAATATTCTTTTTGACAATATAAACAATGCTATACACAGATCTACATACATAGATCTCACTAGATGGAGTACACAGAAATCAACTCAGCCAGACAATGAAAAACCTCAGTATCATCAATCAGAACAAGGCTGATGCTTGTCAGAACAGACTATTAATTGCTTATATGCAAGTTCAAGTTGAAGTGGAAGAAAATTAAAACAAGTTCATGAGAGCCAAAGTACAATCTTGAATATATCCCACCTGAATTTAGAGACTATTTCAAGAATAACCCTGATGCATTGAACACTAATGATCAAAGACCAGATGAACTGTGGGATGACATCAGAGATGTCATACGTGAAAACAGCAAAAGGTCACTAAAAAGACAGGAAAGAAAGAAAAGACCAAAAGAGATCTCAGAAGAAACCGGAAACTTTCTGTTGAAGGTGGAGTCGCTAAAGCAAGTGGAAGATGAAATGATGAAGTAAAAGATCTAAGCAGATGATTTCAAATCATAACTTGAAAAAAAAAGTGTAAAGTATTATAATGGAGCATGCAAAGGCCTGGAGTTACATAACGAAAAAAAGACAAACATGCAGCATTTCTCAAGCTGAAATAACTGAAGAAAAATTCAAGCCTCAATTTGCAACAGTGAAGAATTCTATAGGGAAAATATTGAATGATGCAGGAAGCATGAAAAGAAGATGGAAGAAATACACAGTCACTTTACCAAAAATCATTGGTCAGCATTCTACCATTTTAGGAGTTAACATATGATTAAGAACTGATGGTGCTGAAGAAAGGAGTCCAAGCTGCACTGAAATCTTTGTCAAAAAACAAAATATCAGTTAAACTGGTATTAACAGAATACCAGTTGAGATGTTCCAATAAAGAGATGCTTATCTATGCCAAGAAGTTTGGAATGTAGCTATCTGACCAACCCACTGAAGGAAATACATGTGCATGCCATTCCAAAGAAAAGTAATCCGACAGAATGAGGAAGTTATCAAACGATATCATTAATATGTGATACAAGTAGATTATGCTGAAGATAATTCAAAAACAAATGCAGCAGTACATAAACAAGCTGAACTGTCAGAAATTCAAGCCAAATTTGGAAGAGGATGCAAAACCAGGGATATCATTACTGATGTCAGATGGATCTTGACTGAAAGCAGAGAATACCAGAAAGACATGTTTTATTGACTCTGCAAAGGCATTCAATTGTGTGGATCATAACAAATTATGGATAACATTGCAAAGAATGAAAATTGCAGAACACTTAATTGTACTCATGAGGAACCTGTATGTACATAGACCAAGACGCACTTTGAACAGAACCAGGAATACTGTGTAATTTAAAACCAAGAGAACTGTGCATCAGAGTTGTATCCTTTTACCACACTTATTCTGTCCATGTTCTGAGCAAATAATCCAAGAAGCTAGACAGTATGAAAAAGAACATAGCATTAGGATTGGAACCCAAGCCAAACCAAACCCAGTGCCACTGAGTTGATTCTGACTCACAGCAACCATAGAGGACAAAATAGAACTGCCCTATAGTTTCAAAGGAGTGCCTTGAGGATTTGAACTGCCAACCTCTTGGTTAGCAATGGTACCACTTAACCACTAAGCTGCTGGGAGGGAGACTCATTAACAACCTGTTATGCTGAAGACTCAACCTTGCTTGCTGAAAATGAAGAGGACTTAACACATTTACTGCTGAAGATCAAAGAATGCAGCCTTTAATATGGTTTACACCTCAGCATAAAGGGAACAAAAATTGTCACAACTGGACGAATAAGCAACATCATCATAAACAGAGAAAAGACTGAAACTGTCAATTATTTCATTTTACTTGGATCCACAGTCAATACCCATGGAAGCAGCAGTCATGAAATCGAAAGACTCATTGCAATGGACAAGTATGTTGCCAAAGACCTCTTTAAAAGTGTTGAGAAGCAAAGATGTCACTATAGAGAATAAGATGTGCCTGACCCAAGCGATGGTATTTTTAGTGGCCTCAAATGCATGCAAAAGCTGGACAATAAACAAGGAAGACCAAAGAAGGATTGACACCTTTGAATTCTAGTGTTGGGCAAGAATATTGAATGTGTCTTGGACTGCCAAAAGAATGAACCAATCTGTTTTAGAAGAAGTACGGCCAGAATGCTCCTTAGAATCGCGGATGGTGAGAATTGTCTTATGTGCTTTGGACATGTTACCAGAAGGGAGCAGTCCCTGGAGAAGGAAATCATTCAGTAAAGTAGAAGGTCAGCAAGAAGGAGACCCTCAGTCAATGTGTTACCAGTTTGTAGGTGGTCTGTGGTCATGGCTGCAACACTGAGTTCAAATACAGCAAAGATCAAGAGGATGATGCAGGACTCAGCAGAATTTTGTTCTCTTATAGAAAGGGTCACTATGAGTCAGAACTGACTCAACGGCACCTGACAATAACAATATTCTGTTGTATGTGTGTAGCACATTTTGTTTATTCACCCATCTGTTGATGGATATTTGGGTTTTCCACCTTTTGCTGTTGTGAGTGATGCTGTAGAGTTTTGGAATTCGAACCCTACTCGGCTAAACTTCAGAGCCAGGGCTTTGGCATTAACTACCTGCCCCCTCATTTAATTCTTCCTCCTCCACTGCCAAATGCTCCCAGAGGGCTTGGTTTCTTCAACAAGAACAAAACCAAACCAGGAATTGAATGCATGGGCCATAAACATTGTCCGGATGTCTAGTTAAGTGCTCCGGGCTGTCACATGGAACCCTGGCATGGAGCAATGAGACAGGGGGCCCCAAGGCCACTGATCAGCTCATTAGTACCTCCTGACACTAGGCCAGCTGAGTATCGGTTTTCATCCAGTTGACTCTGACTCTTGGTGACATTATATGGGTCACAGTAGTACTATGTTCCATAGTGTTTTCAACAGCTGATATTTTAGAAGTAGATCACCAGGTCTTGCACCCAGGGTGCCTCTGGGTGAACTTGAACTGTTAGGTTAGAAGCTGAGTATGTTAACTTTTGGGGCCACCCAGGGACTCTAAGCCAGATGGCTACTAACAACCAACTCCCTTTTCCAAGTGCCAGCCAGGATCTGGTAATACATGAGTTGCTTCTTATAGCAGAGCTCTCTGACTTCTGCAGTTTGCAGGTGGCCTGTGGCATCCTGTTAACAGCAGCTGCTGGGATTGCCTAGCATAAATGTCCCCTGCCATCTCTGTCCTGTCCCACACTCCCACCTTGTTACCCTACAGGGCTGTGATGGGGGGCTATCCCTCTTTCATTTACTGGGTCACTGGTAACAGCATCCCATCAGGGTGGCTAATTGCTCTATTCGCCAAGTGACCCTTTTGTCTGTTCTGGGTCACAGGGGCCCTCTTTCCCATGAGAAGCCAGAGTCTGATCACTACTGAGGGTTGCCTCAAGAGGAGAACAACAATGGGACCTGGGCAGATCTGGACACAGTCTGGGTGTTTATATGCCATTGGGCTCCAGTTCAGCAGTCACAGTTTAGTCACAGTCACAATTCACTCAGAAGCCCAGCAGCCTCTGTTATTTTCCCTCTTCTCTCCTCAATTAAAAATAACCAATAAAAAGAAACAAAATAAAAACAACCACCACTTATAGCTAATGTGGTACAGCTGGGGTTTTATACCATACCTTTTTGGTATCAAAATCCATGTTGCTTCCCTTAGAAGGGTATCTGGCACATAGTCAGTGCCCAGTAAGTCAAGCTCTAGGAGTGCTTTGGGGAGTGCGAATGGTAATATGCTCGGCCCTAGCCTCACCTAAAGGATGGAGGTTGGACTCCACCAGAGGCACCTCAGAAGGAAGGCCAGGTGATCTGCTTTCGAAAACTGAGGTTTACTAAAAACTTGGTGGAGCACAGTTCACCTTGGACACACATGGGGTTGGCAAGTGTTGCAGCTGACTCGATAGCACCTGGTTTATTAATTTAAGTGTAGCACTAGGCCACCACATTGTCATTTTGTCAAATTGTGAAGGAGACAATATATGTGCTCATTTTCTTAACTTTCACCCTTTTTGTCCTCTCAAACCTCAGCCAACACCAAGTGCCATCGAGTCGGATCCAACTCAGACCTCAAGGCACCCCAAAACCTTCACTCCTTTCCTTTTATCCCAATGCAATCTGTTCCTTAGAAAGAGCCTGGAATTTGAACTAAAAAATCTGGGGATCTGAAGTCTGACTCTGCCCCTTGCTGGTTGCACAGCAGCTCTGGATAAGTTTACTTATACTTTCTGTTCCTCAACTTCTCCATTTCTCCTTCTTTGGAAAAAGGGGCTGGTCTAGATGATCTTTAAGGTTTTTTCCTAGTTTAAAATACAGTTTTGGAGTCAGATGGCCACATTTAGAATCTCCAAGTGTGTGACCTTGGGCAAGCCCTTTCCCTTCCCTAAGTCTAACTTTACTCGTAAAATGGGGCTAATGGTATCTCTTCTTCATAGGTTACTGTGAGGACAGGCTATTGCATGTAAAGCATCCCTTAGGACAGAACCTGCCACGTGCTCTTTATTATTAGTATTAGCGGTAGCAGTAATACTCTAGTCTACAGTTCTGTAACCTGGGGTCATCCACTGCACATGGGACATTTTTTGCACTGTAGCAGCTCGCATATTACTGTGGTAACAGAATCTGTGCAATGGGTACTTCAAATACCAGAAATGTCACCTGTGGTGAAAAGATTTTAACAGAACTTCCAGACCAAGATGGACTAGGAAGAATGGCTTAGTGATGTACTTCTGTAAATCGGCCAATGAAAATGCTGCAGATCACAGCAGGGTGTAAGCGACTTGCTGGCTTTGGACCCATCATCCAGAGCAATCGATCAGGAGATGAGGACTTCATGTTTGGCAAAGTTGAGAGTCAGTGAGGGCAAGGGCAAGGGCAGGACAAGGGCATGATAGATGTAATGATGGACTTGAACATGCTGACAATCACGAAGATGGCGCGGGACCAGGCAGTGTTTCTCTCTGTTGTATACAAGGTAGACGTGAGTCAGAGTTGACTGGAAGACAGCTATCTCTCTGTCTGTGGTCAGATAGGTTAGTTCCATGTCAGCCTGAGTTTCAGACTTGGTGCTTCCTTTCCCAGGGACTGTAAAAGGCAGTGTTAGCTAGTAAAGAGATTTTAGTCAAAAGCAGATAGAAGAGGCTCTCCGAACTCCCTGGAAATCTCACCACTTGGGCAGCTGCCTACTCCTGTAGTCTGCATGGGGTGTTCATCTGAGGCAACCAGGTAATCAGGCCAGGAGGCTGGGTCTTTCTCCTCAGAGGCTCGCTGTAGAACCCGAGGCTCTGCTCACACACGTCTTCCATTTGAGCGTGTATACACACTGAGGGAAGCGTGGAGGAGCTGGGCCGGGGGTGTCAACCCAGCCCTCTTCTGTCATTTCCTTTTGTGGATTTATGCCTTGGCTCTTCCGTGGCTCTGCCAGTTTGCATTCGTATTCCAATCAGCCCCCATCCGAGGGGAGTGCTCGTCAGTCAGGCCGAGGTGCTGGTGCGTGCAGGCTTTAATTACCCCATGCCTTCGTTCACACCCACAGGAAATCACAGCAGCAGAGGATCTGGGCTATATTCTCTAAGGAAACCTCAGTGTGTAGCAAGTGCAAAGCCTGTGAAATGAGATGGAAATCTCCGTGCAGTGAGATCAAGGCAGCTCATATGAACTTAGTCAGGTGACCCCGGGGACCCGCAGAGCACCTCCAAGCTCTCAAGTACTGAAGGATACTACCTTTTCCCAGGAGTCCCTTATTAAAAGTGTATGCTGTGATGGATAAGCTTGCCAACAGAAGCCCTTCTAATGATAGCAGGCACATAGCCTCATGTGGTCCCCACAGAACTTAACTGGCATATGAGTTCATCATCCATCTGAAACTTGAATTCTCACCGTGTCATTTCTACAAACAGATCTGCTAATGTCTTCTTGGGGTGAGGGGAGAGGGTTGGGGGCAGTGGTGGTTCAGCGGTGGAAGTCTTGCTTTCCATGTAGGAGACCTATGTTCATTTCCTGGCCAGTGCTTCTCATGTCCAACCACTGCCCATCCCTCAGTGGAAGCTGGCAGGTTGTTATGATGCTGAACAGGTTTCAGCAGAGCTCCAGACTAAGACAGACTAGGAAGAAAGGCCTGGCAATCTATTTCCAAAACTCAGCCAGTGAAGACCCCATAGATCACAATGGTCTGATCCATGACTCTCCCTGGGTATGGCGCATATTCAGGAAGCATTTCCCTGTATTGTACATGGGGCCACCACAGTCAGGGCCTATTCAACAGCAACTGACCCCCACCACGATAATGTCTGCTTAAAGGTCTCCAGAAGCAGAGTGCTTACCTCATCCATTCCATCATTGTTCAGCTCTCCTAGAAATTTCTTCCATAGGAAATTATTATTCCTGTAGCTTCTACCTTTTGCTTCTGCAGCCCCTTTGGACCATTCAGAAAAAGATTCAAATTCAGTCAACATTGAAAGCAGACATTTGCACTGATATCTCGATGTTTCCCAGAATTTAGTTATTCATCTACCACATTTACGATGTTTTTATATTTGTGCACTACTTGTGATATTATCAACTTCATTAATTTTCTTGTTTTTTGACTTACATATATTACTTTTGTCCTGTGCAAAGTTATCTGGTATTGCTATGGTGTGGAAGGGCTATATTATTTAATAACACATATAAAAAGAAATACACACAGCATCTAAAAAAGAGTCTCTGGTTGGTGCAGGTGGTTATGTGCTGGACTACTAGCTCAAAGGCTGGCAGCTTCAGCCCACTCAGGGTTTCCTCTATAGACAGGCCTGTTGATCTGCATCTGACAAGTCACAGCCTTGAAAACTCCATGGACAGCTCTGTTCTGCATATGTGGAGTTATCACAAATAGAAACTGACTCTATAGTAACCACCACTAAGGATGTAAGGTCATCTTTTCTATCATTAGTTGTAGCGCACCGTACAGAATAGGTGTAGCCTACAATTTCTGAATAACACTGTCTATGCTATTGAATGAAATGAAACAAACTAGGGGGTGGGGAGCATTCATGTTTGTTAATGTTAACCTATTATGTGCCAGATGTGCAGTAGCTGTGTATCTCAGTTTATAACTTAATGCTCACAATACCCCTTCTGAATACAAAGTTTTTTTTATGCTTATGTTACAGATGAAGTAGAAGTTCAGAAAGGAAGCCCACTTGCCTAAAGTTTATACAATTGGTGAATGGAAAGGTCAGAATCTGAATTCACGTCTTTTGGTCTCGAACTCCAAGCTTTGTCCACTGTGCCACACAATGACCAGAAGTTCTATTTGCCCCAGACGGGAGCTATTTCCTGTGGCCTGATGCCTTTGCTTTATTGTCACGGCCAAGGAGGAGGAAGATATCTCTGTCTCCAAACAGCTGACTGCTGATTAAAACAGTTGTTCATTTGTCAGTGAATGCTCCCTAGTGTCCCAAACAGAATACCACGCTGACAGATGTAAAGGTGGCAGGTGTATCTTAGGCACAGTTCCTTTCTACTAAAAACATGTCAGTCTATAATTGAGCCCAGGACATACCAGCCAGAAATAACAGATGTAGATATAAAAGTTTGGGAGAGGGTAACAGGAGGGACGGGAATAGTTTCTCCCCAGCATCCCTGTTTTAACCCTTTGGACCTTTCATGTGCTACTTTGAAAATATGTTTCTCTGTAAAGTAGTAGGGCCAGGAGAGAGTGGGAATGAGAGAAAAGACAAGGAAAAGATGGAGAAACTATAGGGGTTGTTTGCTTCTTCGGGACTGGGGTGAACCGTGAAAGCCACCAAGATCTTCAGGCAAGAAAAAATCTGTTCCTCCTGCTTCTCTTCTGCTGTTGCTAAGATGGTACAGTATCATTCTTCAAAGGCTCACAAACAGAACACTGTAGAATAGGAATGCTTTACAATATATTAAACAAATACCTATGAGAAAGGGCCCCATGGCCAAATCAGTTTGGAAAATGATTCATGCTATATTCTCGTCTTGTTGATCTAGACCTACTAAAAAACCAATCCTGTTCCTGTCAAGTTGATTCTGACCCACGGCAACACCATGAGTGTCATAGCAAAGCTGTGCTCCATGGAGTACTTTCAGGAAGAGACTATCAAGTCTTTCATCTGAGATGTCTCTGGCTGGACTGAAACCTTAAACTTTTCAGTTAGCTGCTGAAGTCATTAACAGTATGAGCCGCCTTGAGACTCCACTCAATGTACATGACTCATTACAAATGCTCTGAGGAAAAGTAACCAACAACTTGGGTGAATCAAAGTTTCTTAAAATTATTTAACTACTGTCAGGAAAAGTTGAAAGACTGTGAAATGGCCAAAGAGATTGCTAGGTGTCCTATCAATCAAGTATTAGGTGTTAACTAGCTCATTATTCTTAGTTGGTTGAGTCTTGGGTCTTTTATTGTCTTTGACCAATGTATGATACAGCTCTGTTGATTGTAAACATGAATGCAAATATTCTTGTTTTGGAGATGTCATGCATTTTATCTGGTCAAGTTGCATCAAAAAAAAAGCAATGCCGCTGAGTCGACTCCAACACATAGCAATCCTGTAGAGCAGAGTAGAACTGCCCCATAGAGTTTCCAAGAAGCATCTGGCAGATTTGAACTGTCAACGCTTTGGTTAGCAGACATTGTGCTTAACCACTACACCACCAGGGTTTCCGGGTCAAGTTACACAGATGCATCTATTAGCAAATTTATTTCAGCATCATCAGTTGTCTGTTTGTCTACTCTTTGGAATCTCTTTTAGACTAGTTTATATATATACATATCAGACTTGTTTCCTCATTATTTAGTGGATTAAATAAAATCTTTGGCCATTTTTTAATCTTATATTTGTAGGAGAAGCATGATTTTTTTCTCTTCTAAAAATTAGCCTTTAATACCCAGAGTCTCATTTTGCTTCTAGTCTGTTGTTGATTTGGTCTTTTCACATAGCTGTGTGTCTAGCCCCTGGGGCCTGTGGGTTCTGGCTCAAGACTTCTCTTTTTCTCCTAACTCGTACATTTAAGAGACTGACTTTCTAGCTCTCAGTGCTCTCTCTTCTGCAGTGTCCACGGTTCAGATAACCAAGACAAGCAGAGCATACAACATGACTTCTCTACCTGAGCAGCTATATTCAACCTTCACTTATCCAAATCCTTCCTATCCTTCAATGCCTAATCTCCTGCTCCATGCAGACCTCTACAATTATCCCAGCCCGAAGTCCTTTCTGCTAGCAAAGTGCTTCCAGAACTGCTTTGACAATTTACATCACACAAAACCAAATGGTGCAGTTCTACTGTGTCATGTAGGGTCACTATGAGCTGGAGTCAGCTTGGTGGCACACAGCAACAGCAACAATTCTACAACAAGCTGCTTCCAGTTGGCTGACAAAACTCTATAGAAAAGAAATAAAAATATATACACATATACGATTTATGTAACTGTCCTTCATATGCTATTTGTGTACATTTAATCTCAACTAACTTTAAGAAGGGATAGTACAATTTTCTCTGAGCTTTGATGGAAGAATCATACGAGTCAGTCCTGGTACCTACACTTGTTCTTACTGAAAGACTCAGTTACACTGGGATTCATAAAGTTTATAAGCAAATGCCAGTAATCCTCTAATAAATAGCAACACGAAATCTGTTCCATTGCAGACCAGGCCTCACAAGCACTCTATTATTGTTGCTGAACACTAGAGATCCCTCTCTTTCTTGTGGGTAATTTCAAGAATGGGCCCAAGAATAACCTAATTTACCAGGATCTACATAACACAGGAAGCCCTATTGACATATTAGTTAAGTGCTACATCTGCTATCCCGAAGGCTGGCAGTTCAAATCCACCAGGTGCTTCTTAGAAACTCTGTGGGGCGGTTCTACTCTGTCCTGTAGGGTCACTATGAGTTGGAATCAATTCAAGTAACGTTTTTTTTTTTTAAAATTTATGGGACACTGAAGGAGCCCTGGTGACAAAGTGATAAGCACTTAGCTACTAACTGAAAGATTGGCAGTTGGAATTCACCAACAGTTCCTAGGGAGAAAAGACCTGGTGACCTGTTTTGGTAAAGGCCATAGCCTAGAAAAGCCTATGGGGCAGTTCTTGTCTGTCTGTTGGGTTTTTATTAGTTGAAGTTAACTCAATAGCGTATAACAACAATAACGACACGTGGCACCCAAACCTGGCAGCAAGATGAAATTACCTCAGTACCTCTTAAAATGCAGATCTCAAGGTTTTAGTCCATATCTATGACTCAAATTTTCCCTAGCTGGAATTATGTGTCCTTTTTGGAGAACTCCACATTGGATTGTCTGTAGCCAGAAAAGCATTTTGAGAATCACTGATCTTGAGCAGGAGTTTTCAGCCTTGCTTGTGAGCCCTGGAATCTTTCCTTCCATTAACGTTTACAGCATGACCTTATTTTTTAAATAGACAAAAGCAGGATTGTTCTTCATGATGGATTAATGTACTCAGCTGCTAACCAAAAGGATGGAGGTTCCTGACTACACAGAGTCACCTCAGAAGAAGGGCCTGACAATCTGCTTCAGAAACATCAGCAATTACAAATGCTATGGAGCACAGTTCTACTTTAATATACGTGGGGTTGCTGTGAGTCAGAATTGACTTGGAAAAAAAAAAAGAGCATTGAGTTGAAGGCAACTGGTCTTGCTAATGGGGAGAAAAGGAAGCTCAAGCTTCAATCACATCTTATTTAACCTCTACAGTTTCTGCTGTGTCATGGCAGTGCTCCAAGACTTTTAAAAAACATATCTTGAAAACTAATAGTTTTGGGGAAAAAAAAAGTATTGAAAGTGTCTTTTCTCTACCCATGGGTGGTAGGCTAAATATATTTCAATAATATATTTCCATGTTAGTCCCTAGAATAAGTCAATGTGACCTTATCTCGAAAAAGGACTTATATGTATATATACACACACACATATATGTATTCTTTCTTTTTATTGTGCTTTAAGTGAAGGTCTATTATTCAAATCAGTGTGTCACACAGCAACTTCCGTGTTTATCAGTTATGTGACCCTAGTGTTGCTGTCCTCATGCTGTGACGGTACACACCTCCTTTCCACCCTGCATTTTCTGTGCCCATTCAACTAGTTCCTATCCCCCTCTGCCTTCTCATTTTACCCGCAGACAGGAGCTGCCCAGTTAGTCTAACATACCTACTTAAGACAAGAAGTACACTCTTCACCAGTATCATTTTATGTCTCATAGTCTAGTCCAGTCTTTGTCTGAAGTGTTGGTTAAGGAATGGTTTAATTGAAGGTAACGGAGAGTCTATGAGCTATGTCTTCCAGGGACCCTCCAGTCTGTCAGCACAGGGACTCTCTGTTGGGTTCCCTGCCAGGGTAGTCATTGATGGTAGCCAGGCACCAGCTAATTCTTCCAGTCTCATGCTGATGTAGTCTCTGGTTTATTGACCTTTTAGTCTCTTAGGCTCATATTTTCCTTACATTTTTGGTGTTCTTCATTTTCCTTTGCTTCAAGTGAGTTGGGACCAATTGACACTCCTTAGATGGCCACTTGCCAGCTTTTAAGACCCTAGATACCATTCACCAAAGTGAGCTGCAGAACTTTTTTTTAGTAAACTTTGTTATGCCGGTTGACCTAGACATCCTCTGACACCACAGTCCCTAGACTTCCACCCCTGCTACTTTGTCCCTCACAGTGCTTGGTTGTATTCAGGAAACTTCTTAGCTTTTAGTTTAGTCCATTTGTGCTGACTCACCTGTATTGCATGTTGTTTTACCTTTCACCTAAAAGAGTTCTTGTTTACTATCTACTTAGTGAATATCTATCTCCTTCCCTCTTCACCCTCATAACTGTCAAAGAATGTTTTCTTCTGCATTTAAACCTGGAAAAAAGATTTTTGCAAGTGTGATTAACTTAAGGCTTTTGAAATGAGGAACTTACTTGCTATCAAGCTAATTCCAACTCATAGCAACTGTATGGGACTTCCAAGGCTGCAAATCTCTACAGAAGCAGACAGCCACATTTTTCTCCAGAGGAGCCACTGTGGTTTTGAAGTGTCAGCCTTTCAGTTAACAGTTGTGACTGTTAACATTGTGTATCAACTTGGGTGGGCCATGATTCTCAGTGTTTTGGCAACTGTATAAAATGGTTATTTGGAATGTGGAATGTGCCGTGATACCAGCAGGAGTGGGGCCTGTGGTAGCTTATTGCCCTCGCTGCCTTCTGCTGCCTACTTCCTGTCTGCTCACCTTGCCAAGGCTTTGGCTTGCTGTAGATCCAGTAGCTGTGTTCTCTTGTCTTCTGATGTCTGATTCTTGGGACTTACCTGTCAATCTTGGGATTCATTGATCGTCACGGCCTGCAAATAAGAGTCCTGTTCCCTGACCTACTGATCCTGGTTTCACCAGCCTCTGAGCTACAGGAATCAGGACAAACCTTGCAGTCTTGCCTGCTGTCTTGGGGCTCACTGACCCTCAGAGCCCATAAGCGGGAACTCTGCTCTTTGAAATGCCGACCTTTAGTTTGCCAATTTCCGTGGCTCTGTAAGCCTTATGTCCTCATCCAGGACTTGAGACATTTCAGCCTCTACAGTGGTGTGTACTGTTTCCTTCATATAAATCTCTGTCTATATGCATTATATGTTTTACTGTTTTGCTTCTCTATAGAACCCAGACTAAGACAGTAGTCAATTTCTTAGCCACTACAACACCGAAGTTCTTTGTATGCCAGTGGCCCCCAAATGCCATCACACGTGTCTTTGTAAGATAGAGACAGAGAAATGTTCAAGAGAGAAGAGGAAAACATACAGACAAACAATGGAGAATGTGATGTGAAGATGAAAGCAGAGGTCGCGTGACACAGCCGCAAGACCCAGGAATTCTGGGGCAGCCACCAGGAGTGAAAAGAAGTGAAAAATGGAGTCACCCTAAGAGCCCTCAGACAGAATATGGCTCTGCTAGATTCTGGGCTTCTGGCCTCCCAAAGTGGGAGAGAGTAAATTTCTGTGGTCCTAAGTCATAAGACTACGGTAATTTGTTACAGCAGTCCTAGGAGCTAACACACCATGAAAAAATAATTTTGAAAGATGTTAAAAACTTTCTGTAATTCCTTCTTGCAAAAACAGTTGTTGATTATTGTCACCAGCCTCCCCTGACAGAAGACGTGACCAATACTAATATTTTGTACAATCATCCAAATGGAACCAGAAATCTTCTCGTCTGTTTGCCCCTTGGGGGAAATGCTAACTCTCTATCATTTTCTCTGGCTTAGTAATCAAGTGTTCCTCTATCAACTTAGACTGTGGAAAAACTCCTATGAATGAAAAGAACCAGAGAGTTTCAGAGTACAAACTCCTCTTGTAGTCAAATTTTTAGCTCCAAGGACTATATTTTGTTTCCATGCCACTAATCCATTTACCTAAGTCCTGTCTTGGGGAGATGGAAATACAAATGGCCTGGAAAAGGAGGACTCTCTGCAGTTTAAGACATAATGCACCTTTTTATTGTGTGGGAATTAAGCTATTACGGAGCACACATAATGTAAACATTTAAGCTGTTAAGTGGTATTTCATGCAAATCAATAAATGAGAAGGAGGCAGCACTTGCCAAGAAACAGATTGACTTGCATAGATGTAGCAAGGCCACTTCTAGTCTGTTCAGATGGACAGAATAATCAACAGGATGAGCTGTCAGTCTCAAAAAGTGAGTTCCAAGTCTTAATAATTTCTTCAGCTTATGTAAGCTCCTCAGTTTGTAAAATGGTGTCACATCCATTCTGTCTTACGTTGAAGTGGTGAGTGTGTAAAATAGGGATTTACAGTGGAGTTAGGGAGGTGAATTCAGGTCTGTCACCAAGTTCACACAAGAATGGGTCCAAGACTAAAATGTGGATCTTCTGATTCCTAGTACAAGGATGTAAATTTTTGGCACTGTTGGTTCTAGGTACTAAACTGGGTCAGAGGAGTTGAGAGAGATGGAGGACCCCAGGTACACAAAGAAAACCGTGGCCTCTGAATCACAATGAGCAGGTAGTTTGTGAGGGCTCAGGGACGTGTAATAAGGCTAACACAGAGCACTTGGTTTAAGGCTCAGAAAGCTGTGGCTGATGGCTGTAAAGGACAAAAGATGGATGAATTAAAGTCAATTCCACCCTTTCTTACAGCCCCAAAATAGGGTGGCATCATGTCCTCAAGATCTGGAGACCTCTGTGACCTGAGGCACCTCAGGACATCTTCTGGTGACTCTCCCTAGGGACTGTTTCTTGGGACTTGGAAGGACTATATTCTCAGGATGAGGGGACTCCACCAGAAGCTATGCTACTTATCTTTGCTCATGACTCTTTCCATTTTGATACTTGTTTTCTCTTGGAGACATGATTGGGAAATAGTACGTTCTAAGAAGGGATGCAGGCCAATGGAATTCTCTGCTGGTCCTGCTGTAAAAGCCCTGACATGAGCTCAGAGTTGAAGATGACACCAAGGTCCCCTGCTGCCTTGTGAGGAAGACATACATTTGATGGATGCAGATGGGCTGATGGGAAACTCAGTTGTGAGAGTGAGAAGGACAAAATGTCTATCCAATGGGAAGCATGTGAGGTAAGTTCTTTTCTTTGTGGGAATAAGAGACCTGAGTAGGCTAGCTCAAAGATTAAAGGGTTTATCATATGGATTCATGTATGAATAAAATGGACAAGAATATTGGCCATGAGAGTTGCAACTGTTGGAGGATTACATATGGTTTAGATAGTAGAGCCACAGAGTAGCCACCTGATGACCTGAGGATCACACTGTTCATCAGCAGAACAAGTAACTCATTGCTACTCCTATCCTCTTCTCCTTCTCTCTGCTTCTCTGATTACTGCCAGTATAGACTATAGGAAACAGGAAAACCAAAATAAAAGAGGAGATATCATGATTGGTAAAAGTTCTGGGGCAGGAAAAAGAATGTCTCTCTAAGGAAAAGCTGTAGGCAGGTGGAGTCCAGCCAACTGACTCTTTGAATAATAGTGAAAAAGATTTTGCACCAAAAATTTCAGGAAATTAAAACAGGCAAACTACAGATTCAGATTCAGTACACATGTGCTAAGAACTGAATATGGGGTAGGTCCTGTGCTGGATGCATTTATTTGTAAAGCTACAAGTAGAACTCCTTTGTCAGGGGGACTTGTTTCTGTTTAGGGAAATGCCTGGATGGATGGTTTCTCTCTGTGTAAGAAATCCTCCCAACCCTCCTATGAATGGCAAAAGCCAGATAAGATCTGAAGCTCCCTGTAAAGAAGTCAGTGCATTTCAATTTCTAAAGATAACCCAAAGGGTAAGGTTATAAACCAAAACCTACCACTGTCAAGTTGATTCCTACTCATAGGGACCCTATAGGACAAAGTAGAACTGCCCTATATGGTTTCCAAAGAGTGTGTGGCGCATTTGAACTTCCTTCCTTTTGGTTAGCAGCCACAGCACTTAACAAGTACACCCCAGGGATTCTGGGTAAGGTTATACATAGTTCATGTAATTTAATTTTCAGAATTCTCTATGAAAAGGATACCACTGTCAGCTTTGTATTACAAAGGAAAACTGTTGCACACCAAGGTCTAGTAAGGTGCTCAAAGCCAGCCAGCTAACTGGTGATGGAGAAATTTGAATGCATTCTGTTTGGTAGCAAAATCTGCACACGTAGCCATCTGGCTATACCACTTAGAAACATTTCCCTGTTTGTGTGTATTTAATGTAATAATAGAAAGGAACTCTTTAGTGTCCTTAAGTAAATTTCCACTTGGCTTAAAGCACCCAGTTACCGTTTCATATTTGAATATGACTAGTCTGGTTTGTAGAAATACAACCCTGCATTTGGTAGTCCTGAGGGAGACCAGAGCATCTGTTTCTTCCTCAAATAGTTGGGATACTAGCAATAGGAAAAAAATAAAAAATCTTCCCAACAGAACTTCTTCCATACCACCTCATATTTTTAACTTAGAGGGTTTTATGGATACTTCCTGGATAAGAATCAGCACGAATTCAATCCCCAACATGGAAAGATTCATCCAATCTCCACTCTCCCACTTCTCAATAATTTGTGATACCAGCCCCAACTCACTAACATGGATCTTCTCGTGTGACCTAAGTCCTAGACTAAGGTGTCCTGATTATTCCAAGGGTTATTTCTCATGAGCCAAATCTAAAGGCCACCTTATTTGGGGCAAAGCTAAATTCTTTACCCCATAAAGAGAGAGACTGGAAGTTAGGCTGTTTTTGAGATAATGCACTGAATTGGAATCTGGAATCTGATATGAAGGGAAATTACTTATAAACAAAAAGTAGAAGGCAGAATCTGTTTAGAAAACCTAAGGAAATGCACCATAAGCTTGGAATGGCAGACCATTGCTTGAGTGAACTTCTTAGCTACTTTTAAGTTTTTTAACAGGCTTGCATCCCGCAGGTATTGGTAGGGATGAACTAGGTGTCAAATTCCATTTGTGGTGGGAACTGTGTGCAGGACCCAAAAACTAACAAAAGGAGCTTTTAATCTACTCCCCCTCTAAGCAGATTATATAGAGTTTGGTTTTTACATTCTAAGGCTCTTGCTGCTAGGCAAGCCACTATTATCAGAGTTGGAAGCACAAGAAGATGTTCATGTTCTGCAAAGCCAAACAACAGCTTTCCTTTGAATTTAACAGTGGCAGAAGACAGGAGTGCTTTCTCTCAATACGCTTTGCTTTAAATCTTGAAAAACCTAGAGATATTACACACTTACCTGACTTTGAAAACAGGATCCCTTTGGGATGTTGATTTCTTTCAAAACTGCAAGATGAATTGATATTGTGTGTTCTGGTACAGAGGGAACGAATAGACCATTTCCAAATGCCGTTGCAATGAATGTAACTAAACTGTCTTTAAAAGTCAGACCAGTCAAAATAAGCACAATTATTTATAGAGGTAAGTTGTACCATAGGAGAAACACTCCAGAAATGTAAGCTGGAAAAGGGAGAATGTATTTGTGTGCATATGTTTTTATTTGGGTGTCAGTCTTCAAAGATGAAAATTATCTGGCAGTGCTTGTATAAATTCTTAAGAGGATTTTTCACTGTGGTGTATATTAAAGGGAGAGAATGAAATCTAGTCATCATTGTACAATGCAGAAATGCGGCTGTACACCATACCCAGGGTGATGAAAAACATTCATTTCCCTTCATTCCTAGAAGGGCTTTTGGAATCTAGGTATCTATTCTTGGTTCTGTGAGACTGCATCCTTTATTTTTTATTATCTTCATAATAACCACTTGGTCCCATTTAGTTCCAGGATGTACTAATATCATTTCAAAATATACAGAATTAATACTGTTTAAAAATCCCTCAGAGGCCTAAAATTTTCTAGTGTATGCAGATCCTTAAAAAATAAATGCAGGGAGACAGGATAGAATGAAAAAAAAAAAAAAAAAAGAAAGAAATAGAAAACATCAAATTAATTAGCCATCATGGTAGCTAGAGTGCTGAGTTCCTCTTTTCCTCACTTCATAAATGACCTGCTTTGCACAGTAATATCCTTGGAACACAGTGGCTGGTCTTTAAATATTTGTCTTCCTCTGAAACAGTTGGAAAAGACAACCTAGAAATTGAGTAATAATGACCATAACATTAATGATTATTTATGTTAGTACTTTGGAGATTACAGAGCAAATATCACACCATTGTACCTTAATGGCTATTGGAGATGGGTCATACAAAATGTGACCAGAAATTGACATGGAGATAGAGTGGCAGGGGAGGGGAGGTGGCCTTTCTCTGGGAATGCTGTTGGCTTCCATCCAGCTGGCCCTCGACTCACAGTGATCCCATGTGTGACAGAATAGAACTGCCACACAGGGTTCTGCTGTCTGTAATATTTGTGAAAGAAGATGGCCAGGACTTTTCTTCTGGAGCCACTGGCTGTGTTTGAACCACCAACCTTTTGGTTAGCACCCATTTGCAAAATGCTTGTACCACCCAAGCTCTAACTCCTTATATATTCCTTGAGTTCAATCATGGTTGTTTTCTACTGGTTTTTAATTATTAGGAAGTTATGAACACTTGAGAATTAAATAGAAGCTATGAATTTGTTTGTTAGAAAAATAAACACACAATAGCCAAAGCTCTTTCTGTACTTTCAGGAGGTTTGTGGATGTGTTGTAGGCACCTATGGACCCAGTAGTTGTCATGGGGATGGGTTAAACACTGCTTGAGATGATTTGGCTGCTCAGTGTTGATGAGTAGATTGCAGACAGATAAGAGATCACCGGTAGGGAATTGTAAAGTCCCTGGTGGTGAAATCAGTTAGTGCTCAGCCTTCTAACTAAAAGTTAAATGGTTTGAACCTACACAGCAGCACTATGGAAGAAAGGCCTGGCAATCTGCTTTAATAATGATTACAGATGATAAAATCCTGTGGAGTATTTTTACTCTAACACATAGGGTTACCATGAGTCAGAAGGGGGTTTTGGTGTGCCTGGTGTCCTACCACTTTGGGTGGCCCTTAGTAGGTGTTTATTGGGTATATATTTAATGACTAGATGAAAAGAAGAATTTCTGTGATATACCTTTCAACCAAGCATCTCAGAATATTAATATGGTAATCTCTTCATTATTCAAGGCTAGTTTTGGTTTTGAGGAATATCAGCAAGCAATATCTAGCTTATAACTATTCTCCTTCCCCCTCCTGTGTCATCTTGTCTTATTTCTGAATGAATACTTATGGGAAACATGGTTCTATATCTACAGAAAGTTTTGTGACCTTGAGCAAGTCTTATTGCTAAAAAAAGGATGCTAATGTTAACATGTTCTCTCCCAACCCCACCAGAAACATTGGAGAAAATAAATACACCCCCTCCTCACTTACCAATATGTTTAGTTTCCAAAAACCAGATTATTATGTGAAAATGTAAGATGACCACATCATTCTGTAGCTACCACATTACATCATTACATAACTGCCAATCATGCTACTGTTGTTCTTGCCTTGCACCTTGGCATTTATTACTCCAGATCTGTGTTGTTACTGTGCAAGGTAGTTGAATCGTAGATTGGTTGCTATTATTATGAATGTGGAATGTTGAACAATGAAATAATGAACAAGTGAGGAGAAGGTATATATGATTATATGTGTCAATTTCTTTTAAAAAGGCCAGATATTTTCCAAAGCATTTTAGCCATTGGTGTGGTACCAGGGTAAGAGTTAACTCTGTTAATTATAGTGGGAGAGATGTACTGTGTGTTATTAAATACTAAATGGTCAAGTTGGCCTGCTGTATAAATGATTTAGCAGAGCCATATTTTATAGATGTATTTTGTCAGGCAGTACTAAAAAAAAAAGTACAGTAAGTTGGAAGGGCTGTTTATCTGCCTCATATTGAACAGTGAGTGCCTCTTCTCTTCCTTCTCACATCTTCAGGCCCAATCTTCTCAGTATCATTGTTGTTACGATCATGATGACAGACAGATTATTCCAGATCCCTCCCTCCCCAGGGAAACAATACTGACTGTTGTTATATCCAAGACACTCTAAAGCCTTTTTGCATCATCTGTACTTTCAAGCTTCCAAATGTACCTTCTGGAATGTCATTTACACATTGTCGACTGTTATTGTTGAAACTGCAGCATACCTTCTTACATCACCACACCCGAGAAGACTCTCCCCTTCTCCTTTTCTTTTTCTATGATATGGCTAAAGACATTTGCTCTGGTGTAGGACAGAACTGGGTTTAAATTCAAGCTCTGCTACCTACCCAACTCTGTGTTTATTAGTAAGTTTGTAACCCCTGAGAGTCAGTTTCTTTACTTGTGAATCGGAGCTAATGAGGCTTATTTGTGGGATGGGGAGATGTCTTCAGAGACGTCATAGGTAAAATAATGTATTTACAATACTCACTACATGGCCTGACCATGTGAAAAACTGTAACTGTTAGTTGCTGTTGCTGCTGTCATTAAGGTATTGGCTTGATCCATTTTTTTTAAGGAAGCACCAGATTGCTTTCCAAAGAGTCTGGACCATTTTGCAACCCCACCAACAGTGTAGGAGAGCTCCACTTTCTCCACAGCCTCTCCAGCATTTGTTGTTTTGTGTTTTTTGGATCATGGCCAACCTTCTTGGGGTGAGATGGTATCTCATTGTAGTCTTGATTTGAATTTCTTTAATAACTAAAGATCGTGAACATGTCCGCGTGTGTTTTTTGGCTGCCTGGACCTCCTCTTTAGAGAAATGTCTATCCATCTCCTTTGCCCATCCCTTAATTGGATGATTTGTCTTCTTCTTATTGATATTTTGTGTTATCTTATAGATTATGGAGATCAGGCATAGGTCTGACATAGAGTTGCCAAATATTTTTTCCCATTCTGTAGGTGTCTTTTTAATTCTATTAATAAAGTCTTTGGATGAGCAAAAGGGTTTGATTCTTAACAGTTCCCATTTATCTATTTTCTGTTGATTGTGGTTTGTTTGACAGATTTTGGAGTCTGTCCACATTGTATATTAAAACTTTCATTGTTGTTCCTACCTTTTCTTGGATGAGGTTTATCGTTTTAGGTTTGATATTTAGGTCTTTTATCCAGTTGGAGTTGGTTTTCATATAAGGTGTAAGATATGGATCTTGTTTCAGTTTATTGCAGATAGATATCCAATTTTGCCAGCACCATTTGTTGAAGAGACTGTTTTTACCCCAGTTTAATGTCTTAGGGCCTTTGTCAAATATCAACCGTTCATAGGCAGATGGTGTCATCTCTGGGGTCTCAATTCTGTTCCATTGATCGATCTGTCTGTTCTTATACCAGTACCAGGTTGTTTGGGCCACTGTGGCAGTGTATTATGTTCTAAGGTCAGGTAATGAGAGGCCTCCCAGTGTGTTCTTCTTTAATAGTACCTTACTTATCTGGGGCTTCTTCCCTTTCCAAATAAAATTGGTGATTTGTTTCTGCATCCCATTAAAAAATGATGCTGGAACTTGCATTGGGATTGCATTATATAAGTAGATTGCTTTGGGTAAAATAGACATTTTCACAATCTTAAGTCTTCCTATCCATAAACAGGGTAGTTTTTTCCATTTACCTAATTCTCTCTTAGTTTCTTGTAGTAAGGGCTTGTAGTTCTGTTTGTAAAAGTCTGTTATTTCTCTGATTAGATTAATTCCTAGGTACTCTATCTTCTTAAGGGATATAGTAAATGATATTGATTTGATGATTTCTTCATTAACTGTCTCGTTGTTGGTATAGAGGAATCCTACTTATTTATTTATGTTTATCTTGTATTCTGAGACTTTCCTGAACTCCTCTATTAGTTTGAGTAGTTTACTTATAGATTCTTTGGGATTCTCTGCATATACAATCATGTCATCTGCAAATAGGGAGATTTTGACTTCTTCTTTGCCAATGCAGATGCCCTTTATTTCTTGGTCTTGTCTAATTGCTCTGGCTAGAACTTCTAGTACAGTGTTGAATAGGAGAGGTGAGAGTGGGCATCTTGTCTAGTTCCTGTTCTCAAGGGAAAATCTTTCATTCTCCCTCCATTAAGGATGATGTAGGCAACTGGCTTTGTATAAATGGCCCTTATTGTGTTGAGGAACTTTCCGTCTGTGCCTATTTTGCTGAGAGTTTTTAGCATGAATGGGTGTTGAACTTTGTCAAATGCCTTTTCCGCATCAGTGGACAAAATCGGGTGATTCTTGCCTTTTATCTTATTTATGTGGTTCATCATATTAAGTCTTGCCTGTATATTGAAAGTTTCAGCAATAAATCGTGTCCATCTTTGTCCGCGATGGTGGATTTTACATTAAAATTAATTTTGTCTGAGATTAGAATTGCCACCCTTGCTCTTCTTTGTTCATTGTTAGCTTAACATATATTCTTCCATCCTTTAATTTTCAGTTTGTTCCTATCTTTAGGTCTCAAGTGAGTTTCTTGTAGACAACATATGGATGGGTCGTGTCTTTTGAACCAAAATGTCACTCGATGCATTCAGTCCATTCACATTCAATGTAACTATTGATAGCTATGTGTTCACTGCTGCCATTGTGATATGTTTATCTCTGTGTTGATGTTTTTCTGTTCTTATTAGTCTGTTCTGGGACACTCTTTTTTTTTTTATTTAACTTAACTGAGTGACAATGTACATTCACGTATAAATTTACATGCCCACCTATATGCAGCTTCCACTGCTCTCCCTGTCCCGTGACTGCACACTATTCCTCTCTGCTCCATACATGTCTCATCCTCCCAACAGCCTCCTTTCCCCTCCTCTCCATCCACTCCCCTTCCTCCAGCCGGAAGTCAGCAAGATGATATCCTATAGATGTATAGAACCATAAAGTGCTTCCAATATATGGTCACTCTGCATTGCGAAGTCCAATCCACTCCTGTCCAACGAGTGGACCTTTGTTATAATTTATGGGAAAGGGCAGCATCAGGGCCAGGGGCAATGCTCTCAGAGGAACCCCAAAACCGCTGGACCATCAATTGAGGTCTTTAATGGAGATCTCATGATGCACCCCTTTTTATTCTTGTGTTGCCAGTGAGACTCCTCTCTGTGAGCTCCATCATGGCTATCACTGGTGGTGGCCGGGCACCATCCGGTTCTTCCGGTCCCAAGTCGATGTAGGCACCCACTCTTGTGGGTCTCTCTGTCTTCTCGGTTGTCTTTACCGCATGTCATTTTGGTCCTCGGTGAGCATCCGTTCCTGCTGAGTTGGGACCATTTGCTGTTCCCTCAGATGGCAGCTTGGCAGCTTTTAAGACCCCAGACACCACTCACCAATGTGGGGTGCAGAGAGCTCTCTTAGCAAAACGCTAGTTGTGCCAATTGGCCTGGAATTCACCTAAAAGCATGGTCTCCTGCCCCCTGCCCCAGCTACTCTATCCTTGCAGTATTGAGTTAAGATGGAAGGACTACTCAAGTTATGCTAAAGTCCACTTAATGTTGTTCTTGTTTCCAATGTGTGCTATCATCGCTTTCTCCCAACTAGATTTCTAGTAACTATCTAAACTAAACCCTCCCCCCTCCCTCCCTCCCCTCCCTTGCAGCTGTCAAAGAGTCTTTTCTTCTATACACAAGTCTGTTTTTGAGGTCTTCTCATAGAGGTCTCATACAGTATTTGTCCCTTTGTGCTGACTACTTTCACTCAACATAATGTCTTCCAGTTGAAACCAGGTTAGTAGATGTTTCCTGGAATCATCATTATTCTTTATCATTGCATAGTGCTCCATTGAGTATATGTACCATAGTTTACCTATCCATTCTTCTATTGTTGGGCATCTGGGTTGATTCCATCTTTTTGCTATCGTGAACTGTGCTGCGGTAAACATTCTGGTGCATGTGTCTGTTGGTGTGAAAGGCCTTGAATCTGTCGGATATATTCCAAGTAGTAGAATTACTGGGTCAAATGGTATATCGATATCCATTTTTTTAAGAAAGCGCCAGATTGCCTTCCAAAGAGGCTGGACCATTTTGCAACCCCACCAACAGTGTAGGATGGTTCCACTTTCTCCACAGCCTCTCCAGCATTTGTTGTTTTGTGTTTTCTGGCTCATGGCCAATCTTGTTGGGGTGGGATGGTATCTCAATGTTGTCTTGATTTGAATTTCTTTAATAACTAAAGATCGTGAACATGAGCGACATTCTTTTTTGTGAGTTGATTTTTCACCTTTTTCAGAGCTATTTTTGTAGTTGTTGAGACTCCTGTGTTACATTTCTTGAAACGGTATGATACATCTTTGTTGTGCTTTACAGCTGCCCCTGTGATCCCCCTTAATAAACTATATATAAACCCAATTTTAATTACTACCAGTGTTGTCATCTTCCTTTCCATCTGGAAGGACAATAATGACTGTAGTACATTCCTCTTTCTAATATAGATATAGATATACCATTTGACCCAGTAATTCCACTACTTGGAATATATCCTACAGAATCAAGGCCTTTCACGACAGTGGACACATGCACCAGAATGTTTATCACAGCACAGTCCACGATAGCAAAAAGATGGAATCAACCCAGATGCCCAACAACAGAAGAATAGATAGGTAAACTATGGTATATATACTCAATGGAGCACTATGCAATGATAAAGAATAATGATGATTCCAGAAAACATCTCATAACCTGGTTTAAACTGGAAGACATGTTCAGTGAAAGTAGTCAGTGACAAAAGGACAAATATTGTGTGAGACCTCTACGATAAGATCTCAAAAACAGACTTGTGTGTAGAAGAAAAGACTCTTCGACAGCTGCAAAGGAGGGGAAGGAAGGAGGACGAGGGGGGGACGGTTTAGATTAGGTAGTTGCTAGAAATCTGGTTGGGTGAAATTGGTGATAGCACACATTAGAAACAAGAGCAATATTAAGTGGACTTCAGTATAACTTGAATACTCCTTCCATCTTAACCCAATATTGCAAGGACAGAGTAGCTGGGGCAGGGGGTAGGGGACCATGCTCAATTGGCACAACTAGCATTTTCCTAAGAGGGCTCTCTGCACCCCACATTGGTGAGTGGCATCTGTGGTCTTAAAAGCTGCCAAGCTGCCATCCGAGGGCACAGCAAATGGTCCCAACTCAGCAGGAACGGATGCTCACCGAGGACCAAAATGACATGGGGGAAAGACAACCCAGGAGACAGAGAGACCCACATGAGTGGATGCCTACATCGACTTGGGATCAGAAGAACTGGATGGTGCCCAGCCACCACCAGTGATAGTCATGATGGAGCTTACTAAGTTGAGTCTCACTGGCAACACAACAATAAAAAGGGGTGCATCCTGAGATCTCTACTAAAAGACCTCAAATGATAGTCCAACGATTTTGGGGTTCCCCTGGGAGCATGGCCCCTGGCCCTGATGCTGCGCTTGCCGATAAATCATAACAAAGGTCCACTCTTTAGACAGGAATGGATTGGACTTGGTGATGCAGAGTGACCATATATTGGATGCACTTTATGGTTCTCTGCATCTATAGGATATCATCCTGCTAACCTCTGGCTGGAGGAAGGAGAGTGGGTGGAGAGGAGGGGAAAGGAAACTGTTGGGAGGATGAGACATGTATGGAGCAGAGAGGAATAGTGTGCTGTCACCGGGCAGGGAGAGCAGTGAAAGCTGCATATAGGTGGGCATGTAAATTTATACGGGAATGTGCATTTTCACTCAGTAACATTAAATTTTAAAATAAAAAGTATTCACTTGAATTGGGTTCCCCCAAAAGTTGTGTTCAAGTCTTAATCTCCAGTGCCTATGAATGTGACCTTATTTGGAAGTAGAGTCTTTATAAATGTAATCAAGTAAAGAAAAGGTCATACTAAATTAAAATGGGCCCTATTTCAATGACTGGTATTCCTGAGCCAGTAGAAATACCAGCACCAGTTGCCACTGATTTGATGCTGATTCATGCCAACTCAATGTGTGTCAGGGTTTTCAAGAGCTGATTTTTCAGAAGTGGGCTACCAGACCTTCTGAGGTGCCTCTGAGTGGACTCTATCCTCCAACTTTCAGGTTAGCAACCAAGTATAGTAACCATATGCATATTATATATATATATATGGAGCACATACACACACAGACATACACTTATCTCAATAAAAAGGATGGCATGGAGAGAGAAAGGGAAGAAAGGAGGAAGGGAGAAAAGGAGAATAGCAGAGACTGCAAAGCTCGTTTTCTCCATGAAGCCTATCACTGCTTTCTCCTCTCTGCATACCCCGTGACAGCAAGTCCTACAAATGCAGCTCTGCAGGACAAGGGTCATTTTGGTCCCCACTATCTCTGTGTCTGTTTTTGCTACTGTTTTATACTTCTTAACTAGGCAAATTGATGCATCATACACTCAACTAACCTCCCCTTACCTATCAGATCAACCAGTGCTTTCCACACCCTAAGCCTGAAGCCCAAAGAATAGCAACTAGTGACTGCTCTGTTTCATTCCAGTACTTCTGTTCATACCAGTGTGGTTGTATACTTGGAGTCAGTTGTGTCTATTTATGCCAGTTGTGTTTGTTGTATAATTATATACATCAATTAAACGTTTAATAAACTGATTTAACCTAAGTGCAGAACAAGAGTTGTTGATTCTATGAAACCCAAATTAAATGTTTTGGAAAGAGTAAGTTTGAGTTACTTTTAAAAAAATGCTATTGAGTTGGTCTTGGGCAAGGCAATACTAAGAGCCTGTTCTTAGATTGTTTCACAAGGACGTTTTCATTTTCACTTAGCTTTAAAGAAATCCGAATGGGAAATCTTAGTAAATGATATGTTGAGTCATTCATGCAAGAGCTTATTATCAGAGTACAAACTTTCAGAAGTGGCCCCATTTAAGATTCACAACAGCAAAACTTTGACCTTACGTCAAAGATTAGAGAATGGATGTGATTTATGCATTAAGTTACAATAGAAATCTAATAGAAAAACTAAGTTACAATAGAAACGATGCATGCATCGTTTTTAATGATTTATCAACTTGACCAATACTTTTTATTAACTGACCACACCTGGTCTCACTTGCGATGCTAGGGTTTCTGTCGCCCAAGGTAGCCACCATGAAACCTGATTGACCTACTATCAGCAGCACAGGCTGTTTAGGTAACTGCCAGTGAAGGCAACAGGTTGTACAAGTGGATGCACAGTCTCTCACCTGGTGTCCTGAGAGCTCACACTATGAAGCAGGCTCTCAGGGCTAGGGCTGCAACCTGTGGCCGACGAAAATGTGTGTGACTATATGCTGGTTTAGTTACCTGGTACTGGTCTAACAGAAAATACCACAAGTGGATAGTTTCACGAAGAGAAACTTTTATTGCCACAGTCTAGTAAGCCACAAATCCATTAACAAGTTACAAGTCCACTCAATATGCAAAATTGTCACAGTCCAATAGGTTGCGTCCAAATCCAATGAGAGTATCTTGGCACAGGAACCTCAGGACCAAAGGATGTGCTCTGCTCTCGGCGCTGCCTTCTTGGTGATATGAGGTTCCCAACTTACTCTGTTCACTTCCTTCCCTTATATCCCACACGCTGGTGGCTTCAGTCCTGCTCACCAGCACAGCTGTGGCCTATTCTCCCTCATCAGTGTTACAGAGGCAGGATTCGTAATACAACGGAGGAATCGCACCATGTTGAGACTCGTAACCAAGTCAAATCAATACATGCATTTTTGGGGGGACAAAATGCATTCCAAGACGTATACCTGTCTTGGAAAACCTGGTGGCATAGTGGTTAAGTGCTATGGCTGCTAACCAGAAGCTCAACAGTTCAAATCTACCAGGTACTTCTTGGAAACTCTATGGTGCAGTTCTACTCTGTCTATAAGGTTGCTGAGTTGGAATGACTTGACAACAGTGGGTCTGGGTTTTTTTGGCATACCTGTCCTAGCTTATATGTTGTTTTTTTTTTTTCATTTTTAAGTTACTGTAAACCAATATATATAATAAAGCATTTGCTAATTCAATGTGTTTTACATATATGATTCAGTGACTACCCATTACATTAATCATATTGTGTAACAAGTATCCATTGTATGAGCTAATATTTTATGAACAATTTTCCATCCATTGCATCTTTCAATCTGTAAGCAACCCCTGGGAGGTAGGGGTTATTCTCACTGTGTTATATAGATGGGGCTACTGAGGTTCATGGAAGTTAAATGACTTGGGCGCACTCACATACCTATTGCAGACATGGCTAAGGTAAGTCCAAGACCATAAACCCTGTAACTTATCTGTTGATTCAGTGATAGTGGTAAGGCATCTGCTTAGTCCTGAGATCCAGGTCTAGTTCCCAGTGTACTGAGTTTTCAGCAGCTTCACCTAAACATTACTAAGATGCTGATCAGTTGGCACAGTTAAAGATGGGAAACTTAGTGCAGACTGTGCTGGACCTTGCAGGTCAGGGACTTTCCAAAGCACTGCAGCTCCTGATAGACCTTCAGTTTCACACCACTCTCCTGTGAGGGGAGCAGCAGGTGTTTCGTGAGTAAGTGGCCACATCAAAGTTTGAAAGTGAGTCCTAGAACAGGGCGAGAATGCCATTGGCTGCACATGTCATTTGCAGTGTTGCAACATCTGCTCATCGGGGTGTAAAATAAGGGTTTGTCAGAATTTCCATTATCTGCCCTATTCTAGGGCACCATCACTGTTATCCCAAGGGTTTACAATTTTGGACACAGCTAACCACAAAGTCGGCAGTTCAAATCCACCAGGAACTTCTTGAATACTCTGTGGGTCAGTTCTACCCTGGCCCTTAGGATCGCCATGAGTCAGATCCGACTCAACGGCACTTGGCTTGGCTTGTTGGCTCAGCTAGTATTTCTCTATCATTAGGATCATCTTTGACAACTTCAAGTTAGCATGGGACCACACACAGAAGCTTGTTTTTTGTTCCCAAACCTGCTGTTGTTGTTGTTAGTTGCCGCTGACTCAGCACCAACTCATGGTGACCTTATATATAACAGAACAAAACGCTCCCTGCTCTGCACCCTTCCCGTGATCTTTGGTACTTTTGTTAAACATCGGGGAAAAGCAAAGCACCTTGACAATTTAAATCAGTATTTTGTAAGATCCTCTCTGTGACTTACAAGTGTTAGAATTTCCATCTCAGCTTATGAGCCATTCATATTTCCGGACTTTGGCCCAGATTCTGCAGTGGTAGAACAAGGATTACAAGGCTTCCAGGTTATCATTACATTGAAGTCTGAGAACCACTAATTTAAATGAATTACTTGGAGCAATAAACATTCACGTATTTGGATGACACGACATTTATGTCAATGGCAACAGGTCGGTGTTTTACATCTGCGTTGGTTAATTTATGTGTCAGCTTGGTTAGGCTGCGGTTGGCCCGCTGATTGGCTGAACCCTAGTCTGTGTGTTGCTAAGAAGATATGTCTATGTGATTAACATTTAAATTAGCTGAGTTTAAGTAGATAACCTTCTGCAATGTGAATGGGCCTCATTCAGTCAGCTGAAGAAGACCTTCAGAGCGAAAACTGAGGTTTCCCAAACAGAAGGGTTCTACCTCAAGGCTATAGCAAAGACACCCGGCTAGAGTTTCCAACCTGTTACCTGGCCTATGAATTTATGGATTTTGGACTCGCCAGCCTCCACAATCGCAAGCATCAGTTCCTTAAAAATAAATCAGTCTCTCTCTAGTTAATATTTTATGAACATAAAATATTCTTTCTATGTATATATCTGTGTGTGTGTATGGACACACACACACACACACACACATCTTACTGGTTATGTTTCCCTAGAGAACTCTTGCTAATAAGCAAATACAGCAAAAGTTATGACAAATGTTCAGCTCAAACTAGGATATGATTTTTACTTCATGATAACTATTAGCAATTTCAAACAATATTTAAAGTGTACTTTCACTCCTGAAACCTTTCACGTAAAAGCATCTTGAATTTCATATTTTTAAAAATAATTTTTCTACTAGTGATTTTCTATACTCTGCACCTTAGCCTAAAGAGGCACACTGCTTTCGTATCAAATTTATCCATTCCAAAATAACTGTCTTTTATATTCTGAGCACTTGTTTTAGGCTTTGAAAGTATAAAATCAAATAATATGTAAGCCTCAAAGGATTTGCATTTTAATGTTACAAGCTGATAAGTGATTTTGATATTATATACAGATTTGCAAGTGTTAAGGTCAAAACAAAGAAAACTATGGGAGAATATATGGGTGAGAGATAGGGAACTGGAAGATGGACATGAAGGCTTTCCAGAGAGGCTAACTTTTGAGTAGAGGTCTGAGGGAAAAGGAGGAATGGACATGTGAAAACGGTGGGAAGAGAAGGGTAAGAGATAATTCCTACATCTGGAAAACCTCCAGAAATTTGTTAAGGCGGAGAAAAGGTATGGTGAGCCGGTGATAGGAGAAGGAGAGATTGAAAGGGTTGGCTCCTAAAGGCTCGTGTATCTGTTGAGTAATTTGCCCAACTTTCGCTCTGGAACAGAATTTGCTTGAGTTTGAGTGCCATTCAATGTGAAAATCTATTTTTTAAAAAAATAAAGCATTCTTCTTAATGTACTTTCTAAACACTGCATATTCTTACACATCCTTTTTTTTTTTTTTTTTTTTTTTGTAAAGGAATACAATGATCATTTATCCAAATCCTTGGGAGTTTTTGAATGGTTTCTGATGTTTAGTTGTTTTGAAAAGTCTTTCAGTAACTAGCTTTCTTAGTTACTAGTGCTGTTTTAACACAAATACTGCAAGGAGTTGGTTTTAAAGAACTGAGATTTCTTTTCTCAAGTGCTGGAAGCTAAAAGTCTGAATCAGGGTCTCAGCCATGTCCATTCCTTGTCTGTAGACCTGAACATCCCTTGGCATTGAACCTTACATGGCATCCATCTTTCCCCACATGACATGCCTGTGTCTTATGTACTATTTTTATTATGCTGAACTGAGTAGGTTTAATAACCACCTTCTACTGGTATGATCCCAACTGACAGATTGGTTATGTTTTATTAGACTGCACTGTGCAAAAAGTGTGCATTACATTAGATTGGATTACATCACAGTTATAGACGCATGTATTCCAACACATAGTTTGGAGGAAGAAAATTTAATCTGTAACACTGTTCTAACTCATGTATCTTTGATATCTGTGTAACTAGTCTCTAGAAGTAGAAATCCAGTGTTAGATCAGTGAAGAGAACACTTTTTGACTCTTAACATCCACTCTTTCTTCCTTCTTCAGTAGCATCATGGATATTCCTGGGAGCAGTGGAACAAGTTAAAGTACTACATTTCCTGGAGTGTTTGGTAGCTAGGTATAACCTTTTGATTTAGCTTTAACTAATGAGGTACGAGCTCAAGTGATATGCGATTCCTTTAAGACATCCCTGTTCTAAGGAAGGGGCATGCCCTTCTTTGCTGCTTCCTTGTTCATGCTGGGGGGACTTGAGCTCCACCTTGGTCATGAGGAGACATGCCAAGGGCAGGGTTGCAGCAAGACTGAAGGCCTGAGCTGCTGGAAACTTAAGGCCACCGAATATCACCGGAGTGCTTCCCTCTCGATTTGTTTTGTATAAAAGAAAGCTAAATCTTTTACCTTGTGTGCCAAGGCCAAGTGCCGTCGAGTCGGATCCGACTCATGGCGACCCTAGGGGCCAGGGTAGAACTGACCCCCAGAGTATTCAAGGAGTGTAAGCAACTAATTTTTTCTATGATATATTTTTAAAGGAAACTCCAACTGATTCAAATTGAAAGCACATTGAAAATTTTGAAAATAATATATAAAGTACCTCTAAAGAGTGTGTATCGTATGCAGTCCCACAAACAGTGAATGAGATTGCTTAGAAGAGAATGAAACTGATTAGAAATGAGATTCTTCTTTCTCGGTGCTGTATACTCCTACCAGCAGCAGGGCTGTGCTCAGACCCCTAGTGGAGTCCAGGATCCTCAAAAAGTCAACCAAGAAGTCCGCTTGGCACCAATCAGAGCCTATGTCAAAATTAAGTATAACTAGTGAGAGCCCAGAGGCACAGACAGCAGATTTGGAAAGATGTAAGGGCCAGATGCTGACGCCTAACACTAGTTATGCAACAACAAGGGAAGAAAGCCCACACTACCCAAAGGCTTTGGCAAATTCCTGGTCCGTGACCCCAAGGAGCTGGAAGTCCTGCTGATATGCAACAAACCCTACTGTGCTGAGATGACTCACAACATTTCTTCCAAGAACTGCACTGCCAACTTGGAAAAAGCAGCCAGGTGGCCATAGAGTCACCAGTCCCCATGCCAGTCTATGCAATGAAGAAAATGAACAGACAGTTCATTTGCAAGTTTTATTTTTGCTAAATAAAAGCATAATAACTAAAAAAAAAGAAAGAGATGATTTTTATCATTTTTAAAAGAGAATTTTTAAGGGGTTTTCTCAGTTTTTCTGTCTAGTTTATTCTGACTCATAGCAACCCTATGGGACACAATGGAAGTGCCCCATTGGGTTTCCAAGGCTACCATCTTTACGGGGACAGATCACCAGGTCTTTTTTCCCACTAACTAGTGGGTTGGATCAAACCTCTGACCTATCAGTTAGCAGCTGAGTGTTTAACCACTGTGCCATATGGGTGTGTTAATATCCGTTAGTCAATAGCATTTAGCAGAAAAGAAGTCAAGTTGTATAAATGTATTCAAATCTTGACTTAGCAGTTAAACAGCTGTGTGACTGTGACTCTGGGATAGCTATACCCTTTTAAGTCTCCAGTTTCTTAATTTGTAAAATGAGATTAATAACTTTGTTTTGGGGGAGGAGGTTATTATGAGGAATAAGTAAGATAATGCATTTAATACACTTAGCACAGAAACTGATCTAAGACACTCAATAAATGTTAGCCAGTGTTATTATTCGGTAAATGAATTGGAGATCTGATTTTGTGAGCCAGGGTATAGAAGACATACTGCCTGTAATTAAGAAGCTCAGTAAACTATATGGGACGAAAGACATGGTCACCAATACTGTAACCAGCACAGTGAAGAAAGTGGGAATCCTAGAAAAGAGTGCACATTCACAGGAATTAGGGGATGGAGAGTTAGTTTTGGTCAGGGACAAGGTATCACAGAAGGCTTTAATGATAGGGAAAATTCCAGGTGGCAGGTATATTAGAGGGCTTTTTTTTCTAAATCAGCAAGACTGGGGACACAAACTGTTGTGAAGGGAAGGCTTGCACTAGCTAGTGAGGCGGGTGACTGAGGTACAAGGAATTATGCTGTATGAGCATAGAGAGAAAAGGTGGAAAGAGCCAGAACCTGAAGGACTCCAACAAATAGCTTGAGTGAGTCCTTACCTCAGTGCGGTTGTAGACTGAGCAAGGGCAACACAGATGATTCGAGGTGTGCTATATGGATCTTTGTCTGACGTTGGTGCCTGGCACTGATTGGACAGAGGTAAGAATGGAGGTGAGGGGGGTAAGTAAGTGCCTCCCCTGGCTGCCTTGTCACGATGGGGATGGATAAGATCATACCACTGCACAGAGCACTCATCAGTTATAATTACCATTTGGCGCAAAGGAGAGGCAGAGCAAGCCTGTGTTTTCTGACATCAGTAAACATTAGCAAGGAAGTAAACCCTTAGCAAGTTGCCTTTGATTCTTTCTCCTTATCCTCAGGGCAAGTTTGTCTCTTAGCAACACATTTTGAACTTGGCAGCAGTCAGAGCTCTCTGTGAATGAATAAAGAGAGTGGAGGAAAATGTGCACGTTACTTTGATGTGAGGACATGTGCATGCTGGGCATGTGCCTGATCTGCCAAGTCATGAGGAGCCAGTGAAATGCACAATAGGAGACCGTAGGTTTAGTAAATCCCATTCTCTCTTTCCTGCAACTGGGAGGGCATGCATATTGAACTTGGATTTAAAATATGTTAATTGAAACATCTACTAAGAATTACCTGAAATTTTTTTAAACTTAAGAATAGTCAAGTATGAGGAATAATTTTGCAAAGGATGTAAACAATAGCAATAAAGTTAAAATTAAAGCAGAATAGTCAATACTCATCCTGATCATCTCTCTTGATAGACTTGTTACTTTTTGACAGCCTTTTAAATTGATTGGTCCATCACCAACCGTATTCTACTATACGTAATTAACATTTTCATACTTACATATTTTTAGTCATTTAATACCTATTAACTGAAAAACTAGCTGTGTGCTTGGCACTGGTCTTAGACTCCTGGCATACAAAGATGACTGTTATTCAAACTTTACCTTCCAAGCAGGGTACTTACAGGATTGTGGGAAAGTTAAACTCATGAAGCACCAATAGCTAAGGGTTCTTTGTTAATGGAGCTCAGGACAGGGGCTCAGCAGCTCTACCTAAGACATAGAAGAAGACGTCTAGACACAAATGTACTCAAGAAATATTTGTCGAGAACACGCCATGCGTCAAGATCTGCCCTAAAGGATGAGTAAGAAAGGAGAAGAGAAAAAGTCACTTTAGACCAGGAGGACAATATGTGTGAAGGCAAGAAGTGTACAAGAGCCTTGGAGAACAATGACAGCATCATGTGGTCAGAATACACAGTGCAGGCTGCAAGGGGACATGAGCCTGGGAGTCAGCTGGGTCCAGTGGAGGTTGCAGTGGCCCATGAGGTATGTTAAGTATGGATTTGACACGGTGAGGTGTGTTTTCAAGTTACTCTGTTGTCTTTTTTCATCAAGTGTGGAAGCTTGATGAAAACAGAAGAGACACTGTGAGTAGAAAAGCAACAGTGAGAGTCTTGCTGTATCTGTCTAGCTAAAGCATTGTCAGAAGGTGTATGGTGTTCTATACCACATAACAAATAACCATAAACTTAGTAGCTAAAAACAGTTTCTCACATTATTTTTTAATTGTACTATAGATGAAGGCTTATAGAATGTAGTAGCTTCCCATTACACTGTTAGTATACATACTGTTTTGCGACATGGGTTGCCAGCCCCATGACATGGCTCTTTCCTTCTTGACCTTGGGTTCCCTATTACCAGCTTTCCTGTCCTCTTCTGCCCTCTTGTCCCTGTCCCTGAGTGGTGTGTCCGTTTAGTCTCATTTTATTTTATCATCCAGTCTAATCTTTGACTGAAGGGTAAACCTCAGGAGTGACTTTATTACTGAGTTAGAAGTGTATCCAGGGACCACGCTCTTGGGGTTTCTCCAGTCTCTGTCAGACGAGTAAGTTTAGTCTTTTGGAGGGAGTTAAAATATTGTTCTGTGTTTTTCTCCAGCTCTGTCCTGGCCTCTGCTGTGACTCCTGTCAGAGCGGTTGGTGGTGGTAGCGCGGCCAAGTCTCGTTGTGCTGGGCCGCATCTGGTAGAGGTTGTAGTACTTGTTGCAGTACCTGGATCTTTGAGTCAGGAGCACCGGGATGGCTTGGCTGGGATCTCTCTGAGTTGGGTTCGCATCTCTCACAAGACTGTAGTCAGGGTGTACCCAGGGCTATGCTCATCTGCAGGCCTGACTGGAGAAAATTCTGTTGCCAAGTTCACTCAAAGAGGTCCAGGTGGTGCAATGGCTAAACACTCCGCTGCTGACTGAAAAGTTGTTGGTGTGACTGCACTCAGCAGCAACACGGGGGAGGACCTGGCAATCTGCTTTCATAAACATTATGGCCTAAAAATCACTATGGGGCAGTTCTGCTCTGTCACGTGGTGTCACTGTAAGTCGAAAATCTATTTTACAGAAACTAACAAAAACAACACACCACACCTAGGTTACTGGCGGGTCGTGTGTGTGGCGGGGGGGGGGGGCATGTCTGTGACTGTAGTCTTTTGCATCTGCCATCTCAAGGCAGCCTTTACTTCCTAGAGGCCACCCAAAGTCCCTAGCAGATGGCCTCCTCCATAATCAGTACATGATGTAACAGTTTACTTTTCAAAATCAACAGTGGAGGGAGACCCTAGAGCAAGTCTAACAGAAGTCCTGTGCAGTGTGGTCATGGGGATGACATCCCTGTGCCATAGTCTGTGGGCTAGAAACAAGTCACAGATTTCCCTTGCTCCCTAACACACACACTGCAGGAGAGATTATACAAAGGTGTGAATGCCAACAGCCAGGAATCTTGGGTGGGGGACAACCTGTTAGAGAAGCCCACCAGAGAGGGGATTGGAAAAGAGCTATTAAAGATACTCTCACACCATATCCTTTTGAACTTTCTAGTCTCTATACCTGGTACCCACCAACTGCTGTCGAGTTGATTCTGACTCATAGTGACCTTCTAGGACCCATAGAGTTTCCAAGGAGTGCCTGGCAGATTCAAACTGCCAACCTTTTGGTTAGCAGATGTGGCACTTACCCATTAAACCACCAGAGTTTCCCTATACCTTGTACAGTCATTAATGAAGAAAATCAGCTTGATTGGGCTTCTTTGACTGATTGGATGTAAGAAGCAAAGAAGTAGTGGAAAGGAGAGGTTAAGGATGACTCTAGGGTTTCTAACTAGGGTTGACTGAAAGCTGATGCCGTTAATCAGGATAAGAAACCAAGAAGAAAGAGTGTTGATGGTTAAGAAGATAACAGGCTCACTTTGGGATACTCTCCAGGTGACAGAATAAGGTAGAGCCCTTCGTAATCTTTAATCAAATATGAATCACCTAGGAAACTTATTAAAGTCATTCTGCTTCGTCATCATGGGTATAAAGAGGGACCAGTGACTCTGAGATTTTTTAACAAGTGCACAAGTGATGCTGATATAATACAAGGAACACATTTTAAAGCAAAGCTCAAGAGCAATGGACTTCAAATTTTTCGTTTTCCTGAAACCTCTAAAACGTTTTGAAAAAGATATCCTCTTTTCAGATTTATGATTTGACATCTAATATTTTTCACTGTGTTTGAGTAGTTATGAAGGATTTAATCTCCAGTGTGTTGTAACTGTTTGTATTTTATAATGAAACTCTGTTAAATGTGTTCACAGTCCCATAAGCCATGCTGATTTGATGTCCATCATCATGTATTTAAAAATATACTTAAATAAGTCTTTTTTAAGCAAAAAAAATCAAAATTTTTACCTTATTTCTTTTTTCATTGAACCTGTGTTTCTGTTTACCTTTTCCACAGAATTTTTTCCTAATGTGATACAGTTTTTTAGATTGAAAGTGAGCATTCTAATTATAACCCAAAGCCAAAAACATTGTTGTCAAGTCGATTCTGATTCATACTGACCTTGCAGGACACAGTAGAACCACTTCGTAAAGTTTCCAAGGAGCACTTGGTAGGTTTGAATTGCTGATATTTTGGTTAGTGGCCATAGCTCTTAACTAGTATACCACTAGTATACCATGCATGCAAAAGCATGCATTATAAATAAAAACTTTATAAAATCAAAAATTTCTTACACCTAACTCTTACTTAGGAGTTAAAAATTTCTTCTGGATGAAGTTATTTGTGATAGTTAGCAGACATATGATTAAAATAAGACATAATGCAAATTTCAATAAACATTTATTAAATATAAAAAGAAAAATTTTATTGGAAATGTATTCCTGACTGAGATGCCTGAGCTGGTTTTCTTTTTTAATTAGCTCCTGTATCATGTGTATCAAGGACAAAGATTACTTATTGCTATAATACGATATCAGGCAGTAGTAACTACCCGTTTTCTGGTTGTACGGATAGAGGTACAACAACTAAGTCCGCAAACTTAATTATTCTCAGTAATACATACTACACTGCTGACTATCACTACGGTCATCTTCAAAGTACTTCCCTTGGAAAGCTATGCACTGATGCCAGCACCTAGTCCACCCTGGTCCAAAGCCATCTTAGAACTCTTTTTCTGGAATGGCCATTGCTCACAATGGCACAGTGGCAAGTTTGCAAACTTAATTGTGTAGTTGTCTGTGAGTGAGTTTTTAGCCTGTAAGCAGTAACTGTGTGGGAACACTCTCCCTGCTCACCTGATGTGGCCCTCATGACTTTTTTCTTTACCTAAAGATAAAGGAAATATTGAAAGGAAGATATTTTGAAGACATTTAGGACATGAAGGGTATTAGGAGGACAGCTCTGATGGCCATTCCAGAAAGAGTTCCAAAATTTCCTTGAAGGATGAACTAGTTGCTAGCACCGGTGCACAGTTTTCCAATGGGAGCACTTGGAAGGTGACTGTAGTGATATTCAGCGATGATCATATGTGGCACTTTTTCTAGGATGACCTGATGAACTTAATTGTCAGACCTTGTGCAAGCACTAAGTTTACACGTATAAGCAGATGAAACAGAAGCAGTCGTTGTTGTTAATAGCAGTGCTTTCTAATTCTAGGAGCACCTTTAAAGAGATCTTCCAAGAAATCACATAACATCATATCAAACTAATTTTTAAAGATATGTTGGATGACAAGTTCATTAAACTATCCTTTGCTTTTGTTGAAAGCAGAGAATTGGAAACCACCTGATTTACAAAATGATTTGTTGCCCGTTTCTCGGTGTCCCTTACCTTCTTAAGCTTACTCAGTTATTTTGAATTGGTCTTTCCTTTAAAGTTTTGTAGGTTTGCACCCCATAATAATGTTTTGGATGCGTAAGAACTATGCTTTTCTTTTGTTACAAAGGGAGATAGTGGGAGTGAGGATGGGAGAACTGGCATAATTCTGACTATAGGCATTTTTTGGCAGATAAGATTTAGGACAAAGCATAAATGGAAATTGAGGACCTGAGAGTGTATTCCCTTGAAACTCTCTGTGCCTCTGTACCCTTTAGAAAGTCTTTCTATAGGAGGGTACATGTAGCCCCATTTGAAGACTGCTACAGTAGAAACTGGACTACTGTGATCCATAGAGTTTTCACTGGCTAATTTTTCAGAAGTAGGTTGCCAGTCCTTTCTACCAAGTCTGTGTTACTATGGAACTTTATCTGTAACCTATCATGGCACAGGACCAGGCAATGTTTTCTTCTCTTGTACGTGGGGTCACCATGAATCAGAGTCTGACTTGGTAACAGCTAACAGTAGTGGAGAACAGAAAATATGGATGTGGGCCTCAGGAGAGAGGCTGGGCCAAAAGTGAAATGAGGAGATAAAACCAAAATCAAACCCTCTGCCTTAGAGTCAATTCTGTCTCATAGTGACCCTATAGGACAGAGTTGCACTGGCATGGAGTCTGGATTGAAGATGCTGTCCTATTTACGGAAAGAAGAAAAGTGGTTACCATATCACAGGGCAGAATGGGATTACAGGGAGACTGGAAAAAGAAAAGGTATCTTCAGACTCTTATGGATATTCATTTGCACATAAGTAATTGATACAGGATTATAAACCACCCTCATCTGTTTGGGAAAGCTGGCTCACTGCTCAGCAACACGTTGTCAGATTAATTCTCATTAATCCATGTACTTTGTGTACCTGAGTTAATGAATTCTCATTTCTTTAAAAAAGAAAAGTAATTCGGCCCTTTTACTCGACATGCCTTTGGAGTGCTGGTGGTACGGTGGTTAAAAGATAAGTTGCTGACAAAAAGGTCAGCTGTTGGAATCCAGCATCTGCACCTTGGAAATTCTGTGGGTAGTTCCACAGTGTCCTATAGGGTCGCTATGAATTGGAATCAACTTGATGGCAATGGGTTTGTCTTTTTGGTTTTGAATCAGTTTGCCTGTCCCTGTTCAGTTGTATCTAAAGGGCATAAGTATAGGGACTAGTACTTTGAACCCCAAAGGGTTTTGATTCTATGAATCAGTCAGATTTTTAAGATATTCAAAAAAAGACTGAGTCACACTTTCCTTTTTTCCTTTTATTTTGAGCAGATCCTTGGAAAGGCTCAATCAGACCTCTTTAGTATATTTTTAGATGGTGCCCAGGTATACAAGAAGGCCAGAACCTTCAGTACCAAGTCATTTCCAGAACTCTGCTTATTTGCAGTTTTACGAAGTAACTGATAAGAGAACACTAGCACCCAAGGCTGAGGGATAGCAGCTTTAGCTGAGTAGGTAAAAGGAAGAAACCTCGCTGATTACTAGTCCCTAGGCTGAGGAGCCATTCTCTGAAAGAATGTCTTCTCCACCCTGACATCTGCACATCAGTGAGCTCCCCTCTGTCGTTTCTTTGTGCCTTCTCCTTTGTGGACTGTAGGCTTTTGTATGCCTTATTAGTATCTATATATGATCAAATACCTTATGACATTTAAGCTTAAGCAGCAAGATATTGCTGAAAACTGTGATTCAATATTTTCCATGGAACTAATAATAATTCTGCTATCTTAGTGTCTATAAAGAGCAGCTGATGTCTCATAGAAAATGTGGAGGAGATTGAATTGTCTCAGTATGGAGCCAGAGCTGGGAGGGACCTTTGCTCCTATGAGCCCCTTCAGATTCCTTTTGCCACCTGAAATGTGATAAATTTGAAGTGGGGTTGGGGGAGGGGGGTTGCTAAAGAAAGATTCCAAGTTGTCACCTACACATTGCTGCACCCTTCCCCCACCTTCTGTCCTATTCCTCCACTTCCAACCTGATAGCATTTGCACTTTTTCCAGCTAAATAGGTTAGAGGCTCTGCTGACTCTCCAAAGCAGCACGTCAGCAGCAGGGAGAGAAAAGATCAAAACCCCACTTCTCTGCAAATCTTAAATGCAGGAAGGCAAAGCTAGTTTTGCCTAAACATCACTGATCTTTCTTTTCTTCAGCCTGCAACGCATGCTTGGCATCATGTGGGGCTTAACGCTTAAAACTGGTTGCAAATGTTTTCCCATAGCTTTCATTAGAGTCCTAAAGAGACAAATTTCTCCTCACATTTAAGAAAACCATTGATAGGTGATCTGGCTTTTTCTCCCCTGAAGCTGAGCAACTCTTGATGCTGCCCTGTAGTGGATACAGTATTCACGGCGCCTCTTCCTGCAGTACTCTGAGACTTTTGAACTTTGGGTAAATAGGCACTGAAATTGTCCTCCTGGCATGCACCCCCTTAGAATAACTCTTCTCCCTAGCTCCAGACAACTTCATTTGCTATTTTCATCAGACATGTAGTGGTGATCATAATAGTACCTTTTCAGGATCCCTTGTGTGATGCAAGCCTTTCTACATAATCTCGGTGATTGACCAGTACCTAACCTATTGTCATGCCTCAATCATTTACTGAGTTCTTGTTCCGTGGGTGGTACACACAGTTAAGCACTTAGGTGTTGACTGAAAGGTTGGAGGTTCAAGTTCATCCAGAGGTACCTGGAAAGAAAGGAATGGTAATCGACTTCCAAAAATTTAGCCATTGAAAACTCTACAGAGCAAACTTCTACTCTGATCCTATGGGGTCACTTTGAGTCTTGGTTGTCTTGGTGGCAACTGTGTGTTGATCAGGCACCACAATAAGAACTCCATGGCCATCATTTTGGGTAATCGTCAGTAAAACCCTACTGAGTAGGGTTTATCATTATTGTCACTCTGGATATTGCCATGGTGGATAAGAAAACCAAGGCACAGAGAGGTTAAGCATCCCTCTTAAAGTGACATAGCTAATGTGCGATGAAGTTCAAATTTATATCCAGTCAGTCTGTTTAGTAAATCTGAATTTCAGGTGACCAAACTGCTCCTATGAATGAGGTAGTATATATAACAATATGTTCCATGTACCAAACAAATAGAAAAGCCAGGTAAATATTCAGCAGCCTGATCTTGGAGCAAAGCATTGGCTTGAGATTCTGAGAATCTGTTTCCTTATACCCCCTTGGTCATCAACTTCTTAGGCCAAGTATTTAATACTTCTGTGCTGTATCTTCTGTATAATGCAAAAATGGTCGTTTGAAATGAAAAAGCACTGTTTGAAATTTTCAGTGAATTAACTTTACAGTTAAAATAACAGATGTCAAAAGCTGTGATAAAGGAAATAATGATAATGCATCTGTAGATTCAGAGTAAGACACCAGTATCCAGGCAAAAAGGACCCTGTTTTTTTTGTTTGTTTTTGTTGAGGAAAAGATTCCTTTGTCAGCAGCATCTTAAGCATAGTTCTTACTGTTGATTCAAGAATTAAATTCTGATCTCCTCTCCAGGTTTCTTATGTTTCTTTTCTCATTCTCCCAGGTTGCTCTCCCTCTCTCCCCTCCCCATCCTTTCCTCGCCTCCCTCCCCTCCTTCCTCCTCTCTCTCTGTCTCTCTGACTCCCTGTCTGGGATTACAAAGACCACACTGTGCCTGGGAGAGTGCCTGAAGGGGTGCAGTGAGAGATGACAACAAGGCCAAATAAGTTGGAATAAACTCAGCCTCTTTTTGCAGCTGCTGTTTGGAAAGCAGGCTTCTTGCCATTCTGGGGCTGACCCTGCCAAATACCTTCTCCTGGGCTGAGCCCCAGGACCTCAGCCACAGATGACTTTCTGTGGCATTTCCAAATCCAGTACCTCAGCTGTGCTGCAGGCAGTAAATATCTCTTTTTGTAATGGGGAAATGGATCCACAGAATCTGTCTGCTCATACTTCAGAGCCTCCCGTTGCCAGACTCAGTGTTCACCCAAATTGCATTATTCCTCTTTATTATAGAATCTGGAGGCATTTATCAAGTGCCTGTATGCCAAAGTCCTGGGTAAGCTCTCTGTAGTATTAGAATATTCGTAAATTCTTCAAGGGAGGGATCAAAAGAGAATTGTAGCCAGAGGAATGACTAACAAGATGTTGTTAGGTGCCATCTAGCGCTGTGAGTGGATTTCCACTGATAGTGAACCCATGTGACAGAGGATAGTATGGAAGATGTTTTTCTTTTGTAAAAAACCACTGCTGTTGAGTCAACTCCAACTGATAGTGACCCTAAAGGACAGAGTAGAACTGCCCCATAGAGTTTCTAAGGAGCTCCTGGTGGGTTCAAACTGCCAACCTTTTGATTAGCAGTTGTAGCATTTGACCACTATGCCATGAGGATTTCCCTTTTTTCCTACTGACCAGCCAAGTGAACTCATATTATTTAAATTTTCTAACCTCTTAGCATGGAAACCATGGTGGCATAGTGGGTAAGAGCTATGACTGCTAACTGACAGGTTGTCAGTTCAAATCCACCAGGTGCTCCTTGGAAACCTATAGGGTAGTTTTACTCTGCCCTCTAAGGTTGCTATGGGTGAGAATTGACTTGATGACAATGGGTTTGGGTTTTTTTTTGTGTGTGTGTGTTCATGTGTCTGTTTGTTTTGTTTTATAAAAATAGTAACTCAAGTTCTTATCATTAGAGGAAATAGATTTAATGTTTATTCTTGACATTAAAGGACAGAATTAGAATCACTACATAGAGCTAACTTAATGTAGTAGATAAACAAATATTACTACTGTTAATAACAATATGGAATCCCTGGTGATAAAGCAGTTAAGTGCCACACCTGCTAGCCAAAGGTCAGCATTTCAAATCCACAAAGCATACCTTGGAAACTCTATGGGGCAGTTCTACTTTGTTCTGTAGGGTCACTATGAGTTGGGATAAACTCAGCAGCAGTGGGTTTTGTTTTTTGGGTTGTCTCTTTTGGGTTTAATAACAATATCAATTATCATTTATTCATACATATTTTGTGGCTGGCATAAATGCGTGGAACTTCTTTCTCTATGTTATTTCACTTAATGCCCAAAAGCATGTTTGCAAAATATTGTTAGCTAACTTTTAAAACTGAGAAAACCAATACTGAGAAGTTTGACCTTCCACTGTTTTTCTTAATATTCTAGATTTATGTGCAAAAAAATGTCATTGTTGTTAGTTGACACTGAGTTGACTCTGATCCTGGCAATCAACAGAATGAAACGTTGCCCAGTCCTGAACATCTTTGTAATTGCTAGTATGCTTGAGTTCATTATGGCAGCTATTGTGTCAATCCATGTCATTGAGGGTTTCCCTCATTTCATTGGCCCTTTGCTTTACAACCGTGATGTCTTTTTCTAGCAACTAGTCTTTCCTGATGATGTGTCCAAACTAAGCAATTTGAAATCTTGCCATCCTTGTATATAAGGAACATTGTTTAGGGTGGATTGGAATTGATTCAGTGGCAACTTGTTTGGCTTGATATCAATAATAATTCTGTTAAAGAAAGACAGGTTATAGAAGATTTTTATTTTTTACTGACTGTATCTCTGTTGGAAACCTGGTGGGGTAGTGGTTAAGTGCATTTGGCTGTTCAAATCCACCAGGCACTCCTTAGAAACTCTATGGAGGACTTATGTCTGTCTACAGGGTCATTATGAGTCACAGTTGACTCCATGGCAGTGGGTTTGTTTTTTTGTTTTGTTTTGGTTTCTTGGTTTTAAAAGATTTTTTGGTGTCTCTGTTGTGTGTAATATTTTTTCCTAATGAACATTTATTATTTTTGTGAGCAGAACACAATTAAATATTTCCTATTAAAACAAAAAAACTGGCATGTCTACCTAAGCCAGGATGTCTGTCTTACCCTGCGTTCAGTTGTTACACACTGATGGTGAGAATTAAATTGTGGTGTAAAATTTTGTAGCATGAGACAGAACTAAGTTCAAGCTCAACAAACCTTGTCAAAAAGAGAATCCGACTTGACGGCACTTGGCTTGGCTACCTACACATGCATGATTATATTTTTATCTATTTTTGGGGGGCCAAAATTATGGAAGGACACACATGGTTACTTTTAAAAAATGGTACTGAAGTATTGGGGAAAGAATTTTATTTATGACTCTACACTCATCTGTGCTTTTTTGCAAAGATCATGCGTTATATTTACATTGTAAAATGCTAAAATAAAAGTACAATCTTTGACTCAACAATTGTATTTTTAGAAATTTATCAAGAGAATAATAGGCAATTGAGCAAAACTATGTATAGAAGAGTATTCATTACAGTAATATTAGAAAGCACCTAAATATTTATCAGTACATGTTCATTTAAATAAAATATAGTGCCTTCATGAAGTAGGATATTATAAAATTATTTTTTAAATAAATGAATAAATTGATCTATGCGTATTAGCATCCAAGATGTCAGTGTCTCCTCACCCCAGACCACTAAGGACCGTCCTGTAGTTGAACAAATTGAGTATAGTACTCAGTGTGGCAAGAGAGAACCCTAACATGGGATGCGGTGTCTCAGTAAGAGGGTGTTAGAAAAGCCGTGTATACAATTTGGCCTGTGGCAAGAGGTTTTGGAGAAGGTTTAGGGAAGCAGCACTTTGCTTTGGATTGGATGCTGTCAAGTAGTGGGGGCAACTCTGTGAATGAATATCTTCATACATCTCATATGGGAGGGAAGACAGGTAGATACTAAAGCTGTGATTGGCCAAGAAGCAGCAGTCATCGTATTAGGATGGGTGGTGAAAACAGTCCAACACTCTATTTTCACGTAATCCTGATTTCCAATACTGACCTGGTCTTTGGAACTTAACTATGTCTGTAAGTGAAGAGCAAGTGTATAAGCAAGGATATCTTTGTTCCTAGACAACCATGTCCACATAGGGAACATATTCTGTTTTCCATGCTGCCTCTCTCCCATAGGAAAGCTTAGAGATCTCTTCTTCTGAAAACTTGTGGTGGCCACAGTTTGAATTGGAATCTATCATTAAGGGCATTGGAATAGGGGAAGTGATTTGAGTTTCAATAACCAAGGTGGCTTCTTACCCTCTTTCCCATCCCTACTTTTTCGTCCCTTAGTACTGACCACCCAAGTGCCGTCGAGTCAGATCTGACTCAGCTATGTACTTATATAAATTGTTGTGAGATGTGTAATAGGGGGTGGGGAGAGGAGAGGAAAAGCTTACAGTCAGTGTTCTCAATTTTTGACAGCACTCTAGCTTTCAAAAGTTTCTGGATTTAGTAGCATGTTACATAGTCAGACCAGGAAAGGTTTCTCAGAGGAAAGGTAATCAGGCTGAATAATTTAACAAGTGTAGAGAGGCTTGGCTGGGGAGAGAAGACCAGACAAAGGGAACAAAGGCTTGTCATTGGAAGGAGCAGGGTGCATGTAAGAATCTGGAAGGCCAGTGTGGAGTTCAGAGGGAGTTCAGATGAATGTGATAGAAGATAAAACTGGAAAGGAGATTTAGACTTAAGAAATCTGGACTTGGAAATAATCTTTAACCTTGAACTGAAACTGTTCCATTAAGACAACATTAAACTAAGCAACAGTTTAGCCTAATTCATAAAGAATGTTGGCTTTGACTATAGAGATCTTATAAAGAATTATCAATATGATTTTAAACTGACAGCAGTTAATCTAAATTACAGATGAAGACTTTTAAGGAATAGGGAGCCTAAATTTATGGTGATGAAATAATATGGGCAAGATAGAACTGTGATACAGTGTGAAGTATGTAACTGTTGTCATTGAATGGTTCATGTAGAAATTGTGAATGAGTATGTGTTTGGCTGTGTATATTCCCCCCAAAACCAAATAAGTTTTAAAAGTCTGAACGTTACTTTGAGAGTCACAGAAAGCTACTGAGTTTTTTTAAGTAGGATGTAACATGATCAGACTTGTGTATTGAAAGATTCCTTTCTCGAAAGTCAAGAGAAAGATTGTTGGGTTAAAAGTCTGTTCATGGGGCTGGGTAGGAGACTGTTACTATGGACCAAGTGAGAAGTGATAGTGCCTTGTGCTAGAGTGGCAACAGTGGTGATGATGAAAAAGGCACTGATTTAATACATGTCTAGATATGTATTTAAAAATTAGAAACTACATCTTTTACTCCAAGTCCTGGAGAGAAACTATGTACACAAGAGAACCTGTATGGACAAGGAGGATGGAGACAATGAGAAGGGCGAATACAAAACCCAATCTTAGTACCAGCAGAAGCTGACTGAGGTTGAGTACATCACTATCATGCAACATTCCAAGCAGCCTGGGCAAGTTATTTAGGATCACTGTGCCTGAAAATACATGTTTGCCTTCTTGGTTATCTAGGAAAGTAATTACTGAGTGAATGCTCTTGCTGATTAAGCAAGCCCCATACACTTTGTCTTTCTCTCTTGTACCAGGCGATCTGTGTACGTGGATGGCAGAGTTAGAGGTCGTGCAAAGAAGCCCTGTGGACACTCTGGCTGTGTTCTGCATTATTCAGATATGTCTAAACTTATCTAATGAGATTAAAATGAGACAACCAGAGGGGAAATGATGACCATTTATTTTGAATTGAGGGCATGTTTGTCATTACAGTGCACCTTCAGATTTGGTAGCTGTATACAGGCAAATTTGGAGTTCTTCATATTTTTCTCTGCTCAAAAAGACATTGGCTAGGAGAAGAATGGAGGTGAAGTTCCACTACATTTATGGTGTGTTTGTGAATGTCTGATATGCTAATAGAGAAAGGGGGTGGAATGGAACTGCTTTTAAATAAGTAAAAAACTTGGCACTCAATTACCTTAAAAAATGAGTTTAATTTGGAGAGTTTCATTTAACACATGATGAGTAAAATCTCCTCTTTTTTTTTTTCAAACTTTGTTTTGCTAATTCAAGGCAGATGGATTTTAGGCACTAAAGACATACACCATGGTCTCTTTAATGGGGATCAGAGGTCTGGGACTTCATGTTTTGGAGAAAATAATGTCCTAGTATATTTTTTTGTTTTTACAGAGAAAACTGTTAACAGTATTAGCTTGTCACAGTCTGGGGATGACCCAGTAGAGACTCATATCTTTGTTTTTGAAAGGTTGATTCTGTCACAAGAGAAAAACAAAACACCCATTTACCCAAAGAGAAAACTACCACAGGACATTTACTTCTTATAGAAATTGCTTAAGAGAACTGCCCTTTCTCAGACCTCCCTTATTTTCACTTGGCATTTTGTTTCCTTTGTTTAGACCAAGGCAAAGAGAAACCTTTTTGGAGTGATTTGCTAGGATCATGGATTCTGAAGTCACATGGGCCTCCTGTCAAATCCAGACACCACTGTTAAGGAAGGTATGATCTTGAGACTCTCTGAGTCTCATTTTCCTCATATAGGAAACGGGGACAGGGGAGAGGAGATGGTGGAGAGGAGGGGAAAGTGTTGATTGAGTGGATCCTGGACATAAAGATTGAAAAAGAAGAGTGCTGTCACAGTGTGAGGAGAGCAGTTAGAGTTGCAGAGATGAGGGTACACTGGCTTTTATGTGGAAGATCGACTTGGATTGTGAACTTTCACTTAATCACAATGAAAAAAGAAAAAAAAGAAAATGGGAATAGTAATAGTTCCTACTACATTAGGGCTATTTCCAGGACTAAATGAAACCGTGAAGGGAAAGCAAGTAACGCAGATCTAACAAGCAACCAGTTGTCTTGCAAGTGGATTCTGACTCACGGCAGCCCCATGGAGCAGGACTACACTCCACAGGGTTTTCAAGAAAGATTACGAGATCTTTGTTCTGAGACCCTCTGGGTGAGCTTGAATCACCAGCTCTGTGGTTAGTAGTTGAGTGCTTAACCATTTGCATCATTCAGTCCCTAGGAAAGATTATTGATGTAGCTATTGAAGCTGAAAGCTCATCAGGCCCTGAGCTTGTTCCACCCTACAGATTAGTCACTATAGCTGTAGCTGCTAATCTTTATTTAATATTTGTTTTTGTTAGCTGCTTTCAAGTAGATCCGAGGCATGGTGACCCCATGTGTGCACAGCAGAACTGCTCCACAGGGTTTCCAAGGTTGTGACCTTTCAGATGCGGATTGTCAGGCCTCTCTTCTGAGGTACCTTTGGGGCAGCTGGCTCTACCAAGCTTTTGGTAGTAATTCAGTGCTTAACTACTTGCATCATTCAGGAACTTACTGTTTGCCGATCCTTTTCACTAGGGGCTGTGATGGTGTTGCCAAAGCCAAGTGCCGTCAGTGTTAGTGGGGAACAATGTGATGGGTGAGAGGAAGAGAAGTTCAGCGGTTGCAGAGGCAGGAGGAAGACATGGTACAAAGGATGGGGCTGGGAGAGCACCTAGAATTAGGAAGCATCACATTTTTGAAACTGTAGTTACTGAATCTACAAACAAAAAGGTGTCTTATCCAAGTGCCATGGGAGTGCTGAATAATATTGTAACATTCTCATATAATGCCTAATCGTGCTTGAAACATAGTCTGATAAGGAGCTTTTGCCCTTGGCATTTAGATAGTTATAGGGTTTAATAATAAGAACATCCATTTTGAACAATAGTGGGTGGACCGCTTGAAAAGAGTCACAGAAACCCTGCCAATGGCCTGTCTAGTCAGAAGGAAAGCACTGATTCTTCTTAACCACTGAGAACGTTAGCTGTCTGACCTGCCCGTGCATCAGCTGCCGCAGCACTTACTGCCATGTGCCTGATCTGACCGTCATAGTCACTTGACTTCCGTCAGGTGTACCTGGATTCATAGCAAACGAACTGACTGATATCTCTTGGAACTCAAAATAGAATGAACAGAAAATCAGGAATGCTGCATAGGTTCACGTGTGTCTACAGAGAAATGGATAATTTTTAGTCTGAAATTATCACAAAATAAGTATTTTAAGTTTCTGTTTACCCAGTGGTGCAGTGGTTAAGTGCTCAGCTGCTAAATGAAGGATCAGTAGTTTGAACCATCTGTCCACGCTATGGGGGAAAGATGTGACAATCTGCTTCCTCACCAATGTACAGCCGTAGAAACCCTTTCAGCAGCCCTACTCTGTCCTAAGAAACGGACTCAAAGGCAATGGGGTGGGTTTCGCATGAAGGTAAGTTTAATAGGTGTAGCCCTTGATTTCAGAGTAGTTGTAATCTTTTTTGTCAGATAGTTTGGAGTAGTTATTGGGAACCAGACTTCTGGCTTTAAAATTCTGGCCCTGTCATTTGTTGCTCTGTTATCTCAAGAAAATCAGTTTACGTCTCTGTGCCTCTTGGGCAATAATTAAAGTTATCTATCCCATAGGGATAGTTTGAAGATAAGTCACACGTATTGCAATATTTCCTAGATGCAGGCTATGAGGGAATGTGTTGTCTATAGACAGTTTAGAAAGAATAATGAAGACAACTAAAAAGCTGTCTGCTGTTTATGGTCATCACGTCCCTGCAATTCTAAGCTGTATCTGTGATAAAATGCTCCTCCCAGGGAGGCACACTGCTCCTTTCAGCCCCATCCTTGATAATACTGCTGGGGAACAACATTATATTGTGAAATTTTTTAACCATACCCAACTATGTTGTGTGCATATTTTCATTAATACAAATAAATATCCTTATGATCATACGTTTTCAGTCTTATCCAAGAAAGTCTACATGATGCACACTGCAGAATAGAATTACTGGGCATGTACATTTAAGCTTTTTTGTTGTTACTGTCATTGAGAATCAGGACAGCAAATCATAGACCAGTTTAACAGTCTACGTGGACCATTTAATGACCTTGGTTACTTTTTTTTCTGAGTTGTGCAACCATTCTCATCCTCCTTTCCTGAGTTGTTCCTTTCCTTTTAATGTGAACTCATTGTCTCCTAGGGTTCCAAGCTAATCTTTGTAGTTACTCTTGTCAATTGGATTGCATATAAAACAGTTCTTAAAAGAGTGTAGTACTTAGAGCAGACTTTTTTTTTTTGCTACTTAGGCTGAACTGTTGTTCGGTTTTAAGAAGACTTCAGGGGATATTTTTGGCTTAAGGTTTAAAGATTATCTCGGAGCAGTAGTTTCTGGGGTTTATCCAACCTTCATGGTTCCAGCAAGTCTGGAGTCCATGACAATTTGAAATTCTGTTTTGCATTTACCCCCTTTTGGTGAGGATTTTGTTACGGAATGTTTGGTCAAATTTTTCAGTAAAGTAGATGGGTACCACCAGTTCTTCCAGTCTCAGACAAAGGAGGTGGTTGTTCCTGGAGGCAGTTAGCCACTCATTCCATATCCTCCTCCTATTCCTGACTCTCCTTCTTCCTCTATTGCTCCAGACAAGTAGAGATCGGTTGTTATGTGCCTTAGATTACTACTTTCAAGCTTTTAAGACCTTACTGGGGAACAATAATAACAGGGCTTGGCACAGAAAACTCTCAGTGAATATCGCTGCCATTATTTTTCCTTGAATTTCCAGCTTTTATGACCTGCTGAGGAAACCCTGATGGTGTAGTGATTAATTGCTACAGCTGTGAACCAAAAGGTCAGCTGTTCAAATCCACCAGGTGCTGCTTGGAAACTCAACGGGGTGGTTCTACCCTGTCCTGTGAGGGTCACTATGAGTCAGAGTCAACTTGACAGCAATGAGTTTGAGTGTTACCTAATCAAAATCAGTAGCCCTATGGCCTTCATACAAGTTGGCAGCTTCTGCCTGTCAGTAAAGGTCCTATATATCTGATTCCAGAGATTTCTCCCAGTCATATACCCCTTAAACACTTTCCATTAACTTATAGCTAAATCAGTAAAATTGCTCTTCCTGTGGCTAAAGAACATGTATTCTTTAAGACCTAACCCAAATGAAACCTATTCTGATTTCCTTTGTCAAAGTCAATGTTCTTGCTTAGAATTTTCCTAGCATTTTGTCCCTTTTACTCTTGGTATTTTTCTTTTCTCTTTTTCTACCTACTTACACCAAATACTTTGCCTCTCCCCTTTTCTCTAAGTTCCTTGGGACAAATTGAAATCTGATTGATCTTTGACTTCTTCACAACACCTTGCATAGTACTTTACTTCTGTTGCTAGATGTCATTGAATCAATTACGACTCGTTGCTGTCCTATACGGCAGAAGAGAACTGCCCCACAGAGTTTCCTAGACTGTAATCTTTACAGAAACATGTTTTTTCTACACAGCAGCTGGTAGATTCACACCACTGACTTTTGGTTAGCAGCTGAGCACTTAACTATTGCACCACCAAGTTTTCATTACTTTACCTCTGGATGTTGTTTTCCATTGAGTTGATACTGACTCTTGGCAACCCTGTAGGACAGAGTATAACCATGTCATGGGCTTTTCAAGGCTTTAATCTTTGTGGGAGCAGATTGCTAGGTCTTACCTTCCACGGAGCCATTGGAGGGTTTGAATCACTGACCTTTCAGTTAGCAGCCAAGCACGCAGCCACTGAATGAACAATTCCAGAAACTCCAGTGGGATGAAATCCAAAGCCAGTGTCTAAAGGAAAAGACTCATATCTCAACATCAAGAGCACCAATCAGTAGAAACACTTCACTAGGCAATTAACCGCATTGTTAATTTTATTGGACTCTTTTTGAGATATTCAGAAATAGGCTAACATGTTAGGTATAATTATGTCATTTGGTAATAAAACTGCATTAGAAATAGCCATTTAAGTTACAAACATTAACTGCTTCCTATTTACATAGCAAGATAAAAAAGCTAGAGGTGGCTCTTGGCCATCCTTGCCCTGAAGGAGCTTACAATCTGCTTGGGGAGAAAGAACAGTTATGCTAGAAAGTAGGTAACATTTATAAAGAACTGTGTAAAGATGAATATACTGATATGTACAGATTTGCTACAGAAATACTGACACACTACATGTGTAGATAAAAGGAGACACCTGAAAATGATGGTCTTTCAGGGTATTTTTGGAAGAAGTAGGCAATGCTGTGGGGAGATCCTCTCTTTTTCTGCAAGATCTGTTCTTCACCATTCTCCACTCCACTTGTTGTTAGCTACTGGAAACACTTCCCAGTTCTGTACTATCCGCAGGGTCAGTGGTAGATTGGACCACTGTATTTTAAAGGATTTTAATTGGTTAATTGTCAGGAGCAGATCTCCAGGCCTTTCTTCCTAGTTTGTCTTGGCCTAGAAGCTCTCCTGAAACTTGTTCAGCATCATAGTGCCCTGGAAGCCTGACCTTTATGGATTACATAGACACAATTGTCTGCCCCCAAGCTTTTTGTTGTGTTCAGCCAATGGAAGGCACTGACAGGAGGTTGCAGGATTTGACAGAGATAATACTAGGGATGGGGTTTGTATACTCCCCACCTCCTTCCCTGTGGTGATGCAGGCTGGTGGCTTTCCTCTACAGAAGGTCTGGCTTTGTCAGGCAGTCTTTTCCTCACCCATATAGTGGTGGCTACTTTCTTAGGGTTCCTTTAATAGCTCTGTCCTCTCCCTCCTTGAAGGCTGGAAGCCATAATAATTCTTTGCTACTGCTAGCCCTCAGATGCTTCACCTTCCTTTGGTGCATTACTCTAGCTTTGCATAGACTTGGTCGGTAGCCCCTTTAGTAAACTCTCTTCAGTTCTTCTAGAGAGTGGGCCATTTGTTCCCAGCCAAGATCCTAACTAATGCATGTTAGGAGCCTAATGCAGTCATTTAGTTCCCAAAGCATCTATTGGACATCTTTACATGTCAGGCATGCTTCTAATCACAGCAGATAAAATGGGATCAAAGCAAAGTCTCCACCATCAAGGAATGCCTAGTTTATCAGGAGACTGCTGGCTGGGGGGAATAAGGGAAAGCCCTAGGGGTGGAATGGTTAAGTGCTTGCCTGCTCACTGAGAAGTTGGTGGTTCAAACCCACCAGCTGCTTCAAGGCTTCCGTAAGATCACAGCCTTGGAAAACCCATGGGGCAGTTCTGAACTGATAGACTTGGTGGCAGGGGGCTTGGTTTTATTCAGTCTAGCAGGGAAGACTAACTTAAAATTAAAACCAAACCAAACCTATTTCCATCAAGTCGATTCTGACTCATAGCAACCTTATGCAACACAATAGAACTGCCCTATCGCTTTCAAGAAATGGCTGATGGATTCAAACTGCTGGTCAACGGTGCTTTGATTAGCAGCTGAGCTCGCAACACCAGGACTCTAATTGATAATTAGATGGGTTCAATCTAAAAACAGGTGACAGAAGAATGTTCTGTAATGATAGTGGAAAGGGGAAGCACATATGACGGAGATGAACAACGTTGCTAAAACCAGCCACTGACGTTTTATCATAAAAAATATTGATGATTTTTAGAAATGAAAAGGGTAATAGCTGTTTATGTTTCCCAATGCCTTTATTTTACAAACAGGAGCTTGCAGAGTCCATTGATTTAAAGTCACCTGTCTCTGCTACTGGGTAAAGACATAACTGGAGTGAGACTCCGACTGGATAAGGACATAACTGCAGTGAGACTCCAAGGCTTATCATTTCCAATTCAGTGTTCTCTCGCCCTGTTCCTCTAGACTGTAGACAGTTGCAGTTCTGACTTTCACCTGTGTCGTCCCCTGCTTCTGTCTTGGCTTCTACCTCCAGAACCATTTTTCATTTCAAAGCACTTCAGTATTTGGAACAAGGAGAGTGAACTTATTGATTTCAATATTCTCATTGTCACAGTCAGAGGGAAAGGTGAAGAGGGCTGAGACATATGGAGGTGAAGCGTGTGGTTAAGGACACACTACCAAGATGAATCCATCGGTGACCAGAAGCAATCTTAATGTCTGCAGGCTTTGAAAGCTTTCCAAGTGTCCTCCTGTGCTTGTGAGTTTATTGAAGGCTGTAGCCCAAGTGGGCACTAATAAACACGCAGTGTGGGGCTGATTCATGCTGCCTTCCACCAGCACCAGAGAAAGGCTCAAGTACAGGGTAAATTTTTCCACATGGTGTTTTTGGTGATAGGAAAAGAAGTTTCTGTGCTTCTTGCAGTTTAAAATGGCCCTGAGTCTTAAGACTTCATTTGCTTGGGTGCTGAAAGGCTAGTGTTATTTATACAAATCACTATGAATGGCTCAGAAATATTAGGATTTTGATAATGATAACAATAATGACTTCCTATTATGGATTGAATATTGCCACCCCACAAAAATGTACATCAACTCATCTAGGCCATGATTCACAGTATTGTGTGATTGTGCACCATTTTAATGTCTGATGTGATTTCCCTATGTGTTAAGGACCCTACTTCTCTGACATTAATGGGTGGCATTAGTGGCAGTTATGTTTATGTGGCAGGGCTCATTCTATAAGATTAGATTATGTTTTCAAATCAATCTCTTTTGAGATATAAAAGAGAGAAGACAGCAGAAAAACATGAGGACCACGTACCACTAAGAAATAAGAGCCAGGAGAATAGCACATCTTTGGACCCAGGGTCCATGGGCTTAGCAGCTCCTCGACCAGGGGTACACTGAGGACAAGACCTTTGCCCTGAGCTGACACAGAAAGAAAGCCTTCTTTTAGACTTGACACCCTGAATTCAGACTTTTAGCTTTCTAAATTGTGTGAGAATAGCTTTTTCTTTGTATAAGCCATCTACTTGTGCTATTTCTGTTACAGCAGCACTAGATGACTAAATAACTACATAACTAAAATGCTTCCATTTGTAGCGTGATTACTGTGTGGAAGATACTGTCCTAAGGACATCACAGGTATTGACAATTTGAGCCTGTAAGGTGGACGCTATTATTATTCTTGTTACTATTATCTGCACTTTATGGTTGAGAAAACAGGCATACAGAGCTGAAATAACTTGTTCAGGTTGACATATCTTGTAAGTGGTGGAGCTGGGACTCAAAGCAAAGTGCTTAGTCCCAGAGCCACACTCCTGCCAATTATGTTAACCAGTAACTGTTGCTATCTAGTCAATTCCAATTCATGTTGACCACTTGTGTTTCAATGTAGGATTGTGCCTGATAGGGCTTTCAGTGGCTGTGATGTTTTGAAACTAGTTCACCAAGCCTTTCTTCTGAGGCATTTCTAGGTGGATTCTAACTGCCAACCTTTTGGATAATAGCTGAGCACTTCATAATTTGTATCAGCCAGGGACTCCAGCCCGTTATGTTGAGGTCTTTATACAGGTAGTCATCTGAAAGCTGGTGTACTCTTTTATTTGATTTACTTTTTAAACTTTACTGTGATAAAGTCTGGAAACCCTGGTGGTATAATGGAAACCCTGGTGGCATAGTGGTTAAGTTCTACAGCTGCTAACCAAAAGGTGAGCAGTTTGGATCCACCAACTCTCCTTGGAAACTCTATAGGACAGTTCTACTCTGTCCTATAGGTTGGCTGTGAGTTGGAATCAACTCGATGGCAGCAGGTTTGGCTTGGTGATAGAACATATATAACAAAAATATTTTCTATATAGACCATTTTAAATTTCTTCTGTCTCATTTTATTTTGTGGAGATATACTCCATCTCCATGTATGAGGGTGAGGGGATTTAGGGTAAATTTGTGACCTGTGGGAGCAAACGTGCCATGAGTCTAGGGTGTACTTCTGTAAGTGTCACAGATTTAAATCAAGAAAGGAGTAATATGAAGTATGTTTGATATTGGTGTGGTCAGAGGAGAGGATTGGAGTTCCCATGGAAACTACAGGAATGCCTAGACTTGAGGCGACTGTGATGCTTAGGTCTCCAGTGAGCTCCCTGATATACTGGAGCTTCTGTTTACATGAGAGTAACCAACTGTTCCTGCTTATCTGGGCCTGAGGGGCTTTCTGGGATGTGAGACTTTGCATGCTAAAACCAGGAAATTGGGACAAATGAAAATGAGTGACTTATTCTGCTTTGCATGTTGTTGGGACCCTGGAAACACTGATCTTAATTCTGTGTTATCACACGGCCTACAGACTACCTACATCATTGTCACTTGAGACTTATTAAGCATGCTGATTATTGGACTTTAATCCAAATCTGCTGAAGTGTAAGAAGAGAGGGGGTAAGGTTAGCGCTCAAGGAATCTGCTCATTTAAAACAAGTCAGCCGGATGATTCTCTGCTCATAAATGCTGGCAAACCACTGACTTAGTTAGTCTACAAGGAAATGAAGCCAGTACCAGTTGCCATCCAGTCAACTCCAACTTGTGATGACTCTGTGTAAGTCAAACTAGGACTGTGCTCCATATGGTTTTGAAAGGCTGATTTTTCAGAAGTGTGTTGCCCTGCCTTTCCTCCAAGGTGTGTCTGGGTGGATTCCAACTGCCAGTTTTCTGGTTAGTAGCTGAGTGCATGAAGTATTTTTTTCTACCCAGAGACTTGGTAAGGAAATGAAGAATCTCTGGTCTCGTAGCTTAAACCCAAAACCAAACCTAATGCTGTTGAGTCAGTTCTGATTCACAACAATCCTATAGGACAGAGTAGAACTGCCCCATAGAGTTTCCAAGGAGCATCTGGCAGATTTGAACTGCCAGCCTTTCAGTTAGCAGCCATGGTTCTTAACCACTACCCCACCAGCATTTCCTGTCTCAGGGAGTCTACATCCAGTCTTTCTTGCTGTTACTCTTGTTCTTGCCTGGCACCTCACTCCTAGTCAACGGAGTGTTGCTTTCTTCTGAGCACCCGTCTGTGCCTCCGTTTCAAGAATCGTATTTCACATCTCTATACCCTAAACTTGGTAGTATAGTGGTTAAGAGTTCTGCTGCCAACTAAAATGTTGGCAGTTTGAATTTACCAGGTGCTCCTTAGAAACTCGATGGGGCAGTTCTGCTGTCATGAAAGGTTGCTATGAGTCAAACTTGACTCTATAGCAATGGGTTTGGTTTGCTTTTTAGTCCCTACCCTGTATCCTAGTACCTGCCTTGAAAACAGATCCAGCTCCCCCATTTTCTAAGATTGTAAGGGCCCATCCTGTAGTTCTTGTTCTTTTGAAACTCGATTTTTGCTCCCGAACTTCAGGCTGTTGGCTGAGGTTCTGCTTTCTGAGCGTAAGTACCCCTTTGTTACCAGCTCCCTGTTGTCACTTCCATGTCTCCTAATCCCAACCAGAAGGAGAGGTAAAAAAAAAAAACTGTTTATATATTTCTGGTAAGAAACTGGTATCTGTTGTACAGTCAATAGCTTGAAATGTCTTCAGTGGCTCTGAAAGCTGATGTTATTGGAGCCTGTGTCTATCTGAGGTCAAACAAGTCAATATTAAGCAGAGAATTTGATTAGAACTAATGCATGGGTAAGACTCCTCGCCCACTGACACTTCTGTAATCGGTACTTCACTAAATTGTCTGAAGTTAAGAGGGCAGTGCTGGTTCCATGACAGAATTCTTGCCCTCCCGCATAAAACCCAGGTCTGGTTCCTGGTCAGTTTACCTCATGCACTGCCACCACCCACCTGTCAGTGGAGGCTTGTGTGTTGCCATGACACTGAACAGGGTTTAGAAGGAGCTCCTGGGTTAAGATAGATTAGGAAGAAAGGCCTTATGGTCTATTTTGAAAATCAAAACAAAAAAGAAAAAAACCTTTATGGATCACAATTGTCCAATCCCCAGTGATCACAGGAATAGTGCAGGATGAAGCAGCTTTTTGTTCCATTGTGTAGGAGGTCACCCTGAGCCAGGAGCTGACCTGAGAGCTGCCTGCAACAGCAGCATCTATAATTAATAGCAGCCCTCTACCTTCACTGCCTGCATTTGTCTAGAGAACATCTACTCAGTGTAAGTACCTGCCGTTTGCTGTAGGCTTTTCTGACACTTCAGATACAGCTGACTTCCTCTGGGTTCCCGCTCTACGAAGATAGACTTCTACAACACGACCCATAATAGAGAGGATCCTGTGGCCACAGCTCGTATCCTTTGGCTACTTAACTCCCATGCATGCTGATGGGGGTGCATAGACTGCTTCTCTCTCTGCTGCTCTGCATCAGAGCTTTTCCTGTTCATATAACAGAAAAGGAAACTCTTATGGATTGAACGGTGTCTTCTTCCACCCCCCAATTTTATGTTAGGATCTTAATCCCTGTGCCTGTGGATGTAATGTAATCATCTTCCGTAATACAGTCTAGCTGTCTTAGGCTGGGTTCTCTAGAGAAGCAAAATAAGTAAAGTATATAAATATGTAAGTAGATTTATATCAAGGAAACAGCTCAGCAGTTGTAGAGGCTGAAACATCTTGAATCCTGGATCAGGATAGAAGTCTCATGCAGCTGTGGGCCCAATGTCAGCAGGCTGGGAGAGCAGGGTTCTCACTTGCAGGCGCTGGAGGTCAAACAATCCCAAGATGTCAAGCAAGACTACAGAATTTCTGCTGACTCAGGTGGCTGCAGGGGCTGGTGAACCCAAGGCTGGTAGATTGGAAGGGAAACAGGACACTTAACTCACAGGCTATGTAGATTAATGAATCCCAAGATTGATAGGTAAGCAGCTAGCCAGAGTCCCAAGAACCAGAGATCAGAAGACAAGAAAAAGAGACACAGCTGCTAGATCTACAGTAAGCCCAAAACCTTGACAAGGTGAGCAGGACGGAAGGCAGAGAGATGAAGGCTTAGGGGGCCCAGCCCTCACCAGCATCGCTCAGCAGATATCATAGAGGTAATCAGATTATACAACTGCCAAAACACTGAGAATGGTGGCCCAGCCAAGTTGATCCACAATCTTAACCATCATACTAGTGTAATAGAATCAGTCAGTTGAAGTCTCACCAGTATAGAGAGGATCCTAAACCTCACCACTTCTGAGTTATATGAAGAGCATCCTAGGTACAGAGGCACACACAGACACGAGAGGATGAGTGCCATGTGAGGGTCACCAGGGAACCAAGGAGTACCCATGGCCGCTGGCAGGAAGGAACTGGTATTGGTCAAAACCTTGTTTTGGATATTTTATCCTCCAAAACTGTGAGAAAACGAACCCCACTGATGGTATTTGTGTTTCAATACCATTAGGAAACTAAGATAAGAGTCTTCAGCCAACGAGAAGGAGATTCAGCTTTTCCATTCCCCATGCGCCAGTCTTGAGGTACGTTGTGTGTGATTCTTCACAAGGTCCCTGGTGGAATTGAAGCCCTTTTCATTTATGTTTCTACAACCATCTTTCAAATAAACTACCTAAACCTGCATCTTTGTAACAGGTTCTCTCGTGGGGGAAAATAGAAACAAAGCCACCGTCTTTGACATTTCTCTATGTCTATCTGTCTATCTAGTTTATGTCAGTCAGATGTGAAGTTCACAGAAGGGATCATGTCTTATAGGCCTTTATATCCTGACCTATAGCCCAACACCCATCAGGCGCTCAAGCAGTATTTGCAATATTAAAAGAATGTGTTTACCTATAGTTCAATGGCATAATAATGTCAGTGAGGCATTGTAAAATCTAAAAGTATGTCTTAAAGCAGCCACTGTAGTCCTGTAGAAATTTTAATGTAAAAACTTCTTTTAAAAATTAGGATATCAGGTAGGATTTTACAAATAACATTATTAACTTCCTTATTTTATTAACTAAAATGCCCATTCCCTTTATTGAAATAGATAAGAACAAGTTAACTATACTTTCCTTATTGTTTTGTTATACTTTGTTTAAATGAGGGTAAAATTTGGGACTATTCTTCATGGTCTACAATACATTATTAAGCCTACAATGAAAGCAAATCTTTCCTCTATAAATGATGAACAGCTGTGTGAAAAAAATTATTAATAAGTTGAGGGCTCTTTTTCCATTGTTCAATTTAAAGAAAAAATTTAAAAGTATTAGACTCTGAGTATAATTCAAATTTGTTCATATGCAAGAGACAAGTCTTTAAATATCTTCAACTGGAGTAAGAATTCACTCTGGCAATTGTGTATCATCTTGTTAATGTTTCCAGAAAGCTGGCAGTTCTTCAGCAACATTATTACACCAATAATTTATTCCCATTTCCATCTGGAATCAGCAAACAAGACATTTGACATCAGTGAGTTCTTCCTCCATCATTTCCTTTTTTTTTTTTTAACCTAAGTTATACACATTCAGTTGTTATGGCAGTGGAAAAACACAAAACCTGCAGAATTCACTGTCTTTCTGCTTCTAGTAACAGTACCAGAAAGGACTGACAGGAGAGACTATGAAGTAAAATAAAGTAAGATGCACAGATTGACCAGAGAACAAGTTCTAATGAATATTTATGGTTTAAAATGTAACACTGTCCTATTTATCCTCCTTGCTCTACACCAGCATAAGTGATAGTGTAGTCACAAGAGTAATGAAAAGGCTGAGCTGACAAAGGCTTTTTTTTGAAAAAATAAAAATAATTTATGTAAAAAAAACTACTGTCAAGAGAGATTATTTTTAATAAATGGCTCTAATAATCACATGTGATTGAGTTTCTGGGTTCCCTTTTTCATTAAAATATACAGTGAATCAAATATAAAAAAATGATAGATTTATTATAAGATAAGGATATAAATCACAAAAGACTTATGGGAAGAATGTCAACATTGAGATGGAATTTTTCAACCAATGCTAAGATATAGCAAGACGCTCATTTTTGTTTTTTTTGCATTCTAAGATTTAAGACCAAAAGGCTAGCATCCCAATGCCATACCAGATAGATAAAAAAATAAATTCACTCTGAAAGGTTGCTGTGGTAGGTATTTATCTCACTGACTTTGATCTAACTGTTGCTCTTTTATTATATGGCAAGCTACTGTAGAGGCAGTAGAGGCAGTCTTACACATTTCCCTGAGGGAATGCACGTGGTAGAAACGCTGATTATCTAAGCAATGGATATTTTTCCTTTAAATATAAAAATATGTCTTGCAGGGAGATGTAGAGAGATGCCTGTGAAATGAAAGGACAAAAATAACTAAATCTTGTGATTTATCCTAATAACTCAAACAAACTCCATCTTCTAAAGCAAAGATATGTCAAAGGTTCTTGGTTTTCTGTAAAGAAAAACAGGAAGCTTTAGAACAGTCGGTTGAAGCCTGAACAACTCAGGAGAATGTAGTTCAAAAGCCTAGATTAGTCAATGGTTCTAAATGCAACATAATAAAAATAATTATTTCCAGTCTTTTAAAGAACTCCAATATTCCTTCTTGCAGAGTTCCTGAAAGCATTAGTTTATATAGCGCTAGTCTCTCTGTTAATCTTCAGCCAGGGTGTAGTACTAAGAAATGAACCTCTTATGAGTATTCAGTTAATTACTGTTCTAATATCTGAATAGGAAGTGTTTGTGTAAATTTAGCCTGCGTGTTGAGATTGTTGCATCGGAAAGAAAAGTTAACTAGCTGTGAAGGAGATTAGTATTTAAACCTAGGTAGTCAGAGAATATCTTGAGGTTTTTAACTGGGCTTCTATTTGAATGGACCCATCATTGTCCATCTTCTTGAACACGTTATGCTGTTCTTACCTTACTTAGCCAGACACATTCATCGCTCCATATGAGGAGAATACACCAGCAAAGCAGAGCAACTGCTTTTGAGTATAAAATGCTAAAACTTTGGATTCATAGAACCTGGATTTTAGATTTACAAGTTGAAGTCTTGCAAAATTTGGAAGGTCAAATACACACAACAGTGGTGAATGGAAACCAACAGGATGCTTGTCGCCACCTCTAGGCAACTTGGGCCAAGTTTAGCAAGATAAAAAATAACAAGGATAAATGTAAAGATCTATACTTAGAGTTAAAACAGACAAACAATTAACTGTACAAATGAGATCCCGAAAAGCCCTGCCAGAAAATATATTCCTATGACAAAGTCTTGGGGCTTGAGTTAATTTTGTCCCCAGCTGAAGTGGTGACATTTTTTTTCTGAAAAGATAATGTATAATTGGGTCATATTCAAGGGGACAGGAATGGATCCTCCAGCCTCACTGAGCAACCTATCCCTGAAAAAAACGCATTGCTGTTGAGTGGATTCTGACTCATAGCCACCCCGTAGGATACAGAACTGTCCTATTGGGTTTTCGAGGCAACCATTGGACTGCACTGCCACTCTTTGGGTTAGCAGTCGAGCTCTTAACCACTTCACCACCAGGAAGAGTGTATTTAAGTCTGAGTTTTATCTTCTGAGGAGGATGTCAATAAACTGCAGGACATGTAGGGTATATAGCTAATATTTTACATTCAGCAAAAATGTTTTTAGATTCCTCTTATGTACCAGACACTATTCTAAGTACCAGGGATATGAGGGTGAACAAGTCTCTAGAAAGAGAGAATGATTAATTTGGGGATGGTATGGGGATGCTGATCAGCTGATACCATTTGAACAGCTGCCATGTGGAAAAAGAGTTAGTCTGACGCTGTGTGGCTCCAGGGGGATTAGGCAGAAGTTGTAGGGATTCAGACTTTGGTTACTACATCTGTTCACAGAAATGAGGAGTACGGCCTTGGGTTACAAAATGTCTAGTCACTTCCCAGCAGAAACTGAAGTGCACCTGTCAGGCTAAATGATATAATGCCGAGAACATTTAGCACAAAGCCCAGGCACATCACAGCTGCCAATGTAACCAAATCGTTGTGCAGCAGATTCCTAAACCTTTGGGAATTTGGGCTAGATTATTCTAGAATTCTAGAGAACAGAAGCTAAGTCTGACCCAGATATTCATCCTATCCAGCACCAAATTTGGCATACGGTTGGTGCCATTTAAATGTCAAGTAAGTGGATGAGAGTTTGTGCCAACTTCAGTGTTGTACATTAACAGGATGTTAAAGACTTAGCATTTAGAGTTCAGAAATCTTTGCTTCCAGTTGGATTTTTAGTGGCAATGCAATTTTACATCACGTTTTTTTGGTGTATGTGTGTATATATATATATATATATATATATTGCCAGTTACTCAAAGAAAATGTCATTCTTATGAGAGTGTGGATCTTTCTGTCATTTCATCAAATTCAGTGCCTTGCAGATTTGCTAAGACTTTAGTGAGGATCAATAATTTTATTTTCCAAATCAAATTAAGTCCATTCAAAACCCAGCTCATTCTGTTAAAACATGTAGTATTCTGATCTGTATAATATGCCTTTCACCTCTTTTATGAAGTCCTTTTATTTCCGGAAGCTTTTCCCCATTTATCTCCTCTTCTCAAAATGAACATTATCATTCTCAACACTTTCTAACCATTCTCTCTTCTGACAGTCATTCTAGAAATAATTATTTTCAGTTCTCTGATGTGCCAGATAAATATGTAAATGTGAGAATTCATAAAATCTCTCATCATCTCGAGTGCTTACTGTGTTCCAGAGGCCTTACATATCTGATCTCACTTGGTGCTGTGGCAGTGTCAGCATGTGGGTGGTATTATTCCCAACTAACAAACAAGTAAACAGAGGGTCAGAGAAGTTACGTAATTTCTCCAGTGTTATACAGGTCATTAGTGAAGGACCTAAGATTTGAACCCATTTGTTTCTATTAACCCTGCATTCTGTGGACTCTACATGTGAGCTGGAAATTTAAATGTGCAAAAATGAGAAATGAAAACATTTAGCTTTGCTTTGAATAGGGTTTGTCTTTGTTAAAGAAATAGCATAGCTCCTTTCTCTGATCCACCACAAACAAGGAGAGATTTAAAAGACTGATTTCTCTCAAAGCGTCAGCATGGGTTCCAGAATAGAGGAAGGAACCCTGCCAACCAGACTAGAAATGCCCTTCCAGAGGGTATAGACTGATGTCTTCCTCATCGTAGGATGCCGAGTGGTACACTGGCTCACTCAAGGTTACCCAGCTGGTGAACAGCAAGTGAGGAGCAGAGGCCAGACTGACAGATTTCCAGACTATTCTTGGGGAACTTGGAATGAAATCATGGGTATTTGTCACCAAATGGAAGTTAATACTCACACGTATAAGACACAACAAGAGGGATATATTCTGATAGTTTCACACTGGGAGAGAGAGAGAGAGAAGGAGAGAGAAATACAGACAGAAAGACAGCAAGACAGGAAGATGAACGGAAGGGAGGGAAGGAGAAAGGCAGAGAGGCAGGGAAGGAGGGAGGAAGACGTATAGCAAATATTGAGTAGTTACAAGAGTACTTCTGAACCCCTTGGAGAAAGATGGGAACCCTGGCAGCTTAGTGGTTAAGTGCTATATCTGGTAACCAAAATGTTGGCAGCTCAAATCCACGAGACACTCCTTGGAAACTCTAAGGAACAGTTCTACTCTGTCCTATAGGGTTGCTATGAGTCTGAATTGACTTGATGGCACTGGGCTTGGGCTAGAGAAAGATACTTTCTAAATGAGAGTTATACTGGCTCTTTTTGAAATGTTTATTTTAGGTAAGCATTCTTTCCATAAAATATTTACACGTGTTCTAAAAGCTAACACTCACATTTAGTGTATGCTGAAGATCTGAAATTTGCCTAACCAAAATTGTTTGCTTTCTTGGATCCAACCAGTAAGATTTCCAGAAATCCAAAGGAGATAAAAGGGATTTCCTTGCAAAGCCCATTAAAGCATCAGATAGGAATGTGGAAAGGGCAGTTCTAAAATAAAATCCATTTAGAAGAAGAACTAAAGATCTTAACTGGGAGAGTGTACACTAGCTCAAATGACTGCAAAATGAGCAAATAAGGCATCATTTCCCCAAGACATCGTGCCAGAGTCTTGCTAAATTCTTTTTCACTGCCAAGGACTCTGTTAGTGTTTCAAAGAAGGAAACACAGCAGGTTTCAGCAAGTTTTCTGCTCATCTAGAAAGGCGACTAGATTTACATGCTTTGAATTTGAATGCACTTGTTTTATCACAAGAAAATCGACAAGGAGTCAGCTTCTGCATTGATTAGAAGTGAGTCTAGAGATGTCAAAATATTCCTAATGTGGGAAGCAGGCACTGCTGAAAGTTTTAGTGGAAAACAACTCCACGTGTTCCTTTAAGCTTATTTTGAGTAAATCTTTTGGAAAGTCATAGGAAACAAACTCTTTATAAGAAAGAAAGCTTACTGTGAGAAGTACCACACTGTAGTGGACAGAGAATGAGGACAAAGTGGAAGGTGTTTAGGTGCTTCTACTAGCTCTGCTGTCAGCTGTGTGATGTTTAGCTAAATCACTCAACATCACTGGGCCTTGGTTTCCCCCTTTGTGAAACAAGGCCATTGAACAGTGCATGACAGTCCCTGAGTGATGGAAACAATTTACAATAGGCTGCTAACCTGAAAGTTGGCAGTTTGAACTCACCCAGTGGGTCTGCAGAAGAAAGGCCTGGCAATCTCCTTCCATAAAGATTACAGCCAAGAAAATCCTATAGAGTATTTCTCCTCTGTGACATATGGGGTCCATGACTTGGAACCAGGCAATGACGTGTGTGTGTGTGTGTGTGTGTGTGTGTGTGTGTGTGTGTGTGTGTGCTTTGATGGACAGTTTCTAGGGCTTTAGCATTGCTTCCTGGTGTGTGAGCTGTGGCTCTCTCAGGCTTCTCATGAACCCACTGCATCCTGGGGAGATCTGGCTTTTATCTGCCCTCATAACTGAATATGTATACAGCAAGGCGCACACATAAAATTTCCTCAGCTTTTCATCCTTTTTCCTACCTGTTGGACATTACAACCAGTAAAACTTCCTTTATTATAAACTTATCAAAGTTTATCCTGGCCCCCTTTCCAAAAAAAAAAAAAAAACAATATGGGGGATGTTGCTTAGGAAAATGATTGGATCTTAGGGGATTCAGGGAGAATCTTCCTTCCTTAACAAAATGAACTCTTTAAGCAATGCAGCAGTAGCCTAGTGGTTACTGATAAAGCGCTATGGCAAGAATAAGTGCAACAGGCTTGGCAAGGGCTAAATCTGCTGCCTCGGTTAGATTTATAGTATGTGGCTGAAGGTTATGAGTCTATTTTTTTTTGGAAGTGAGCTATTTTGAGACTTTTTACTCTGTTTGCAGCTATACACACAGAACTAATTAGGTCTTTGAATCCAAACTGGCTTACCAAATCGAATAAAGGGGAAAAAAATCCAATTAGTTACATTTTTTAAATGTACCTATACACATTGCCACGGAGTTGATTCCAATTCATAGCGACCCTATAGGGCAGAGTAGAACTGCCCCATAGAGTTTCCAAGGCATGCCTGGTACATTCAAACTGCTGACCTTTTGGTGCCAACTGTAGCACTTAACCACTGTGACACCAGAGATCCCTTGTTAAATGTACAATCTGTCAATATAGTTAATCAGGTTGTACATCTAACTAAATGCTGTTTTCAGTCTGTGGATGTAGATCCTTTAGTGGGTGGTGAGATTTATGTGTTGCATCATGGATAGCATATTTTTGCTGGCTTTAATAAAAAAGATTTAAAAAAGAAAATATTGGAGTACGTCATCAAAAGGTTTAGTGTTGTTGTATAGAAATTATTTACATACAGAGACTACATATGGATGTATGTGTCTACCTGGTCATGGTGTAAATTTTATTTCTTCCTCTAGGTCAGGTCCAAGGAGCCCTGGTGGTATAATGGTTCTGTGCTCAGTGGCTAACCAAGAGGTAGAAGGTTTGAATCCAACCAGCTGTCGCATGGGAGACAGACCTGGTGATCTGCCCCTGTAAAGGGTATAGCCTACAAAACCCTATGGAGCAGTTCTGTTCTGTCACACGGGGTTGCTATGAATGAAAAATATATAGGATGACACTCAACAACAATGGGTCTGGTCCAGAAAACATCTTATTCCCTGGGAAATAGATGCTGAGATGAAGATTTGCATGCATCTGGGAAGTGTGGTGCAGGAATCGCATCTGGCAAAATGGGGGAAGAAGGACTGGGCAGAAGAAGGCTGTAGCCTGCCTTGAAATGGCTGTGGAAGTCTCAGCAAATTCCTAAAGGCACCCTGGAGCCTGGCTGGCCCTGCAGAGTCCTCAGTTGAGGCAAAGGGGCGGGATTTTCTTTCTTCTTCAGCCAGATGCTAGCTTGAGGACTACTCCTCAGGGAGGGTGTGCTACCCAGGGTGAGGTAGCTTCCTTCACTGGCCAAGGACCATTCCAGCAGAGAGACATTGCCACGAGCAGATGGCAGCCTACTGTGTGCTGGTGAAACAAGTACTTCAGTACTGAGGAGACAGCCTGAAGGGGCTCTGTAGTAGGCACACAGCCGCTACCTAAACAGCCAAGCCAGGCTAGCTTTTCCCAGGGCAGGCATTCGTAACCCTGGCATTTGTGAAATTTGAGGCTGCATAAATCGACTCGCTGGCACTTGGCTTTGGGCAAATCTTCTTTGGGGGCAGGGAGCTGCCCTGAGTATCAAAGGGTGTAGTAGAGTCTATCTACATTTCTGATGTTTGACGAGAGCTTTCAAGACCATCACTTCCTCTTTCCTTTTTGTTCCACTCTGAGCAAACCTATGGAAACCCTGCTGACGCAGTAGTTAGGCAGTTGGAATCTGCCAGGTGCTCCTTGGAAACTCCATGGAGCAGTTCTCTTCTGTTCTGCAGGGTCGTTATGTGTTGGAATTGACTCAGCGGCAGTGGGTATGGTTTGTTTTTTATCAAGCCCATAAGAAGTCTGGGATGCTCCTTACTTTGGCTCCAGCAAACCAACTAAGAGCTGTTGAGTTGACTCCTACTTATGGTGACCCAGTGTGTGTCAGTGTACAGCTGTGATCCACAGAACTGTTTCCTATGGCTGATGTTTCAGAAATAGATTGCCAGGCCTTTCTTCCAGGGTGCCTCTGGGTGGACAGACTTAAACTTCCAACCTTTGAATTAGCATCTGAGCATATTAAGTATTCCCACTATCTAGGGACTCACTTGACTCCAGCAGGGAAGTACAGTTCAATCCAATCCAGGCCCACAGGTGGGAATCCTCCTCCTACTGCTCTTTGAACCAAAGTGAAAATCTAACTCACTCACTTTTCTTTCTTCAAGTCATTTTTATACCAGCTTGAGTACCTGCCTCCTCTCTCAAGAAAGCTTCATTATGTAAGTAAAAAACTTCTTGGTATGTATGAGTATGACATCATCAGTCTCGAATTCCAAACCAAAATTTGAACATACAGTGTTTAATAATAGCGTCCCTGGCCTTTGTGCAGTAGATGCCAGTAGGACCTCTCTCTTATTCTACTCTTAATAATAATCAAAAATGTCTCTACATATCACCAAAATGTCCCCTGGGAGACAAAACCTTCCTGGCTGAGACGTATTGCTCCAGGGATAAACTTTTGCTGCCTAGGTAATTGATACCAGGTTTTATATCTGGTGTATTGTGTCCCAGATATTTTTGAGTTATATCCAGACAAGATCGTGACAGCTCTAAATTTCTTATCATTCAACAGGATGGTAAAGATAGCTGCATGTGTTCTGTCTGATTAATGAGAACATCTGATTTCATACTTGCAGCTTGGCTGTGAAGCTGGAGTGGATGGTCTGGTGAGGAAACAAGCTGGAGGCTTTAAACTTTGATTAGTTTATTTATGGGCGACATTAGCTCCTTCCTTGCAAAGCGCATAAAATCATTTAGGCCCAGTAAAATGGGATAATGTGCCAATTTACATTTGCCTGCCATTTTTAAAATCCGTTTTATGAAGTGGGAGTGAGGCAGAAGGGTATAGTTGGATTTTAATCACTGGAGTTTAGACCCCCCACATGGCAGCTATTATGCTATTCTGAAAACTAAGAACTACACAGAGGAAGTGGCTCTGCCTGAAAGAAAGACTTGTAAGTAGGTAATTGCTGAGGCTGGCTTTGCTAATAATCAATCAAGGACCTCAGAATCCCACACTTTACCTTGGTTGCCTTAGTTTAGCTTTAATTTCAAAAGCCATGCTTATGCTAAAACATGGGGGTTGAGATGTGGTAGAACTGGGCTATACAATTGCTTTACCCAAAACCAAACCAAACCCCCTGCTACTGAGTTGATTACAACTCATAGCGACCCTAGAGAAGGAAGTAAAACTGCTCCATAGCGTTTCCACGGAGTACCTGGTGGATTAGAACCGCTGACCTCATGGTTAGCTGACGTAACTCAGCCACTGCACTACCAGGGTTTTGCCCTAGATGCACTCAATAGTTATTTTCAAGTATCTGTTTCATGTACTAGAATAAGCCTCCCATAGCTTCCAGTCAGCTATCCACTTTTGTTCATCATAATGAATTTAACAGTGTTTTCATGATTTGAATACTCTGGGGGTCAGTACTTCCCTGGTCGCCATGAGTCGAATCCGACTCGATGGCACTTGGCTTTGGCTCATGATTTGAAAAAGTAGAAAATATTTCTATTAACCAAAACTCTAAGGAAGTTTATACCTTTTAAGGAGCCCTAGTGCCCCAGTGGTCAAGAGCTTGGCTGCTAAACAAAAGATCAGCAGTTCAGATCTACCAGTTGCTCTTTGGAAATCCTATGGTATATCTCTACTCTGTCCTGTAGGGTCACTATGAGTCAAAATTGACTCAGTGGCAATGGGTTTGCTTTGATTATACCTTTTAGAAACTACCTGATTTGTAAAGTACTCAAATATTTTAGTTTGGTCAATACAAACTGTTTTTATTGAAGAGAAAGTATCTTTTAATTTGGAGATTGCTAAATCATTGATGGGAAAATTATTGTCCTGTTGCTCTGCCTGGGTACCAAAAGCATGCTGGGCAGTAAAATTAAGCCTCAAAAAAGAATAAGTAAAACGAAACCCATTGGCACTGAGTCAATTTTGACTCATAGCAACCCCACGGAACAGAGTAGAACCACCCTACAAGGTTCCCAAAGAGTGACTGGTGGATTCATACTTTTGGTTAGCAGCCATAACTCTCAACTACTGTGCCCCCAAGGCTCCCAACAAAGTATTGGAAGTGAGAAAGTCTGCAGAAGTCATGTAGTGTCTCTGACAAGTCAGTTGCTATCAAAACAATTCTGGCTCGTGGCAACTCCCCGAAGTAGAACTGCACCCCACAGGATTTTCAATGACTGATTTTTCAGAAATAGATCTCCAAGGTCTTTCCTCTGAGGCACCTCTGGGTGGGCTTAGCCTCCAACTTTTTGATTAGTAGTTGAGCACGCTAACCATCTGCACCATCCAGAAGGGTCTTCTCTAGATAAGTTCTTTTGACTATTAGAAATGGAGGCCACCCAAATTAGGGCAGGAAAATGATTTTAAGGATTCAAACAGTTCTCACGGAATCCATAGACAGCAATGCCAACCATGAAACTTGTGGAAACTGGGCTCAAAACCCTTCTGCCTCTGCCTCAGTTTTGCTCTGTTTTCTTGCTTTTTGCTGTGGATTGTATCCCTCTGGTAGCTCCTCAGACTGCAAACAGTCCAAAATATTGACCAGAGGGCAGGAGTTGATTTGACTTTCCCTCAGCCTCACCCACTTCCTGGCCCAAAGTCCCAAATCCAACTTTCAGGGAGAAGAATCAGATTGTCTCAGCCTGATTTGTGTCCACCCTTTATCTATGATCTGTGGCTACATAATCAGCTCCTCCTGAAGTGCTGAAGGGCTGTCTAGCTAACCAGGGAGGACAGGATTTCACTTTAAAGGTAAGAGACTCGAACACTTGTGCGGTAAGACGATTTTCCTATGATTGCACAGCCAGTAGCTGACAGACAACAATGGAATAGTCAGTCCTTATTCCTCTACAGTCCACACGTTGTTTTTCTTCTTATCTTAATCAGCAGAGTTGTACTGCACCTATCATACCTGTCTGCCATTTTTCCTAATTTGGAGACAAGAAGATCGCTTCTAGGAAACGGAGGCAAAGATTGAACTGGCAAGTCAGAGAGATGCACCTGATTTTTCTCCATTAATAGTCACTAGTTCAGTAGGTTGTCAATTCAGTTGTTTTAAAGAGCTTTACTGAGGGATTGCTGTACCCTAAAATTCACCCATTTTAAGTGTACAAGTCAATGAATTTGCTGTATTTGTGAACTGTACAACTGTCACCACTGTCTAATTTTAGACCTTATATCATGTCCATTTATAGTCACTCACCCTTTCCCACCCTGAAGTCTAGGCAATCACTAATCTATGTTCTGGCTCCATAGATGTGCCTTTTTCGACATAAATGGAATCACACAATGTGTATTCTTTTGTGTCTAGCTCTTTGCTCTTAGCTAATGGTTTTGAGGTTCATTTATGTGATAGCATATACCAGCTTCATTCCTATGTATTTTGCTAAATAGTATTCCATTATTTGGATGTATCACCTTTTATTTATCTATTCACCTGTTGATGGACAGTTGAGTTGTCACTACCTTTTAGCTATTATTGTACATAATGGTGCAATGAACATTGGTATGTAAATATCAATTTGAGACCCTGTTTTCAATGCTTTTATATATACCTAGGAATGGAATTACTTAGTTATATGGTAGCATTATGTTTAACTACCTGAAGGATTGACAACCAGGCAGTAAAAATGTGACTCCACTAATTTTACACACCCTTGTTCCCTAAATGCTTGAGGGTTTCAATTTGTCCACGTCCTCAACAACATTGTTATTTTCTTGGGTTATGGACCAGTTTATCATTGTGGATTTGATTTGAATTTCCTCAGTAACTAATGATGAGCGTCTTTTTATGTACTTATTGACAGTGTATATATATTCTTTGGAGAAATATCTATTTCAATCATTTATCCATTTTAAAAATTGGATTATTTGTTTTTTTTTACTGAATTATGAAAGCTCTTCATGTATTTCGAATACAGTTCCCTTATTTGATGTCACTTACAAAAGTCACTTCAATTTTGCATGTATAACAAAAATTTAATTCTTTATGTATTTTTTGTATTTTTCAACTACACTGTAAACCAGGCATTGTGCTATACTTGTTATGAAGCATTATCTCTGTCCTTGTTCACCTAGTACTTGAACTGAACATAAAGTAACACATTACCGATGTGGGCAAAGTGCTATGGAGTTGCAGAGAAAGAACCAATTCATTCATTGGTAGGTAACATAAAATAATCATTTATATAATCACTTGTAAAAATAAGTAACTGTCAATCATGAAACTGTGTGCCAGACAATGTGCTAAATATTTTGCATGTATAATATTGACTACTCTGTCCTATAGGGTTGCTATGAGTCGGAATCAACTCAACAGCAGTGGATTTGGGATTTGCATCTATATGCAGGAGTACTGTTGACACAATAGTTAGGAGCTAAGGCTGCAAACCAAAAGATGGTCATTCAGATACACTAGCCGCTCCTTGGAAACCCTGTGGGACAGTTCTCTTCTGTCTTATAGGATCACTATGAGTCAGAATGGACTCAATGGCATCAGGTTTCTGTTTTTTTAAATCTGCATACAAGTCACTATAACATTACTAAAAAGAAGAAAATGGTTATAGCATTTTTAAGCCTAAGAAGAAGAAGCATATATTCACAAATTATTATTTTTTAAAGACTGAATATTACTGTATCTCCCCCAACACGTACAAAAATCATAGAAGAAGGAGAGTATAATTGAGGAAATTTCAAGAAAGCATTTTATGTAAGGTAGTAGTTCAGTTCAACACTGACGGGTCAGAAATATTTTCAAAGGTAAAAATGTACCTCAATAAAGTGAATAAGTAAATTACTGTTCAAACTGAAACAACAGAAGAGAAAGTAGAGTTAATGAGATACTATTCATAATAATTCTGGGGTGCTAAGAATAAACTAGGCCTGTCCTGGTAAAGGTGGAGCGTGCGGTCAGCCAAGTTATTAGGTGAAGATTATTGTAGGTGGAGAAGACATGGCTCAAAGGTGGATAGAAGAAGCCTGTTTAAGGAAATAGCGTGTGAAGTGATGTGACTGCACTTACCCCAGGTAAGCACTTGGCTGCCAACTGAAAGGTTGGCAGTCTGAACCTACCTAGTGGCTCCACAGGAGAAAGACCTGGTGATCTACTCATAGGGGTTCTAGTCTCGTAAACCCTATGGGGCAGTTATGCTTTGTCACATGGAGTCATTATGAGGTGGAATGGACTTGGGGGAACCTAACAACATGTTCAGCATTACATCCATTCATAAGTGACATGTCTAACCTGCATTGTCCTCTCTGGCCGTGGTAGGGCATGAGGCCAAGTCTCACCAATTCATCACCCTCTGCTTGGGGGAGTGAAGGATTAAAATTCTAGGAAGCAAGGGGAAATGGGAATTTTGAACACCCAAAGGCAAATAGACTGGCTCCTGATATCCCCACTCAGTCTGTCCCCAATCAGTTTTCTTTCTGGTCTCCAGGTGAGGTCCTTTTTCTCCAGTCCAGTTTAAGTGAACCAGTTTCTCCACACCTCTGTCTGCTGTTTGTTCTCTTTCCAATCCCTCCTCTCTCTTGCTAGCCTAGTTTTATGTGTTTTTGCAGTAATTCACACTCTGCAAATGTTGCAGCTTCTGCCAGCTAATTATTTGAGTCTTTGTTTGTGGTTGAGTGTGAGCTGAGGGAAAAAGGAATGAGTGATAACTCTGCTATGCAGTTAATCTAGTGTGGTTGTTACCTACTTGTAACTAGGGCAGTGGCAGCAGGACTGGGAACAGTCACAAATGACAGACACATTTGTTTTGAGTGCAGTCCCATGGCCCAATTCCAAAATTCAGACTCTCACAGAAGTCAGGAAATTAAATTAATTTTTAACAAGAAACATATGATGCATCACATACGGCAGAGGAGCTGGGCACTTACTAGGGAGACAGAACTGGGACTCCGAAACATGAAGGTAGCCAAGAGGATCAATGATGAAGGAAAAATAGTGCTGCAGACAACTTAAACAAAAGTTAAAAATAGCTTTGCTTAGAGTAGATCCATGAGCAAAATAGCTGCACTGAACATTTGGGCCTAATGTAGGAGTATTTGATTTGTGAGAGCTTGAAACTACATCCTTCATGGAAGTTCTATGGACTCACCTAGACTTCTACCACTTGACTTCCATCTTGAGAACAATCCTATTTCACGCCCCCCTCTTGCTCCAAGGATTATATAGACCTTTCCCATGAAACACTAAGGGGATGAGTGTGTTTGAGCAGCCAAAGTGGGATATATATATCTGGGATTTGCTCCAATTTATTGCCTGGAAGTTAAAAACCCCCTCGTACAACAGCCTGTGCTTCCATATAAATAAAACCAAAATCTTCACAACTGGACTAATAAGAAACATCATGATAAACAGAGAAAAGATTAAAGCTGTCAATAATTTCATTTAACTTAGATTCATCATCAGCACCTATGGAAGCAACAGTCAAGAAATCAGGACACATTGCATTGGACAAGTCTGCTTCAAAAGACCTCTTTAAAGTGTTGAAAAGCAAAGACTTTGCTTTCAAGACTAAGGCATGCCTGACAGAAACCATTGTATTTTCAGTTGCCTCCTATGCCCGTGAAAGGTGCACTGACAGAAAAATAGAACTGATGACTTTGTATTACAGTGCTGGACAAAAATACTGAATGCACCACGGACTGCCAAAAGAGTGAACAAATTCGTCTAGAAAGAGGTACAACCAAAATGGTCCTTAGAAGCAAGGACAGCTAGACTACAACTCACATGCTTTGGATGTGTTATCAAGAGGGATCAGTCTCTGGAGAAGGACACTACATTTGGTGAGGCAGAGGGTCAGTGAGAAAGATTAAGACACTCGATGAGATGGATTGACTCAGTGGCTCTAACAATGGGTTTGAGCGCAACAATGGCAGGGAGGATGGCACAAGAATGGGCACTGTTTTGTTCTATTGCACACGAGGTTGCCGTGAGTCAGCGCTGACTCGAGGGCACATAACAACAATACAACAATCTGAAGAAACTTCAGCTAATTTCCTATCTATCAACACCTCATTGTGTATAGTAAAGTACAACGATTCTATAATTCCCAGGGGTCTATAAGATCAAACCTGTTGCCTTCAGGTTGATTTTTCACAGCAACCTTACAGGACAGAACTGCCCTAAACGGTTTCCTAGGAGTGCCTGCTGGGTTCAAACTGCCCGCTGTTGGTTAGCAGTCAGCAATTAACTGCTAGGCCACTAGGGATTCCCTAAGGGCTTGTAAAACCAAAAACCCGCTGCCATCGAGTGTGATCTGACTCATGGCAACCCTAGAGGTCAGAGTAGAAATGCTCTATAGAGTTTTCAAGGAGCACCTGGCGAATTTGACCTGCCGACCTCTCTGTTAGCAGATGTAGCACTTGACCCACTACGCCACCAGGGTTTCCAAGGGCCTATATGACTCTCGAATTTATGTATAAAATATTAACATCAATATTAAGTAGCTTCAAACTAAGGTAGGACCTGGGTTTCATGTGCTTCTAGATCAATTTCATAGAGAAGTTGCTGTAATAAACTGACAACATTTCAAAGATGCCCTACTGAAATGCTCAAAAAAAAAAAGAAAAAGGTAAAGAGATCTTATATATACACGAACCTAATTAAAAAAGACCTTGGTACTTTAGGAGTTTTTAATTTTAGTTGTAAGTCAGAGTGTAATTCAGATACTTAAAACAGTATTATCAGACACTCATTTTTTCATTCCAGTGATGTTTCTATGAAGTGGGTCAACACGTTGGAGCCATCCTTATTCCATTAAAAATGAAACAGCCTTGAGTGTCTGTCAAAATTTATCACAGCCCCATTATGAAGTCACGTTAGCTGGAGTTTTTTTTAAGCTGCCAGACACAGCTTAAATAAGTTCTAGAGAGAGTTTGATTAAGAACATAAATCCAAAGAAATGTCTAAATCCAGTGTATTACTGCAATAAACAGAGAAAGCTCTGTCTTAGTATCCTAGGCATTGTAGACTTTTACCCAAGAGAAGAGTTCTGGGCTTCATCTTATACAATCAAACATTTTATAAAGGAAGAAATTGAAAATCAGTAAGCAATTTTTTTTCCAAGATCACATGGCTAATCAGCTATTACTCTAGGACTAGAACCCACGTGATACAGTCAAAGCCATGAATGATAGCAGGAAGTAGTATGAAGCCGCATTAGCTGGAGTTTTTTTAAGCTGCAAGACACAGCTTAAATAAGCTCTAGAGAGATAACCATGTGACTTAAGCAAGTCATTTAATGTTTCAGTTTCTTCACCAGTGCAGTGGGAATTAATATCAATTTCAGACCACCACTATGAGGTTCAAATAAAGCACAGGGAATGCTGTACTTTGAAAGAGGCAAACATCTTATAAATATTAGTTGCTACTCCTGTCCATCACAGTTCTTAGGGCAAGGGTAAACTGAGGGAGCTCATTCATTTGGTTGCTCCCACAGTTCGCAGTTACACATTCACGTGATTGTTAGCTGAAAGTCGGCCTCCTGCCCCCCATGTTGAGCAAGCTCCCTGAGAGCCAGGCTGTGTATCTTTTGATCCTTGCAGTGTCCTCTCAGTCTCTCACCCAGTCTCCAGTACACAGTCTATACTCAAATACTCAGTGAGTGAATTCAAGAAAGAAAGCAAGGAAAAAACAAAAAACAGGGAGAAAGGATGCACAGTACTAAGAGGGAAATGAAAAAAGAAGGGCTAAAAGTGGATAGTAAAAGTGGATAAAACAGTCCAACTGTTTCTCCTTAGACTGTAACCTAATGCTACTTGTAGCCTAATGATACACTTTTTAAGATAGTATTTAAGTAATAATATTGTACACTTGTTGTTGTGTGCCATTAAGTCAATTCCAACTCATAGGGATCCTGTAAGACAAAGTAGAGCTTCCCCCTAGGATTTTCTAGGTTGTAATCTTTACAGGGGCAGATGGCTGGCTTGTTTAGGTACTGAAACCCTGGTGATGTAGTGGGTTAAGTGCTGTATGCTAACCAAAATGCTGGCAGTTCAAATCTGCCAGGCACTCCTTGGAAATTCTGTGAGGCAGTTCTATTCTGACCTCTAGGGTCACTATGAGTCGGACCTGACTCAGTGGCAGTGGGTTTGGTTTTTTGGTCCGTATGCTGGAAACCCTGGTGCCATGGTGGTTAAGCACTACTGCTGCTAACCAGAAAGTTGACGGTTCAAATCTGCCAGATGCTTCTTGGAAACTCTATGGGGCAGTTCTGCTCTGTCTATAGGGTGACCATGAGTCAGAACTGACTCAACAGCAGCAAGTTTGGTTTTTAGGTTTTGTCCATATACCATATGAGTTTAAACGTTGATCTTTTGGTTGGCAGCCAAGCACTTAACAATGTACCACCAAGGCTCCTACTGGGTACTTAACATGTACTACTAATTTAATTCTTAAAATAGTTTTCTACAAGATAGTGTTATTACTATCTCTATTTCACAGATTAGGAAACTGAGGGTTAGCATGGGTGAAAATCAAATCCAGGCAAGCTAAGAATCCAAAAACAACTTGGCAGTTTCAAAAATTCTTATTTATGCTCTTAATCAGGAAGTAATATTCTTTACAGAGTACAGCTATGGTCAGTCGTGAGTTACAGATAAATCTCTTTGCAGTATGTGTGTATTTGTTTTAATTAGGGATGGATGGACAAGTATCTTTCTCTGCCACTTACTGATTATGGCCAAGTCACTGAATTTCAGGGCCTTGATTCCCTTGATGGTAAATGGAGGTATTAGCCTCAGAGCTTCCTTTTTAGGGTTGTTGGAAAGAACAAATGGGGACTCCCATGCTTTGGAGCCCTTGTGTGTCCATACTGTTGTGTTGTTGTTAGCTCAAGAATAAGTTGTCTTAGGTCCTGCTGTTCAAGTCTTGCACTCTTCTTGGGGAGCTAAGAATTACCTAGCTGTCTGTTTTCCTCAATAAAGTGTGAAATCATGTCTGGTTTATTCATTGCTGCATACCTAGGTCCTCTAAAACAATGTCTAACATATGGACAGTACCTAATAAATAAACACTAAGTGAATGGATGAATAAAGGGTTCAATGGTCACAAAGAAATAACTCCAGAGTGAAGTAAGAAGAAGTAAGAGCTCATTAGATGCTCTGAGTGTTCACTGACCTTTGATTCCAAACAGCCCATGAAGTTGACATTAACATACGTAGCTAAAACTCCAGAATTTTGGTTCTAGGCTCAATCTGAAAACCCTGGTTTCATGGTGGTTGAAAAGTATGGCTGCTAGTCAAAAGGCCAGGCGTTCCAATCTACTAGCTGTTCCTTGGAAACTGTGTGGGGCAGTTCTACTCTGTTCTATAGGGTTATTATGAATTAAAATCAACTCATTGGCAGTGGGTTTGGTTTCAGGCCCAATCATAACACTGTATCTATTTCTATGACTTTGATCAAGTCACTTAGACTCTCAATATTGTATGTGTAAAGTGGACAGTTTAGCCCACAGGAACCAGGCAGGTCATGTGAATGAATGAAATAGAATGCAGGACCCATAATGGAGGCTGGGTGGGACCGTGCCGCTCTATGACAGCATATTGCCCTATGTGACAGGAAACGCCCTTCTTAGCCCTAGCAGGGTTTTTTCCATATAGGAATGTCATGTAATATTGTCTGATCTTTCACATTTTGTAGAGGAACCTCATTTTTTCCAAGTTTTAGAAATCTATAGTTTTTTAGTTTAGCAACTAATTAAAAATAGTAATCATTTAAAAAGACCACCATGCAGGTCAAGCAAATCTGTCTTTGGACCAGCTTTGGACCATTGATTGCTAGGTGGTTTTTTTTTTTTTTTTTAACTTCTAAGCTATATGCAGGTCAAGATTCTAACAATCATTGTTTTTGCTACATGCTCTAAACTAAGATTACTAAGGTTAGAAAATGTTGTGATTCATTAGGAGTAAGCCCTAATTTTTTTCAAAATATGTCTCAGGGAACTTTTACTCGTGAGGTTTGTACTGATGATCTCCAGTGCAGGTATGATCCATAACACTGACAGAAATGTTGCTTCCTTGGATTTTAGAGACACAGCTGATATGTGAAGATACTGAGATCTGAAATCATTGCTGACCACAGAAGGACACAAGCACAGAGTTTATTTTTTTTCAGAGTTTCTCTTTTCAGTTTATCTCGCAGCATCTTTTTATGAACTGTTTTTCCAGAGAGCATACGCTTAAGAGAATGTTGACAGCTTAGAACGAACTGGAAAAGATTCTCTCTGTGGTCTGGGTATCCACTTTCAATGAGGTGGCTGTTTTTAGAGCAGTAGCTGGCTTGTATTATTGCTGACACAGATCTTTGACTTTATTTATTTTTCCACATTGGCACCATATAGATGGATTTCTTTTATGTTTATTCGGCTAAAACTTGCATGCCTGAAAGAAGTTGAAGTAGTATGCCTTTTGTTATTTTACCTGGCCATATCTTCAAATAACACCTACTTTTTATATTGAATATTTGTAAAATAATCTATTTATAGAATTTATGTGAAAAAGCAGCCTGGAGCACATTATTTTAGCTTGTGTCCAGTGACCTGACACTACATTTCTCCCTATTATCTTTTGTGAGATGTGCTTCTCAGGAGGGAGTTCACAGGTCTCCTTGTACTTCCCAATACAGTAATTTCACTTCAGTTATTTATTTTTATTACAGATTTTCTTTGGGTATTTCTGTTAGGATGAAATTTACTTGTGAGGGAAATATGGTTTCTGTTTTAAAGAAACATAAGAGTATGAAGAGTTATGGAATTTTGGACTCAGAAGAGCTTTCAGCCCAGTGCCTTCATTTGCAGAAAAGGAAACGGGGACACAGTGGTAGGCAGAAAACATGGCCCACAAAGATGTCTACACCATAGTCCTTGGGAGAAGATGCTACCTTGCTTAACAAAATGGACTTTGCAACGTGATTAATTTAAGGACATGGAGATAGGGAGATTATCCTGAATTATCTGGGTAGGTCCAATGTAATACCGTGAGTTCTTAAAACAGAAAAGGGCCACCACCAGTGATAGCCACGATGAAGCTCACAGAGAGGAGTCTCACTGGCAACACAAGAATAAAAAGGGGTGCATCATGAGATCTCCACTAAAAGACCTCAATTGATGGTCCAGCGGTTTGGGGGTTCCTCGGAGAGCATGGCCCCCAGCCCTGATGTTGCCCTTTCCCATAAACTATAACAAAGGTCCACTCTTTGGACAGGAATGGATTGGACTTGGCAATGCAGAGTGACCATATATTGGAAGCACTTTACGGTTCTATACATCTATAGGACATCATCCTGCTGACCTCTGGCTGGAGGAAGGGGAGTGGACGGAGAGGAAGGGAAAGGAGACTGTTGGGAGGATGAGACATGTATGGAGCAGAGAGGAATAGTGTGCAGTCACCGGACAGGGAGAGCAGTGGAAGCTGCATATAGGTGGACATGTGAAGTTATACGTGAATGTACATTTTCACTCAGTCATATTAAATAAAAATAATAAAAAAACCAGAACAGGAGGGTAGATAAGTAGGTCAGAGAGATGCAACATGAGAAGGACTCCACTCACTCCAGGGGATCTGAAGATGCAAGGAGACCACAAGGCAAAGAACTGCCCTCAGTTTACAGGTAGCAAGAAAATGTGAACCTTGGTCCTACAATCGAAAGGAACTGCCAACAACCTGAATGAGCAACGAACATGCTATGTTGTATTGCTGAATTTGTGGTAATTTGTTAGGGCAGCACCGGGAAAACAATATAAGCATCAAGAGGGAAAGGGACTTGGCTGAAGTCACACACTTGATTTGTGGCCCACCTGGAACCTGTTGGTAGTTTCCATCCTCCTCAGTCTCAGTTACTTGCCAACATATCATCTGAGTTCTTCTTCTTATCCTGATTATCATCCTTTAAGACAATCTGATGTTATCTTGTTTCCTTGTTTAGTTTCTTATCATTTAGCTCGCTGTCTAAAGTGGACACTCCATCAGTGCAGGAACTCTGTTTCTCTTGTTCACTACTTCATGCCTAGTGACTACTACAGTAGGAGACAGTGATAGGTCTGTAGCAGATATCTCCCCTTCCATGTAGAAGACCAGGTTTTATTCCCTGGCTAATGTGTCTCATTGGGCTGCCGTCCACCCATCAGTGTGGGCTTTCATGTTGCTCTGATGCTGAACAAGTTTCAGCAGGCCTTCCAGACTAAGACCAGGAAGCAAGGCCTGGCAATCTACTTCTGAAAAATCAACCAATGAAAACTGTTGATAACAACAACCTGTACTATAACTAGTCAGCGGATGGTGCAGGAGCAGGCAATGTTTTATTCTCTTGTGCGTGGGGTTGTCATGAGTTAAGGGGTGACTCCATGGCAGCTAACAACAGCAATACTAACCACCACTACAATGCTGGACATGGGTGAGCGCCACAAATTTTGTTGAATGGATGAAAAACTGAATGAATAACTTAATGAACACTGTGTCAAAATCAAAGGAAGGTGTAGCTATCAAGATAAAGGGAACTTTATAGTTTGTTTCCCCCTCACATTTCTTTATAAATGAGGAAACCTGAGCCTTAGGAAGTGACATATCCAACTCTTAGCAGACCCAGAATAGAACATAGGCCTTCTAATCACCCATTCAGCACTTTTCTATTTGTCATTTGATGTACACCAAAATGTCACATTTTAAAAGCAGCGTGGAAGCTGATAGATGCTGTGCAACCACAGGATAGAAATTGGAACAGATGTCCCCTGGGTGTGTGAATTTCTGAAAATACCAATGGGTAATACCTGTCCTAAAACTGATTGTTATTTTCAGTCTTTCTTTCTCTGTTAGATCAGACAGACCACAGATATGTCAAGCAAAGTACTTTCACTTGTTCTTGAAACAGATTGTAGATTTCCTTGAAGAAACAGATTTTACAGTGCTATCGAATACCCTATTTGCTCTGATCTGGGCTAAAAGGGGTTGACCATTTATTTGTACTGCAGTGTAAGTTGAACTTTTAAAATAATTCTTTTTCTAATTGACCCCCAAATTTAGAATCTGTGCCTTGACCACTAAGGACACCGCATATTCATAGACTGAGGGTAAAGCAAAGATGCTAGCCGATTGAAGAGTTCATACATGGGAACTAAGTTCTCTCGACAGCCTGTGGAAGATGCCCACTCCCTTCCTCCCACAAGTCATCCTGTGATCTCTAAATCTCTTGGTCCTGTAAGGAATGGTAAAGCATCAGGGCAAGTGTCAAGCCAATGGTTGATTGTATTCCCTTGTCCAGGATGCAAAGGAAAGAAGCCACTAGCCATGTTAGTCTCTTTTCAGCCAGTGTGTGTAGGTTATCAAGTGCTTTGATGGAGCAAGGCTCAGAAACTGTCTCTGCTTCTGCACTCGGCTTCTGTGACCGCTTCCCAAGCCTTTGCATTTAGCTTTAGCATGGCTACAACCCCTATGAAGACATAATTTTTGCATTTTCTCTGCATGAAACAGCATGTTTTTGAACTGGCTCATTTGGTCCCATTTCTTCGTGACTTTTGCATACTGTCCAGTTCTTTCACTGCTTTCTCCATGTCATTTTACCAAAACTTTTTTTGTTTGTTTTTTAATGCCAAAAAGTAATTAGGAATCAAGCAGTGTCTTACCCACCCGTTCCACTACCATGTACCTATTGAAATCCCAACGTGGACAAGAACGGCAATGCCAGCTTTCAGGAGACAAGCTGGCCTAGGTCAAGGGCATCATCATCTGTGCTGTGAGCCACATGGACAGATGACTGGAGGGGCCTCTTTGAGAGGGTGATAGCAAGACCATGGGCTTCTGATGAAGCCACGCAAAAAGCACAATTGTGTTTTGTACCCTTAGATGGAGGTGGGGTGGGATTTTCTGTCCTAAACATTTTCCTTCCTCTTTCTTCATGCACTGGCTTTATCTCCTCACCCTTGAACAAAATAACTCTTTATCATCAGGGCCAAGAATGAGAAAAACAGCACATTTAAAAAATGGAAAATAAACAGATTATCAGAATCGATAGAAAGACAGGAAAAACATTCATTTCTAGCTACAAGCAGCCAGAGCATCACTGGATTTCTCTTGTGTCTTGCCCTGCACCGACATCCCCACTTCTGTCAGGCCAGAAGGGCAGCTTGGCGGTGTCTCTGTGCTGTCTGAAAGCACCGCTGTGCCCAGGCAGGACGATTCCATCAGCCCAGCCCTACCTCTTCACCTCTGTCTGCCAGGCCTCCTCCTCCTGCAGAATGACGCAGCGGGTACGACTGGGCTCCCACGGGTGAGTGCCACAAATCAAATTGTCGTTTTTTTCCTAAAGCTGATCCAGACAGGCACTCTCATGAGACAGCCACTTTCCAGGAGAGCTTTTTCTATTTTGACAAAACCCATGAGACAACAGTTTGGTGAAGAGACTGAACCTAGCTTTCCCACCAGGAAGAAAGCTTTCAAAATTATGCTCTTAGCAATGTTGATGTAGCACCGAGGAGCAGGAAATTTGGGAGTCCAGCCCCATCTCTACCACTGACTAGCTGGACCACCTTGAAAAAAATATCCTAACTTCTCTGGATTTTGGTTTTCTTATCTGTGAAGTAGAGTGGGTCTAGAATCAGAGAGGACACTATGGAGGTCTGGGGTCTGAACTTATCTGCACTTGTATTTTATATATTCAGGATATTGTTTTCTTTCTTCTTTAAAATAGAGTTTTAATTTCCTCAGCTGGGACATTTCCCCTCCGGTTCTCAGCCTCTCTCACTGGTTTGCCTTCAACTGGCTTTTGCTCATTTACCTCATGTGTTTGACCACTGCAGGCATTTCAGTTTGCATCCTCGGGACTAGTTGGTCTTCTTCCAGTTTATGCCTAGCTTTACAAGCTGATGATTCCCTGATCTTAAGTCTGCTGTCGGGATAAAACAAAGGGAGATGAATTAGATGTTTTTCAAGCATGTGCTCACCAGGACTCTAGATTTGAGAGGCTTAATGGCTGTCCCCTTTCCACATGTCCTCGGATACCCACACACACCAGTGATTCTCGGCTCTGTCTTTGGTAAACATGTGTGACCTGGAGCCTCAAGAGGGAGGACAACAGAAGGGGTGGTGCTGAGGCAGGCAAGCAAATGTCTTCAATCTGTTTTGAACTTATGAAAGGGAGGATCTTGGCTGTAGACTGCAGGAGGGGTTATAATTCTCCATTTCTTCCTCTCTGCATGACCTTGGCACTGTGACTTTACAGTTTCTCCCATCAAGAGGTGGAATTTGCTTGCCCTGCCTTTGAATCTGGGATGGCCTTGTGACTTTCTTTAGTTAAAAGAACTAACAGAAGCATTGCTGTGACAATCCCATGCTTGTCTCACTGGGCCCTTGTCCTAGTCACCTGGTACTGCTCTAACAGAAAATACCACGAGTGGAAAGTTTCATGTAGAGAAGCTTTTATTGTCTCAGTCCGGTAAGCCACAAATCCATTTACAAATTGTAAGTCCATTCAGTAGGAGAATTTATCACAGTCTGTAGGCTAAGTCCACATCCCGTTAGAGCATCTCGGCACAGGAACCTCGGGTCCAAAGGACGTGCTCTGCTCTCGGTGCTTCTCTCTCGGTGGTATGAGGTTCCCCACTTCCTCAGCTCACTTCTCTCCCCTATATTCCACAAGCTTGTAGCTTGGGTCCTGCCTCACTAACACAACTGCAACCCATTCTCTGTCATCAATATCACAGGGGCAGGATTCACAACACATGGGAGGAAGGACACCATATTGGGACTCCTAACCAAGTCAAATCAACACATACATTTTGGGGGGGACACAATTCAATCCATGACAGCCCTGCACACTTCTACTTGATGTCACCCGCCAGCTGTCATTTGAACAAGTGCCAGTTAGCTTGCTGGAAAAGTGGTGGAAATGTGTGGTCTAGTTGCCCACATCCCTCCAGCTGGCAGCCTGCCAGCCCTAAGAGTGCAGTGGCCTAGGTGACCAGCAGTTGACTTTAGGGGCACATGAATGAGTTCAGTAGGCCCTAGAAGAAGCCCTCAGCTGATCCCAGCACACAGTACTGAGCTGTACATCACAAGCAAAATAAATGGTTGTTATTTCAAGTACTAAATTTTGGGATCATTTGTTACACAGCAAAAGCTGTTACAGAGTCCTATGTGCAGTTCATTTCAACAAAACGTGAGCAAATACCATGGGAGAGTACAGAAGAGGAGGAAACTATCTCTGTCCACAAGGAGTGTTCTGTCTGGCTGGGAGAAAAAGACAGTTGTATGAATGGGGGAAACGAGACTTGGCACATGGCACAGTAAAGGTGCAGTTGGAGTGTTACGAATTTAGATTTGGACATTGGAGTACAAGTTGATATGGATATTAAATTATGTATAGAACTCATACAACTGGAGAAAACAGATGAATTCATTGTACTTTGACTGGGTTGGGTAATAGTGATAAAGACACATGGAAACAAAAAGCAGGAGCAACAAGGATTTATCGCACTCTTATTTTCCTATGTGTGAAAATACAGAGATATTGTATGATGTGAGTCCAAGCCTTAAATAGCATACAACTAGTTAGAGAGACATGACATGCCAGCTTAAAAAAAAAAAAAAAGGAAAAAAAACATAATATAAGGCATAAATTAAATGGTAACACAAGAGCAATCAATCTCTCTGGCAGTGCTAAGATGGACCCTAGGAATCTTATGAAATCTCTGATGGGTGCAAACAGGTAATGCACTTGGCTGGTAATGGAAAGGTCAGAAGTTCAAGTCCACACAGAGGCACCTCTGAAGACAGATCTGTGATCAGTTTCTGAAAAAACAGTCATTGGAAACCCAATGGAGCACAGATCTCCTCGACACATATACTGACTCAATGGCAGCTGTTACTTACATATTTATTTTTAGAGCTCTTAGAGACTACAGAAACCCCGGTGGTGTAGTGGGTTAAGTGCTATGCCTGCTGACCAAAAGGCTAGCAGTTCAAATCCACCAGATGCTCCTTGGAAACCCTATGGGGTAGTTCTACTCTGATCTCTAGGGTTGCTGAGAGTTGGACCTGTCTTGATAGCAGTGGATTTTTTTTTAGAGACTACAGTTCACTCCTCTCCAGAGAGTTCTCCATGCGATACTGAGCCGGCAAGACTTCACGGTCAAGAAGTGTAGACATTGCTGCATATCATAAACTACTCAAGGAGATTAATTCTTCATTTTAACATGCAAAGTTCCTGAGAAGATCAATTTAATTCACTTTTTTTAAATCTTTTGTTGCGCTTTCGGTGAAACTACAGCTCAAGTTAATTTCTCTTATAAAAATTTATACCTATATTGTTATATGATAATACTTGCAACTCTCACAATACAACAGCACAAACCCTGTCCACCACAGGCTTCCCATGTCCATCCAGCCAGTTCCAGTTCTTTCCTGCCTTTCGTCCTGTCTCTGCCCGTTTGATCTTCTGTATCTGCTTGAACTAAGGATCACACTCTTCACCGGCATGATTTTGTGTTTTATAGGCCAATCTGACAAGTTGCTTTGGGAATGGTTCTAGTTCTGAGTTAACAGAGAACCTGGGTACGATGACTTTGGGGGTTCTTAGGCCGTGAAGTCTCATCTGTTTACATGCATTTGAGTTCTGCTCCACGCTTTTCCCCTGCTCCGTCAGGGACTGTCTGTTGTGTTCCCTGTCAGGGTGGTCATTGGTGGTAGCTAGGTTCCATCTAGTTCTGTTTTCAGGCTGATGGAGTGTTTAGTTTACGGTCATTTGTCTCTTGGGCTAGGGTTTTCCTTGCATCTCTGGTATCATTCATTCTTCTTTGTTCCAGGTGGGTTGGGACAAATTGATGTGTCTTAGGTGGCCATAAAAGTGGGATGCAGAATATTTTCTTAATGAACTTTGTTAGGCCAGTTGGCCCAGAAGTTTCCCAAAACTGTCATCCCCAGACTCCAGCCCCAGCTACTCTGTTCCTCAAAGTGTTTAATTTTGTTCAGAGAAATTCTTAGAGTTTGGTTTGGTCAAGTTGAGCTGATTTCCCCTGTCTTGTATTTTGTCTTTTCATCCATCTGAGATGATTCTTGTCTACTGTCTAGTTAGGTGTCGTGTGTTAATGAATTCCCCTCTCCCATCCTCCACACTCTTATAACCGTCAAATAATGTTTTCTTCTGTGTTTAAACCTTTTTTTTGAATTCTTACAGGTTTAATCTCATCAAATGTTTGTACTTTTGTGACTGTCTCATGTCACTTAGCATAACGCCCTCCAGATTCATCCACGTTGTGAGCTATTTCATGGATGCATCGTTGTTCTTTTTCGTTACTTAGTATTCCATTGTGCGTTTTCACCATAATTTGTTCATTCATTTCTCAGCCGATGGGCACATAGGCTGTTTCCATCTTTTGCTGTTGTGAACAGTGCCGTAAAGAACACGGGTGTGCATATTTCTATTCATGTGATGGCTCTTATTTCTCTAGGAAATATTCCAAGGAGTGGAGTTGCTAGATCATATGGTACTTTTATTTCTAGATTTTAAGAAGGCGACAAATCAGTTTCCAAAGTGCCTGTACCATCTTACATTCTCACCCAGTATGTAAAAAATGTTCCAGTCTCTCCACAGCCTCTCCACCATTAATTATTTTGTGTTTTTTTTTTTTTTTTTTTTTTGGATGAGAGCCAGTCTTGCTGGAGTGGGATGGTATCTCATTGTGGCTTTGATGTGAATTTCTTCAATGGCTAATGATCATGAGGATTTTCACTTGTTTCCTTTGGTGAAATGTCTGTTCATATCCTTTGCCCATTTTTTAATTGGATTAAGTATCTTTTTGTTGTTAAGGTTTTACAATCTCTTGAAGATTTTAGAGACGAGACACTGATTAGATTTGTTGTATCTGAAAAATTTTTCCCAGTTTTTTTACTGTTTTGGTGAAGCTTTGGGATAAGCGTAAATGTTTGACTTTTAGGTGTTCCTAATTATCTGTTTTTGCTTCTGGGGTTTGTACGTTGTGGTGTTATGCTTTGTATTTTGTTTATGCCATGTATTATAGCTCCTAGCATTGTCCCTGTATTTTCTTCCATAATCTGTATCATTTTAGATTTTGTATTTAAGTCTTTGAGCCATTTTGAGTTAATTTTTGTACAAGGTGTGAGATATGGATCATTTCATTTGTTTATGGATAGATATCCTATTATGCCAGCACTTTGTTAAGGAGACTGTGTTTTCTTCATTTAATGGACTTTGGGCCTTTGTCAAATGTCAGCTGCTTATACGTAGATAAATTTACACTGGATTCGCAGTTCTGTTCCACTGGTCTGTGTACCTGTTTTTGTACCAGTACCAGGCTGTTTTGACTACCATAGCAGTACAATGGGTTCTGCAGTGAGGTGGTGTGAGGCCTCCCACTTTGTTCTTCTTCAGTGATGTTTTACTTATCTGGGGACTCTTCCATATGTAGTTAATGATTTGTTTCTCCATCTCAAGTGTTTTATCTTCAATCTTACCAGTTTTGACTTTGATTGCCTTAGTTCTGCTTCTGCAGCTTTCTAGTGAGTTGTCTAATCCTGAAATTTCATTGTTAATCTTTGAGATTTCTGTTTTCTGTCTCTCATGGATTCTAGCAGCCTCTTAAACGTGTCGTTCTGCTGCTCTATAGTTTCCCTAATTTCCTCTATTCCTCTGTTTGTGTGTTCCTTGGCTTGGTCTGAGTTTTGCGTGATTTCCTTCGTGATCTCTGGAAGAGCTATGTATATTAATCTTTCAAACCCTACCTCTAGTAATTCCAAGATCTCCTCTTCCTCCATGAAATTTCCTGATTCTTATCTTGGTTGCTTGCTGGAAACATCTTTATGTGATTTGATATTGACTCTTGCCTCAGAGCCATTAATAAGTTATTATATTTGTTTATTGTATGTTTACTTACTGTGTCCCAGCTTCTTGTATTGTTTTGTTGTGATATACCTAAATAGTCTGTGTGTGTGTGAGCAATACTTTGATTATTGGCATCTTGGAAGTTCTCTGGTCCTGTTACCAGTTGATTAAACTTGTGACTAGATGTGTGAGCCTGGGAATTTGTCTAGTTGTGTAGATTTTGCTCATGTGACTAGATTGTCAGTCACTGAGTGTGTGGCACATGCTCTTACCTATGGTCCTAGATGGGCAGGGCTATGCAGGGTGACTGGAACAGGCATTGGGTACCTGGCTACAGTAGAGGGTTATGTACTGAACATAGTAGGGTGCTGACTATTGCCCCTGAGTAGGGGGTGGAAGGCATGTCCCCATTCCCTAGGCTATGTATGTGAGTGGGTTTTGTAGTTGGACTTTGAGCACTCAGAGGTATTATCTATAAGGACTTGGAGGTACCACTTATTTTATGTCCTGTGTCATGGGTGGCTAGTAGATTAGGTGAAGCCACCAGTCCTCAGGCCCCAACTGTAGGTGGTTCAGGACTCTGCTTAATGAGTAGGCCAGGTGTCAAATGTCACAATCTGTCACTCCCTCTTAACCATCACCACTGAAAATAGGCTTCCAGTATATACCCTGTTGTGATATGCTAATGAGGCTTACACTGTTGAATGGGCCTACACAGTTCTAGGCAAGGTGAAAGGCATTTGAAATCCTTGGACCCTTATGCCTAGGCCTAAGCAAAGGGGTCATGCCTCCCTGAGTTCCTAGCTTAGTGTGCCTAGTGAATTTTTAAAGCTGTGAGACTGCTTTGGGTATGGTTAGTTTCTGCTTAGGAGAGCTCAGAGCCAGCCTTCTTTATTTGTCCATTTGTTCATTTGATACCTCTCCAAAGATAGCAGACCAGATGGAGCATGATGGCTTCTGCTTCTGGTCTGGGGGTGTGACACTACTGGACTAGCACTGAAAGAGAGCCAGAACGGTGCAGATGAGGGGAAGAGGGTCACTTCTCCCTTCGGGAAGTCTCATGGGGGAAAGGGTTACTTTGATCCCTTGTAGTAGGGTAGATGTCTCCCCCTGACTCCAGAGGCTCATGGAATCTTTGCTGTTTGGCTTCTCTCAGCATGGCAAAATTCATCTCAAGCATCACTGCTCACCTCACCGTGTGTGTACCAAATGATCCAGTCTACCGAGTGCCACCAGCTCAGGTCTGGCACCTCTTTGCTGCTTCTAAACCGTCTCTCCTCCCCCAGCCACTCAGTCTGACTCTTCAACTTTATCTTTGATGTTTATGGCACCTAGATTGTCAAACATAATTAATTCATTTATTTGTGGGCTCTTTGTTGTAAGAGGGACCACAGGAAGTGTCTGACTGTTCCTCCATCTTGGCCACAGTTATTTTTGAGAAACAGTTAAAACGTCTTCACAAACTTTGATCTAGTATGATCTTTTCCTTTTCCAGGAGAAGGGACCAAAAGTGACTAAGTGATTTACTCAAGGTCTCAAACCCAATTAACACTGAGGTAAACTAGGACCCAGGTCTCTCTGAGAATGCTCTAGGTCAGGTGTACTCTTTCTGGTATTTTGTGTTGACTGACACAGGTCATTATTGAGTCCCCACACTGAGTGATGTGGATAGAAAGCTCTGTGAACCCACAATAGGATGTGAGCTAAAAATACAGAGAAGCTTGAGAAAGTGGTGAAACTTGGATTAGATACTGAATGACAGGAAGGGCTTGTGTCGTGGACTGAACTGTGTTCCCCCCAAAATATGTCTAGCAATTTGGCTACATGGTATTGTGTGATTGTCCTCCGTTTCAGGGTTTTCCTGTGCTGTAAATCCTAATCTCTACTTGTGGTTAATAGGTTGGATTGGGGTGGTACTGACAGCACCTTACTAAGGCAGTTCCCCTGGAGTGTGGCCTACACCACCTTTTTGCTTATGAGAGGTAACAGGAAAGGGAAGACAGCAGAGAACTGCGGACCTCATGTCATCAAGAAAGGAGTACCAGGAGCAGAGTACCTCCACTGGGTCCAAGATTTCTGCACCGAGATGCTCCCAAAGCAGGAGTGCTGTGACACGAGAGCTGACAGAGAGTGTGTTTCCCTGAAGCTGGCACCCTGAATTCAGACCTCCAGTCTACTGGACTGTGTAAGAATAAACTTTTCTATGTTAAAATCATCCACTTGTGGTATTTCTGGTAGAGCAGTACCAGATGACTAAGACAACTTGGGTTGATCGTGTGAAGCAGAAGGCATTCCAGAGAGTATATAGAACATTGCTGATAGGAACTGCTCCAACTGCTGCATCCTAATTTATTTTTTCCACTGCAGATAAAACTACGATATAAAAGCAAAATGTCTACATTATGTGTGAATACGAACGCCTGGTGGTGTGGTGGTTTAATGCTACAGCTTCTAACCAAAAGCATGGCTGTTCATATCCACCAAACACTCCTTGGAAACACTATGGGGCAGTTCTCCTCTGTCCTTTAGGGTTCCTGGCTGTGAGTCAGAATTCACTAGATGGCAACGGATACATAATGAATAAAGCACAATCCAATTAGAAGAAAGTATGAAACTGCATTATTAGTAACATTTTATAAAGGATTTGAGTTCAGGTTTTTAGCAGTGCACTAATGCTGTCATATTATGAATAGTATCCTGTAATATAATAGGATATAATTCCCACCTCTCTGTTCCCTCTTGTACATGAGTACATTATCATTAATTGTTCCTATCCTTTGTCAACGACTTTGCTTTCAGACTGTACTAATTCAAAGAATATTGAGAAATAAGCTAAAAGGTTTTTAGGAAATTACAGAGGCATAATAGTGAAGAGAGATGTGTTTAAAAATATTGATTACATAGTGTTAGAGTGATACAGTGTGGGGGCATGTGGATTAGGAGTGAAACAGTTTCACGGACTGTCAGAATAAAGGGATAAGATGACAGAACAAATGAAGAGAGCTGCCCGGGCCCAAATTTCAATAAATCCAATGTTTTTTCAGCCTCCAGCATGTCAAATGGACCTTTTGTTCCCGGGTTGAGCATTTATACAAAGCAGAAGAATACATTTGGGCATTAAGGAAAAAAAAAAAAAGAAATGTTAAAATATATAATACTTTCTAATTTTTAATTACAAAATTTATTAGTGTGAAATTTATGTAACATAAAACTAACCACCTTAAAGTGAACAAACCAGTGGAGTTAGTACACTCGCAGTGCTAAGCAGCATTCACTTCTATCTAGTTCCAAAACATTTTCTACAAAGCATTCCAAATATGATGTTCTTGATCCCTACTTTGATTTCTTAAGAAGTGGACATGATTACAGCGCTGGCTTAACTACTCTGAAGAGAGAGATTTTTCCTGCTTTGCCTCAGCACCAGCAAAATGCAGATCCTTGGAGAGATCTTTCTCCATATCATCCGTTTATCTCTGCTTTCAGGTTTAAGAGCTGTAGCTCACTCTGCCTTGGGCTCCCTTCCCTGTGGTTTGAAGTATGTTTATTTTCAGAGGGAAGATTGTCTTCCCTGTTCATTAAATCCGTCAGCCCTACCTCCAGAGATCTTAGGCTCACCTGAGGAAGAGACACATTGGTGCAGCAGGTGGAAGAGACACACTGCTTCCGGCCAACATCTCCCCTCTATAAATTTTACATGCCATCATGAAAAGCAGATGCTTTCAAGGGTTTCGGAAACTTCTTCAATCCTATCTTTTGAAGCCTGCAGTTGAATTCTAACTAACTTCGTTAGTCTAATCTTATAAGTGGCACAACTTTCACGTGGCAGTCTGTTTCTTAAGCTGGGTTTCATCTCCCCTCTGAAAACACCTGCTGCTTTTTCTCAGGCTTCATCCTTCGTCTCCCCCTCCCTCCCTGGGAAAGCAGAGTACCTCTTGCTTTTGGGCAGCGCAGAAGGAGAAGTGAACTGCGGTGGTTGGTATTCAGCCTGCACACCAGCCCACCTCCACCGACTGATTTACAGAGGCTGTGCTCATGATGGTTGTCCTGGGGCTAATACAGACTTTTAAAGGAGAGGATTAGGAAGAAGGAATGGCCCAACCATTTCCAGGCGCATTTCCCAGGACTCTGGGGAGGGTCTGAGTTTCACAGGACGACAAGCTCACAGTTTCCAGGATAACTCAGTACAGAGCTCACTAGGCAGTGCTGGAAAGGGCTGGGTGGTTTCCTTATACAAATATTCTTATGAGGACAGCTTTGCAGGGAGGTTTTAAGGTACCAAAAGAAGTCTTCAAGTAATAGAAAACACAATGCCTGTTTCCTAACAGTGTATAATATCATAGAAAGGTAGTTAGGATACAGGGAGGGAGAAAAAGGACTGCAAGTTATCCAAATGGGATATCATAGATGTGCCATGGTAAACAATTGTAAAAGAATTCAGAGGGAACAATATTTCTTTCCAGAAAATTCTAGAAAGATTTCAGCAAAAACTAGGAAATAATCAGATTAAATTCACTTAAAAATTATAAAAATAGTTTTAATGCACCTCTCCCAACCCTCATAAAACAAAACTATGACTCTGTCGTAAAACTAAAGTAACCACTTTTATTCTCTTATGTTCCCTTTTAATTTGGGGCTATGTATTTCAGTTACAATATGCAAGTAGTAATGTGCTTTTTCACATTTGGTCATCCATTCTTTGAATGAGTACCTGTTTGAACATATTGTCCAGGAACTGTGGTAGGTTTCTTGAAAACAGCAGGTACAATAAGGTGAATAACTTGTTTCAGATTTTCTGGAACTTGCCCAGATGTAGCATGGAAAGTTCTGTATCCTGCATCTCCTTCAGTCCCAGCAAGGTGGCTGGACACCCTATGAGAAGTCTTTGGCCTCATGGAGATTCAAATCTGGTAGAGACACGACTGTAAATGTGTGAGTACGTGTGCATGGAGTACGGTAAGAAAAGGAGAGGGGCTGCTGTAATGACAAGCCAGGGGACGGCGTCCTGGAGGAAGCCTAGAGTTAGGAGAAGCAACTTAATGCCTACAACAACACACAGTGTGGAGAGACAGATTATGATCCCCAAACTGCTTTGGATGCTGGACTCAAAGAGAACATGAGGTTAATCAAAATGTGTGGACATGATGCTTTCATAGAACTGTATATCAGTTGTATCCCCCTGTAATGATACAAAGGGCTTTGTTTCTTTGTTTTTAATTGTAATTTTGCAATTGTTCTTTTTCAAAAGTTCGAATAGAATCTTGATATATGGGTCGCAATTTACATAGCTGATTTCATATATCTCTAACCTCTTTTACATGTTCCTGACGGTTACATATATTTATTTTCTTTTTGAAAAACTGGGTACACAGGACCCTTATCTTCCCTTTGTATTACCTAGCTTAAGAGAGGGAAAGAGTCTTTGAGGATGTCCCTCCTGACCCTAGTTGACTCTATCAGATCAGAATGGTGAGGGAAATATATCCTCCCAGGGCTGGATGAATACTGCACCAATCTTTCTCTTTCCCCTTCCCTCTTTTATATTTTATGAGAATCACCCCCTGTTTCTATTGACATACTCTTTCTTCAGCTATGCTAATACCAATTGATTACTTTCCAGCTTTCTTTTGTAGTTGATCTTTGATTAAATTTCCCCCTTTCTTTTCTTTTTGCTTTTGGTCTGGAAAATATAATAAGAGCTGATTTCTGGAAGAATCTAAAACTATCCCAGAAACTTGTGGGATCCCCCTATATTTTAAATAAGTTATCTTTTGATATTTTCTCCCTATTCCCCACCATTGCTTTGTTCCAAAAAGAGGAGGAAGAAAAAAAAGGGGGGATTTTATATGGTTAACGTCTCCGTAGACCTTCAGAATATAGGGCAAATATCTTAGCAGGATACAAGGGCCTATGTAGAACAATGAACTAAGGCCAATGGGAACCTTAAAATAGAAGACAGTCCACATCTTCAAGAAACTTGCAGCTTACTGAGGAAAATAAGAAATGTAAAGATGAAAATTTTAGAAATGATGTAAGAATTTCAAAGGCTGTCATAATATATTTTTTATTTCCAGATGAATGAATAATGGATGGATGGCTAGGTGAATATGAAAGAAAATAAGAATTTTTAGTTTTTTAGTTTAGGGAAAAGGAATTTTTATATAGTTCAGGAATGCTTGATCTGGGTTTTGTAATGTTACAGAGAAAAATTTGAACTCTATTCAAGATAAGAAAGAAAGGTTTGTTACAGGTTTAAAACAATTGCAATTGAAAACAGAACTGAGTAGTCTTGGGTGATTTCCTTATACAAGTGTTCTTACAGGTAGAAAGAGGAACCAAAGCATAGGGAGGATAATTACAGGAGAAGAATCAATAAATAGTGTAATCATCACACTCTAATTGGTCATCTTTTGTCATTGATTCAGGTAATTCATAGTTACCCTATAGGACAGAGTAGAACTGCCCCATAGAGTTTCCAGGGAGCATTTGGTAGATTTGAACTGCTGATCATTTGTTTAGCAGCTAAGCTCCTAACCTGTGCACCACCAAGGCTTTTATTAACAGTTACAGTTAGTAATTGCAAATAGTTTTATAGGATGCTTAGCTCATAGTCAAAAGATACTTAAATGTATTTTTTCTAACTTGCAAAAATACCGTGTTGGCAATAGCCACCAGACAGCACTTATCCCTGAGTATATGTATTTTGAGAGGTGCAGGTGTTGTTCACTTGATTAAGAACAACTGGAGCATATGGTTTCACATCCCGTTTTTGACCACCAAGGAAAAACATAGTTGTTAGTCTAGAAATCCAGATTAAAATTAGATAACACAGTGTCTTAGTCACCTAGCACTGCTATAACAGAAAATACAAGTGGATAGCTGTAACAAAGAGAAATTTATTTCTTCACAGTAAAGTAGCCTAGAAGTCTAAATTCAGGGTGTTGGCTCCTGGGGAAGCTTTTCTTTCTCTATCAGCTCTCAAGGAAGGTCCTTGTCCTCAATCTTCCTCTGGTTGAGGTGCTTCTGAGGCCTAGGGACTCCAGGTCCAAAGGACATGCTCTGCTCCCAGCACTGCTTTCTCGGTGGCATGAGGTCCCCAGCTCTCTGCTTGCCTGTCTCAAGACACAGTCCAACCTTGTCGATAAGTCCCGCCTTATTAACACAACTGCTGCCCATCTTCCCTCACTGACAGAGGGAAGATTCCACAACACACAAGAAAATCACACAGTACTGGGAATTATGGCCTAGCTGAATTGATACACACATTTTTGGGGGGACATAATTCAGTGTATCACACATGGTAAGCATATTATGCTTCTGTCTCACTGACTCCACTGAAAGTTTCCATTTTCAGAGACAATTCCCTTCTTTTGATCAAAGATCCCAAAGAACATCCTTTGATCACTGATGAATCCAGTAGTCTCTCTCACATGGACACTCTTGCTACTATTATTTACTCTGGTGGCTGCTTGAGTTATTAAGCATTTCAGACCTCAGAGGCCACGCTACAATTATGCCTGGGCACCACTGGGAATTTTACTTTTGCCTTGACATGGTGGGTTCTCTAGGATGGGCTGGCCTCATGTCACATACGTAGGAGAAATGACTTCTGCAAGGTTTTCTCTAGCCTCGGCATGCTTTAGAGGGTGGCACTGTAAAGGGGAAGAGAAAGAAATGACAGTGTTAGGTAGAGTGTATCCGATGTACAAACGACCAACTTAGTCTTTCTGAAGTGGCATTTCAGCCAGATTGTCATTGACCTGCATGGTTTCCATATACATTATCTTTTTTGTGGACATCACATTAGTTCTTGAGGTGAAAACACAAGTGGTTAATTTTATGCAACATTTAGCAATGACAATGACAATCATAACTCCAGCAAATGAAATTATCTCTAAAGTGGTATTTATAAAAAGAGGTCTCGATTCATAAGAGAAAATCCAAAATGTCAAAACAGGAGACTATATATTAAAATTACGGTTTAATAATGGTGGAGAGAAAGGTTTGATAAAGCAGAGACAGCAAGAATTTTAACAGCTCATGTCAGAAATTTGTCTTGAAATTTTAAGCTATAGGTATGCTAGTCATTATGGAATGGAAGACAAATAAGGTAGATGATCTGCTTGATCAATAATAATCTGATGCACCAGGCAGCATCATTTCATGGGAAATCATATCAAAATATGAAATAACCTGATGTTTATGGAGTAAGGAAATTAAATACAATGCAGCAAATAAAACAAATAGGAGAGCTAAACTTCATCTATTAGTTTAATTTAAAAAGTCCCCAAAATTCTTTAATTTACTTAGTCCCGTGTAGCTAATTTTGTTTTCATATTACTCTGTAATTTGAAAATTTTTGTCAGTTTTCTCAGAATCTTGATTCAGTCCAATGGCTTTTATGTTCAAAATATTAGTGTTTTTTATGAGTCTGATACAGTCCATTCTTGTAGTGGTCAAGACTATGTCAACTTGGCAACTCCATGTTTGGCTGCTATATCAAGTGGCAGGTTAGCAGCTGTGGTGGCTTCCCCACCCCCTCAGCTCTCATCTCTCTGCTTTCCAACACCTCGTGAAGTTCGTGATAATCTACTGTCATTCTCCAAGACCCATCTGTTTTCCACACAAGTCCGGTAGATGAGTTGAATGGGGATGTGGTGGAGATCACCACCCCTGCATCCTTCAAAGCCTTGATGGTGGCAGTAATTTCTGCAGTCCCTCCAGGAATGTGGTATTGCTTCTGCTTCACTATTTGCCTAGGCAGTGGCAGTTCTAGAGGCTTCTGTTAGGCTCTTCCCACCATAATAGCCCTCACTCCATTTGTCAGGGATCCAATGTGGGGGATCTGCCAGTTGCCCAGTATATCTATTCCAATCATGCATTCTGGAACTGGGGAAATCACTACAGGATGGGTTCAGAGACCTACTGGACCTACAGTGAAAGGAATATGAGCCAAGACTCCATTGATAACCTGACCTCCATGTGCCCTAGCACTGACTGTGCTGCTCTAACACTTGTGTTTTCATTTAATTAGCAAGGTAATATTTATCTGTGAAGGACAGGTTTTAAAATGGCCATAACTAGCTTGGAAAAATAAGTTTGAAAATGGAAAGACTTGATTTGAATTAACTGCAAAAATATAAGGACAAATGAACAAAACTTTAGACAGAAATATTTTCAGGTTTAATGATTACTTTTATTTTTACAGAGCTTCTGACATAATGTGTAATCACTTTGAAACTCATTACTATATAGTCAGAATATATTAAGATCATTAAGTTTTTAAATATTTGAATAATAATAACTGTGAATAAACCAGGTCAACTCTAGCTAACATTGTTGGCTTTGATGATGCTTGATTAAAAAGAAACAAAGTTATAAATAAATTTAGCAATTGAAATAATAAAACTATGATGTAATGTGTTTGCATTCTAGTGTCAAGTTTATATTACTAACAAAATTTAAGTAAAAGAAAACTTGGCATTTTCTTGATTTGGTAACAATTTATATAATTTGTAACATCTTAAATTCTTTAGGGTCTTTATGAGGTTTAAAAGTTATCAGAAATTCATCATAAATTATTGAGAAACAGTATTTATTTAAAGATTTTAAAGATAAAAACCTTAGTTTTCTCAAAACTATCAAACTTTATTTTGACTTAAGAACATTAATTTAATGAGGTTGAACTGTTGCCTTTGAGGCAGATTGTGTAAAGAATAAAATTCACCTTTTAACTTAGTAACTAAGGAAAATTCTTTCCTTGTAGAAAGTATAATTCTTTGTTTCATGTCTTTTGACATTGAAAGCTCTTTCATATTTTTATGAATTAACCCATTAAAACTTCAGTTATAATAACTGAGAACTTTAACCAACTTTAAATAAATTTTTTTTCAGACTTCTATAGCTATGTTAGAAAAGTAAAAGTTAAACTTTTTTTTAATTAACAACATGAATTTGTTTTTATCATGTTTTGAAAACACTGAGAACTTTAAATTTTATGGGCACTTCTTTATCATCAAACCAAATGGAAACATTATAACTTAAATTCAACACTACGACTAGAGGTAGAAAACTGTTGCTTTCTCTTTTGCATGTTTTATACGATCTAGTAAGTATCTGTGAAGAGATATGTGTAGATTTGGAATAATGTAAAGGACTGGTTGTACCAACCACCAATTTATCTTCTTCAGTGTATGTTTAAAGAGACTATGCAGTGCCTAGTGTAGGCCCAAATCATGGCTTTTAAGACAAGAGAAAATGGAGACATAAGAAAGATTATATAAACTGATACCATTATTTGTTGAGAACCAGGAAGTACATTATAAATTTCATGACATTAATCAAGGCAAATCTGAAATAATGAAAACTACATACATATACTGATAAATATTTACAGCAAGAAAGAAGACCCTCGATGAGATGGACTGACACAGTGGCTGCAACAATGGGCTTAAGCATAGAAATGATTGTGGGCATGGCACAGGACCGAGCAGAGTTTTATTGTGTTGTTCATATAGACGCTATGAGTTGGAACCAACTTCATGGCACCTAAAAACAATACCCACCAGGTGGGCTGAGTTTTGTGTAGAAAGTGAAAGGAAAACAAAGGTCTACATACAGCAAACAACTTGCTATTCTTCTTGAATGTTAAATTTTTCTCAAATATTACCTTATTGGGGTTTATTTATCAGTGTTTGGTAGGTTTAATTTAATTTAGATGATTTCTTTCCTCCTTTTCATGGTGGGTCACAGAACTTGAGGTGCCCAGGAAACTATTCTGAGAGACGACAAATGTTTGGAGGGTGGAAGGAGTTGTTTCTAATTAATGATTCTCCTTCTTGTAGTTTTAGTATTATTAAAGGCAAGATCTCTGTTAATTCCTAGGAGGCTGGTTATGGTGATGATTGCTGGCCTCCTGTGTGAGGCAGAGTTGAATTTATTTCTGTTCTCTCTTTTTAACTTAAGGCATTTTCTTCTAAGATTACTTAGTTTTTACAATAAAAGCAAACAATAGGTTTGCGATCTAAAAGATTGCTGAGTTATGTTTGAAACTGTTGGAATTATAAAGCCATGAGCTTATCTAGTTGTGTTTATGAGACTTTTTCTTTAAATTATTCAGTGTTAAAAAAAAAAAAAAGAATTGTAACCATCTTTCTCCTAATACCTGGGTTACACGAAAAATTAGGTGGAAGCTTATTCTCTCAAAATAATCATCAAGTTTTAAATTATTTTCAAATACGCTCAGCAATGTTTAGAATAGTTATTAAGTATATTGAAAAACAAACTAAAGCAACATTCCAAAGACTTTTTGTTTTGAAAACTTAGATATTAGTAATCCGGTTTTAAAAGTTTATAACCAATTAAGATCTTTTAAATGGTTAAGTGCCACCACTGCTAACCGAAAGGTCAGCAGTTCAAATCCACCAGGCACTCCTTGAATACTCTAGGGGGCAGTTCTACTCTGGCCTCTAGGGTCACTGTGAGTCAGATCTGACTCGACAGCCTTGGGTTTTTCGGGTTTTAAATTAGTAAGTTAATTAGCCAGTAATTAACAGTTCACACAGTTTATAGGGTCTGAGATTTCTACAAACTTGAAAACTCAGGATAAACAATACTTGATTGCTGTTACTAATGAAGACATGGTTTATACAAGTGATATTTGGGGACATCTCCCCTGGACAAAAAAAAAAAAAAAAATGGAATAAACAGAAATTCTTGGAGAATTCAAAGGCAAAAATGCAAAATTCAATCCAAGAGGTTACTTACCTGTTTTGCTGTTTTTGTGGATGAATTCTTGAAGGTTTGAGAATATTAAACTTGCTCCTAGAGATTGAGAGCTACACAGGGTGTGAGGGGTGGTGTGGGTGTAAGGGTGGTGTTGGGGTGGGGAGTGTACTCTTGGTATATTTAGATAAATGATAGTAACTTTTTAGCAAGCGATAGCTGAAGAACAAGAAGGGGAAGCGGAGTCAAGATGGTGGACTAAATCCATGTCTCCCTAAATCCCTCTGGAAACCAAGACCTGAAATCATGATTAAACACAGACTTCTAGACACCTAGTGAGTCCTGAGATGCAGCATAGGGCTGTTAATTTGGACTTCATACCACTGAACACAAAGCCTCTATTGACCCACATGAAGCCCAAAAAGCAACAAACTTTGGAGAAGATGGTAACCTGGAAATCACCCATGGCATCAGAAGGCCCCCAAAAGAATCCATCTCAGGACATACAGACAAAGAAGCTTTTCTGAAATTATCAGAAGGTGAATACCAAAGGATTACATATAGAGCCCTCCTAGACTTTATACAAAATGCAGCAGAGCAAAATGAAAAATTAAGCAAACTGTTCGATCTGATGGAACATCAGTATTCTGAAATCGAACAGATCAAGAACAAAATCAAAGAGATAAAAACTTCAGTTCAAAGCGAAGGAAACAGAACAGAACAAATGGAAAAGAGAATTTCTGATTTGGAAGACAGAGCCACTGACTCCAGCATCTAGGAGAAGAAATCAGAGAAAAGAAACAAGAATAATGAAGAAGCATGTGGGACTCTGTTAAGAAGAACAATTTATGATTAATTGGAGTTCCTGAACATGGCGAGACACCTGAGAACACAGAGAGTACTGTGGCTGAGCTGCTGACAGAAAACTTCCCAGAAATTATGAAAGAAGAGAATATAGATATCCAAGATATGTATTGAACACCACTCGATACAGATCTCAAAAGAAAGACTCCAAGACATATTATAATCAAGCTCAACAAAATGAAACAGAAGCAGAAACTCTCAAAGGCAGCAAGACTCAAAGCAAAGCTAACGTTCAGAGGGAAACCCTGTAGGCTTTCTTTGGATTTCTCAGCAGAAACAATGCTGGCACAGAGACAGTGGCATGACACATTCAAAGCCTTGAAGGAGAAGAACTTCCAACCAAGAATTATATATCCTGCAAAATATGAAAATGTAATTAAGACATTTGCTGATAAACAGAAACTCAGAGACTTTGTAAAAACCAAACCAAAACTACAACAAATACTGAAAGAATCTCTTCGCTTGGAAGAACAAAACCACTAATTTTATATTTTAGAAGGACACATTATCCAGACTCCTACTCAGTTAGGGAAGGCTCCAAACACAATCAAAGCTATAATAGTGAAAGAAACAATCTAGTGATCATATCATGTAAACTATGGTATCATCCTATTAAAAAGCAGATGTACTACAGTATTTATAGTCCTTCCAGGTGTTGAGGAAGTTGACAAGACAGGTAGCAATCAAAGTTGGGTTTATGTATAGTTTATTAAGCAGGATCATAGAGACAGCCATAAAGCACAATAAAGAAATATATCAAGAAATGTAATACAGGAGTCTCAACAACTACAAAACCAACCCTGGAAAATGTGAAAAACCAACTCACAAAGAAGGTCACAGAACAGATTAATAAGAATAACAGAGAAAATATCAACACAAAAATAAACATATCACAATGGCAAAACTGAATACATACCTATCAATAATTACATTGAATGTGAATGGAATGAATGCTTCAGTAAAGAGACATTGAATGACATTTTGCATCAAAAGACTTGACCCATTTGTATGTTGCCTACAAGAAACTCACCTTAAACTTAAAAATATGAACAAACTGAAAATTGAAGGATGGAAGAATACATATCAAGCTAACGAACAAAGAAGAGCAGATAAAATCAATTTTAATGTAAAATCTGTCCTCGTGGACAAAGATGGACACTATTTATTGCTCAAAGTTTCAATACACAAGCAAACTTAACAATATTAAATATTTATGCAACTAATATTAGAGCACCTAAATATGTCAAAGAAACACTGACTACACTCAAAAATGAGATGGATCACTCCACAATAATAGTAGGAGACTTCAACACTCCACTCTCGATATTGGACAGATGGTCTAGAAAAAAACTCAGTAAAGACACAGAAGACTTTATTGCCACAATTAACCAACTAGACGTCATCAACATATACAGAACTTTCTATCCATCAGCAGACAACTACACCTTCTCCAGTGCATGCGGAACGTTCTCCAAAATAGATCATGTGTTAGGACATAAAGCAATTCTCAACAAAATCCATACCATTGAATTAATGCAAAGCATCTTCTGAGATCATAAAGCCATAAAAGTCGAAATCAATAGCAGACAAAACATAGATAGAAAGTGGAACTCAGGGAAACTGAACAACACTTGCTCAAAAAATCATGGGTTATAGATGAAATCAAGGATGAAATAAAGAAATTTATGGATTTCAATGAGACTGAAAGCACTTCCTAGCAGAACCAATGGGATGCAGCCACAGCAGTGCTCAGAGGTCAGTTTATCTCCATAAATGCACATATCTGGAAGGAAGAAAGAAACCAAATCAATGAACTAACCCTACAGCTTGAACAAGTAGAAAGAGAACAGAAGAACCCCTCAGGCACCAGAAGAAAATGGATCATAAAGATTAGGGCAAGACTAAACCAATTAGAGAAGAACAATTGAAAAAATTCAAAAGACCAAAAGCTAGGTTTTTGAAAAGATCAACAAAATTGACAAACTGTTGGCTAAACTTACTAAAGAAAAACAGAAAAGGAAACAAATAACCCAAATAAGAAATGAGAGGGGATTAGTCACAACAGATCCAACAGAAATAAAAAATATCATAGCTGAATACTATGAAAGACTGTATTCTAACAAATTTGAAAACCTAGAGGAAATGGACAAATTTCTAGATTCATATCACCTACCAAAATTATCACAAGGTGAAGCAGAACAATTTAACAAACCATCATAAAGGAAGACATTGAAAAAGTCATCAAAAAACTGCCAACCAAAAAAGGCCCGGGCCCAGATGGCTTCACCACAGAATTCTACCAAGCTGGTAGAGAAGAGTTATTTCCAATACTACTAAGACTATTTCACAGTATAGAAAGGGATGGAGTACTCCCAAATTCATTCTATGAAGCCAGCTTAACCCTGATGCCAAAGCCAAGGAAATACGCAACCAAAAAGGAGAACAACAGACCAACATCACTCGTGAATCTAGATGCAAAACTCTTCAACAAAATTCTTGCCAATAGAATACAACAATACATCAAAAAAATAATCCATCATGGCCAAGTTGGATTCATACCAGGGGTGCAAGGCTGGCTCAACATCAGAAAAACAATTAATGTGATCAACTACATAAATATCACAAAAGACAAGAATCATCTGATCTTGTCTATTGATGCAGAAAAACCATTGGATAAAGTCTAACACCAATTCATGCTAAAAACACTCCGTGAAATAGGAATAGATGGCAAATTCCTCAATACAGTAAGGACCATTTACACAAAGACAACTGCCTACATCATCCTGAATGGAGCGAGACTGAAACAGTTTCCCCTGAAAAAGGAGCTAGACAAGGATGCCCACTCTCACCTCTCCTATTCAATATTGTACTAGAAGTTCTAGCCAGAGCAATTAGACAAGACCAAGGAATAAAGGGCCCCTGCATTGGCAAAGAAGAAGTCAAAATCTCCCTATTTGCAGATGATATGATTGTATATGCAGAGAATCCCAAAGAATCCATAAGGAAACTTCTCAAACTGATAGCAAAGTCTCAAGATAAGATACAAGATAAACAAGTAAATCAGTAGGATTCCTTTATACCAACAATGAGATTATTAAGGAAGAAATCACCAAGTCAGTAGCATTTACTATAGCCCCTAAGAAGATGAAATATCTAGGAATAAATTTAACCAGAGGAATAACATACCTTTACAAAGAGAACTGCTAATGCTTACTACAAGAAACTAAGAGAGACATACATAAATGGAGAAGCCTACCCTGCTGATGGCTAGGAAGACTTAACATTGTGAAAATATCTATTTTATTGAAAGCAATCTACTTTATGTATTGGAATCTGAATACAAGTTCCAGTGACATTTTCTAATGAGATGGAGGAACAAATCACCAACTTTGTCTGGAAAGGGAAGAAGCCCTGGATAAGTAAAGCATTACTAAAGAAGAAGAACACACTGAGGGGCCTCTCATTACCCGACATTAGAACCTATTACACTGCCACTGTAGTCAAAACAACCTAATACTGGTACAAAAAGAGACAGATAGATCAATGGAACAGAATCAAGACCCCAGAGATGACATCCTCTGCCTATGAACAGTTGATATTCGACAAAGGCCCTAAGACATTAAACTGGGGTAAAAACAATCTCTTCAACAAATGGTGCTGGCAAAATTGGATATCCATCTGCAATAAATTAAAACAACACCCATACCTTACACCTTATACAAAAACCAACTCAAACTGGATGAAAGACCTAAATATCAAATCTAAAATGATAAAGCTCATTCAGAAAAAGTAGGAACAACAATTGAAGGTTTAATACACAATGTGAACAGACTTCAAAATCTGTCAAATAAACCACAATCTTCAGAAGAGAAAATAAATAAATGGGAACTACTAAGAATCAATCATTTTTGCTCATCCAAAGACTTTATGAATAGAATTAAAAGACCACCTACAGAATGGGAGAAAATATTTGTCAACTCTATGTTAGACTGATGCCTGATCTCCATAGTCTATAAGGTACTATAAAATGTGAATAAGAGAAAGGTAAATCATCCAGTTAAGTGATGGGCAAAGGAGATGGACAGGCACTACTCTAAAGAGGAGATCCAGACAGCCAAAAAATACGTGCAGACATGCTCATAATCATTAGCTATTAAAGAAATTCAAATAAAAAAGACAATGAGATACCATCTCACCCCAACAAGGTTGGCCATGATCCAAAAAACACAAAACAACAAATGCTAGAGAGGCTATGGGGAGATTGGAACTCTCCTACACTGTTGGTAGAATTGCAAAATGGTGCAACCTCTTTGGGAAGCAATCTGGCACTTCCTTAGAAAGCTGGATCTAGAGATACCATTTGACCCAGTAATTCCACTGCTTGGAATATATCCTACAGAATCAAGGCCATTCACACCAACTGATACATGCACACGAATGTTCATCGCAGCACAGTCCACAACAGCAAAAAGATGGAATCAACCCAGATACCCAACAACAGAGGAATGGATAGGTAAACTATGGTATATATACTCAATGGAACACTATACAATGATAGAGAACAACAATGATAGCGGGAAACATCTCTTAACCTAGTTTCAACTGGAGGACATTACGTTGGGTGAAAGTAGTCAGCGACAAAAGGACAAATATTGTATGGACCCCTACGATAAGAACTTAGACTCATGCATAGAAGAAAAGACTGACATCTGCAAGGGTGGGGAGGGAGAGAGGGTGAGGGGGGGATGGTTTAGATTAGATAGTTAATAGAAATTTGGTTGGGTGAAATCGGTAACAGCACACATTAGAAATAAGATCAATAATAAATGGACTTCAACACAATTTGAGTACTCCTCCCATCTTAACCCAACACTGCAAGGACAGAGTAGCTTGGGTGGGTGCTGGGGACCATGCTGTCAGGTAAAATCGAGGCTAACTGGCAAAGCTAGCATTTTGCTAATGAGGACTGTCTGCACCCCACATCGGTGAGTGGTTTCTGAGGTCTTAAAAGCTGCCAAGCTGCCATCTCAGGGTACAGCAAAGGGTCCCAACTCAACACGAAAGGATGATCACCGAGGACAAGAATGATATATGGGGAAAAGAGAACCTAGAAGACAGAGAGACCCACGGGAGTGGGTCTCCATAGCAACTCATGACCAGCAGAACCAGATGGTGCCTGGCCACCACCAGTGATAGCCACAATGAAGCTCACAAAGTTGAGTTTCACTGGCAACATGAGAATAAATAGGAGTGCACCCTGAGATCTCCACTAAAAGACCACAATAGATGGTCTGAGGGCTTTGGGGTTCCCTAGGGAGCATGGCCACTGGCCCTGATGCTGCCCTTGCCTATAAATCATAATGCAAGTCAGCAATGGATTGGACTTGGTGACACAGAATGACTGTATCTCATGGGAAATTTATGATACTGTGCAACCATGGGATGTCATCCTGCTGACCTCTTGCTGGAGGCAGGGGAGTGGGTGGAGAGGAGGGGATAGGAGACTGTTGGGAGGATAGGACGTGTATGGAACAGAGAGGAGGGGTGTGCTGTCACCGGGCAGGGAGAACAGTGGGAGCTGCATATAGGTGAGCATGCCAATTTATATGACAATGTACATTTTTATTCAATCATTATAAAAAAGTAATAATAAATTAATAATTTAAAAAAAGGAACAAGAAGAATTCAGTGTTTCAGAGTTTGGATAGCAGAGCCTGGTCCAGATGTGTAATAGCCTTCAGGAATGTACTCCAGCTGCTAGAATCCAGCAAAGCCAAGCCACTGCTGTTATGTCAATTCTTACTCATAGTGACCCTACAGGAGAGAGCAGAACTGCCTCATAGAGTTTTCAAGGAGTGCCTGGTTTGTGTAAGCAACCATAGCTCTTACCACTACACCACCAGGGTTATAGCTATCAAGAATTTTCTCAGTTTTTTTTGGCTAGAAAAGCAGAAGCTAAGTTCTCCAGCAGCTTTTGGTTGGAAAAGTAGAAGTTAAAAAGAAAAATTGTGAACAATTTAAAAAGCAGAAGTTGAAAGAAAATTCAAACTTCAACTCTGAAAAATTTAGGTGTTAGCACTGGAAACTGAGACCTTAGATTTAAAAATTTTCTTATCTATTCAATTCAGCTTATCTTACTTAAAAGGTTTCTGGAGATTAATTCAAGTTCACATATTATAAAATAATAGAAACTTTACTAGAATGAATTCATATTAAAATCTTCAAAGTAGCTATTAGAAGTTTAGGCACACAGTTTCTCCAAGACTTGAGGAAAACAAGTAACAGCTAGTCATGACTTTTGAAACGATAGACACCTAAAAACTTAAACACGAAAACAAACAGTTGCATGAATTTACTATTCTGTAAGCCAAGTTCAAATAACACACAAGACAACATAAAAGACACTCTTTTTGAGCCGGCTAGCTAGAGGCCTAGTCTCCTTTTGTGAATATATCAGTATCTTACACTGGAAGGTACTTAAAAATGGTCAAAATATTTGACGAGACAAACAGGAAACAACAATGTTGCGCTGTGATTTCAAACAAAGTTTTAAAGTTTCTCTCAATTTTATGTCAGTGGGTAGCAGTTTTGGTTTAAAAATTAAATTAACACAAGAAACCACCCAAATTGATTTTAATTTAGAGGCTCTTAGATCCTAATTCACTGAAAAATCAATAAAATAAAATAAAAAAACCTCTACATTTCCCTTAATGAGTGCATACCAGTGTCTAATGTTCCTGAGTCTTTTTACCAAAAAAACACATTTGCAGAAATTTTAATAGGCATTGAGAGAAAAACACTGTAAGTTCACACAGCCTGAACCAAGCTGCAATTAGCTAGAAAGTGAAAACATGTGAGAAACTCATCAAACTACTCAAGATCCAGCTCAAAGTAAACAGACAAAAGACCTTAAACTAACCTCAGAGCACTCCATACATAAAGGAGGCAGTGGTCCTTGGTCCAAAAGGTTTTACCTGGAAATGACCCCCAGGAGCTAGGAAAGGGGATCAAGCAGCCAAGGACACCTAAGTGCAACTGGGTTCCAAAGTCACCTCCTGTAATCCTTTGGCAGACAAACTACCTTTGGATTCCACATCACTGACCCCAAAATGTCACAGAGAAAAATTTCACCACTGTTTCAAATAATATAGAGATGCATATTCAGAGTTTAGAAAAATTGTGATTGGAGAACTATGCAGCCCAATGTAAGGGAACTAGGTTGTCTGAGGTGGTTTCATTATACAAATATTCTCATGGAGAAAAAGGAAGGATAATTACAGGTAAAGCAGTGAGTATTGTAATAATCACACTCTGATTAGTTCCTGATTATCAATAGTTACAGTTAGGGAATACAGATAGTTTCACAGGATGCTTAGATCAAGGCCACAAGATGCTTTCATGTGTTTGGCCTTTAAAATTACCTTGTTGGCAACAACACTTACCAGCTTCTTGTGTAGTGTGTAGTGTGAGGGTTACAAGTTGTTATGACAACTTGAAACACATGGTTTCACATCCTGGTTTTGACCATCAAGAAAAAACATGTTTTTCTCAAAAATGTAGCTGTTAGTCCAGAGATTCAGATTAAAATTAAGTAGCATGGACAGCATATTATGCCTCTGTCTCACTAATGGTACTGAACATTTTCTTTTTCCTGAGACAGAAAACTAGGGAAGATGGAGCACACACTAGGTACTGACACTTTCCTTAAAAGCATATTATCTTACCTAACAATGGAATGTTCCCAGGTGGTATAAGCGGTCAATGTATTTGGCTGCTAATCAAAAGGGTGGACATTGAAGTCCATCGTGAGGGGGTTTATAAGAAAAGGCTAGGGGAGGTGGAGTTAAGACCGCGGACTAAGCTCACGTCTCCTTGTATCCCTCTGGAAACCAAGACCTGAATTGATAATCAAACGGAGCCTTCTGGTCACCTAATCAGCCCCAAGACGAGGCACAGGGCTGTTACTTTGGACTTCATGCTACTGAACGAAAAACCTCCTCTCTTACACTGACTCCCGTGCCTGGCTAGCCCTGGCTCTCACGGACAGAAGGTAAATGCACCATTTTGACATTTTTTTTTCTTCTGTCTGGCCGGGAGGTGGAGCAGGGTCTTGCCTAGCAGCTAGACTCAGACACACTGCTGAGAGGACAGGCAGGCGAAATTCCCATATTTTGAGAGCCAGGCTTCGGACTCTGTTAATCTAGCCACTTTGAGCCTGTCATTTTATATCTGCCTCAGCGGCGTTTGTACGGAGTTTTGCAGTCAGTGTGTGGGACGCCATGTTGGATACGGAGATTCTAGCGGGACCTCTTTCTTAGCCTGGGAGCCAGCGCCTGCAAACAGGACAGCACTTCTCCGACAGAAAAGCAGTAATTTACCTAGTGCCACCTGCTTTGGGGGTCCTGCAACAGAATCAGAAGAATCACTACCTCTGGGCACCTTTACCCCTTCTGTCTGCTGCCTGTGTGGAGGGGGCCATCTTGGATATGGTGGCTGCAGCTGGACCTAATTCTAGCTTGGGAGCCAGAGTCTGCCCACAGAAGAGCACTTTTCTATCAGAAAAGCAGTACTCTACGCAGTGTCCTCTAAGGCTAGGCCCTGTCAGCAGAGTCCAACAGGGCAGTAGCATTGCTGTATTCTGAACTAGTTTGTATCATCTGGGGTTGGATATAGTGGCGCTTACTTTGCCAGTTGAGAAGAGGGACCTCTACACCTGAAAACCTAATTGACTTGTGAAGTGGTCAGATACCTTTTGCTTTACATTTTAAGACAGCCTAGAGAAACATCTGCAGTCCATCCTCACAGTACCTCTTCCAGCATCTACATACTCACATGGGTCCCAGAAAGCAACAGACACTTGTGGCACACAAGAAATCAGCCATGGCTTCAGAAGGCTCCCAGACAAAGCAACCAAGGAGTTTTCCAGATGAAGGAACTTTTATGAAAGCATCAGAAAGTGAATAAAACATGATTGTATACAGAGCCCTTCTAGAACTTATACAAAATTCAGGAGAACAAAATGAAAAATTAAGCAAGCTGTTCGATCTGATGGAACACCGGTACTCTGAAATCCAACAGATCAAGAACAAAATCAAAGACTAGAAACTTCCATGCAAAGCCAAGAAAACAGAATGGAACAAATAGAAAAAAGAATTTCTGACTTGGAAGATAGAGCTCCTGAGGCCAGCATCTATGAGCAGTAATCAGAAAAAAGAAACAAGAAAAATGAAGAAACATTAAGAAGCATGTGGGACTCTATTAAGAAAAACAACCTTCGATTAATTGGAGTCTCTGAACAGGGTGAGACATCTGAGAACACGGAGAGTATCGTTGCTGAGCTACTGACAGAAAACTTCCCAGAAATCATGAAGGAAGAGAATACAGACATCCTGGATGCATATCGTATGTCACCCAATATAGATCTCAAAAGAAAGACTCCAAGACATATTATAATCAAGCTCAACAAAATGAAGCATAAGCAGCAACTCTTAAAGGCAGCAAGACTCAAAACTAAGCTAACATTCAGAGGGAAACCCTTTAGGCTCTCGTCAGATTTCTCAGCAGAAACCATGGTGGCATGGAGACAGTGGCATGACACATTCAAAGCCTTGAAGGAGAAGAACTTCCAACCAAGAATTATATATCCTGCAAAACTGTCTTTCAAATACGAAAATGAAATTAAGACATTCCCAGACAAACAGAAACTCAGAGACTTTGTAAAAACCAAAACCAAACTACAAGAAATAGTGAAAGAAATTCTTGGCTCTGGCTTACAAGAACAAAACCACTAACTTTATATTTTAGAATGACTTTACTACTCAAAACTCTACTCAGTTAGGGAAGGCTCCAAAGCCAATCACAGCTTTGATACGGAAAGAAGCAATCCAGTAATCATCATGAAAACTATGGTGTCATCATATTAAAAAGAGGGATGTACTACAGTTGTTATAGTCCTTCCAGATGGAAAGGAAGATGACAAGACTGGTAGTAATTAAAATTGGGTTTACATATAGTTTATTAAGGAGGATCATAGGGGCAGCTGTAAAGCACAACAAAGATGTATCATATCATTTCAAGAAATGTAACACAGGAATCTCAACAACCACAAAACCACCTCTGAAAAAGGTGAAAAATCAACTCACAAAAAAGAACGTCCCAGAACAGACTAATAAGAACAACAGAGAAAACATCAACATAAAAATAAACACATCACAATGGCAGCACTGAACACATACCTATCAATAATTACATTGAATGTGAATGGACTGAATGCTCCAGTAAAGAGACACTGAGTGTCATCTTGGATCAAAAGACATGACCCATCCATATGTTGTCTACAAAAAACTCACTTAAGACCTAAAGATAGGAACAAACTGAAAATTAAAGGTTGGAAGAATATATATCAAGCTAACAATGAACAAAGAGCAAGGGTGGCAATTCTAATCTCAGACAAAATCAATTTTAATGTCAAATCCACCATCATGGACAAAGACGGACACTATTTACTGCTGAAATGTTCAGTACAGAAGCAAGACTTAACTATATTAAATATTTATGCGCCTAATATCAGAGCACCTAAATATGTCGAAGAAACACTGATTACACTCAAAAGAGAGTTAGATGACTCCACCATAATGGTGGGAGACTTCAACACTCCACTCTCAATACTAGACAGATCATCTAGGAAAAAACTCAGTAAAGATACAGAAGACCTCGTTGCCACAATTAACCAACTAAACCTCATTGATATATACAGAACTTTCCACCCATCAGCAGACAACTACACCTTCTTCTCCAGTGCACATGGAACATTCTCCAGAATTGACAAGGTGATAGGCCATATTGCAATGCTCAACAAAATCGATACCATTAAATTACAGCAAAGCATCTTCTCAGATCATAAAGCCATCAAAGTTGAAATCAATAGCAGAAAAAACATTGATAGAAAGTGGAACTCTTGGAAACTGAACAACATCTTTCTCAAAAAAACATGGGTTATAGAGGAAATCAAGGATGAATTAAAGAAATTCGTGGATTCCAATGAGAACGAAAACACTTCCTACCAGAACCTATGGGATACAGCCAAAGCAGTGCTCAGAGGTCTGTTTATGTCCATAAATGCACACATCTGAAAGGAAAAAGAAACCAAATCAAGGAACTAACCCTACAGCTTGAACAAGTAGAAAGAGAACAACAGAGGAACCCTTCAGGCACCAGAAGAAACAAGATTATAAAGATTAGAGCATAGCTAAATGAATTAGAGAATAGAAAAACAATTTAATAAATTAAAAAGACCAAAAGCTGGTTTTCTGAGAGGATCAACAAAACTGACAAACCACTGGCTAAACTTACTAAAGAAAAACAGGAAAGCAAACAAATAACCCAAATTAGAAATGAGAGGGGGGTTGTCACCACAGATGCAACAGAAATCAAAAATATCATAACAGAATACTATGAAAGACTGTACTCTAACAAATTTGAAAACCTAGGGGAAATGGACCAATCCCTTGACTCATACCACCTACCCAAATTATCACAACATGAAGCAGAACAACTTAATAAATCCATCACAAAGGAAGAGATTGAAAAGGTCATCGAAACACTGCCAACCAAAAAAAGTCTGGGTCCAGATGGCTTCACTGCAGAATTCTACCAAGCATTTAGAGAAGAGTTATCTCCAATACTAGTGAAACTATTTCAGAGTATAGAAAGGGATGGAGTACTCCCAAACTCATTCTATGATGCCAGCATAACCCTGATACCTAAGCCAGGGAAAGACCCAACAAAGAAAGAGAACTACAGACCGATATCACTCATGAATTTAGATGCAAAAATCTTCAACAAAATTCTTGCCAGTAGAATACAACAACATATCAAGAAAATAATCCATCATGACCAAGTGGGATTCATACCAGGGATGCAAGGCTGGTTCAACATCAGAAAAACAATTAATGTGATTAACCACATAAATAACACAAAAGACAAGGATCACCTGATTTTGTCCATTGATGCAGAAAAGGCATTTGATAAAGTCCAACACCCATTCATGCTAAAAACTCTTAGCAAAATGGGCATAGACAGCAAATTCCTCAACACAATAAGGGTCATTTATACAAAGCCAATGGCCCACACCATCCTGAATGGAGAGAGACTGAAAGACTTTCCCTTGAGATCAGGAACTAGACAAGGATGCCCACTCTCACCTCTTCTATTCAACATTGTGCTAGAAGTTTTAGCCAGAGCAATTAGACAAGACCAAGAAATAAAGGGCATCTGCATTGGCAAAGAGGAAGTAAAAATCTCCCTGTTTGCAGATGATATGACTGTATATGCACAGAATCCCAAGGAATCTATAAGTAAACTACTCAAACTGATAGAAGAGTTAAGCAAAGTCTCAGGATACAAGATAAACATAAGTAAACCAGTAGGATTCCTTTATACCAGCAACGAGACTGTTAAGGAAGAAATTATCAACTCAATACCATTTACGATAGCCCCTAAGGAGATAAAGTACCTAGGAATTAATCTAACCAGAGAAATAACAGACCTTTACAAAGAGAACTACAAGCCCTTACTACAAGAAACTAAGAGAGACTTAGATAAATGGAAAAACCTACCTGCTCATGGATAGGAAGTCTTAACATTGTGAAAATGTCTATTTTACCCCAAACGATCTATTTATATAATGCAATCCCAATACAAGTTCCAGCATCATTTTTTAATCAGATGGAGAAACAAATCACCAATTTTGTTTGGAAAGGGAAGAAGCCCCCGATAAGTAAGGTACACTTAAGAAGAAGAACACACTGGGAGGCCTCTCACTACATGACTTTAGAACATATTACACTGCCACAGTGGTCAAAACAGCCTGGTACTGGTATAAGAACAGACAGATCTATCAATGGAACAGAACTGAGACTCCAGAGATGACACCATCTGCCTATGAACAACTGATATTTGACAAAGGCCCTAAGACATTAAACTGGGGTAAAAACAGTCTCTTCAACAAATGGTGCTGGCAAAATTGGATATCTGTCTGCAAGAAACTGAAACAACATCTATATCTTACACCTTATACAAAAACCAAATCCAACTGGATAAAAGACCTAAATATCAAACCTAAAACGATAAAGCTCATCCAAGAAAAGGTAGGAACAACAATGGAAGTTTTAATACACAATATGGACAGACTCCAAAATCTGTCAAACAAACCACAGTCATCAGAAGAGAAAATAGATAAATGGGATCTGTTAAGAATTAAACACTTTTGCTCATCTGAAGACTTTATTAATAGAATTAAAAGAACACCTACAGAATGGGAAAAAATATTTGACAACTCTATGTCAGACCAACGCCTGATTTCCATAATCTTTAAGATACTACAAAATATCAACAAGAAGAAGATAAATCATCCAATTAAGCGATGGGCAAAGGAGATGGACAGACATTTCACTAAAGAAGAAATCCAGGCAGCTAAAAAACACATGTGGACATGTTCACGATCTTTAGTTATTAAAGAAATTCAAATCAAGACGACAATGAGATATCATCTCACCCCAGCGAGGTTGGCCATGATCTAAGAAACACAAAATAACAAATGCTGGAGAGGCTGTGGAGAAAGTGGAACCCTCCTACACTGTTGGTGGGGTTGCAAAATGGTCCAGCCTCTTTGGAAAGCAATCTGGCTCTTCCTTAAAAAAATGGATATTGATATACCATTTGACCCAGTAATTCCACTACTTGGAATATATCCTACAGAATCAAGGCCTTTCACACCAACAGACACATGCACTAGAGTGTTTATCGCAGCACAGTCCACAATAGCAAAAAGATGGAATCAACCCAGATGCCCAACAATAGAAGAATGGATAGGTAAACTATGGCATATATACTCAGTGGAGCACTACGCAATGATAAAGAACAACGATGACTCCAGGAAACACCTCATGACCTGGTTTCAACTGGAAGACATTATGTTGAGTGAAAGCAGTCAGCGACAAAAGGACAAATATTGTATGAGACCTCTACGATAAGACCTCAAAAACAGACTTGTGTATAGAAGAAAAGACTCTGTGACAGCTGCAACGGAGGGGAGGGAGGGAAGCATGGGGGAGAGTTTAGATTAAATAGTTGCTAGATATCTGGTTGGGTGAAATCGGTGATAGCACACATTAGAAACAAGAGCAATAGTAAGTGGACTTAAACATAACATAAGTACTCCTTCCATCTTAACCCAATATTGCAAGGATAGAGTAGCTGGGGCAGGGGGCGGTGAACCATGCTCTTAGGCGAAAGTGAGGCCTATTGGCACAACTAGCATTTTGCTAAGAGGGCTCTCTGCACCCCACATTGGTGAGTGGCGTCTGGGGTCTTAAAAGCTGCCAAGCTACCATCCGAGGGTACAGCAAATGGTCCCAACTCAGCAGGAATGGATGCTCACCGAGGACCAAAATGACATGGGGGAAAGACCACCCAGAAAACAAAGACACCCACATTGACTTGGGACTGGAAGAAGCGGATGGTGCCTGGCCACCACCAGTGATAGCCACGATGGAGCTCACTAAGTTGAGTCTCACTGACAACACAAGAATAAAAAGGAGTGCACCCTGAGATTCCCACTAAAAGACCTCAGTTGATGGTCTAGTGGTTTCGAGGTTCCCCTGAGAGCATGGCCTCTCACCCTGATGCTGCCCTTGACCATAAATCCTAACAAAGGTCCACTCTTTGGACAGGAATGGATTGGACTTGGCAATGCAGTGACCATATATTTCATGCACTATATGGTTCTATACATCTGTAGGATGTCATCCTGCTGATCTCTGGCTGGAGGAAGGAGAGTGGGTGGAGAGGGGGGGTAAAAAGAGACTGTTGGGAGAATGAGACACGTATGGAGCAGAGAGGAATAGTGTGCTGTCACCAGGCCGGGAGAGCAGTGGAAGCTGCATATAGGAGGGTATGTAAATTTATAGGGGAATGTACATTTTCACTCATTTATATTAAATAAAAATTTAAAAAAAAAAAAAAGAAGAAGAAAGGCCTAGTGATCTACATCTGAGAAGTCATCCACTGAAAAACTCAGTGTGGCACCGTTCTGCTCTTCATACACCTGAGATCATCGTGAGTTGACTCTGGCTAATGGTTTGAACTTTTGTTTTTCCACATGAGTAATGATGAAGTGTGGTGTTGCTTTCCTCGTCAACTTGTTTCTTAAAATATGGGAGGCCTCCCAAAAAGCCCACTAACCCTTTGAAAGAGGCTTCCAGAATTTCTTTCAAACAGGCGCACCCCTGACCTGCAATAGATTAAAATGGAAAAGCTACAATGAAAGATTGCTTGCTCCATTTCTGCCCAAGTCTGAGTCCACCTCCATGACTGGCCTGCACACTGTACCATTTACTGGTCAACTTCTTGAAAGGAAGTAATGATATACAATGTCATCTCAGGCAGAGCTCTGTATGGGGCAGAATATGGAGAACAAGGAAGCCTTCCTCAACATGGAGAATACCAATTAAAGTACAGATTGCCTTATAAAATGCCCACCCAGGTATGCATATGGCTTTGCTACTGAATAATAAATCATAAAGAAGAATGTGCTAAATTTTCCCCAAATTAAGTTTTCATTGATACCCATGGCTTCTGACAAATAAAATGCAGCTAAGATAGACATTTATTTTGTTAAGACAAAATAAAATTCTTGCTTGGCGAAAGAAAGAAAGAAAGAAAAATAATAAAAGTAAAATAAATGCAAATTTAATGTCAACAAGACATACAGTATGTAATTAAACTCAAATTTATCAGCTCCAGCGTTCATTAATGGATTCTCACTCTGAGGAGCTATGAAGTTCTCTAAGAAGCAATCAATAACCCATTACAGTGTGACACACACTCTGAACCTAATTACCAGCAACAGAATAGTTGTAGCCTGTTTAATAAGATAGTAGTATTATTAGAGGTGACAAAGGTACGTGAGGGTTAATCGACACTGACTTATATTTCACTGAAATCTACACCCTAATCTTTCCTTTATAATGCCATCTAGGAAAAATGCTAATTATAGCTGCTCAGTAGACCTTCCTGTTCTTTCTAACCTTGAACTCCAGGTTTGTTCTTTCTGAAAACTTTGCTTTAAAAGTGCTCCAAGGAGTGGATCATTTAATTTTATGGTATTTTACAAGATTTCCTCTGAATGTTTCTCATTCTCAGCAGCCTTGTGAATTGCCTTTGCCATTCTTTCTTTACTGTTCTTTAATTTGTTCTGATGGAAACTTGCTCCCCCACAGGCATTTTCCCTTGAATCTTTGGAGTGTCATTGCCGTTAAACACTCAGTGTTGAATTTTCGATGTGCCTGCTTTGGTAGGACAGATATGAAAGAGCCCACATTGGTACCTGCTGCTAACCTAGGGTGCCGATGGTACCTGTTGCCTTTAGTGTGAGTCTGCCCAGAATTTCTGCAAGCTCAGAATTTCTGCAAACAAGGCTTTGTTGAAAGTAGATTATTGGGGAGGTAAACAAAACACCATTAGGAGCTAGGGATGTGAGACAGTGACTGAGAAGGCATCCTCAAGGCAGAGCTACTGTGGGCTACTGGAAGTTGATCCTGCTTGGAAAATGTTGGAGGCCAGTTGTAGAACATGCACCACAGAGCTGCTGGAAGGGCAGAGGAGGTGGGGTGCTTAGACACTGTCTCCTGTTGGTCATTGACAGAGGACTGCTCAAGTTAAACAGAAAAAAAAAAAAAAAGTTGCCGGTAAGTTGATACCCACTCATAGCCACAGTACAGGACAGAGCAGAAGTTCCTCATATGGTTTCCAAGGCTGCAAATCTTTATCCCAGCTGACTTCTATGTATTTCTCTCATGGGAGGCCTACTCCAGGGCACCCTAATTCCCTGATACTTTTAGTCTACCATTTGGATAGGAAACAGTGCTGAAGAGCTCGAGAATGTTGTGGCAGCTGGAAGCCAGGCTAGTGTGCACTGAAGTGGGAATGTCACAGGATGTGGACAGGGCACTAATAGCTGATGCCTGTGGGAGGAGCTCCTGCCCCCTCATCCCCTAGCTAGTACTCACCAGGACTTGAAGGCTGGTATGGCCTTGAATAGAAACTTACATTCTTTATCAGTGCTTGTTGTCTTGGAAGCCATTTAGACTGACACTGAGTATTGTTTTTGTTGTTGTTAGGTGCCATCGAGTCGGTTCTGACTCATAGCAACCCTATGAACAGTACAACGAAACACTGCCCAGTCTTGCTTCAAGTGCACAATTGTTTTTATGATTAAGCCCACGTTGCGGCCACTGTGTCATTCCATCTCGTCGAGGGTCTTCCTTTTTATTGCTGACCCTCCACTCTACCAAGCATGATGTCCTTCTCCAGGGACTGATCTTTCCTTATGACATGTCCAAAGTATGTAAGACACAGTCTTGCCATCTTTGCTTCCAAGGAGCACTCTTGTGGTACTTCTTCCAGAATAGATCTGTTGGTTCATGGTACCTTCAACATTCTTCTCCAACACCACAATTCAAAGACATCAATTCTTCTTTCACCTTCTTTGGTCATTGTCCCACTTTCACATGTGTATAATGCAACTGAAAATACCATGGCTTGGGTCAGGTGCATTTTAATCTTCAAGGTGACATCAGTACTTTTGAGTACTCTGAAGAGGTCCTTTGCAGCAGATTTTCCCAGTGCAATGCATTTTTTGATTTCTTGACTGTTGCTCAGGAGGGATATACTCAGCTTTTGCTGCTTCCATGGGCATTGATTGTGGACCCAAGTAAAATGAAATTCTTGACAACCTCAATCTTTTCTCTATTTATGACAGTGTTGCTTACTGGTCCAGTTGTGAGGATTTTTGTTTTCCTGATGTTGAGTTGCAATCCATACTGAAGGCTGTGGTCCTTGATCTTTGTCAGTAAGTGTCTCAAATCTTCTTCAGTTCAAGCAAGTAAGGTGGTGTCATCTGTGTAACACCAATTATTAATGAGTTGCCCTCCAATCCTGATGTCTCATTCTTCTTTGTATAATCCAGCTTCTCGGATTATTTGTTTGGCATACAGATTAACAAGGTATGGTGAAAGGATACAACCCTGAAGCACAACTTTCCTGACTTTAAACCACCCTGTGTCCCCTTGTTCTGTTTGCACAACTGCCTCTTGATCCATATAGATTCCTTAAGAGCACAGTTGGGTGTTCTGGAATTCCCGCTGTCTGCAATGTTGGCCATAATTTAGTAAGATCCACATAGTCAAAAGCTTGTGCATAGTCAATGAAACACAAGTAAACATCTTGCTGGGATTGTTAGCTTTCAGCCAAGATCCATGTGATACCAGCGAAGATATCCCTGGTTTCACGCCATCTTCTGAATCCAGCTTGAATTTCTGGCAGTTCTTTGTCAGTACACTGTTGCAGTCGCTTTTGAGTGATCCTGAGCAAAATTTTACTTGCTTGTGGTATCAACGTATTGTTCATTAATTTCCGTGTTCGGTTGTATCACCTTTCTTTGGAATGGGCATCAATATGGATCTCTTCCAGTCAGTTGGCCAGGCAGCTGTCCTCCAGATTTCCTGGTACAGACAAGTGAGCACTTCCAGCACTGCATCTGTTTGTTGAAATATCTCAATTGATATTCTATCAATTCCTGAAGCCTTGTTTTTTGCCAATGCCTTCAACGCAGCTTCAACTTCTTCCTTCGGTACCATTGGTTCCTGATCATTCTACCTCTTCAAATGGCTGAACACTGACTAGTTCTTTCGGGAATAATGACTGTGTATTCCTTCCATCTTCTGAGTCATTTAATAGTTTCCCTGCAGAATCCTTCACTGTTACAACTTGAGGCTTGAATTTTTTCTTCAGTTCTTACAGCTTGAGAAATGCAGAAGATGTTCTTCTCTTCTGGTTTTACATTTCCAGCTCTTTGCACATGTCATTATAATACTTTCTTTTGTCTTCTTGAGCTGGTCTTTGAAATCTTCTATTTAGGTCGTTCACTTCACCATTCCTTCCTTTTGCTTTAGCTGCTCAACCTTCAAGAGCAAGTTTGATTCTCTTCTGACATCCAATTTGGTCTTTTCTTTCTTTCCTGTCATTTTAATGAACACTTGCTCTCTTCATGGATGGTGTCTTTGATGTCATTCCACACTTCGTCTGGTCTTTGGTCATTAGTCATCAACATATCCAATCTGTTTTTGAGATGCTTTTTAAACTCAGGAGGGATACACTCACGGTCACGCTTTGGCCCTTGTGGACTTGTTCTAATTTTCTTCAGTTTCAATTTGAATTTGCTTATGAGCAATTGATGATATGTGCCACAGTCAGCACCTGGTCTTGTTCTGACTGCTGATAGGGAGTTTTTCCACTGTATTTTTCCACAGATGTAGTCAGTCTGGTTCCTGTGTATTCCATCTGGTGAGGTCCATGTGTATAGTCATCATCTGTGTTTGTTAAAAAAGGTATTTGCAATGAAAAAGTCATTAGTCTTGCAAAATTCTATCGTGTGATCTCCAGCATTATTTCTGTCACTAAGGCCATGTTTTCCAACTACTGCTCCTTCTTCGTTGTTTCCAACTTTTGCATTCCAGTCACCAGTAATTATCAATGCATCCTGATTGCATGTTCAATCAGTTTCATATTGCAGAATCTGGTAAAAATCTTCAACCTCTTCATCTTTGGCCTTAGTGGTTGGTGCATAAATTAGAATAATAGTTGTATTAACTGGCCTTCATTGTAGGCATGTGGATATTATCCTATCACAGACAGCATTGTACTTTAGGACGCATCTTGAAACGTTCTTTTTGATGATGAATACAACCATTCCTCTTCAAGTTTTCGTTACCAGTATAGTAGACTATATGATTGTTGGATCAAAATGGCCCAAACTGGTCCATTTCAGCTCTCTAATGCCTCGGATATCAATGTTTATGTGTTCCATTTCATTTTTCACAACTTCCAATTTTCTTGGATTCATACTTTGTACATTCCATATTCATTATTAAAGTATGTTTGCAGCTGTTTTTTCTCATTTTGAGTCATGCCACATCAGCAAATGAAGATCCCAGGGGCCTTACTTCATCCATCTCTTTAAGGTCAACTCTGATTTGGGGAGGTAGCTCTTCCCCAGTTGTCTTCCAAGTGCCTTCTTCCCTGGGGGGCTCACTTTCTGGCACCATATCTGACAATGTTCGGCTGCTATTCATAGGGTTTTCCCTGGCTAATTCCTTTCAGAAGTAGACTGCTGGGTTCTTCTTCCTAGTCTGTCTTAGTCTGTCTACCATGGTTGACCCTGCTGGTACCTAAATACTAGTGGCATAGCTTCCCACATCATAGCACCAAACAAGCCTCCACTGACAGACAAGTGGGGGGTGCTCACACTGGATATTAATAGTAGGGAAAAAGGATTTGGCGGATAATTAAGCAATACAATAGAAAAAAAAAACTTTCACAGGAAAGGAAGCTAGACAGGGAAGTGGTAAAAATAAGGACCTTTGATGATTGTACCCAGGAACTTCAGATAGCTACTACCAGTGACAAGGAAAAAAAAAATCACACAAACAGGTTATCTGTCAACTTTTAGTAGCAGAATCCAATAATAAGCTAGGATCAGACTGAGTAAGGAAGAGAAGACTATGTGGTATTTTTTCTTGTTTAAGTTTTGCATTGGGCCAAAGACACTAATGCAGCCTACAGTACCCTAATCTTTTCCCGTCTTGAGACGATATGGTTCAAATTTATTTTCAAAACCACAACTTGTCTCTAAAGACTAAAAGACTCCAAGTAAATGGTATTATTTTAATGAAGAAGCAGAAAAACTCATTAAGGGATTCACCTTATTTTCTTGAACATAATCCATGAGACTGCTCTGTGATCTCAGTTTTCTCTTTAACAGTGTTACTTTGGGGAGCAAAATCAGCAAGTGTGAGGTTAGACTTCCAGACTGTTAAGAATAAGAAAAACTAGACTGAGCTCTTGAACATGTCTGTCTTCGGGACTGCTCAGGTGTTTACTGGTACTTATAACGGCAAATGTTGCCTCTATGGTATGCTTACTTAGGTAGTCTAGTTTATGGGCTTTTGCAGACTACATTCTGTATATGCATACAAATGGAATCCGAGGAAGTATTTTAGAATCTGAAAGGTTTTTTTTATTTTTTAATTAAATCCTCATCCAGGACATTTTTTTTTTCCATTCATTTCTCATTTCATGAGGACCATTAAACCTGTGGCCATTGAATCATTTCCGATTCATAGCATCCCTATAGGACGCAGTAGAACTGCCCCATAGAGTTTCCAAAGAGTGGCTGGTGGATTTGAACAGTTGACTTTCTGGTTAACAGCCATAGCACTTAACCACTATTGTCCAACACTTTGACCTATGCCTTTGCTGGGCCTCTAAATCAGTTGTTTCTGGCTTGACCCCCAACTAAGAACATGCATTTCTAACCTAGATACACTGTATCACCATCTATGTTTAAATAAAATCTATATTTTATGTTTAAGGGTCTATACTTTAACCATGCAGTTCTTGTAAGAACTTTATTGTAAGAACAATGAGATTGAACAGAAGGACAGCTAGTTCCTTCTGCTGTCTGGAAAATGGATTAAAGATGAGTTAAAGGGGCTACAGGAGACTGGTAAGAGTCGACTTTAGGAGTCCAGATGGGGTGCTGGTGGCCTGGATTAGGTTGTGACGGTGGATAGAAGGAAAGAGATGTATAGCAGATTTAGGATGTAAAATGGTCACATTTACTGATTGAAGGGATGTAAAGGATAAAGGAGAAGGGGGAGTAAAGGGTAACTGAGCTGAGAACATCCAGGCAGGGGACAGTGTCATTTATGAGGAAGGGAGATGTGTAGGAGAAACACAACTAGAAAAATGGCATTATTTGTATTTCCAAGAATAGTCATAACATCTCCACCTCATGCTGTTTTACAGTGTGACTTCACCACACCCATTAAGAGGTGAGTATTTTTCTCCTTCCCTGCATCTGGGATGGTCTTCTGACCTGCTTTATCTAATCCAATACAGTGAAAGTAGCACTGTGTGGCCTCTGAGACCGAGCCTTAAGAGAACTGCAGCTTCCTCCTTCGTTTCCCGGAATGCTCCTTCTTGGCATCCAGTTGCCCCTTGCCAGGGGGCGCCCACATAGGTATCTGGAGAAGAACCAGGGCTTGTGGCTGACAGCCTCAGCTGAGCTCCAGCTGCCAGTCAGTACCAACTGCCAGTCATCTTTCCACCCTGCTTCACGCATGAAGTAGGAAATTGACAAGAGATGGGCTGTCTAGGGCTTCCTGGCCCATGGTGAGAGAGTTGAATGTGTTGGACAGGAGGCTTGCTGGGCACTTGTAGGCAGCACTAGAGAGCTGTAACACTTAGCTAAACAGGACAAAACCCACTGCCTTTGAGTCAATGCAGACTCACAGCCACCCTAAAAACAGCGTAGAACTGCCTTCTAGAGTTTCCAAGGAGTGGTTGGTGGATTTGAATTGCTGATCTTTTAGGTAGCAGATGTAGCCCTTAACCACCACACCACCAGTGTTTCCCTAAACAGGGCAGAGAGGGAGAAAAGAGAAGGGACTACTTTGTCTGGCCTGGAGTGAGGCCTGGTGGTGGAGGCCTGCCTGAGGACATGGCTTAGAAAAATCTGACAGCTGTCCTGGTTAGAAGCTGTCCTGATTAATGAACTGTGTCCTGTCTCCTGAGTTGTTTCTGTTACCTACAAGTTGATCCTGATCCCCAGTTGTAGGCTGTTACTTCCCTAATAAATGAAATAACTGTGAACATGGTCTGTGAGTTCTGTGTGGCCATTGCAGGGAATTAATGAGTTCAACAGAGAAGTTGAGAGTGTTGTAGGAAGGATGGCTAGTGTCTGAATTGGTAAAAAGGTTGAAGTGTGGAATATATGACCTCCTCTACATAGGAATCAGCTTTGGTCTAATCTTGAGTCTCATTCCTTTTCCTGAAATTAGACTGCCTCTGACACCATTAAATTTCACAACTGTATTTTTTGAGACAACTGAAGCTTAGAGATATTAAATGAATTCCCTAATATTTTAGTTATCTACTGCTGTCATAACCGAAAGACCACAGCAGATGCGTTTAACTTGCAGAAATTATTTTTCCCACAGTTTAGGAGGCTAGACCTCTAAATTTAGGGTTCCAGCTCCAAGGAAAGGGTTTTTTTCCTCTGTCATCCCTGGAGGAATGTCACTGTCTCCTCTGAGTTTCCATTCCTGAACAGCCATTGCATGACTTGGCAGCTCTCTGCTCTGGTCTCTGCCCCTCTGGCTTGCTTACTTTCTTTTGTATTGCAAAAGATGTTGACTCAAGACACACCCTACATTTATCCTATCTTATTAACTTTGTTCTCAAATGAAATGATAATGGAAGGCATAAAAGTTAGGATTTACACCACATATTTTGGAGGACGTAATTCAATCCATAAGACTTAACATTTTCAGCAAGTAGGTAGCTGCGTGATGCTTCAAACTTGACTGTCCCAAGTCTGTTGATGAAAGGAAGTCACATAAGCAAGTTTGATAGAATTTTGCCCATACTGAATAGTGTAGCTGTTACTGAGACATTATTGCTCATTATTTTAGTAAAGCCTTTTATAGAGCTCCCATCTTTTAAGCTACAAGCTGAAATACTTACTGATTAAATATTATATCTTAGATGTGTTTAAAATAAAGTGGTGGGTATGGGGTAAAGAAATAAAATTGGATATGGATTGATTCTTGTTAATGCTACATATGGATAGATAGGGAGTCATTATATCATATGTTCCACTTTGCTATAACATGATATTTTCTATAATCACATGTTAAAAAATTAAGTGTCTTAAGTTTGGACTGGACCAGGGGACACAGAGTGATGCAGGTGGTGTGTACGTTATGGCTTGATATATATATGAGGCTGTCCTACTGGTTTCTTTTAGAGGGTAGAGGAGAGGATAGGTATTGCTTGAGTGGAGACTAGAAGCAAAGAGTGTGCTGTCACCGGGTAAGGAGAGCAGATGGAGTTGCAGAGAGGCCGGTGCTAGGGGTTTGTCTTGGATTGTAAACTTTCACTTAATCACAATAAAAAACAAAAGGTAAAAAAATTGTCTCTTAAAATGATACTGACAAACAGTGTGCATCTTGGCTTAAATAGATAGATAGGCTAACAGATCAGCTCTTGTCCAGAAGTGGGACAAGAGGGCAGAGTGGGACAGCAGCTGGCTGAATGGACACAGGAAATACAGGGTGGAAAGGAGGAAGGAGCCGTCATAGGGTGGGGTGAGTAGCTACAGTGCGTGTGAAAGGGTTTGTATGATAAATTGACTTGGATTGTAAACTTTCACTTAAAGTACAATGAAATATTTTTTTAACATATTAGAATAATAAAAAATAAATGTCTCTGTGGGATCCCAAGATCTTCCCAGTGAATGAAGCTACAGAGGCTTTATAAAAGCTTTATTTTTGTAGTTTTCTGGTGTGTGGATAACTGGAATTACCAGATAACTCCATTTGGCCTATGCACACTGGGAGAACTATTCGTAAAAGTACTCTGCATGCCCTAGAAAAAGTTAAAAAATAAACCCTCATATTTCAGTTTACCTTCATTTCTGGAGTAATCACAAACTGTAACATTAATCATCACTCCACAGGCTTAGTAGCATTGTGGGATGACGATTAATTAGCAGGATGGCTTTATGCAATGCGTGTTGCTTTTAATTGCTATGGCCCATTTTCCTTGTTTAATACAAAGCTGGAAGCTCTTAAATGCATCAGAAATCTTTGTGGATTTGCTGTTGCATGGTTCCATAGACATTTTCCCCTAGAGACATGGTAATTTTGCAACTTTTAAATATTCAACACAACTCCAATTATAAATAGTTCTCTTTCAAAAGCGATAGCCAGAATCCTGGCACAAACCATTTCTTGTTATGTTGGTCAGGATGACAGCATAATGACTGATGATATGTGTTAGATTCCCTCGTTTCTCTTAATTAGAATTTTCTCTGCATTATTGTACATTGTAACTAACCAGCTCATTCTCTACAATGGCTAATGTGATTGGGTTTGGGTTTAACTTTGTATTTCATCAGAAGAAACATCCCAGGAAGTCTGTCTGATAGACTGAGAAAGAAATCTTCACCAACGCCTTCCAATTTTCCTTTCCATTTGGGCAGGAACGGTTGGGATATGAACAGAGATATAAAATGAGGCCCTGGGATAGAAGACAATGTGAGGGTTAAAGAGGATGGCCAGATGGACCCACAAATCAAGAGCTACCCAGGCAACAGAGTCAACCCTCTGCATCAGATTTGTGATTCACAAGTTATTTGTTGAACAACTGCTGTGAGAAAAACCCTGCCCAGCCATTGCCAACTTGGACAAATACAATAGACCTCAGAGACTTTCCCCCTTCCAGTTGTAGCAAGACATAGGCCCTCCACCATGTAACGTCCCATTTAAAGGCAAGAATAAGGTTTCTTTGTTTCACTCCCACATCTCCTTTACCTGGTACCATGTTAAGTTATCTTTAGTAAGTGATTTTTTTCAAAAATGAGTTGATGGATGAATAAAACAACTTGAGTTTGTTAGCTGTGGGCCATTCACAAAACCTGTTTCAACCTAAATATCTAAGTGCTGACCAGGTGGTCACAGAATGTAAGACCGATCAGAGCAGGATGAAGTTCTGCAGGAGGACATCAGGTTTACGGAAGCCCGCCCTGGTTCTCATTCCACCAGCATTCCAGAACAGGATAAATTAAGATGGAGATGGTGAGAATTAAGCTGTCTAGTCCCCACTCAGGGAACATTCAGGACAGCACAGCTTCTAGAAATAGCCCTTCAAAGTAGACGAGAGAGTTTCTGGCAGTTGTAAGAAGATGAGAGGTGAGGCCTTTTTCACCCTGATTGCACAGATTACTGAAGAGTTCTGCCTCTTAAAGGACCTGAGAGAGGAGACCATGTAGGCTTACCATAGTCCCAGGTAAACTGGATGCAGAATACAGATTTTATTCTGTAGTTTTGGTATTGTTTTGTGGCTAGATCTGAGTTTTTTGAAACATAGGAGGAGCTCAGTCTTCGTGGTCTCCTAAAAAAAGGATTTCTAAGTTGAGTTTCTCTGCATGTGACTTGGAGAGCTGTGACATCTCTGTCTGTAGTACTGAGGCTGACTCAAAAGAAAGTCATCTTCAGCCCATAGATTGCCACCAGCAACAAAGTGAGTACTTGAAAATGTAATTTTTGTCTGAAATGCTCCTCTGGATTTAGCAGAATACCTGACTTGAAAGAAATATCTGGATCATTTTGCAGAGTTATCTAAAAATTCCTATCACATTTGTCCTTCAAAGTAGTCACATGAACCAAGAAAAATAACTAGATGATTTATGAAAAACATCATCCCTACACCTAAAAATTCAAGAACTCTATTGTGGTTCTCAGTAAATATGTAATGAGTACCATTTGCAGTCAAGTCGGCTACTGTTCATAGCAACCCCACATGTGTCCGAGTAGAGCTGTGCTCAGTAGAGTTTTCAGTGGCGTTTTTCTCCCACAGGTAGGTAACCAGCCTTTGTTCAGAGGCATCTCAGGTTGAGAACTTGAACCTCCAAGCTGTCAGTTAGCAGCTGAGAGCATTTGCACCATCTAGGGACTCTTAAATAAGTAAAAGTCTCGATAAATGGTACCTGTTGATTGACAACCATCCCACAGCCAGATCTCTGTTTAGGGATGAGACTATCATCTAAGGGTAGGTAAGTCTGAGTATGGTTTTATTGTCATTTACATCTAGTTGAGGAGAAAATTCAAATGTGCATAAAACAAAGAAGCTGTACTACTATATTAAACAATGATCACAGTAACATAATAAGAACTATTTTGAATGAATAACTTACTATGTGTTAGACCCCGTTCTCAGAGCTAGATAAAGGGCAGTTCAACAGAGCTCTTCATTAGACACTAATCCACAGAAAGATCTAACCTATTACTGGAATGATTTAGAAGTTACAGTGCCAGTTAATACAAATCTCATCAGTGAGGTAAAACATCCCTGTTGAGTTAGTATCTCTAGCTGAAATTAACATGCAGTAATACTGTGGAGCATCACTTGCTGGTACCCATGAATGCTGTTGCATATTTTTGTGATAGACAAGTTTCATAGTCACTACTTATAAAGCAGGTGCTGTTGTTAGGTCATTATACTGCTCAGGAAATGAGGGTCAGAGGAGTTGTTGACCTGATTTGCCTTTAGTTGTAGAGATGCTAAATCATATGACTGACATTCAAACTAAGGTTTCCAAGACTTAGGTAGGAAAAGATGGAAATGATTGGATTAAGTAAAGAAGAAGATAGGAAGTACACTGGACTGGAAGAAAAAGCATAATTATCTCTGTCACAGATACTTCCAGGTATACAGAAAAGAGACAGCTGGGAGTGTGGTTGGGAAATGAACCCAATGTAAAAGGCCTGGAGCAGAGATTCTGTTAAATAATGGGGTAAAAGTTCAAGTTGGCCTTTTTATTCCATGTAAGGCCAACTTTTTCCCAAGCCTTACGATTTCCTGCTTCCAAGAATAGATTACTAGATAATCAGACAGTGTGACTTGATACCAGCTTTTCTCATATGTGATGCAAAAGTCAAGCGAAGACTAAGGAAGACTGAAGAATTGATGCCTTTGAATTGTGGTGTTGACAAAGAATACTGAATATGACATGAACTGCTAGAAGAATGAATAAATCTGTCTTGGGAGAAGTACAGCTAAAATGCTCCTTAGAAGCAAGGATGGGAAGACTTCATGTCACGTACTTTTGATGTGTTAGCAGAAGGGATATTGTGTTTAGTAAAGTGGAGGATCATTGAAAAAGAAGCCCCTCAGTGACATGGATTGTCACAGTGGCTGTAACAATGGGCTCAAACATAACAACAATTGTGAGGATGGCACAGGTCCTAGTAGTGTTTTGTTTCATTGTACATAAGGTTGCTCTGGGTTACAACTGGTGATATCAAGCTTTTCTATCATCGCTTTACACAGATACAGTCAACTTGATTCCCATGTGTTCCATTTGGTGAAGTCCACATGTATAGTTGCGGTTTATGTTGGTGAAAAAAGGTAATTTGCAGTGAAAAAGTCACTTTTGCAAAATTCTATCATTGAATTGCTGCTGTCATTTGCAAGACCATATTTTCCAACTACTGATCCTCCCTCTTTGTTTCCAAGTTTCACATTCCAATAGCCAGTAATTATCAATGAGCCTGGACTGCATGTTTGATCAATTTCAGATGGCAGAAGTTGGTAAAAATACTCAAATTCCTCATCTTTGGCATTAGTGGTTGGTGTATAAATTTGAATCATTGTCATATTGACTGATCTTCCTAATAGGTGTATGGATATTATCCTATCAGTGACAGCATTGTGCTTCAGGATGGCTCTTGAAGTATTCTTTCTGATGACAAATGTAATGCCATTCCTCTTCAATTTGTCATTTCCAGCATAGTAGACCTGGACTGATTCCAAATGTCCAATACTGAAATGGGATAAGCATTAAACACCCCGATTTTAAAAAGGAAGTTTAAAACAAACAGCTAGGACTTTTCTGTGTACAACTGACTTTTTCCTTTTTGTCTTTTCTCCTGTCTTAAAAATCCCTGACTTCCTTCACCAAGGCTATGGCAAGAAGTCACAGATTAACTGACAGGAGCCACTGAGATAGTAATCTTTGCAGATTTTACAGCTTTCTTTAGGGACGTCAAACAAAGACTCAAGTGGAAGATGCTGAGGTAGAGGTGCCAGCCAGCCAGAGACAGCTGATGGCTCTGGACTGCAGCTTTTGATATGCATATTCTGCCGGCTCACTCTGGGATGGAGGCACCTCCCAACTGCCACCACTGTGTTCCTAGGCTCCGGTGCTGGCACACGTACTACCTTTCCTATATAACCCCTGGTTCGGCTCCCTTGACCAATTCAGACAGGCCTGGAGAACAAAAAATGCTGTCTGTCCCCAGTGTTCTTGGCAGCAGAACACAGATAATAATGATAATATTAATAATAATAAAGCCTTTGATCACTCACTCAAATAAATACCTGCCTCAGAGATTGGCTTTTTGGGGTAGGTAATAAGAATCTAGATTTTTGTCTGGTACCAATATCAGTCCATTTCAGCTCACTAATGCCTCAGATGTATTTATGCATTCCATTTCATTTTTGATGACTTCCGATTTTCCTAGAATCATACTTCATTCATTCAAAGTTCCTATTATCAGTGGATGTTAGCAGCTTTGAATTGTGCCACATCAGCAAGTGAAGGTCCCCAAAGCGTTACTCCATCCGTCCACATCATTAAAGTCAACCCCACTTTGATGAGATGTTTCTTCCGTAGATATATTCTGAGTGCCTTCCAACTTGAGAGACTCATCTTCTGGTAACACGTCAGTGTTCCACTATTAATCATAAGGCTTTTACTGGCTAATTTTTTAGAAGTAGACTGCTTAAGCATAAGAACAGCTGTGAGGATGGTGGAGGACTAGGCATTGTTTTGCTCTGTTGTACACAGGATTGCTGTGTGTCTGTTTTAGTCATTTAGTGCTGCTATAACTGAAATACCACAGTGGATGGCTTTAACAAACAGAAATTTTATTCCATCACAGTCCAGTGGGCTACAAGTCTAAATTCAGGGCATCAACTCCAGGGCAAGGCTTTCTCCTTTGGCTCTGTAGGAAGGTCCTTGTCATTAAGTTTTCCCTGGACTGGACACATCTGAGGTGCTGGGACTCTGGGTCCAAGGAAAGTGCTCTGCTTCTGATACTGCTTCTTTTTTGTTGGTGCGATGTCCCCAACTCTGTTTGCATCCCTTTCCCTTCTATCTCAAGGCACAAAACAATTTTATATATTGTGTCCTGCCTCACTGACATCCACTACCCATCTTCCCTCATAACATCATAGAGGCAGGATTTACAATATACAAACGCCACTGCTGTCGAGTTGGGTCTGACTCATAGAATATCAATAAAACTGGGAATCATGGCCTAGCTGAATAGCTACACATGTTTTTAGGGGACACAATTCAATCCATGACAGTGCAGAACTGACTTGATGACAGTTGACAGGAACAGCAACAAGAACTCAATTCCAAGGGCCTCAACATTCTCACCTGTAAAAGGGGTATTGTTATTAAAAGTGACCAGTTTCTCTTAAGCTTAAATGCTAGGATTTATTTGTGCCTAAGGTTACTTTATTGATCTTTTTCAAGAACCAACTCCTGATTTTGTTGATTCTGTTGTATTTCTATTCTCTATTTCATCTATTTCTGCTCTGATCTTTTAATTTCCTTCTAGTAGTTTTCGGTTTAGTTTGATTTTGTATTTTGCGTCCCTCAAGTTGTAGAGTTAGATGATTCATTTGTGATCTTTCCTAGTTTCAAAGGTACGCATTTATAAATTTCCCTCTGAGGACTGTTCCTAAAGATACTTCAAAAGAGTTTCTTAATATTTGAATTTTATTAATATTGGAAAGAACCATCACCTTCTGGTTTGGAAAACCTTATGGTACTCCAGTTAGAATTATAAATGCACACTGGTGTTATCTAAATAGGTGAGATCTTTTCATGTGTAAACACAGAAACAAACCAAACATGGTTAACCCCAACAATGTCTTTCTGTAATCAGGCTCTCTTGTGCCATATTGACCATTTATTCCATGGGACACTACTGTATCTTAGATTATGAGCCTAATTATTGAATGTTGCACCAATATATGAGCACTAGTCAACTGCTTGTAAATTTATTATCACACCAAATACAGAATACCTAATAAAGTAACTGTAATGTCCAAGATGGTATAGACTATTTAGATGTAAAACAGGTAATGACTTAACATAAATCATGATTTCTTCAGGAAAAGAGTATTGTTTCTCCTACCTTGGCCACCCATCAAGGCAGAAACTTCTACCCCATCCTGCCATTCTTCCTGTTTACTTATTCCTTCCCATGGTAGCAGGAATAAATAATCTGATCAGAGCTAGAGACATGCAATGAGCCACATTCTCCAGAGGACAGGATGACAAAATTAAAAAGGCTGTCCCAGACCATCTGTTGCTTTCATGAGTGCTGCATTTTTCTGGTGACAATGTGTATGCCAGGCCTATGTTTTCCGTTAATCTGGCTGGCTGGGGCACTCAGGGAGTGCCTACTGGGGCATGAGGGGTGGGGGATGCCATCTGCAAACCAAGATATCCTCAGATAGGTTGACTCCAAGATCCAGGTTTATGGAAGAAATAAGAAGTTTAGATTTACCCTAAATTCAAACAAACTTCCACATTTGAGGGGTGCTGGGTGTTTGCCCAACCGTGCATGCATACAGCTGGTATATTGTGTCACTTCTTTGCACGTATTCTCCATGATACAGAACCCTGGTAAGGAGGAGGAGTGAGTCTTGGCCTCCTCCCAACTTTCTACGTTGTCATATGCCAGCGATGTAGCCAGGTACTTGTAAACTCCAACTCTACATCTGATCCAGTCTGCCTCTTCAGACAGCCTCTCCATCCCAGTTTTCAAAGCACATCTGTGTGGTATATATATATTTATATATATGCATGTATTTCAAAGTAGTCCTGTTTTAACTAGCATAGCTGTTACTTTTGTGTTATTATACAACAGCACTTCAGCCGTCAGCATGCTGTTCTCCTGCCATGTGTTTCCCGCCTGCCTTCCTGACACTGCCTTTCCCAGGGACTAGAGGAAGCAGGGGAAGTCTTCCACGTGCCTGCAGGACTGCCTTTGGGATTCTGAACGGCTTGGTCTTCTCATGATTGCTGCTCTGCTCAAACTCCCACTCCCTTGCTGAATCAGGAAGTTGTTCCCATATCTTTACTACTTTGTGCTTTCAGGCATGAAACCTAGTTCCTAAACTCCAGTCTCATAACTCACTGCTGAAATTGCTACTGCTGCCATTTTATTGTAACAGACGGGAAAAGAGGCAATGTTTTGGAATTTTATATCTTCTAAGGGAGGAAACCATCATGTTCCTTTGGGCTCGTAAAAATACCTTGTATTTGTGCAGTGTTTGAAGCTTCACAAGGTCTTTTCATTATCTCCATGCAGGCTCACAATAGTAAATACTTCCTCAACGATAATTAAACTGTTTACCAGTTAGAATGGCGAAGAATTGCCCACTCAACAGGCATTCTCTGAGCACCTACTGTGTGCTGGGCATTAGGAATTTGAGGATGAGTTTATTACTGTTGTTGCTTACTTATTCTTTATTTATCCTTCAGTTTCATTTTATAGTTGAAGAAACACAAGTTAAGTGAGTTGTTCTAGGTCATCCAGATAGTAAGCAGTGGAGTGAACATCCCCATCCTAATGTTTTTCACTTTAGCTTCGGTCGAGTCCTTTCTACACCATTCTAGCTTGTCGCTCAGTTCAGGTTTCTCCACTTAATGCTTCTGTTTTGTGTGTGTGTGATTTAGTACAAAGACTAACAGAATCTCCAGTTATCTGCTTAGCTCTCATAGGCCACACATTCAACATGAATGCTAGGTTAGTGTCAGAAATGAGGTGGAATGTCTTGGGAAAAAAAAAAAGAGCAAATGTTAAAGCTACAAAACAAATAAAACCAGAAAGATGGTACTCAAGGCAAATACAGAATAGTGTCAGAGTTGTCTGTTTGGTACTTTCAACAGTGATGGATAAATGTACTGCCATTGAGTTGATTCCGTATACTCTGTCAAGTGTTTTTCTGGACTGGCAACTACGCTGCTAGGGTACTGAAAATTGTGCTTTATTATTACATGTACGTATGCATATGTACGTGTGTGTGTGTATATATGTATGTTAGATGTATATATGTGTGTGTATGTATATATTTATTTATATATAAATAACGTCATGCACTGAATTGTGTCCTCGAAAAACATATACTGAAATACTAATCCCTGGTACTTGTGAATGTGATCCTGTTTGGAAACAGGATCTTTGAAGATGTTGCCAGTTAGCACAAGGTCATACTGCAGTAGGATAAGCACTAACCCAGTGTGAACAATGTCCTTATAACAGGAGAAGAGATGCAGACAGACACAGATGGCAGAAAGCACGTGAAGATAGAGAGGCGGGAGTGAGATCATGCTACTGCTTGCCGAGGAAGGCTGGGGCTACCAGAAGTTTGGGAGAAACAAGAAAGGATTTTACCCTTGAGCCTTTAGAGAAAACACTGCCCTACCAAAACCCTAGATTTAGACTTCTAGCCTCCAGAACAGTGAGACAAAAGATTTCTGTTGATTAAAGCTGCCCACTTTGTGGTACTTTGTTACAGCAGCCCTAGGAAATTAGTACATGTTATTTCTGTTACAATACAAGTTTTAGCTTATTTCAAGGTTATATGGAAACCCTGGTAGCATAGTGAACATAGCAAAAGAGTGGCAGTTCAGATCCTCCAGGCATTCTTTGGGAACTCTATGGACCAGTTCAGCTTTGTCCTATAGGGTCACTATGAGTTGGAAGCAACTTGATGACGGTGGGTTTGGTTTGAGGGATTTTATAGAAATTATTGTGAATGACTGCATAGGACCTTAACTGAAAAACCACTAGAGATACCAACAAAATTCAGAAATGAAGCTAGATATATAAATATTTTTAAAATAACCTTGCCTATGTACCAGTAGTGGAGTCCTGGTGGATGGTAGTTAAGAACTGAGTTGCTAACCAAAACATTAGCAGTTTGAATTCATCAGCTGCCCCTTGGGAACCCTGTGGGGCATCCTGTCCTATCCTATAGAGTTGCAATGAGTTAGAATGGATAGGACCAAAACAGCTTTTGTTTTTTGGGCCAGTAGCGTCCCTTTTGTGGTACAAAAGGTTTGGCTAACTGAAATGGTGGTGGTTCAAATCCACCTAGCTCTGCCATACAAGAAAGACCTGCTAATCTAGCCCCTTAAGACTGCAGCCACTGAAGACCTTTTAGTGGTGTTTCTGCTCTGGCACACCGAGGCTTACCGTGAGTCAGAACCGACTTGGTGCAATGAGTTTATGTGCCAGTAATAATAGATAATTTAGTAAAATGAAAGCTGATATTCAAAGTAGCAAGAAGGAGTGAAAACCTAGGAATAAACATGAAGGTAACATAGTATTCCTAGAGTAAAAGAAGACTACAAAACCTAACCAAGGAACTGGGTATCGAGCTCTAACTTGTGGATAGAAAACACTGTGTATTATGAATACTTTTAATTACTCGTAAATATGTATATATTTCAGTCAAAAACTCTAAAGGACAGTATCTAGATTTTGGGCGTGGTTATTCTAAAATCGGTTTAGAGGAAAAAGATAGACATAAACCAAGAAAATTTTAAATAAGAGAAGTAAAGAGGGAATTTCCCCTCTTGCATATTAAAATATAGCATAAGTCTTCTGTAATTAAAATGCAAGGTCTGGTGGCACAGTGAAGCATTTGGCTGCTAACCAAAAGGTCAGCAGTTCAAACCTACCAGCTGCTCCTTGGAAACAACATGGGGCAGTTCCCTCTGTCCTGGAATTGACTCACCAGGAATGGGTTTTTATAATTAAAATAAGATGTAGTGGCTCAAGATTTGACAGAGCATACAGAAACAGACTTTGGTTGAAATACAGTAGAAATACCAAAACCAAGAAAAATCCACTGCCATCGAGTCTATTCTAACTCATAGTGACCCCATAGGACAGAGTAGAACTGTCCCATAGAATTTCCAATGAGTACTTGCTAGATTTAAACTGCTAACGTGTTGGTTAGCAGATGTAGCACTTAACCACTATGCCACCAGGGTTTCCACTAGAAATACAAATGACCAATAAACATATAAAAGAGTTCTACCTTTTAAGAGTGATTCTAAATATCTGTCTTAAACAAAAAAAAGCATACTTCTTCCATCTTTTATGGTGAAAACTATTTGGCAGATTTTCTTAAATGGAATTATTCAGTGTTTGTATGTTTAAGACAGGATCATGGGAAATGTGAGCAGAGAAGTAGAATAAAATATTACAGTCTTACTGCTAGAGTAGGAGTACGCATGATCTTCCTAGAAGGAAGTTTGAAAGTATCAATCAAAATTCATAAAAACGCTGATAAACTTTGATCCAGTAATTTGACTTCAAGGGAGAAAAGGCACCGTGAGATGTATACAAATAACAGTATATAGGAAGATTTCTTGCACTATTTTTTAAACAAAACTTGAATACATTTTAATGTTTAATAGTCGGATCTGACTCGATGGCACTTGGCTTTGGCTAATTAATTAAACTATGAAACAGGAAATGGTAGAGTATCTTATCATCAATATGGGTCAAAGAATATTTAATAAAATTAAGAAATGCTCAAAATACATGTGAGGGCAAAACAGAACAGCTCCATATCATTTATATAAATAAAATCACTAGACTGAAAAAGACACTCCTGTTAATAGTAGTTTAGGAAATAGAATTTAGGGTTCTTTCTTTTTTTTTATTATGACTGAATGAGCATATACCTTCCCATATAAATTTGCATGCGGCCTATGCACACCTCCCACTGCTCTCCCTGCTGGGGATAGCACACACTTCCTCTCTGTTCTATATGTGTCATATCCTCCTAACAATCTCCTGTCCCCTCCTCTAAACCCTCTCCCTCTCCTCTAGTAAGAGGTCAGCAGGACGACATCCTATAGATACATAGAACTATAAAGTGCACACATGACATGGTCCCTCTGTGTTGCCAAGTCCAATCCATTCCTGTCTGAAGACTTGACCTCCATTATGATTTAGGAACAGGGGTAGCATCAGGGCCAGGGGCCATGCTCCCAGGGGAACCCTGAGGCCCCCAGATCATCAATTGCAAATCTTTTAGTGGAGATCTATTCTTGTGTTGCCGGTGAGACTCAACTTTATGAACCCCATGATGGCTACTGCTGTTGGTGACTGGGCACCATCTAGTTCTTCTAATCACATGTTGATGAAGTCCCCTACTCTTGAAAGTCTCTCTGTCTTCTGGGTTCTCTTTCCCCCATGTCATTTTAGTCCTTGGTGATCACCCATTGCTGCTAAATTGGGACCATTTGTTGTATCTCAGATGGCAGCTTGGCAGCTTTTAAGACCCCAGACATCACTCACCAATGGGGGGTGAAGAAGACTCTCTTAGCAAAATGCTAGTTGTGCCAATTGGCCTCAGTTTCCCCTGAGAGCATGATCTCTGGCCCCCTGCCCCAGCTACTCCATCCTTGCAATATTGGGTGTTAATATGGGAGGAGTAATCATGTTATCCTGAAGTCCAGTTAAAATTGATCTTCTTTCCAATATGTGCTGTCACTGATTTCACCCAATCAAATTTCTATCAACTATCTATACCCTACCTTTTCCCTCCCTCCCTCCCCAAACTTGCAGCCATCGAAGAGTCTTTTCTTCTATGCATGAATCTGTTTTTAAGTTCTTATCATGGGGGTCTCATACAACATTTGTCCTTTTGTCACTGACTACTGTCATTCAACATAATGTTCTCCAGTTGAAACCAGGTTATAAGATACTTCCTCAAATCATCATTGTTCTTTATCATCGCATAGTGTTCCATTGAATATGTGTACCATAGTTTACCTATGCATTCCTCTGTTGCTCGGCATCTGGGTTGGTTCCATCTTTTTGCTATTGTGGACTGTGCTGCAATAAACATTCACGTGCATGTATCAGTTGCTGTGAATGGCCTTGATTCTACAGGATGTATTTCAAGCAGTGGAACTACTGGATCAGATTATATACCTATTTTGAGCTTTTTAAGGAAGCACCAGATTGCTGTCCAAAGAGGTTGCACCATTTTGCAATCCCACCAACAGTGTAAGAGAGTTCCAATTTCTCCATAGCCTCTCCAACATTTGCCATTTTGCCTTTTATGGATCATGGCTCACCTTGTTGGGGTAAGATGGTATCTCATTGTAGTTGGTTTTGAATTTGTTTAATAAACAATTTTTGAGATCTTGTCCACATGTGTTTTTTGGCTGCCTGTATCTCTTCTTCAGAAAAGTGGCTGTCCATCTCCTTTGCCCGTCACTTAATTGGATTATCTTTTTCTTATTGATATTTTGTAGTACCTTATAGATTATGTAGATCAGACATCAGTCTGACATAGAGTTGCCAAATATTTTTTCCCATTCTGTAGGTTGTCTTTTAATTTTATTAATAAAGTCTTCGGATGAGCAAAAATGTTTGATTTTTAGAAGTTTTCATTTGTCTAATTGCTGTCACTGGGCAGAGAGAGCAGTGGAAGCTGCATATAGATGGGCATGTAAGTTTATACGGGAATGTACATTTTCACTCAGTCATAATTTAAAAAAAAAAAGGTTTCCATTTGTCTATTTTCTCTTCTGTTGTGCTTGCTTTGTCAGATTTTGAAGTCTGTCTACATTGTATATTAAAAGTTTCATTGTTGATCCTGTTTTTTCTTGGATGAGATTTATCATTTTAGATTTGATATTTAGGTCTTTTATGTAGTTTGAGTTAGCTTTTGTATAAAGTGTGAGATTCGGGTCTCGTTTCAATTTTTGCAGATGAATATTCAATTTTTCCAGCTCCTTTTGCTGGAGAGATGGCTTTTACCCCAGTTTAATGTCTTAGGGCCTTTGCTGAACATCAACTGTTAATAGGAGGATGATGGCATCTCTGGGTTCTCAACTCTGTTCTATTGACCTATCTATTTCTTTTTGTACCAGTACTAGGCTGTTTTGACAACTGTGGCAGTGTAACAGGTTCTAAAGTCAGGTAGTGAGAGGTCTCCCAGTATGTTCTTCCTCTTCAGTAGTGCTTTACTTATCCAGGGCTTCTTCTCTTTCCAAACAAAGTTGGTGATTTGTTTCTCCATCTCAATGAAAATTGTCACAGTAATTTACATTGGGATTGCATCATATAAGTAGATTGCTTCGGGTAAAATAGACATTTTCACAATGTTAAGTCGTCCCATCCATGAGCAGGGTAGTTTTCTCCATTTATGTAAATCTCACTTAGTTTCTTGTAGTAAGATTTTGTAGTTCTCTTTGTAAAGGTCTGTTATTTCTCTGGTTAGATTTATTCCTAGGTATTTTATCCTCTTGGGGATTATAGAAAATGGTATTGATTTGGTGATTTCTTCTTTAATAATCTCATTGTTGGTATAAAGGAATCCTACTGATTTACTTATGTTTATCTTGTATCCTGAGACTTTGCTGAACTCTTCTATCAGTTTGAGAACTTTACTTATAGATTCTTTAGGATTCTCTGTGTATGCAATCATATCATCTGCAGATAGGGAGATTTTTACTTCCTCTTTGCCAATGCAGATGCCCTTTATTTCTTGGTCTTGTCTAATTTCTCTGGCTAGAACTTCTAATACAATGTTGAATAGGAGAGGTGAGAGTAGGCATCCTTGTCTAGTTCCCGCTCTCAAGGGGAACTGTTTCATTTTCTCTCTGTTCAGGATAATGAAGGCAGTTGTCTTTGTATAAATGGCCCTTACTGCATTGAGGAATTTGCCATCTATTCCTATATTGCTGAGAGTTTTTAGCATGAATGGGTGTTGGACTTGATCAAATACCTTTTCTGCATCAATAGACAAAATCAGGTGATTCTTGTTTTTTGTGTTATTTGTGTGGTTGATCACATTAATTGTCTTTCTGATGTTGAACCAGCCTTGCATCCCTGGTATGAATCCAAATTGGCCATGATGGATTATTTTCTTGATATGGTGTTGTATTCTATTGGCAAGAATTTTGTTGAAGATCTTTGCATCTAGATTCATGAGTAATGTTGGTCTATAGTTCTCCTTTTTTTATTTGGTCTTTCACTGGCTTTGGTATCAGGGTTATTTTGGCTTCATAGACTGAATTTGAGAGTGTTCCATCCCCTTCTGTGCTGTGAAACAATCTCACTAGTATTGGAGGTAACTCTTCTCTAAAAGCTTGGTAGAATTCTGCAGTGAAGCCATCTGGCCCAGGGCTTTTTTCAGTTGGTATTTTTTGGATGACTTTTTCAATCTCTTCCTTTGTGATGCACTTGGCTTTTGGCTTCTTTGTGATGGGTTTATTAAGTTGTTCTGCTTCACCTTGTGATAATTTTGATAGGTGATGTGAATCTAGGAATTTGTCCATTTCCTCTAGGTTTTCAACCTTGTTAGAGTACAGTCTTTCATAGTATTCTGTTATGTTATTTTTGATTTCTGTTGGATCTATTGTGCCAACTCCACTCTCATTTCTTATTTGGGTTATTTGTTTCCTTTTCCTGTTTTTCTTTAGTAAGTTTAGCCAGTGGTTTGTCAATTTTGTTGATCTTTTCAAAAAACCAGCTTTTGGTCTTTTCAATTTTTTCAATTGTTCTTCTATTCTCTAATTCGTTTAGTTCTGCTCTAATCTTTATGATCTGTTTCTTTTGGTGCCTGAGGGGTTCCTCTGTTGTTCTCTCTCTACTTGTTCAAGCTGTAAGGTTAGATCTTTGGTTTGGGTTCTTTCTATCTTCTGGATGTGTGCATTTATAGAGATAAACTGACTTCTCAGGACTACTTTGGCTCTATCCCATAGATTCTGATAGGAAGTGTTTTCATTCCTGTTGGAATCCATAAATTTCTTTATTTCATCCTTGTTGTCTTCTATAACCCATTGCTTTTTGAGCACAATGTTCAGTTTCCATGAGTTCTACTTTTTTAACTTTTTTTTTATTAATTACAGAAAATGAATAAAATTTCTAACATCTATCAATTATCTCATCTATGATAAACCCTCAGCCCCCCCCCCCCCCGAGCCAAGTAGCCAACACAATCATTTTCTTCTGTGGATAATTCTCTTGTTAAGTCCTTATAACATGGGTCTCATACAAAATTTGTCCTGACACTGATTGATTTCACTCAGCATGATCTCTTCCAAATGAGTCCATGTTATGAGAGTTTTCTAAGATTGTCATTGTTTTTTATCATAGCATAGTGTTCTATTGAGTATATGTACCATAGTTTGCTTATCCATTCATCTGTTGATGGGCATCTGGGTTGATTCCAACTTCTTGCTATTGTGGACTATGCTGCAACAAACATTGGTGTACATGTGTCTGTTTGTGTGATGACTTTGTTTCTGAAGGATAAATTCCAAGCAGTGGAATTACAGGATCAAATGGTTTATCTATTTCCAACTTTTTAAGGAAGTGCCAGATTGTTTTCCAAAGAGGTTGTACCATTTTGCAATCCCATCATCAGTGCAGAAAAGTTCCAATTTCTCCACAGCATGTCCAACATTTGTTGTTTTGTGTTTTTTGGATCATGGCCAACCTTGTTGGGGTGAGATGATATCTCATTGTAGTGTTTATTTGAATTTCTTTAATAGCTAATGATCATAATCAATTCTGCATGTGTCTTGTGGCTGCTGGATATCCTCTTTAGAGAAACATCTGTCTCCTTTGCCCATCACCTAATTGGATTGTTTATCCTTCTCTTGTTGATGCTTTGTAATATCTTAACAGATTTTGGAGATCAGACTTCAGTCTGACATATAGTTGCCAAAGTTTTTTTCCCATTCTGTAGGTGGTCTTTTAATTCTTTTTATGAAGTCTCTGGATGAGCAAAAGTGTTTGATTCTTAGTAGTTCCCTGTGGTGGTCAGGATTATGTCAACTTGGCTACTACCTATTTGGCTGCTGTATTAAGTGGCAGTGCGGGGTTTGTGGTGGGTCCCTGCCCCTCAGCTCTCATCTCGCGACCTTTTACTACAGCTGCTGGTCGCTCATGTGGCCAGGAGCTCCTGCTCTCTTCTTCCAGCGACTGGTTCCAGGACTTGAACTAGCAGCTGTTGGACTCATCAGTCCTTACAGTTGGCACTTGAGAATCCTGCTCCCTGACCTGCCGATCCTGGGTTCGCCGGCCTCTGCCCCCTCCTGCTCCCTGACCTGGCGATCCTGGTTTTGCCAGCCTCTGTCGCTTCATTTCACCACCAGCTTGGGATCCACTGACCTACATAATCGGTGATCTAGAACTCTGCTCTCTGACTTGCTGACCTTGGGTTCCTCAGCTTCCGTGGCCACATGAGGCTTGTGCCAGAGCTTGGGACATTGAGCTTCTGTGATTACATGAGCTGTTTCCTATATTTGTATCTATCTGTCTATCTATATATATATTATAAATCTTTCCTTGTACCTACACGTGTTACTGGTTTTGCTTCCCTAGAAAACCCAGCCTAAGACAATTTGGTACCAGAAGTTCCAGGGAAACAAAATTGTAAAAATGAATCCTTTCAAGTTGTTCTTGAGTCTGGCTAATAGTAACACTGTTGCTAACTCTGCTTCTACTGGTAAAAAGTGCCCTGCTAGTCCGTGGGCTGAGGTGGCCGGTACACATCCACAAAATAGCCCCACCAATAGATCAGATATTGGAGAAAGGTGACCCTCAAGGTGAAAACATGTGTGATAACTTTTCAAAATTATGTGCGGATGAGCGGTATAAGGAAGTTGGTTGGCTGGTCCTACTTACATTAGATAAGCTGGTGAAGGAAAAAGATGAGCTCAGGGCCTTGGAATCAAAGCTCTCATGTTGGGTAAAAGATCTCAAAGCTTCTGCTTGTGCTTTAAAAGAAAACCTCATTACCTGTTATAGCAGAACCAAAACTGCTGAAAGCCAAACCCAGATGCTTATCGTTAGAGTGGTGGAATTGCAACGCCAGCTCAATTGCCAATCTCAAGAAGTATCTGAAATTAAAGTGAGGGCATTGATTGGGAAGAAATGGGCCCTGAAACTTGCAGTGGAGACTTTTGGGAGGGTGATATGGAAGCTGGGGATGCTGAGCCCCTCACTTCCAGTAAATCACTCCTTTCAGCTGAACCACACCCATGTGAAGGGATTACTTCACCTTTGTCTGTGAAACCACCCGGCCCAGTAAAGCCATTATCCCCTCCACTAAAACTTAATGAGATTAGCTGTAGCCCCTCTGCCGCTGAACAGAGCCTGCCAGAGTCATTGCCTGGGGCATGGCCTAAGGCAGATGCTTTAGGAGAGCATGCTAAAGGTTCTAAAAACACTTCGGCACTGCCGATTTTGGCTCTAGACCTGTAACTAGACTTAAGTCCAAGCAAGCTCTAAAAGGTGAAGTACAAAGTGTGACCCAGGAGGAGATACGCTATACTCCAAAGGAACTACTTGACTTTTCTAACACATACAAACAGAAACCTGGGGAATATGCTTGGGAATGGCTGTTAAGGGTGTGGGATGATGGTGCAAGGAACATAAAGCTGGATCAGTCTGAATTTCTTGACCTGGGTCCACTGAGCACAGACTCTTCATTCAGTGTTTCAGCTTGAGAAGTTAGGAAAGGACCTAATAGTTTGTTTGACTGGATTGCTGAAGTGTGGCTGATGTGGTGGCCTACATTAAATCAAGTTGAATTGCCAGACTTGTCTTGGGGTACTGTAGAAGAGGGTATAGAAGGCTTAGGGAAATAGGCATGCTAGAGTGGATTTATTTGGTTAGGCCTTCAAATCCACACATAGCATGTCCAGAGGGCACAACTTTTACCACAACTGTGAGAAACAAATTTGTGAAGGGAGCTCTGGGATCCTTGAAAACTGCTGTGATTGCCATTTTATGTAAATCAGATATGACAGTGGGCGCTGCCCTAGCTGAATTAAGACACCTAACTACAATGGGGCTGACTGGATCCTGTGGTGGTAGGGGTCAAGTGGCTGCACTCAGTCGACAAGGATGAGGTGGGTGTGCTTACAGTAACGGACAGCAGAGGCAAAATTGTAATCGTAATAATCTGACTCGTGTGGACATGTGGAACTGGCTCCTTAGTAATGGTGTCCCTAGCAGTGCAATAGATGATCAGCCTACTGAGTATTTACTTGGTATGTGTGAAAGGATGAATTCTAGGTCAGGTGGACAGCAGTCTAACTCAAACCGCCAGAAGAGAGGGTCGCAGTCCCTCAATCAATTCCCAGACTTGAGCAAGTTTAAGGACCCACAACCCCTTGAATGAAGGGGAGGTCAGGTCCCTTTGAGGAAGAATTCTGATATCCTGCCAAAAATTTATACTGTTAATATTTCTCCTGCCCTTACCCAAAGGGATCTACGGCCTTTTACGAGAGTAACTGTGCACTGGGGAAAAGGAAATAATCAGACTTTTTGGGGACTACTGGATACTGGCTCTGAACTGACACTAATTCCAGGAGACCCAAAACGTCACTGTAGCCCACCAGTCAGAGTGGGGGCATATGGAAGTCAGGCTATTGATGGAGTCTTGGCTCCTATTTGTCTCACAGTGAGTCCAGTGGGTCCCCGAACCCATCGTGTAGTGATTTCCCCAGTTCCAGAATGCATAATTGGAATAGATATACTCAGCAATTGGCAGAACTCTCACACTGGATCCCTGACAAGTGGAGTGAGAGCTATTATGGTGGGAAGAGTCAAATGGAAGCCGCTAGAACTGCCACTGCCTAGGAAAATAGTGAACCAAAAGCAACACCGTATTCCTGGAGGGACTGCTGAAATTACTGCCACCATTAAGGACTTGAAGGACATAAGGGTGATGATTCCCATCACATCCCCATTCAATTTGCCTATCTGGCCTGTGCAAAAAACAGATGGATCTTGGAGAATGACAGTAGATTATCGCAAACTTAACGAGGTGGTAACCCCCATTGCAGCCGCTGTTCCTGATGTAGTTCACTGCTTGAGCAAATTAATGCATCTCCTGGTACTTGGTATGCAGCTATTGATCTGGCTAATGCTTTCTTCTCCATACCTGTTTCCAAGGACCACCAGAAGCAGTTTGCATTCACCTGGCAAGGCCAACAATACACTTTCACTTGCCTGCCTCAAGGCTACATTGACTCTCCAGCCCTGTGTCATAATTTAGTCCACAGGGACCTTGATTGCTTCTCTCTTCCACAAGAGGTGACATTGGTCCATTATATAGATGTCATTATGCTGATTGGACCTAGTAAGGAAGAAGTATCAGTGACTCTGGACTTATTAGTTAAACATTTGCGTGCTAGAGGGTGGGAAATTAATCCCACAAAAATTCAGGCACCTTCCAACTCAGTGAAATTCCTAGGGGTCCAGTGGTGTGGGGCATGTCGTGATATCCCTTCTAAAGTGAAGGATAAGTTATTGCACCTGGCTGCTCCGACAACTAAAAAAGAGGCACAGCGCCTAGTGGGTCTCTTTGGATTTTGGAGGTAACATATTCCTCATTTGGCTGTGCTACTTCAGCCTATATATCATGTGACTCGAAAGGCTGCTACTTTTGAGTGGGGCCCAGAACAGGAGAAGGCTCTGCAACAGGTTCAGGCTGCTGTGCAGGCTGCCCGGCCACTTGGGCCATACGATCCAGCTGATCCAATGGTGCTTGAGGTGTCAGTGGCATACAGAGATGCTGTTTGGAGTCTTTGGCAGGCCCCTATTGGTGAATCACAGCGCAGACCTTTAGGATTTTGGAGCAAAGCTCTGCCATCCTCTGCAGATAACTACTCTCCTTTTGAAAAACAACTTTTGGCTTGTTACTGGGCCTTAGTAGAGACTGAACGCTTAACCATGGGACACCAGGTCACCATGCGTTCTGAGCTGCCTATCATGAACTGGATATTGTCTGACCCACAGAGTCATAAAGTTGGATGAGCACAGCAACACTCCATCATTAAATGGAAGTGGTATATACGAGATCGGGCCCATGCAGGACCTGAAGGCACAAGTAAATTGCATGAGGAAGTGGCCCAAATGCCCATGGTCTCCACTCCTGTAACATTACCTCCTGTCTCCCAGTTTGCACCTATGGCCTCATGGGAAATTCCTTATGACCAGCTGACTGAGGCAGAGAAAACTCGTGCTTGGTTTACAGATGGTTCTGCATGATATGCTGTGGTAAGCGGGACATGCTGGTGTCCAGCGCCAGAACAACACACCAGCCTTTTCCTGATTGCTACCATGCATCAGGATTCAGAACAGCTGTCATTTCCCAGCCACACCCTTGTTTACCAGACCTAGGGTTTTCATGGCGCATGCCTGTGGGCAGTGGCTTCCCACTAGCCTATTGTGGGCCTCCGTCTTGGGACAGCGTGGTACATGAGGATTGGAGGAATCTAGGATAAATTGAGCAAGCACCAGGTAACGGGGACAAAAGACTTCTAAGACTAAGACCGGGACCGGGAACAGAGGACGGACGGACCGACGGACGGACTGACGGACGGACGAGGAGGCAGTAAGTAAGCAGTAGGAGTAAAGCAGAGTAAGCAGTAAAGTAAGCAGTAGGAGTAGAGTAAGCAGTAGCAGTAAAGTAAGCAGTAGCAGTAAAGTAAGCAGTAATAGTAAAGTAAGCAGCAGGAGTAAGGTAGGAGTAGCATAAGTAAGTGTAATAATAAGAATAAAGTAAGCAACCGGTAAAGTGGCTCGAACCCGTGCGTGTGTCCTGTCTTCTTTCCGCTGGCGGACAGTTAGGCAGCGACAATATGCCGACACCACTTGAAAGTGGACAGCAGCAGCACTACAGCTCCTTTCTGGGCCCTCCCACAAGGACAGTGGTGAAAGCAAATCCTCCCAGTGGGAAGAACTTCAAACAGTGCATATGGTTGTTCACTTTGCTTGGAAGGAGAGATGGCCAGATGTGCGGCTGTATACCGATTCATGGGCTGTGGCCAATGGCTTGGCCATTTGGTCAGGGACTTGGAAGGAACATGATTGGAAGATTGGAGACAAGGATTTATAGGGGAGAGGTATGTGGATAGACCTCTCTGAATGGGCCAAAGAAGTGAAGATATTTGTGTCACATGTGAATGCTCATCAAAGAGTAACCTCAGCAGAGGATGAGTTTAACAATCAAGTGGATAGGATGACCTGTTCTGTGGGAACCAGTCATCCTCTTTCTCCGGCTACCTCTGTCATTGCTCAGTGGGCCCATGAATAAAGTGGTCATGGTGGCAGGGACAGTGGTTATGCATGGGCCCAGCAACATGGACTCCCGCTCACCAAGGCTGACTTGGCTACAGCCACTGCTGAGTGCCCAATCTGCCAGCAGCAGAGACCAACACTGAGTCCTTGATATGGCACTGTTCCTCGAGGTGATCAGCCGGCAACCTGGTGGCAAGTTGATTACATTGGACCGCTTCCATCGTGGAAAGGAAAGCGTTTTGTTCTTACTGGAATAGATGCTTACTCTGGATATGGATTTGCCTACGCGGCATGACATGCTTCTGCTAAAACTACCATCCGTGAACTTACAGAATGCCTCATCCACCGTCATGGAATCCCACACAGCATTGCCTCTGATCAAGGGACTCACTTCACAGCAAATAAAGCGTGGCAGTGGGCCCATGCTCACAGAATTCACTAGTCTTACCATGTTCCCCATCATCCTGAAGCAGCTGGCTTGATAGAACAATGGAATGGTCTCCTGAAGACACAATTACGCTGCCAGCTAGGTGGCACTACATTGTAGGGTTGGGGAAGTGTTCTCCAGGAGGCTGTGTATGCTCTAAACCAGCGTCCAATATATGGTGCTGTTTCTCCTATCGCCAGGATTCATGGGTCTAGGAATCAAGGGGTGGAAATGGGAGTGGCACCACTCACTGTTACCTCTAGTGACCCACTTGCAAGATTTTTGCTTCCTGTCCCCACGACCTTATGCTCTGCAGGATTAAATGTCTTAATTCCGAAGGGAGGAATGCTGCCACCTGGAGACACATCAACGATTCCACTGAACTGGAAGCTAAAATTGCCACCAGGCCATTTTGGGCTCCTTGTACCTCTGGATCAACAGACAAAGAAGAGAGTTACAATACTGGCTGGTGTGATTGATCCTGACTATGAAGATGAAATTGGATTGACATTACATAACGGAAGTAAAGAAGAATATGTCTGGAATGCCGGAGATCCCATAGGACACCTCCTAGTACTACCATGTCCTGTGATTAATGTTAATGGAAAACTACAGCAACTCAATTCCAAAATGAGTGATAATAGCCCAGACCCTTCAGGAATGAAGGTTTGGGTCACCTCACCAGGCAAGGAACCATGACCAGCTGAGATGCTTACTGAGGGCAAAGGGACTACAGAATGGATTGTAGAAGAAGGTAGTTCTAAATATCAGTTGCGGCCCTGCGACCAGTTGCAGAAATGAGGACTGTAATTGCTATGAATATTCCTGCTTTGTATGTGTGTATTGGATATTTTGTTTACTTATGAAACATAAAATGTAAATGGGCTAATGCATTTTCAGTTGTACATGTGTTATATCATGCTGACATAAGTATGACTTTGTAACTACTCTTTCAGAGACTGTGCATGGTAAGGTGAGATGTGTGCAGATGCCAAGTTGACAAAGGGTGGACTGTGGTGGTCAGGATTATGTCAACTTGGCTACTACCTATTTGGCTGCTGTATTAAGTGGCAGGGCGGGGTTTGTGGTGGGTCCCAGCCCCTCGGCTCTCATCTCACAATCTTTTACTACGGCTGCTGGTCACTCATGTGGCCAGGAGCTCCTGCTCTCTTCTTCCAGCAACTGGTTCCGGGATTTGAACTAGCAGCTGTTGGACTCATCAGTCCTTACAGTCGGCACTTGAGAGTCTTGCTCCCTGACCTGCTGATCCTGGGTTCGCCAGCCTCTGCCCGCTCCTGCTCCCTGACCTGCCAATCCTGAGTTCACCAGCCTCTGCCCGCTCCTGCTCCCTAACCTGGCGATCCTGGTTTTGCCAGCCTCTGTCGCTTCATTTCACCACCAGCTTGGGATCCACTGACCTACACAACCGGGGATCTAGAACTCTGCTCTCTGACTTGCTGACCTTGGGTTCCTCAGCTTCCATGGCCACGTGAGGCTTATGCCAGAGCTTGGGACATTCAGCTTCTGTGATTACGTGAGCTGTTTCCTATATTCGTATCTATCTGTCTATCTATATATATATTATAAATCTTTCTTTGTACCTACACGTGTTACTGGTTTTGCTTCCCTAGAAAACCTAGCCTAAGACATTCCCATTTATCTATTTTCTCTTCTGTTGATTGTGCTTTGTTTGTCAGATTTTGAAGTCTGTCTACATTGTGTATGAAAACTTCTATTGTTGATCCTAATTTTTCTTGGATGAGCTTTATTGTTTTAGATTTTATATTTAGGTCTTTTATCCAGTTTGAGTTGGTTTTTGTATGAGGTGTGAGATATGGGTCTTGTTTAAGTTTTTTGCATATGGATATCCAGTATTGCCAGCATCATTTGTTAAAGAGACTGTTCTTACCCCAGTTGAAAATCTTGGGGCCTTTGTCAAATATCAGCTGTTCATTGTAGGATGGTTGCATCTCTGGGGTCTCAACTTTGCTCCATTGGTCTATATTTCTCTTTTTATACCAGTACCAGGCTGTTTTGGCTACTGTTGCAGTGTAATAGGTTCTAAAGTCAGGCAGTGAGAGGCCTCCCAGTGTGTTCTTCTTCTTCAGTAGTGCTTTACTTATCTGAGGTTTCTTCCTTTTACAAAGTTGATGATTTGTTTCTCCATCTCATTAAAAAATGGTGCTGGGATTTGTATTGGGATTACATTATATAAGTAGATTGCTTTGGGCAAAATAGAGATTTTTCACTATTTTGAATCTTCTGGTCCATGAGCAGGATAGGTTACTCCATTTATGTAAATCTCTCTTTTAGTAAGGTCTTGTAGTTCTCTTTGTAAAGGTCTGTTATTTCTCTAGTTAGATTTATTGCTAGGTATTTTATCTTCTTGGGGGCTATAGTAAATGGTATTGATTTGGTGATTTCTTCTTTAATTAACTCTTTGTTGGTATAAAGGAATCCTACTGATTTACTTATGTTTATCTTGTATCCCGTTGCTTTGCTAAACTCCTCTATTGGTTCCAATAGTTTACTTATGGATTCCTTTGGATTCTCTGTATAAACAATCTTATCATCTGCAAGTATGGAGATTTTTACTTCGCTGCCTTTTACTCCTTTGGATGCCTTTTACTCCTTTGTCTTATCTAGTTGCTCTGGCTAGGACTTCTAGCACAGTGTTGACTAAAAGTGGTGAGAGTGGGCATCTTTGTCTTGTTCCCATTCTCAAAGGGAATTCTTTCAGTCTTTCACCATTCAGGATGATGAAGGCAGTTGGCTTTGGGTAGATGCTACTGATTATGTTGAGGAAATTCCCATCTTTTCCTATTTTTCTGTGAGTTTTAAGCATGAATGGGTGTTAAACTTTGTCGAATGCCTTTTCTTTATCAATTGACAAAATGAGATGATTCTCATCTTTTGTGTTATTAATGTGGTTGATTACATTAATTGTTTTTCTGTTGTTGAACTGGACTTGCATCCCTGGAATGAAACCAACTTGATCATGATGAATTATTATTTTTTTTTATGCTGTTGAATTCTGTTGGCTAGAATTTTGTTGAAGATTTTTGCATCTAGGTTTATGAGTGATCTTTTTTTGTATGCTCTTTCCCTGGCTTTGGTATCAGGGTTATGGTGGCTTCATTGAATGAATTTGGGGATATTCCATCCCTTTCTATGGTGTGAAATAACCTCAATAACATCAGAGTTAACTCTTCTCTAAAAGTTTGGTAGAAATCTCTGGTGAAGCTATCTGGGCCAGGACTTTTTATGGTTGGTAGATTTTTGATGACTTTTTCAATCTGTTCCTTTCTGATAGATTTATTAAGTTGATCTATTTCTTGTGATAATCTTGGTCAGCCATATGAATCTAGAAATTTGTCCATTTCCTCTAGGTTTTCAAACATGTTAAAGTACAGCCTTTCATAGTATTCTGTTATGATATTTTTTATTTCAACTGAGTATCATGTAACAACTTCCATCTCATTTCTTAATCAAGTTATTTGTATCTTCTGCTGTTTTTCTTTTGTAAGCTTAGCCAATGGTTTATCAATTTTCTTGACCTTTTCAAAGAACTAGCTTTTGGTGTTAATTTTTCCGACTGTTTTTCTGTTCTCTAATTCATTTAGTTCTGCTCTAATCCTTATAATCTGTTTTCTTCTGGTGCCTGAGAGGTTCTTCTGTTGCTCTCTTTCTACTTGTTTAAGCTGTAAGGTTAATTCTTTAATTTGAGCCCTTTCTTCTTTCCAGATGTGTGCAGTTATGGAGATAAACTGACCTCTGAGCATTGCTTTTACTGTATCCCATAGATTCTGGTAGGATGTGTTTTCATTCTCATTTGAGTCCATAAATTTCTTTATTTTGTCCTTGATTTCTTCTGTAACCCCACACTTTTTGAGCAAAGTATTGTTCAGTTTCCGTAAGTTTGAATTTCTACTTGTGAATTTTCTGTTATTGATTTCAGCTTTTATAGCTCTATGGTCCGAGAAGATACTTTGCCATAAATCAATGGTTTGGATTTTATAGAGAATTATTTTGTGACCTAACATGTGGTCTGCTCTGGAGAGTGCTCCATGTGCATTCCAGAAGAAGGTATACTTATCTATTGATGGATGAAAAGATCTGTATATGTCGATGACGTCAAGTTGGTTGATTATTGCAATAAGATCATCAACATCTTTACTGAGCTTTTTTTCCAGGTGACCTATCCATCACTGAAAGCAGAATGATGAAGTCTCCAGCTGTTATTGTGCAATGATTGTTATCATTTTTCAGTATTGTCAGTATTTGTTCCATGTATTTAGGTGCTCTCGTATTTGGTGCATAAATATTTAATATTGTTAAGTCCTGCTTAGGTATTGAACCTTTCGACAATAAATAGTGACCATCCTTGTCCACAATAGTAGATTTTACATTAAAATCTATTTTATCTGAGATTAGTATTGCCACACTTGCTCTTCTTTGTGCGTTGTTAGCTTGATATATCTTCTTTTGTCCTTTAATTTTCAATTTGTTCACATCTTTAAGTTGTGTTTATTGTAAGCAACATATAGACAGGTTATGTCTTTTGATCCAGGATGTCTCTCATTGTCTCTTTACTGGAATGTCAGTCCATTTACATTTGGTGTAATTATTGATAGGTGTGTGCTTAGTGCCATCATTTTGATGTAATTACTTTTATTTTGATGTTTTCTATATTGCTCTTAATATCCTCTTCTGGGTAATTCTTCTTTATGGGTTGTTATTTCAGTGTTAGTTTTGTGTTCATTGAGACTCCTGTATTGCATTTCTTATGCATTGTTAATTTGCTTTATGGCTACATGTGTTATCCCCCGTAACATACTAAGATTAAACCCAATTTTAACTACTACATAACTTCCTCTGCATCTGAAAAGACTGTAACTGCTGTAGTGTATCCCTCTTTTAATGTGATGGTATTATAGTTGTTGTGATATGATCACAGATTTCCTCATTTTAATACTATAGCTTTGATTAAGTTTTGGAATTTCCCTAACTGATCATAATTTTGGATGATGTGTCCTGAATTGTCACCTTAAATACATCTAATGGTTTTATTTTTCTAAGGGAAGAGCTTCGTTCAATGTTTCATGTAATTTTGGTTTAGTTTTTATGAAGTCTCTAAACTTCTCTTTATCATCAAAAGTCTTAATTTCACCATTATATTTCATAGACAATTTTGTAGGATATGTAATTCTTGGATGGAAGTTTTTCTCCTTCAGGGCTTTGAATGTATCTGCCTACTGTTTTCTAGCCAGCATTGTTTCTGCAGAGAAGTCACACAAAAGCCTACAGCGTGTCCCTCGAGTGTTAGCTTTGCTTTGAGCCTTGCTGCCTTCAGAAGCATCTGTTCATGTTTCATCTTATTAAGCTTGATTCTCGACGGCACTTGGCACTTGGCTTATAATATGTCTTGGCATCTTTCTTTTTGAGTCTACCTTTTGTGGTGTTTGATAAACATCTTGAATACTTATGTTCTCTTTGCTCATAATCTCAGGAAAGTTTTCTATCAACATCTCTACAGCAATATTCTCTATGTTGTCATTAATCACCCCATGTTCAGGAACTCCAATTAAACATAAAGTGTTCTTTTTAATGGAGTCCCACATGTTTCTTAATGCTTCCTCATTTTTCTTATTTCTTTTCACTGATTTCTCCTCATAAATGTTGGTGTCAGTTCTTCTGTTTTCAAGGTCACTGAGTTTAACTTCTATCTGTTCAATCCTACTCTTTTGGCTTTGGATTGAATTATCTAACTATAATTTTGTTATCGATCTGATGTGTTTGAGATCATTGATGTCCTATCAATTCAAATAGCTTACTAAACTTTTCATTTTGTTTAATCTCTAGGAGGGTTCTATATATAAATCTTTTGTCCTCGACCTCTGATAGATTCAGAAATGTTTCTTCATCTGGGAAATTTTTTGAATCTTTATTTTGGGAATTTTCTGAAACATTTGAGGGCTGCTTCTTTAAATGATTAATTATGGTCTGGTGCCTGTGTGCCATCTAGACACTGTTTGATTTCTCAGGTTTAGGATCTAAGAGAATTGTTGGTCACCAGCTGTCTCTGATACTCCAGTGATTTGCCCGAAGTGGACTTTCTTGGGTGGAAGTCTGCTTATTTGGTGACAAAGAGGCTGCCCTACTTATGGAGAAACTGGGGGCTGTTAGGCAACCCTACAACATGGGTCAGAAAAGGGTGGGATGAAAAACAGTTGGGCCTCTGAACAGATAGATCTCCAGGCAGATATATAGGCCTCTCAGCCTTGAAAGTAAACTTCACTTCTATGCGGAGAGCTGTCCAGGTGCTGAACTAGGAGCTGTCCAATGTGCTGGCTGAAACAGGCAGTCAGGAGCAGCAGACTCCACCTTCCAGCTGATAATGGAAGTATTTTCCTGGTCGTTTGTGGAAGCTGCAGTTCTCTGATACTGTGGAATAGCAGAAGTGGAGGTCAGACGGCTGCTGGCTCAATTTTGAGAAACAAATATTACTCTGATACTGGTGCCTTGCCAAATATGCTAGATCATTTCCCTCTGAGTTCTACCTTCTATCTGTTTTTTTTTGCTGTTGATTTTGACTTTTATGGCTTTATGGTCTGAGAAGATACTTTGCAATAATTCAATAGTACGAGTTTGTTGAGATTTGCTGTATGTCCTAGCACATGGTCTATTCTGGAAAATGTTCCATGTGTACTGGAGAAGAAGGTGTAGTTGTCTGCTGATAGATACAAAGTTTTGTGTATGTTGATGAGGTCTAGTTGGTTAACTGTGGCAATAAGATCGTCTATGTGTTTATTGGGCTTTTTTCTGGAGAATCTGTCCAATATTGAGAGTGGAGTGTTGAAGTCTCCCACTATTATTGTGGAGTGATCTATCTCATTTTTGAGTGTAGTCAGTGCTTCTTTGATGTATATAGGTGCTCTAATATTGGGTGCATAAATATTTAATTTTGTTAAGTCCTGTTTGTATATTGAACCTGTCAGCAATAAATATTGACCATGCTTGTCCACGATGGTGGATTTTACATTAAAGTCTATTTCACGTGAGATTAGTATTGCCACACCTGCTCTTCTTTATGTATTGTTAGCTTGATAAATATTCTCCCATCCTTTAATTTTCAGTTTGTTCCTGTCTTTAAGCCTAAATTGAGTTTCTTGTAAGTAACATATGGACAGGTTGTGTCTTTTGATCCAAGATATCACTCATCTCTTTATTGGAGCATTCAGTCCATTCACATTTACTGTAATTACTGATAGGTGTGTGTTTAGTGCTGTCATTGTGATACGTATGTTTTCATGTTAATGTCTTCTCTGTGTTCTTATATATCTGTTCTGGGACACTCTTCTTTATGAGTGGAGTTTTCACCTTTTTCAGGATTTGTTTTGCAGTTGCTGCGACTCCTCTATTATGTTTCTTGATTTGATATGTTGCATCTTTATTGAGCTTTGCGGCTACCCCTGTAATCCTCCTTAATAATCTATACTTAAACCCATGTTTTTTTAAATTGTAACTGAGTGAAAATATACATTCCCATATAAATTTGCATGCCCACCTATATGCAGCTTCCACTGCTCTCCCTGTCCAGCGACAGCACACTTCCTCTCTGCTCCATAAATGTCTCATCCTCCCAACAGTCTCCTTTCCCCTCTCCATCCACTCCCCTTCCTCCAGTCAGAGGTCACCAGAGTGATATCCTATAGATGCGTAGAACCATAAAGTGCACCCAATATATAGTTACTCTGCATTGCCAAGTCCAATCCCTTGCTGTCCAAAGAGTGGACCTTCATTATGATCCATGGGCAAATGCAGCATCAGGGCCAGGGGCCATGCTCCCAGAGGAACCCTGCAGCTGCTGGAACATCAATTGAGGTCTTTTAGTGGAGATCTCAGGGTGCATCCCTTTTTATTCTTGTGTTGCCAGTGAGACTCAACTTTGTGAGCTCCATCGTGGCTATCTTCTGGTCCCAAGTCGATGTAGGCATCCACTCATGTGGGTCTCTCTGTCTTCTGGGTTGTCATTTTGGTCCTCAGTGAGCATCTGTTCGTGCTGAGTTGGGACCATTTGCTATGCCCTTAGATGGCAGCTTGGCAGCTTTTAAGACCCCAGATGCCACTCACCAATGTGGCATGCAGGGAGCCCTCTTAGCAAAATGCTAGTTGTGCCAATTGGCCTCGATTTCACCTAAGAGCATGGTCCCCTGCCCCACGCCCCAGCTACTCTGTCCTTGCATTATTGGGTTAAGATGGGAGGAGTACTCAAGTTATGTTGAAGTCCACTTAATATTGTTCTTGTTTCTAATATGTGCTGTCACTGATTTCTCCCAACCAGAATTCTACCAACTATCTAATCTAAACCCTCCTCCCATCACGTCCCCTCCCTCCCCTCCCTTGCAGCCATCAAAGAGTCTTTTCTTCTATGCATGAGTCTGTTTTTGAGTTATTATCATAGGGGTCTCATACAATATTTGTTCTTTTGTCTCTGACTGCTTTCACTCAACATAATGTCTTCCAGTTGAAAACAGGTTAGGAGATGTTTGCTGGAATCATCATTGTTTTTTATCATTGCATAGTGCTCCATTGAGTATATATACCGCAGTTTACCTATCCATTCCTTTGTTGTTGGGCATCTGGGTTGATTCCATCTTTTTGCTATCATGGACTGTGCTGCAATAAACATTCTTGTGCGTGTATGTGTTGGTGTGAAAGGCTTTGATTCTGTGGGATGTATTTCGAGTAATGGAATTACTGGATCCTATGGTATATCTATATCCATTTTTTTAAGGAAGCACCAGATTGCTTTCCAAGAGGCTGGACTATTTTGTAACTCCACCAGCAGTGTAGGAGAGCTCCACTTTCTCCACAGCCTAAACCCAGTTTTAACCATTGCAAGTCTTATTAACTTCCTCTCCATCTGGAAGGACTATAATGATTATAGGACATCCATCTTTTTAATATGATGACACTATAGCTTTCATAATATGATTACTGGATCACTTCTTTTAATGTTACAGTTTTGGTTGAGTTTGGAGCCTTCTCTAACTGAGCAGGTTTCTGGATGATGTGTTCTTTATTTTGTCCTAAAATATAAAATTAATGGTTTTGTTCTTCTAAGCCAAGAGCTTCTTTCAGTATGTCTTGTAGCATTGGTTTGGTTTCTGCCAAGACTCTAAGTTTCTGTTTATCTGTGAATGTCTTAATTTCATTTTCATATTTGAAAGATAGTTTTGCAGGATAAATCTCAGTTGGAAGTTCTTCTCCTTCAAGGCTTTGAATGTGTCATCTCATTGTCTCTGTGCCAGCATCGTTTCTGCTGAGAAATCCGTTGAAAGCCTACAGGTTTTCTCTCTGAATGTTAGCTTTGCTTTGAATCTTGCTGCCTTAAAAGTTTCTGCTTCTGTTTCTCTTTGTTAAGCTTGATTATAATGTGTCTTGAAGTCTTTATTTTGAGATCTATATTGGGTGGCTTTAGGTATGCATCTTGGATACCTATAGTCCCTTCTTTCATAATTTCTGGGAAGTTTTCTGTCAGCAGCTCAGCAACAGTGCCCTCTGTATTCTCAAATGTCCCGCCTTGCTTAGCCAGCCTTGCTTAGGAACTCCAATTAATCACAGGTTGTTCCTCTTAATAGAGTCCCACATGCTTCTTACTACTTCTTCATTTTTCTTGTTTCTTTTTTTCTGATTTCTTCTCATAGATGCTGGAGTCAGTAGCCCTGTCTTCCAAGTCAGAAAGTTTGTTTTCCATTTGTTCCATTCTGTTTGCTTGGCTTGGAAACTCTATGGGGCATTTCTACTCTGATCTCTAGAGTTAGTATGAGTCAGACCCAACTCGACGGCAGTGGGTAGGTGTTTTAGTCAGCTAGGCTGCTGTAACAGAAATACCACAGAGTAGATGGCTTTAACAAAGGAAGGTTTATTCTTACACAGTCTGGTAGACTACAAGTTCAGATTCAAGGTGTCCACTCCAGGGTAAGGTTTTCCCCTTGTCGGCTCAGAAGGAAAGTCCTGCACACATCAGTCTTTGTACAGGGAGCCTCTTGGCTCAGGAACCTCTGACGCACGCACTTTTCTCCCAGTGCTACTTGCTTCATGGTGTGAGGTTCCCAATTCTCAGCCTGCTTCTCTTTCCTTTTATCTCTTGCAGAATGAACGGATTAAGGGTGGGGCAAGGCTGCTCTGGGGAAACTCCCTTTACAGTGGAGCAGGGAGGTGATCTTATACAGGGATTTATATTCCCACCTTAATCCTTTAACATACAGCATAGGAAAACCACAAAATGGAGTACAGTCACAAGATACTGGGAATCAGGGCCCAGCCATGTTGCTACACCTATTTTTGGGGGGACAAAATTCAATCCATGACAGTATGTTATGTTATAAATCCCAAAGTTAAATATTTTTTGTTTAATAACTGAAAGCTTCCTGTGCTACTTAACCAAAATGAGCATCACAGATTCTATATGGGACTCAAGAAATGAGTAGATCCAAAATGCTATTATGTCTCATTTTACAGATGAGGCAACTGCAACCACAGAAGTGTTTGACTCAAAATCACTTGCTTTATTTGGTGGTTATTGGACAGAGGAGAATGAACAGAATAAAAGACCCAAGGTGAGCTGCAAATATAATCGTTGGTTCATGAAAGCACCTGCTAATCACGCATACTTTTTAGAGACTTGTAGGCATTAGTACTCCTTTATTCTACAACAGTGGTTCACACTCAGAGCAGTTTTGCACCCTGGAGGTCATTTGGCTATGCTTGAAGATGTTTGGGTTGATAGACCGCAGTGAGAGGTGTTACTAGTATCTGGTGAGTGGAGACCATGGATGCTGCCAAACATCTCGTGCCAGGAAAAGAGTCACCCACCCTCAAATGTCAACAATGCCAAGGTTGAGAAACTCTGCCCTGTATGACAAAATGATTTTTCCTGAAAACAAAATGTCACATGTGAAAAAGCAATTTCTCCTACGTAATAGCATTACTCATCTGTTATTATAGCCATGAGTCTCTAACAGCTCTGTCCATAAAACAAAAAAAGAAAAAAAAAAAGAAAACTTTCCATGCTGCAAACCAGTTCCTAGAAAACAAATTCTAGTGCTTATGGTGTTCTGCTGGGACTTAAGACTCGTGTTCTTAGTGTTCGTGATGTTCTTGCCCTAGCCTGTTTCTCAGTAGCCACATAATGAGAAGCAAGTCTCTCCAATGTGGTGAGGGTCTTTGTGGACTAATCTGCAGCATGGAATCAGTGAAACTTGTAGTCTGAAGACAGAATGAACTAACCGATGGACAAGTGCTTATAAGCTGTCATGGTGCTCAATGTAAGGTGGTTATATGCTCAGGACGGCCAGTCAGTGGCTCCTGCTCTTTGGTTTTGACCCCCAAGATGTCTTCATTAAGGTCATTAGTCTTTCTACTAATTTGACCTTTTCCATACAGTGAATGGGAGAAAAAAGCTGATTGAGCAAACCAAGCTTCGAAAAATTTCTACTATATCTAAAGAACAATCTGCCACCTGACGTATTCAGAAACTAGCTCTTCACCTATGAGGTTGTGTAATTTTTTTTTTTTCTGCTTAAAATATACAGTTCGTATATTGGATGGCCACTCTAAATTGTTTTCTCTCTGGAAAGCCGTTGCATGTCAAATACACATCAGGCCTCCTGACCCCAAGACCCTGGGGTAATTTCTGCAAATAAAACTTGGCTCAGGAAGAGGCTTTGTGCTTTCATTACTTGCCACATCTTGGCTTTTCATGGAGATCAGGGACAAGGGCCAAACTCACATAAACACAGATGGCTGCTGTAAATCTATCACTTCAGACTCTCTGAGGAATGCTTAGTCCCCTCCGTGCAACAGCCTTCAAGATACGGGGCCTGTAGCCTTCTTGGGCAGCCATCTGTGGCTTCTGTGTGTGCTCAGCCTGAAGGCAGGATGCCCTGCTTTCTTGTAAATATCTGGCCAAAAAAACAAATGTGTAGGTATGTTGATGGTGCTTAATTTGCTAGTTCACCAAGGTTTTGTATTCATCCTGCTCAGGTTTGGCAGATGAGATCTCAAAGCATTTTGTTACTCTCCTGGGTAATGGAGAATTTGACCCTGGGGCCTCTTCAGAGCAAGATGTTTCTTCCTCTACTTCTGCTTTCCCTTCCAAGATAGCCCTGGAAAGTTCTCAAGCATGTTTTTCTATTTGTACTTGTTTATGCAAAGATGAGAGTCTAGACAGGGACCAGGTTACATGGATTCAGTCCTGGCTCTGCTGTTTCTTGACTTTGTGAGTTTAGATGAGCTATTTAGCCTCTCTGTGCTCCTAGTGTAGTGCTGTGGCTTCAATGAATAGCACGTAAAAGTTATCAGAACAACCCCTGGCCCATAGTAAGCGTTCAGTCAATGCTACTAAGCTGAACAGAATATACCAGAGGGAGAATATAGAATTTTTTTCCCCCTTCGTATGTTTGGATGAGAATGAACTTCAGAAACTTTTTGTCATATAAATGCTGCAGTATGTCTTCTCCTTTAGGATGATAAGCAAAGCATTTATTTAGGTTTCTTATGTGTCAGGCAGGAGCCCTGGTAGCACAGTAGTTAAGTGCTTTGCTGTTAACCCAAAGGGCAGTGGTTGGAACCCACCAACCATTCCACATGAGAAAAATGTGACAGTCTTCTTCCATCAAGATTACAGCCTTAAAAGAAGTATGGGACAATTTTACTCTACTTTTTAGGGTCGTTGTAAGTTGAAACCGACAGCAGCAGGTATGTGTCAAGTACTTTGCTTTATCTGACTTAAGCTTCATAACAACCTGTGAGTTCAATAATATGTTTCAATCAGGCTGTTGTTGTCATGTGCTACCAAGTTGATTCCAACTCCTGGTGACCCTGTAGGACAGAGTAGAACAGCTCGTAGGCTGTAATCTTAATGGGGACAGATTGCTAGCTCTTTTGTCCATCAGATGGGCTGCTGGGGTTGAATCACTGAGCTTCTGGTTAGCCATCAAGCACTTAATCCCTGTGCCACCATAGCAGTCAGGAAAGCATAGCTTATAATGTAGTGGAAACTCACATAACAATCTAGATGGCTTAATGGAACAAAGATTAATTTCTTGTTCCGTCCCATTTCCAGAGACAGGGGCCTCTGGTTACCGGAATCACTCCAGATCCTGGGTTTGATGGAGGACAATGTGCTCATCTCATTGCAAGTCATCAAGGATAGCCATTGGTGGGGAAGGGAGCTGGAAGTGCATGCTAGTTCTCCACGGCTTCTATATACATCATTTCTGCTTTGATGTTATTTGTGTCTCCATTGCTCATATGTGTCTTATGTTGAGTAGATACTCAGTAAATGCATGTTGATTGAATATGATGAAGCCCTTTTTATTTTTTATTTTGTTCTACTCTTGTCTTCTTATCTGAGCCTAGATGTCCCAGCTTCATAACAGGACAGGATATTTATTTCAGACTTTGAGGGATACTGAGGGTTTATCAGAAGACAAGTCGTGTGTAGGTTTTCATTTTGAAACTCTTCAGCACAGGAAACATACCTTTGAATCCTACAAAGCTTCTCCTGGTTTGAGCCACCCAGATGCTCAGGTCATGTTTTCTATGCATAGATGTAAGAAAGAGATTGGGGTTAAAAGTGTTTATCAGAGATCAGTACCAGTGTCTTAGTTACCTAGTATTGCTATAGCAAATACCACTAGTGGATGGCCCTAACAAATAGAAATTTATTCTCTACAGTCTGAAGGGTAGAAGTAAAAATTCAGGGTGCCATCTCCAGGGGAAGGCTTTTACACTCTGAGGGAAGATCCTTATCATCAATCATCTCCTGGTCTAGAAGATTCTCAGAGCAGGGACTCTGGGTCCAAAGAACATGCTTTCTTCCTTGTTCTTCATTCTTGGTGGTAAGAGGTCTCCATATGTCTCTGCTTGCTTCTCTTATATCTCAAAAGAGACTGACTGAAGACATAGTCTTGTAGCTTGACTCCTGCTTCATTAACTTAGCTGCCTCAAATCCTGTCTCCTTTAACATCAGACAAGTAGGATTTACAACACATAGGAAAATCACATCAGATGACAAAATGGTGGACAGTTACACAATACTGGGAATCATGATGTAACCAAGTTGACACTGATTCGGGGGGCACACAATTCCATCCATAACAACCATTAAAAGAACGGGGAATGAGCGGTACTCACAGAGATGTCAAAGTGTGATGTAGGCCTGGTAGTCTCAGCCAGCCTACCTCTCAGGGAGCTTTGGAGCAGGCACTCACGTAAGAGTGCTCCTGTCCTGTCCTGGCCTGGTCAGGTCTATGTACTCTGCAGGCCGCCCGACAAAACACCATTGCTTTCGAGTCAGCTCTAACTCATGATGCTCCGCCTATGTTCCACAGTTTTCAATGGCTGATTTTTCAGAAGTAGGACACCAGGCATTTTCTGAGGTACCTCTGGATGGACTGGAGCTTCAGCCTTGTGGTTAGCAGCTGAGCACATAAACTACCCACCCAACCCTACTGCATTTGAGTTGATTTCAACTTACAGTAACTGTGTAGGTCCAAGTGGGACTGCGCCATAGGGTTTCTAGGGCTGTAAGTCTTTGTGGAAGCAAACTACCACATCTTTATCCCACCCAGTGGTGGTAGGTTTAGACTACTGACTTTTTTGTAAGCAGCCAACACTTTAAGCACTGCACTACCAGGGCTCCCTCAGGCTGTCTGTGGCAAAGAAACAACCCTTGCCATTAAGTTGATTCAGACTACAATGAGCCTATCGGACAGAATAGAACTGTTCTAGAGGGTTCCCAAGGAGCAGCTGGTAGATTAAAACTGCTGACCTTTTGTTAACAGCTGTGCTCTTAAACCACGGTACCAGCAAAGTTCATTCAGGCTGCCCCGGTAAAGGCATAAACCTTGGACAAAACAAATCTTTGCAGCTGAAGCCAAGCCTGAAGTTGCTGAGTGCTAGAGGCTGCCTGTAGGCCTCTTTGCCTGCAGCTGGAGAACAGGCCCTTCTTTGAAGGGGAGTCAGGTGTGCTTATCTCCGTAGTCTACCACACCTGCTTGCCCATCTTCATCTCACACCACTTCTGCTTGTGGGTTTTCAGTGAGTTTCCTCTTCCAGGCTTTTACATCACTGCCTTCGTTCTGGAATGCCACTCCTCTTTCTTTCTTTTAGAAAACTATTTTATTTGCCAACAGTTCACATCTTACCTTCTGTACGAAGCCTTTGCTAGACTCACATCTGCACATCTGATGATTTTTTGATATCTACTGTCTGGTACATGCCATCATAATAATGCTGATGATAAACTATTGTATCAACAAGTCACTAAACCATAAGCTCTCCCCAGAAGAGACTTAGACTTCAAACTCTGGGGCACCTGTGCCTAGTCCAGTGCCTAGTACATACAGGCAATTAATAAATGTTGAGTGATGAAGGACTGACTGAAATATAGTAAAAGGAAATAGGAGGGGCCTTGTGATGTCATTAAAGGAACATTTGAATGGAAATCAAACCAAAAACATTTATTACACAATTCTACTTCAGACTAGCCAGAACCAGCATCTTGTCAAAATTACCTTTCCTAGACCAGCTCCTCATAGACTGAGAGCTCGCACAAAAGCACCATAAGGGCAGAGAGGGAAGCCTTCTAGAGAAGACTGTCTTACCAAAATAGGCATAGTGTCAACCAGACTCTAACCTGCAAGGAAGAGGTGCCATTGATGCTCCTTACTGGCATCAGTTTGGCCTTAGGCTCCTACTCCAAAGACTTAAAGGTAATTGTGTATCTAAAATCAAGGCTCAAAGGACGTTAGAAGACCTTGTGACATCTACAGTCTTTGTCTAGTTGTTGTTTTTGTTGGTCACCATTGAGTTGATTTTGACTCATGACAGCCATGCATGTGCAGAACAGAAGAGTGCCATAGGGTTTTCAAGGCTGTGACCTTTCAGAAGCTGATCACAAAGGCTGTCTGAGGTGGGGCTGAACCACCTGTCTTTCAAGTAATAGTCGCACACTGCCATAGAGCAAACGTTCCCTCCTCTGATTAGTGTAACACAGAGAGATTTCTTGAAAGACAAGAGATAGCTCAAGCTGGGAATAAACTGAGCTCCACACTTCAGAAATTCAAATGGCAGCTCAGCAGTGACCTTTTATAGAACAGTGAATATGAAACATGTTGCTTGATTTACAAACTTAGATCATTGAAAGATGTTACTTGATTGGTAATTGATCATTTTAAGTCAGGGCTTCCTTGTGCCCAGTTCTCTAAGGCGATTGGCTTAAAAAGGTATAGGTCTCCCTCTTAGATTGGTTATAGTGCAGCAGTCACATGGTATGTGACAGGGAGGAGTCAGAATGTGGTTACATCATCATTACTGGACACTCCTGTCGTAGAAACGGTATGGAAAATGGCTGCCTCTCAAGTGAAAATGGAAGTGCAAATGGAAATCATACTCAGTTCTCAAATCAGCCATTTTGGATAATATTGGGTACTTCAAATTTTTCTTTAGTTCCCTTACATAGCACTTAACCATCTGCCCACTCAAGCTCTCCTCCTTTACCTGGGCAGCTTCCATTTCACATTTACCTGAAACAGACCTGTTTTTTTTCTCTTGGAAATGGCCCTTTTCCCATTAGCATTCAATTTCGAGGAGACTATGGACCAAAGATTCTTTCTTCCTGCAGACACTCTCATTGTTTTTCTAGAGGACACATACCAGACCAATCAAAGCCATTGGGCATCAGCAGAAACTCTTAATCAACTAGTGCTTATGGTGGTAGAAAATATGATTGGTGCTGCTGGAGACCAAGTGCAGAGAGCCATCTGAGATGAAGCCATTCCAGTAACAGTGGAAACAAAGGATGAAAAGAGACAAATCCTCAGTGGCATCGTTAGAGTACCAGAATTTAGATTTACTTGGAATTAGCATAATTTTCAAATTTTTAATTAGCGAGCCAGTGTGTTTCCCGCCCACCACCCCCACTTTATTCTTTTGCTGAAGCCAGCCTGAACTAGATTCCTCTCACTTGAAATTGGGATCATCGTGATGCAAACACAATCTTATCTTTTGACTTGAATTTTCAGATGAAGAAACTAGCAGAGCTGAGGTCAGAATCAGTGTGTGACCCACGGTATTTGACTGGGTGTTGTAAACTAGAGCCAAAATCAAAACATTAAGTAGCTATGTTAAGTCATTTGGAATGTGAATTTTGTCCCTGAAGATGGAAAAGGATATATGAGAGGTTTTCTCTCAAGTCGCTCACAGTTTGGCTAGCCAGACAGGTGCAACAGGTAACCACACGGAGCAGTGCACAGGTTTAACTTCTATTGGTCATGGCAAGAAATTCAACCTCTGATAATCTTAGGGCTCACCTTTGTATTGTAGAAAGGGGGGCCAATCTTTGAGGCTTATATTTCTACCACTACAGTTAGCAGGCAACTTCATGTGAGGTAATGAGTGGTGATCCCTTCACCCTGGTAATTAGGTGTGACTTCACGGAAGTTAATCAAGTGGTCAGTTGGTGTGCCTTGCCTGGCTTTGCCAACAGGGGCACAGTTCCTTGGGAGTAGCTTTCCCCAGAGTTTGCAGTTTGCAGGATAAGGCCAGGTCATTCCTTGGTCACAGTGTTTAAGGAATAAATAATAAAAACCTTGCAAGACAAAAGAGAGTACTTAGCTAAGAGGTTTCAGAGGGCGCTGCAGCCCAGTTAGGGAACTCTAGATTTGGTTCAGTAGATGACACAGATTTTTACAGCTATCATTTGATGTACATTTACAATATGCCAGACACTGTGCTGAGCACTTTACATGGATTGTTTTCATTTGATTCTCGTAACAGCTCTTCAAGGTATGTAATTTATCCTCCTTTTGCAGGTAAGCAAACCGTGGCTCACAAAGGTGAACTCATGTGCTCAAAATTGCAGAACTAATAAACGTGGGAGGCAGGATTTGAATCCAGAACCTGAGACCTCACATTACCATAAACCTCCTGTCTAGTGAGTTTCAGGAGACAGTGGCAGCAGGGGCTGGAAAAGAACATTACTGTGTGGAGAGGTGTGCAGTGAGGGCACCCTGGATTATGATAGTCTGGACTAAGAAGTCAGTTATTCTGGAACATAATAAAAATAGCCTGTATGAATGTGGTGGCAGGGGGAAATGTAAGGAGGCATGACATTGAGAGATTGTATAAAGGAACACTGGGGGATTTAGATACTAGCCAAATATGGGGGGAAAAAAAATGAAAGGGAGGTGATCAAAACATATCAGAGTCCCTTTTAAACACAGGGATAAAATGTCTCTATGCAACACAGTAGCTGTCAAGAGATTATGTGGCATCAATTCCGAGAACACATTTATTGCAGAAATCTGGGTCAAAGGAAAAAACGATTCATATACACGTTTATTGGAGGCTCATCAGTCTATTGAATGTATTTTTAAATTTTTAAAAGGCCATTTACTGTAATTGTGTCTGGGCACATATACGGGGGGAACAAAATCAATGTTAAATTTTACAAATATATGCCCATCTCTGCCCTTACTTTATCATTCCGATTAGGCACATGATAAATCAACATAATTATGCAGAGTGACATTGTTCTGAAAGCCTGATGGAAAGTTCCTAAGATACTAGTGCATTTTTTTAATACAAGTTCTTCATGAGAGCTGTTTTCTGTTTAGTTTCCACAGTGACCTACATTGTGTTTGTTATTTTTTAAGGCTTCTGTTGAAGAAGAAAATAAAAAACTGTTTGCCATTCAGTCAGTTCCAACTCACAGGGATGCTATAGAGAAACCCGGATGGCAGAGTAGTTAAGAGCTACAACTACTAACAAAAGGATTGGTAGTTCAAATCCACCAGTGCTCCTTGGAAACTGTGGGGCAGTTCTACTGTATCTTATGGGGTTGCTGTGAGTTGGAATTGACATGATGCCAATAGGTTCTGGTTTTTGAAACAGGTGAAAAGGCTAGAAGGTGAGTTTCTCCAATCCTGTAGGCTAGGGTAAAGATATAACAAATATTCCACTTCACATCAGAGAAGAAGCAGGGATCAAGGCTGGGATGACAGCAAATCTGTTAGTGACAGCACATACCAATCATGAAGCTTGGCTTTTTTTGGTACAAGGTTCAGAGGACTGATCAACCAGATGTCCCCTGCTTAGCATGGCATGCTTTACATTTATGATGCCATCAGTGTTCACTAGAAAAAGAAGTGTGCTTGCTCTTCTTTGCTTTCTTCCTTACATTCCTCCCCCTGAGAAGGATGATACCATTAGGCTCAGTGATTTCATGCTGGTGAGGGATCTTGCTGGAAGTGGTGAAAAGACCCCCTGCACTGGAGGCTACAAGTCTGAAATTGATAGTGCACAGGGCAGTTTTTCAGCAGTAAAACTGTCCTGAATGATACTGTAAGGTAGATGCATGCCTTTATGTGTTTGTCAAATTTGACTGGAGTATACAACATAAAGAGCAGAACTTGATATAAATAGTGGATTTGAGTTAATAATGATGTGTCTATATTGGCTCACCAGTGTAACAGATGTACTACAGGAATGCAGGGTTTTAACAGGAGATGCTGTGTGCACAAGTTTCTGTAAACCTAAAAAAAAAGGTGGTCAGGGAGGAAACAGATCGAGTTTCAGCAGTGTGCACCTGGGTGAGTCCCTTCCTGGGACTCCTAAGATACATGTAATAAAATACAATTAATTTCTTGCAGAAATAATTAAGCAAAAGTAGCTCTTACAAATGAATAGGTCAGAGTAGATATGAGATGATTTAGGGTGTTATGCAGGAAAGCACTGTATATTGTTAAGGCATTCATTTCTCTAAATGTGTATTAAAAAAGCTTTGTTAAACACACTGAGCCTGTGATTAGCTATGCTGTTGCTTACAGTGAAACCAAACTTAATTAAAGCAAAAGTGAGTTGATTTTAAAGGTAATGTTAAGTCAGTGACACTGTTATTTAGTCAATAATAAAGGTGGTACATGTATATGGTGAAACAGCTGAACATGGTAAGTTTATAAGAATGACCAAAGTTAAGAAGTTCTGAGTTAATGTCCTCTGTAGTGAGATTGACAGGTCCCTCGGTCATAGAAACGGCTTGTGCACAGTTAACCAAAAGGTTGGTGGTTCAGACCCACCCAGTAGTGCTGTAGAAGAAAGACCTTGTGATCTCCTTCTGAAGGTTTATGCCCTTCAAAACCCAATGGAACAGTTCTGCTCTGCTTGCATGGCATTGCCAAGAATCAAAATCAACTTAATGGCAATTGGTTTGGTTTTGGCATACATATTTTGTAATTTACTCCTCAGAAAAATCTTACCATGTAGATAATTACTAATATCCCTACATTCCAGATTATGAAAGTGAGACCTAGAAAGATTAATTTGCCCAAGGTCATATCATGAGTGAGTGGCAGAGCTGGGCTACAAACTCAGGCAATCTGGCTCTAGAACATGTGTTCTTCATCATTACACTATTAACATTGCTACCTTGTAGGGTTGCTGTGAAGGCTGAATGAAATGTCAGTGAATTGAAAAGTCTCTCGTATGTAATTAGCTTATATTACTTTGTTTTAATTAGAAATAAATTTCTGTATCAAATAATATGTACTTATCAAAGTAAATTAGAGGGAACTCATCTGCAACAGATTATAAACAAGAACAACAAAGACACAAGGGAAAAAGAGTCCAAAGGACAGAAGGACCCATATGAATGGGAGACAGTATCAACGTGATATCAGAAGAACCAGAAGGTGCCCATCCATCACCAAAGGCAGCTGTGATGGGGGACATAAGAGTTCCTGAGGCAACATAAGGAAAACAAGTGTTCAGCTCAAGAACTCCACTAAAAGACCAAAATTGATGGTCTGACAACCTGGAGGGTTCCCTGGGAACTTGGACCTAGACCTGCTGCTCGCCCTGACTGGAAGCCAGTACTGAGGTCAACTCTTCAGGCAAGAACGGACTAGACTCAGAGACACAGTGACCATGTGGTGTGTGCACTTTATGGTTCTATGCAGTTACAGGAGGCTGTCCTACTGGACTCAGAGACACAGTGACCATGTGGTGTGTGTACCTATACCGTTATAGGAGGCTGTCCTACTGGTTTCTTTCTTGATGGGACAGAAGAGGGTGGAGAGGAGGGACAGGTGTGGATTAAGAGGATGCTAGAACTATGGAGTGAAAAGGAGGAATGTGCTGTCACTGGGTGAGGAGAGCAGAAGGAGCTGCAGAAAGGCAGGCATGCAAAATTGATTTGGATTTTCAGCTTTCACTTAATCACAAGTTTTTAAATAAATAAATAAATAGAGGGTATTTCGTTTCATCATGCCCTATACCATTGTCTGTAATCAGTTGCAAACCATATATATTTCTTATATATGAAAAAGTGAGGCTTGGTTGGTAGAGTATCTATGGTACAAGACTTGCATCACAGACTTCTAGGTGTGAAGCAATTCTTTTTCCAATTAAGGAACATGATCAAGCCCAAATGTAAAGCCAGCATGACAAATAACTTGGCTTTTTATAACCTTCTCTCAGTGTTATGTGTTTCTAGGTCATGTAGCAGAAAACAGCAAGAAAAGAAAGGCCCAGAAGTTTAAGCTAACTAAGCAAAATTTGGGTACTGAGATTCACTTGAGTGACTACCGTGGCTTAGTTAGAGTGCTCTAGACTGGTAATTTATCTTTTTTCATGTGTTTTAAATATTTTATTATGCTTTAAGTGCAAGTGTATGTTCCAAGTCAATTTGCTGTACAAAACCCTGCAGACACACAGCTAGGCAACTCTAATTGCTCTCCTCCCACTCCTCCTCTCTACCCTGTATTTCTTGTATCTATTCAACCAGCTCTCATCCTCCTCCACCCTCTCACCTTGCCTCTGGATAGTAGTTGCTCAGACGGTTTCATGTATGTACTTAAGCCCAGAAGTACACTCTTTGCCAGCATGATTCTATGTCTTATAGTCAAGTCCAATCTTTGTCTGAAGATTTGACTAAGGTACAAATTTCAGCTCTGGGCTAGCAGAGAGTCTTGGGGCCATGTCCTCAGGGGATGCTCCAGTTTATTAGGCCATCAGTTCTGGTCTTTTAATAAGAGTTCTAGTCTGCACATCGATTTTTGTTCTGCTGTGTCAGGAATTCTATGTTGTATATCCTGTCAGAGGAGTCATTGGTGGTGGCTGGGCACCATCTAGTTCTAGTCTCACACTGGTGCAGTCTCCAAATCATATGGCCCTTTATGTCTTTTGGGCTCATATTTTCCTCATGACTAAAGGACTAGATTAGTAATTTATCTTGAGTTGTCAGCTGCTAAGTCTTGTATTCTTACAAAGAACAAAGAGTGAGTAGGAAGCAAAAATAACTGCCTGTTTTTGATTTGTGATTGCCATCAGATTTAGCGTTGATGCATTTCTAGAAACTCAAAACCCCGGTGAAGTAGTAGTTAAGTGCTGTGTCTGCTAACCAGGAAGGTTGGCAATCTGAACCCACCAGGTGCTCCCTGGAAATTCTATGGGACAGTTGCACTGTGTCCTGGGGTTGCTATTAGATTCAACATCACTGAGTTTGCCTCTTTTTTTTTTTTTTTTTGGTTCTATTGTAAAAAAAACAACTTAAGTATGTGCCTGAAATATTAAATGTGTAACTTGCAGGAAATAGAAAATATATTGATAGTTCACATGTTTTCTTCCACATGAATCTGTGATGATATGAGCAACATTGACTGTGGATAGAGTACTTGCATAAATTAATTGAAGAAAAGTTATTTATTAGAATGAACTGGTTTTGGGTATTACACAGGGAAATTTTGATATAAGCACTTTCTGTAGCTATGGAATTCCGTGAGATGGTTGTGACCCCTTGGAGAGAAGTAATTATAAATATCTGTGGAGGCAAGAAACTTCATCTTTTCCCCTTAGGAAGTAGTAGGCAAGGGGAGATCCTATCTGTTTGCAAATTCCTTGACTCTGTGGAAGGGAAGAAGGGAGAAGGGAACAGTGAAGTAAGCTACGTAAGCACAATAGGAGGGCAATAAATACCTTTGTCTTCAGACACTGACCCCCACAGGGCAGGTGGGTTTCTGTTAGCCAGCTCCATCCTAGATAGTCAGCTTCCAGTGGACACAAATTAGATATGTTTTCTTTTGCTTTCTACATAGGCCTGACCAATTGGTCACTTAAATGATTACACTAGAGCAACTGTAACATGATAAATGTGTTGAAAATTCAGTTTCCTTGCATATTCTGCTTTGGTTACTTAAATATACTGAGTGACAGGCGGTTATCATATATAGTATGAAAGATGACAGTTATATACTGTGATTGGCAATTTACCAGGGGGGTTGTTATATATACTACTAGGGGCTTTTCACATACACTATGAAAGATGGCAGTTGTAGTACTCATTCATTCGTCCATTCAACAAAGCTTTACTGAGTTCTCTCTGTGTACTGTTGTTGATTGTCATTGAGTCAGCTCTGAATGCATGGCGATCCTGTGTACAACAGAACAAAACATTATCCAGTCCCACATCATATTCGTAGTCATTTGTGTGTTCAAGTCCATCGTTGAAACTACTGTGTGTTTTGAGTGTTTTGCAACCTAAGACCTCATCTTCCAGCAAATACTGGACAATATCCTGTTGTGTTCCATTAATTCTCATTGACTGAATTTAAGAGACACACTGCCAGTCCTTTCTTACTAGTCCATCTTTTTCTGGAAGCTCTGTTGTAACCTGTCCACGGTGGGTGACCTACTAGCATCTGAAATACTAGTGGCGTAGCTTTTAGCATCACAGCAATCTGTAAGCCTCTGGCGGTGTAGTGATAAAGAGTTGTAGCTGCTAACCAAAAGGTCAGCAATGTGTATTCACCAGGTGCTCCTTTAAACACTGTGGGACTCTGTCCTACAGGATTATTATCACTGTGGATAGGAATGAACTCACTGGCACCAGGGAATGCTAATGTAGATGACGGAAACTGAAAAATTTTCCTCCCCTCCTCGCTGCCCCTGACACGATCCCCCTTACCTTCTCCCTTCCCTTCCCAGCCGACACTCACTTGACAGGACCACTGGCGCCTGACAGGATTTCCCCTTCCCTTCTCAGCCGGCACTCCCCTGACAGGACACTTCCACCTTCCTTTCTCAACCCGGCCCCCCAACTGGCAAGATATGAAAGCCCCATTCCCCTTTCCTTTCCCAGCCCAGCTCCCCCACCCCTCCGGAGCCCGCTCAGCCCGGCCCCCTTCCCTTGCCAGGACAGGATATTTCCCTTTGATAAATCTCATGCCTGCCTGATAAGATGCTCTCCTTTTCAAAGCCCCATTCCCGCCGAAGGGCACGTGCACCCCCAGAACCATTTGTTTCAACCATGACTTCCTCAAACTGCCCTGTATATACCCTGCCGAAACCACAAGTGGGGGCCATTCTGTTGGAACCTGCAAAGGTCCCTTTTTGGCCTGCCGGCATAATAAACAGCTTCTTGCCTTTTCCTGGGTGTCTTTCACTTCCTCATTTTCTGCAACAATGCCGGAAAGCACCAAGAAATACTCAGGACCTTCCTCTCTAACAAGTGTAGGGATTTGGGCTTTCAAACTGAGACAATATATTTCTGATCTTTAAAGCCACTTATTTGTGATAGCTTTTCCTAACCACAGCACTAGGTAACTAAGACACAAGTTTGTGAAGCAGACCTTCAGATTCAGACGTAAGTCTAAAGTCAAATTTGTGGGCTAATTCTCTGCTGCGTATGGGGTGTGAACAATGGAATCCAGTTAAATTGTGGTTGTTCTGGTCTTTAATTTTCTTTCTGATTTTGTGAACATTTTTAATACGCTGAATTGAAATTGTCCTTTTAAACAAGGATTCTATAAAGGCACATAGAATGTACTAGAAGCATTTTTACCTTCCAGTGTCACTCACTCACTTTGAAATTGGTGTTCAAATAATCACAGCTGAATTTTATGCTTTTTTATCCACCACGGTGACAGGGTATTCCTGTGAGGAAGCTCCCACAGGCTCTAGGGCAAATTTGCTAGTGAGATCTGGCCCATCAACACCTAACTCGTTTTCAGCAAAAACAAAACAAAACATAAATCTCCAATTACACAGGCTATTCTTTTTAAAAATCCTTCATGGTGATTTTATCGAGCCACATCTAAGGAACAAAATTGTATTGTTAAAATGACTGTTGAATTACTTGAGTCTGTCTTTAACCCCTCTTAAAATTGAAAAAATTGTAAAGTCCCCCTTTAGACATCCTTGAGACTTGCTCTGGGCAAAAAACTTTTTCTAAAATAAAGGATGTCAGGAAAGGTAATTTATAAGCCTCTTTGCCAGTAACAGTGGGGTAGTTTCCTGGGGTAATCAGTATACAGATATCAAATATGCATGCTTGGAAGGACTATACTGGGATAGTGACATAATCATCAAGAACTGCATTGAAATTGCCAGGAAGACTTATTAAAATACAGATTGCTGGGCCCTGTCCCTAGAGTTTCCAAATCAGTAGGATAAACCAATGGCCCTCAAGGTGGTTCTGACCATCATGGTCTTGTATGTGTCAGAGTAGAACTGTGCTCCACAGGGTTTTCAGTGGTCTAATTGTTTTGGAAGTAGATCACCAGGTCTTTCTTCTGAGGTGCTTCTAGTGCAGTTGAACCTCCAGACTTTCGGGTAGCAGCTGAGCACGTTTACCATGACCCTAGCAGCTAGCAAGATTATAAGCATCTTAAAATCAGAAATTCAGGGTGCTATGCCAGTGATATTTAATATGTGTTCACTTGAATTTGATTCAAAGCACAAATTCTAACAAACTAAGTTTGTACTATCTCAAATATGAGAAAAATAACCAAAGTTAATCGAGCACTTCTAAGATAGCAAGTACTTGTGTCATCTCTTTAATTGCCTATAATAATAATTGTTTGATGTTGGTACCATTATTATTGCTGTTATACCAATGAGAAAATTCAGGCTTGGAGAAGTGAAGTGACTTGCCCAAGATCACACATAAAGAATGTTAAAGCAGGAATTGAAAGCCGGGCAGTCCATCCACAGTGCCTGTACTATTTCCTTGGTAAAGGTGATAGCTGCAGTTAAGTTGGCCCCTGACTTACAGAGACCCCTGCACAATGGAGTAAAATGTTGTCCAGCCCTGTAAAATGCCCAGGATCAAACTGTTGTGATCCATAGGGTTTTCACTGGCAGGTTTTTGGGAGTTGATCACTAGAACTTTCTTCCCAGTCTGTGCTGGTATGGAAGATCACCTGGAACCTGTTCAGCATCAAAGCAACATTCAAGCTCCCCCAACAGACAGGTAGTGGCTGCACATGAGGAACACTGGCTGTGATTCATACACAGCCCTCTCTCGTCAAAGATGACTATGCTACCACTGAAACATCAGTATTGTCTAACTTTGCAGTGTTACTGGACCAGATCTTTTTTCTACCCTCCCATGCTCGGCAGCACATATCGTCAGCTCTGTGGACTATACAGCATGCAGCTGGTTTCTCTTCTCTCTGCCTCAGACTCAAATGAAACCACAGAAACCACAAGAAAAATGGAGTCTGGCTTCCTCCAATCCATGGATTCGAGACCTCTCCTTCTGTAATGATTCACCATCAAGGGCGCTGGAAGCCACATCAACAATAAAGGACTCTTGTATCGATCCTTTGAAATTATAGAGGAAAACAAATTGCCCTGAGCTATCTTATTGGCATTGAGTCATTGAGTGCTAGGTACAGACAGTCTCTAGAAAAATTTAGCTTTAAAGTTTAATTCAAAAGTCCCTTGCAAACTATGTATATAGGAAAATGAATCATATTAGGGAGTAGGAAGATAATGGTGATAAATGCCTGTTTGAAAGCTGTGGTTTCCAAGCATGAGCCTTTGCCTAATAGTTCATCAGGGCTGATTAGAAGCTTTAAAAATTTCATTAAAGTCAAAAATTACTAACTCCTAGTTTCCTTTGGTGGAAAGATTTGATCTGATAATGCTAGGTAATGTTCGTTGGTTAAAATAATACCTATTCTATATGATTTTGCTATATGCATGTTAATAATTGGATGTTAAATGATAGTCTTCATTTTTTATATTATGTAATTAATATCATGTATTCAATTGAGTTTGAAAAATTCAGGGAATATATATGGGTACAGAAGATTTGAAAGTCTTCTTTCAACATCTTTATCCCACCTGCCTCAGCCCATCTCTCTTCTTGAAGGTAGCCTCATCCAGCAGCTGAATATAAAATCTTTGATCCTCTCATGGCAAACACATATGCACAGGAGCATATACATAAACAGCAGCATATATATAAACAGGGGCACATACATAAACACATGCAACTCTTCCCCTCAAGTGGGGTCACCATATAAATTTCATTGTTCTGTGACTTTTTTTCCGACTTGAGATTATGATAAGGAGTTCTTTACATTTTCATTTATGTAAATACTGCAATTTTGTTATTGGTAAGGCCTTCAGGATATTATTTACTATACTTAACGTTTCTCCAATTGTTGAATGTTTTGGTGTTGCCAGTTATTGCTGCTGTTCTACCTCCATCAAAAAGTGAGAAAGTCAAGCAAGACAATGGCTATGGAAAGACTCTGCTAATTAGAAAGCGATATACATGTGTTGTTGTTAGGTGCCATCAAATTGATTCCAGCTGACAATGACCTTAACGTACAATAGAACATAACACTGCGTGGTCCTGCACCATCCTCCCAGTCTTGGCTGTGTTAGAACTCATTGTTGCGGCCACCATGTCAGTTCACCTCTTTGACGATCAGCCTAACTTTTGCTGAGTCTCTACCAGGCATGATGTTTCTCTCAGAGGACTGGTCACTCTCTGATAACATGTCCAAAATATATAAGACTGAGAAAGATAGTTTATTGACTATGCACAGGCATTTGATTGTGTAGATCATGGTATGAATAACAGTGTGGAGAATGGGAATTCTAGAAAACTTGTGCTCATGAAGAATCTGTACACAGATCAAGAGACAGTTGTTCAAACAGAACAAGACGACAATGCGTGGTGTAAAGTGAGGCAGGATGAGCATCAGGGTTGTACCCTTTCACCTTACCTTTTCAGTCTGCATAGTGAGCAAATCATCTATGTGAAGTAGAAAGGCATCAGGATTGGAAGAAGACTCATTAATAACCTGAGTTACACACATGACCCCACCTTACTTTCTGGAAGTGAAGAAGACTTGAAACACTTATTGATGAAGATCAAAGACCACAGCCTTCAGTCGGGACTGCACATCAAGATAAAGAAAACAAAAATTCTCACAACTGAACCAGTAAACAACACCCCTGAAAGCACAAATCAGAAGATGCATTGCATTGGGAAAATGTGCTGCAAAGGACCTCTTTTAAAGTGTTGAAAAGTAAAGATGTTACCTTGAAGACTAAGGTGCACCTGACCCAAGCCATGGTATTTTCAGTTGCATCATTGTATGTGAAAGCTGGAAAATAAATAACAAAGACAGAAGAATAATTGATGCCTTTGAATTGTGGTATTGGAGAAAAGTATTAAATATACCATGGATTGCGAAAAGAACAAACAGATCTGTTCTGGAAGACATACAACCAGAGTGCTCCTTGGAAGCAAGTATAGCTAGACTGGGTCTTACATACTTTGGACATGTTGTCAGGAGGGATCAGCACCTGGAGAGGGACGTCATGCTTAGTAAAGTAGTGGGTCTGTGAAAAAGAGGAAGACCCTCAACTAGATGGATTGATACAGTGGCTATAACAATGGGATTAAGTATAATAATGATTGTGGGCATGACACAGGACCAGGCAGTGTTTCATTCTGTTGTGCCCAAGGTTGCTGTGAGTCGCAACTGACTTGAAGGCACCTAACAGTGACAACATACAGGTGTATCAAGTAGTCTGTGCTAATTCTCTGTTTAAATGCCACGGTAATTTACTCAAGTGTTCCCAGTTCCTAAGAAGGCAGCTCCGATTTTTGACTTGGGTTTCTCTAGTCTTAACTAAGCAGTCCTGGTGGTAGAGTGGTTAAACACTCAACTGCTAATAAAAAGGTCGACGGTTCACACCCACCCATTGCTCCATGGGAGAAACATTACAGCCTTGGAAACAGTATGGGAAAGTTCTACTCTGTCATAAGAACAGAGTCAGAATCAACCCTACAGCAGTGAGTTTTTAGTTTCTGTTTTTAAAGTCATTACTATCTGTTTCTGATTCTACTTACTTGTAATACCATCTGTCCTCTTTCTCTTACAGCTGGGAGCTAACGGACTCTCTTCTGTCAGTTAGCTCTTCCTTCAGTCCCCGCACTTGGTAGCTGAAATAATATCACAGTAACCCATCTGTCGTAAGAGCAGCTATCGCACAGAGGTCCTTATTAGGTTTCATCATGCCCATCCCAAAGGCTTGGGTCACCCTGAATTACAGGCTGTCCCCAAGGTCCTACCACATGCTAGACACTCCCAGATGCTGGCTGCCTCTCTGGATCCCCTTTGGTGGCTCTGGCTGATTTCCATCCCTAGCCAGAATCCCAGGTGCCTGCTGCTTACTTACTGCATGACCCAATTTTGTGCTGTACCTTTTGAATACTCTGCTTTGCCTGCCAGACTGTATTTTTCCTCACATCTGCAGAAACTCTGTCCCCCAGTGCTGTTCCCGTTCCAGTCCCAGTCCAAGTCCCAGTACTAATCAGACCTTGCCAGCTAGGTCTCTCTGGTGCTATTTCTGGTGTTTGCTCTCCTTTCTTCTCGATTGCCTTTTCACCCAGTTGCCCATCCTCGTAAGCGTCAGATAAAGTACCTTGCAGTTCTCTCATAAATGCCACTTACCTATATCTCATTCTCCCTAGGGTCTGTTTGTCTTCAGAGATCCTGGGATAATGATAATAATTATGATTATCTGCTGCTGTTGTATGATGTGAATTTTGACTCGAGTAACTCAATAGGACAGGGTAGAACTGCCCCATAGAGTGTCTGAGGCTGAAATCTTTTCAACAGTTTACCAAGTGTTTCTCTAGCAGAGTAGCTGGGTGGTTTGAACTGCCAGCCCTGCAGTTAGCAGCTATTGCTAACTAAATGATAATAGTATTAGGTACCATCAAGTGGGTTCTGGTTCATAGTGACCCTATAGGACAGAGTAGAACTGTCCAATCTCATTTCCAAGGAGCAGTTGGTAGATTCAAACTGCTAATCTTTTGGTTGGCAGCCAAGCTCTTAAGCAATATTGCTACCAGCGCTCTGACTGGTAAGAGCCACCATTTATTGATCATCTATTATAATTTAGACAATATGTCAGGCGCTATACATGCAGTATTTCATTTGATCTCATAAGCATTTGTTGGTGTTAGTTGCTCTCTAATTGGCCCTGACTTGTGAGAACCCCCATGTACAACCAAATGAAATGCTGCCCAGTCTCACACTGTCCTCATTAACACCAACATGCTTGAGTCTGCTGTTGCCTTCCGTCCTCTGAGGTTCATCTTCTGTGACCCATAGAGTTTCCACTGACTAATTTTCAAAAGTAGATTACCAGGCCTTTCTTATCTGTCTTAGTCTAGACGCTCTGCTGAAAACTGCCTGCCATAGTGACTTGGGTATTTGAAATACTGATGGCATAGCTTCCAGAATCATAGCAAGACAGCAGCCAACCCAGTATGACAAACTGAGAGGAAGGTGGTGGTGCAGGGTCTTCAGGGGGGTGTTGTCATCTCTACTTCTCAGACAGGCAGTAGGCCCAGAGAGCTACAGACTGCACGAGGCTCGCAGATCAAGCCAGGAAAGACTAGGACTGCCTCTTCAATCGTCTTCTTCCCACTACTTTCCACCACTTTAAACTGGTGCGCAAATTCCTGGTGATGATGGGTTAACATGCTAGCACTTAACCCATCTCAGTTGTACTCGAGGTGGAGGATAAGGGACAAAGAGAGTCGTGACTCACTCTAAGAGCAGCCTGCCAGGATCTGTATTATCAGGGCAAGAAGACCTTCGCGCACCTCTCGAATCCTTACTCTTCGTCTGATCTTCTTTCAAAAGGCTCACCCTGGCTGCCATGCGAACTGAACCCACATCTTGGTTAAGTGGGATGTTAAAGGTGTTGCCTGAATAAATCAACTAGGGGCTCTCAGCAGCACTGAAGAAAAGAAACAGGATTTTACAGTACAGAGGCACTGAGCTGGGTGTTGTATAAGCTGGCCCCTACTCTGGCCTCTCAGACACACCAGTAATTATGAGGACCAGGTGACATTTAGTTCTGTTATATATGAGATGGCCATGAATAGGAACAATCTCAATGGCAACTAACAGCAATAACAGCCATCTTGCCCTTGGCTCAAATTTAAATTGTGGACGTTAGCCAGGGAGGACATCCGCTGTTGCAAATCATATGGACTAGGGCCTACTACGTGAAGTATGGTTTTAGGAAAGGATATTTACACCTATCTGAGCTCAGAGGTGATTCTGGGGGTTCGTGTGGTACAAGTGTGGAAAGAGTGCCAGATATTTCCATCTTTGGCAGCTGTAACATTCTAGCTCCAACCTTTGGAAACCATGTCTTCATCTAGTCTCCTTGGGACCCTTACATAGCAGTTCCAGCATGTGTCACAACTGGACAATAACCTGTTTTTCCTCTTCTGTAACCTCTCCCAGAAGTCAGAGAAACAGTCAGTTTATCTCCTTGTCTGTGCTGAAGGCTGTTAACAGGTGCAGTAAGTTGAAGACCTTTTCTCAAAGACCTGAAAGGCTTGATAGCCTGAAACTCAGAGCCGTGAGCCATGGTCCATTTTTCTTCACTCTTTGTTGTCGCCGTCACCGTGCTAAGCACACACTGTGTAGGCTGGGAAGAAAATCACCTCCTTAATGTTCTTGCCTGCCATCCAGTCGGCTCTGATTCATGGCAAACTTCTGTGTTATAGAATGAAACTTTGCCTGCTCCTGTAGCATATCCTTGATTTTTGAATTGTTGTGACTATTCCATTCATCTATCCCATGGAGAGTTTTTCTACTTTTCACTGTACCAAACATGGTGTCCCTAGCGACTGGTGTTTCATGATGAAGTGTCCAGAATAACTGAGATGACATCTTGTCATCGTCTCTTCTAAGGAGGATTTTAGTTGCATTTCTTCCCAGACAGGTTTTGTTTGTTCTTCTGGCAATATTTTTCACAGATACCATGGTTCAAATACCTCACTTCTTCTTCTGTCTTTTTCATTGCCCAAATTCTGCAGTGCCGGTGTTGAAGGGTTTTTTAAGTCAGTATGTTAGCTAGAAGCTTAAAACTTTTTGTGGCCCTAGAGTGTTTGCTTAGTTTCCCTTTGGCCTTTTAGATGCTCTTCTCCCATCATTTGTATGTCATTAATTTGGTGAAACTTCCCATCTTACTGCAGGTTCTTTCTGCTATAGGACAATTAGTCCTTGTACCCTGGCATGGTAGACGAAGGCCATGCTGGAACAAGGTGTGAGGTGTCACATGCTCTTACTGGCTCAGGTACCCGAGGGGTGCCTCTGTGGCAAGTAGATGTTGCAGGAGCCAAATATGGGAGCCAAAGTACAAGTCATAACCCCCTGATCACTCTTTCCCATCTCTGTCTGTGCCTTCTTCTTGGACATGTTTTATTCCTCCTTTCTACTGCCTTCTTCTGGGCTTTGCATATGTGCATTTGCCTTCTAGACTAATGCACTGTTGGTAATAACAAACCCTAGGTTAGGTCTAGCATGCCTTCTGCCTGACACAGGAAAGCAATTCTGTACTAGACTTGCCACTTTCTAGTCCCTGTCCTTGTAAATATGACCACTATCCACCCAATGCTGGCAAGTCGTGTCTGACTCATAGTGACCCTAGAGGTCAGAGTAGAGCTTCCCCATAGAGTTTTGTACGTATGACAGTGTTTGAAAATAGTTTTCTTTTGTTACATCAATGAGGCCATCATTTCTGTGATATGAAAAGGTCACAGAGACACCCACCAGCAGAAGAGAGATGCTAAGGAACGCTGAGAAACACCAAAGACTGCTGCAGACACCGGAATCTAGAAGCGAGGCTCACAGAAGGAATTGGCAAGGCCAAGACTCTGATTTGGACTTCAGAGTCTGGGAGAAAAATACATTTCTGTTTTCTAACAACATGTACTTATGGTATTTCTACTAAAGCAGCACTAGGAAACTCAGACACCTTGTCCAAGACGCATTTCCCCATTGTGCTCACGTGTGGCCATCTACTCAGGCCTTAATTTATCAATGCCACTGGGACCTCAAACCTGACGAATCACATTCTTGAGTGTTTAGCAGCCTCAATAGTAACAGCTGTGGCAGCAGCAGCAGCTCAGTAGCAGTTCTCTGCAATACCCGTCATAAATAATCTGGGGAACTTGCAGGTGATGGATGGGGCTAGTCTTTGAGACAATATCTATATTTAAGCTGTTCCTATTCTCTGTCTCAGGGCCAAGCTTGTGGATGCTGGAACACTTTCTGTCCCCAGGCCTTTGCAAACCCCCTTGCACTTCTGTGTTGTGCTTTTGAGATGCCTCTCACTTTTCTTCTCTTTGTCCCATTTTTATTGTCAGATTTGATTTCTGGGAGACTCCTACTATGCCTGTGAATTACTGAGACATCCTCCACTGTGTTCTTTCTGTATCTGTCCTTATGGTCTCTGTCACATCCATTTACAGTTTTTTTTAAAAAAAAAAACACAGTTTTCTTTCTCTTTCTGTCTCTCACTTCCTCACCCCTGTGTCCACTGCCCATTGATTACGGTGGGAGTTGGCATGCAAAATACCCCACAGCAGGTCCATTGCTCTGCCTTCCTCACATAATTTTCCTTCTTTAATGTCTTTTTTCCATAAAATGAAATGATTTAACTAATTGTCCTCTACTTAATTTTTCCATGGAGCAATTTGGTGACGTTAGTTGACTGATGAGTAATGGTATCTGAAATTATTGAACTCTTAATGAGTGCCAGGGGTTGCATGTAACCAAGACATGTATAAACTGCACGACAGCTCTGGTGGTTGTTGGTAGCTGCTGTCAAGGTGGCATCAACTCCTGGCTATGTCATGCACAATGAAATGTAAAATACTGCCCAGTTCCACACCATCCCCAGTGCAGCACTTATACCTTGCTACTTCTTTTCTCCTTTTCCAAATGGGTGGTTGAGAGTTTGACAGCTAATGACACAATGATATTCTAAGTCATCTGTCAGCATTTTATATTGCACCAGCTGCACTGGCCTCTTTCAAAGTGGTGCAGAGCCCTCTCAGCTCCCGTGGCCTTAGTTTCCCTCCTCTTCTTTGTTCTCTTGGGAGATGGCCTGTGGCCTGTAGAATGGCAGCTAGGAAGGCTACCTGACACTTTTGGTCTACAACTTTCTCACTCTTCATCACAGTCAGAGTAGAAATGGCAGCCTGGTTCTGCTAGCTGAGAGATTTGATGTACATTTTCTCTTTGCTTGTTACAAGCATACAGATTAGAGTCCAGGTATCTGATATGCATGCCTCTGATAAATAATTTCTGTGATTGTTTTGTGATACACATGACCAACTGTGGGGTATGTGCTTAAAAACATTAGGAAACCCTGGTGGCATAGCAGCTAAGTGCTACATCTGCTAACCAAAAGGTCAGCAGTTCAAATCCTCCAGGTGCTCCTTGGAAACTCTGTGGTACTGCTTGGTCCTATTAGGGTCACTATAAGTTCCAATCAACTAGAGGACAGTGGGTTTGGTTTTGGTTTTAATCCCTGATAAAATAATATTTAAGCTCTGATATAAAAATTGTCTCTTGAGATTCCGTAAAGACAGCCTGTGCTGCTGTGGAGTCTCTGTTGGTATTGTACTGTCTAATAAACCTTCTCTCCTTCTGTCTCGGAATACATTTCATTGGTGCAACTACTCCAAAGCACAGACCCCAAATAGGTAATACCAAGATTGGGTACAGATTAGACAACATTTCTGTGTGTGTGTGTTCCAGAGGATTTTCACTGGCTAACATTTGGAAGTAGATCACCAAGTCTTTCTTCATAGTCTATCTTAGTTTGGAGGTTTGACTCAACCAAGATGATGGTGACAATCACGGCAGTCATGTTGGGTGCTGTTGCATCAATTGCCTCGTGTGGTTTTCTTGGCTTTGATCTTTATGGAAACAGCCAGCCAGCTCCTTCCCCTGTAGAATGATTGGGTGGGTGTTAACTGCCAGCTGTCCAGTGAGCAGTACAGCGCTATCTACAGTCCCAATGGTGATGATAGCTGACAATTCCTGAATGCTTCCTTTGTGTTCCGCTCGTCCTGTGTATTATCTCATCATCCCAGATTGCATTTTGTCCCCCCCCCCCAAATGTATGTATTGATTTGACTTGGCTAAGAGTCCCACTACAGTGCCATTCCTCCCATGTGTTGTGAATCCTACCTCTGTGATATGGATGATGGAGAACGGGCTGCAGTTGTGCTGGGAAGGTAGGACTCCAGTTGCCAGCTGTGGGGGTATAAGGGATAGAAGTGAGCCTAGAGAGTTGGAACGTCATACCACCAAGAGAGCAGAGCACATCTTTTGGACCTGAGGTTCCTTTGCTGAGATGCTGTCCTGGAACTTGGGCTAAGCCTACTGGACTGTGACAATTTCTCTTATTTAGTGGACCTATAACTCATGAATGGACTTGCAGCTTACCAAACTGTGTCAATAAAGTTTCTCTTTATAAAGTCTTCCACTCATGGTATTTCCTGTTAGAGCAGTACCAGGTGACTAAGACACTCATTAAATCCAATAATCCATTATGTTTTATATGCATGTTTACAGCCATTTTACAGATAAAGAAACTGAAACTCAGAAAAGTTAGATAGCTACCCAAGGTCACACAGTCAGAAAGTAGGGTGTGAGGACTTGAATTCCAGGTAGTTTTACTCTAGAAACTGAGATCTTTTCTGAGTGAAGTGATTTTAACACTCATTTCCACAGTGAGAAGAGCTATTGGCCTTTGATTATCATGACTAAATGTATTTTAGGAGTGTGCAGCTGGAGGGCCCCCCGAGTACTGATAATTTGTCGAGGGCAGTTGGGGGAAGCAGTAACAGGAGGAAATTCAGTTCTAATCCAAGAAAAAGCCTATTCTGGAGGAGATCTCCAAGAGATTATGGAGATGAGGGGACATAATTGAAATTCAGAAGATTATAGACCCTGTGGACACTGGTCACCCTGAGCCACTCTGGAGGGAAACACAGGGACTGACCTTTCAATGGTCCATGAGGTCAAAAGATAGTTAATGAATTTAGCCAGCCTTGCACCTTGGGAAGAGATAATGAAGTTCAAACTTAGTTCACTTGGAGAGATAACATAATTAGCACGTCTCAGAATCAAACATGATATTCAAAAGCATTCTCAAAATAAAATAGTTAGGTATAAAGATGGGAGAGGCAATTGTTGAAGTCAGTTCAGTGAACTTTTGAGTGCCATTCATCCCCAAGTTGTTTATAAGCTCATGCTGACAGGCTGGGTAATTTGGACTTAATCCTTCACTCAGTCTCTATATTTAACAAATTTTTAATGTGTCACATCTGTTACCTTAATACTTCCAGCTCAGAAGATGCACATAAAAGGTGAATCACTCTGGATGTCATAGTGGGGGCTAAGAGAAGGTAGACAAGATACTTTTGAATTTAAAGTATGTGAAAACTCACAGAAAATGAGAGGTAGAAAAATACAGCTTAATTCTGTAGAATGAGGGAGGCTTCACAAGACTCCTCTTCAACCCACAGACACACTTTCTGCTGAAGACAGCATCCTGCCATCCTATACCACAAACAAAACTCCTTTATAAAGGTTAGGTCCCAGTGACCTCCTGGTTAGATGGCTATTTTCAGAGGACACTCAAATAACCATCCACAGCCTCACCACATTTCTCCCCAAATGTCTCTAATTCCTTTGGCTGCTTGTTTAATACCTTTCCACTAAAGATATGTTCAGTGGAGATATGGAGAATCCATTCCATTTACAAATAGTGTTATATTTTACTGTCAATTTGTCTCTGTAGCACTCCCATTCCTCATGGGCAGTGTTGACCAAACATTTGTCATCCTAAAGATCTCATTCTTCTTCATTGTTCACATCCAGTCAAGTAACAAGTTTTGTTGCTGATACTTCTCTCCTTGTGTGATGGTTAAGACTGTGTGTCCACTTGACTGGATTATGATTCTCAATGTTTTGGCAGCTATCTACAGTGGTAGGGGTGGCCTATAGTGGCTTACTGCTCCCTTACTCCTCGTCTCCCCAGTTCCTGCTGCCTACTTCTGTCTGCTCATGTTGCCAGCAGCAGCTGCTCTCTTGCCTTTTTATGTCTGGTTCTTGGGACTAGAACTAGCAGCTCTTGGGTTCATTGATGCTTACAGCCTGCAAGTAAGAGTTCTGTTCCCTGACCTGCCAATCCTGGTTTCACCCAGCTCCGTGAATCAGCATAAACATTGCAGTCTCACCCACCGTTTTGGGATCTGCCAACCTATACAGCCGGTGATCTGGAACTTCAATCTCTGACTTATGACTTTGGGTTCACCAGCTTCTTTGGCTGCGTGAGGCTTGTGCTCTGATCCAGGACTTGGGACACTTCAGCTTCTCCAGTTGCATGAGCTGTTTCCTTTATATAAATACTTTTCTATACATATTGTATGCATTACTGGTTTTGCTTCCCTAGAGAACCCAGCCTAAAACACCGTGTAAAGCACACTAGCAAAAAACTTAAAAACGAAAACCTGTGCCTACCCATGGCGGGCCAGTATGTTACAGAGTAAAGTAGATCCACAGGGTTTCTTTGGCTAGTATTTACAAAAGCAGATTGCCAGACCTTTCTTCAGGCACCACTGGGTAGGTTGGGACCATCAGCTTTTACATGTATATTCATCATGTCTCCATCACCAGCACAACCTTTGTCTCCCAGGCCACTGCAGTCTCCTCTTACAAACTCCTGCTGATTTCATTCTTCCTCTCTTCTAGTCTATGCTCCAAACAGCATTAAAATAAACTTTAAAAGCTGTGAACCAGAACATGACCCCTTTTGTGTGAAACTGGCTCATGGCTTTGCATTATACTTGGAATACAGTTCTGCTTTCTTTCTTTGGCTATACCTTGCTTCCCTGTTGGATGGCACTGCACACCCCTGCCCTTCCCTCCTCCCCTCCTCTTTCTCACTACCCATCAGCCACTTGTGTCTTCTTTCTGTACTTGAACTAGTTGCTTTGATTCCTGCCTCAATACTGTTTTCCTTGCTGTTCACTCATCCTAGGATGCTATCATCTGGGACATGTCTGAATGGTTTCAAAGTTTGTATTTTTAGCAAGAGGCGTCATGATCAGCTTTGCATTTTGAAATATAGCTCGTCATTTAGGTCTCTGCTCCAGTTTCACCTCTACAGACACTAATTCCTGACCGTCCCGCTCACCAGGGGCCCAGCCTCCTCACATCCGCTTCTGCTGCAGTGTGGCATTTTATTTCCTTTGCAGCTGTGAGTCTGTTCATTAGCAGTCTGGTGCTTTCACATTCTGATGTGCATCCCTTGCTCTACTTTTTCTTTTTTATTAGGGTAATATACACATAACATCCACCATTTTACCATTTCAAATATACAGTTCAGTAGCATGTAGGACATTTAGAATGTGTAAAAGTTCCAGAATGCTTCCAGCACCCCAAAGGAGCCCCCTACACATTACACAATCACTCTCCATTCCTCCAGTGCTGGCAACCGCTATACTGCTTACTGCTTTCTGTCTCTCTGGCAGTTCATATAAGTGGAATCATATGCTAGGTGGTCTGTTGTGTGTCTGGCTTCTTTCATACAGCATAATGTTTTCATGATCCATGTTGTAGTGGGTATCAGAATTTCATTCCTTTTTATGGCTGAATACTATTTCATGGTCTGGTTGTGCCACATCCTGTTTATTCATTCACCATTTGGACTGTTTCCATCTTTTGGCTATCATGAATAGTGCTGCTACAAAACTGTGTACAAGTTTGTTTTTTTAAACCTCTTTTCATTTTTGCACATATATATCTAAAAGTGGAATTCCTAGGTCATATGAAACTCTATGTCTAGTGAATTGAGGATCTCCTGAACTGGTTTGCATAGCAGCTGCATCATTTTATAGTCCTCACTTTATGTTCATTATAGGAAATATTCAAAAAGAACTCCATAGTCTATGCAGACAAGCACAGTTTAATTTATGTTGATGATCTGCAAGCCCTTTAAAGGGCACTAAGTTAAGAAACAAGGAAACAGTAACAATAAAAAAAGAGAACCTCCTCAAATCAACAACTATTTCAATTTAGGAAAAAAAAATTAAGGTGCCAAATTATAAACAACACTAGAAAAAAAATCGAAATTGTAGTTTCTATTATTGAGTAGTGGAATTACAGACTTTTTTTCTCATACTTTCAAATTATTTGAAATGATCACATTGCATTTTAGGATAGAAAATGCATAAACATGTTGTAGACATAATGTTAATATACCTTTTTTAGAAAATTTCAGCTTCTTAAAAGTCATGTTAGAAAAATAGCCTGCTAATTTTATTTTCCTATTTCTGGAATATTAATACACAGTTGACCACTTACTTCTAGCACCAAATTAGGGAGCCGAGTGTGAGATCTGCTCTTATAATACAGACATAGGAAGTATAGCAGTCATGGTGGCTGACTCTGTACATCTGGAAATACAGTCCCTTCAAGCCTGGGAGGTATCATCTTCAAACAGAATTGTACAGAAAATCTGGGAACATGAATTATAAAAAGACAAGGACCCACTGGAGCTGCAATTCAACTCCCAGTGAGAACTCAGCTTTGGCCTGGTAACCCCTCTCTACCCAATGATGAACTACTTCATCACATCTGAATTCCATGTTCTAGGTCTTTTTGATTTCACCTGCCTTGCTGCTCAAGTTTGTGAGGATTTTGTCATTTGGGGGGCATGATTTCCATTCAGTTCATGCCTCCACCAAGTGCATACTGTGCGGCCCTAAGGTGCCAAGCACTGTGGCAGATACCAACTGGCAGGGGTAATATTCATGATCGCTAACAACTGGTAAGGCTGGAGTATGAACAAAAATCACGGAATAGATACAGTTCTGGCACTAGCCGATTGTTCTGGAGGGTGCCTCTCCTACTGTGTCAGCCATCGCCTACTTGCTAGATAACAGAAATAACTGGAAGATTAGACAGGAGGGCCAAGCAGCTGGGATAGTAGGAGCATCTTCGCACTACAGAAGCAATTATGTACTAACTTGTACAGAAATATTTCAATATTTATCCATGGCATATGAGTTCCATCAGTTAAGAAGGCCCTGGGCAGTTTGCAGTAATAACAATTATTGCTGAGCGTTCCTGTCTACCATTCCATCAGCTCAACAGTGCTTATTTCCAGAACATTCTTAAAATCTCTCTAGTCTGCGAGATCCTACACAATACTCTCTTTCTTGCTGTCTGCTTTCCAGCCACACTGAGTTTCTCTTATGTGCTGAGATGGCCGTTTTCTCCCCTGTGCAGGGCTTTGGTACCATTGCCTCGGGTACCGGGAATGCTCTTTACTTACCCACCTTCTGCTTCTTTTCTTAGTCAAGTTGTCACATCCTCAGGGAAGCGTTCTTGGACCTATCAGTGTTGCTCAGTGTATGGGACACTTACTCCCATAGAATTTTGTTCTTCTGAGCACTTACCTAGGTTGTCAGTGATGCCTTCATGACTGTAAATACTTGACGAGTGAAATCAGCATCTGCTTTGCTTGCCACTGTATCTGTAGGGTGGCTATGAGTCACAATTGACAGCGCCCGACAACAACGTATCTTTAGCACCAGGTACAAGCACTGTCCAGTGCTGAGCAATGAACAGCACTAACAACAAAGGAAAGCAAGGGAGTGAAGACTCCACTTCCTCTAATCACCCTTTGCTCTGAATCTGAGTAGGAAAGTGGAGAAAATTAGGTAGAAGACACCTTGGGTGGCAGTTTTAGTTTTATTGTCTTCTGAGAGTAATTGCAAGGGAAATTAATCCAACTTCAACTGAAACGTTCCTCTGGCCAAATCATGACTGATTTTTGAAACTGGTCCCGTTGTTGCAAATGTTAAGAGGAGCTTCCCAGAACAAAAACCCTTGTACCTTCCTTTGCTCTGAAGAACAGGGGCAGGTTGTGTGTGGGAGGGTGTGCAAGTGACGGTAATTATCAGGCATGTAAACCTTGAACTTACTTTGTACGGGAAGCAGAGCTTGTGCCAGCGATTACCAGTTTCATCTTCCACATCCATAAATTTTGTTATGCAGTGGTTTCCTTTTATACTTGAGTGTGGATAAATGTTTACCTGTATACATTTCCAAACTGAGAACACACACACACCAAGGTTCATGACTCTCTATCTCAAAATGAGCTTCAGTGTGCCACAGAAATGTATTCACGCGTATTTGTATTTTTTTAAGTCTGTTAGCTTGACATATTAATGTTGCTGTGGGAATGGTTACCATGAGTGTTCCAGGAGGGTTTGCATATTCGTACAGATATTGCCCCCCTTGATATCTCTTTTGTATCTGAGACTAGTATCCCCACAAACCGTTGGAATAGTCAGCACCATCCATTTGAGTGAAACAGTTGGGATGGTATATGAGAGGCTGGGGAGTGTATTACTGATTTTTAAATATATTACTGTTTCAGTTCTAGAAGATATTTTAGAAAGATGTGGAATACATGGAAAGATACCTAAGTGTAAACAAGAACAAGGGTAGTTTTTTTTTTGGCTGGGATATCCTATAGAAACAGTAGCTGTGAATATAATCTTCTAGTTGATGTTGAGGTCCCTGAGTGGTGCAGGTGGTTTGTTCTTGGCCACTAACCTGAAGGTTTGTAGTTCAGCCTAATCAGCGGCCCTGCTGCAGAAAGGCTTGGCAGTCTGCTTTTGTAAAGAGTATAGAGATAAAACCATATGGGGCGATTCTGATTTCTAATGCATGGGACTGACACGGGTTGGCATTGATGTGGCAATATCAGCTTGGGCTTTTGATTTGGGGGTTCTTTTTGGGGGGGTTGACTTTAATTTGACTATTTTGGGAAAGACTGTTTTGAAATCTATGCTTGGAGCTTTCTTAATCAGAACTTGAAAACAGTTGCTTAAGAAAGCTGTGTTGTCCCTCATGCTTCAGTTGGTCTTCTGAAAAAAATATAAGAATAAAAATACACACATAATGGATAGATTAACTGCCTAGCAGTGGGTTCCATTGCCTCCCTAAAGCAGTGGGGCCCAATTGATCTCTTAAGAGTCAGGTTCCTTAAATACATTGTTAGACCAACTGGAAGATTAACTAGGGTTTTGACAGATGAGCTCTCATGCCCATGTTAAAACTTGCCAAGTGGAAATGAAAGAGATGTCCTGCTACTCAATTTTCAAAACATCTACCATTGCTGGACCTTTTATGTAAATTATCTCTGCCAGAGAATAGAGGAGAATTGAATGGGGTTCTTTAGCCATTTAAAAAAAACAAAAAACAAAAAGAAAACGATTAAACAAGAGTGGTTAGCTCAAATGACAACTTCTGTAAAGAGCCTACCATAATCTTACAGGCTGAGATAACTTTTTCTCAACATTTAGTTTCCAAAACACTTGGTCTTGTTTTATTTTAACTTAATTCGTACTGGTTTAAGTAAAAAGGAGGAAATATTGGTACATCTTTTTAGAAATCTCAGTAGCAAGTGGTTCATTTGCTCCAATACCTGGAACTAGGGGAATCAACGGATTTCAGCTGAGTACATTCAGTCTTATATGCTCTGTGGAAACCCTGGTGGCATAGTAGTTAAGAGCTACAGCTGCTAACCAAAAGGCTGGCAGTTCGAATCTATGAAGGGCTCCTTGCAAACCTATGGGGCAGTTCTACTCTGTCCTTTAGGGCTATTTTAAGGTCACTCTGAATGAGAATCAACTGGACAGCAATACATTTGATTTTTCTTTTTTGTCTGTTTTCTGCCTTCTTCTGAATTAACATCAGTCCCTTGGCAAAGGTCTTCACTTGTAGCAGGATAGATATCATAAGCTCTATCCTTGCATTATAGCCTCTCAAATATTGACCAGAAAGAGATCCTCTTGCACAATAATTCCAGGAAATTTTCCAGAATTTCAAGTCATTGGTCTGGCTTGCTTCACGTGACTGTCTCTAAATTGGTTATTGTAGCTGAGTGAATAGAATGGGTCAGTTGTACAGATCGGAGATGCATGTCACTTGTACTGGTCAACTGTCATACTGTAGTGGTTTCTGTGTTGCTGTGATATGCTGGAAGCTATGCCAGCAATTTTTAAACACCAGGAATCTAGGAAAATTGGAGATTTTCCAATCTATATACTCCACTCCAATCTAGAAAAATTGGAAATCATCAGAAATGAAATAGACTGCATATAGATTGATATCCTAGGCATTAGTGAGCTGAAATGGACTCATATTGGTCATTTTAAATTAATCATATGGTCTACCATGCTGGGACCCCTTGAAGAGGAATAGTGCTGCATTCATTGTCAAAAAGAACATTTCACGGTCTCTCCTGAAGTACACTGCTGTCAGTAATAGGACAAGATCTGTATGCCTGCAAGGAAGGCCGGTTAATACAACTATTATTCAAATCTGTGCACCAACCACAAAGGCCAAGGATGATGAAGTGGAAAACTTTTACCAGCATTTGCAGTCTGAAATTGATCTAACATGCATCAGGACGCATTAATAATTACTGGTAATTGGAATGTGAAAGTGGGAAACAAAGAAGATTGGTAGTTGGAAAATATGGCCTTGGTGACAGAAATGATACCAGAGATTGCATGGTTGAATTTTACAAGAACAATGACTTCTTCATTGCAAACACCTTTTTTCAGCAACATAAACTGTGACTATGCACATGGGTTTCATCAGACAAAATACATAAAAATTAAATCTACACATCTGTGGGAACAGATGATAGAAAAGTTAAATATCATCAGTCCACAGGACCTAATACCCAAAATATATATAAAACTTTTACAACTTAATGACAAAAAGACAACCCACTGAAACAATGGGTGCAGGACTCCAACAGACCTTTTACCAATGAGGATGTTAAGCTTGCCATCAAGCATGTGAAATGATGTTTGTCATTAGCCATTAGGGAGATGCAAATAAATACCAGCTCATCCCTATTAGAATGACAATGATTTTTAAAAAACCCCCAAAACTAAAACAACAGGTACCCATAATGTTGTGGAGAACCTGGAACCCATATCCATTTCTGGCAGAAATGTAAAATGTGCAAGCACTATGGAAAAATGTGTTGTGGTTCATCAAAAAATTGAACGTAAAATTACCACATGATCTAGCAATGCTAGTCCTGGGTAGATATCCAGTAGCAGTGAAGGCAGGAATGCAAACAGAAACCTGTACACCAGTGTTCATTGCAACACTTTTCACAATAGCCAAATTGTAGAAACAACCAGAGTGTTCATGGATGGGTGTGAATGGATAAGTGTTCATGGAGTACAAATGGATAAACAAAATGAGCTATAGACACACAGTGGAATGATACTCAGTCATTAAGAGAAACGAAGTCCTGATGATGCATGCCACAAAATCCGTGAACCTTGACAATATGTAGACAGAAATGCCAGTCATTAAAGGACAATACTGTATGATCTCACTTATATGAAATAAGCAAATATATAGGAACCAAAGATTACTTGTGACTACCAAATGGAGAGACTGGATTTACTGTTCCTCTTCTCCTATACCCCTAAGAAGCATGGCATTGACATCCAGAGGATCTCTGGCTTGTTCTAAGCTATCTGAAATGTTGAGTGTCTTACTGTAGATTCTCTAGAAGAGCAAACCAGTGATACATGTGTGTGTGCATGTATAGACAGCCACCACTTGTCTGTCAGTTTGTCATGCTGTTATGGGTTGCATGTTTCATGCTGGGTAGAAGCAATGCCACTGGTGTTCCAAATACTAGCTAGCTAACCCACGGTGGACAGGTTTCGGCAATGCTTCCAAGCTAGGCAGACTGGGAAGAAGGGCTTGGTTCACTTCTGAAAAACTGGCCAGTGAAAGCCATGTGAATGATATCATGTGTGGTAAAGTAGAGTGTCAGTGAAAAAGAGGAAGACCTTCAAGAAGATGAATTGATCCCCAAATAAATGTCATGGATTGAACTGCATCCCTCCAAAATATTTGTCGACTTGGCTGGGTCATGATTGCCAGTATTGTATGATTACCTATCATTTGGTATGTCATCATATCTGTCACCATGATAAAATGAGTTAATAGCTGTTGTATTGATAGATCTACAACATTAGATAGTGTATTAAACCATTCTCTTTTGAGAAGTAAGAAGAGAGACACAGGGACCTTATACCACTGAGAAAGCAGTGCAGAGAGGAGTGTGTCCCTTGGACCTGAGGTTCCTGCACAGTGAAGCTTCTAGACCAAGGGAGGATTGATGACATGGACCTTCCTCCAGAACCAGTAGAGAAAGCCTTCTTCTGGAGCTGACACCTTGGATTTGAACTTCTAGCCTACTGGATTGTGGAAGAATAAGCTTCTGTTTGATAGAGCCATCTACCTGTGGTGTATATATATATACATACAGCATCAAGCGTTACTAGATGACTAAGACAGTGGGCTCAAGAGTAGCAGTGATTGTGAGGACAGCACAAGACTAGACAGCGTTTCATTCTGTTGTACATAGGGTTGCTGTGAATCAGGTTTTTCTGCATGTATTTTTACCAAAAATAGATAGTGTCATTATCCATATACTCTATCTCCTTCATTAATGCTTTCTATAGTGGTTAGAGAAAGCCTGCCAGTTTTCCCTTATTCTGGTTAAATGTGGGCTTGAAAATCCTATGAACAATAACAATCGATTTTCTTCACAACTTTTGTTAAAATATGCAAACCAAACTTGGCATTCTCTTACATTGTTATTTTTTAATTTGCCATCTACAGCAGATAGAAATGTTATTTTGGGGCAGAAGGCACCTGCCACCCTGCTCAAATCACGTTGCAGTCACATATGGTTGATTGTATCTGCCTTGCCCTGTGCAGTATGAGGCAGCCATCGGACCAAGACTGTTTCCCCATCCCAAGAGAAAACAGTGTTCCGCCACTGTCACAGCATCAACATTCCTGGGACCTGAGAGGTCATACAGATTCTGGTTTAACACCTGTTGTCTATTTGATTCTCTTTTACCTCCCCAGGGCGAAAGCTTGTCCCATTCTATTTTATCAGAGCTACTTGAAGCAGAAAGTTTGTCTGCTGGTCATCTCTGACTACCGAGTACTGTTCTTCCATACTTAGTCCAAATTTACCTCCCTTTAACTTCCATTCTTCTGTAAAGAACTTTCGATATAGATTGCAGAACTAACATGAGAAAAGATTTTTAAGTCCAGTCCAATCCTCTCATTAAAACTTTAGTTCTGAGGTCAGATATTCAGGGAAAAAAACTATACTTTTAACAGTTATTTGTTATTCTAATGAGACCAATGCTTTAGAAGTGGGAAAGTTTTCAAAAGAAATTATAATTGGGAAAAAGTCTCTGAATAACTATTTACACTGACGTGTAGGACAGGATGTCAGAATGGGTATTGAGCTTGAATTGTCCCCAGTGAAAATATTGTCTGCTGCTTTGATTATCAGAAGTCCCTTTTTTTCTTCAGCAGCTGTGTGATGCAGTGCATCCTTGGCTTCTTCCTGGGAACCTGGAGAGTGCTGTTGGTGTGGATGTGTCTGTTCTTGGCACCAGCCTTCAAGGTGCGAATGCAGAAGGTGTTCTGAGCAACCTGGAACTCCTTGGAAGGCAAAAGGGAGGCAGGTAGAGAATGACTGTGGAACTTACTCATGTGAAAAGGTGGGAGGCTGGAGACCTTTCAGCAGGGAGAGCTAAAACAGGCTAACAGGAGAAACCCCTCCCTGAATGCTCCATGGGGGCCCGGTGATGTCAGAGGTGACCAGAGAGTCTCCAACTACTCTGCACTAGCAACTCTCACCTCTGGCACTCTTGAGTCAAGAGGCTGGTGTCTCCTGCCAAGAAGTCTAGTTGGTGTGAAACTCTGGATAAACATGAGGCCAACATTATCCATCTTTAGCAGTTCATGCTGGGTCCATCTGTGCCTTTTCACAACTCACAGTTTGCTGAGTGTGTGATGGATTATTTCATTCCTAGAGGAACTGAGTTCTTTCTATTTATGGTTTTTTGTTGTTGTTGTTCTGTTTTTGCTTGCACTTTAAAAAAAAATTTTTTTTTTTTCTCAAAAAAAACAGGTCAGCTTTTGACTAGCTTGGGAAGTGGAGGATTGTTGATACTTTAAACCTGCTGTCTCAGACTTGACTCTGTCTCATGGTGGCCCCATGCATGGCAGAGTCGAACTGTACCCTACAAGATTTTCCTTGGCTAATTTTACAGAAGTAGATAGCCAGGCCATTCTTTTACAGTGTGTCTGAGTTGCAGTTAGCAGCTGAGTGCTTAACCATTAGGGCCTTGTAGGGATGCACTGTACTTCACTTACTTTATGAAGGTGCTGGCTGAAGCCCAGAGAGGCCAAGGGAGAGGCCCAACAGAGCTATTTGTTTAAATGGAAGAGTGTGAAAGAAAACTCTCAGGTATTGTCTCTTTCCATCCAATGTTCTTTCCAACTGACTCCACCTTTAGACTTTATCCTCTTTTTCTTTAAGGTTCTAAATACTCCTGTCCACCCCCAGTGCCCCCAGAGCACCCTGCCACTAAAGCTAATCTAAACCACCAAGTCGACAAGGCTCTGGATCTTTCCTTGAGCTTTCTCCTTCATCATGTCTTACCTGCCTGTGCACTATTTCTTTAAAGCCTGTTCTCTGCTAATGAACTATTTCAAAATAGATAAAGCAAGAAATGGGTAAACAACTGTCACTTGAAACAGGCAATAAGAGGCAGGAAATACCTGGTGGGGCAGAAATTCAATTGTGCCAGGCCAGCCAGGCAGAAATCACAAATGAATGGAATAATCTTGGTGTCAATGCTAGTGAGTATTAGAGATTTTGGTAAACTATAGAGAGGTTGTGCTTTATCTAAGGGGACAGCCACTACCAAGCTCCTGTGACTGTGGTTGTAGAGGAATGCAAGACTGATGCTACTGTTGCTGTTGCTGTTAGGTCCCCTTTTGTCAGTTCCAACTTAAAGTGACCCTTTGTACAATACTGGTCCTGTGCCATTCTCATGATTATTGCTATGCTTGAATTTATCATTGCAACCACTGTGTCAGTACATCTCATTGCGGGTCTTCCTCTCTTTCACCGGCCCTCTGCTTTACCAAGCATGATGTCCTTCTCCAGGGACTGATCCCTCCTGATAATATGTCCAAACTACATGAGGCAAAGTCTTATCACCCTTTCTTCGAAGGAGCACTCTGGCTGTACTTCCAAGACTGGTTGTTTGCTGTCCTAGCCATCAGTGGTATATCCAGGATGCTTTGCTGACTCCGGAATGCAGAGGCATCAGTTCTGCTTCGCCGTCTCTTTTTCTTGTCCAGCGTTTGCTTGCATACTGTGCTCATAGAGAAACGCAAGCCACATACTACTGGATATTCCCATACATTTTTCCTCCAGGAAAAGTGGAAATTCTGGTCTTTTATATAAATGTTTCCATATTTTAAAACATTGGGCAAGCTTAGCATGTCTGTGGATTTAACTTGGCTGGCCACTTTGTGTCTTCTGACCCCTAGAAACAAAAGAGGCAGGCCTGCTGTCCTCGGCCTCCAGTAGAGTTCAGGAGCAGGGTAGGCAGTTTGGGAAGTATATTTTAATAAGTACATAGCCCAAGCGGATCATAGTCTGAGACAAAGGACTACAGTGGTGGTAAGACTTGAGTACATTTGATAAAAGGGGAGGGAACTGAAGACATTTGGCCTGGGTAAGAGAATACTAGGATATTTGATGAACTGTTACACAGGACAGGAGTCATAGAGGCACAGTGGTGAAGCACTCAGCTGCTAAGTGAAAGGTCCTCTGTTCGAATCCACCAACTGACCATCTGAGAGTTGTTACCAGATGTGACAGTCTGCTTCTGTAAGGACTTACAGCCTTGGAAGCCCTATGGGGTGGTCCTACCCAGTCTTACATAATCTCTGTGAGTTGAGATCAACTTGAGGACAGTGAGTTAGATTTTGGATTTTGGCCATATGGGAGATGGTAGAATATTATTCAGCACACTCCTAGTGATTACTTCTCATGCCGTACCATCCATCCTCCTTGTTTTAAGAATCAGTTTTGTCCCTTGTCTCTCCCCTGCTCCCTTTTAAAACTGTTTATTACTTTACACATTCAGGATGTATGGATTTAATTTTTTCAATTTTAATGCCCTAGGGCAAGGGTAGACAAATGTTATCAACAAATGGCCAGACAGTAAAATTTTAACCCTTGGAGCCACATAGGTCTCTGTAGCATATTCTTCTTGGTATTTATTTGTTTTTGTCTTTACAGTATGTGACAGCTGTTCTTAGTTCAGGGACTTTAGAGATTGCTTTTGTAATTTGCTGAATCCTGATGTAGGAGGAATGATTAGTTAAACACATATCTGCAGTCTTCTTTTAATTCCCTGCAGCAGAAGTTCTTATACTCTGTTCCATGCACGCCAGTGTGGTTCTTGTCAGTTGCCCTGGACTCAGTTCTGATTCATGGCAACCTTACCTATAGCAGAGCAAAACGTTTGTCCAGTTCTGAGCTACCTTTATGATCACTGGTGTGTTTAAATCCATTGTTGCAGCTATAAAAGAATTCTTGGGTCAAATAAATTAGGGAGACGTAAATTAATCTGTTACCATTGAGTTGACTCCCACTCATAACAACCCCATGGGACAGAATAGAGATTCCTCATAGACTTTCCAAAGACCACCTGGTGAATTTGAACTGCTGATCTTTTAGGTGGCAGCCATAGCACAAAGTCAAAAAGAGTTTATTTAACTTCTCTCCCACTCCAAATCTTAAATATGCTGCTATGGATTTTGGAATTTCTAAGAAAGACTAGTTTCCAAACTGACTGTTTCTCCTGAGAACTTTGTCAGCATCTTCCTGAACACTCATTTGAGAAATGCTGCCCCAAATAAAACTGTTACTTAAAATAATAAAGACAACAAAAGCAACAGTCACAAAAGTTCTGTTGCCAATTTACCTTTCACTCTGTGCTGGGATTGGGGTAGGGAGTTGGGGAGTGTTTATTTAGAAGCTTTCATACTCTAAGGTAAGAGTGGGTGCAGCGACCTGCCATTAATATTCTTTGGAGGGAAAAGGCAACCAGCTGAGTTAGAAGAGGGGAAATGTTTGGATTACATCCCACCTAGAGGTGATTTCTGTGAAGTGAATTCCTAAATGCCTTAAATTACTCTGTGTGTAGCCATTAATCTGTGGAGCCTACAAAGCAGTCAGTAGTCAATTACTTGACCATTCTGATTAAAAACAATTACCCAAAGCTTTGTCTCGTTACAGCTAGATGCTAATTTCCCTAAAGCAAAACATCTCCTTGAGATGTAAAGACTTGGCTGTCAGTTTTATAGGGCAAAAGAAGGAAACCCCTTACCCTCTTTTGAATAAGAAAAAGAACTGGGCTCAGTGATACAAACAAGGCAGTTTGGAGGCCTGGCTTCCCAGCTGAGGGAAATCATAACCTGCTTTGGAGGCAGCGTGTCTGTGGTTCTGCAAAGAGATTGGTACGCTGTGAGCCAGGCGTTGTGTTTGATCCTGCTCTACCTCTTGCCTACCGCTTGGCCTTAGGCATATCCTTTAAACTTACTGGATTCTCAGTTTACTCATCAGTAAAATGGGGGCAGTAAAACTTTTTCTTCAAGGCTGTTTACAGTGTATAGTGTGTACAGAAAATATCTTGCCAGCATTAAAGAAAAAAAAAAAGAAACCCATCGTCATCAAGTGAATTCTGACTCATAGTGACCTTATAGGATGGAGTAGAACTGTCCCATGGAGTATCCAAGTAGCACCTGGTGGATTCAAACGCTTACCTTTTGGTTAGTAGCCATAGGGCTGAACCACTAAGCCATCAGGGTTTCCTTGCCCTCGTTGGACTGTAACACAAACACGTGAAGTACGTGGCTTTAAGAAATAGAAATTTATTTTCTTGTAGTTCTGGAAGTTAAAAGTCCAAATCAAGGTCTCAGCCCTAACCATCGTTCCGTGAACCGCACCCTGGTTCTGTGGCTTGTAGACAGCCCGCCTGTGGTGTCTGTCGTTTCCTGCGTGTGTCTGTTTATCTTTTCTGGTTTTTTTTTACTGTGTGTCATGGATTGAACTGTGTCCCCCCACCGCAGAACAGGTGTAGCCATGTGGCTGGGCCATGATTCCCTGTATTCTATAATTGTCCTCCACTTGTTCATTCTGCTGTGCTGTATGTTAAAGGGTTAGGGTGGGACCGTAAATCCCTTCAGAAGATCACCTCCGTGCTCCACTGTAAAGGGAGTTTCCTTGGAGTATGACTTACCCTACCTTTAATCCTTTCACTCTGCAAGAGGTAAAAGGAAAGGGAAGCCCAGCAGAGAATTGAGAACCTCACACCACCAAGAAAGCAGCACCAGGAGAAGAGCACGTCCTTCAGACCAGAAGTTCCTGTGCCAAGAAGTTCCCTGGACAAGGACTGATGCAATACTGGACTTTCCTGCAAAGCTGACCTTGGGGAAAGCCTTCTCCTGGAGCGGACATTCTGAATTTGGACTTGTAGCCTACCGGACTGTGTAAGAATAAACCTTGCTTTGTTAAAGACATCCACTCTGTGGTATTTCTGTTAGAGTAGCACTAGGTGACTAAAACACCTGTGGTAAAAATATACACAAAATGTACACTAAATAACTTACCCATGATTCTATGATTAGAAAGTTGGGAGCTAAAAGCCTAACCTAGGTTGCTGATTCCGAAGTCTATCTGCCTAACCTCTTATATTTTCACAAGAAGTAGTAATAAAAAATGATGATGAATGTTAAAGTCAACTAAAGTCTCAGGGAAATTTTCTTCATTGTACAGCATGACTTCCCCCATAAAACAAACAACAGAAGTAATCTTTAAACCTTTTTCATGTCACACATGGCTGGTTCAGCTCCTTACAAGAAATTGCCTTAGTGTCAGACACTAGAATTTGCAAATCAATCTTAGAAGAAATACAACCAGAATGCTCCTTAGAAGCAAGGATGCTTGTTAATTTTGCATACGTCATCAAGAAAAATCAATGAATAGAGAATGATTGGTAGAATGAAGGGTCAGCAAAAACGCGAGAAATCTTCAGTGAGGTGGATCGACACCACAGCCACAACACTGAACTTAAACATGACAGTGATTGTAAAGATAGTATAAAACATCGTTCTGGTTACATATAAGATCTCCACAAACTGGAGTCGACACGTTGGCAACTAACAACAAGAAAGTGTCTATATGTGCAATGAAAAATTCGTAACATGATTTGCTCTCAGATCTATTAATTCACACTTACCAATGCCCAGAAGTGTCTCCAAGGGCCACATTCCCCAACAACAGTGTGTGCTGCAGTGAGAGATACAATGGAAAGTCAGAATGAAGTAAAAAAATTGTCTTGACATAAAACCAGGTCTATGGCCAACAGGATTGTTATGGAACCCACCCGCATGTCTTTTAAATTTTCTAACAACTACCCCATTCCTGGAACCAAATAAATGTACTGCCAGGAGCATCACAAGCACTGTGCCTACACCATGTCTCTTCACTCCCTTTGGATATAGATTTTCTGAAAAAAAGGTCCTTTCTCCAAAAGTCAAAATTGGGCACATGAAGCACAAGGCTACACTGCCTTCTCAGATACTCTTAATACCTCCTTGAGATTCAGTGCTATTACCTTTTTATGCTTTTTAGTCCTGAGCATGAGGGTCCCTGGTTATGAATTCAAATTACTTTTCATCTGCTTCACTCTAGAGCAAAGTTGAAAATTTGAAAACAGAGCTAAGAGACACAATTTTTTCAAAATTTTTTTAGTCATACTTTATAGGAAGGTTTATAAAATACACCAGTTGCCTCATTAAGCAGTTAGTACATATATTGTTTTATAACATGGGTTAACAACTCAACAACAGGTCAACACTCTTCCTTTTCAATCTTTGATTCTGTATTACCAGATTTCCTATTCTCTCTTGCCTTCTAGTCCTTTTTCCTGGGCTGGTGTGCCCCTTAAGCACTGTTTGGTTTCCTGGGCCTGTCTAATCTTTGGCTGAAGGCTGAACCGCAGGAGTGACTTCATTACTGAGGTGAAGGAGTGTCTAGGGCTGTACTCTCAGCATTTCTCCAGCTTCACTCAGGTCACCAATTCTGGTTTTTACCTTCTTGAGTTAGAATTTTATTCTATGTTTTTCTGCAGCTCTGTTTGGGACCCTCTGCTGTGACCCTTGTCAGAGCAGTCAGCAGTTGAGGCTGGGCACCATCTAGCTGTACTGCATTCGGGTTAGTGGAGGCCGTTGTGGGTGTGGTCCGTTAGTCTTCTGGACAAATCTCTCCCTTATGTCTTCTGTTTTCTTCATTCTTCCTTGCTCCTAAAGGGGTAGAACTGATGGAAAAATTCTAGATGGCAGGTTATAGGTTTTTAAGTTCCCAGACACTACTCACCAAAATAGAATATAGAATAATTTCTTTCTATCTGTTACACCAATAGAGCTAGACATTGAACTTCTAAGTTACTAAGAAAGTAATTAGAAATTTAGAACACTTACCCACCTCTCACGATTATAGGGACAGTTAGTGAAGATTTCTAAAGTACCAGAAACCAAAAGAAGTTAATGTTTTATATTATACCCACATCACACACATTAATGGGAGTACTTGCTCAGAATAAGCAATGAGGACTTTGTTCTGACTGGGAGGAGTCCAAATTTTTTTTTTCCAGTAATTTTTTTTTTTTTTGGTCCTTATTCAATTCAGCTTAATTTTATTTATTGGATGGACTTAAAGATTAATTTTGTGAAAGGGAGGCTTCAAAATTATTATGTTTTTCTTAAATAATCTTTTATGTAGGCTATAAAGTCAAAAATGTTTTGATTACAGCAGGCAAATAATAACTTACAGCAATTACTTCGTTTCATTCAACACATTGCTGTGTAAGTTATGTTAGACCCTGATTACTCAAAATGAATAATGTCTTTAAGTACACTTTAGAATAACACATTCTGTTGGCTTTGCATATTGCCAATAATAACAATGGTTATAACGGTAATAAAGGATGCTTGGTGACACAGCAATTAAATGCTCAGCACTAACTGAAGGCTCCGTTGTTCTACTGCACCAGCCAGTCCACAAGAGAAAGATGTGTTAGTCTGCTCATATAAATATCATAGCCTTGGACACTCAATGGGGGCAGTAATAATAATAATGACAATAGGATATACTAGTTTTATTAAATGACCCACTTTACCAATTAATCAAAATGATGAAGCATTAGCCTCTTTTCCTATTAGCTTTGTTTTTCAAATATTTTATTGGGCTTTAAGCAAAAGTTTACAATCCCAATCAGTTTGGCTTCTGGAATTCCACGCACACACAGAATTACGTAACTTTTACTGTTCCTGCTCCCTCTACCCACCCACCCTCTGTGACAGCACACTCCTCCTTTCTACCCGGTACTTCCTGTACCCATTCAACCCCCTCAAATCCCCTGCTACCCTCTCGTTTTGCCTCTGGACAAGACCTGCTCAGACAGCTTCATGTATATATTTAAGCCAAGAATCCTACCTTTTCAAGAAAGCCTGAACAATTGAAGGACAACGTATCCTACATGGCGAGACTTGACTGGCAAGGGCAAATTCTAGTGTTTTCAGACAGCTGACAGTTTTAATTGTCAAGTTATATTTGTTAGGCTGACCTCTCAAAGTGTATTTTCTGTTCTGTTCAGTTTGTGTTTGATTAGCTGGTGGACTGAGGGCCATCTCCACACCAAAAGTTATATTCTTATAGTAGATTGAAATGTAAATCTGATTTTACATGTCTATATATTTTTACTAAGAAGTAGACATTTCTAATGAATGTGTATCCAGAGAAAATCAGATACAAAAACCTGAAAATAGTATTGAGTTGCCAAGTTTCCCCAAGTGTGGTACCTATGTTGTTGCCATTGTTAGGTGCCATCTAGTAGGTTGAGACTCATAGCGACCATATGTGTGATATAAAGAAACACTGCCTGTTCCAGAACCATCCTCGTCATCACTGGAGCTATGCTGGAGCCCAGTGTGACAGCCACTGTCAGAACATGTCATTAAGCATCTTCCTTCTTTCACTAACCAAGTATGACGTCCTTCTCCAGGGACTGGTCCCACCTAAAAACATGTCCACAGTTCACAAAACAAAGTCTTGCCATCCACAGTTCTAGGAAGCATTCTGGCTATACTTCTTCCAAGACACTTTTCGTTTGTTCTTCTAATAGCCCATGGCATGATTGAATACCGTTTTTTAACATCATAATTCAAAAACATTTTCATGGATTGTATTGTGTTCCCCCCAAAATCTGTAGCAATTTGGCTAGGCCACAATTCCTGGTATTATGTGACGTTCCTCCACGTTGGAATTCCTGCCTCTATGATGCTAAGGAGAGCAGGTAGGTACTGCTGTGTTGGCAGGGCAGAGCTTGATTGTGTGGAATTATTTTGTGCCTGGAGGCAGTCTCTTGAGACATAAAAAGAAAGGGAGGCAAGCTGAGATTTGGGGACTTCAAAGCACCAATAAGCAGTGCCAGGAACTGAGTGCATCCTTTGGGAAGATAGGGGTCCCTGCACCTCAGAAGCTTCCAGTCCAGGGGAAGACTGACAACAGGGACCTTCCTCTGGTGCCAGCAGAGAAAGCCTTCCCCTGGAGCTGATGCTCTGAATTTGGACTTGTAGTCTACTAGACTGTGTAAGAATAAAGTTTCTCTTTTTAAAGCCATCCATTTTTGATACCTCTGTTAGAGCAGCAGTAGCAAACTAAAACAGACATCTTTTCCTTCAGTCTTCCTTATTCCTTGTCCAGCTTTCACTTGCACATAATGCAACTGAGAATACCAAGGCTTGGGTCAGACAAACCTTGGTCCTAAAAGTGATATCATTATTTTTGACACCTTAAAGAAGACATTTGCCCCAGAATTATTCAATGCAATCTTGCTAGATGCCTTCAAATAGCTTCCAACTCGTAGCAACCCTATGCACAACAGAAGAAACATACCATCCTCACAATTGCTGTTACGCTCGAGTCCATTGCTGCAGCCACTGTGTTACATATCCTCTTCTTCGGTGACTACTAAGCATGGTGTCCTTCTCCAGGGACTAGTATCTCCTGACAACATGGCAAAATTATGTAAGATAAAGTCTCACCCTCTTCACTTCTAATGAGAATCCTGGCTGTAATTGTTCCAAGACAGATGTGTTCATTCTTCTGGATTTCCATGGTATATTCTATATTCTTCATCAATATCATAATTTAAAGACATCAATTCTTCTTTGGTCTTCTTTATTCATTGCCTGGCTTTCACCAGTATATTAGGCAACTGAAAATACCATGGTTTGAGTCGGGCACACCTTAGTCTTCAGAGTCATTATCTTTATATTTTTACTGCTTTTAAAGAGGCCTTTAGCAGCAGATTTGCTCAGTACAGTGCAGCCTTTGATTTCTTGGCTGCTGCCTCCATGGGTGTTGATCATGGACTCAAATAAAATGAAATCCTTTACAACTTCTGTCTTTCCTCCTTTCTCATGATGTCACTTATTGGCCCTGTTGTGAGGATTTTTGTCTTCCCAGTGTTGAGGTGTAACACATGCTGGAAGCTGTAGTCTTTGATCTCCATCAGTATGTGCCCAAAGTCCTCTTTGCTTTCTACAAGCAAGGTCGAGTCCTTGTGTATTGCAGGTTGTTACAGAATCTTCCTCCAAATACAATGCCCAGTTCTTCTTAATATAGTCCACCTTCTCAGATTATTTGCCCAGCATACAGATTAAGTATGGTGAATTTAATCGAACACACAACTTGAAACTACAAAGTATCCTTTTGTTCTGTTCGAACAACTGCCTCTTGGTCTAAGTACTGGCTCGTCATGAGCACAATTCAGTGTCCTAGAATTCCCATTTTACACAATCTTATGCATGACTTGTGATGAGCCTCATAGTCAAACGCATTTGTACAGTCAATAAAACATAAGGTAGATCTTTTTCTCATATTCTCTGCTTTCAGTTGTGATCCATCTGACATCAGTAAATGATATCCTTTGTTCATGTTCTCATCTAATCTGGCTTGAATTTCTGGCAGTTCCTTGTCAAAGTGCTGCCGCATTCACTTTTGAACGATTTTCAGCAAAAATTTACTTGCACATAATATTAATGATACTATTTGACAATTTCTACTTCTGTTGGAGTACCTTTCTCTGAAATGGATATAAACGTGGATCTCTTCCAGCTGGTTGACCAGGTAGCTGTCCTCCAATTTCTTGGCATTGATGAGTGAGTATGTTCAGTGCTCCATCCATTTGTCAAAACATCTCGGTTGGTATTCTGTCAACTCCCAGAGCCTTGCCTTCTGCCAATGCCTTCTGTGCAGCTTAGATTTCCCTGCAGTACCATCCGTTCTTGGTCATATGCTACCTCCTGAAGTGGTTGAACTGATTCTTTTTTGGTACAGTGACTTTGTGTACTCCTTCTATCTTCTTTTGATGCTTCCTGCATCATTCAATATTTTGCCAATAGAATCCTTCAGTGTTTCAACTCGAGGCTGGAATTTTTTTCTTCTTTTCAGCTTGAGAAATACCAAGTATGATCTTCTCTTTTGGTTTTCCATCTCTAGGTCTTTGCACATTTTGTGGTGATATTTTACTCTGTTCTCTCAAGCCATCCTTTGAAATCCTCTAAATGTAGTACTTCATTTGATTGATTGACCACTACTTCCACTGACACTGATACTGGATCCAAGGAAAATGAAAACCCCGACATTCTTTGTTTTATTGGTTAAGTATGTAAAGGAGACATAATTATCCATCCACCATCCACCTGTCAGTTTGTTGCACTGTGGTAGTTTGCATATTGTGTGATGCTAGATGCTTTGCCGTGAGATTTCACAGACCAGCATGATACCTAGGGTAGAAAGGCTTCAGGGAAGCTTCCAGACTGTGAGAAAATAGAAAGGAAGGCCTGGCCATTACTTCCAAAAATTAGCCAGTAAAAACCCAGTGGATCACAACTGATTATTATCCGGTATAGCACTGGAATATGAGCCCCAACAACTCACTTGAACATACCCCACAACCATGAGGATGGCACAGGACTCGGCAACATGTCCTACTGTTGTATTTGAGATCGTCATGAGTAGGAGTCAACTTGATGGCAACTGTCAAGAAAAAAAATTTTGTCGTAACAAAAGAGTCTCGTCCCAAGGATCTACTCAGCAATTAAACAAAGTAAATGTCTTGGACTGAGAGAAAATAGGTACATCAGAACATTGCTAGGGAAGTTCCACACAGCAAAAAATTTTCTTTTCTTCTTAAGGAGAACTGATGAAAACAGAAATGGATCAGCTTTAAACATTATTTTTACATTTTTAAAGCTAAAACTGTATGTTTTCTTTGGTTATTTACTATACCTTATCAACCTTAATACCTTTAGGGTAACCTGAATCCAACGCCATCAAGTGCATGCTGACCCACAGTGATCGCTGTAGGACAGAGCAGAACTCACCCACAGGGTTTCCAAGGCTGCAATCCTTATGGAAGCAGACTGCCACATCTTTTTCCTGCACAGCAGTTGGAAGTTCAGAGTTTTGGTTAGCAGCTTTGTGCTTTAGCCACTGCGCCACCAAGGTTTCTTTTCCTTAAGTTGGAGGCTGTACTTTACTAATCTGGACAACTTCCAAAGTGTAACTCATGGACTTTTTCATGTAATTGGCTCTTAAAATAGAAGTATTGATACAGGCATATCACTTCTCTAATTTTCAAATTTTTCTATGGTTTTAGAAGGCAGAAAGTATTTACACGACACAGTACTTGGGACAGGATGCATTATATATTGTTTGTGAGGAAAATACTTATATTTCATTAAGGAATACTATCAATATTGCTACACATATTGTAATTATATATCTTCCCTATTTCTGAAATCATATATGCCTAAATCTTAAAATATCGGTAACAACATTATAATATTACATGTCCATTCATCTCCTACTGCTCTAAACATTTTCTTGGCATGAGTTCTACTTGAAAGATAATGCAAATATTCTAGATTTTTTTTCTAGTATCTGCATTGAGCACTTAGTGGTTTACTCAGAAATACTTGCTTATTATGGTGAAACATGGAACAGCTGGAACTGGAGGAGACTGCCTCGTTTTTCTGGGTCTCACAAAGTTTCTACTTTTGACAGAGTGAAGTCTTACCATTTTTCCATCACAATCTACCATATAAGTACTCATAAAGTGTTTCTTCTCAATTTTATAGGACTGGTAGAGAAACTGAAAATTTTGGGAGTGTAGTGGTTAAGAGCTATGATTCCCAGCAAAGAGGCTGGCAATTGGAATCCATCAGGTGCTCCTTGGAAACCGTATGGGACAATTCTACTCTGTCTTATAGGCTCACCTTAAGAACTGACTCAATGGCAATGGGTTTTGAGGAAAACGAACTAAAGAGTTTTTTATGATTTGTATGTTCATTCAAATTATGTATAGATATGTGCATATTCAAACAAAGATATGAGTAAAATTTAATTTGACTTGCATTTCTTGGAACTGTTTCCAGCTTTTGCATCTGTGCTTCCCACATTCAGATTGCAGCACCAATCATTTTCCAATTCTGCCTTCATCTCACAGGTTCTGGCTTTCAGAGAATGTTGATTATGCTGAAATAGTTATTTTAGTGAAAAATATTTGTTTTCCTTCTCTAAAAGATGCCCACCTTCTATACTTTCCAGCTTTCACAGGTTCTACTGTAGTTGGTTTTCTAAGCAGTGAGGGGTGAATTATTCAGAGAGCAATCTCAACATCCCAAGTGAAGGCTAGCTGTTAATCAGTTTTTATTTTCTTAATGTTTTAAGATCTTTCTCTACGTAAACAAAAAGAATTGCAGTGATACTCACAATTTCTTCAGCCCAAATTATACCCAAAACCAAGACGAATTCTGAACAATGATGTCGCATTGCAGGAATTTAATAAATGTCATCCAAACTGAGTTTTAGGGGATAGTTGACATGTGAGCATTTATCATACTTACATGTCCCTTAGGGTTGTAAGAGTGAACTATTCCATTTTTTAAACTTCTTAAAATTGCTTCTGGAAATAAGGCCTAAATAAGGGAAAAAAGCAGTTAAAAGATACTGTTTCTATTCACGGAAGTCTGGACATACAACATACATTTGGAGACCACAAAATGTTCATCACTAGAGAAAAGCTACAGCCACACCATGGGATACACCATGTAGTCCTTAGAAAATGAAGCAAATCTGTGTATATTCATGAGGCAAGAGGATTCATGACACAATGCTGCCTCAGTAAAACCATGTATAAATAGTATACAGATTTAAAAAAAAAAAAACATTGTAGTAGTTTCCTACTATGATGACTGCCATGACAAAGTACAACAAACTTGTTTGCTTAAAACAACAGAAATTGACTCACAGTTCTAGAGGCCAGGAATCTGAGACCAACGTGGTGCTGGAAGGGCCCTTTTCTCTCTGATGGCTCTAAGGTAGAATCCTTCTTCACCTTCTCATGGCGTCTAGTCACTGCTGGGTGTTTTTGGTGTTGTTCGGTTTATATAGATCACTACTCTGTCCTCTGCCTTCCTTGCCACTTGCTGTTCTCCTTATATGTATCTCTGGATTCCAATTTCCCTCTTATAAGAAAACCAGTCATTGGATGAAGGCCACCATAATCCAGTATGATCTCATGTTAACCTGATCCCATTTTCCAAAATCTTATTTACAAGTAAGGTTCCATTCACAAGTCCTGGGGGTCAGAATGTGAACATCTCTCATGGGGCACACAGTCCAACCTTGTGTTTATGTATCCACTTGGCCCATAGAAAAGTCCTGAAAGACACAGACCAGCTTGTGCATAGTGGTTACCCCTGAGGACCGGACTGAGTAAAAATAAGAGGAGGAGTTTTCAGTTTTTACTTTACATGTTTTGGTAGTAAACTATTAAACAATTCTAATTCCATCAGTTCTCATTATACATGAAGTCCCTGCAAGTAATGAATTAGCCACTACCAAACCAGCCTTGCTCCATCTCAGCCGGACATCACCAACTGCCCTGCACACATACATGGCAACCTGCAGAGCATTTTTAGCAAACGGGCAAATCTAAGAACACAGACTTCACCTATAAAGAGAATCAAGTGTAACAACTTTTACTAAACACCTTTATTTCATAACTATTTGAAAGATAACAATATACGAGTATGTTTGGTGAATGCTTAAGTTCTTGGCTCCTAACTAAAATGTCAGCAGTTCAAACTACCCAGTGTCTCCACAGGAGGAGCCACTGTTCCCATAAAGAATATAGCATAAAAAATCCTATGGGGTGGTTCTCCCGTCATGTGGGGTCACTGGCTAGAATTACCTGTTGTTTAGACTCACTCCCATGCTACCAGAAGCCACTAACTGTCCAGCATCCTCCTACATAGGTTTCTTTTCTTTTCTTCAACTTTGTAAATCTGAAAAGACTTGTCTGCTTAACAGCCATTTTCACTGGACTCTTTTCTACTAGCATGCAGGGCCGCTAAACTGGGGATACCTTAGAGCAAGCATGGGCTTTGAATTGGGATCTGAAAGGCAACGGTTTGAATCTTAGCTCCACTTGCTGGTCCAGATGCCTTGCTGCAAGAAACAGAAATCTACTAGTGCTACCAAAGTCAAAAGGAGCTTATTTTAAGAACATAGAAAATGCTAGGAACAAATTACAGTTGGGGGTCCTGGGAAATGCAGATGGAATCTGTGAAACTACTTGAGATGTTACCAGCTACTTCAACCATTTTCTCCGCTCTGTGCATGTTTCTCTGTTGTCTGATTTTATTCTCTTCTTTGAAAATAACTTCTTCTTTGTCATGGTTTTGATGCTCAGTAGCTTTCCTCTGTACATGACTTTCATTATTATGAAGACAACTCAGACCTGGACCCCTTGAGACATTTTGGCTTCTCTCAAATCTTGGGTTTCTTATAATTGAGAGAATCTAATTGGTATCTGGCCAACAAATGACTTGGCTGGTCTTGGATCAGCTATCTTCTCAAAATAATCATAACCAGGGAATTGGAAAGGAAACATAGAGCTTTTCTTTCCATGGGGTTTTTAATGACTGATTTTTGAGAAGTAGATCAACAGATTTTTCTTTTTCAGGTGCCTCTGTGTAGACTAGAATCTCCAATCTTTCAGTTCACAGCTGAAAGTGATAATTAACTGTTTACACCACTCTGAAACTACATAAAAGATATTTGACTTTTTTCAATATGTTTCCTCCATAGCAAAATAGAAATACTACAGTATCAGCACAATAAACTTTTTGGAAAACCTTATCATAAAGAATTACTAAGAATCAAACACTTTTGCTCATCCAAAGACTTCATTAAAAGAATTAAAAGACCACCTACAGAACAGGAAAAAATATTTGGCAAGTATATGTCAGACTAACTCAGATCAACTTCTGATCTCCATAGTCTACAAGGTATTACAAAATATCAACAAGAAAAGGATAAATAATCCAACTAAGCGATGGGCAAGGGAGATGGACAGACATTTCTCTATAGAGGATATTCAGGCAGCCAAAAGACACATGCAGAATTGCTCGTGATCATTGGCTGTTAAAGAAATTCAAATCAAAACTACGATGAGATATCACTCAACCCAACAAGGTTGGCTATGATCCAAAAAACACAAAACAACAAAAGCTGGAGAGGCATTGTAACTCTCCTACACTGCTGGTGAGATGGCAAAATGGTACAACCTCTTTGGAAAACAATCTGACACTTCCTTAAAAAACTGGAAGTAGATATACTATTTAATCATGTAATTCCACTGCTTGAAATTTATCCTTCAGAAACAAAGGTAGTCACACAAACATACACATGTACATGAATGTTTGTTGCAGCACAGTCCACGATAGCATAAAGATGGAATCAACCCTGATGCCCATCAACAGATAAATGGAGAAGCAAACTATGGTACATATACTCAATGGAACACTAAGCTATGATAAAAAACAACGATGATTTTAGAAAACATCTCATAACATGGTCTTGTTTGGAAGAGATTATGCTGAGTGAAATCAATCAGTGTCAAAAAGACAAATTTTGTATGAGACCCCTGTTATAAGGACTTAACAAATGAATAATCCACAAAAGAAAATGACTGTGTTGGCTACATGGGTGGATGGGGGGCTGAGGGTCTTTCACAGATGAGATAATTGATAGATGTTAGAAACTTTTTTCTTTTACTATAATTAAAAAAAATTAAATTAAAAAAGGAAAAAGAAAGAAAAAATAAACATACGTATTAAATACTAAAAAAAACACTAGTATAATGCCTGCTACATGACAAACCCCACATAAGCCACCGTGATTGAATCGATTCTGACTCATAGTATCGCTATAGGATGGAGTAGAACTGCTTCACACAGTTTCCAAGAAGCACCTTGCAGATTCGAACTGCTGACCTTTTGGTGAGCAGACACAACACTTAACCATTATGTCACCAGGGTTTCCACCTGCTACGTAGTAAGTAATTAATAATTGTTAAGCCTGCCATAAAGTCCTTAGTAATGTTAGGTTAAGTTATTGTGATAGTTATTATTTAGTCCATATGGTGATTATTTTAAGGATTTTAAGAAAATGATGACCTGCTTTACCCATCAGTTTCTTGGAACACAGGACACTATTATCTGGAGGAGCTCACAGATGATGAACTTGAGAGACCTGTAGATAGATCATCTTACAACTCAAGGTCAGGCAACAATGGGAAATGGCAGAAATGATCATATTCCTGTCCGAGGTAAGGCAATGTGACATTTAATGGAGATAGTAATAACACCATTTAGGCCACAGGAGATTCAAATATCTTCATTAATCACTAGCCAGAAGCCATCACAGCAGGTAGGAGGAAAAAAGCTGGTGCTGTTCACTGTACTCTTTGTTTCTTGGTCCAGTGGAAAATAATTTGATCAAGCCCATAATAAGTAGTTTCCATCCAAATGCTCAGACACACAGAGAACTTAATAACTGATATTTACCAAAGCATTAGATGCTCCATTTCATTTCTTACCATGGAAAGGGCTTTGGTTGAACTTTAAAAATATCATAACAGAAACACAGGCACATGTTAGTCTCCTGTTCATTAAAAAATTAGCAAACAATGTGCTTAGTGATACTCTAAACATGACACACCACCTCCTGATTAATGGAACATGTCATCTCAGCTATGAACACTTAACATTTATCATGCTCAATGACATTCTTGCCTTAGGTCTCAAAATAACAGGTGTTTCACTGACAAAAAGTCAAGAGAAAAGTATGAAGGCTTTTCACATACTTTTCTTCAAATTTTTCAGCAACACAGTTTTTGACAGAGGGCTCCAGACTGCTCAATTTGACGACCATATAAACTTATAAAAGCTGAAGTAGAGGGCTTCCCAGGGGATGACATAATGAAATAAATTCACTCATGAATATGTATGGCTAGAGGAAGCCATCTGTTCCTCACTAACCTCTTTTCTTAGAACAACTAACAAATACCCATCCACTCTACCCCCCAGACAACACAAAATCAGTCTTCATTTGAAGATTTTAGAAGTCAGAAATGTTCCGTCTCAGGCAAGAAACAATTGCTATAGAAATGCTTTTATAGTCAGACTAAAAATAATGAATTAATAAATCACAGAATGCTTGTGTCAACACTGTAGGTCTTGAAATTCCTTGCTGGCTTTCCATCCTTCAGGAATGAAGTTCTTTGCCCTTCACCTAGCTTGAAAGCCATAGAGCTACTGATACCACAGCAGGTAAAACATCAACAGAAAAGCAGGTACTATTCTATCATCCCAGATTCCCAACTTAGCTCCAGTTGCTGATACTCAATTTCAAGAAATACTAAGTATTTCCCTTGATGCCTTTCAAACACATTATTCAGCACTAAGTTTGAAAACAGAAGATGAAGCCAATCTTGCTGTTCCAAGGTGAGTGAAGAAGAAATTCTTAAGAAATAGTCAAGTACAGGTGGCAAAGACAAAGGGGTGTAAATCTTGGAAAAGTTGGTTGTAAAAACACTTTTTCTATTTTTTAGCCAACTCTATCAGATTTGAAGTATATACAAAACACTAGCGTATGTGTTATAGGGTTATCTTAGATTACTTTGTAAAATGAATGTCTGTGAGAAGAACAATCACTGCTAACTCATTGCCAAGCCAAGTGCCGTCGAGTCGGATATTAGCTTTGCAATTTCAACTTTGCGAATATCTTACCTTTTTAAAGTAAGGAAATTTTCTAGTGAGTCTGCAGTTCAGGGGAAAAATGACCTTAGGTTAAACTCTACCAACAAAAAAAAATAAGACTAGAAAAAAAATACATACATACACACACACACACACACACACACGTACACATGCACACATATATATATATATATGTATAGTCACAACAGTAGCCACTGTGCTTTTTTAAATTTTATCAAACCAGATTGCTTGTAGATAGAGTCTAGGATCAACCGTTTGTTCTATCAAAAAAGAAGGAAGAAAAACAAACTTCTTGTCATCTGGTTGATTCTAACTCACAGTGACGCTGCAGGACAGAGCACAACTACACCATCAGGTTTCCAAAGAGCATGTGATAGATTTAAACTGCTGACCTTTTGGTTAGCAGCTGAACTCTTAACTACTACACCAGGGTTTCCATTTGTCGTCCCAGGAAACCGAAAGCGTAGGACAACAATATCTTTAAATGCTAAAGGTAGTAAGATGGATTAGAAAGGGCATCAAATGTTCTGGAATGAACGGACTTCAGTCTTAAATTTCTCCTCTGTTTAGCTAGTTACACTGTGACCTTGGGCAATCCATCCACATTATGCCACTCAATATTTTCATCTGTTGGAGAGGAACAACAATGGTGACCTCATGATGGTATTAGAGGCTCTGATAAGATGACAATAAACATGAAAGTGTCTGTAAATTAAAAAGGACTGTAGAAAAATAAGCCTGTAACATGTTAAAATCAATTTATAAATCACGTTTATAATAAAAAGAAATTGCACTTCATCCTCAATCACTCCTCATCATCAGCCATCGTGATTGTCTCTGTGATGTTGTTGACAGTTACTGCTGAGTCTGAGCTGACTCGTGATGACCTCATGAACAGCAAGACAAAATGCTGCCCTATCATGTGCCAGCTTCATGATGACTGGTATGCTTGAGTCTGCTGTTTCAGCGTTTCACTGTGTATTTCACGTGCCTTCCCATCTAGGGACACACCTTCTAGCTCTGCATTAGATGATATTCTGTTGTGATCTATAGGGGTTTTACTGGCTATTTTTGAGAAGTAAATCACCCCAGGCCTTTCTTTCTAATCTGTCTTATTTCTGGAATCTCCACTGAAACCTGTATACCATGAGTGACCCTGATAATATCTGAAATAACAGTGGCAGGACTTCCAGCATCACAGCAAAACTCAAGTTATGACTGTGGACAAATGGGCAGAAAGGTGGTAGAAAGAGTCACCCAGAATAAAATAATTTCATTTACCTTTGCTGTCTATAACCTACTACAGTAGTAAGATACAAACAATAAGTATTAGAATTGTGCCCTATGTATGTGTCTCTTAAGAATGTTCCAGAATTCCAATACCACGTTCTAATGGGATGCTATCAGAGAAGTCTCTTGCACTGAGACTACCTTGCAGAAGGCTTCTTACGTCTCTGTGTTTCTGCTTACCTGCAGCTAAGTTATAGGATGGCACTGCCCCAGAGCCCCTGTTAGGTTCTGAATTCCTGTGAAGCTCTAGGTGCAGGGTGGTGGAACAAACATGGGGCTGGGAGCTGGAACCCAGCCACTGGCTATGTGGTCTTGGACAAGGCACATTAGAGGCACTCAGCAGGCATTATTTCTCCAATTGCAAAATGAAGAGATTATGATAGCTACCTTCTGACATTATAGGATGCTGCTATCACACAGTAGAAGAGGAGAGAAGGACGTAAGCGCAAACTGGCTACCACCATGTACATCACTTCCCCAAAAATTAAATCAAGGCAGGTAGAGTCACTGCAATTAAAAAACAAACAAACAAACAAAAACTTATATTCTGTGGTGGTGTTAAAGGAGAACGTGACACTTGTACAAGCAATATAATTATTTGCAGACAAATTAGAAGTCTAGAGAAAATATGTCACAGGTCCAGTTTAAAAAAAAAAAAAAAAAAAAAGCATAGTGTCATGTTTGGGTTAGTAACAACAAAAATCCAGGTAAGAAAATGTCACATCCTTGGAACCTGTCAGCTAGGTCTTTAAAAGTTTTCACAATTAGCACATCACAAATATTTTTTATAAATACTTCAAAGTTTTAAATGATATAGCTTTTTCCTAAGGGAGATGGTGAAACTTCAGTTTGACAGAAATGCTGTTCTGATGGCTCGATGATTTGTTATGATCACGGAAATCTTTTTAAACAATATTTGACAAAGGGAGGGATACAATCATCCATAAAGGAATGACTGGCCATCAGGGACTTTGATGAGCACAACCACCCATTTGTGGATCTCCACTTCATGCTAACCCTGAACACTGAAGAAGAATTTGTGGAAGATGCAAATGTTAGATAAAGGGAGTGCTAATTTTTCTAGAACACTAAGAGTTGTATTTTGAATTCGCTTCTTGTGTAATTGGAATTCAAAATGTATATTTAGTGTGTATCATATATAAACTTAGTATATATTTTATATATGAGGCCTGACAATAAAGTTCACAAACTTATCCTAGAAAAAGTGCTACATACCCTATTGCTTAATATCACTATGGTAACCTTTGAAGTCCTCCCCTTGGGAAGCTATGCACCAATGCCACCCCTTGGTCCACCCTTTGAAGCAATTTTGGAACTGTCTTTCTGGAGTGGCCATCAGAGCTGTTGTCATATTATCCTTGATGTCCTGAATGTCATCAAAATGTCTTCCTTTCAATATTTCCTTTATCTTCCAGTAAAGAAAAAAGTCCTTAGGGCCCAGATGAGTTATTTGTTTAACTGGCTAAAAGCTCCCTTACCGACGACTAGTCAGTGAAGTTTGTGAACTTACCAACATGCCACCGTATGCAATGGCCATTCCAGAAAGAGTTCCAAATTGCTTTGAAGGGTAGACTAGGTGCTGGCATCAATACATAGGTTCCCAAGGGGAATACTTCAACTATAGTGATGTTCAGCAAATGAGTTATGTAGCACTTTTGATAGAATGACTTCTGAACTTAATTGGCAGTCCTTGTTTATGGTCTTTCATGTCTGGCTTCTTTCACTTGACTTAAAATTTTTGAGATTCATCCATGTTGTTGCATATATCAGTACTTAATTCCTTGTTAACTGCTAAATAGCATTCTATTATATTTATATTGCACATTTTCTTTATTACCTGTGAATGAGTAAATTATTTTCACATTTTTGGCTATTAAAAGTCATGCTGCTGTACCATCGACATGGAATTCTTCATATGAACAAATGTTTCACCACTCTAGGATAACTCCCTCAGTGTGGACAGCTATGTTACATGGTAGGTATACGTCTAACTTTTAAGATACTACCGGACTATTTTCTAGAGTGATCACAGCATTTTACATCCCAGGGATCTGAAGGATCTCAGCTTTACCACATCCTCACCAAGACATGTTTTTCTATCTTCTTGAATAAGGTCATTCTAGTGGCTGTGGTGTAGGGTCTCATGTAGACATCATTTGTTTTTCCCTAATGACTAATGATTTTGAGCATCTTTTCATATTCTGTCCATTCACATGCACATCTTCTTTGGCAAAATCTACTCAACTCTTGCCCATTTTTTAATTAGATTGTTTTACTAAATTGTAAGTAAGCATCTTGTATGTATTTTAGATTCAAGTCCTTTTGTAAGATCTATACTTAATAAGTATTTTACTTTTTAAAGCTGTTCTTTGAAGCACAAAAGTTTCTAACTTGCATGAAGTCTAGTTTATCAATTTTTCTCTATTATGCACCATGTTTTTGTTGTCATATCTGAGAAGACTTTAGTTTAATCAAAAGTCATGAAGATTTTCTTCTAAGTTTTCCCCTACAAGTTTTAGTTCTGATATTCAAGTCTACGATCCATTTGATTTAACTCACATGTATGGAATTGTACTGTATTCACTTCTTTACAGAGGCATGCCAAATGTAATGAGGCTCATGGACAGTGGAACATTTTCTGTCCCCAGGTGACTCCAAACCTCTGGTGCTTCTGTGTTGCACTTTTGAGCTGCCTCTCACTTCTCATCTCCTTGTCCCAGTTTTACTGTCAGCTGTGATTTCTGAGAGGCTCCTATTATGCCTGTGAACTACTAGAACCATCAGCCACTGTGTTCTTTCCGTATCTGTCCTCATGCTGTCTGTCACATCCATTTTACAGATTTTTAAATACGTTCTTCTGTCTCTCTTCATCCTCCGTGCATCCACTGCTTAATGATTAGGGAGAGAGTTGGCAACGAAAATGCCTTCCAATGGGTCCATTGCTCTGCTTTCCTGTTCTCTTTGCCACATAATTTTCCTTCTCTAATGTATTTTTTTCTGTAAAATGAGATGTTTTAACTAGCTGTCCTCTACTCAATTTTCCCATACTGCAGTTTTGTGATTTTAGTGGGTCCATGAGTAATGATACCTGAAACTACTGAACTCTTAATGAGTGCCAGGCCTTGCCTGGAAATCAGATGTATGTAAACTGTATGACAGCACTGATGGTTGCTGGCAGCTGACATTGAGGTAGCCCCAACTCCTGGCTATGCCATGCACAATGGAATATGAAATATTGCCCGGTCAGGCACCACCCCCAATGTGAACCTAATATCTCACTACTTGTTTTCTCCTTTTCATAATGGGGGATTGAGAACCTGACGTATCTAATGACATAATAATACCCTAAGTAATCCATAAGCATTTTTTTTTTTTTATTGCACCAGCTGCATTAGTCTCTTCCAAAGGGGTACAGAGCACCATCTGTTGAAAAGACTACCACTTGTCCAAGTAAATTTCTATGGCAAATTTGTTGAAAATCAGCAGGCCATAAGTATAAGATTTTACTGAGGTTACATAGAGGAATGTTTAAGAGTTGGGACTGTGGGATCTAAACAAGCTGGGGTAGAATCTCAACTTTGTTGCAGCTAGAAGTTATTTTGTGACCCAGTTTTGACCAATGAGATATAAATAAACTGTGGGGGCTTTAGGAAAAGCTATTGATCTCTTGATTAAAAATGGCCAACCTCAGCTGGCATGAACTATGTCCCCTTCAAACATCCCTTATCTTTCTGCTTAGGACATAGACAAAATGTCATGAGGCAGAAAGCCCTATGTTGAGAGTGATGAAGCAGAAAGTCAGACGGTGACTTGAGCAACAAAAGCAGTGCTGGACTGCCTGTCTCTGCACTTCATCATATTGCATTTGTAATAGCTACTATTACATGCTGAATTTGAGGGCCTGCTGAATTTCATCCCCCCAAATATGCACTGAATTCCTCTCCCTTGTACATATGGATGGGATCATGTTTCAAAATTGATTTTTTTAATTTTGTTGTGCTAACTGGATCATATCAGCACAGAGTGGACACTAAACCTAATCAAAAAGATCAGATGATGGTCAGGAAAACAGAAAGCGTATGAATGGGCAAGGCTGGGAAGAAACAGGAACCCTCATCCATTGCTGCTGGGAATGTGAACTGGCACAACTACTGTGGAAACAGTTTGGCACTTCCTCAAAATTTGAACATAAAACTACTGTGTGATTCTGCAAACCCAATCCTAGATACACCCCTGGAAGAAGGAGGAATGCAAACGGAAACTTGTGTATCCATGTTCACTGCTGCTCCTTTCCCAATAAGGAGAAAGTGGGAACAATCGAAACATTCATCAATAGACCAATGGATAAACAAAAATACAAGGTCTGGCAATTAAGTCTGTGAACTTCATTGTTATAAGTGCTACATACCTCACTGCTGCATGTCACTGTAGTCACCTTTGAAGTACTCCCCTCAGGAAGCTATGCACTGATGCCAGTGCCTAGTCCACCCTTCAAAGCAATTATGGAACTCTTTCTGGAATGGCCATTGCACGTGGTAGCATGGTGGCAAGTTCGCAAGCTTAACTGTATAGTGTCTGTGAGGGAGTTTTTAGCCAGTCAACACATAACACATAACCTGCTCACCTGATCTGACCCCCAATGACTTTTTCTTTACCCCCAAATAAAGGAAATATTGAAAGGAAGACATTTTGATGACATTCAGGACATCAAGGGTAATATGACAACAGCTCTGATGGCCATTCCAGAAAAAGAGTTCCAAAATGGCTTTGAAGAGTGGACCAGGCACTGGCATTGGTAGATAGCTTCCCAAGGGAAGTATTTTCAAAGGTAACCATAGTGATATTCAGCAATGATGTATGTAGCACTTTCTAGGATGATTTTGCAAACTTAATTGTTAGACTTCGTATGATAGTGTTAATAGCTATAGAAAAATTCTTAGTTAGCTTCTTTCTTAGCACTTAAACCCCCTTTTCCCTAGGCAGCTGACACATAAAGAAAACTGTGACCTCCCTACTGACCTGTAGTGATAAAGATTTTGAGAGTGTTTTCCCAAGCTGTTCTTGAATGCTGACCAGACAGAGTGACATCAATTTGCAGCCCACTCTGTGGGTAACAACACAGCCTCTGGGAAAAAGACAGCCAGTCTCCATAGTCAGAGACAACTCATCTTACAACACATTTCTGTGTTTCTCTGCGAACCTCCCCTCTTCTGAACACTCACATGCTTACCCCCTTCCCTTCCCTAAACCCTTCTATACAACTTGCCAGCCTGGGATGAGATGGCAAGATGGTTTTTAGGGCACCAACCCACCATCCTCTCACATTACTGGCAATCTGTATATAGCACCCTTAAAAAAGTTCAGTCCCTATCTCTACATTTGGCTTAGTAGTGACAGTGAGCTGGAGTCCTCCAAAGGGTTTTTCCAGTAGCATGTTCACACCAAACCCAAACTAAGCCCACTGCCATCGAGTCGTATCTGACTCATAGCGACCCTACAGGTCATAGAAGAGCTGCCCCACAGAGTTTCCAAGAAGCACCTGACAGATGTGAACTGCTGAACTTTTGGTCAGCAAATGTAGCACTGAACCCACAACACCACCAGAGTTTCCACATACACACACAGTGGAATACTATTTACCCATAAAAAGAAATGATGTTGTACTACATGCCACAACAAGAGTCCACCTTGAAAACATTATGTTGAACAAAATAAGTCACTGAGAAAGGACAAATACTCTATGATCTCACTTATATGACATAAGCAAATATACAGGAACCAAACATAATTTGAAGCAAAATGAGTGGAAGAGAGGAAGAAGGGTAGAGCTTTTTTCTTAGAGAACACTGAGTTTATATTAACAGTTACAGAATAATTTGGAAGTAGATAGCAAGAATAGTTGTACAATCTGAAGAACATAATATCACTAAATTAAACATGTAGAAGCTGTTGGCTTTCTTAAGGCTTATTTTTACCATCTGTAAAATGGGAAGAATAATAATACCTATTTCATCAGTAAAGATGAAATGAGATGAGAGCTATAAGATACTTGATGAAGTCTACATTCTATTACTGCTGTAATCAGACTTGGTGTCTAGTGAAGCAGAATTCCCAGTTCTTCATAGCTATTAGTGGGAAAAGAAAAACCATGAAGAACTAACTAGAACACTATCCTTGACTAGCGTGAGTAAGTAAAAAGACATTCTATGTTCATTTTCATCACTAACTCTATTGCTTGGTATTTAAAATGAACAACAAAAATATATTGCTGTAACTTATTTTGTCAGTATGGGAATTAGTCTATTTTTTGATTCACAGAGAGGAGGAGTTTTAAATATGTCCACTCCAACTACCTGATGACTAACCCTCTGATCCAGGAGGACAGTGTCCTTCCGGGAGTTGGTGGTCAGGTAGCCACATAGTTGACCAACAAGTCAATAACACGTGCACAACACTTTGCACTGTGAGAGACATTAAGGAAGGTCTAAAGGAGTGTTTGCTCTTTTTCTTTCCTGCTTTTTGTGTCTTGTTTGAACCCTTGAGATATCATGTTCCATCCTTCTTCTGCCATGTCTGGATTCCTGCCTGGGAAGTACCATAGATCCCTTGCAGATCCGATGAGGGGTTAATGTAATGTGTTACAAGTTGCACGATCTTGCACCCAACCTCTTAGCTTGCTGTTTGCATCAAACAGATGCTCAATGATGTTAGATATATAGCTGAACATAAATAAAGTGTTGCTAAGATTGGAGAAGGACTTCCCTTTTTTAAGTATTATATTTCATTTAAATCGTCTAATTTTCTTGTTTGAAAAGGGCTACTTGAAGGAGACTCAGTGAGATCCCCTAATTTCATAACTTGTAAAACTCTGTTAAATGGCTGCACTTAGGTGAGCTGCTGTTTTTCATGGTATCCTTACTGTGTTGCTTAGACAATTTGGGTTGGACTTGTGGCCCTCAGACAGAGTCTTGCTTCACTAAAATAGCTCTTGACTTGACTGCAAATTAAAACCCTTGAAGGGGTGGCTCTCTCCATTGAGTTTTCAGTGACTGTACTTGTCAATGGGAATTTGTAATTATCACCATGGCTCAAAATTCCTGTAAACATTTGCATTTTTAAATGATCAAACTGAAAAGTTCACCAACAAGATAATACACACCCTGTATTTTTCTGCTCATGGAGTGTTAGCAACTTTTTTGTAAGAACAATGAAGAGGGTATAAATTGCTACTGTCTCCGTTGGGGAGATTTGGGGATTGAGATTCAAGCTTTAGCTCTTGCTTGAGTCATTTACAAGTATATCAACTGGAAACACTGAACAGCTCTTAGAACCTTAATGCTTTCCAGCAGTTATGAATTCTTAATGAAAGACAAAAATTTGACTTTTACTTTGAAGTATTATTAGTGCTTGGAGATGAGTGATAAGAAGAAGCAGGGAAAGAGGAAGCAAAACAAAATTTTGCTTTAAAAGTTAAAATTGGATGGGGCTCACAATATTGAGTCCCAGTGGCAACATGAGAATAGAAAGGGGGTGCACCCTAAAAACTCCACTAAAAGATTGCAATTGATGGTCGAAGGACTTGAGAGTTCCTTGGGAGCATGGCTCCTAGACCTGAAGCTGCCCTGTTCATAGATCATTAGTGAGGTCAACTCTTCAGACAGGAGTCAATGGACTCAGGGACCCAGAGTGACCATGTCACGTGAACACTTGATGTTTCTACGCATCTATAAGATGTCGTTCTACTGGCCTCTTACTAGAGGGGAGTGAAGTGGGAGGAGAACAGGAGACAGGAGATTGTTAAGAGGGTATGACATGTGTAGAACAGAAAGGAGGAGTGTGCTAACACCAGGCAAGGAGAGCAGAGGGAGCTGCAGCTAGGCAGCCATGTGAATTTGAATTGTATTGCAAACTTTCATTCAATCACAATTGAAAAAAAGTTACAATTGCAGTTCTTTCCCTTCTTTTCCATTTTCTGCTCTATTTTTCTTTTGTTCTCTTTCTTCCTCCTTACAATTTGATATGCCCGACTGCTGTCTAGTTGACTCTAACTCATAGCAACTCCGTAGGAGAGAATGAAACTATACCATGAGGTTTCCAAGATTGTAAATCTTTATGAAATTATATTGCCGTGTCTTTCTCCTGCAGAATAGCTGGTGGGCTCAAGCCATCATCCTTTCAGCTAGCAGCTGATCACTTAGCGACCGTGCCACTGAGGCTCCGTCATTTGATAAGGAGCCATGAAAAGGAAAACTGAAGCACTATTACTCAGAGTATGGTTTGTTAGGCTTATAAGAATCATATAATTATCAGGTATTTATCAAACAGATTCGTAATCAGTACTCTAAACTTGCTGAACCAGAAAAATGAAGAATTACAGCTAGAACGTTTATTAGACTTGAGAATGACAGCACTTTGTGTCATGCACTCTGGACGTATTGTCAGGAAGGACCAGTCCCTGGAGAAGAATATCATGCTTGGTCAAGTGAAGGGTCAGCAACAAAGAGGAAGACCCTCAACGAGATGACACAGTGGCTGCAACAATGGGCTCAAACAGAGCAATGACTGCGAGGGTGGTCAGGACTGGGCAGTGTCTGTTGTGCTGTGCGTAGGGTTGCTATGATTTGGAACCGACTCAAGGGCACCTAACAACAATATGAATTTTCAAAAGAACCCATTTTATTCATTTAAAATTTGTGAATTTTCAGAATTTGGGCTGTGTGATTGGATTTAGAAAAGCAAAATTAAGCCTAGTTTTCATCTAATTTCAAGGACTATTTTAATGTTTTTAATTGCAGCGTGTGTGTTTGTTTACTTACACATCAAACAAAACAACAAAAAAACATGGGAATCTAATTGATTTTGATGCATAGCAGCCCTACAGCACAGAGTTGAAAGGCTCCATAGAGTTTCAAGGCTGTAGATCTTTACAAAAGCAGGCTGCCACATCTTTCTTCTTTGCATGTGTATAAGAGGTCTGACAATTAAGTCTGTGAACTTACTTGTTCTAAGTGCTAAGTACCTAATTGCTGAATATCACTACAGTTGCCTTCGAAGTACTCCCATTGTGAAGCTATGCACTGATGCCGACACCTAATCTACCCTCCAACGCAATTTTTGGTACTCTTTCTGGAATGACCATTGCACGTGGTGGCATGGTGGCACGGTGGCAAGTTTGTGAACTTAATTTTTTAATTGTCTGTGAGGGAGTTTTTAGCCAGGAAACAAATAACTGGATTGGAACATCTCCCTACTTAACCTGATCTGGCTCCCAATGACATTTTTCTTTACTTGATGGTAAAGGAAATATTGACAGGAAGACATTTAGATGTCATTCGGGACATCAAGGTTAATATGACGACTGCTCTGATGGCCAATCTGGAAAAAAGTTCAAACTTGCTTCGACAGGTGGACTAGGTGCTGGAGTTGGTACATAGCTTCCCAAGGGCAGTACTTTAAAGGTGGCCATAGTGAGATTCAGCAATGAAGTATGTAGCAATTGTCCTAGGATGAGTTAGCAAACTGAGCTGTCAGTCCTGTATATACACATTCTTCACGTGTGTAGTTTGGTGACCTTAACTTATGTCCATTGTGTTGTTCAGCTATCCCCTGTATCTTCTTCCACAGTTTTTGGAACTCAGTGCTCCTAAGCTGAACATTTTATTCTTATAAATCATTTATAGATGTCTCATTTTTAAAAGATACATTTCCCATTGTAAAACATAAAGAACCATGGTTTTCAATTTTGTGGTATTCTAAAAGAAATGGGATGATTGTTTTGGGGGCTGCATTTCCCATCTGCAGTGTATAAACTGATACAGTAAAGCAACAACCCACAGAGAACAAGTGTGTATCTTCCTAAGTCTTCGTTATATGCAGCAGCATCTCTGCAGTTCCTAGGTAACTGAGATCATGTATGACTTTGCTGAGATGGTCCATTTCCCTATCCTTAATGGATAAAATTGTCTTTTTATAGCAAGTATGTCATCCTCCCTCACCCTAAAATTATGTTGATATAACCAAATTTAGTGCTAATCTTCTATTTAATTTGCTTTTAAAAGCATCAAGAGAATTCAAATTTAGATGCCACAATCAATCCTTGTCATTCCACAGGAGTGCTAAAAGGTTCCATTCCAAAACTGTATTTCTCTCTACCGACATCTGACATTTGTGTCTATGGAATTGTTTACTTATGGTTTGTTTTTGTTTATAATCAATTACTGATTTTTTTTGATGGATGCCGTATAATCACTCCTTCATTACCAGATATTGTTCATGCTTCTTAAATTCCATTTTAATCCATTTTGCATGCATAAACTATCAAATGAGTCAGTAATTCTGCCATCCATATTCATCTCCATATGCACCTGGGGACAAGTTTCTACTCATACAACAGGTTCTGTTTTGGCACAGAGCACAGAAAAAGGTCACCATGGGAATGGAGTAGGTAGGGAAATCCCTAGCATTGAGAAGAGGGGGTGCTTGAAAGCTCAGAGCATTTCTAGTGTGTCTCAGAGTAATGTCAGGAGGAGAAAGTCACAGAGCTGGATGCCACAATTTGATAGGACTGCAAGAAGAGTAGAAGATTTTAATGATATGACAAGGAGAGAATGGTGATATAATTAAATGGTGTGAGCATCAAGGTGTGGTAGGCAGAATGCTGCCACAGAATGATCATTTGTGCCCTGGCTTATGGAACCTGGGAATACCTTAGCTAACATGACAAAAGGGCCTTTGCAGATGGAGTTAAGGTTATGAACATTAACATAGGGAGGTATCCTGAATTATTCACCTCAGTGTCATGCCATGAAGTCTTAAAAGCAGAGAACTGTCTCTCACTCATGGTAGGAGAGCTGAGGCAGAAGGGAAGATTAGGGATTTGACACCTAAGAACAGCAGCTGCCATTGATGGCATTGAGAATAAAAGGGCCCATGAGCCAAGGAATGTGGATGGCTTCTAGAAGTGGAGAATGACCTCTGACCAACAGTTATCAATGAAATAGGGATCACAGTCCCATAACTACATGGAACTGATTTCTGCTGACAACCTAAATAAGCTTGGAAGTGGATTCTTCCCCAGAGCCTACAGATAAGAATCCAGGTAACTAGTGCCTTGATTCTGATCTTGTGAAACCTAGAGCAGAAAAAACAGCCAAGCCCACCTGGACTTCTGACCTAAAGAATTTTGAGATAATAATTTGAAAAGTAAAGATGTCACCTTGAAGACTAAGTTACACCTGACCTGAGCCATGGTATTTTCAGTCACATCATATGCATGTAAAAGCTAGACAATGAACAAAGAAGACAGAAGAAGAATCAATGCCTTTGAATTACGGTGTTGGAGAATAATGTTGAAGGTACCATGGACTGCCAAAAGAACAAACAGATCTGTTCTGGAAGAAGTACAGACAGACTGCTCCTTGGAAGCAAAGACGGCAAGACTGCGTCTTACATACTTTGGACATGCTGTCAGGAAGGATCAGTTCCTGGAGAAGGACATCATGCTCAGCAGAGTGGATGTTCAGTGAAAAAGAGGAAGACCCTCATTGAGATGGGTTGACACAATGGCTGTAACAATGGCCTTAAGCATAAAAACCATTGTGGACATGACACAAGACCAGACAGTATTTCTCTCTGTTGTTCATAGGGTCACTATGAGTTGGAACCAACTTGACAGCACCTAACAACAACAACGGTAATTGTGTATTGTTGTAAGCTTTTTTATTTCTCGTAATCTATTGTGGTGGCATAGTGGTTAACTGCTGTGCTGGCTAACCAAAAGGTCATCAGTTCAAACCTGCCAGGCCCTCCTTGCAAACTCTATGGGGCAGTTCTACTCTGACTTACAGAGTTGCTATGAATCAGAATTGACTCAGTGGCAGTGGGTTTGAGTTTTGGTTATGACAGCAATAGAAACAAATGAAAAAGGCAAAGGAATTTGTAGAAAGATTGACAAACTAATTTGGAATAGCCACGGGGAGACAGGAAAAGCTAAGTCTCTGATCATTGTTGCCATTGTTAGGGGCTGTTGAGTCAATTTCTGCCCCTAATGACACATTGTCTAACAGATAGAAATTTTGCTGCCTGGTCCTGTGCCATCCTCACAACTGGTGTTCTGTTTAAGCCCATTGTTGCAGCCACTGTGTCAATCCATCTTGTTGAGAGTCTTCCTCTTTTTCTCTGATCTTCTATTAGTATTACTAAGCATGATATCCTTCTCTAGGGACTGGTTTCTCTAGATGCCACGGTGTCAAAAGCATGTGAGATGAAGTTTGCCATCTACCCTTCCTAGGAGCATTCTGGCTATACTTCTTCCAAGAAAGACATATCTGTTCACTCTTCTGGAAGTCCATGCTATATTCAGTATTCTTCTTAAACACAGTAATTCAAATTAATCATTGTTTTTCAGTCTTCCTCATTCATTGTCCAACTTTCACATTCACTTGAGGTAATTGAAAATATCGTGGTTTGGGTCAGTCACATCTCAGTCTTCAAGGTGATATCATTGCTTTTTAACACTTTAAAGAGGTCTTTTGCAGCAGATTTGCCAAACACAAAATGTCCTTTGATTTCTTGACTGCTGCTTCCATGGAAGTTGATTGTGGATCCAAGTAAGATGAAATCCTTGACAACTTCAGTATTTTCTGTTTGTCATGATGTTGCTTATTGGTCTAGTAGTGAGGTTGTTTTTTTTCTTTGTAGTGAGGTGTAAACAATGCTGAAGACTGTAGTCTTTGATCTTCATCTTCATCTGTGTTTCAGGTTGTTTTTGCTTTTAGCAAGGAAAGTTATGTCATCTGCAAATTGTAGCTTGTTAACAAGTGTTCCTCCAATTCGGATGCTATGTTCTTCTTTATATAGTCCATCTTCTCAGATTATTTTCTCAGCATATGCAATGAATAAGTATGGTCAAAAAATACAACACTAACACACACTCTCCCTGATTTTAAAACACACAGTGTCCCTTCGTTCAGTATGAATGATTACCTCTTGCTCTGTGTACAGGTTCCTCATGAGTACAATTAAGGGTTCTAGAATTCCTGTTACTCATAATACTATATATAATTTGTTATGACCCACACAATAAATGCCTTTATATAGTCAGTAAAATACGGGCGTTACAGATTGAATTGTGTCCCCCTAAAAAATTCCTGTTAACTCGATTAGGCCATTGTTCCTAGTGTTGTCTGGTTGTCTGCTGTTCTGCCATCTGATGTGCATTTCTTATGCATTGTAAGCCTTACCTGTCTGATGTTACTGAGGCTTGATTATAAAGAGTTATGTTGATAAGACAGGACACAATCTACACAATTCAGTTGTGTGTTCAACCAGTCTTTTGTGAGATATAAAAGATAGCAGTGATCGGAGAGATACAGGGACCTCCCACGACCAAGAAACAAGAGCCAGGAGAATAGCTCATCCTTTGGGCCATACTCTCTGTGCTGAGGAGTGCCCAGTAAAAACTGATGGCAAGGACCATGTCCCAGAGCCAACAGAGAGAACACCTAACTCTGAAGCTTGTACCCTGATTTCAGACTTCTAGCCACCTAGACTGTGAGAGAATAAATTTCACTTTGTTAACAACCATCACTTGAGGTGTTTCTGTTATAGCAGCAGTAGATAACTAAGACAACATGTAAAAATCTTTCTGATGTTCTCTGCTTTCAGCCAAGATCCATGTGACATCAGCAATGATACCCCTCATTCCACATTCTCTGCTGAATCTAGCTTGAATTTCTAGCAATTCCCTGTCAATGTAGTGCTGCAACAGTTTTTGACTAATCTTCAGCAAAATTTTACCTACTTGTGATATGTTTCATAATTTTCCCATCATGTTGGATCACTTTTCTTTGGAATGGTACAAATATGGATGTCTTCCAGTCAGTTGGCCAGGTAGCTGTCTTCTAAATTTCCTGATATAGATAGTGCTAAGGTCGCCATGAGTCGGATCCGACTCGACTGCACTTGGCACTTGGCATCATGCTGGAAACTGTACGGCTGGTATTCAGATTAACAGTCGGGTCACCCATGGCAGACAGATTTCAGCTGAACTTCCAGTGTAAGACAGACTAGGAAGAAGGGCCCAGCAGTCTACTTCCAAAAAGAATTAGCCAGTAAAAACTTTATGAATAGCAGAGAAGCACTGTTAGATATAGTGCCAGAAAGTGAGGCCCCCAGGTTGGAAGGCACTCCGAAGACATCTGGGAAAGAGCTGACTCCTCACAATAGAGTTGACCTTAATGATGTGGATGAAGTCAAGCTTTTGGGGCCTTCAGTTGCTTCAGGCATGACTCAAAAAAGAAACAGCTGTAAACATCCATTAATTTCAGAATGTGGAATGTATGAAGTATGAATCTGGGAAATTGGAAATCATCAAAGATGAAATGGAAACTATAAACAATATCCTAGGCATTAGTGAACTGAAATAGACTGGTATTGGCCATTCTGAATCAGACAATCCCGTGGTTTACTCTACCAGGAATGACAACTTGAAGAGAAGTAGTGTTGCATTCATCATCAAAAAGAGTATTTCAAGACCTATCCTGCTGTCAGTGTTAGGATAATATCCATATGCCTACGAGGAAGGCTAGTTGATATCACCATTAATCAAATTTGCTCGCCAACCACTAAGTCTGAGTATGAAGAAACTGAAGACGTTTACCAACCTCTACAGTGCAAAATGGCTTGAACTTGCAGTCAGCATGCACTGATAATTAACGGTGATTGAAATGCAAAAGTTGGAAATAAAGAAGGATCAAAAGTAGGACAAGAAGGCTTTGGTGATAGAAATGATGCTGGAATCATACAGTATAATTTTGCAAGACCAATGACTTCTTCATTGTAAATACCTTTTGTCACCATCATAAATGGCGACTATGTGAAGATGAATGAGGCATCAGGATTGGAGGATGACTAATTAACAATCTACATTATGCAGATGACACAACCCTGTTTACTGAAAGTGAAGAGGATTTGAAACACTCACTGATGAGGATCAAAGCCCACAGCCTTCCGTATGGATTGCATCTCAAGAAGAAAAAAAATCCTCACAACAGGACCAGTAAGCAGCATCATGACACATGAAGAGAAGGTTAAGGTTGTCAAGGATTTTGTTTTACTTGGTTTTGCAATCAATGCCCATGACAGCAGCAGTCAAGAAATCAAAAGATGTGTTGCCTTGGAAAAACCTGCTGCACAAGACCTCTTTAAAGTGTTAAAAAGTAAAGATGTCACTGTGAAGACTGAGGAGTGCCTGACCCAAGCCACAGTATTTTCAACTGTATCATATGCATGTGAAAGCTTGGTAGTGAATAAGGAAGACAGAAGAAGAGTTGATGCCTTTGAATTGTGGTACTGGAGAATAATATCAAATACACTATGGGCTGCCAAAAGAGCATGCAGATCTGTCTTTGAAAAAAGTACAACCAGAGTACTCCTTGGAAGCAAGGATGGTGAGACTGTGCCTTACATGCTTTGAACATGTTGTCAGGAAGAATCAATCTCTGAAGAAGGACATTGTGCTTGACAAAGTACAGGGTCAGTAAAAGAGAGGAAGACCCTCCACGGATATATTGACACCATGTATGCAACAGCGAGCTTAAGCATAGAAACAATTCTGGGTGAGGCACACCGGCCAGTGTTTCCTTCTGTTGTGCGTAGTGTCACTGTGAGTTGCAACTGACTCAATGGCACCTAACGACAGCAGTGAAATGGTTGAACATTGATTTATTCTTTCTTGGTACAGTGACTCTGTGTATTCCTTCTGGTCTTGTTTTGATACTTCCTGCATCATTCAGTATTTTGCCAATTAAAAAAAAACCCACTGCCATCAATTCCAACTCATAGTGACCCTATAGGACAGAGTAGAACTACCCCATAGAGTTTCCAAGGATCACCTGGCAGATTTGAACTGCTGACCTTTTAGTTAGCAGACATGGCACTGAACCATTACACCACCAGGGTTTCTACTTTGCCAACAGAACTCTTCAGTATTGCAACTCGAGGCTTAAGTTTTTAATTCAGTTCTGTCGACGGCACTTGGCTTGGCTTGGCTCTATCAGCTTGAGAAATGCTGAACAAGTCCTTTCCTTTTTGTTTTCTGTTTCTGCCTCTTTGCATATGTAATCATACTACTTCGTCTTCTGGAGCTGCCCTTTGAAATCTTTTACTTCATCACTTCTTCCATTTCCTTCAGCTACTCTGCCTTCAAGAGTAAGTTTCAAAGTCTGTTGCCATATCTAGCTGATTTTTTTTTATTGAACTTTCACTTTCTTCATTGACATATTATAGTTCACATCCCAGATCTGACTCTGTGTGGTCTCACCCATGAGACTGAAACTTGCTAAAGGTCCTAACAGACTGGCGACTGACACAGATTCTTGTGTTGACGATAGCGTGGCCTTTGCTAAAATATAACCAGGTGTATCTTCTGACCACAGTCCAAGGACCCAGGATAGCAGGAAGACTATCTGAGAAAATTACAAGGTACATGACATCATCAGAGGAAAGCCAGATTCCACTCAAGACCTAGAGATGAAGAAAATGTTCTCAGAATTGGGTCTGGAACAGGTTGCTAGCAAAATGGACACATGAGCTATGTTTTCCAGACTCAAAAGTGCCTGTGTGTCACCTGCAGGTCTGCTTACCATACAGATTCTGCCTCAACAGATGGAGTGTGGTCTGAGATCCTGCGTTTCTACATTCTCAGATGCCTCAGCTCCTCAGACCTTGTTTTGAGAACAAGGAGTCAGAGTCCATGAAAAAAGTCACTGTCTCCCATAATGTTGCTGGCAGAGGAATGAGAAAAGAAAGGGATCAAGAGGCAAGCAAAAGGGATCCTTACAATGCATAACAAGCAGGTCCAAATGAGTAGGTGCAAATTGGCCCTGTTGCGAGGGCCTCTCCTCCTTGGCAATACCAATTTCCGTTGGTAGAAGTGGCCTCAAATGGGGCAGAGACTTGTGTGTCTGTATATTGTCAGCCCCTCCAGGGTTCCTCCCAATTTCTAGCCCCAGAAAGCTACAGGTTGCTGACTAGACTTCAGGAGGCATATTCTGCAGAAAAGTTAGACCCAGTTTCCCTTCTCCGTGTGCTGAAGTTATTAAGGAGGATATCTGAATGGAGATGGGGAATACATTTTTGACCACATTCTTACAAATGAAGTAAGATCTTGGCTAAATATGACTAATACTTACCTCCATCCCTTTAGAACCATCTCATTACCCAAGTGCTTTCACATCTACGATCTCATCTTTTCACAGACTTTTTAAATTAAATCATACACAAATTTACATATAGTACATATGTACGATGGTTTGCATTCTTGGCCTGATTAGGTACGTAAGCATGTCTCCTGTCTCTGAGGGTCTTAGAATACAAGACCTTGAATCTTCCTCTGCTTTTTTCGTTGTCTTTTTAATAAGGAAATGGTATGCTCATTGCAACCTTAGAAAGCAAATTTTGTGAGGAAGAATCTGGGAACTTGCTGGTGTCTTCCAGCCTCCAGTCTGAGAAACCAGAATTTAAGCCCAAATGCTGTGTTCAGAGACACCAGCTTGAGACTCTGACCTGAGGAATCGGCACATTTCCCCATCACCACCTCTGAGTTTGTTTAGTGGGCACAGGTGGCTGTCTAGCTCCAGGAGGGATCTAAGCAAGGATAAATTAGATGTGAAAAATGATCTCAGACCTCAAAGACAGTGTAGGCCAAACACCTGGAGGTGATTTGGGAACATGGTTCAAGGTTTTTAAAACTTGAAAAATCAATTACAACAGAACAAAGAGAATGTTAAGGAAAGTGGAATGACTTCCTGGGGAATTTCTGGGTGGTACTTTTGTTTGATTATTTATAACTTAGCTTGTTAAGGTCCTGCTGCCTCAACCTTAAAAGACTTTTAAGAGAAAAAAAAAAAAACACACACTCTGTGAGTCTCTAGATAAACGCAGTAAGGTTATGAACAGACAGCCTTAATACAGTTTTTTTTTTTTTAAAAAGTGACACAGTAAAACATTTAATCAATATTTTTATCAACACAAATACACGTAAGTATAGTTTAACTATAAAACCCAAATTGAGAAAACTACCATGGGTACCATGCTGGTAGAGTGTTTTCTCTTTTTTTTCTATTGTGTTTGTCCATATCTATGCCCAGTCATTCTCAATGATCTTACATTTATGGTCTGTTTTTAAATTTTAGTATGGTATATTATTTTTCAGGACACCTCAGTCTCTGTATCTTTTCTAATTACTTAATCATATTCCATTGCATGATTATGTAAACTCCTCCTTTTTTCATTATTTAAATTACTCATTAGTTTTTATGCTATTGCAATGAGTATCTCTTCTATTATAGCTTTCTTTATTCTTTTGAATGATTTAGATAAATTCCACAGAGTGGAATTATTGAATCTAATGGGGTGACACTTTTGAAGACATAAGATCACCCTCCCAAAGGTGCTGTTCTAACCCCAAATTCTGCTAGTAATAATATACTTTCCTCCTTTGCCCAGTTTGGGTTATGTAATTAAATTGTTCTTAATTACTACTGTCTTGGTATAAATAATATTCATCAAATGTCACATTGTGTGATTTGTTTAAATCTCCTTTTTCTCCTTTAGAACCTGCATTCATAACCTAGCTACATTTACCTGGAGTCTTGGGGGAGTGCATTTTAAAAGAGTGTTTATCTTTTGGATACACTTGGTGCTGTTCTGCGGTAAGAGCAGTGCTAGAAGCCAGAGCCAGAGCAGCGAAGAGCATGACTCTGTTTTACTCCTTGATTTCTTCTCCTCTGTTCTGCCTATATTAATGTTACCTTTTAAATATTATATGATAGTTTCTCTTGTTAAAACTTTCCACCTTTCCCAAATGAATCTTAGAAGCCTCATGATAAGTTCTATTTTTAAAAAGATTTTATACATGCTATCAGGACTAGGAAGAAAGGCCTGGTGATCTACCTCTGAAAACATGTCCATGAAAACCCTGTGGATGACAGTAGTCTCATCCACAGCCAACCATGGTGGTGGTGTATTTTTGTGGAATAGTTACAGAATATCACTCTTTTTGTAGAGCTGAATTCTATTTGCCAGATATTTATTAGTGACTTATATGTCTGAATAGACCTGAGAACAGTGCAGTTTTTGTTCTGTGCTTTCAGATTTTGAAGATAATAGAAAAGACCTGTGGGAAACTCCTGATGCCTTCTGATATCACCTTAGTGAGTTTTTTATATCCTATCTTGTCATAATATAGGAGACTGTATACTGCAGGTAACTGTATACTTTCCCCAGACTTGAGGAACTTCAGCTGCTGAAAGAGGAGAATACATAACTTTTAGATTTTCTTTTTAAAAACCCTTCTTTACTTATAATGTGCATTTAAAAAAAAAATTGCTGGTAGATGAGAGGGTTCCTAGGTGATACAAACAGTCACTGTGCTTGGCTGCTAACTAAAAGTTTAGAGGTTCAAATTCAACCAGAGGCTGGTGTCTTCTTCTGAAAAATTAGCCATTGAAAACCCTGTGGAGCATAGTTCTAGTCTGACACACATGGGATCATGTGGAGTCAACTCCAAGGCAACTGCTTTGTTTTGTTTCATTGAGAGAGAAGAGGGATGCCTGCATCTCAGAGTCTTAAATCAAGAATGTTACTGATCCAGAGTGGGTAATAAGAGGGATTACACAACTCCTTGCTCCCCCATGCTCCATGGCCCCCTCTGCCTGCCCCAGTGATGAACGGAGCACGGTGATGATTTCACAGGTGAAGGCATGTTTCAAAACTGATCAAATTAAACACTCTCAATATGTACTATTTATTGAATGTGAATTATAAATCTGTGTATATATACATACATTGATATATGTATTCATAGATGGATTGAAAACAAGAAACTAAGTTTTTCTGCAGGAGAGAAGAGAATCTTTCTAGAGAGGCATGTAATTAGTATCAACATAAACCTCTTGTCTAAACAGTTCGGTGACTTCTTGTTCTCTTAGAATCATACATGCATGGTTCCCATGTCCTTCTATAAAATATTTCTTGTGAAGTTTTAATTAATCATTTGTTGTTTAATTTTTTTCCCTTGGGAGTGCCGAATGTACTGAACTGTTGCAGGAAGTATTTTATGCAGGTTAGTTTCATACTTCTGTGAACTAGGGCAAAGTGACAGTTAACAGCACAGCTGAGCAAGGTATATACTAACATTTCTTACATGTTCATTACTGTAGATGTTTTTGTTACCAGTTTTAAGAGTGAATCCTACGTTTCCTCACTGATGCTCTCTTGGATGGAAGGCTTGATTGGATTTTTTTAAATCATTTTTCTGAGGTTAAGGGTTTAATAACAAATGAATTTTTAAGGTAAAGATAGCGGGTAGTGAGTACGAGATACTTCCCACCTTCTGATGCATGATTCAGTGGCCATTCTGCAGAAGATCAATAACTTTATCCCTGCCAGAAAAAACCTTTAACAGAATTTTGTGCCTGGAAATAAGGGAAGCAGACCAAGGTCACTTGAAATTCCCTACACAGGTTATTTTATACAAAGTGATATTTTGAAGAGGGGGGAGCACCTTGGATAATGTCCTTAGGCTGATTACTATGGAGGGGTTAGACTTCAGAAATGTCCAAGATGTTGACCTACTTGCTAATTCAAATAAAGTGAAATGAAGAATTCCAGCTCTCAGTTTATGACGCTACTGCTAGGAAGGTGGTTTTATATAGCTCTGATTTCTATAGCCAGGGGCTTCTAGCCCTGGAAATTTTTCCTTGTGTAATTTGTGGGAGCTGACAAATGAAACACAGTGGCTAAGGAAGGATCTCGATTATCCTTCTGTGTTGTACATGGCTGAACTTTTTCCACATCAAAAAGCAGCAGGGTCACCCATGATGGACAAGTTTTAGCAGAGCTTCCACACTAATAGGAAATAGGAACAAAGGCCTGGCAATCTACCGGAAATTAGTTAATGAAAATTACAAAGACACAAAGGAAAACTATACAATACAGTAATGGAAAAGGAGGCCTTTGGTTGGAAAGCACTCAAAATACCTAGTGGCTGTAACAGTGGACTTGAGTACATAAATAATTGTGAAGTTGAAGCAGAAATCAGGCAGTGTTTTGTAAGGTTACAGGACTGAAGTTCCTACTTCCTTGCTGACTGTCATTTGATGGTCATCCGAGGCTTCTAGTTGCCATCTGCTTAACTTGGATTATGGTTTCTTTTCTCCTCCTTCATGGAGGAGTGACTGTGTGAAACTTTTGTGTCTTTTGGCTTCTGTACAGCAAGATGAGGCTTGCAAGTGTGTCCACTATTTCCTTCATGTTATTGCGATGGTACGGTTACTGACATTCAGAAACATTCAAGTGTTTCTCGTTCAAATGATTTTGAACACTTAAATGTGGCACAGACCAACTTCCTTGTTTCTTAGGCAGCTGAACCAGTATCTGCTGCAATGCTAGAATGTACTAAAGTGGCTCAAATGTCTGCCAATAAATCTAAAAAAAAAAAGAAAAACACTGCTGTTGGGTCAGTTCTGGATCATCATAACTCTGTTGGACAGAGTAGAACGGTAGATTTGAAATGACACCCTTTTGGCTGGCAGCTGTAGCTCTAAACTGCTGCACCACCAGGGTTTCCAATAATCTCCCAAGGGTAGAAAATGTAGCAGGAACACATATGATCCTTAAAAGGGTCTCTTCCAGCCTCTATCCAAGACCCAGTTCCAAAACTTTGCCCACATTTGGCTCACCTCTCTAAGTCACCTAGTACTGCCTTAGTCATCTAAATTCTGCCTTAGTCATCGAGTGCTGCTATAACAAAAATACCAAAAGTGGATGGCTTTAACAAACAAATTTATTTTCTCACAGTTGAGGTTGGATCCGACTCAACGGCACTTGGCTTGGCACAGTTGAGGAACTAGAAATCCAAATTCAGAGCACTGATGCCAGGAGAAGAATTTCTCTCTCTGTTGGCTCCAGGGGTAGGTTTTTGTCTCTTTGGCTTCTGCTTCCTGCATGGAGAGCTTCATGGGCCTTGACATTTATTCTACCCCAGCTCAGTTTACTGGCTTGTTGAATCTCTTTATCTCTCAAAAGAGACTGACTCATAATTCACTCTATACAAATCCTGCCTCATTAGCATAACATGCAATTGTTTCCCAAAGGGATTATAACCACTGGCCTAGAGGTTAGGATTTACAGCACACATGTTTTTAGGAATATAATTCAATCACAACAGCGATCAAAACAATAAGATGAAATTGCTCTTAAGGTTAATTGCAGGTTGAATATTTTATTGTTGTTAGATGCTGTTGAGTCAGGTACAACTCACAGTGACCCCTGTGTAACGGAAACAAACAATGCTGGGCTTGCACCATCCTCGCCTTTGTTGTGTTTGAGCCCACTGTTGCAACCAGTATCCCAAACCCTCTTGTTGGGGGTCTTCCTCTTTTTTGCTGGGCCTCCACTTTGCCTAGCATGAAGTCGTTCTTCAGGAACTGGTCCCTCCGACGACTTGTGCAAAGTGTGCATCTCACCATCCTTACTTTTTAGGAGCATGCTGGGTGTAATTCGTCTGAGACAGATTTGTTCATTTTTCTGGTACTTCATAGTATATTCAGTATTCTTTGTCAACATCATAATACAAAGGCATCAATTCTTCTTCCATCTTCTGTATTTGTTGTTTAGCTTTCACATGCACATGAAACTGTTGAAAACACTGTGGCTTGGGTCCTGCACATTTTAATCCTCCTTAAAGGGACATCTTCATTTGTGAACACTTTAAAGAAGTCTTTTGCAGCAGGTTTTCCCAAGGCAACACATTATCTGATTTCTTGGCGGCTGATTTCATGGACATTGATCATGAATCCAAGTAAAATGAAATTCTTGACAACTGCAGTATTTTCTCCATTTGTCATAATGTTGCTTATTGATCCAGTTGTGAAGACTACTATTGGCTCATGTTAATTAACGATCTTTTACTGCTGCTATTAATTACTTTAAAATTTCCTATCTAAACGTCTTGTCTTTCTGTCCAAGTCCCTCTAATCACTTTGAAATACATCTTTCATATTACCCTCATCATCCAGCTTACAATGGATGCATTGACTGTCGCTTGAAGATGGAGAAAAGAGGCCATAATCCAAGTTAAGCAGATGGCAACTAGAAGCTTGAGATGACCTTCAAATGACAGTCAGCAAGGAAGTAGGAACTTCAGTCCTGAAACCTTAAGGAAAGAAATTTTGCCAACAACCTGAAGTAGATTCTCCCATTAACTGCCATTGATTCTGCTTTGACTCATGATGACCCCGTGTACAACAGAACAAAACACTGCCTGATTTCTGCTCCAAATTCACAATTATTATATGTACTCAAATCCACTGTTACAGCCACTAGGTATTTTGAGTGCTTTCCAACCAAAGGCCTCATTTTCCATTACTGTATTGTGTAGTATTCCTTTGCGATTTTCATTAACTAATTTCCAGTGGCTTGCCAGGCCTTTGTTCTTATTTCCTCTTAGTGTGGAAGCTCTGCTAAAACCTGCCCATCATGGGTGACCTGCTGCTTTTTGATGTGCCAGTGGCATACCTTCCAGAATCACAGCAACACCCAAGCCACCAACAGTACAGCAAAATGACAGGTGCTGAAGAATCTCCCCTAGGCCCTGCGGAAGGAGCCCTACTCTGCTGACATATTGATTTTAGCCTGGTAAGTTCTATACTAGACTTCTGATCTACAGAACTGTGAGATAAGAAATTTGCATGGTTTTAAGTCACAGCCTTTGTGGCAATTTGTTACGGCAGCAATTTCCAGAGAAAGAAAGTCAAAGTACTTTCTTAATGATTAAGAAAAGAAATGCTAGCAGCATAAGAATCTTGAGACATCATGACATTTAACTTAATTTGCTCTCTTTTTTAGTGTAAAACAATACACATTTATTACTTTACATCTCTGGAGTCAAAATTCCAATGTGTGTTGCATTGGCTAAAAGCAAGGTGTTGGTAGGGCGATGTCCTTTTCTGCAGGCTCTAGTGGGGGAATACATTTTCTTGCTACCAGAGACTCTCCACATTCTTGGCTCATGGCACCCTTCCAAGATACTCACCCAGTGTTGACGTTGCAGTTCTTCTGGCTTCACCAGAGTATACTCTGTGCTTTGACATACAAGCTGTGTGATCTGAGAAAACTGGACTAACCTCTCTGAGCCTCTGGCTCCTTATCGCCATGATAGCTCATACTTCAGGAGCAGGCTACTCTCCCCTTCCAGAAGTGCAGGTATCACATCGAGAGGGATGTATTGTGCTGGCCCACTGGCTGTGGCAGTGATTTGGGACTGGTGGCCACTCAGGATTAAGTTTTTCTTTTTATAACTATTGTGGGAGTAAGAGGATACACAGATTGTGGAGTTGGTACATAAATGAGTTTTTAGTTGTGATCCTCAACTTCTCCAAATCCTACTGAGAAGGCTGCCCTGAGAAGCCCATGAAGTATATGCTGTCATTCTGTCCCTCTGGGGCTGGGTAAACATTTCCTTACCTTACATTCTGTTTAACCCTGCTGAGCCAAACATAAGTAATATTACTTAAATAGTGTCAGCAGAAATTTTGCCTATGGGAAAGTATTCCTTGAAGCTATAGTTAGCTTCTAATAGCATTTCTGGGGAATTAGGAGAAAACAAAATTTAAATTTTACCACTTTTGAGTCAAGTGGAAGAGGATATTAGCACTAGATCAATAAATAACTATGTGAGGTAAAATTATTGCAAAAGCACCAGCTATAAAGAAATGAAAGATCGGAGGAGGGAAGCATAGCCAAGATGGCAGACTAAACACACACCTCCCTAAATCCCTCTGGAAACCAAGACCTGAACTGATAATTAAAGGGAGCTTTTAGACACCTAGTGAGCCCTAGGGTGTGGCATAGATCTGTTAATTTGGACTTTATACCACTAAATGCAAAACATCCTCTCTTTCACTGACCCCACCATCTGCAAGCGTAGGCTTCCACGGACCAAAGGTAACTCACCATTTTAATTTTTTTTCTCTGTCTTGGCCGGCGGGAAGACCTGGGACTTAACTAGTCAATAATCTCAGACGCATTGCTGGTGGGATCAGCAAGCGAAGTTGCCGTATCTTGAGACTCCAGCTTTGGACTCTGTGTGTCTTAGTGCCTTTCGCCTCTCTTTATGCCTCTGCCATATACTAGCTGACACTGAAGTGGGGGCAAGCTTGTGCGGGACACCATCTTGATCCATTGGGGGATAGAATGCCCATACGGAGGCCCCAGCTGGAGTTGGTTCCTGGGCTGGAAGGCAGCACCTGCCCAGGGGAGAGTGCTTTTCTGGCAGTAGAGCAGTGTTTTGAGTGGTGTTGCCTGTGGCAGTGGCCTGGCAGTGGAGGCTGTGGACTCTGTGTACCTTTGACCTCTCCTTTTACCAGTATCCTGGTCCTAGCCAGGTGGCAAGCTTGTGTAGGACACCATCTTGTTCCACTGGGAGGTAGAGATACCCATATGAAAGCCTCAGCTGGACTTAATTCCTGGGCTGGGAACCAGTACCAGAAGAGAGACCTTTTCTGATAGAAAAGCAGAATTCTACACAGTGTTGCCTACAGCTGTGGCCTGACAGCAGAGGCCAGTAGGACAGTAGTCTTTCTGTATTTTTAGCTAGTTTATAACATTTGGGATTCGATATAGAGGTGCTTACTTTGCCAACTGGGAAGAGGGACCTATACACCTGAAAACCTTACTGACTTTGGAAGTTGTCAGATATTTCTTACCTATCATTTTAAGATGGCCTAGAAGATCAACTGCTGTCCATCCTCACAGCATCTCTCCCAGCCTTAGTTGACTCACATGATGCCTACCCCCAAAAGCAACAAACTCTGGAGAAAACTGTAACCAAGAAATCACCCATGGCTTCAGAAGGCCCCCAAGAGAAAGAACCTCACAACTTCCCAGATGAAGAAACTTTTCTGAAACTATTGGAGGGTGAATATTAAAGGATTATGTATAGAGCCCTCCTAGACTTTATACAAAATGCAGCAGAGCAAAACGAAAAACTAGGCAAGCTGTTTGATCTGATGTAACACCAGTACTGTGAAATCCAACGGATCAAGAACAAAATCAAAGACATAGAAACCTCAATTCAAAGCCAAGAATACAGAATGGAATAAAGGGAAAACAGACTTTCTGATTTGAAAGACAGAGCTACTGACTCCAGCATCTATGAGGAGAAATCAGAAAAAAGAAGAAAAATGAAGACTCATTAAGATGCATGTGGGACTCTATTAAGAGAAATAACCTATGATTAATTGGAGTTCCTGAACAGAGTGAGACACCCGAGAACACAGAGAGTGTTGTTGCTAAGCTAACAGAAAACTTTCCAGAAATTATTAAAGAAGAGAATATAGATACCCAAGATACGTATCAAATGCCACTCAATATAGATCTCAAAAGAAAGACTCCAAGATGTATTATAATCAACCTTAACAAAGTGAAACATAAGCAAAAACACTTAAAGGCAGCAAAACTCAAAGCAAAGCTAACATTCAGAGGGAAACCCTGTAGGCTTTCTTCAGATTTCTCAGCAGAAACAATGCTGGCATGGAGACAGTGGCATGACAGATTCAAAGCCTTGGAGGAAAAGAACTTCCAACCAAGAATTATATAGCCTGAAAAACTATCACTCAAATATGAAAATGAAATTAAGACATTCACAGATCAACAGAAACAGAGACTTTGTAAAAACCAAACCAAAGCTACAAGAAACACTGAAAGAATCCCTTGGCTTAGAGGAACAAAACCACTAACTTTATATTTTAGAAGCAAATACAAGACACATCACCCAGAATCCTACTCAGTAGGGAAGGCTCCAAATTCAATCAAAGCTATAATAGTGAAAGAAATAATCCAGTGATCATATCATGAGAATTATGATGTCATCATGTTAAAAGAGGGATGTACTACAGTCATTATAGTCCGTCCAGATAGAGAGGAAGATGATAAGAATGATAGTAATTGAAACTGGGTTTATACATAGCTTTATTAAGGGATATTAGGGGCAGCCATAAAGCACAATAAAGATGCAACATATCAAGTCAAGAAACATACTACAGGAGTTTTCAACCACAAAATCAACCGTGAAAAAGGTGAAAAATCAGCTCACAAAGAAGAATGTTCCAGAACAGATTAATAAGAACAACCTAGAAAACATCAACACAAAAATAAACATCTCACAATGGCAGCACTGAACACATACCTATCAATAATCACATTGAATGTGAATGGACCGAATGCTCCAGTAAAGAGACATTGAGTGACATCTTGGATCAAAAGACATGACCCATCCATATGTTGCCAACAAGAAACTCACCTTAGACATAAAGATAGGAACAAACTGAAAATTAAAGGATGGAAGAATATATATCAAGCCAACAATACACAAAGAAGAGCAACAGTGGCAATTCTAATCTCAGATAAAATAGATTTTAATGTAAAATCCACCTTGTGGATAAGGATGGACCTTATTTATTGCTGAAAATTTCAATAGACAAGCAGGACTATATTAAATATTTATGCACCTAATATTACAGCACCAAAATACATTGAAGAAACACTGACTACGCTAAAAAATGAGATAGATCACTCCACAGTAATAGTGGAAGACTTCAACACTCCACTGTCAATATTGGACAGATCATGTAGAAAAAAACCTCAATAAAGACACAGAAGACCTTACTGACACCATTAGCCAACTAGACCTCATCAACATTTACAGAACTTTCTGTCCATCAGCAGACAACTACATCTTCTTCTCCAGTGCACATGGAACATTCTCCACAATAGACTGTGTTACAACATAAAGCAATTCTCAACAAAATCTATACCATTGAATTAATGCAAAGCATCTTCTCAGATCATAAAGCCATAAAAGTAGAAAACAATAGGAGAAAAAACATAGATAGAAAGTGGAACTCATGGAAACTGAACAGCATCTTGCTCAAAAAACCATAGACTATAGAAGAAATCAAAGATGAAACCAAGAAATTTATGGATTCCAATGAGAATGAAAACACCTCCTACCAGAGCCTGTGGGAAACAGCCACAGCAGTGCTCAGAGGTCAGTTTATCTCCCTAAATGCACACATCTGGAAGGAAGAAAGAAACCAAATCAAAGAACCAACTCTACAGCTTGAACAAGTAGAGAGAGAACAACAGAGGAACCCCTCCAGCATCAGAAGAAAACAGATCATAAAGATTAGAGCAGAACTAAACAAATTAGAGAAGAACAACTGAAAAAACTGAAAAGACCAAAAGCTGGTTTTTTTTTTTTTAAGATCAACAAAATTGACAAACCATAGGCTAAACTTACTAAATAAAAACAGGAAAAGGAAACAAATAACCCAAATAAGAAAGGAGAGGGAATTAGTCCCAAGAGATCCAACAGAAATAAAAAATATCATAACAGAATACTACGAAAGACTGTACTCTAACAAACTTGCTTGGCTAACAAACTTGAAAACAAACCGAAATGGACAAATTCCTAGATTCATATCACCTACCAAAATTATCACCAGGTGAAACAGAACAATTTAATAAACCCATCACAAAGGAAGAAATTGAAAAGGTCATCCAAAAACTACCAACTAAAAAAAGCCTGGGCCCAGATGGCTTTACTGCAGAATTCTACCAATCTTTTAGAGAAGAGTTATCTCCAATTCTACTGAGAGTATTTCACAGTATAGAAAGGGATGGAATACTCCCAGATTCATTCTATGAAGCCAACATAACCCTGATACCAAAGCCAGGGAAAGACCCAACCAAAAAGGAGAACAACAGACTGACATCACTCGTGAATCTAGATGCAAAAATCTTCAACAAAATTCTTGCCGATAGAATACAACAACACATCAAAAAGTAATCCATTATGGCCAAGTTGGATTCATACCAGGGATGCAAGGCTGGTTCAACATCAAAAAAACAATGTGATTAACCACATAAATAATACAAAAGACGAGAATCACCTACTTTTGTCTATTGATGCAGAAAAGGCATTTGATAAAGTCCAACACCCACTCATGCTAAAAATGCTCAGCAAAATAGGAATAGGTGGCAAATTCCTCAATGCAGTAAGGGCCCTTTATACAAAGCCAACTGCCTACATCATTCTGAATGGAGACAGACTGAAATAGTTTCTCTTGAGGACAGTAACTATACAAGGATGCCCACCTCTGTTTAACATTTACTAGAATTTCTAGCCAGAGCAATTAGAGAAGACCAAGAAATCAAGGGTGTCTGCATCAGCAAAGAAAAAGTAAAAATCTCCCTATTTGCAAATGATATGATAGTATATGCAGAGAATCCTAAAGAATCCATAAGTAAACTACTCAAACTGATAGAATACTTCAGCAAAGTCTCAGGATACAAGATAAACATAAGTAAACCAGAGCCAGCCAAGTCAAGTGCTGTCGAGTCAGATCCGACTCATGGCGACCCTAGGATTCCTTTATACCAATAACAAGATTATTAAGGAAGAAATCACCAAATAGCCCCTAAGTAGATAAAGTACCTAGGAATAAATCTAACCAGAGAAATAACAGACCTTTACAACAAGAACTACAAGTCCTTGCTACAAGACACTAAGACAGACATACATAAATGGAGAAACACCCTGCTGATGGCTAGGAAGACTTAACTTTGTGAAAATGTCTATTTTGCCCAAAGCAATCTACTAGTGTAATGCAATCCCAATACAAATTCCGGTGACTTTTTTTAATGAGATGGAGAAACAAATCACCAATTTTGTTTGCAAAGGGAGGAGCCCTGGTAAGTAAAGCACTACTGAAAAAGAAGAATACGCTGGGAGGCCTCTTACTACCTAACTTTAGAACCTATTACACTACCACAGCAATCAAAACAGCCTGGTACTGGTACAAAAAGAGACAGACAGATCAACAGAACAGAATTGAGACCCCAATCATGACATCATCTTCCTATGAACAGTTGATATTCGACACAGCCCCTAAGACATTCAACTTAGGTGAAAACAATCTCTTCAACAAATAGTGCTGGCAAAATTGGATATCCATCTGCACAAAGTTGAAACAAGACCCATATTTTACACCATATACAAAACCCAACTCAAACAGGATAAAAGACCTGTAAATGTAAAATGTAAAATGATAAAGTTCATCCAAGAAAAAGTAGGAACAACAATGGATGTTTTAGTACACAATATAGACAGATTCCAAAATCTGTCAAACAAACTACAAATAACAGAAAATAAATGGGAACTACTGAGAATCAAACACTTTTGCTCATCCAAAGACTTTATTCATAGAATTAAAAGGCCACCTGCAGAATGGGAAAAAATATTTGGCAACTATATGTCAGACCAACGCCTGATCTCCGTAATCTATAAGGTACTACCAAATATCAATAAGAAAAGATAATCATCCAATTAAGTGATGGACAAAGGAGATGGACAGACACTTCTCTAAAGAGGAGATTCAGGCAGCCAAAAAATACATGCAGACATGTTCACAATCATTAGCTATTAAGGAAATTCAAATCAAAACTACAATGAGAGACCATCTTACCCCAACAAGGTTGGCCATGATCCAAAAAACACAAAACAACAAATGCTGGAGAGGCTGTGAAGAAATTGGAACTCTCCTATACTGTTGGTGGGATTGCAAAATGGTGCAACCTCTTTGGAAAACAATCTGGCACTTCCTTAAAAAACTGGATATTGATATACTATTTGACCTAGTAATTCCATTGCTCGGAATATGTCCTACAGAATCAAGGCCATTCACACTAACTGATACATGCACATGAATGTTTATCACAGCACAGTCCACAACAGCAAAAAGATGGAATCAACCCAGATGCCCAACAACAGAGAGATGGATAGGTAATGGATAGTGTTCAGTGGAACACTATGCAATGATAAAGAACAACAATGATTTTAGGAAACATCTCATAGCCTGGTTTCAACTGGAGGACATACTGTTGAGTGAAAGTAGTCAGCGACAAAAGGACAAATATTGTATGAGACCCCTGCGATAAGAACTTAAAAACAGACTCGTGCACGGAAGAAAAGACTCTTTGATGGCTGCAAGGGTAGGGACGGAGGGAGGGTGAGAGGGGGAGGGTTTAGATTAGATAGTTGATGGAAATTTGGTTGGGTGAACATGCTTTATAAAGAAGATCAATATTAACTGGACTTCAACATAACGTGATTGCACCTCCCATCTTAATCCAATATTACAATAACAGAGTAGCTGGGGTCGGGGGCTGGGGACCATTCTCTGAGGAGAAATCAAGGCCAATTGGCACAACTAGCATTCTGCTAAGAGAGCCCTGTGCACCCCATATTGGTGAGTGATGTCTGGCATCTTCAAAGCTGCCAAGCTGTCATCTGAGGGTACAGCATACGGTTCCAACTTAGCACGAACGGATGATTACCAAGGACCAAAACAACCTGGGGAAAGAGAACCCAGAAGACTGAGAGACTCCCACAAGTGGGTGACTACATCGACTTGTGATTGTAAGAATCAAATGGTGCCCGGCCACCACCAGTGATAGCTGTGATGGAGCTCACAGTGTTGAGTCTCACTGGAAACACCAGAATCAAAAGGGGTGCACCCTGAGATCTCCATTAAAAGACCACAACTGATGGTCCAGGGGCCTTGGAGTTCCTTGAGAGCATGGCCCCTGCCCATAAATCATAATGGAGATCAACTTTTGGACAGGAATGGGTTGGCAGCACAGTGACCATATCATGTGTGCACTTTATGGTTCTATGCATCTGTAGGAGGCAATGTGTCCCGCTGATCCCTTACTGGAGGGAGGGGAGCAGGTGGACAGGAGAGGAGATTGTTGGGAGGATAAGACATGTAGGGAGCAGAGAGGAGGAGTGTGCTGTCACTAGGCAGGGAGAGCAGTGGGAGCTCCATGTAGGTGGGCAGGTAAATTTAAATGGAAATGTACATTTTAATTCAATCGTAATGAAAAGAAAAAGAAAGGAAAGATCTACTTAATCATGCTGATTCAAAAGACAAGACTGCGGGGTTTCTGCCGATTGTCTTAGGCTTAATGGAAAGGCGTCATCTGTTACTTCATAATGCAGGCTGCTCTCTGATCACTGATGCTATTGATATTATTTAGTAGGCATTGCAGTTATTTCTGGAAGTAAAAACAGCAGTAAAAACAGTTAAACCCTTCAGAGAATTAAGTCTTGAAATGGAAAATTTAGTTCAGTCCTTTGTGACAAGCTTCTAAAAGCTGTTTGAAGACAAACCCGTCCCTTAAAAATAAACAGACTGGAATCTTCTTCCACCTTTCCTTTCCTTGAGGGACTTAAAACTGCACATCCTCTTAGGGGGATGCTAAAGTCAACGACTGGAATCCAAGCTGCTGGGTTCCTCTTTGGAAAGTCTGATTGGCTGCTGTGAATAGTACAAAAAGCCGAATGCACTCGATGAGTGATGGAAACGTAGAGCCCTGTGGCGACCTTTCACAGCACTGGCTTAAAATGATGTATCCGGGTTCGTGACTCCTTATCAAGCTTGCCTGTAACCAGGTCTCTCAACAAGATAGTAACAGGTTCTTTTTCTGTGCTGTGATAAGAGAACAAGGAAGAGAGTCATGATTATTTAATAAATATACTGTTTAATAAAAATAGAACATTACAGAATCAGTAGGGAACTCAAAGGTTTTCAAGCTCAATTCGCAGTGCAGTGAAGAAAGCTCCTCAGGGTTTTCCCTCAAGATGAGGAACTCCCTCTGAGAGGTACTACGTCTCTGGGCACCTTTCAGAAAGGTATTTGTTTGAAAATGATTCCTCTTGTTGATATGAATCGTTTTCGTCTTCCACCTGTTGATTCTGCTGTGAGTATAGTCTGAACCTGTAAAAAAGAAGTCCAGTCTCTCTTCTTTGGTAGAATTCTCGAGCGTTGGAACTGGTAAGCTCCAGCTTCTGTCCAGTGGGCTCCGACTCACAACCACCCCATGAGTGTCAGAGGAGAACTGTGCTTCATAATGTTTTCACTGTCTGTTTTTTTGAAAGTAGATCACCAGGCCTTTCTTCCTAGTCTGTCTTAGTCTGGAAGCTGCATTCTCACTCCCTGGTCTGGTCCTACTGATTTTTTTTTTTTTTCTGAGCTGTCATAATCAAAAATGGGAAAAGGACAGGTAAACCAAAAGGACACAGGCAATCTGTAAGACTGGATGTCTGAAACTGCTTCTTAAAGGCATTTTAACTACGAAGAACTTCCTTATGCTCTGTTCTGTGGTTGATGAGTGTATTTGAGTTCCATGGTGGTGTATAGTTGATTTCTTTTGTGACAAAATCATTTATTAGTCAGCCTCATGTTTAGCCAGTCTACATTCTTTTCAAGTTTATTTTCAGTCACTGTGACAGTCACAGGGTTTCATTAGCGAAGTATTATCTACTTAATGGTGTTACAGATTCTCAGTAGTTTTCAACTAGTGACAGTTCTGCTGCTTGGGAAACACTTGGCAATGTCTGAAGACACTTTTGGTCATCATAACTAGGGGACAGGTGCTGCTAGCCTTTGATAAGTAGAGATCAGGGATAGTCCAAGATGCCCATAAAGCCAAAATTGAAAACTCCTGCTTTCAGGTCACTGCAGCAGAGCCCTAATTTGAGAGAGGGGAAAATTCAATTCTGCTTTTTCTGCTGTTTAAATATAGAAACAAAAACCCACTACAATCAAGTTGATTCTGACTCATGGTGACCCGATGGGACAAAGTAGAACTATCCCCTAGAGATTCCAAAGAGCAACTGGTAGATTTGAGGTACTGATGTTTTGGCTAGCAAAAGAACAAACACAGAACCCCAAATCCATTGCTATTAAGTTGGCTGCAATTCATAGTGACCTTTAGGAAAGAGTAGAACTGCCCTATAGGATTTCCAAGGAACAGCTGATAGATTCAGACTACTGATATTTTGGTTAGCAGCCAAGCTCTTAACCACTGTGTCACTTAACTATGTAATATTAGGTGAGAAGTTTGACCTCTCTAACCCCAAAGTAAGTTCTCTCCTGAAACAAGCTGTTGAATCAAGCTCAGTATAGTGCAACAAAATAAAAGTACCTATTATGTATCTGTCTCAGTGCTAAGCTGAGACATAAGAAAGTCTCTTTGAGTTTAGGAATGCAATGACCTATGCAGGTATATAATTCAACAATGTTGTTGTTGTTAGGTGCCTGTTGATTGGTTCTGAATCTTAGTGGCCCCGTGTACAGCAGAACGAAACATGGCACGATCCCTTCACCATCCTCACAACTGTTGCTATGTCTGAGCCCATCATTGCAGCCACCGTGCCAGTGCTTCTCGTTGAGTGTCTTCCTCTTTTTTGTTGACCCTCTGCTAACCACAAGGTTGGCAGTTCAAATCCACCAGGCGCTCCTTGAATACTCTGGGGGTCTGTTCTACCCTGGCTCCTACAGTTGCCATGAGTCGGATCTGACTCGACAGCACTTGGCTTGGCTGCCTTACCAAGGTAGAGGGTCTTTCTTCAGGGAATGGTCCCTCCTGATAACATGTCCAAAGTACACGAGACAGTCTTGCCATCCTCACTTCCAAGGAACACGCTGGCTCTATTTTCTCCAAGACAGACTTGCTTTTCTTCAAGCAATCTGACACCGTATTCCAAAACATCAATTCTTGTTCACTCTTCCTTATTTATTGTCCAGCTTTTGTGTGCATGTGAGGTGACTGAAAATATCATGGGTTGCGTCAGGCTCACCATAGTCCTCAGAGTGACATCTTTGCTATTCAATGCTTTGAAGAGGTGTTTTGAAGCAGATTTGCCCAGTGCTATGCACTGTTTGATTTCTTGACTGCTGCTTTAGTGGATGTTAATTGTGAATCCAAGTAAAATGAAGTCCTTGACAACTTCAGTATTTTCTACTTTTATCATGATGTTGTTTATTGGTCTAGTTATGAGGATTTGTGTTTTCTTTATGGCATGCCATAATCCAGTGGATCCTCAGTACATGCTCCAACTTTTTCTCAGCAAGGTCGTATCGTCAGCACATTGCAGGTTATTAATGAGTCTCCCACCAATCCTGATGGCACATTTTTGTTCATATAGTCCAACTTCTTGGATTATATGTTCAGCATACAGATTGAATAAGTATAGTGCAAAGGATATAATTCTGGTGAACACTTTTTGTGATTTTAAAACACATGGTATTCTTTTTTTTGTTTGAATGACAGCCTCTTGGTCCATTTTCTGCATGACTACAATTAAATGTGCTAAAATTCCTATTATTTTTGATGTTATCCATAATTTCTTATGATGCCAACAGTCCAGTGCCTTTGCATAGCCAATAAAACTAGGTAAACTTCTTTCTGGTATTCTCTGCTGTCAGCCAAAATCTGACATTAGCAATCATATCCATCATTCCACATACTCTTCTAAATCTGGCTTTAATTTCTGGCAGTTCTGAGTCAATGTACTGCTTGAATAATTTTGAATTATCTTGAGCAAAATTTTTCGTGTGTGTGATATTGATGATATTGTTCAATAATTTCCACATTCCCTTGGATCACCTCTGTTTGAAGTGGCCACAAATATGGATGTCTTGCAGGTGGTTGGCCAGGTAGCTGTCTTCCAAATTTCTTGTCATAGAAGAGCAAGCACCGCTGACACTACATCTGTTTGTTGAAACATCGCAATTGGTACTCTGTCAGTTCCTGGAGACTTGTTTACCCTGGAGCTTGGACTTCTTTCAGCATCATTGGTTCTTGATCATATGCTACCTCCTGAATCGGTTTAAACATACATGGCAGTGATAGCCATGAATAAAATCTCTGTAACTGAAAACACCATCATATAATCTCATTCACAAATTTTCAGGTTGGTTAAGGATCAGTTGTTCTAGCCTGGGCTTATTACCAGCACCATTTCCAAGCTTATATCTGGTTCTAATGCTTTGTGTGAATTTCATCCTTCTTGGATCACTGACTTATCAAGGGCATGATTCTTTCATGGTAATGACAGAAAGCTCAGAGGGACAAGCAGAAGCACTGAGTACCTCTTAATGCCCAAGTGCAAAATTGTGTCTTTATCGTTTACCTACAGTCTTTGGACAGAGCATGTCATACGACTAAGCTCAGAATGAATGTGGTGGTAAAATATATTTTATATCTAATAAGAGAACTTGAAAAATCATATGTCAAAGGTCAAGAACATAAAGAGAAGTGAGACTTAAGAACAATAATACTATGTATAGATTGGGACATTCCAAATCTAATGTGTATTGGTTTGAAGGATATATTCTAGTATCTCCTAACAATGTATTTATTGATTAAGGTGAATCCAATGGTCCAACTTCAAGTAAAGGCAATCTTAAGAAAAATATCCAATTTGGCTTCCCAGACACATCGATGCTTCTCTTGAACCCATTTCCTTTGATACAAAGACCTCTCTGCTGTATTTCTTTGTGCGTTTTTGTTTAGCCTGATACATTCTCTCCACCATGGAGCCTTGCTACAGGATGGGGTAGAACTTGATTGCTGAAAAAGATAATTTATGCTGTTCTGGCAATGAGAGGGAAAGGAACAGATGGTTAGCATCATCGGTACTGTGCAGTGTGTCAGCTGAGTGGCATGTCAGATGTTCTTCCGCCACAGTGGGCGATGGCTTCCTCCCAGTTACTGCTGTTGAGTCTGGGCACCACTGAACCCTATATTTGATAAATAGCTCTTTAAAGTATTTTGAATTCTCTAATAATATGATCATTGGCTAGAAACTTTAAAAACTGTAGCTCTGTGTCTGATGACAACCTGTTATAAAGCTGAATACTCAGTTATAATTTAAAAATATATATGTATTTGTAAATACTTAGGCTATCTCTAGAAGGAAGCCCATCAGTTAGGTGATGGGACTTATATCGAGAAGAAGCATGAGGAGCAATGGTAAGGTAGAGAGAAGAAGAATTCCTTTAACTGGAAACTCTTTATTTCCTTTGTTACCTGTTCAAGATATTTCAGCAAAATCAAGGAAGGACCTAATACATACATTTTATAATGGGGGAACCTGAGTAAGTTGCTTTACTATTCTGAGACTCCAAAATGTATACTTAGGTGATACAGAGTGACCTTATCATGTATGCACCTTATGGTTCTATGTATCTATAGGATGTTGTCCTGCTGACCTTTTGCTGGAGGAAGGGGAGTGGGTGGAGAGGAGGGGATAGGTGATTGTTGGGTGGATAAGACATGCATGGAGTAGAGAGGAAGAGTGTGCTGTCACTGGGCAGGGAGAGCAGTGGGAGCTGCATATAGGTGGGCATGCAATTTATATGAGAATGTACATTTTCATTCAATCATAATAAAAAAAGAAGTACAAATAAAGATAAATTCCTCTATAATTAAAAAAAAATGTATACTTAGAAATGTGGAGCTTGAATTTGAGTCCAGGTCTCTATTAACTCTGAAAACTATTTTTTTTAAAAAAAAAAAAACTCCTGCTTCAAAGTTACTTCTCAAAGTTTTTTGGAAATGGATAAAGGCACGTGCACTTGACTTATGCTTCATGCATTTTCGTCAGTAATGTCTCCATTAGCATCCTCGTTAAGTTTCTGCCTGCCAGTGGTTCTGTTTGATGGGCTGTACAAAGCACATTTAAGTGGGGCTCGCTGATCGCAGTCTTCAATCTGAGTGTGGATTTATAAAGGCGTGGAAGCTACAACAGTGTATATTCACTAAGTTACAAAAGCTGAGAAGTCTAGCTTGCCAATGGTTGTATAATTACACTGCCTTCTAGAACAGCTGGTGATCTTGATCCCTCTGTCTCCAGGGAATCATACTTTCTCTAAAAAGTCTTCAAAGTTAACCTGAGGAAACTGTTTTCCTTACGTTCACAAGCAAACATCTCAGAACTCAAAATGTCACTGCAAGTGAAGGTTACCAACATTCATCAACTGGTGTTTCACCAAATATCCACGTGACCGAGTCTGCACAGGGGCATGACAAGAAATTAGGAGTAGTCTGCAAGTAAATTTTAAAAAATGGGTGGAGACTTATCCTCCTGAGAACATTTCAGCCACTGTGCACCATCCATGAAGCCAGATGTCTTTCCTGAGTGATACTCATTCACCTTCAAGAAGAATGTCTATTGATACTTGCAGCTTTCCTTTGGCCCCTTATGGATTTGGGGTGATGTTTCACCTCTAGATAAAATAGGAATACCTTTAAAGTCAATTCCTCAGTTCCTCATCTTTGATCCATCTTCAGGGAGAAGACAGAACACGGCATGATGGGAGAGTCCATAGATTGGGAATTGGGCCGAAACCCTCCCTCTTCAGCCAGACTGCTGTGACCACTGGATCTGTTTCTTAGTTCTAAAAAAAGTATTAGACTATATACACTCTAATGTCTGTTATATCTTTAGTGTGAGCGTCTTAAGATTTCTACCTCTCTGCCTCCCATCTCTCCAGGGCGTCAGGCACTAAACAGTTCATTTCTCAGCTGAGGTAGTACTGAATAAAAGCAATAAGTTATTCAAGTTTGTTTCGGGTGGGATTTCATTTTCTTCCTCTAAGTGTCTCCTCTCTTTCTTCTTTTTAAATGTTTATTTGATAGCAAAGGCCATTGCTATGAGCCAGCTACTGACTAGGGCAGGAGAGAGCCATGGAAAGAACAGCAGTTTCGAATCCATCAGAAGTTGCTTTTGTTTCCTGCTCTACCATGACTGTATGATCTCGAAAGTCACTCAACTCTATCAGCAGGATGGCAGATAATTTTTCATAATCTCTGACACTTCACTGTCAGGTCATGGCAGCATATGATGCTATCTTCCCCCAGCCTCTCCACCAGACATGGATAATTTTATGGAATGTATGCTTTTCACTCTTGATTTTCAATTCAATTAAAAATTAAATGAAACCCACCCCACAATTTTACTACTCTGGAATATTAACTATTTTTATTATTAAACTTGCACTTTGGTTTCTTATCCTGTTGCTTGGGTGGCCCAAATGGTTAAGTGTTAGAATATCAGCTGAAAAGTTGGCAGCTCAAACTCCCTGAGAGGTGCTTCAGAAGAAAGAACTAGCAGTCTGCTTCCAAAAGGTCACAGTGTGAAAATTCTATAGAATGCAGTTGTGTTCCGCAGGACATGGGTTATCATACGTTGAAATCAACTCCGTGGCAACTGTTTTTGTTTTGTTTTAATTTGAGCTTCTAATTCTTGTCTCTATGTATCATTCTGATTTGGGTTGGGCACTAAGAATTTGCTTCACTGTAATACTGAGTAGGAGAATGAATTTTTTTTCTTTTTCCAGGGTTTCCTACCTAGGCCTGTTAAACCATAGTGTACGGGCATCTATTCTATTTCAAGAACAGCTTGTTTTTGGTATGGCATGAGGCCTCTTTTGATTTCAGCACCTTAAGATCACAGTAGAGATGCCTTCTAGAACAATAGCTTTCAGGTCTTTTTGATTGAGACCCGTAATAAATATATTATGACCTATTCACATGCAAATACATTCAAGGCTGAAATACTTTTATAAAACAGTTTTTGCCCTTACTATATGCAATGCACTCCAATATTTTCTACTCTCTTGTATTTCCTGTAAGACGCACACACACAGGCCACAACCCAGTAAACTGATTTCACAGCACTGTAATGGGTCCCGACCTGTGTTTTGGAAAACAGTCATGGCTCATTTACCACTTAGCTAGAATGCCTGAGGGACACAAAACCATGTTGGCTCAGCTTTCAGCAAAGAAATAAATAGTATCCCTTAAATAACATTTACAGAATCCAGTGTGGTACCGTGAGAAGCTTCTCAAATGGTGACACTCATCTTCCTTACGCATGATAACTGGTGTCAAAGCCTGGAAGATATTATGGTTGCCATTTTGCTCTGTGGTATATATTTTTATTATAAGCAAGTTTCATACTGTAGAGTAAGTAAAGGAGCCCTTGTAGGGTAACCATTGAGTACTTAGCTGCTAACCAAAAGCTCAGTAGTTTTGAACCCCCGCCAGAGGCTCCATGAAAGAAAGATCTGGTGATCTGATCCCATAAGGATTACAGGCCAGAAAACTTGGTGGGGCAGTACAGGGTTAATATGACTTGAAATTGTCTTGGTAGGACCTAACAACAACAAGTAACTTAGCAACTCTGAAGGAACTCCATCACTCCAGTGTCTTGAGGCACTCCAGATACGTTGTCTCGTGTATCCACTTATGGCAACGGAATGTAGAGACACATGCAGCAGTGGCCTGGAAAAGATCGAAAGCTCTAACAAATTAAGTGGGAGGCAACTGGACAAAACATTTAACCTCTGTAGGTTGCTCTTGAGTGATAAAATGGAGCAGTTAGAATATAGTCTCTCGTTAAAGCTCTTTGACATGCCTACTTTTCAGTGGCTAGCTTTCCGCGGGCTTCTAAAAACCAGCCACCATCTTTTGACATCTATCTTAAACCAGCACCCTTCACCCTGTTGGTACATGAGAATGATCCCAGTGCTTCTGAGAGCAAATTTTTGAAAGTAGAAGAAATTTCTTAAGATAGATTGATACTTCAAAAAATGAGAATAGACCAGAATGTAGAGAAGAGAGCATGTGTATGATGATTCCTAAACTATAAAAGCACAGAGACTTGTGGGAAGTAGATTAGAAGACTCAAAGTGTGGTTTTGGCTCCTAGAGTTTCATCTACATTATTCAGATAGCCTAAGTAATTACCCATCTCCTCTTGGAAGATACAACTTCAATTGCCCTAGCTTTGGAAACTCTCTGATTAAAAAATTTTTTTTCTTGAAAAACATGCCCATTACAGATTTTTTAATAAAACAGAAGAATGTTTTTCAGAAATCTCCTTAATTCCATTGTAATGGGGAAACTACAAAACAAAATAATTAGACATCACACTTATTTGAGGAAAAAAATTTGCCAACGTTAGCCTCTAAAGTTCTGCTACTAGTTGGCATGTTTAATGACGAAGCATATTCTCTGGTAGTACTAAGTGCCAGAGTCAGGCCTCAAACCTGCAATCTCACTGGTTCCGCAGCTGGCCAGACATCCATGTGGAAAGCATAGAGTTTCTCCAGGTCTCATGCTTTTCAAGTGGTAAAATACATCTTTCAGGGTAATTTCTAAGATTAACTAAAATGAAACTTTTAAACACTTAACATAGTATCTGATCTGTAAATTATTTTAAGTACCTGGAACAGGTTTATTATATGAACAAAAGGAAGGAGACTAATAGTTTTTAGTGATAAATGTTATTTATACTTGTCAAATGTCAAAGATTTAATAAGAACTTAAAAATTTAGGCATTAGGTAAGGTACTTCAGACACTGTCTATATAAATTAGTGTATTTGTAATATTTAATTGATGCATTTATGAACATGCATTTATGTACATCCTCATCACTCATGGATTCAATATTTGCAAATTGGCCTACTCACTGAAATGTATTTGTAATCCCCAAATCAGTACTTATGATGCTTCTGTGGCCATTCGTAGACATGTGCACACACAGTGTGGAAAAATTTGAGTTCCTTGGCACATGCTCCAGCTCAGTATTCACTAATTTGGTGTTCATGGGAACTTTACAGAACACAACTATCATGAACAAGGAGAACTGACTGTGTATGTTCATATATGTATCATCTTACACACATGCATGTGTAAATGCATATATACACATACATATACACATATGTGTAATTATTTTGTTTTTAACAAATATTATTCCATATGTCAACCTGTAAGTTGGTTTCTTGCTATAATTAAGAGATAACCTGCATACATTCTTTTACACCAAGGCCGCAGATCTACTTGATTCTCTTTAATTGTTCTTGCTAGTTGCCAGTGAGTCAGCTCTGACTTACGGTGACTGTAGTTAATGGAAGAAAACAGCCTGGTCCTGTTCTGTACTCATGATGGCTGGTATGTTTGAGTCTATTATTAAATCTTTTGTGTCAATGGGTCTCATGGAAGGTTTCCTTCATTTTCACTGGCCTCTCTACTAAGTAAGCATCGTATCCTTTTCTAGTGATTGGTCTTTCCCAACGACTTGTCCAAAATCACTTTTCTGAGTATTCCATTTTACAAATATATTATGTTTTGCAATCCTCTTGATGGTCACCATGAGTCGGATCTGACGCAATGGCACTTGGCTTGGGTTGGCGGATGAATTTATGCATTGTTGCTGTGTTTTTGCTATTATAAATAATATATTGCAGCATGCCATATTTACATATCTTTTATAGTTTGATAAAAGATGAATTTGAGGATCAAAGTTTATACATGTAAAAAATATTATTACAGTTGCCAAATTGTTTTCTAAAAAGGTTATGCTTACTTATAATCCCTACCAATAATTAATGGGGGTCCTGTTTTCCCACACACTCTGAAACAACCTTCACATTTTTTCCTGTCAACAGAATGGAAATTAGTTTCTCAGTTATGGGTTTACATATCTTGCCTAACAATTAAACAACAAGTAACTCAATTTAAAAATAAGCAAAGGGTTTGAATAAGTATTTCTCGTAAGTATATACACATAGCCAATGAGCACATGAAAAGACATCATCATTAGTCATTAAACCCACTGACGTCAAATTGACTCTAACTCATAGCAACCCTAGAGGATACAGTAGAACTGCCCCATAGAGTTTCCAAGGAGCAGATCCGAACTGCTGACCTTTTGGTTAGCAGCTGTAGCATTTAACCACTATGCCACCAGGGTTTCCTGGGAACTTTAGAGAACACAACTATTATGAATAAGGAGGATAGACTGTATATGTATATATACGTATGATCTTATGCATATGTATATATACATATATATACATATATGTGTAATTGTTTTTTAAAAATACCATTAGCCATTATGAAGATGTAAATTAAAACTACAAAGAGATGCTACTTCACATCTACTAGGATGGCAGTAACCAAAAAGGCAAATAATAACTAATGTTGACAAGGTTATAGAGAAACTGGAATCCTCATTTATGGTGAAGTTGTAAACTGGTGCACTTATTTTGTAAAACAGGTATTTAGTTTCTTAAAAAGTGAAACATACAGTTACAAAGACATAATAATTTCATCTATTTATGGACCTATTAGCAGAACTTCAAAATACATGAACCAGATGCTGAAATGTAACAATAGTAAAAAAAAAAAAAAAAATCCATCAACCAAGTCTCAATAAATTTAAATTGTTTTAATTCACACAATGAAAATTTTTCTAAACACAAAGAAATTAGACAGCAATAAGAGAAAGATTTCTGGAAAATCTCCAAATATTATGAAATCAAGAAACATAAATAACATACCAGTCAAAGGAGAAATTAAATAGGAAATTAAAAATTATTTTGAACTAAATAACAGTGAAAGCACAATCTATCAAAATGTTTGGAATGCAGCTAAAGAAGTACTTAGAGGGAAATTTATAGGATTAAGTCCCTATATCAGAAAAGAAAAATTGTCTCAGATTAACACCCTCTACTTCAAGAAGTGCTAGTGCTTTGTAGTTTGGCTGTTAACTAAGAGTCAGCAGTTCAAATCCATCAGCTGACCTTTGGGAATCCTATGGGCAGTTCTACTCTTATTAGACTGTTATGAGTCAGAATCAACACAGTGGCAATAGGTCCTTTTTGTTTTTGTATTTCAGAGGGAAAATGTTTACTTAGAAAAGGCAGCCAGTAGAAGAAGAATAAATTACACCTAATATAAAGAGAAGAAAGAAAATAATAGAGGTCAGATTAGAAATATGTGGAAGAGAAAACAGAACACAATTCAAAAGAATCAGTGGAACCAAAAACTAAATCTTTGTGAAGATCAGTAACACAGGTAAATCTCTGGCCACGCTGATCCAGAAGAAAAGAGAGAGGATCATAATTACCATTATCAGGAATGGTAGTAATACGCTCATTAGACATTCATGCAGATATTAAGAATGATAATAAGGAAATATTATTAGCAATTGTATAGTAGTAAAAGTGACAACTAAAGATTAAATGAACACATTGCATACCAGAGCTTACTCAGAAATGGAAGTAAGTTGAATTTGTCTTTAAAACCTTCTCCACAATGAAGATGGGGAAAACCAAGCTGGCTTCTCTGGTGAATTCTTCCAAGTAATAAATAATGTCAATTACCTACAGACTTCCGGAATATTGAATGAGAAAAACTACTTCCAGACTCATTCCTTTAGGTGAGCAACACTCTGATACAACAACCAAAGATGTTATAAAAACAGAAAATTAAAGACCAATGTATCTTATGAATATAAAGGCAGACATTCTGAATAAAACTTCGGGGAAATCAAACCCAACAATAAAAGAAAGGTCGATACATCATGACCAAATAGTGTCCTTCACAGTGTCGGGAGCCGTGGGTGAGCCCCCAGGCCCCGACATACAGGAAGCTTGTAGGGCTGAAAAAGCCCGCGCGCGCCAAGTTTGAAAAAGCCCACGCCCGCGAAATTCAAAAGGCCCGCGCGCGCGAAAAACTTCCTGCCTGATGTCACTGCCTTAGTCCTATGTATATCCAATCCCCAGCCGACAACTACCTCATTCCAAATGTCACTCCATCCCTACATCACTTGATCCCTCCCTTTATTCCTACTGCTATAAATATACCTCATTTTAATAATAAAACGAGGCTTGATCAGATTCTTGTCTTGCCTTCATTTTTCCGCCTTTCCTGCTTACTTTCACAGGCTTCCCCTCGTCCTTTCGTTGATTTGTCCCGCGGGTCGGGGCAAAACTGGCGCCTCAACATGGGGCCCGAGGTACGGAGCTGCTGAAAGAAACCCACCACGGAGAAGGAAGTCCTGGCCAGGCGTCCTGAGCGACCGCACCGGGTGTGAGCTTGCTCGACTGAAGTTTCCACGGGAAAAGCTGCCCGTGAGTCAAACTTGTCCTGATCACCGTGGGAGTAGCCGCCCTGCGAGTTGGTCTGAGAGGTAAGTGGTGGTTGGTAGATATGGGACAGGAATTAAGTTCGCATGACTTGTTTCTTACCGGCATTGAAAAATCAATGGATAGGCGGAAAATTAAGGCGAAAAAGAAAGACTTAGCTCAGTTTTTTATGTTCCTATCAGACATTTGTCCGTGGTTCTCACAGGACGGCACCATCAGCCTGCAAATCTGGAAACGGGTTGGAGATTGTCTGAATGACTATTATAAAACTTTCGGACCCGAGAAGGTCCCAGTCACTTGTTTTTCTTATTGGAATTTGATAAATGATGTCCTCTAGAGCTCTCATAATGCTCCTGATGTTCAACATCTCACCCAGATGGGTGAAAAGGTTATGAAAGAACGGTCCCGTCCCCCCTCAGTTTCTCTTGATATTCCAGAAGAACCTCAAGCCTTTGGAACACACACACTCCCGCAAGGGAGTCATACTGATCCCCCCGAGGTCCTTTGCCCGCCCCTGAGAGCTTTCGTTGATAAACCCGATTCTAACGCATTGTTCCCTGAGGGTCAGACCACTCTTGAAGAAAATGCTGCTCATTACCATGAGAATGCCTACCCCTATACCCTTACGGCCCCTGCCTTTCAGAGACCTCCTCATCCTCCAGGCCCTCCTAACCTGACCGCCCCACCCCTTGGCCTGGAACCCAGCTGTCCTCCCCGATCGACTGAAAACTCCCTCGATCGACTGAAAACTCACTCGATCAGGATATATCAACGCTAGAAAAACTTGTAGCTCGCAGACACAGACAGTTAGATCTCCAAAAGGAGCTCCAAGCCCTTGAGCAAGAGCTTAACTCACTCCGCCTAGCCCAGGATTCTGAAACTCGATCCGGGAACAATGTGTCAAAAGGTGCCCCAGGCCGTCCTAGGACTCTCCTCACCTTTCCGGTAACTCGTAGCCAGCACGGGCAGATAGAGACTGAAATAGAGAGTGAAGAAGAGCAGGAAGGCCCTGGGATAGAAGAGGAAGAAACTGAGAATCCTGATATAGATGCTGTCCAACCTGACAGCCTTAGCCCCCAGAAATATCGCTGCTTAAATGTGAAACATGTTAAAGACTTAAAAGCGGCTGTCAATAACTACGGCCCGACAGCCCCTTACAGTATAGCATTGCTTGAGAGCCTTAGTGACCGATGGCTTACACCTAATGATTGGCATTTCTTGGCTCGGGCCTGTTTATCAGGGGGAGACTTTATTCTCTGGCGTACCAAGTTTGCTGAACAGTGCCGGGAGACGGCCCAGCGTAACGGAGAAAGCCGGACCTCCCGCACCTGGACGAGAGAGAAACTCTTGGGGAGGGCTCCATATGACACCAATGAGAAACAGGCAAATTTTCCCCCTGGTTTATTATCACAAATACAAAACGCCGGCCTTAGAGCCTGGAAACGTCTCCCCCCCAAGGGCGCAGCCACCACCTCATTGGCTAACATCCGCCAGGGACCCGATGAGCCGTATAGTGAGTTCGTCAGCAGATTAACCGATGCTGCCGAAAGGCTAGTGGGAGAAGGTGAGACTGGCAGTGCCTTTATCAAACACCTTGCCTTTGAAAATGCTAACCCCTCTTGCCAAGAAGCCCTACGACCTCATCGCAGAGGAGATCTCTCCGATTATGTCCGACTTTGTTCGGGTATTGGAGCCTCTCATGCTATCAGCGTTGCCATAGGAGCAGTGCTTAAGGGCTTGAACCCCAGCTCATTACAAAAAACTTGTTTTAATTGCAAGCAGCCTGGTCATTTTGTGCGCGAATATTCCCTGGGAAAACAAAATCGTGGGCCTCCCTGGTTTTTTCAGATGGATCTTCCTCTGGTATTGCCGCGTGGGTTATAGACTCACAGGAAAACAGTGTCCAGTCTCCTTACAGGTCTGCCCAGCTTGTAGAGCTTTTCACTATCTTACAGGTCTTCACAATACTACATGATGTTCCCTTCAATCTTTACACCGACAGTGCTTACATAGCTCTCTCAGTCCCAGTGTTGGAAACTGTTCCTTATATCAAATCATCTTCTAACGCTGTGCTTCTTTTTCAACAACTTCAGGCACTCATCCTAAAAAGACAACACCCCTTTTTTATTGGACACTTGCGTGCCCATACTGACCTTCCAGGACCCCTCTCCGAAGGCAACAACCTTGCAGATAAACAAACACACTTGGTTTTCTCAGCTACCCTAGAGCCCATTACTAAAGCCTAACAGGCTCATGCTCTTCACCACCTCAATGCTCGTACACTCCGCCTTATGTTTAAAATTACCAGAGAACAGGCGAGACAAATTGTTAAAAACTGTCCTGCATGCGTAACTCTTCTGCCTCTCCCCCACCTAGGAGTTAACCCAAGGGGCCTGCTCCCCAATGAAATCTGGCAAATGGATGTTACCCGTATTCCTGAGTTTGGTAACCTCAAATATGCCCATGTGACCATTGATACCTATAGTGGGTTCCTCCATGCCACCCTCCACAGTGGTGAGGCCTCTAAAAATGTTATAGCACATGTTCTCCAATGTATTGCCATCATGGGGAAGCCCCAACAAATCAAAACCGACAATGGACCAGGCTATACATCACAAACCTTTAAAAATTTCTGTAGTCAATTCCAGATCAAACATGTAACTGGCATTCCCTATAATCCTCAGGGACAGGGCATAATAGAGCGAGCCCACCAGACCCTTAAGTATACCATATCCAAACTTAAGACAAACACTGTTTATTCCACTAAAGGTTCCCCTCGTAACCTCCTAAATCATGCATTGTTCATCCTTAATTTCCTACAACTAGATATTAATGAAAAATCTGCGGCAGATCGTCTTTGGCATCAAGAGACTAGAAATCAATATGCCAAGGTTATGTGGAAAAATCCCATAACCCACAAATGGCACGGTCCTGATCCGGTTCTTATCTGGGGAAGAGGCCACGCATGTGTGTATGATACTCCAGAAGGGGCCCCTCGGTGGCTACCTGAACGTCTTGTTAAGCCCATCAATGATAACCCCATTTCCAGGGAAAATACCCCTGAGAAGCCTTCTCCTCTTTTGTAGGCTGTGAAGGCCACCTGTGTCCGGCATTGCTGGAGTGAAATGCTGAGAAAACTCTGCGATATGGAAGTCAACAATCCATCACAGATAAGCTTTTTAACCTTCTTGTTAATCATTTTTCTTACATATGAAGGATTTGCCCCTACCAACCCCCATGTTCCTTTTAGCCTTAAATGGGCTGTTATAAACCTAAATGATAATTCCATACTTTATAATGCTAGTGACACCAAACCCTTAAACACTTGGTGGCCTGACCTTTCCTTTTGCCTTAAAGATGTCATCCCACGCATAAAAGAATAAGCCTCTAAACACATGTGCAACTTCGGGCTTTATGTTTGCCCCAACTATAATAAAGGCGCTCACTGTAGGACAACCAATTCCTACTTCTGCACCAAATGGAGTTGCATTACCTCAAGTGATGGAAATTGGAAATGGTCCACACCTTCTTCAGACCTCTTAAGTTTCTCCTTTACTAAGTATTATGATAAAATCAAAAGATTTAGTTCCTCTAAACTGTGTAACAAAGACAGATCATTCAGGGGTCATTAAGGACACTATGACTAAACTCAGAGAGCAATCTAATCAAAGACAACGAGAATGGGGAGGCAGCTCAGGACCGCTTGATTTTAACTTTACCGGAACTTTATGGCTTACTAATCTACTTCTCAGTTTTGCTGGCCCTGTTTTAGGAATATTACTGTTCCTGACCTTCAGCCCTTGGGCATTCAGAAGAATAACAAGCTTCATCAAACAACAACTAGATGCTACACAAGCTAAACCTATTCCAGTTCACTACCATCGCCTGGCAGTTGACGAAGCTTATGCCACTGAAATGGGGTACCCTAGCTTCCTCCCCACGGGGACAGCATGAAAAGTAGAGGCATGCTTACCTCCTTACCAATCCGGCAAGAGAGGTATGGGTACTGGTGCGAGTGCGAAGCAAAGCATTGCAAGGGAGAGTTAACACTAACTCCTCTACGTTTCCCTGGGGCACACCTGGCTTGCATAGAGGTTGGTATCTATCTCAACATCAAAACGGCTCTGCCTCTCCTACTCAAAAGATACCAAGAGCCATAAGTTCTACACGGAGGAGCCTTGGTCAATACCCCCTCGCCCAGTTAAAGCCCACCTCCCATCAATTAAAACAAAAAGGGAGGAGATGTCGGGAGCCGTGGGTGAGCCCCCAGGCCCCGACATACAGGAAGCTTGTAGGGCTGAAAAAGCCCGCGCGGGCCAAGTTTGAAAAAGCCCGCACCCGCGAAATTCAAAAGGCCCACGCGCGCGAAAAACTTCCTGCCTGATGTCACTGCCTTAGTCCTATGTATATCCAATCCCCAGCCGACAACTACCTCATTCCAAATGTCACTCCATCCCTACGTCACTTGATCCCTCCCTTTATTCCTACTGCTATAAATATACCTCATTTTAATAATAAAACGAGGCTTGATCAGATTCTTGTCTTGCCTTCATTTTTCCGCCTTTCCTGCTTACTTTCACAGGCTTCCCCTCGTCCTTTCGTTGATTTGTCCCGCGGGTCGGGGCACACAGGATGCAAGATTGGCTTAACCTTGGAAAGTCCATCAGTGTAATTCACGTATTGACAAACGACAACAGAAAGATAATCTTTATATATATAAAAAGTGCATCAACTAAGACCTAACATATATTCCTAATAAAAAATCATCAGAAAAACACTAGTAGTAAGAAATTTTCTCAACCAGATCAAAGGAATCTATAAAAATTCTGGCTAACATTGCACTTGATGGTCAAAGACTAAATACTTTCCCCTAAAATTAGGAACTAGGCTAAGATGTCTGCTGTCCTCATGTCTATTTAACATGGAATTAGAGATGCTGGCTACTGCTCTAAGTCACCCAGATGGGAAAGACATAAAATTACCTTTTTCACAGATGACAAGATTGTCTATATATAAAATTCTATTGAATTTACACAAATGCTGCTATAGCTAATAAGTGAGTTTAGCAAGATTAGAGGGTATAAGGTAAATATTTTTTAAAAATCATTTGGATCTGTATATAGTAGTGACAAATAGAAATTGTAGCATTAAAATACATGAAATACATAGTGATTAAACTTTATAAGATAAACATATACTTTGTAAAATATAAAACACAGTTAAAGCAATAATGAAGACCTAAATAAATTGAAAAATATACTGTATTCATAGATTGGAAGACTCACTATTGTCAAATATGATCTCAGTTAAAATCCCAGTGGGCATTTTTGTAAAAATTGAGAAGCTACTTGTAAGATTCATACAGAAGTACAAAAGACCTAGGATAGCCAAAACAGCTCTGAAAAAGAAGAAAGCAGGAAACCTAAAACTAACTGATTTTCAGATTTTACAAGCTACAGTAATTATTAACATAAATTAGTGTGAACACAGAGAATTAAACCAATGAAGCGTCCAGAAATAGACCCATCCATCCATACATAGTTCATTAAGTTTTTTACAAAGACTTAAACACATTTCAGTGAATTAAAAAATGTTTTCAAGAAATGCTGCCTAAACAAACATGTATTTTGAAGAACTTGAATGCTGTCTCGTACTATATATAAAAAAACTCAAATGGAGCATAAACCTACATGTAAACCTAAAATTATAAAAGTTTCAGGAAAAATAAACAACATAGGAAGTAACTTTGTGATCTTGGATTTAGCAAAGATTTCTTAGATATGTCATCAAAAATATTGTCTACAAAAGAACACTGGATAAAGTGAACTTGATCAAAATTGAGAACAATTTTGCTGTTTTAATGACATGGTTAAGAGGGTGGAGTCAGTCTACAGAACAAATATTTCCACATCATATACCTAATAATGCACTTGTAGCAAGTATATTTTAAAAACTCTGAAAACTCAGTAACATGTAAATAGCTCGGTTGAAATATGCAGAAGACTTGAACACTTCATCAAAGACAATATGGATGGCAAAGATCACATGAAAGATACTCAGCGTCATTCGTCATCAAAACTAACCAAACCCATTGCCACTGAGTCAGTTCTGACTCATAGCAACCATATGGGACAGAGTAGAACGGTCTCACAGTTTCCAAGGAGTGTCTGATGGATTCACATGTCCAGCCTTTTGGTTAGCAACCGTAGCTCTTAACCACTATGGCTCTAGGGTTTCCAGTGATCTAGGAAATGGGATTAAAAAGTGTAACGTGATACCACAGCCCACCTATTAGAATGGTCCAAAAAAAAAAAAAAATGCTTCTCCAAGTCTGATAAGGCGTAACTGAGGAGGAATGTGAAATGGTTCAGCAATTTTGGAAACAGTTTGTCTGTTTTTTAAAACATTGAAATGCTCTTTCAGTCTGACCCAGGAAATAAATCTAAGTATTTACCCAAGAGAAATGAAAGTATTTGTCCAAATTCTTGTGCATAAATGCTCCTAACAACTTTGTTTGTAATAGCCCCGAACTGAAATCTTTTCTAGGGTGCATCAACAGTTGTACAGATAAATTGTGATTTATAATGGAATACTATTTAGCACCAAGACAGAATGAGCAGTTGATAACTTTGCTAGGCCTTTATTTCCCTGTGCAGACTGATTCAGTCCTATTTATAAGAAGAGCGACAACTAAGGAAGTTATATTGCTTGACCAGCTTTGTGCCATGATGGAGCTGAGTAGCTGAGCAGTCTTTATTTTTTTTTGGTAAAAATATATATAATGCAGCGTTTTTCAGGTATACAGATATGGGTGTTAAATGTGCATGCTTCTTTTACTTTCTCACTTGCTCACTTGGGTTTACTTCTGTTTTTCTGAAGCAGCAGCTTTGTATGAAAAGTATTGGACTCTTGATTTTTCTTGGTTTTCCCTGATATAGGAAATATTCTGAAACTTCCTTAGAAAAGAAGAGAAAGATGAAAATAAAAGCGCAAACTTTTTTCTCAGATTGTATCCTTGCTGTTGAGGTACACCATACTTCACATAGTCTGGGATTCAGTGATGGAAGACTTTGATTACCATAATCTCTAAGCAGGAGATCTAAATTTGACTCTGACATTGACACATTCAATCACGGTGTTATGACAGGAAAGCAGAATGCAGTCTTGTCATATAGTGTTCTGTAAATAATCCTGTAATTACACCTAGACCCTTATGAACTACAGCTGCTTTCCTGTGTGGTGACTTGCATTAGCCATGCATATCTAGTTTATTGTCTTTCTAATGTAAGAGTAATATGTACCTATAGTTAGGTACTTTAATATATATAATTGGTACCAACTTTCATGGTCTAGGGACTTTATATTTTAATGTCTATCTGGAAGGGCAGGGACCATGCTATTTATTTATCAGAATCTCCACTGCAAGGTTATAGTAGCTGCTCCATAAATAGTTTAACTGAATACATTTAAGTGGGTTTTTTGCTTTATTTCCTACCCTGGAATTGCACCAGTCACAGCACAGTCTAAGAAATAGTTCATTCACCTTTATTGTTATATCTTCATTATCTCTAAGAAGTTATGTGGCTGCCATGCTAAACGGTAAACACCAAAAAAGTAATAGTGCTTCTACACCTTGTCTGATTATTGTGTAATTGATTCTTTTCCCGTCAAGCAGTTTTGAGAATAGTGTACCCATTTAACAGATAGCAGGATAAGATGAAAATATCATGATAAGTCAGAAGACTGGATCATGTCTACATTCCCTGCCAGCTAGCACTGTGACCACAGTGGTAATATCTACAAGGACAGGTTTCTGGTTGTTTTATTCATAATCTGCCCAACACTTGCCTAGCAATAGTGGATAAATCAATAAGTGGTGATTGACCTCAAACAGCAAACTGGGACTAGTTGGACCCCACATTTCTTATCTAAAAGTAGGTGTAGTTCTTCATGCTACACCAAAATTGCTAAAATAATCAAATTAGGTAAGGGATGGGCAAAAGCCTTCTGGAAATGAATGGAACTTTACAAGAACCAATCTGAGCAGACCTGAGATTTATCACATCTTTACACAAGTGACACCTTCTACGTTTGTTTGCCCTCTATGCTCTGCCCCCAGCAAAGTCCTTTCATAGTGCATACTATGCTCATTTTTTTAGTAGCAATATGTAAAAAAAAAAGATCCTAGTGGAGGTGCTTACAGAAATACCTCTGGGAGAAGGGTGTGGCTGGAAAACAAATATAGAAGGCATGCATTATTTGCATAAAGTATGGTGTGTAGCTCCCTGGCCTCTGTTGCTCAAGAAGCAGATGCTTTTTGTTGGGTGCTTAGAGTGGTACCCCAGCATGCAGAAGAATCTCTCTGGGTACCATGTCTTGCCTTCCATTTTGACACCACAACCCTGAACCCAAGTTCAGTGATCCGGTTTCTGTCGTGTCTCCCTCCTTTGGGACTTTTGCCCAGTTCTCCTGGCACTGATCTAAGTTTTCCTCCTGTTCCTTCCTACGCCATGCATATCTCACCAGTTTTTCTTTGCCAACACCCTGTGTCTCACTCCCTTCCTCCATAGCTAATCTTTCATTGAACCTGCACTCAGGCCTGTTTCCCAGCAGCCAGAATCCCCTAAGCGTAGCATCAGGTTGTCGAACTGTGTCTCACACCAAACCTCAGGGATCTACTATTTCAAACCTGTGTAACTCAGGGAAGCAGCATTTCACAGAGGGCACTATAAAGAATATGATTAGTTCTACTAAACCTTCTTTGCAATACCAGTGCCAGCAGCTCTAGCTCTTTAACCAACACACACGACAACTCAGGCATTGTGGTTTTCATGCCAACCATACCAACCTGATTGATCTGAAACTTGAGCAGCAACTCCAGGAATATGACTCAAAAAATATTTATTGACCTCTGTGAGCCTTCTGGACTCAACTTTCTTCTGCTATTGTCGCATTTTGCGTTAAAAAAAGATCATACATATTGAAACAAGGTGACAGGCAGGGTTGTTCTACTGCCATACAGTCAAGCACCTTCATTTAATTTAAAGGTTAAAAGACAAAATTATTGGCAGCTAGTTTACGCACATCAGTTTTTCTACCCATTCCTTTTCTGTATTTCAGAATGTCTTGAAAGCATGCTTTAAATTTAGTTTTTTTTTTTTTTTTTATATCTGCCTTACCTGAGTTGAGGTTTTTGTCAAATGAGGAAACAGGTGACAGCTGTCATTTACAGAGGGTTTGCAATACCAGTTGCTTGTTCAACACTTTACAACAAGCACAGTTCTAACCAAACTAATAGCTCTTGTATGGTGAGGTCAGATCAGTCCCACACTGGCTCAGAATAGACAGTGAAGATGAAGGGAAGTGCTCACAATTTGACTTGCCTGTTTTTATCAAGCCTTCCAACTCTCTCCGAGCAAAGCTGTGTGATTTCTAGATAGCCAAGGCTGGCTTAGAGAGACAGGGAAGCAGTGGTTATTTTTCATTCGCTATTAGGGAGGAAGAGTTGATTCTGAGTCCCTGAGTAGAGCAAGTGGTTAGTGCACATAGCTGCTGACTAAAATGCTGGGGGTTCAAGCTCACCCAGAGGTACTCAGGAAGAAAGGATTGGTGATCTACTTCCAAAAAATCAGCCATTGAAAGTCCTATGCAGCAGAGCTAGCTCTGACACCAGGGAGACTACTGGGAGTCACAGTCTTTTCCATGGCAGCTGATTTGATTCTGACACCTTCCCTCATCACCATTCAAAGGAAGTTACTACTTCTTCCAATCTCTCCGGACACACACCCTGGGGCGGCAGTAAGCAACATTTGAAAGGATGGTACTCCACATAGCTATTTTCTTACAGCACCAGTATCAATGGTTTGAAAGTGCATGATGCTCATATTTATTGGAATTATTTGTTTTAATCTGTACTGGAAGCTAAAACTAACCAAATTTATTTGTTTCCTTTTTTCTTCTTGAATGTATATGAGCCTTTATTTTTTATTACAGATGGAAATCTTTCCTCAGATTAAATCAAATGCAGCATTAGCCTTGTAATTCTGAGCTTAGAAAGTTTTCTCAGGGCTTTGAAGTATACTCGGCATCCTAACAATAGCCAGATCCACTCAAGAAACCTATTTCCTGGAGAAAATAGGATTGCACATACTAACAAGAGAATGACACTCAAAACACAAATACAGTAGGGTGGTGGCTTACGGGTTGGAAAATTGCCTTGCTACTGTTGCCACTTTGAAATAACAAAATAGTTTATAATGAAACTTTTATAGATGTGATCATGTGAATCAAGTTGATTCTGACTTATTGCAACTCTGTAGCACACAGTACAGTTTCTGAGGTTATAATCCTTATGAGAACAGATCATCAAGCCTTTTCTCCCCTGAATCTGAGCTACCAGCCTTTTGGATAGCAGCCAAACACTTAAACATTGTACTACCATTGCTCCTTGCTTTATGGATGGTCCCCTTCAATGACTATAACTATATGGCCTCTTGTGTAGCTGACATTGACTCAGAAATCACAAAGATTTCAAATGCATCCTTTCAACAGACTTGAAAGGTGAACATTGAATCTGAACTGGGATCCTTCACTTAGGAATTGGAATCCTTAGGAAAGTCACACTCCCTCTCAACACTGCCTCATCTATAGAATGGAGAGAATAATGGTATCGTCCTAAGGTTATTGTGAAGTTTAAGTGGAATGATACATTAAAAAGTACTTGGTGAAATGCTAGCTATGAAATCAGTACGCCGTATATTAATAACAGTAATTGTAGCCAAGCCAAGTGCCGTCGAGTTGGAAGAATTGTTATTACTGTTCAGTGTTGTCACACTGAACAATGTAGATACACTGAACAACAATGTAGATACAACAGGCCCAGGACTTGCAACTAAATTCTCTTGCTAGATTGAGGTGAGTGTATTTAAAAAAAGAAAGAAAGAAAAACACTACTTTTGAGTCATTTCTGGTTCATGGCTGTGAATAGGATTGCTCCATAGAGTTTCCTTGCCTGGGATCCTTGTGGAAGCAGCTCACCAGGCCTTTCTGTCAGGGAGCCTCTGAGTAGTTTCAGACTGCCAGTGGCCAGTCACAAACCACTGGTGCTACTCAGCGTCCTAAGGTAAGTCTTATGCCTCTAACCAATTCTTTGAAACCTTTTCTGTGAGCGATGTAAACCACAACAAATGAAACCTCAACAAATGAACAGGGTTTTGTCACCCTAACATGTTCATAATCTGAACCATTTTCTACAACCCATATGACCCTCGAAATCTGTGCTTACTCTCAGACCTGTGCTGTGACTTTAATATTTTACTTTCATGCTGATGATCTTGATTTCTCTTGACCCTTGGCTTGTTTTGACAGTTGTGGCCTTGAGGTATCATCTTTGCTGTAATGGATGCTTGATTTTACAGGTCCCGTGTCTACGCACGTAACTCTCTTGCATCATGCTGATAGTGGGTCACATAGTACGTCCAGAAAGACAATTAGAATGTGGTTATCTGAAGGCTCAGAGAACAGAAAATTATGTGATATCTTAAGGAAGTAGTAGCTGGGAGAATCGGTTATGGAAAAAAATCACTGCATTTTTGTTATTTGATAATCTGTAACCAATAAATAGATAGTTGTTATAAAAGGTTGTTCATGATCTCTTGGGCTTCAGATAAATTAAGAGCAAGTAGAAAAAGCAATAGATAGACATACATGGTTCTGTTGAAATGCTGAAAATTTCATAGAGTCTAAGAGCTTGGATAGATTTCAGAAATCACATAATCCAGGGATTCTTAACTAGTCAAACAGAGATTCTCTTTAACTGTGGTACACACTGTATATGCACACAACACTGAACATACAGTTTCTCACAGACTTTCTGAGCTAAATGAGTAGTACCCACATAAAGAATCCCTGACCAGACCCAAATGCTGATTTTTTAAAAAGAAATAATAGGAGTCTAGACAAGATATAAAACCTTCCCGAGATGCAATGGAGAGTAAGCAGTAGTGTCAAGTTAGAACTCACATCACCTAAGTTATCTCTTTGCAGAATACTGATAAAGAAAAAAAAAAGATAGTCTTCATTCACATCAGTCAAGTCATTAGCCTGAATGAATTTAGAGAGGAAATTTTGGGGTGCTAAGGACAGGAAGGGAAACCCTAGTGGCATAGCTGTTAAGTGCTATGGCTGCTAACCAGAAGGTTGGCAGTTCAAATCCACTAGGTGCTCCTTGGAAACTCTATGGGACAGTTCTGCTCTGTCTTATAAGGTTGCTATGAGTTGGAATTGACGCAGTGGCAGTGGGTTTGGTTTTGTTTTATGGGCAGGAAATCTAGAGCCTTGGATTTTTAACTGGGTAATGATGCGATGAATAAATTGTTTTGGTAGTTCTTGAAGGGACAACCCAGGGCAACACAGAAGTCCAGGTAGTCTTTGCACCAATGTCATGCGACACCCAGCTTATCTTAGCTGATGTTTTTTCTCTGAACTACCAGATGCTTCAAGTCTCAAAGGAATCTCACTAACATGACAAAAGCAGCAGTTGGAGCAGATAAGCATATTCACAACTAGAAGGCTCCATTTGGATTCTCGTATGATCTGGGGCAGAGCAATATAGCCTGTTGGAAAAAAGGCGTATTAGGACAAGAGAAGCGGCTTTTCATCTCAGTTTTCTCATTAGCTTCCTAAGTACATTAGAACAAATCCTGTAACTAAGTCATCTATAAAATGAGAAAGGTTCTTTGGGTATGTCACTGAGTGTGTCTAAGGTGTCACCCAGCTTGAACAGGTGATGGCTTGTTGACCTCCCTCCTTTCACCTTAAAGAGGTCTGAGTCTGTCTTGTCTTTTCTTCCTGAGGTGTGTGAGGACCCTATGGTCTAGCCGATTGGCAGTCTAACGCCAGCTGGCTGCATTTTTCCCATTATTGAGGGCTTGCTCTCCAGAAAGGTGTGTGCTGTCACCTTACTCAATTATGATGGTTCAAACGTGCACAGCAAGGTGGCTCCAACAGTTCGATTTTGAGGATGTGCTTCTTTCTGCCTTTATTGTCCCAAGAAGACTTTCAGAAGGAGGATGCCTGAAAAGGAAATGTGAAAAGTGAAAAGTGAAAAGGAAGTCACTGGTTTATCATATGACATTAAGAGGTATATGTTTGAAGATACTATATAGAAAGATAAGTTAAATTTCCTGAATTCTCCCACCTGAAGTTTCCTCTAACACAGACGTAGAATAGCCTAAAAGCAGTGGCTTATGAGAGCAATTTGTCACATTTATTATGTTTATTCTCATAGAACCCAAACTGTGAAGACAACACTCCTAATATAGTCTTCTGACATATGGGGAAGTGATGGAAAAGAAGTTTTTCATTCTTGATTGACAACAATATAGGAAGGATTGTCAATTTTAGTTGCTAGAGTGTGCATTCGATTTTTGTCTTACCTGTTCAATTATCCCACCACCCATCGCTCAGTCTCTTGTACTGAGCAGCATGTTGCTCTGCTGGTAGAAGCCATGCCACGGGTATCTCATGCATCATCAGCGTCACCCGTGGTGAATAAGTTTTAGCAGAGCTTCGAGAATAAGACAGACTAGAAAGAAAGGCCTAGAGATCTATTTCTGAAGCTCGACCATTGAAAATTTGGGGGATCACAACAGAATATTGTTGACTTGCTTGTTTTGGACACATCATCAGAAGGAGTCAGTCTCTGAAGAAGCGCACCATGTATGGGGAAGCAGACAGCCAGGGAAGGCCGCAGTGCTGGACCTGAACTTGCCAGCAATTGTGAGGATGATGCAGAACTGGGCAATATTTTGTCCTCTTGTGTATAATGTCATCATGAATTGGAGTCAACTCGATGACAGTTACTTACCTACCTGCTTGTCTCTCTGCATGTCTATTAATCCATCTTTCAAATCACAGGGTTTGTGAGGACAAAACAGTTTTTTACATATTGTATAAACTCTTGAAACCTAAGTTGGTGGAACAATAATTGAACAAAAAAACAGGGCTTGCTAATATATTGTGTGAAGTTCATGATTGTATTGTTTGGAGTATAATGGTTTTTGATTGTCTGAGCACACCTAAACTGATTGAAATATGGGTCCCAAATAGGTAAAAACTTTATCTGAAAGTTGGCTATTTTCAAATCCTTCACTTTTTCTTTCATTTTGCTGCTTTAATGCAGATTAGGTTTATGAGTTACCAACCCAAAAGAAACTGGATTGGATTCAAATGTGGATTTTATTTCCATGGTAACTCATCATGGATCATAGCTTATTGAATTTTTTTTTTCCCTGTTTAACTAGTTTAGATCTTTAACATAGTGAAAAAAGAATTGGTCGTTTGTAGAAGTTATGCCAAGAGTAAGGAGTCTGAGAATTAATAAAAGATTGATTTCCAAGGTGAAAAGATTGTCATTTAGGCAGAGAATATCCACATTCCACCTAATGTAAATCATCACTTTTCAAAAGGCCTCTGTAAAAGAGAAACCGAAGTTTCTAGCCAACCAAACTAAGTTTGTGATTAGTTAGATTGTAGGCCCTGTTGTGGGTTGAATTGTGTCCCCCTCAAAAGCTTTGTTGAAATCTTAACTCCTGGTACCTATGTGAACTTATTTAGACATAGGGTCTTTGCATAAGGAATTAGTTTCATTGAGAGGAGGTCAGACTAGAACAGAGTGGACTACAATCCAGTATAACTGGTTTCATAAAAAGGAGGAGAAAGACACAAGAAGGATGACAGCTGTGTGAAGGAGGCAGAGACTGGAGGGGTGCCTCTACGAGCCAGTGAGTGTCTAAAACCACAAAACCTAGAAGAGATGAAAAAGAATCCTCCTCTAGTGTTTTCAGAGAAAGTGGCATCTTGACTTTGGACTTGTAGTCTCCCAAACTGTGAGACAATACGTTTCCATTGGCTCTGGCCATCCAGTTTGTACTACTTTTTTTACAGCAACCTCAGGCAATTAATAGAGACTCCAAAACAGGGCAGAGAGTGAGCCGTGCTGAGTGAATCCCACTCTCTTTCTGTCCTATGTAAGATATATGGCTTCAGACTAAACCGGGAGGAAGTATTCCACAATATGTACCCCAGCCTGGACCTTAAACCTAAGGATCACATCTTAGCAATCCCCTGAGAGAAAATACTGGGCGACGCTCCGGTCGGGTCTACAAGGAATGTAATCAGGGAGACAGAAAGAGGAGGCAAGTGAGGTGGCCTCAGAGGGTGCTGAGTCCTGAGGTAGAAGAGTCTATGTGAGACTTGATCAGGCCACAGATTGGCTCTTCTTTCTAGTGTGAAAGGACAAATACTGCCACAGGCGTGTATACTGGTCCCTGAATTCACCATGACTTCTCCCACTAGTGAAGATGAGCTTTTCTTAACCCAAGAATCTGGCCCAAGTCTGACAGTACGGGTGTGAGGGAGAAGAAAGGATTCTGGATGCTTTTTCTTAGTAGTAAATGAGAGTAAACACCCACTTTCCATTTTCTCTTTCCCAAATGCCTCCGTCGTTTGTTGTTGGTAGTTGAGTGGGCTATGACTCATGGTGCCCAGTCCTGCACCACTGTCACATTCTTCGGCAAGAGTTCATTGTTGTGGATGTTAGGTTAAGCCATCTTAGTGAGGATTTTCCTCGTTTTCACTGACACAGGGTGCTCTTTTCTAATGCTTGTTCATTTCCCGATGGCGCGTCCAAAGTAAGCTAGCCAAAGAAGCGGTACGTCTTCTAAGACTGACTTGTTCCTCCTTGCCAGTCCGTGATGTATTCAGTATTCTTTTGGCTGTATCGGTTACCACTGACAAATATCTAGAGGGTTCTAAAGAGAGGCCTTTCTGCTTCAGCTTGTTGTTGACTCAGAAGCATTTTGAATGTTAAAACCTGTTGGAAATTTTGACATCACCAGGGCCACCTGCTTATTCCACAGCTGAGAAAACAAATCCTGGGGAAGTTCAGTAATTTTCTCAAGATCTCAAGGCAAAGCCAGGAATGAAATGCTGCATCCTGGTCCTGAGTTTTGCCACCCACGCCTGGCTGCTTCTTACCCACCTTCAGTTATCTCACCAGCTCTTTCTTGCCATAATTTTTCCCTCAGATTCACTTGTTTGTTTAAATATGGCTGTTATTCTGGGCTCTGATTCTAGCTTGGCTTAAATTTTATTATTTAATACTCCACATTCTGTTTGAGATAGGACTTACATATTATTATTGTTACTTGATTTATTCTTTTTAATTTTTTCAAGTATATGGAGCAAATAGAAATTCAAATTTAAGGTCCAAGGAAGCTTATTTAATGTGAATTTGTACTATAAAATAATCCCATCTTATTCCTGTAAAGAGGCAAAGCCTGTGTTAATAAGCTTTGAGGAGGACGTTTAATTGATGCTTCATTGGTCAAACCAAATGTCTTCTCTGAAAAGTCATTCCTGATTTCCCTGGTGGAATTCTCACCTTGCATTTGTGTTCTTACAATACCCACTTCAGATACCTCAATTATAGCAGGGCCACATTGTTATAATTACCTGTGTCCATTGAAATTGGCTCCTATACTCCCCCGGCAGTGGATTCCCACTGTGTTGTTGTTGTTGGTAGGTACCATCAAGTTAGTTCTGATTGGTAGCAGATCATGTACAACAGAAGGAACTATTGCCCCATCCTGTGCCATCCGCACAGCCATTGTGCTTGAGCGTGTTGTGGCAGGCACTGTGTCAATTCATTTTGTTAAGTGTCCTCCTCTGTTTTGCTGATTCTCTACTCAACCGAGCATGGTGTGCTTCTCCAGGGACTGATACCTCCTGGTCATGTATCCAAAGTAGGTAAAGCGTCGTCTCACTATCCTTGTTTCCAAGGAGCACTCTAGTTGTATTTCTTCCGAGATAGATCACTTCATCCTTTTGTTAGTCTGTGCTGTATTCAATATTCTTTGTCAGCACCACAATTTGAAGGCATCACTTCTTCATCAGTCTTCCTTATTCACAGTGTAGCTTTGCATTCAAATAAGGCAATTGAAAACACCACAGATTAGGTCAGCTTTTCTTTCAGGTGACATCTTTGCCTTTCAGCATTTTGAAGAAGTCAGGATATAATAATCGTCTTAAGCATTTCCTCCAAGGTCTGATACTGTCTACTGTCTCTTCGCCTCTCCAACAAAACTTAGTGTCACCTGCCTCTCTCATGGCATGCTGGCCGTGCTGCCTTTTTTCCCTTCCTTTTAGAGTCCATGATTCTGTGGTGTTCCCCTTGCACAGGTGCGTCTTCATTCTAGAATACTCTTCTTCTCACTCCATTCCTGCCTAATTCCTTCTTAGTGGTTTATTCTTTTTTAAATATTGTTTCTTCAGGGAGGCCTCCCTTCTGCCCCAGACTGAATTAGAACTCCCTTCTCACTGTTATTTATGTCGTGTTGTTAGCTGCTGTCAAGCTGACTTTAAATGATGGTAACTTCATGTCCAGCAGAATGAAGTGGTGCCCAGTCCTGCCCCATCCTCACAATCATCAGCGCAGTAGAGCTCATCTTGGCAGCTGTTGTGCCAGCTTGTCTCATCAGTGGTGTCCCTTGCTCTTCTAGCCTCCCTATTTCGCCAAACATGTCCTTCTCTAGTGATCAGTCCCTCCTGATGCTGTGGCCAAAGGAACTGAGTCAGACAGTGTTCTGTTGTACTCTGTAAGGTTTTAATTTTTGAAAGTAGGTCATCAGGCCTTTCTTCCTAACCTGTCTTAGCCTGGAAGCTCTGCTAACATCTCTCCACCATGGGTGACTCTGCTGAGCTGCTATTTAAAATACTGGTGGCAAAGCTTCCAGCATCCTATTAACACTTAAGTCACCACAGTACAATAAACTGATAGGATAATTATTATAATGTGAGGCCCCTGCGTGGCACAAGTGGTTTGCACTTGGCTGCTAATCAAAAGGTTGGTGGTTTAAGCCTATCCAGTGACACCATGAAGGGAAGGCCTGGTGATCTGCTTCCATAAAGATTGTAGCCAAGAAACCCTAGGAGTTTGGAGCATAAGATCACCATAAGTCAAAATTGACCAGTGGTGTTTTCTGTTATTACTATTTTTAAATTATTATTATTTGAGGAAAGTGAGGAAGGAATGTGGCAATTATTTTACCACATTTCTCTACCACTTTAGGAAAATAAGAAGGTAACTGAAAACTATTTAATGGCTACTTGAGGACAATCCTCTGGACCATATTTCCCACTCTGACACACATGGAAGCACCATGAGTTGGAGTTGACTTGGTGGCAGTTGGTTTTGTTTTGTATCTGAGGACAAAGAATTTGGTTGCATAACTTTTCTCCGACAATGCTTATATTTTAGAAAGGATTTAGCTACAGGATGAACGTGCTGGCATGAGACAGCAATTTCCATTTTTTCCCTTCTGGATATCCAACTACAGCAAAAGGATGAATAGGAAAAATCTGATAACTCCTTTTTCAGGGAAAGTAGGTGACAGATATAATATGCTGAGTCAAAAGTGCCCAAGGGCTGCCAAAAGCAGCTAAGATCACCACAGACTCCATATGCAGTAAAATGCAATGTAAGCAGCATTAGGAAAGGGAGTGTGTAGAGAATAAAAACAAAGTGGAAGAGGAACAGATCTCAGAAAATACCAGCAACAACAGATGACAGGCTTGCCTTAAAGTCACAACCCTATATCCTTCATATATACCAAAACTACAAGACCTGGCAAGGAGAACACGGAAATGTAGCAGAAGCCATACAGGGAAAATACAGTAAAGATGAATAAAGAATAGTGAAATGAGCCAGGGGAGGCAAATCATAGCAAACGGTTAACAAAGAGACTCCTGCTCTGAGAAGATCTGGAGTCCTGGTGGTGGAGTGGTTAAAAACTCCACTGCTAACCCCAAACTCTAGCAGTTGATTCAATAGCTGCTCCTTGGAAACACTATGACACAACTGTACTCCATTGTATAGGGCCACTACGAGTTAGCATTGACTTCATGGCAACGGGTTTTTCTTTGGAGGATGAGGTATAGGCCAGTGAAATTCGACTCTTTCCACGGGAAGTAATAAAAAGGAAACTCACATAACATACTTAAGAAAAAATTAGGAAAAAGAAGAACAAAAATGGTGGATGAATAACACTGGACAGGAGGATTTCCCATAAAACGGATATAAATTCAGACCAACTATTTTTATACTGGGAGGGAGAAGCAATCTAAGACAATGAATTCTTTGAATGAAGAACAAAGAATGGAAATAACGGAACTCAGTGGAAAAATATTGACAAAACAAGAGATGGTAAGAAAACAAGAAGAGATAAAATGGTAGCTAAAGGCTTCAGAAAAGAATTGTGAACACTGTCATGGATTGAATATTGTTCTACCTCTAAAATGTGGTAGTGATTTGGCTAGGTCATGATTGTGTGACCTGGTATTGTGTGATGCTCCTATATGCTGTAAAGCCTGCTTCTATGATGTTAATGAGGGAGGGTGGGCAGCAGTTGTGTTGGTGGGGCAGAACGCAGTGTGTAAGATTAGACTGTGCCTTGAGGCAATCTCTTGGGATACAAAGGAAAGGGAAGCAAATAGAGAATAGAGGACCTCACACCGTCAAGAAAGAAGCAGTATTGGGAAGAGAGTGTGTGCTCTTTGTAAAGGACCCAGGGTCGCTGTGCTTCAGAACCTCCCAATCCAGGGGAAGACTGGCGATAAGGATCTTCCTTCAGAGCCAACAGAGAAAGACTTTGGGGGCTGATACGCTAAACTTAGACATGTAGCCTACCGGACTGTTACAGAATAAAATTTCTCTTTTTAAAGCCATCTACTTGTAGAATTTGTTATAGTAGTCCTAGATGACTAAGGTAAACATGAATACTAAAATTAATATGAGACAGAAAGGAGCATGTTGTTGATACTATGGTGTGCTATCAAGTCGATTCTGACTCAGAACAACCATAGAGAATAGAGGAGACTTGCTCCCTAGGCTGTAATCTGTATCTGGCTGAGTCACTGTGTGATTTCAAACTGCCAGCTTTTCAGTTAGCAGTGGAGTGCCTAACCATTGTGAAACCTAGGCTCCTCTGAAAGTAGCATACAGTCATACTGGCCCCTCAGCTGCTGTGTATGCTGCCTGCTGTGGGTGTTAGTCCACACCTGCTTCCTCCTCTAGAATGTGCCCCTTGGAAAAGTATCACAATTGTTGCTGTCTTTCAGACTATTGTTATACAGCTGTTATGCCAATCCATTCCATGGAGGGTTCCCCTCATTTTCACTACCCTCTACCAACAATGATGTCCTTTTCTAATGATGCTGATTGGTCCTTCTTGATGTGTCTACTGTAATCAAGATAAAGTCTTGCCATCCTGGCTTATAAGGAACATTCTGGCCATTCTTCCTCCAAAATTAATTTGTTGCTTTTTGTGGAGTCTGTGATATATTTAATATTCTTCACCAGCACTACAATTAAAATACTTGCATTCTTCAATCTTCCTTTTCTAGTGTGAAGTTTTCCCATGCATCTGAGGCAATTGAAAAGACCATGGCCTGGGTCAAGTGCACTTTAGTCTTCAAAGTGATATTCTTGCTTTATAACACTTTATCGAGGTCTTTCTGCAACTGATTTGCTCAAGGCAAGACACTGTTTGATTTCTTGGTTGCTGCTTCCATGGGCATTGGTTGTTGATCCATGTAGAAGAAAATCCTTGACAACTTCCATTTCTTTGTCATTTTTTTAACTAGATGACTTGATTTTGGAGTTTTGGTAAAAAACTGAATTGCTATGTGTCTTAGTCGTTTAGTATTGCTATAACAGAAATACTGCAAATGGATGGCATTAACAAAGAGAAATTTATTTTCTCACAGACTAGTAGGCTAGGACTCCAAATGAAGGGCATCAGCTCCGGGGGAAGCCTTTCTTTCTCTCTGGGATCTGGAAGAAGGTCCTTCTCATCAGAACTAGAAGTTCTTCCACGTGGGATCCCCAAGCCCAAAGCATACACTCTGCTCCAGGTGCTTCTTTCTTATTAGTATGAAGTCTCCAACCTCTGTTTGTTTCCCTTTCCTTTTATCTCTTTTAAGATAATAGGTGGGTAGACCACACCCCAGGGAAACTTCTTTTACACTGGATCAACTATGTGACCCTAGTAAGTATGTTACAATCTTACCCTAATCTTCTTTAACATAAAATTACAACTATGAAATGGAGGACAAACAACCACAAAATAGTATAAATTATGGTCTAACCATGTTGACACATATTTTTCAGGACATCATGAGACACGAGACTTTCATTTCCAATAATGGCAGAGTAGACAGTTTAGATCAACTCTCGCACTAAAGACAACCAAAGAATTCTGAATTTAACATAAATATCATCTTCCTAGTGCTATCAAGACCAAGAAAAGGGTCAAATGGAGAGAAATGAGCCCTGGATTGGAGTCAGTTTTTCCTCATCATGAAGATGAATAGAGCCTTGACGGTGTTGCAGACCTAAGGGGAAATTAATGGAGTCCAAGATCTTTTAGCAGTGGCACACAGATGGCCCACAAAATCGCAGGATTTGAATTGGATTCATGAGCCTGGATGGCTAATGCCCTCAGGCACCTGGAAGAAGCAAACAAGAGTATTTTTTATAAAATTAAACCTTAGATTAGTCATCTTTAGATAGGTTATGCTATGTAAACAGCCAAACCGACAACTTCATTGGCTTACAAAAACAAAAGTTAACTTCTCACTCACATTATAAGCTGGCTGGCCATGGGGCTGTGCTCCAGCGATCTTCAGTCTGGGATCCATATGGCAAGAAGTTCTTATCTGGAATGTAATTCACCTCAAGGCAAAAGAAAAGAGAAATGAGAGCACTTTACAGAGCTTCTTCAGTTTCCTGTCTAAGAATAGTATATGCTACTTCTAGTCACATTTCACTACTAAAAGTAAGTCATATGGCCAAATTTGATGTTAATGAAATAGAGAGAAGTAGAATCTTTTCTCAAAGAGTGCTATGAAATCCTTAGGAACAGAAATAGAATTCTCCACAGGCTTCAAAACATTTCTACAAATAGTTTCTCAAATACGAAATCTAGAACATAGTGAAAGATAACCAGATGCACAAGGAGTCAAGACAATATGAACTGAACCAGCGTGAGCATAAGAAACAGACCACCTAATAAGTACTCCAGATTTTGGAATTTCTAGACACAGACTATGAAATAACTATGTTTACTGTACTAGACAGTTTTGCTAACTGGAAATCTTGAAAAATAGCATTGCACATTTTGAAAAGATCCACCTAGAAATTCTATAACTTAAAAGTGAAATAACTAAAATTAAGAATTGAATGGGTAGGTTTAGTAGCAGATACACATAGGCAAAGAGTTAATAAATTGGCAGACAGTTTCATAAAGAAGTCTTTCAGAATGAAAGATGGATTATATTTTCAAACAAGCAAAATAAACCCACTTGTGCTTACTTCATTTTACTTATCTTTATAAAACAATGCTCATTACAGAAAAATTTGAAAAGTACAGAAAAGAGTCAAGAAGAAGACAAAAAAGTATTCCTTAACCTACTAAACCAAAAACCAAAACCCACTGTAGCTGAGTCAATTGCAGCTCAGAGCGAACCTATGGGATTGAGTATAACTGCCCCATGGGATTAACAAGAAGCAGCTGGTGGGCAGCGGCTGTAGTTCTTAACCACTGCACCATCAAAGCAAAAGCAAACCCAGTGCTGTCAAGTCGATTCTGACTCATAGCAACCCTATAGGACAGAGTAGAACTGCTCCATAGAGTTTCCAAGGACTGCCTGGTGATCCAAACTGCCAGCCTTTTGGTTGGCAGATGTCGCCCTTAACAACTATGTCGCCAGGATTTCCACTGCACTATCAGAATTCCTTAAACTAATAACCACATATAATCATTGTTAACATTTTGGCATCTTTACTTTGTCCTTCATAGGAACATCATTATTAATTTGACTAGTATAGGAAGCAACAAAGGAAAACAAAAAATCACCCACGTTCCTACTACACCAGTATTCACATTGTGTGATAAATCAAAACCAAACCCAGTGCTGTCTGATGGATTCTGACTCATAGCGACCTTGCAGTTCAGAGTAGAACTTCCCTCTAGAGTTTCCAAGAACTAACTGGCAGATTTGAACTGCTGACCTTTTGGGTAGCACACATAGCATCTAACTGCTAAACCACCAGAGTACCAGTATTCACATTATGTGACAGTCATTTCAGATATCATCTATGCATATACAAAGATAAAGGGATTCATGGATAGATAGGCTATAAAAAATTTCACAATATTGGATCATACTATATTAAACTTAACAGCATTCTGTAATTTTTCTTGATTACAAGGACTGCCAAATAAGTTCATCAACTCATCCTAAAAAAAGTGCTACATACCCAACTGCTAAATATCAGTATGGTCACCTTTGAAGTATTCCCCTTAGGAAGCTATACACCAATGCCAACATTTAGTCCACCCTTCAAAGCGATTTTGGAACTCTTTTTCTGGAATGGCCATCAGAGCTGTTGTTATATTACCCTGATGTCCTGAAAGTCATCCAGATGTCTTCCTTTCAATATCTTCTTTATCTTTGGGTAAAGAAAAAAGTCAGTGGAGGCCAGATCAGGTGAGTAAGGAAGGTGTTCCAATATATTCATTTACTGGCTAAAAGCTCCCTCAAAGATAAAAACTACGATTAAGTTTGTGAAGTTGCCACCATACCACCATGCGTAATGGCCATTCTACAAAGTATTTCAAAATTGCTTTGAAGGGTGGTCTAGGCACTAGCATTGGTGCATAGCTTCCCAAGGGGAGTATTTTGAAGGTGACCGTAGTGCTAGTCAGCAAAGAGGTATGAGAACAATTAAGTTCAAGGACTTAATTGTCAGACCTCATAAAACAGAAGAAAACACTGAAATAAAATTGAACAGTTGCTAATCTTTGGACTTTTTTTTCACGCTGTAAAAATATAGGTAACGTTTTTCAACAGAAAATTTTTCACTTGTACAAATCAATGAAACTGAATCAGTCATGTTATACAACCATCACAAACACCTATTTTCATATTTTTCATTCCTCTAACAGAAACTCAATGCTGGCTGAACAAAACTTTCCTTTTTCCCCTTTCCTTCTGTCCCTGGTCACCACTATTAAGCTCTAATCTCTACACATGTGCCTCTTGTAAGTGTTTCATGTTAGTGAGCTCATATGGATGTAACCCTGGTTGTGCAGTATTAAGCACTTGGCTGATAACCAAAGTATCTGCAATTGGAACCCTCCAGTGGCTCTGTGGTGATAAAGACCCTGTGGCTCTGTAAAGATTATAACTTCGGGAACACAACAAGCAGTTAGTTCTACTCTGTCCTATAGGGTCCTTATAAGTCAGAATCCACTCAATGGCAAAGGTATTTTTTTTTAAACTGTTTACTTATTGATCTGTTGATAGACACTTGGATTGTTTCCATCTTTTGGCTATTGTGAATGAAATGAGCATGAGTATACATATATCTGTTCCTGATGCCACTTTCAGATCTCTTAGGTATATACTCAAGAGTGAGATTTCTATTTTTTGAGAAACTGCCAAACCATTTTGCACTGTGACCCTACCACTTTGCATTTCCATCAACAGTGAATGAGGATTTGGCTCCTGCTTCCTGGCCATCTTTTGTTATTTTCCATTTTTTCTAGATCATAGCCATCCTAGTGGGAGTGAAGTAGTATCTCACTGTGATTTCTATTTGCATCTCCCTCATGGATAATGACATTGAGTACCTTTTTCATGTGCTTCTTGGCCATTTTTATGACTTCTGGTAAAATATCTACTCAGGTTCTTTGCCTATTATTCAATCGAGTTGTTTTTTCACTTATGAATATTTTAAAGTAAAAATTAAATATTGAGATATCTTAGTAAATAGACTTTGTACATAAATACATGTAGAATTATAAAAATACATTTGGTTCATTGTCACTACCTCAGAATTCTGTACCTTTTATTGGTATTTTGGCATTTATGTTCAATAATGATAGACATTTTGTATACCGAAAATACGTTTTCAAGAAAACAAAGAAAAATAAAGAATCTAGAATAGAAAGCTATAAAATGAAGAATACAGAGGGAAGACTAGAAGTACTGAATATTAAAACAAAATGTCAGTGTTAAAACAGTGTGTTACTGGTACCTGGATAACTAATGGAGTAGAAAACAATACTCAAAAATGGATTAAAAAACATGTAAAATGTTAGATTATAAGAAAATAAGCATTTCTTATCAGAGATGGAAGAGTGATAATTGGAGAGATAGATTTTTAGTACAGCTGGCATGACTGGGTAGTCTTCTAGAAAAAGAATGGATCCAACTTTTATTCTGTATAGCAAGAAAATATCAAATATACTTAAATGAAAAAAAATAATAAAACTTCTAGACTAAAACATGGAAAAACTACATTGTGATCTTGGAATGGAGAAGTTCTTACTACATATGTCTCAGAATCCAGAAATTACAGCAGTCGATGAATTCAACTATTAAAAAGAAAACGTTACCATAGGGTGCATTCCAACTGACAGTGACTGTATAGGGGAGAGTAGAACTGCTCCATGGGGTTTCTAAGCAGCAGCAAGGGGATTCAAACTTTTAGTTAGCAGCTGAGCACTTAACCACTGTACATTCAGGGCTCCTCATTCAACTACACAAATTTTAAAAAGACTTTTGCATAACAGAAATCACCATAAATAAGGTCAAAATGCACACTGCCAAAAAGTAAAAAATTTTGTAATTCATGTGCAATGAGGGCTAATTCATACTTCCTAGACCCTTATCTGGAAACCCTAGTGTCATAGTGGGTTAAGTGCAACTACCAAAAGGTTGGTAGTTCAAATCCACAAGACACTCCATGATATTTTCAAGTGCCTCATATGCATGTGACAATGGATAAGGAAGACCAAGGAATAATTGATGCCCCTAAATTACAGTGTTGGTGAAGAGCATTGAATATACCACTGATCGCCAGAAGAATGAACAAATCTGCCGTGGAAGAAGTACAGCCGGAATGCTCCGTAGATGTCAAAGCTTCATCTTGCATACCTTGGCTATTAGGACAGCAGGTGGGACTAGTCCCTGGAGAAGGGAAAGTAGAAAGTCAGTGTAAAAAAAAAGGAAGCCCTTAAAGAGATGGATGGACACAGTGGCTGCACAACTGGGCTGAGACATAGCGGTGGTGACAAGGATAGAACAGGACTTGGCAGTGTTTTGCTCTGTTGCTCGTGGCGTCACCTATGAGTTGCTGCTGACCTGGTGGCACCTGACGACAACAACAACTAACCTGGAGGTTAGCAAACTATGGCCTGCTGGCTAGGGTAAGCCCACCTGCTGATTTTGTGTGGCTCGCAATATAAGGGCTGCTTTACACTTTAAATGGTTGAAGAAGTTTCAAGAAACGTAATGTTTTGTGGCTCCTGTTAAGTGTGAGAAATTCTAATTTTAGTATCAGTAAAATTTTATTGGAACACAGCCAAACTGAATTCATTTACGTAGTATCTACAACTGCTTTTGCGCTATAACGGCGGAGTTGCGTGGTTGTGGCAGAGAAACTGTACGTGCTGCTCTCAACAGTGACTCTGCAGCTTGGTGCACTATAAATTACAGAGATGCAATTGTTTGACAGCATTTTGAGTGTCATTTAGCTAATATATAGAAATTCCTTGCCTATATAAAACTATACAAGCTATAAACTGCCATGTATGTAGTAAAATTTTTTAATTTGGAGGTAGTATTCACATAAGGAGGCCCTGGTGGTGCATCTGTTTAAAAGCTTGGCTGCTAACTGAAAGGTTAGAAGTTCAGTTCCACCCAGAGGTACCATGGAAGAAAGTACTGGTGATCTACTTCCAAAAAAGCAGCTGAGAAGAATTCCTAGAGAGCACAAGTCTAATGTAACACACATTGGGTCACCAGGAGTTAGAGTCAGTTCTGTGGCAACTGGCTTCATATTTACATATTCAGGACCAAAATCTTCTGGGGAAAAAGCAAAGGAACATTCTGTAGGTGCACAACTTAAAACAAAGCGGCAGAAAATTAATTTTGTATCATTTGGTCACTTTCTAGCACAACATACATAGAAGGAGGTAACATTTTACTGAAGTGTTGATTTCCACATGATCATTTCAGAGATGCATAGCACACTTACTAGAAAACGGGGGAACTTAGCTGAGATCCCCTGCTGTCTGGACACCTTTGGACATTTAACAAAGAGCACATGTACTCACTACGATTCAAAAATTTTCATGATGTTCCATGGTGCTGAGTTTTACAGCACATTTTTATACCTGTTGCAAAGCAAATGTTCTATGTCTTCTGATAAACTAAATGTAAGCTCCATCAGTTGCTACCTTTGCATTTTTACTACACTTTTCAGTCCTCATCTACGTTTGCTATTTTATTTTCACCCTCTGGTTTTCATGGAAACTGCTCCTACTCTCTCCTGAGTAATGTAGTGTCTTCTATTCAGGTATAACTCAGTTAACACCCTGTTAATTTATCAGTGGATCAAGTAATCATTAAATTGTGAACAAACTCTTCCTATCATCTTTTGTCTAAGCAGTGCAGCCAGGAGTATTATTGGTCTCAAAAAATCAGTTCCTCTGTGTGTTTGCTCTTAAGAGGCTTGAATCTGCTGGTGATGGGAAAAAAAATTGAATAGGATACTTAGTGAATCAAAACATACTCAGATTGAATGATTAGAAGTTTCCAGTTGATTACTGGAAAGGAAAATAATTAAATTACAGTTTGGCTTTTATGTGAGTTATTCGAGTGAGAGCTAAAATGGGCCCTTTCAATCATTTTTCCATTAGAAAGGAAATAGGCATGTTGAAAGATGCAATTTATAAAATGTTTTCTAAATTTTATCATTTAAATTGTGTTTTATGCCTCAGTTGCTTAAACCAATAACTCCCTGTAATGCTAATTGCCTTCCAGAAGGGAAGCTCAGCTTTTGAATATGCCAAGAAGAAATGTGAGTTTCTAAGCAAACGTTTAGAATTCCTAAGCAAATATTCAGGTTCAAATTTACAGCCATTTGGATTTCTGGGTTAAATTGATTTGAGAGTGTCTTAGGTCTTACAATGGAGTTTGATATTCTGAAGAGGGTTTTAAGAAGTTACCTGTTACACAGCTATATAAATCATCATAACTGAGCACCGCAGTTAAATTTTGTTTAAAATGGAACCTAAGAAGTTTAATTACTTTAAACTTAGAGCATGGGGTAAGTGAGCAAAACCAATTCCTTTATTTTTAACCCTGACCTGCAATTATTGCATAATAAATGTTTAAAGCAGGGAAGGAAGAACAAAAAAAAAGGATAGAAGGAAGTAAATGTTTCCCTACCAAAACTAGGATAGTTGGAAGAACAGAGTCTTAGAACTCTAAATCAGATCCGGTCTCAAACATGATTTGCAGAAGTTTGTTTACTGTATTACAAAATACACAGGCATATGACAGAACTACCAAGCTCCAGCTTTGGGGAGTTATTTTTGGCTGAACATTGCTGTCTGTCAGCCATCTCCTTTAAAGCATGGACATCATAGGAAAGATACCATCTTAAGTCTTCCTTATCAAATGACAGAATATTTGAGTATTTGCTTAGCTGATGAGAACTGAAAAGGAGAAAAGACAGGGGTGGGAGACACAGATGAGCAACTTCTTTGTTTTGGTAACATCCAGCCTTGTTCTTAGGTGTCTTCAATTCCACTGCCAGGTGAACTGTCTGCGTGAAATAGTATATGGTATCTCCTAACCAGAGTCCCTGGGTAGGGTAGAGTCCCTGGGTAGGGTAGAGTCCCTGGGTATGGCATAAGATTAACACACTTGACTGTTATCCAAAAGGATGACAGTTCAAGTCCATACAGAGACATCTCAGGAGAAAGGCCTGGCAATCTTATTCTGAGAGATCACTATTAAAAACCTTATGGAGCGGTGATACGAGAGTGAGGAGCCAAGAAGGCAGACTAGACACATGTCTCCTGAATTCTTTCTGAAAACTAAGGCCTGGACCAATAATTGAATGAAACACTGGACACCCAGGGAGCCCTAGGATATGACATAGGGTTGTCAGATTGGACTACACGCCACTAAGTGGGAAAATTCCTCCCTCTGCCGTGAGCCAGTGTGTGCCGAGCCTCACTCCAGCTGACTCGCCACTTGGGTGGACTGCGGGTATTGAGTCTTCTTTCTTTCTTTGTCTCTCTTTCTTTCCTGCTTTCTGTCTCTCTCTCTCTTTTTCTGTCTCTCTCTCTCTTTCTTTATTTCCTGTTGTCCAAGAGGTAGGGGATGGCGTGAGCTTACAAGTACGCTGAACTGCAGTGCTAAAGTAAGCAGTGTATGGCACAGCAGAGAGACAGTGTGTGGGATAGCCACATTTTGAGAGGCCAGCTCCTGACTGAGGGCACCACTGCTGACCCACCCTCTCTTTTCTGAGATCTACCGTAGATTTTGCTGTTTCATGGCAGGAAGGGCAGCTCAACCAGAACACCATCTTGGTCAGCTGGGAGGTGGATTCACCCAACTAGAGGCTTCAGCAGGGGCTAATTCCCAAGCTGAGTAGCAGTGCCACTCCAGAAAACACTTTTCCAGTAGAAAGGCTGTGTTTAACATAGTGTTAACCTACAGGTAGGGCCCAGCTGAGGATGGCAGCAAGGCTGTAACCCCTCCATACTGTGAACTATGTCATAACATCTGAGGATAGCTGAAGAGGTGTTTATGTTGTTAGCCAGAAGGCCAGGCCTGCCACTCCTGATGGCCTGACTGATTTTGGGAGCTGTTAGATAGCTCCTAAATTTTTAAAATAAGGCTGCCTGGAAGAATAGCTGCTGATAAGCCTAGAAACATCTTTTCAAGCCCTTACTGACCCACATCGTAGTCAGTTGCCAGCCCCCCAGTGACTCCATAAATAGGGTGCCATCTTTGCCAGATAGAGGGTGAAGCCTGCCACCCCAGAGAGTCCACTGGAGCCAGTCACTGGAGTACATAGAAGCAGCTGGTGACCAACTCACTTCTCAGAACTGCACCTCATCTCCTTTTTAGGTAACAACAGAGAATTTAAACAGCCTCTAGATGGCCCAAAGGCAAGAATCCATCTCTAACCACTGAAAGAAACAGCCCATCATGGTTCCAGAAAGCTCTCAAACTAAAGAATCAAAAAATCTCCTAGGCAAAGAATGCTTTCTGAAGCTATCAGTGGTTTAGTACAAAAGAATTATATATAGAACCCTCCTAGAGATTAAGCAAAATGCAGCAGACCAAAATGAAAAATTAAGCAAGTTATTTGGACTGGTGAAACATGAATAAATCCAGCAGGTCAATAACAAAATTACAGAATTAGACAATTCATTCCAAAGCCAAAAGAGCAAACTGAGGAGATAGAAGCCAGACTTAGTGACCTTGAAGATAGTGCTAATGACATCAGAATTTATGGGGAGAAATCAGAGAAAAGAAATAAGAAAAATGAAGAAGAATTAAGAGACATTTGGAACTCTATTAAGAGGAATGATCTATGATTAATTGGAGTACCTGAACAGGGAAGGATAGCTGAAAACACAGAGTATTGTTGTTGAGTTGCTGACAGAAAACTTCCCTGAAATTATGAAAGAAGAGAACACAGATATCTAAGACACGTATTGAACGCCACAAAAACTAGACCTCCGAAGAAAGACACCAAGACGTATTCAAGCTTAATAAAGTGAAACAAAAACAGATTCTCTTAAAGGTAGCAAGGCTCAAAGCAAAGCTGACATTCAGAGGGAAGCCCCATAGGCTTTTTTCTGACTTCTCAGCAGAAACGATCTTGGCAAGGAGGCAGTGGGATTACACATTTAAAGAACTGAAGGAGGAAACCTTCCAACCAAGAATTATATATTCTACAAAACTGTCTCTCATATATGAAGGTGAAATTAAAGACATCTGCAGATAAGCAGAAGCTTAGGGACTTTGTAAAAACCAAACCAGAACTACAAGAAACACTGAAAGAAGCTATTTGCTTAGAAAAAGAAAACCATTAAGCGTATATTTAAGGAGGCAATGCAGGACACAGCATCCAGAAGCCTACTTAGTTAGGGAATTCACAAAACTCAATCAAAGCTATAATATTATCAGCTATATCATATCACGAAAACTATAACACCATCAAACTAAAAAGTGGGATATACTACAGTAGTATATAATCCTTTCAGATAGAGACAAAGTTATAAAGATATGCAGAAGTTAAACTCTGGTTTAAACTTACAATATTAAGGGGGATCATGGAGCAGTCACAAAGCACAACAATGATGCAACATATCAAAACAAGAAACAATACAGGAGTGTCAACAAACAGAAAAACAATGCTGAAAAAGATAAGTCAACCCATAAAGAGGAATGACCCAGAACAGAATATTAAGAACAACACAGAAAACACCAACACAAAAATAAATACATCAAAATGACAGCACTAAACACCTATCAGTCACTATGCTGAACGTAAATGGACTGAACACTCCAAAAAAGAGACAGTGAGTGATATCCTGGATCAAAGACTTGACCCGTCTATATGTTGCTTACAAGAAACACACCTTAGACTTAAAGATATGAACAAACTGAAACCTGAAGGTTGGAATAATATATACCAAGCTGACAATACACAAAGAAGAGCTGGTGTGTCAATACTAATCTCAGGTAAAATAGATTTTAATGCAAAATCCACCATCGTGGACAAAGATGGTCACTATTTATTACTAAAAGGTTCAACACAGTAAGTAGGACTTAACAATATTAAATATTTATGCACCAATAACAGATCATCTAAATACGCTGAACAAACATTGACTACATTGAAAATTGAGATCAATCACTCCACAGTAATAGTAGGACACTTCAACACTCCACTTTTAGTAAGGCACAGATCATCTAGGAAAAAAACTCAGTAAAGACACAGAAGATCTTACTGTGACAATTAACCAACTAGACCTCACTGACACATGCAGAATTTTTTATCTATCAACAGATAAGTACACCTTCTTCTTCAGTGTACATGGAACATTTTCCAGAATAGGCCATGCGTTATGACATAAAGCCAATCTCAACAAAATTCAACCTGTTGAATTATTGCAAAGCATCTTCTTGGAAAATAAAGCCATAAAAGTTGAAATCAATAGCAGAAAAAACATAGACAGAAATTGGAACTTGTGGAAACTGAACAACACCTTGCTCAAAAATCTATAGGTTATAGAAGAAATCCAGAACAAGATAAAGAAATTTATGGAATCAAATGAGAATGAAATCACATCCTACCAGAACCAATGGGATACAGCAAAAGCAGGGCTCAGAGGTCAGTTTATCTCTATAAATGCCTACATCCAGAAGGAAGAAAGGACCCAAACCAAGGAATTACCCCTACAGCTTCAACAAGTAGAAAGAGACAACAGAGGAAATGCTTAGGTACCAGAAGAAAATAGACAATAAAAATTAGAGCAGAACTAAGTGAGTTAGATAATAGAAGAGGAAATGAAAAAATTGACAAAGCCAAAACTGTTTCTTTTAAAAGATCAACAAAATTGATAAACCATCTGCTAAACTGACAAAAGGTGAATAGGAGAGGAAACAAATAACCTGAATAAGAAATGAGATGGGAGATGTCAAAACCAACCCAAATGAAATCAAAAGTATCACGACAATACTACGAAAGACTGAACTCTAACAGGTTTGAAAACCTAGAGGAAATGGACAAATTTCTAGATTCGTATCACCTACCAAAATGATCACAAGGAGAAGCAGAACAGCTTAATAAACTCATCACAAAGGAAGAGATTGAAAAAGTCATAAATAAAAAACTTGCAACCAAAGAAGTTCTGGCCTAGCTGGCTTCACCAGAGAATTCTACCAAGCTTTTAGAGAAGAGTTAACTCCAATTCTACTGAGACTATTTCACAGCACAGAAAGGGATGGCATACTCACAAATTCATTCTATGAAGCCAGCATAACCCTGATACCAAAGCCAGGGAAAGAGCCCACAAAAAAAAAAAAAAAAAAAAGAAAGAAAGAAAGAAAGAAACTTACAGCCCAATGACCACTCATGATTTCAAGATGCAAAAATCTTCAACAAAATCCTAGCCAGTACAATTCAATAATATATCAAAGAAATAATTCATCATGACCAAGATGGATTCATACTAGGGATGCAGGGCTAATTCAACATCAGAAAAACAATTAATGTGATCAACCACTTAAATAACACAAAAGATAAGAATCACCTAATTTTGTCAATTGATGCAGAAAAGGCATTTGACAAAGTTCAACGACAATTAATGTTAAAACTCTCAGCAAAATAGGAATAGAAGAGAAATCTCTCAGTGCAATCAGGGTATCTAAGCAAAGCCCACTGCCAACATCATCCTGAATGGAGACAGACTGAAAGAATCCCCCCAGAGAATGGGAACTAGACAAGGATGCCCACTTTCATTACTTCTATTCAACATTGTGCTATAGGTTTTGGCCAGAGAAATCACACAAGACATATTGGTGAGTGGCATCTGGGGTCTTAAAAACTAGCAAGCTACCATCCAAGGTACACCAAATAGTCCCAACTCCTCTAGAATAGACGATCACCAAGAACAACAAAGAGGAGGGAAAAAGAACCCAAAAGACAGAAGGACCCATGTGAATGGGTGACTGTATCAATATGTGACCAGAAGAACCAGATGATGCCTGGCCACCACTAAAGACAGCTGTGTGAGGCACACAATGTTGGGTCCCAGTGGCAACATGAGAAAAAGAGGGGCACACCCCAAGAACTCCACTAACAGACCACAGCTGATAGTCTGAAGGCTTAGGAGTTCCTCTGGGAACATAGTCTCTAAATCTGCTGCTGCCCTTGACCAGAAAACATTTCTGAGGTCAACTCTTAGGACAGGAATGGGTTGGACCTGGGGACACAATGTGACCATATGTTGTGTGTACTTTATGGTTCTGTTCATCTGTAGGATGCTGTCCTATATGGCTTCTTGCTAGGAGGGAGAGGAGAGGGTGAGAGGAGGGGACAGGAGATTGTCAAGATGATATGGCATATATAGAACGAAAAGGAGGAGTGTGCAAGTCACCGGGCAAGGAGAGCAGAAGGAGCTGCAGATAGGCGGGCATGCAAAATTAATTTGGGTTACATACCTTCACTCAATCACACACACAAAAAGAAGCCTTATGGAGCGCTGTTGTACTCTGGTGCAAATGAAGTCTCCATGAGTTGGAGTTGTCTCAAGGGCCACTGGTGTCTCCTAGCAGAATGGTTCTCAAACCTCAGCATGCATCAGAATTCATCTGGAGGGCTTGCTGTTTATCAACACTGTGTCAGTGTTTTTGATTCAGCAAATTTGGGATGTGGCCTCAAAATTTCCATTTCTAGGATTTCTCAGGTATTACTGATGTTGATGAGCTGAGGAGGGCACTCTGGGAACCTTAGTGAAGTTGACAACTGGCACGCATCTGGTGGAAACCTGGAAGGAATACATATTCTAATGAAAGAAAAAAAGCAAGGCTTGTTGGGATTTTAAGTTTCTCAGAATTTTTCATTGCCTAAGGTTTATTGAGAGGAAAAAGGAAAGTTGTGTTTGCATGTTAGTCATTTATAGAAACTGTTTGTACTGCACCAGTTGAAGAATTATGTTTTGCATATTATGTGCCCATTTATCCGGGTAATAGAAAAAGGAGTTTTCTGTATACCCTTGGAAGCATATACTTTCAGAATGTGGTCTTCACTCATTTTACTAGCCAGTGTCAATCTATAGGTAAGAAGACGAAGTTTAGTGATAAACTAGCAGCTATTTTATATTCAAAAATTCTTCATCCAAGTGAATCAGTCACAAAAGGACAAATATTATAACATCTAAATCTGAAATATCTGGAGTAGGCAAATGTATTTAGGCCAAAGTTTATTAGTGGTTACCAGGTACCTGAGTCATCTAGTGCTGCTATATCAGAAATATGACAAGTAGATGGCTTTAACAAAGAGATACTTGTTCTCCTATAGCGTAGGAAGCCAGTTGTGCAAATTTAAAGTGCCGGCTCTAGGGGAAGGCTTCCTTTTTCATTTGGTATTGGGGAGTGGTCCTTGCCCTCAGTCTCTTCCTGGTGTAGGAGTTTCTTAGTACAGAAACTCTTGAGTCCAAAGGATGCACTCTGTTCCCGGCATTGGTTTCTTCATAGTGTGAAGTCCACTGAAACTTGAGGGGCTCCATTCTCCTAATCCACCTGAGTGGTGACTCCACCCCTTTGAGACCCTAGAAGTGATAGCCCTACCCTTTGAGACTGAGGCAGCTCTGTTTCCTGTGTTCCTTGTCTTTCAGTTACCTGGATCCTTGGCTTCTTGGTCCCTAGGCCTCACCACTCTCGTCTGCCTTGCTAGGGCAAGTGTTCCAAAACACTGTAGCTCCACAGATGTAACTGGAAGTGACCCATGCCACCTGTGAACTTTAGTCAGAAGGCACCCAGCTCTGCTGCTCCAGGTTCCCTGCACAGAGAAACAGCTTAACCAGGGAAGACTGATGAAAAGACTTTTCTCCAGAGCTGACAGAGAAAGGAAGCCTCCGTCTGGAGCTCACACCCTTCTAGCCTCTTATACTATAGAGAATAAATTATCTTTGTTAAAGACACCTAGTTGCACTATTTCTGTTATAGCAGCAATAGAGAACTAAGACACCAGGGGTGAGAGGAAGTGGGAGATGGGGAGTCATTGTTTAGGAAGCCTTGAGTATCTCTTAACAGTGATGAAAAACTTGGCAACAGATACTGGCGATGATTGCACAGAATGATCAGTATAATCAATGTCACAGAAGTGTACATGTAAAAATGTATTAGCAAATGTTCTGTTACATATTATTTCTTGCCACATTAAGAAGGCATTTTTAATCATATACAAAGTGCAGTTGGAGCTCCGGTGGCACCGTGGTTAAGATCTACGGCTGTTAACTAAAAGTTCAGCAGTTCAAATCCACCAGCTACTTCTTGGAAACCCTGTGGGACAATTCTGCTTTGCCCTGTAGGCTTGATGGCAACGAGTCTGGTTTATCATTTCTGGTTAAATGTAGTTGGTACAAGCATGTAGTGGTAGTGGTGTTGTGGAGTCACTGGTGAAAAAGTCTTTGCAATATTCTTGTCTAAAATCCAGGGATAAAGGCAGTTTTATGAGCGCAAGGGAGGGTCAACCTAACTTTTCATTGTTCTAGATTATGGTAGTAGTTATAGGACTGTATATGATTGTCAAAATCCATCTAACTATATACCAAAAATGAACACATTTTATTGTATGTGAATTATATCTCAACAAAAAAAACTAGAAGTCCGTACATATAACCAAAAAACCCAAACTTGTTGCTATCAGTTCAGAATCCTAGTGATCCTACAGGGCAGGGTAGAACTGCCCCATAGAGTTTCCAAAGAGAGTCTAGTGGATTTGAAGTACCATTCTTTGGCAGGGTTTCTAATACATATAGAAACACACACCACCAGGGTTTCTAATATATATAGAAACACACACATATGTAATACATACTAACATTTATGTATAAATACAAAAAAATGTATATTCCAAAGAAAGTAAATTAAATAGTTTTCCTGAAACACATTTTTGTTACATTTAATTTGGTAATTGCAAATAGAATAAAATATTAACAGAAGAAGATATCTCATCCAACATCCTGGCTTTCATAGTTTAGGTTTCTAAACATTTGATTTCTTGCAAACTGATCAATGTGGTGATGAGAATAATGTAATATTTGGCTTAGTTCTCAAGGTTTTCCGGAACTGATTCCTGTAGGTATATAAAATATTCATAATGCATTGTTAATGCCAATAAAATTAGTACTAAAAAATACAAGCCTCAATGTTTTATTATTATTTTGAACAGGCATAAAAGTACATTATCAATTTTTTATAAGCATTTCTAAATGCTTGCTGTCAGTTTCTGTCTCTCTCACCAAGGACAAATACTTCATGGACATGCATGGGTATGTGGACCACCCTTTTGTGGCATTGGTCTAGAGGACAGAACTCAACAAGTTGTTCCAGACAGAGTCACCAAGAGTAAGTTAACAAGCTGTGCTTTGGGGCATTGCAAATAATTCACTGTATTTGGCCAAGGTCCCTGTGCTTGTGATACAGCCAAGGCAAGCAAATAATTTCTGTAATATAAGCTCTTACTTTTTTGAGTACATATTTGTCTCCGTTACTAAATTGCAAACTGCTTGAATCAAACCAATTATCTACTTACCTCTTTCTTTGGAAAAGCTTACCGTAGTATTACAAATAGTACCAGTTGCTCTCGAGTTGATTCTACTCACAACAACCCCATGTGTGTCAGAGTGGAACTGTGCTCCACAGGGTTGGCTTTTTTTTTTCCTTAAATGTTTTATTGTGTGTTTTTTGTGAAAGTTTATAGAACAAACTAGGTTCTAATTTAACGGTTTCTATACATATTGTTCTGAAACCCTGGTGGAATAGTGGTTAAGAGCTATGGCTGCTAACCAGAAGGCTGGAAGTTCGAATATACTAGGCACTCCTTGTAAACCCCATGGGGCAATTGTTCTGTGTACTGTAGGGTCACTGTAGGGTCCAATTATGAGTCAGAATCAAATGATCAGCAGTGAGTTTGGTTTTCAGTTTGGCATAAACCTGTTGTTCAGGGACGTTGGTTACATTTTTCACAATGTGTCAGAGTTATCATCATTTCCATTCTGGCTGTTCTATACTCGTTAATGTACCTTCCCTGTTTCTTTCCACCACTTACCTTCTTATCTTTGATTTAGGATAAATTTTTGCCTTTTGCTTTCATTCAGATGACTAGCTAGAGGAGCACAGTGCTCAAAGTGATTTTATTTATTTTATAAACCAATCTGCCATTTGCTCAAAAGATGACCTCCAGGAGTGGTTTAAGTTCTAGACTTAAAGAGTAAGGACAATAATCTAGGGATTCCCATAGTGTCTACTGGTGCAGTAGGTCTGCCAATTTTTAAAGGAATATAGTGTTATTCTACATTGTTCTTTCATTCTATCGAGGGCAATCTCTTTTGTCCCTAGCCGGAATGACCTTGGTAGTAGTCAGGCATCATCTAGTTTTTCTGCTCAAGGTCAGTAAGACTGTGGTTTGTGTAGACTACTAGTCCTGTAGACTGGTTCCTTCTTTGAGTCTTTCATTTCCTTCTTTCTCTTTTGCTCCAGGTGAGTAGAGACTGAGAGCTATATCTTAGATGACCACTTGCAGCCTTTTAGGACCCCACAGACTACTCACCAAACTAGAACATTTATCATGATGAAGTATATTGTGCCAACTGACTGAGTTGTCCCACAAGACTACGGTCCTAAGCCTGAAAACTCAGTAAACCAGTCCCATGTAGGGTTCAATCATGTCTAGGAAGTATCTATGACTGTGCCCCCTATATGCTTTATTTATGAATATATATGCAGCATGCATAAACATGTAAATACAAGTATACCTACACATAAACCTGCACATTCATATGTACTTGTATTCATGTGTACCTTCTTGTACATATACATTCATATATGTCTGTATAATGACACATATGTTTTTAATTGTTACTGTTGTTGCAAAATTGTATATATTATAGCACTTACATGATTGTTCCTGTTTCTTAGTGTCATCATTTACCTTGATCAAATTATTCTGACTTTATCTTTATTTGATATTGTATTTCCCAGAACTAAAACTGGCAAGTGTCTACTGATCTAAAAAGTGATTCCCTACTCCCTGTCCCTCCCATTCCTGGTAACCACCAAAGAATGTTGCTTTCTATATATTATCTAGCCTTGTCTGTTTATTATAGTGACATTATACAATACTTGTCCTTTTGTGATTGGCTAATTTCACTCAGCCTAATAGCCAACAGATTCATCCATGCCATAATATAGTTTGAGAATTCATCTTTATTCCTTATGGCTGCCTAATGTTCCATTGTGTATATGTACCACAATTTTTCCATTTATCTGTTTTGGGAGACTTAGACTGTTTCCATCTTTTTACTATCATGAATAGTGCTTGCAGTGAACATAGGTATATGTACATTTATTTGTGTCATTGCTCTTAGATCTCTAGCAGTGAGATTGCTTTATCATAAGTTAACTATTTCTAGCATTTTGAGGAGACACCATGCCATTTCCATAATGGTTGAACCCATGTACAATTCGACCTTCAGTTGAGCAGGGTTCCAGTCTCCCTAGAACTTCACCAACATTTCTTTGTTTCTGGGTTTTGTTTGTTTGTTTTTGATCAGGGTCGTTTTTGCAGGGGTTAAATGGTATCACATTGTGATTTTGATTTGCATTTCTCTAATGGCTAACAAGAAACCCTGATGGTGCGGTGGTTAAGAGCTACAGCTGCTAACCAAAAGATCAGCAGTTTGAATCCCCCAGGTGCTCCTTGGAAATACTATTGGACAGTTCTTCCCTGTCCTATATGGTTGCTGAGTCAGAATCTACTTGATGGCGAGGAGCTTGGTTTAGGTTTCGGAATGGCTAATGGAGGAGACCTGATGGGTGCCATCTGAAAGGTCAGTGGTTTGAACCTCCTGGTTGTTCTGAGAGAAAGATACGGCAGCCTGCTTCTGTAAAGATTATAGCCTTGAAATCTTATGGGGCAGTTATACTGTGTCCTATAAGGTCACTAAGAGCCAAGATATACTAGACAGCAACAACTAATGATTATTGACCACAAGCATCTTTTCATGTGTTTGTTGGCTGCTTGAATGTCCTCTTTGGTGAAGTGTCAATTCATGTCCTTTGCTCATTTTTTAATTGGATTATTTGTCTTTTTGTTATTGAGTTGTTGAAGTTTTTCTGTGTCTAAGAAATTATATTCTTGTCAGATATTGTTCTCAAAGATCTATTCCTGGTCTGCACCATTGCATTGTGCTCTTTTGGTGACCAAAGGTATTTAATTTTTAGAAGGTCCTAATTATCTAATTTGTCTTCTGTTGTTCACAGATTGGTAGCTGATTGATTGGATAATTTATTTCTAAAGAAAATTAGGTCTTACAATTTTTCCCTATGTTATCCATAAGGTTGTATTGGCTGAGTTTTTTGGAAGTAGGTCACCAAATCTTTCCCCCAACGTGCCTCTGGGTAAACTTGAATCTCCAACCTTTTGGTTAGAAACTGAGCACTTCAACTTTTGCCAGTTGAAGCCAGATACTCTTACAAATAATATGTACTCAGCATACTATTTGTAGAACCTAATGTTTGTTGAAAGAAACCAGCTGTGTTTTAGTTCTGCGTACCACCACCAATGACACTGACACAGTTAGAGTGAAGTATTATTCTCAGTATGACTAAAGATTTTGTTGGAGAAAAACTGGAACAGTCATAATTCTGACATTAGTTATCACAAGGTTGTAGCAAAGCAAACCTTGTTCACAATAACATAAACTCTTTGATGTTATGAGATATGAAATATAAAATTGAAGACTATGGGCTATTGCCATAACATGTTTAACTTGGTATCTTGAAGAAGAAGTCAAGACTGTTGAACAAATAGCCCATAAATATAAGTTAATATAACTTTTTAAGAGTAGCAAAGTCTTGCAAACAAACCAAACATTCTGCTTCTTGGACTATGTCCATGACATGCCTCAGCTTGCTCTTTTATTCAGAAGATATACTTCAAGGACATACACTAAGAAGATCAATATAGAGTGTAATTAGGATAGAGCCAAATCAAAACTACAAACTGTAGGAATGTTTGAGAGAAGTCAGGGAATTCACACACTTGGGCCATCTTATAGCCAGAGTATAAATTCTATAATATATTAAATAACATTAATTGTTGCTTATATTTTATTGTAAATAACAAAACACACTATTAAATCTATGCTAATAATCTCTCTCAAAAATATTTTATTGATTATTAGGTCACTATAGCAGTCATTCCTGTTTGATACCAGGACTCAACAGTTTGGACTGCAGGCAGGCTGGGCTTGGTAATGGCTGAGATACTCAGAAGCTTGCCAAATCTGGTTCCTGAATAGGGGAGTGATGGAAGAAAACGAGAGGAGGTCCCTGTGGGAAGGGATGTAGAGGCCAGAGAGGGAAGGTGATACAAAGGAATTTAAAGGAAGCTGGCAAGGCACTGTGTCCTCAAGACCCAGAACGGTAGTCCTGACTGCTTTAGAAACCCAGGGGCAGGTAAAGTCTCTTACTCCATCAGTTCTTGGCTCATGTTCAAGCTCTTCTTATCAGTTTGCATGTCTTTGGGCAAGTTACTTAAAGTCTCTGTGTCTCAGTTCTACCATCTATAAAATATACTTTTTTGGTGTGAGGATTAAATACGCTAAGACCTCTGATAAATTATTTAGACGACTGTCTAGCCCATGGTACACGCCCATTGAATGTTCCATCTTTCACTGGCAACTTTTTCAAATTAAATATCTTTATTATCTTTGGGAACCTATTGTGTGCTAGGTACATCCACTAAACAAGTAAAATTAATCCACAGTTAAGTACTTAAAATTTGGGGTATGTGGCATAAACAGAATGGTGGGAGAGAAGGAAGATGTAAAGTCATTTAGCAGTTCATCTAGGCAGCCACACCTCCGCACTCCAGCCATAAATGAGGGGAAACTATACAGAAGGAGTGGATGTTCAGATGTTTAACTAAGACATGACAGGGATCTAGTGGAGAGAAAAGGGGACTTGTTCCATGCAGATGTAACATAGGACCAAAACAATGAGGACAATGGTCTGTCTAATGAGTGACTGACAGTTTTCATTTGAGCAGAGACTAAATAAGTATACGTCAAAAGTTTTAGAGAAAGATTCCCGGCATTGCATCAAAAATTATACTCTGAAGAATCTTCCATCTTCTTATTGTTCTTCATTTATCTTTTGGCTTGTCAGTAGTAGTATTTTAGTAGTTCCTCTAGAGGTTAGAACATAGATTCTTATTGTCATCTGCTGAAAGATAATATATTCTTTCACTAAAGTATAACAGCTTTGCAACTCTTAACCCTATTTTCCCAGCTTTGTCATTGTTTTCCTCTAGTTGGTGTGTGTATTTCATCTAGATTCATTTTTAAATCTCAAAATATAATTTCTTGATTTTTGCTTAAACCTGTGTATTCTAAAGCCATTAGAAGGGAAAAAATAATATTCTATATATGTTCACATATTTCTAGTACTCTTAGGTCCTTTCTGAAGATGCCAGTGACATTTACCTTCATCCTGATTGTGTAATGAAATTTTGCTGGTGACCCAGCACTTGGAAGATATCCTTAACATGTCTTGTGTCCCTTCCTTTTCTGATGGTAAGACTGTGATAGTTGACTGTTGTTACTCTGTAGGTAATAGGTTCTTTTTCTCTGGCTGATTTGAGGTTTTTCGTTAGTGCTGTGGCTACAACCCAAAAGGTTAGCAGTTCATATTCACCAGGTGCTCCTTGGAAACTCTGCAGGGCACTTCTACTCTGTTCAGAAGGGTTGCTGCCAGTTGGAATCAAGTCAACTGCACTGGGTTTGGTTTTTGGTAGTTTTAACTTAGTGTGCTTAGTTAAGTATAGTTTTCTTTGTATTTGTTCTTCTTAGGATTTCTTGTGTTTCTTAAATTGGTAAATTTATGTCTTTGAACACATTTCTGTAAAACTTTGCCTGCCTGTCTCCATCCCTTGCTTTCTCCCTTTCTTCCTCTCTCTCTCTCCCCCACCCCCGCCTTCTGACCCCTTCCCCCTCCCCACTATGCTTCCGCTCTTCCTTCCATCCTCAGGATCCTGTCCCCTGTGTCCCTGTTGCCCCACAGGTTTCTGAGCTCTGCTTGTGTTCTGCAACCCTCTGTCCTCTCCTTCTCTGTTCCTGAGATTGGATACTTTCTATTGGTTTATCTTCAAGATCACTGATTTTTACCTTACTCCGATCTACCCGATCTGTTATTAAGCTCATCCAGTGAGCTCTTTATTTTTAAATATTGTGTTAAGTTTTCAAATTTCTATTTTTTTCCCTTTTGTATACTTTCTATTTCTCTTCTGAGATTGCTTATTCATTCATTCATTAAGGGTATATTTTCTTTATGGTCTTTGGCATTATTACAATAAAACCAAACCAAAACAAACAAGCAAAAAAAAAAAAAATGACATCAAGTCAATTTCATAATGACCCTACAGACAAAGTAGACCTTCCACATAGAGTTTCCAAGGAGCACCTGGTGGATTTGAACTGCTGACCATTTGGTTATCAGACATAGCCCTTAACCATTTTCTTTTTTGCTACTTTTATATCTGGGTCATCTCAAGGTCAAACTACCTTGATTTTTTTTTCTCTAGACTCTGGGTTATATTTTCCTATTTTTGCATATGTCTAAATTTTTTGATTTAGCCTTTATACGTGAATAATATGTTGTGAAGACTATGGATTCTGTTGTGTTTTTTAAATATTTATTTATTGTACCAGATAGTTAACTTGGCTGAGTGCAAATTTCAAACTTGTATCTCTTTTGTGGTTGGTAGTAGCTGAAATCTTCTCTAGTTCTTTTAATCTGAGTTTAACTACTTTACTATATTTTCTTCTGTTAGAGGATTGGTCTGATAGAAGCTACTTCACTGTAACGGGAAGCAAAAAACTCCTAATAGTCCTGGAAAGATGAAGCGAGCACTACTTCACATTATTAGTTTTTATTAATCCTTAAATCTGTGGTATTGTAACAAGATTTTGTTTGTCACATTGTTATTGGGGCTACTCAGAGGAGAGTACATATTCTATTATCCCTTAAGCCAACCTTATCAAAAAGAAAGTAACAGAGCAATACATATGTCAGTGATTTTACACTTGCCACTGCTTCTGCTGCTCTCCACATTTGTGATATTTTCATGGTATTGGTCACACTTTTTCATAAAGAAATTACAACCAAATCTATTTTATAATAAAACTGATGTATTATGTGGTTCCAACATGAACTTCAGCAGCCAAAAACGATTTGAAAAAGTTTAGCATCAGTTACTCTGCTTGTATTAAAGACAATGTAGCTTATTTTAGATTTTGTTGAGCTTAAGATGCCATCTTAAGAAACTCACTTGAGTTCCGAGACATTCATTAGTCCATTCAAGAATGTAACAAAGATATTTACGTAAATGCGTGAAAGGAATAAAATAATTTTCTATTTTTACCTAATTAAATCAGTGATTCTACATTACTTGTCTGTGGCAGGGAAGTTCCCAAGCTGTACTTCAATTAGAGGTTGCCATTTTCCAGAAGGAGTCCACAGGTGGAAAAAAACTGTTAAGTTTTCAGCTACTAACTGAAAATTTGCAGTTTGAATTCACTCAGAGAAGACTCAGAAGAAAGGCCTGCTTATCTACTTCCAAGAGATGACAACATTTAAAAAAAAAAAACCTATGGAGTTCAGTTCTACTCTGAAATATGTGGAATTGCCAGGGGTCAGAATAAACTCAATTGTCACTTGTTATTTTCTGGAAAATCCAATCAGTTTTCTATCCTGACTTGCTCACAACGCTGATATCTGAGATCTGGAAATAGTTCAAAAATTTAAAAGCTTATATTACAATGACAGTTTCTTTCATCAGTATTCACAGTTCTACTGTATAAAACTCAGGGGCCGTTTTAGTAAGCTAGGGCTGCTCTAACAGAAATACCATACAGTGGATGGGTTTAACAAGGAAAAGTTTATTCCTACGCAGTCCAGTAGGCTAGAAGTCCAAATTCAGGATGTCCATTCCAGGGGAAGGCTTTCCCTCTTGTTGCCTCTGGAGGAAAGCCCTTGTGTTGCATCAGTCTTAGGTCAGGTTGCATCCTGGCATAGGAACCCCGTGTCTGAAGGACACACTGTTCTCCTGGTGCTGTTTTCTTGATGGTGTGGAGTTCCTACTCTCTGCTTGCTTCTCTTTCCTTTTATCCCTTGTACGAGGAAGGGACAAAGGGTGGTGCAAGCCATACTCCAGGGAAATTTTCTTTACAGTGGAGCACCGAGATGATCCTATGAAGGGATTTACAGTCCCACCCTAATCCTTTAACATACAGCATAGGAAAATCACAAAATAGAGGACAATCAGAAAATATTGGAAATCATAGCCCAATCACATGGCTACACATTTTTGGGGGGGACACAATTTAATCTATGACAGGGGCTAAATGATTGTTTTTGGAGGTCATTGTTGCTTTCCTTGCCTTTTTTTTTTTTTTCTCTTTCACATAAATGGCTGGCTTTGGCCAAATGTACCTTAAAATACAAGCCCAGGACAAAGTCCAGAGCAAACTGCCCCATCCCCCGCCCTCCCCTCCCCGTATTCCCCTTGATTCCGTAAATCTGTTGTAGAACAAGGTAGAATAGAAAATATTTTTAAAAATAATAAAATGAGATTTTACTCTAAAGTGAATAGTGAAATGTGACCCCACTGCTATTACACAATAAATGAACCTATGACAATGGGGAAATTGGAGCTATTGCTTTGTATTTTTAACAAATGCATTTCTAGAGAGAGCGAAGCCTTTCCCTTATGTGTTTCTCATCTTTGCAGTACAATTTAGTATATCCTTAGGACTACTAATTTCAAAATTGCACAAATAGATTTGTAATAAGAATGTCATTACAGAAAAATTCATTGCAGTCTGTGTAATTTTTGGCCTCTGGGTCTCAATTCCGACTAGATTAATGACTTCGTATTGATTTTTCCCCCTCTGTTACTCTAGTTAAAACATGATAATCTGCAGTTATATTGATCATCTTTCTTTGTTAAAGATGTGAAATTACTTTCCAGACAGCTTATAGACATAAAGAGTTATTTTCAGTATCTTCATGTAAGTGCTGAAATCTTAAGACTGTGCTAAATAAGGTTTGGAATTTCTTGTAAATGTTGACTGTTGCTTTTCTTGTTTATTTGCAAGCTGCCACACTGTAAGATTTTATCAAAGACTTTTGGAGGAACCCATTTTCACAGCAACTACTGCCCTTGTTAAAAAGTTTCTAAAAATGAAATCAGCAGTTTTTTGTTGGGAAGGGTTCACCACACTATGAGGTGAAGAGGTTCGATTAAATGCTCCCGCCTCCCGGAGACAGAGGAAATGGTGAAGTGGCTGGAAGCAAGCCAGCAACAGTCTGTCCTGTAGTTAGGCTGCCCACTCCTGAAACCTTTGTTCAGACTCCATCTCTGTCACTAACTGAATGACAGGGGGCAGGTCTCCAACCTCCCTGGACTTTTTCATCTGCAAAGTGTAGATAGTGTTACCCAGCTTGGAGGGCCACTGTGAGAATGAAACAATATATGTAGACAGCATAAAGCATGGTAATAATCAGTGTTAGCTTTTCTCATTAGCAGCAAGTCCAGAAGACAGCTATATAAAAACATTACTACTCTACATTAATCACCCATCTGTGGCCTGTGTGTTGCTGTGACGATGGAGGCTATGCCCCCCGGTTTTTCAGATACCAGCCAGGTCACCCCTGGCGGCAGGCTTCAGTGGAGTTTTCAGAATAAGATAGACTAGGAATAAAGTTCTAGAGATCTGCATCCCAAAATTAACAATGACAACCTTATGGATCACAGCAGAACACTGTCTTGCTTGCCAAGTTCCTGGATGAGGACATCATATTTGGTGAAGCAGAGGACCAGCAACAGTGAGGGAGACCTTAAGTGGCATGGACTGGCACAATGGCCTCAGTGTTTTGTTCTAGCATACAGAAAGTAGCTGTGAGTTGTAGGCAGCTTGAAAACAGCTGTATCTGTCTGTTAGTCTTTTATCATCTACTTATATATTCTTTGCATTAGTTATCTTGACAGAGATTGAGCTCAGTATCTGAGACTATGTTATCTCCAGACATGAGCAATGCATTGTTTCATCCAGGTCCAAAGCAAATAATCCCGTTGGTTTACCTATGTGATCTTTGCTGGGCTTCTTTTGTTTACATTCCTCATTACTGCAGGATCTCCTTAGTTTTTAAAGTAAAATTGAAGATACAGATGCTTTTGGGAAAACTGAACTTTTTTTTCTTTAATTCATTCTGTATATCCTGGAAAATAAGGACAGTAACCCTAGGCAGTTCCATATACTGCTGTTTGAAGCTTTGATTTTAAAATTGTCATGTGGGATTCAAGGGGCAACACTGTCTTTAAAAAGATGACTGTCCTTTTAAAGAATAATTTGATCAGTAGATAAAAGACCAACATGATAAAAAGGAATTTTGAAGTTTCACCTGAAAGAATTTTACATTGTTTAATGTTTTTGAAAAAGAACTGCCTATCAGGGAAAGTTTGAAATTGAGACCAAGAGCTACATCCATGTGATTGATTCTTCTTGGGTTAGGGGGATTTTGCTAGGGCTGCTTCATTACTTGGCATCCCACATCACTTAAGTATTCACTGTATGTTTTATGATTTTCCTCTCATCGATACATTCATGTGCTCTTGAATGCACAGATAGCTCATCACAGAGAAAAAATCATGAGTGAGCTATGGAGGCAGGAAGTTTTCCATTATATTTCTGATTCAAAGACTTGAGCTTAGTCTATTAGCCCCAGTTTTTTCATCTGCAATTTGAAGATAATTATACCTACTTATTCTGATGGATAGCATAAATGGAATAATGTACCTAAGGTGCATAACTCTGGCAGAGAAGGTACTCAACCATTGGGCACTTACCATTATTTTATTCTGCTACCCTGGAGGTCATCAAAGTTTTCCTGTAAAATGCTAGATAAAAATATCTTTGACTTTCTGGGCCATATGGTCTTTGTGGCAAATACTCACCCCTGCTGTCGAAGAACAAAGGATCCATAGACAATCTATGAATGAATGTGGTTCATTGTGTCCCAATAAAACTATATTCATAGACACTGAGGTTTGAATTTTGTATCATTTTCATGTCATGAAAATTATTTTTCTTTTCATTGATTTCAAGTATTTAAAAATTGAAAACTCAGCTTGCAGACAGTGTGAAAACAAGTGGTGGACCATACTTTATTGGCTCATATAGTATCCTGAAAATTATAAGAGGACTAACCACTGAGTCAATTGTAACTCATGCTGACCCCATGTGTTTAAGAATTAAAGTACAGTGCATAAGGTTTTCAAGCTGTGACTTTCAAGAAATAGATCATCAGGCCTTTCTCCCAATTCTCCTCTGGGTGAGTGTCGTAGATGTAATTACGAAGCCTGACAATTAAGTTCATGAACACATCCTAGAAAGAGTGCTACATACTCATTGCTAAATATCATTATGGTCACCTTCTAAGTACTCCCCTTGGGAAGCTATGCACCAGTGCCAGTGCCTTGTCCACACTTCAAAGCAATTTTGGAATTCTTATTCTGGAGTAGCCATCAGAGTTGTCACCATATTATCCTTGATGTCCTGAATGTCATCAAAATGTCTTCCTTTCAATATTTACTTTATCTTCTGGTAAAGGAGAAAGTCATTGATGGCCAGATCAAGTGAGTAGGGAGGGTGTTCCAATATAGTTATTTGTTTACTGGCTAAAAACTCCTTTACAGACAACCATACAATTAAGTTTGAAAACTTGCCACCTTTCCACCATGTACAATGGCCATTCCAGAAAGAGTTCCAAAATTGCTTTGAAGGGTGGACTAGTAGCTGGCATCAGTGTGTAGCTTCCCAAGGGGTGTATTTCAAAGGTGACCATTGTGATATTCAGCAATGAAGTATGTAGCACTTAAAATAATTAAGTTCACATACTTAATTGTCAGGCTTCGTATGTCACCTAGAAATGTGTGAGTATTTTGACTGGGCTGTGATTCCCAGTATGACGTGGTTTTCTTCTGTTTGGCAATTATAATTTTCATGTATGTTGTAAATCCTAATCCTTGTGTGTGGTTAATGGGAGAGGATTGGATTATGTTAAAGAGGATTAGGGAGGGATTATAAGATCCTTATTAAAATTGCATCCCTGAGCCATGGTAAAATGAGTTTCCCTGAAGTATGGCCCATACTGCCTTTTATCTCTCAAGAGATGAAAGAGAAGTGAGTAGAGAGTTGGGAGCTTCATACTACCAAGAAAACAGTGTCAGGAGCAGAGTGCACCTTTGGGACCTGAGGTTCCTATGCACATAAACTCATATACCAAGGGAAGACTGATGCCATGGACCTTTCTCCAGAGCCAACAAAGAAAGCCTTCCCCTGGAGCTGAGTTTGGACTTGTAACCTAATAGACTGTAAGAGAAAAAAATTATCTTATTTAAAGCCATCCATTTGTGATACTTCTATTACAGCAGCACTAGATGAGTTCAATAGTGGTTTTGAACTACCAACCTTTCAGTTAGTAGTTGAGTGCTTCACTATTCTTGGCATCCAAGGACTCCGTAAAGAACTTGATAATGGAATTCAGAAGGTTTGTAGGGTAATATATTCTTGTGATAGTGAGGAAGTGGAAGGATACATATTGGAGTATAATGAGAAATAAGATTTAAAGACCCATGGAAGAGACAGGTGATGTATTATTATTATTATTTATTATTATTATATACAGCAGAAACTAGGAAACTATTAAAACATTTGAATGAGTATCTAATGTGTGTTATTTGAGAGCGAGGAGTCTGGAATTTGGGAAGCATGAGTCACAGCAAAGCCAGCTAATTAGATAGCTTTAACCGTTGGGATATAGGTAATGAGCAGTGAGCACAGAAGAGACAGGCCAGAGATGTATTTTAGAAGTTAGATAAGTTTGTTAAGGATACAGATTATTTTTTTAGTATTCTAAAGAAAAGAATGTATAGGAGATGCTTAATTTTGAATGCCTTTTAATCCACTGCTATTTGACGGCCTGGCCAAATGGAGGGTGACATAGACAAGGAACGAAGCCTCAACTACTGGCCCTAATATTTAAACAAAAGCATGTGTGTATTTATATATTATGTGAATAAATAAAATGTAGGTAAAATTCCACATTTTATTGAATAGGTTCTGTAGAACTGATCTTTAAAAAAAAAAAATCACAAAGTTTGAATTACTTCCACTTGAAAGAAAAAGTGATGCCTCATAAAATTTTATTTTCATTTGGGTTTCAACAAGTACAAGTCTGTTGTTACATTGGCTCACAGTCTATGGGTAATAGACTGTCTACTAGAGAAATAATGTATGATAAGATAGTACCTTTTAAAATAGGATGCTACTTATCTCTGATGTTTCTCCAAAGATACTGGTAATTTTATCAACATATTAATAAAACTGAGATGTTCATCTCAGAGTCTGGTGTATCAGTGTTAAACAATACAAACAAATTTGCTAACTATTGACATGACATCTGAATTTCAACATAAGGTCTATCAAGTACTCTCAAATATTGAGGGCAGATTATAAATATCATAATCATACACTATGGCATACCATAAACTGTATTTACAAGCTTCTGAAACACTGTCATTTTTCTATTTCTTTCCATGTTAGTGACATAGTGAGAAAATGTACTATAGATTCTAACAAGCTCATGTTCAAATCCAGACTGCTTTTTATATAAGCTGAAATCTTGAGCAAGTCACTTAAACTGCTTAGCACTAAGTTTCCTCTTATTTAAAATTGTGCTACTGTGAAGCTGTAAAACATATGAAATGCAACGGGATTGAGCACAGTAGGTAGGTGTCATTGTCATCATCATTATCATTACTTATTGCTACAAATTGTAATGTGATTTCTTTGCCTTTTTTTAGTTCATATTTACATCCATATTATACATTGAATTATGTTCATTATTGCCCCTGGGAACCCAGGTAAAGAATAGCAATTTATGGATTCCCTAACATAACTGTATTTTCTTAAATATTTTTTCAATCCCTTGTCATGTATGGACTATACCTATATTTTTAAACTTTAAAGATCCCATTATGGATGAAAGAATTTAAGGGATAGGTGAGAACCAGTGTGATAACTATTTTGATTTTCCTTGCTAACCAGTGTCTCTGTGTTCCACTACTTTATGGTTTTGAAAATAAGGACCACTACTCCAGACAAAGGAGCCCTGGTGGAGCAGTGGTTAAGAGCTGACTTGCTAACCAAAGGTTGGCAGATATATCTACCAGATGCTCTGTAGAAACCCTATGGGGAATTCAACAACATATCAAAAAAATAGTTCATCACAACAAACTAGGGATGAAGGAATGGTTTAACATCAGGAAAATAATTAATGCAATCAACCACATAAACAAAATAAAAGACAAAACCACCTGATTCTATCAATTGACACAGAAAAGACATTTGATAAAGTCCAACACCCATTCATGTTAAAAACTCTAAGCAAAATAGGAATAGAAGAGAAATTCAGCATAATAAAGGCCATCTACACTAAATCAACAGCTAGCATCATACTTAATGGAGAGAACTCAAAAACATTCCCCTTAAGAACAGATACTAGACAAGGATGCCCGTTGTTACCATTTCTATTCAACATTGTTCTGGAGGTCATAGCCAGAGCAATTAGACATGACAAAGAAATAAAGGCCCTCCAAATTGTCAAAGAAGTGAAAGTATTGCTATTTGTAGATGATATAATTTTATAAACAGAAAACCTGAAAGAATCCACCAAAAAACTACTGAATCTAATAGAAGACTTCAGCAAAGTATCAGGATACAAGATAAATATACCTAAACCAGTGGAATTCCTATATACCAACAAAAAGAAAACCAAAGAGGACATCACTAGATCATTACTATTTACTATAGCCCCCAAGGTGATAAAATACCTGGGGGTAAATCTCACCAGAGATGTAAAAGACCTATACAAAGAAAACTACAAGTCCCTACTGCAAGAAGCAAAAAATGACTTACACAGCGGAGAAATATACTTCGCTCCCAGATAGGAAGACTTAACATTGTGAAAATGTCTGTACTACTCAAAGCAATCTGTGCATACAGTGCAGTTCCAATTCAACTTCCAGTGATTTTTTTAATGAGGTGGAGAAACAAATCACCAACTTCATATGGAAAGGAAGGAAGCTACAGATAAACAAATTATTACTAAAGAAGAAAAACAAAGTGGGAGGCCTACCATTGCTGACCTTAAACCTACTACACTGCCACAATAGTCAAGACAGCCTGGTACTGGCACAAAAACACACACATAGACCAATGGAACAGAAGTAAAAATTCAAATAAAACTTCATCCACTAACGAACAGCTGATACTTGATAAAGGCCCAAAGACAGTGAACTGGAGTAAAGACAGTCTCTTCAACAAATGGTGTTAGCATAATTGGATATCCACCTGCAAAAAAAATAAGAGCCTTATCTCACACCATGCACAAAAATTAATTCAAAATGGTTCAAAGACCTAAATATAAAAGCTAAAACAATAAAATTCTTGGAAGGAAAAATTGGAAAGATGATGGAAGTGCTTAATACATGGCATCAGCAGTCTACTGAAAACCACCACCAGCTTTCAATCATCAGAACAAAAACAGATAATTGGGAACTCTTAAAAATTAAACACTTATGCTCACCCAAAGCCTTTATCAAAACAGTAAATAAATTATGTCCAGAGTAGGAACAAATATTTGCCAACCATGCTTCCAACCATCACATAATCTCTCTAATCTAGAAGATGTTGCAAAATCTCAACAAGAAAAAGACAAACAATCCACTTAAAAAATGGGAAAATGACATGAACGGGTATTTCACCAAAGAAGACATACAAGTTGCCAACAGATGCATAAGGAAGTGTTCATGATTGTTAGCCATCAGAGAAATCCGAATCAAAACCACAATGAAATACCATCTCACTCCAACAAAGATGGCAATAATCCAAAAAACATGGAATAGTAAATGCTGGGGAGGATCTGGAGAGATTGGAACTTTCCTATACTGTTGGTGGACTGTAAAATTGTTCAGCCACTGTGGAAATAGATTTGGTGCTTTCTTAAAAAAAAATGAGAAATAGAAATACCATATGATCCAGCAATCCCACTCCTTGGAACATATCCCCCCAAAATAGTGAACACCACTCAGATACTTGCACGCCAATGTTCACTGCAGCTCTCTCCATAATAGCAAGAAGTTGTAAACAACCTAGATGCCCATCAACAGAAGAATGGTTAAACGAACTGTGGTATATTCATACAATGCAATGCTATACAATTATGAGAAATAACGATGGCTTAGAGAAATACCAGTCAATGTGGGACCATCTATAGGAAATTGTGCTGAGTGAAATTAGCCAGACACAAAAGGACAAATTTTGTATGAGACCATTGCTGTAAGTATGCAACTAGTCATTTAAGCCCAGGATAATTCCAGTATTCGATAGTTACAAGATCGGGGGGAGGGGTGGTGGCAAGGAGGGGGAGGCATGAGGCATGTTTTACAAATTAGGTGGTGGTTAGGATTAGGGGTGGGTATAGGATGTGACAGCACACGCTAGGAGTGGGATACCCACAACTACTGAACTTCAAAACTAAACTGTCCCCTTCATGTGGACCATCTCTTTGGAAGAACAGAGAAATGGGGTCTGGGATTAGGGACCATGCTCTCAGGGGACATCCAGCCTAACTGGGATAGCCAAAGCTTTTCTCTCTCGTACTCTCAAGATATCGTTCCATACCTCCTGTGTGAGTGGCGACTGGGATCATAAAAGCTAGCAAGCTACTATCTAAATAGTACAAAATGATCCCAATCACCTGGACCTGGGGCAAAGGAGGACACTGAGGACAGGAAAAAAATATGAGCCAACCAAATGGAAGGGGCCATAAGAGCCATAGCTAGCTTCAGCACTGGACCAGAAGAACAATATAGTACCTAGCCACCACCAATGACAGCCCAGATAGGGTACGTGGAGCAGAGCTCCGGACACAGCAGGTGATAGAGTAGGGGCAGAGCTGGAACTCTACCAGAAGGCCACACTTGATGGTCCTTCTGAACCGAGGATCCCCTGGGAATGTGGCCCCCAGACACTCTAACCCCAAACTGCACCCAGCACGGGGGATAGCTCCTCAGACAAAGACTGACCTGAACCATACAAAACACAGAGTGATATTGGAGGTGAACAAACATGTAAAAATATACATGGGTTGTCTGAGGGAAACTTTGCTGGAGCTGAGCTGATGGGTGAGGAAAGCCAGACCTTTATTAAAAGATCATAGGAGGTTCCGACCAAGAGGGGGAGTGTGCTGTCATGCGGCGGGGAGGGGAGCAGCTAGAATAGAATAGAGGTGAAAGTTCTGGGTGTTACGTTGCAACACAATATAGACTTTAAAATTGTCCTTAATTCTCAGTAAAAAAAGGAAAAAAAGAAAAGGAAAAACCTAAAAAAAAAAGAAAAAAGAAAGAAAGAAACCCTATGGGGTAGTTCTATTGTGTCCTGTAAGCTTACTGTGAGTCAAAATCCACTTGACAGCGATGTGTTTGAGTAACCCAAACAAAAGCTTTACAGCAATTCCTGAAATAGCTTCCTAGTCTCTGTCTGTCATCTCTCCTCCATCTGCCAATCCATTCCGCACATACCTGCCAGAACAATCTTGCATAAATGTTCTTTTCATTGTGTCTTATCCCTGTTCTAGTATCTCCGATACCTCCCTGTTATCATACAACACCTTATCTCAACATTCCAACACCATCACCAGCTTCTCCTTTGTTTCCTCTCCTATTTTATGTCTAATTATTCTTTCTTAAATCAATTCTAGATAAGCCAACCAGTTTGCCACGCCCAGAAAACTTCTAGCCCTCCGCATTCTGTGCCTTTATACCAACTCTCCCTTAAAACCCATAAAACCCTTTACACCAGCCCTCTCTATAAAACCCTTATGCACCAAATCAAATTAGTTATTTGTTATCTTCCACAAAAGACGAGTCAGAACTCATGTCCAAGAAGCCATTCCTCATTTTTCACTGATGAATATGGTGTGCTACAGGCTGTCAGTGGAATATAGATTAATAACTCTTCCCTGGTGGAACTGGTGTTAGAGTTTGACATTATGAATCCATGGGTCTTAGTTAATTTCAGCTTTGTCACCTTGGTGTCATAGTATCATCATTTACTCCCAAGGGACTTCAAGGAACACTGTTATTGAGCACTTGATGAAATACTATTTGAGAGTTACCAGAGGAGTTAAATGATTTCTTGTTGTTGAACCTTGCATCTGCCTCGGGACTAGTGGCACATTTACAACCTCTAGGCTTCTAAGTCATCTCCTCTTGGTCTTAATTATGTAAAAATCCAATTTGTCTGCAGGAAACTCTAGTGCAGTCTTGTAAGTTATTTTCTCCAACATTCCATTATGTACCATGTTGTTCTGATGATAAGACTGAAATTTTGCCTAACCTCTTTATATACACACATCCCAAGAATGGACACCTGACATGAATTCTAGCTCTTAACTGGGATTCCAGAAGATGTAACTGGCTCTTGCTAATCTCCCTCTCTATTGCTAAAGTCTACCTCTTACTCCCAGCCTGTTGAATAGTTTCTAGATTTTCTGTCTTCCTGTCCTACACTTGCTGTAAAACTTAAACCCTGATGGCAAAGTGGTGAAGTGCTACAGCTACTAGCCAAGAAGGCAGCAGTTCAGATCCACCATGTGCTCCTTGGAAACTATATGAGGCAGTTCTACTCTGACCTATAGGTTCGCTGTTCACTGAGTCAGAACTGACTTGACTGTACCTAACAACAATAGTTCATTTTATTGTACTTTAAATGCCAAATTGCAGAGCAAATTAGTTCATTACTAAGCAATTAGTACACACATTGTTTTGTGACATTGGTTGCCAACCCTTCAGCATCAATCAGCCTTCTCCCCTTCTCAACCTGGGTTCTCTGTTACCAGTGTTTTTGTCCCCTCCTGCCTCCTGGTCCTTGCCCCTGAGCTGGTGTACCCTTTCAGTCTTCTTTTGTTTTACGGGACTGTTTAATATTTGCTTAAAGGAAGTGACTTCATTGCTGAGCTAAAAAGATGACAGAGGGTGTGCTCTACAGGCTTCTCAGTCTATCAGGTGAGTAAGTCTGGTCTTTTTCTGTAAGGTAGATTTATTTGTTCTGTTTTTTTTTTTTCCCCCAGTTCTACCTGGGACCCTCTATTGTGATTCCTTTTTGAGCAGTCATAGATAGTAACCAGACACCATCTAGTTATACTGGACACATTTTGGTGGAGCACATGATAGTTGTGGTCCATTAATCCTTTGGGCTAATCTTTCACTAGTGTCTTTAGTTTTCTTTATTCTCCCTTCTTCCCAACAGAATGAGACCAGTGGAGTATTTTAGATAGCTGCTTACAGACTTCTAAGACTCCAGATGCTACCCACCAAAGTGGCATCTGGAACATTTCCTTTATGAACTATGGTTTGCCAATTGAGCTGATGTTCCCCAAGACCATGGTTCTCACAGCCCTCAGCCCAGTGATTCAGTCCCTCACGGAGTTTGGACCTGTCTATGGAGCTTTCATGACCTTACCTTATACAACAAGTTTTGCTGACTTTTCCAGTGTTGTGCACTGTCTTACTCTTCACCAGAGTTACCACTATCTAGTGTCTATTTAGTGTTTTTCCATCCCCACCACTACTCTCCTTCATAACCATCAAATATTGTCTTTTTGTGTGTATGCCTTTTAGTGCATTTTTATAGTAATGGTCTCGTGCAGTATTTGTCCTTTTATGAGTGACTTACAGCCAACATAGTGCCCTCCAGATTCATCCATGTAGTGAGATTCATCACAGATTCATCTTTTTTTTTTTTTTTTGGTCATTGCATAGTGTTCCATTCTGTGTATGTGTCATAGTTTGCTTATCCATTCGTCCGTTGATGATCATCTAGGTTGTTTCCATGTTTTATGCCATTGTGAACAATGCTATGATGAACATGGACTTGCGTGCTTTGTGCATGATGGTTCTCATTTCTCTAGGATATAGTCCTTCGAATAGCATTGCTGGATCATGGTATTTCTATGTGTAAGGAAGTACCATATCATTTTCCAAAATGGTTATACATCCTACATGTGTTAACATGTTTTTGCACTGTTATTAGTGCGTTGTTTCTCTTTTCACACACTAATTAATTTGTAATGAGTCAAAGTCAAAATAATTCAGAGATGCTACCACTGAAAAGAACACATATTTTATTTGTTTGTTGGTTTGTGTGTTTCTAAACTTGGCTGTCTTAAATGATGTAGTGAATTTTTTACCTTCGTTAAAAATGTACTTTTGTCAGCATAATGTCTTAGAGATATAGATGTCTGGCATTGCTAAACTGTCCATTGACAAAGATTCTTGCCTTAATGAGGCTTTGAAAGTACATTTGCCCCTGAACTCTTAGGTCTCTGCCCAAGAAGCAGAAACTCATTTTACCCTTAATGTATTAATGTGCTTTCTCACACGTGATAAATGGGAAAGCATTCACTCACACAACAAATATTGACTGAGTACCTTGTATATGCAGAACTTTTATTGCCTCACTAGGAAAAACTCTCATTGAGATCAAGCCAGATGACTGTCAGTTATTTAGAAATCTCTTTTATGTTGTTTTTGTTATTGGTTCCCATTCCCCAACCTGCCCCTGAATGATTAGGATTCAACCAGCAATAACCTTCGATTCTGGAAGCACCTGCAGACAGTTAATTCCACTAACTGTTGTTTTTCTGTTCTACATAGAGCTCCAGCAATCCTGTTTCCACACTCCTCCCTGTGGCTTCCTTGTTTCCTCAAGTCTAGCAACCGTATTATGAAAGATTTCTTTATTGACTCATTGACCTCACACTGCTTCATAATTCCTAATCACAGACCCACACAATTTCAGCCCTAGGAAGTGCACCCTCACTCAGCAAGTACTGACATCAGTATCCACTGAAGGCTGTTGATTTGACCAAAGTCAGGAGGCCTTCCAAATCATCGTGTTGCATATGTTCCTTTACCAAACTTCATGTAACTTTTCCGAATGTAACTCAAGAATACTTGTTTTAGAAAGCATGATAAAAACTACTGAGGTAGGTCAAGTACAATTTTTTAACATGTGACAAAAAAATAGTTCATATTATAGTTATATTTAATAATATATGTCTTTAAAATTATTGTACTAATTCAGATAGTTAAATCACAGCAGCACATTTGGGAGGGATGAGAAAAATCCCTGTGGTTACTGGTAGGTAACTCTTCATGGAAATGTACAAATTTATTCAATATTTATTGAGTGCTTACTTTGTGTGACACTATATTGTAGCTACTGAAGAGTATATAACACAGTAATTAAAACTTGACCTTGACGTCAGGCACAACTGGTTATAAATTATAACTTTCCAGTTCTACCATTGTGAGGCAGTTATTCAAACTGTCAAAGCTTCAACTTTCCTCAACCAGATGATAAGGATAATATTTTCCTCCTAGCTTTGGAGATCATGCATGCAGAGTGCTTAGAATCTTTCTTGGCATTGAATAAACATTCAAATGCTCATTTTACCAAGAAGTGTGCATCTCAGCAGGAAGCTGATGACATAGTGTTTAAATCATTGTCAGAAACTTGTTTACACTCTCAGAACTGGTTCCAGTTTGTGTCCCTTTTACATCATTGTCTGCATCTCTTTGTAGTCAACAAATTGTGACTTGTTCCTTTGAAATTATTCTCCAGTGATGTTTGGCCACATAATTTGCCAATGCAACTAGGCAGCAGAGTTCCTAAGGGTCAGAATTATGTCTCTGGTTCTTTTCTTCCTTTCTTTTTCTTAGCAGTTGGTAAGTGCTTTTTGATTATCTAGCTGGAAAAAACAAAATAATACCATTGCTATTCAGTTGATTCTATCTCATGACAACCCTACAACCATAGGGTTGTTAATGCCTGTGATCTTTCTGGAGTAGATTGCTACACCTATCTTCAGAGACACCTCTGAGTGGATTCTGACTGCTATCCTTTTGGTTAGTAGCTTAGTGCTTAACTGTTAATAGCTGAGTGCCTTACCGTGCCATCTGTCCAACTGGTCCTCTCTGGTAAAATAATTCCCCCACATGCAGGCTTCCCCTTAGAAGACTAGATGATCCTCAAAGATGCAAGATGATTCTCAAACACGAACTGGGAAGAACTGACTGAATTATTGTACATTTGTAGTAAAAGGCATTTCTGACAGAAAACCCATTTAAAATTACGTGTTTAGTCTTGCACTCACAAGTTCAAGTTCCCTCATGCCATGTATTTCCATGTACTGACTGCTTTTCACAGGGGAATTTAGTGTGCAGTCAGACAGTAAAGAGGATGTCGGCTCTTCTCCGCTTTGACATTATGAATGCTTTTGTGTTTACAGTGAAAAAAACTAGTAAACTGTGAAATTGGAGTTTAATTGTGGTGAGAGATTTTCTCAAAAAAATCTCTTTGTGGTGAGAGATATGCAAGAAGCGCCCCACCAACACTTGACTGTACTTTAATTAATCACAGTGACAGTGTCTCCAGAGACTCCTATCTTTAGCTGCCATTGACCTAGCAGCCACAAATAGAAGGAGTCACTTTGGGATCTGGGAAAAACTGTGAAGGGTCATGTGCTTCAGCTCTTACAAGTCTTGTAGAAGCTGTGGATGACATGTATTCATTTGCGTTTGCACCTGAAGAATGTCATTGCTGCCTGGTCTTTGAAACTGGATGGTGATATTCTGGGGAAAAATAATCATCAATTTTTCAGGAGTTGCTTATAAGTCTAAATTGAACTTTGGGGAACAATGGTGACTCAGTGGTAGAATTCTCACCCTCTGTACAGGAGACTGGGTTTTCATTGTCTCATGTACACTCACTGTTAGTGGTAGATTGTGTGTTGTAATGCTAAACAGGTTTCAGTGGAACTTCCAGACTAACATTAATTACAAAGAATATCCTGGTAATTTGCTTCCAAAAATTAGTCAGTGAAAGCTCTGTGGATGAAAATAGTCCAAAATGAAGCCAATCGTGGGAATGCCATGAGTTTGAGCAGACTCAACAGCAGCTAACAACAGCAAACAAATTTGACAATGGTGGCCAATATGTGCATTTTACTTTAAGCACTGGCCTGTACTGGGCTTCCTAACAATTTTAATTAGTTGCAAAAGCAATAAAAAAAAAGAAAAAAGATTTTTTCATGAATCCAAATTTTTTTCTTTAAAAAAAAAAAAAAGAACTTTCAATATGGCTTTGCATTCCCCTATGGCATCAAACCAGGAGAGCTACATAACATTTGTCCCTTTAGTTCAAAACAAAAGACAAAACCTCTTGCCATAGTGTTGATTCTAACTCATAGAGACCCTATAGCACAGAGTAGAACTCTCCATAGGATTTCCAAGTCTGCACGTCTTCTCTGAAACAGAATGACTTATCTTTCTTCCGTGGAGCAGTTGATGGCTTCCAGCTGCCAGCCTTTAGGTTAGCAGCTGAGCAGTTAATCACTGCACCACCAGGGCTCCATCCTCTTTAGGTAGAATGCACACATTCCACCTTCCAAGTCTTTGCTACCTCCTTATCATGTGCTCAGTGCAGAGGCTGTTTCACGTGCCGTATGTCCGTGAACTTGTTCTTTTTTCCATAAAAGAAACTGAAGGAACTCTTTGTGTCTAAAAACAAATGCCACACAAGAAGTAGACTGAGAGTGTTACATGTTTTGTGATGAAGAAAAATAACCTTCCCATGTATGCACCATGTGCAGACCTGTCAAAGTCTGCAGTAACCTGTTTTACTTCACTGCCTTCCTCATCCCTATATAGCATAATTATTATAATATATTATATTATATATATATTATATTATATATAATATATATTACATAATATAAATTATTATAATATAATATAGTATAATTATTACTTTATTTTGCTTTCTTGCTTTTGGTCACTCATCTAAAATAGCTCATTTTCATATCATGTAGAAAATTTTGTAGAAGTTGAACATGAATATCCACATACTTCAGGAATTTACTCTCTGCTGTTTCCTTTTCTTAGTCTTCTTCCATTTGAGTCCATGGGAAATTCCATCCAATCTTGGAGATTCAGTGATCTATGCTGATGGTTCCTAAGTCCTATCCACATTTCCCTTACCAGATTTTAATCATCTTCCTGACATCTTTATTCTAAAGTACCCCTGCCCCTGACTCAATGTGTCTATAACAGCCCTTCTTCTCATGTGTCTTCCATCAACACAAGTCTCTAAATTCTCCTTGGGTCCTTAGAGAACATGGTCATCTTCTGTCTAATTGCCTAAGCTCACAATACAGGTTTCATTTGTCTCCTCCCTCTCCCAGTACACCTAGATGTGTAGACTTCACATCTTTAATGTCTTTGGAATACATCCTACTCTTTCCATCCAGAACCAGCATCTGAGCCAATGTCCTCATTATTTCCTGCCTGGATTATACTTTATATAAACCATTACTACAGACTTTACTCCAGCTTATGACCTGTGTCTGAGTAGAACTAAGCTCTGCAGTGTTTTCAAATGGCTGATTTTTGAGGAATAGGTCACCAGATTTTTCTTCTGGTGTGTCTCTCGGTAATCTCAAACTTTCAGCCTTTTGGTTAGCAGCTAAACACATTAACTATTTGTGTAACCACAAACTCCTAGATTATATAGCAGCCTCTTAAATGATCTTCCTGCTTTAGCATTGCCCTTTTCTGAGCACACTTGGGTATTTTTCCCTCATGCTCTCACAGTGCAACGTGTCACATCACAGCTGAATCGTAACTAGTTTTTCCCTTTTTTGTTTCCTATCACAACCAGCAGACTGGGTGCTTGTTACTGGTCCCAGGACCCCCAGAACCTACTAAAACAGTTAGCACATAGTACATGCTCAGTGACAATGTAGTAAATGAATAAATGAATTAAGACTATTAAACTTAAAGAATACAAAAGTTGTAATTAGGATTCACAATTTACTTAGCCATTTAACAAATATTTATTGAAAATTTCCAAAGTTTTAGCTGTCTCTTACAAGCCATTAGCTTATCTCATCTCTCTTCAAGCAGCCCTCTGAAGAATGTAGACCTCCTTGAGGAGGTGGAAAGGGTAAGGAACTGGCTAAATGAACACAAGAAACACAGGGTGGAAAGGAAGAATGTGTTGTCACATTGTAGGGAGAACAACTGGAGTCATGTAATAACTGTGTAAATTTTTGGATGAGAACCTAACTCTATACTTTCACTTAGAGCAAAAAAAAAAAAAAAAAAAAAAAAAACCTGAACAAGAATTTGAACATTCTGTTAAGAAGAGTTGGGGACACCGATCTTGCTATGTAGGTGTATTTGAGGACCATGACCACAGCAAGAATTCCTGACACAACTTCCACATTTGAACTAAAGTTCTCTCGACTTTTCTGTCAGTTGAAAACCCAGGAGAAACTGGGTATATACTCTCGGCAGAATGAGACCACCGAAGTACCAAGAAACCAGCAGTATAGACAGAATTTGGCAGGATAAATGTCAGCATTGGCCTCTACCCTTGGGTGCCTAACGCCATCTACAAAATGCTGGAAAAGGGGAAAATAATGTGTCAAATTGCAGTGGGATGGTAAAGAGATTTCACGGTATTTAGTAGGCAGTGAACTCAAAAGTCATCAGCTGTATGATATGGTTACTCAAGACAGTAATGCATTCTTGGGTTACTTGGATATAAGGATGGCATATGGGGTGAGGGAAAGAAACTATATTTCTCTATTATTCTAAAGAGAGATGGAATAGTCTACACATCAAAACTGATCTTTTGACATAAATTTTGTGCAACAGAACCTAAAAATTCCATATAGACAACAAGAGCACTTTGGAGAAGTGGGCCAGAATGAGAAGGGAACAGTAAACCTTGCCTTAGGAGGGAGGAGTGAAGGCAGAAATGATGTTTAAACTAAGGAAAGGAAAGATCTAGAAGAGCACAGGATAGTTTAAAAACATATAGATGACAGAAGGAAACAGAAAGTTCCTCCCTAAGCAGAAACCAAAATGCTCATGTTCATGTGAGCACACATGTGAGAGTGTTTTAAACAAAAGATTCCTAGATTGGGAAATTTCACCAATTTCAAATCACAGGTTTTAGGATGTTTGTATCATGAAATGTTCCAGTATCTGTATGGAAATTTTTCTACTTACCCATCACTGATGACTCAGTATGCTGTGGTATATTGTGAGGGACCTGCCTTTGTCATGAAATAGGACAACTTGCATTCACTATCACTTTTTAGTTACACAGCTGAGGAAAACCGTGAGAATGAACATTCCTTTATGATAGGTCTGTTCAAGTTGATTTAGTGTTCCACACAGAAGGAGAAATAGTAGTCAGGGAATGCGGTTCTGATACCCTAGTGTACTAGGAATGACCCAAAATGGAATGGGCTGGCTTGAAGGGTAGTGAGTTTCAATTCTTATGAAGAACACTCGCAAAAAGGCTGAGGTGAAGTCTCTTGGAAGAGGTCTGACGTCAGCAGTTGGTTGTGCTTGCCAAGCCAAGTGCCGTCAAGTCGTGGTTGTACTTAGACTCCTAAAAATCCTTTGATTCATAAAAAAATGTGCCAAATTCCAGCACAAATAATGTCCATATCCTGCAGATAGATACCTCAGGCCACATAGCTTGAATGACATCATCCAGTACAAGCAGAAATGTCTTGTGCCATATCTAGAATAGGAAAAGTGTGTTTTCCCAGCTTGTTGGTAGCGAACTTTCACCGCTCTGTGGGGTTAAAATGACTTTACTTCAGCATAAGAGACAATGTAATATAGCAATTAAGAGTGCTGAATAAGAGGTCTGACAATGAACTCCACAAACTTAATTGTTATAAGTACTACATACCTGATTGCTGAATATTACTATGGTCACGTTCAAAGTACTCCCCTTGGGAAGTGATGCACAGATTCCAACATGTAGTCCACCCTTCAAAGCAATTTTGGAACTCTTTCTGGAATGGCCATTGCGTATGGTGTCACAGTAGCAAGTTTGTGAACTTAGCTGTATAGTTGTCTGTGAGGGGATTTTTGGCTAGTAAACAACTGTATTTGGACACCCTCCTTAGTCACCAGATCTGGCCCCCAGTGACTTTTTTCCTTTACCCAGAGATAAAGGAAATACTGAAAGGAAGGCATTTCAATGACATTCAGGCCATCAAAGGCAATATGGCGACAGTTGTGATGGCCATTTCAATAAGAGTTCTAAAATTGCTTTGAAGGGTGGACTAGACACTGTTATCAGTGCATAGACTGAATTCTGGTTTACTTAAACTTATGCAGCTATTAATTTAACTTTCCTAAATCTCAAATTCCTGACCCATGAAATGGGCAAGAAATAATGGTTGTCCCGTAGGCTGCTGTGAGAGTTAAATGCAATAAAGCATGTGACACACCCAAGTTGTACCCACTGTTCAGCTCACACCCAGTAAACAAGAGCTATGCTACAATGTTAGTAGCAAGAATATTTTTTAGTACTATTAATATCATTAACACCATCGACTTGCTTGTGCTTCTTTCATTTCCTCTGTGTTTTTTTCTTGGTCTCCAGCCCACTGGCTTATGTACTTAACAAACAGAAGTTCCTGTTAGATTGGGTCATCCAAAAGGAACAAACTTTTGGTAGTGCTCATGAATGACCCAGAAAATGCACTTGCCTATATAATTTTTGAAATTAAAAATGACATTTATGAGTCCCTGAGTAAGAGAATAAAGTCCATTTATTCTAGTAAGGACACATAGGATATGAAACTAATTGTTGGTAGAGGTGTGAATAGCAGAGATCAGGGATTTCTGCTTTCTTTTTTAATCATAAAAACACTGTGAGATATTAAATTTGACTTTGAAGATGGGAAGTAGGACAAAAAACAAATCCCAGTGTTTCTTATTGGATTGCTGTGGCATCAAAACATTAGCAGCAGTTTCTGTCAACATTTCCTAAGATATAAGAGTGAGAATTCCCAGCAGTCATTAAAACTATAGTATGTAGAGTGTTGGAGTGGGGTGTAGGAGGGCTCGGATGGCTGCCTAATTTATGAGTTTTCAGGCGACTAAGCTGAGAATGGGGAATGCAGTCTCTTTTTTGAAGTTGGTATTCCATTCAAATAGCAAGCATGACTTCTGGTGATATGCTGTCTCCAAGAATCAGCTAATTACTGCTTTCAAACAGCACCCAGAATGCCATTTGATTAGCAAGCACAGTCACAAGTAGCAATATTTGTACATCTTTTGAAGTACAAGCTGAGAAGATTTCAATCCCATGGCTTGACTTTCTTTCTTTTTTTTTCCTTTGTACAGTGACAGTCATAACCCAGATGCATCTGTCTTTTCTTGTCTTACCTCGTTTTCATAGCTTCCTCCTTCCCTCCCCACCCCTGAGACTGCCTCAAAAGGGTACACTGCGCTGTGTTGCTTTCCAAGAGCTTGTCACAGAGAACAGTTTTGTCATTTGAAGAATGTGCTCATGATGCCGTGACAGATTTGCCAGCATCCTTCCGGTACAGTGCCCGAGGTATGATATGTTGAGAACACTCTCTCCTTTCCTAACCCACCCCCCAATTTTTGAATTTTCATTTGCCTTGGAATTATTACTGAAGCTGAAAACTCTGGTGCAGGAAATGATCTTGGAAAGACACTGAATCCTTTAGGTCCCGAACTCTACTTTTAACAGAAACTAAAATTTCGGTGGAAATTTATTGCATCATATAAACAGAATATTTGCAATATTTAAAAATAAACCTGGAGCTAACTGAAGTCAAACTTTACAAACAAAGACTAAAGAAAACTCAAAGGGCATTGGTGGTTCAGTGGTAGAATTCTGGCTTTCCCTGCTGAAGACCCAGGGTGGATTCCTGGCCAGTCACAACCTGCCTGTCGGTGGAGGCTTGTGTGCTGCTACACTGTGATGCTGAGTAGATTTCGGAAGAGCGATCAGATTAGGATGCACTGGGAGGAAAGGCTTGGCAGTTCGCTTCTGAAAATCACAGTGTTTTGATCCCCAGCTGATCACAGCGATGGTGCGGGAGCCGGCATCATTTTGTTCCGGTGTGCGTGAAGTCCCCAGGATCAGGGGAAACTCAAGGAAAGATAGCAGTAGCAATTGAAAACTCGGTTATTTCTAACAATTTGTGATGTTCTCATACATAAACATAGTCACATCTTTTGGGGGGCCCTTACTTATCCTAAATGTTAGAATAGGAGTGAAAAAAGATTTCATCTACCTATTAAGAAAGGAGGAAACTCTAGTGGCACAGTGGTGAAGTGCTATGTCTGCTAACCACAAGGTTGGCGGTTTATATCCTCCAGACGCTCTTTGGAAGCCCTGAGGGCAGTTCTACTCTGACCTCTAGGGTTGCTGTGAGTTGGAATCTACTCAATGGTAGGTTTTTTTTAAAAAAATAAGAAAGGAAATAATGCACAGATAACAACATTTGGCATCACATGTCAACTTTGAGACTTGCATGCTCCACTCTTTCCACCAGCAGCCTGCCGTTACTATAATCTGTGCAATGGGTGCCCACGTCCATTCTTGATTTCACTGGCTTTATTCAATCCTCTGTCTGCTACATCTGTGCTGTGTCTATAGCCAGTCCTTCAGCTCCTGACTGGCCATCTCCATTCATGGAAATACCAAGAGAAAATCTATTCTATTTGGGGTAGTTTCAAATATGGGAATACTTGGCTTATCTTATTCTGAGCAAAATTATAGTTCTCTGTAACTCTCTTCAGTACACTGGGTTCTTTTTCTATCTTATTATCTTCTTCATGATAATTGTCAATTGAGAGAGTACTTAAGACATACTAAAAAAAAAACAGTTGCGTTCAAATCACAACAGAAACCTGCAAGTTAAGTGTGTTTTTTTTCTTTTTTCTATGTTGTAAATGAGGATTCTGAGACTGACGTAGGTAAGTCTCCAATGTCATACTATTAGCAGTGGTGTACTCAGGATTCTGCCACTGCAGAATCTCCATCTGATGTGTGCGTATAGCATAGGGAATCATGAATGGGCTCAAGGAACCATAGTCACCAGTTGCCATGGAGTTAATTCTGACTCATGATGAACTCAGGTCTATCAGAGTGAAACTGATTCCCTGGAGTTTTCAGTGGCTAATTTTCAGAAATATGTTGCTAGTGATCTTCCAAGATTACTCTGAGCAGACAAATCTCCAGCCTTTCCACTAGCAGGTGAGCATGTTAACCATTTTCACCAACCAGTGACTCCCTTAAGGATTCGTATACTCCCTGAACTTGAACCCCAAATTTGGTTTATTATGCCTATTTTATGGGGAAAGCAGTGACAGACCTCAGCAGATGTTCCATTAGGTATATAATTTCAAATAATATGAATACCCACACTTTGTATTATTTCTTCTATTATGTTCAGTCGTACTACATAAAGATGTAAGTTTGCATGTGTTAGTTGGACATGCCTCTTTCATTCTTTGAGTTTTTCTTTGTTTTTGAAGCACAAGGATAGGACTCATGCATATTTCTACTGTATTTTACCTAGTTAAGTGCCAGTTTCTCACATCAGCTCATTTCAGACTCTCAGGATCCTGATTCTGCTATGTTGTGCTCTTATTACCTGACTCTACTTCATGCCACATCAATCTGTACCTAAAATTAAAAAAAAAAAATTTAAGAAATTTTGGGCTATGAGATACTGCCAAAGCCCTACAATTGGGGAGATGGAAATGCTGTCTCTCCCTCAGGTTTCTAACACAATTATTCCTTGAAAATAATTTTCTGATGAGCTTAACCTTACTAGGTCTATTTTGTAAGGAGTGCAGTGGGTGTCCCAGTACCAGCCTCATGATTATAATGAGCTAAGACAAGTTAGGTTCCTCAAGCAGTCTAACAGCTTAGAGCTACTCCTTCAATTTGATTCTCAAAAACTATTCTGTATTTGTTGTTGTTAGGTGCTGTTGATTCATTTTACACTCATAGTGCTCCCATGTGACATAGTAGAACTGCCCCAAAAGGTTTTCTAGGCACTAATGTTTATGAAAGCTGATTGCCAAGTCCTTCTTCCTTGGAGCTGCATGGTGAGTTTAAACTGCCAGCAGCAGCTGAGAACTTACTGTTAACCATTTGCACCACCAGGGCTCTCTAACATTTATTTAGTAGGTACTGAAAGAACCGGCTTTTCTATTGTTGAGGTGTGTATGTTTTCTGATAGAATATTTTAACTTGTTTGAAGTTTTTTGTTTCTCAGAGATATTTTTTTGTTTCATTTTTCATTCTATCTCCCATAACCAGTTAGCATTAGTCATCTATAATCACTAAGAAGCGAATAACTTGCGCAGGTGAATGTACAGCATATCATTCATGATTTGTCCCCAAATTCTACCTTTCTGGCTTTCAGGTTGATAAACCATTTCCCACATTTCAGCATTCTTTGTCTCACTTCTACTTTAAGTTTTGAATGCTTTGGTGACATATCCAAATGGTTGAAATTTAGATAATGCAATAAATCGCTCATTTTCATATGACAAAGAAAACGCTGGGCCATGCCTGACTGAGTTTTAGAACTGTCAGCTGGCCTGTCTCAGGGCCACTGGAGCAGCCTGTAATTGCAACATGCAATTTGCAATTATACTTCACAGTGTAACTCAACAGAGCAAGTTCAGCACCAGAAGTGTCTTCACAATTCCCACTTGAGCGTGTTGCCTGCTTTTGCCAGTTATGTTAGAAGTTTCATGTGAAAACCTGCATTAACCAGCAGAGTATTGGCACTTTATTCTAGGAATGTTTCAATGTGCTTTATAAACTGATATCGCACGTATGTAGCCAACTGACTCAAACCTTAATTTAGCTCTATTGACAAGGATGCAGTAAAGATTAAATAAATACAAGTATCAGGTAGATGGCATAGGCAGATGGCAACCAAAAAGAAGGGACCAGTTGGAGTGGACTAATTTGATTAAACCCTTTTTTTCTTTGGAGAAAAATAAAATGTGACTCATCACATCTCCACCATTAGGCTGTTTTTCTAGTTCAACAATATTAAAGTAGAAAATTATCACCTGGAAGACCAAAAACTGGAGATGGATTTTGAGCACACACACACGCACACACGCACACGCACACACACACACACCTCTACATATATTATACATGTTTATAAATTTACCCATCTACCTTAACTTTTTGGTGCTATCTAGTAAGTGTGGTATCAGGACTTCTGCTTCCCTCTCTCAGTGACTTCCACATGTCTCAGAGGGTGACAAGAAACAAACATGAGGAGTTGTGTGTTAGTTTCCTAATACTGCTATAACAAAACACCACAAACTGGATGGTTTACAGAACAGAAATTTATCATCTCACAGATTTAGAGGCTAGAAGTACAAATAAAAAAAAAAAAAAGTACAAATCAGCATGTCAGCAGGGACAGCTTCTCTCCAGACTGTACTGGAGAACCCTTCCTCATCTCTCCCAGTTTCTGTGGCCCCAGGGATTCCTTGGCTGCCACGTACCCCTGTTGCCCCATGGTAGCCTTCCTCTGTCTGTGTTTCTTCTCCTAGGATAGAAGACACCACCTGTAATGGATTAGGAACCACTGTACTCCTGGATGACCTCATGTTGAGAAGATGATATCTTCAAAGACCCTATTTCAGAATAAGGCCAACTTCACAAGTACCAGAAGTTAAAATGTCAGCTTATCTCTTTGGAATACAACTCATTCCATAACATGTACTCTCTGCCACACTTGGGAATTTAAACATAATACTGAAAGATTTTAAGCAGAGAAGTGAGATGATTAAGAAAATAAACAATGCACAAGATGAGTTGGAAGGAAAATGAATTGAGGCCAGGAGACCAGCTCCTAGGAAAGGCTATTGAACATAAACCTTGTAAATATTCATTTTCAAAAACCATTTGCATCATTTAAATACCATTAAACCAAGGCAATATTATAGATGAGATATCATATGGGATTGAATTAAGGCAGTAGTGAGAGAGTTAATCCTTTAAGAAAACTCCCATGAATTCTTTCAATTAATGATTCATTCTACACACTCATTCTGGTAAGAATCACACATTAGTACATAGCTAGCATAATATGAGAAAGCTTTAAGTTGAACTTCCATCTGGTAAAAACACACAGCACTTTTTCTGGCTGTAGAGTGAGAAATAAAAGGCTCCTTTCCTCAGTTTTACATCAAAAAGTTGAAACAGTCTTTGATCTGACTCCCTTTACTAGTGATGGTAAGAACAGCATGCCGCCAGCATAGATCAGGCACCAAAGCTGATTATGAGCTACAAAAATAATAACTTCAGTCTCGTATACCTGAGCCCACAGGCGAAAGTTCATTTTAATTCTGCCATGGTGTAATGATACTTAGATGACTCAAATGCTTTTTATATGTATTTACCTGTTATACATGTTTTTTATAAGTGGGATCCTATAATATCTATGACTATCTTATTTCACTCAGCACAATGTTTCAAGGTTGAACCATATCGTGCTATCTGTTGGGACTTTGTTTCCTTTTGTGTTAAGTGGTATTGCATTGTTTGTGTGTGCTCCATTTTGTTTATCAGTTTATTGATGGCTTCTTGGGATGTGCCATGGATTGAATTGTGTACCCCCAAAAATGTATGAGTTGATTTGACTTGGTTAGGAGTTCCAATATGGTGCCCTTCCTCCCATGTGTTGTGATTCCTGCCTCTGTGATATTGATGACGGAGAACGGCTTACAGTTGAGTTAGTGAAGCCGGACCCAAGCTATAAGCTAGTGGAATGTAAGGGAGGGAAGTGAGCTGAGGAAGCTGGGACTCTCATACCACTGAGACAGAAGCACCGAGAGCAGAGCACGTCCTTTGGACCCGAGGTTCCTGTGCCGAGATGCTCTCACTGGATTTGAACTCAGCCTACTGGACTGTGATGATTTTTCATATTGAATGGACTTGTAACTTGTTAATGGACTTGTGGCTTACCAGACTGTGACAATAAAAGCTTCTCCTCATGAAACTTCCACTGGTGGTATTTTCTGTTAGAGCAGTACCCAGTGACTAAGACAGGTTGTTTCTACCTTTTGGCTACTGTGAACAACACCACAACGGACATTGGTGTGCTACGTCCAGCTGCAAAAACTGGACAGTGAATAAGGAAAACTGAAGAACTGATGACTTTGAATTACAGTGTTGATGAAAAATATAGAGTATACCATGGACTGCTGGAAGGATGCTCACTTAGAAGCAAGGATAGTGAGACTTCACCTCATGTATTTGGACATGTTATCAGGAGGGACCAGTCCCCAGAGAAGGACATCATGCTTAGTAAAGTAGAGGATTAGTGAAAAAGAAGGAGACCTTCGAGGAGATGGACAGACACAGTGGTTGCCTCAGTGGGCTCAAACATAGGAAGGATTGTAAGGACAGTACAGGACTGGGTAGTGTTTTATTCTGCTGTACTGGAACCAACTCAGTGGTACCTACCAATAATAATGAAATTATTTCTGCAAGCTCTGTTCTGTGTGTATGTGTGTGTGTGTGTATAAGAAAGATAACTCTAGAGACAAATTTAACAAGAATCGATGATTCAACTTTTGTGTAAGCTTTCTTTTGAATTTTTTCCCCATTTTATTTGTGAGTTCGGAATGCTTTTTTTTGGTTTGTTTTGGTTTTTTAAATTTAGATGAAAGTCACGTAACATAAAAGTAATTATTTTGAAGTGAACAATTTGGTGGTACTTAGTTCATTCCCAATGTTGTACAACCACCACCTCTAGTTCCAAAATATTTTCATCACCCCCAAAGAAAACTCCCTACCCACTAATCAATAACTTCCGATTCCTCTCTCCCACAATCCCTGGTAGCTGCTAGTCTATTTTCAGTCTCTGTGCATTTACCTGTTCTAGATATTTTCTGTGAGATCATACAATATCTGTGACTGCCTTATTTCACTTAGCAAAATTTTTCAAGGTTCAACCATGTTGTAGTATCTATCAGGGCTTCGTTTCTCTTTATGGTTAAGTCATATTGCGTTGTTTGTATGTGCCAAATTTTGTTTATTGATTTACTGATGGACTCTTGAGTTGTTTCACCTTTTGGCTATTGTGGACAACACTATAATGGACATTAGTGTGCAAACATGCACTGGAGTCCATAGTAGTGGAATTGCTGGATGCTATGGTAGTTCTATGTTTAATTTTCTGAGGAACAGCCATACTGTTTTCCAGAGTGTATGCACCATTTTCATCCTTGATGTTTAGTGTTATTTCTTTTACTCCTGGATTTCCTCTTTGAATATGCATGCATGTGTTAGTACCCTCTTGGGCTTCTCTGAATGAACCTTTCCTTGTCTGGTCTGGACATGAATCTGGACATGGTTCTACCCCTACTTTATAAAAAGAAAATCAACTTATATGATTTCTTGACTCTGTGAGAAGTTCTTTTACTTAAATTCTGAAAAAGTCTCAGCCATTTTATCTTAAACTTCATTCTCTTTAATTTCCCTTTTTGGAACTTTTAAAATACAAATTTCAGTTTTAGTGTGTTCAATTTGTGCATGATCTTACCTCTACAGAACACTAGAATGATTGATGCACTCATTCAGTTTCATAAATATCCCTTTTTTTTTTTTTGGAGGAAAAAAAGATTCAGCCAATTTTATCCTCATGAGGCAATAAATTTGCATTTCTATTGAAATGGCTGGTCTGTACAGTCAAATAACTGGTTTTACTGTTTTTTTCCTCTGGTGAATTAATTAGTCATTTAATTGAATTCACCAAATTTATGGATTTCTTGGGTATTGCCTGGACAAAACCACAGTGAAAATCAGCAGCTTAATGGGCCACTTGCATAGAAGAAATGCTGATTTAAGTATTTTTTCTCATTTGCAGCTAAATTTTGGCTATGTCTATTATCCATGTGGGACTTTGCTTATCCACACTCAAAGCTAGTACATCACCAAAATGTCTGGGTACTTTCAAAATTTGGCTTCCCTCTATAGCTGAATAATACTCTATTGTACATACCACATTGTGCCCATCTATTCCTCTGTTGATGGTTGCTTGCATTATTTCTACCTTTTGGCTATTGTGAACAGTGATGGAGTGAATGGTAACTTACCAGTATGTTTGAGTCTGTACTTTGAAATCTTTGTGTTGTACACCCAGGAATGGAATTGCTAGGTTCAAACTCTTCATGCTGGTCAAGAAGGTTGTTGTAAGGTAATGAGAGGTAGTAGAGAAATTTGTCAAAACTTGTTAGATAGGTGTTAAGTTTGTTCACAAATAAATTGATGTGCCTAGCTAAAGATTTAATGGAGAATTTATATGTACTTTTGTATACAAAATGATGTACTAGGTATTGCAAGAGCCACACAAAAATAACACTAAGAAAGTTTCTGCCTTCACTGAGTCTGTCAGTTAGGAAAATTTTTCCTCCTACAGACAGAATACCTGGCCATAGCTCAAACAGGTTTAAGTGATAAAGAAAGTTATAAGTTATCCTGTATAGCTGGAATTACACAGTGAGAACATTTTCTTGATTTTTTTTTAATAAGCAATTCAGTTATGTAACTAAAGACACTATTCTTTCTTTTGTTTATATTTATATCCTCAACATCAGATCCACCCTAAGGCAGGTTCCTTTTTTAGTTCCAAGATAGCTGTTAGTAGAAATTATAACAATATGCTCTCTTGTTGATATCTGGGTTTTGTGAGTGAATGTGCAAATGAAGAGGGAAGGATTCAGGGTAGATAGGGAAAGGGAGAAGGTGAAAGGATGGAAAAAGAAAGCAAGAACATTCAGATGAAAACTTTTCACTGATTATAGTATGTAAACCTGTTGTTCATATTTGATAGGGCCAATTTAATATAGATGCTCTGAATCAAGAATAGATTCCAGGAAGAGTACTAGGAATTGTCTTAGAACAATCAGTATCCTCATCACCACTTTGAAACATGATTTTTTAGAGGAGTATCAAATAAAAAAATAAAAATACTGTTCTGTCATGAATTGGGGGCACTGGTGATGTGTGTTGCTTAAGCAATAGATGATGTCCTTTGTAATGACTCTGCAATTTACTGTTGAATTGGGGTAGGGAAGTAGGCAAGAAAAACAGACATATAACCACACCATGAAGCATAATATAATAAGTGGATAACCTCCAAAGTCAGTTAGAGTTAGTATCAGAGTTGAAGTGTACTGCATTCTCTCAAATAAACCCGTGCAGTTCTGGATGGCTATGTCTTTTCCTTCAAAACTCTTAACTTCACAAATACCAGTTTTTACAATTCCTGACTTCCTCTGGAATCACTTTTCATCTTGATTTTCGTTTTGCACATCTACACATCCTCACAATGTAAGATAATCTTTTAAACTTCATTGCGGATTTCTCTCTGATTTATGGCCATTTTGCACAAGGAAGGAAAGGTTTCAATTATTGCAGAGGAGCTAGCATATATCCAGCAAAGAGAAAATAACATAAGTGTGTTGAGATGTGGGTGTCAGGTGATGAGCTAGAATTACCCATTAACTGCATGACTTGTTCTCACACATTAGTTTGACTGTATGCTCAATTTGAATATGTGCTGTAGCAAAATTTCAAATCAAAGGATGTCATGAACTATCAGGGTCATCTGCAAACAGTCAAAACTACTTATATTAAATCCATAAATGTCAAGGATTCTCAATATAAAGTAAGCTATTAATAAATTACTTGCAAGATATGTGAACAAATTACTATGGGAATATGAAGGAGGAGCATTCCTCCTGAGCAAAGAATTACTAGAAATATTCCTGGCAAATTGTTGCATATTCATGGCAGAGTTAGAAGCTCCTTTTGCAAAAGGGTAATGATTTGATATAGGTAACTAAAAAAGTATACAGTGCTGTAATATCTGAATCAATTCCAAAAGAAAGCAATTCTCCATCTAAAGAATGACTTTTTGAAAAGGGAAAATGGGAACACATCCAACTGCTCTCGTCTTGACAGACACATTTAACTGTACTTCTAAAGGATTTTTTGAAAGTGCAAAGAACAAATGTGCTATCAAGAAAATAGGGAAACCATTTTCAAAAGGAGAAAATAAGCAGATCAAATAGGTCACTTTGCACACCGATCAAATAGCTTGCAATATACAGAATGTGTGCCCCAGTCATGTAGAGTAACAATTCTGAAAGGAAGGGGATGAAAAAGAATTGTGTAAGAATAGGCTTTTGTCTCTCTCCATGGTGCTGAAAGCCAGTGGCTGAAACTTAATGCAATCTTTAGTTACCAGCTTGAACCCATGGTTCTTTTTATCGACAGTGTAACTAATTTCCTGTAGTGATTCAGATATATGGTTAACATGTCCAATTAAGCAATTATACTGTTAATTCTAGAGATGTGCCACATTAGGTTAGATATTAAGCTAATTACCAAAGGAGGATTACGTAAACGTTTGTAACTATCTTCTGCCTTGGCTTACAATGGGCTTGTGTAACTTTGAAGTAACAAATCAACTTATAATTAACCAAGAGATTTGGTTCACTTTGTAAAAATACACACAGACATCTCAGCTGCTTTCTAAGAATATTTATAAATGCAAGCTACTAAATTTCAGTTGGCTTTACATACAAGGGTTATAGGTTTAATTTTCATAAAAATGTTTCCATACTATCTGTAACTCATTTCTTCACTTCTAAAAAGAATCTGGAGGGAATGCATGATTGTAGGAATTTTAGATTTGATAGATGTTAAAGAATGTATGGAGCCCTCAAGGCAAGATTTAGAGGGACAGTAGAGTAGGCAACAATCTGAGGAGTGCCCTCTTAGGAGCTCTGGAGGAAAGTATCAGATGGCTTTTCCAAGGTCAGTTCTACATGTATAATGTCTTCAGAAGCAAGGGAGCTTAAAATGGTGACCCTGATGAAGCTGATAAATCTCCTGACAATCATTGCTTCCTTTGTAATTAACTGTTAGCTGTCTATGGATTTTTGTCCAAGCATCATCATCATCAAAAAATTATCAAGCACCGTAATATGTGCCAGATGCTCTACAAAGTACTTCACATAGATTATTTTATTTAATCCTTTAAACAGTGATGGGTGTGCAATTCAGTCTTTACGGATGAGAAGACTGAATAATTTATCTAGTGTCATTAACTTTCAAGTGGCAGAGCTAGGATGTTAACCCAGGTTTATAACTTCAAAGACATTGTCCCCGATAGGTGCTACATGTTTTCTGAATTTCTAGTTCATTTTCAGTCTAACTTTCTTCCTGTGTGGCTACAATTTTGATTCATTTTAACTCCTTGTCTGTAGTGATGGCCTCCTACTTCTACAAATTCCATTCTTGCCTTCTGATCACAACTTTCTATGTGACTTACATTTTCTGGCTAAGATTTTATTTGTTTGGGATACATCTTGGTAATCTTCTGCTCCAGTCTGTGTCTATGGGCCTTGGCTGATGTTTATGACCCATAGCAACAACTAAGACTTCAAGGTGATAGATCTGAGAGAAGAGGAACCTAAAGATGGAAAACAGGTAAAGAAATTTGGGTTGAATGGGCCAAAACCAGCTTTATCTTTTTTTTTTATTTTATTTTTAATTTTTTAATTTTAATTTAACATAACTGAGTGAAAATGTACATTCACATGTAAATTTGCATGCCCCCCTATATGCAAATTCCACTGCTCTCCCTGTCCGGTGACTGCACACTATTCCTCTCTGCTCCATACCTGTCTCATCCTCCCAACAGTCTCCTTTCCCCTCCTCTCCGTCCACTCCCCTTCATCCAGCCAGAGGTCAGCAAGATGATATTCTATAGATGTATAGAACCATAAAGTGCTTCCAATATATGGTTACTCTGCATTGCCAAGTCCAATCCATTCCTGTCCAAAGAGTGGACCTTTGTTATAATTTATGGGAACGGGCAGCATCAGGGCCAGGGGCCATGCTCTCAGAGGAACCCCA